>MJHO01000045.1:423978-1717576 GCA_002076135.1 Xerophyta viscosa
TTTTGTCAGAAGGAAAGGATAAAATTTTTTTATGCTTTTATCCATCGATTCCAGGGGAACCAGGTCCACGTGTATTGAGGTGTAGTAACGAATATGTCTCCGGAGCAGCTATATAAAATACTAAAGTTCTAAATTAAAAATCTTAAATTATCTTTATAAAATCTTTAATTAGTTTTGGGATTATTTCAAATCAACCTCTAAATTTTTTCTACACATACAAATCATTCCTAGATAATTTTAAAATTACCAAAATATCTTCTCTTTGTATTCATGTCGGAACTATTGACTATTATATAAGTATCTTTTGAAAAAAAAAATTGATATTAAAATTGTTAATCTTGATGATGTTTATAACTTTTATATTCAATATTATTAAAAAAAATTTATATAAGTATTTTGATACTACAAAATCTTAGTGAGTGTCAGTCAATTCATCAATCTGTTGAATTTTAGAGTCTCAAAATATATATTTATAAGTATTTTTTTAAATAAAATTTAATAAAAATTATAGATTTTATCAAAATTTATAATTTTTATGTTGAATATTTTTTTTAAAATAATTCTAAAAAAATATTTTAGAATGTCAAAATAAAATAAAAAATTTACTCAAAAACCTTAAAAGTTTGAGGGTAGTCCCCCATTAGTTTTTGGTTCACAAAACTTTGTGTAAATGTATCCAACACGTCCATCCATCTCAAACTACATGGACTTACTTATCAGCCCTCCACTATTTAAATTTATAAATAAATCTATCGTTTTATCTATTAATTTTTATATTTTAGATTATTTATTTAAAAGTATTTTCATGTTAAATTATTTTTTTTTAAAAAACAAATACTTTATTCTCTACTGCAAAATGAAAATTCAGGCAAATGTTTCTGAAAAAGGAGTGATCCAAATCGGAGGTGGCCATGTTTGACGGTCTTGGGTAGATAGGATGAACTGAATACTTTCATCTCTTAACCTGTAAATCCCGACATCCCGGCGATAGTCGTCGTTCAAAGTACATAACATCGCCGGCGAATCCGCATCGGAGAAATAAACACAGTTGCTTTCACTACCCGAAACATTCTCCGACGAGAGGCAGACGGATTGATTACCGCCGACGAAGATAACATTACCGCCGATATCATCGATTTCGAACCAACTGTTCTCTCTCGTGTCAAATCTATGTAACTTCATTGATACAGTTGCACCATGATCTTCTTGCTCCGAATCGTCTATGATCCTCGAGATCTGCATCAACTCACCGAACGGCGAAACGGCTATGTAATCAAAGGCGGAGGCGGCGACGAGATTTGCAGGAAGCACATTATAAATTTGCGCCACGAGATTATCGTCCAGGTTCCAAATCGTAACTTCTCCGTAGAAATCTAAAGTATATATCTGGTTGTTGTAGCAGATCGAGTCAGATATCGGATTTGCGAGTGGGAAACGAGTCCAACAATCGTCACTCGGCCGAGCTATCCAGAATCGGTCGTGTGTATTTGGAAATGTATCGATTTCGAGCAAGACGATGAAGTCAGTGGCGTGAGCAGATAACGGTAGTAAGAATGCTTTAGAAAATATCAAACAGCGCGTGTCCTCAAACGTGTGCTCTTCTTCCTCGCTGGTGAAGTCTCGAAATCGGTAACCAATGATCTCATCGCCACCTTCGTCGATTACGGGATCAATGAAGGGAAGAGTGGCAATTTGAGGAAGCATGTTTTGAGCTCCGGTAAGAGGATTGAGGAGGATCAGATCGGCGCGGTCATCGACGGTGAGAACCCAGCCGTTTGCAGAGGCCATTAACCACCGGTGGCGGATAACCGGCGGGGGGATGTCGATCTTGTACTTTCTTAGGTCAGCGAGGTTTAGGAACTCGGCGGTGGTGGGAGGATCGGAGTAGTGATCGCCGGAGAGCATCAGCCATGAGCAGCGGGAAGAGGCGAATAGATATTCATCTTTTGCTGCCTTTGCGACGCAACGCCATGTTTTGCAGACGTAGCTGAGGCGGATGTAATCGGAGAACACCAGTTTACGTAGGATCAATCTGATGACGTCAACCTGAAGCTCCGACCAGTTAGCCATGGAGGGTGCAATACAACGTGAATGAGCTTATAATCTTGCATGCATGCATGCATGCATGCATGGCTTTATATGCGCACGCAGCGTCGACGTTAATGAGTACGACTTTCCTATTCTGCATTATGCTAAAATTGTAGCTTTCAAAAATGCCAATGTAGCCAGAAAATACGGCCTTAGTTGTAAGATTTGTTATCCTTGCTATTTTTGTTATTATAAGAATAAAATGTATTTATATAATTTGGAGCACGATAATGCTCCAAGTTGGGCACCAAATGTGCACCGATACACTATGAATTACGATGGATGGTCTGGTAAAATTTATGGAAACAAAATTTCTAAGCATCGAATAGGTCCCAGATTGGTCTTTCTTTGGAAATATTTTTAGAAAAAATGATGAATTATAGGTTTAATTGTGCTTCTAGTTTATGACAAAAACGACCAATACATATATATATATATATATATATATATAATATATATATATATATATAAGTAAATCATTTTTAAGTAACCTTACTAGATATTTTAATTTTAAAAATTGTGGGGTTTTTGCGTTTCAGCCCCCGTTTCCGAAATTTGTGCATTTCAGCCCCCTGAAAACGCGTTTTTAGTGGCTGATTTGTTTTCTTTTTTTGCAAATCAGCCATCAGAAAACGCGTTTTCAGGGGGCAATTTGCAAACCCCCAAAAATAGGAGGCTGATACGCAATTTTCCGAAAAATTTTTGAGCTAAAAGTTCTAGATATAACTAAATTCATTGTTTAATTTTTAGAAAATATCTTCAAAGATAATTTTTTAGATAGATTTATGGAAGCTTACGTTCGCCGAAAATGTTTAAACGATTTCAAGGAATGAAACGTTGTTAAGCATTTGCTTCATATCAAGGAAGCACGGACACGGGCACACGATAATTTTTAAAAAGTAGAACACATGTACGGCTCGGACACAGCAATAAAAATATAAATATTAAAAAAATGACTGACTTTACTATTTAAATATATCAAAGTATAATAAAATTAATAATAATATTTATTTATAATATAATATTTTATAATTTTAAGACAAATTTAAGCTAAAAAAATTTAACTATGTTAATAAAAATTTAAAAAAATAATATTTGAGTGTATACTTATATTATGTTACTTACTGCTATTTACTGTTAGTTTTGTATATTACTTCTTTAATAATAAAAAATTAAAAAAATAAAATAAAATTTTCTTTAAAAAATTAGAAAACTAATAAAAATTCGGACACGCGTGTCAGACACTCTTGCACAAGACGCATGTCAGACACTCTTACACGGGATGCGTGTTGGACACGCCAGACAGGAGTGCCCGACATGCGTGTCCATTTGAAGCCCAACATGATCCACCACGTGACATGCCGGCCTTTCGATCACGTGATAATTAGTAAATTGTCAAAATATCGAAGTTGATAAAGAGCCAGCATGGACCTGGCCCAATTGTGTTCGAACCGGATTGGATATGAAGCTATGAAATATAGACACTCCAAAATTTTGTCCGGTGCAGTATCCAACACGCATAGTAATTAAAATCAGATACAATACGAGATGAAATTTTGGAATGTCTATACTTCCTAGCTTCATATATAATTCGGTTCGAACATGATTGGGCTAGGTCCATGCTGGCCCTTTATCAACTTAGATATTTTGATAATTTACTAATTATCACGTGATCGAAAGGCCGGCATGTCACGTCATGGGTCATGTTGGGCTTCAAATGGACCGCTTATTCCTCCGACGCTTCTAGAAATAGCGGGAGCAGTGGGGAACCATCTCCTCACCCACCACGTCAGAAATATCCCAAGCTTTTCACTGCTTCTCGCGCTGTTTTTCGTCTTCTACCCAAGGCTCGAAGCTTCCCGATTCCCAAACCATCTTGTATAAAACCACTTTCCCCACCGTCGCTGTTTCCTCAAACTGTAATCCAAGAATCAATCAGGCAAGCGAATTCAATTAAACGCTCTCTGTCTCTACTGTTTGGTTCTCTGCTTCTAGCTATTGGTAATGGCGAAAGGAGAGGGTCCGGCTATCGGAATTGATCTAGGAACGACGTACTCGTGCGTCGGAGTTTGGCAGCACGATCGCGTTGAGATTATCGCAAATGATCAGGGGAACCGCACAACACCGTCGTACGTTGCGTTCACTGACACCGAGCGTTTGATCGGTGATGCGGCCAAGAACCAGGTCGCCATGAACCCTACCAACACGTTTTCGGTAAGTGATACACTCCACTGATTTAATTGATTGTTGTTTTGAATGCTTTGGTTTTGTTCTAAACAACGAAATAATTGCAGATGCGAAGCGATTGATTGGCCGGCGATTCAGCGACCCGACAGTGCAGAGCGACATGAAACTGTGGCCGTTCAAGGTGATCCCTGGACCAGGCGACAAACCCATGATCGTGGTATCCTACAAAGGCGAGGAGAAACAGTTCTCTCCCGAAGAGATCTCCTCCATGGTCCTCACAAAGATGAAGGAGATCGCGGAAGCTTATCTCGGCACCACAATTAAGAACGCAGTCGTCACCGTCCCGGCTTACTTCAACGATTCTCAGCGGCAGGCCACGAAAGACGCTGGAGTCATCTCCGGCATGAATGTCATGCGTATTATTAACGAGCCTACTGCTGCCGCCATTGCTTACGGGCTCGATAAGAAGGCCAGCAGCAAGGGTGAGAAGAACGTGCTCATCTTTGACCTTGGCGGTGGGACCTTTGATGTTTCTCTACTCACCATTGAAGAAGGCATATTCGAAGTGAAGGCAACCGCAGGTGATACTCACCTTGGCGGCGAAGATTTCGACAACAGGATGGTGAATCACTTTGTTCAGGAGTTCAAGAGAAAACACAAGAAAGACATCAGTGGAAACCCTAGAGCTTTGAGGAGGCTGAGGACGGCTTGTGAGAGAGCAAAGAGGACTCTCTCTTCGACCGCCCAGACTACAATTGAGATCGATTCTCTGTACGAGGGTGTCGATTTTACTCTACCATTACTCGAGCTAGATTCGAGGAGCTGAACATGGATTTGTTCAGGAAGTGTATGGAGCCGGTGGAGAAGTGCTTGAGGGATGCGAAGATGGACAAGAGCAGTGTCGATGATGTTGTGTTGGTCGGTGGATCTACAAGGATTCCTAAAGTTCAGCAACTTTTACAAGATTTCTTCAATGGCAAGGAGCTGTGCAAGAGCATCAATCCCGATGAAGCCGTCGCATATGGTGCCGCCGTTCAGGCAGCGATTCTAAGCGGGGAGGGGAACGAGAAGGTGCAGGACCTTCTCCTTCTAGATGTTACTCCTCTGTCCCTTGGATTGGAGACTGCTGGCGGTGTGATGACTGTTCTGATCCCGAGGAACACGACTATTCCGACCAAGAAGGAGCAAGTGTTCTCGACTACTCCGATAACCAGCCTGGAGTGTTGATTCAAGTGTATGAAGGAGAGCGGACAAGGACGAAGGATAACAATTTACTTGGCAAATTTGAGCTGACCGGAATTCCTCCGGCACCTAGAGGAGTTCCACAGATTAATGTCTGCTTCGATATCGACGCTAATGGCATTCTGAATGTCTCTGCGGAGGACAAAACAACTGGTCAGAAAAACAAAATCACCATTACCAACGACAAAGGGCGGCTGAGCAAGGAGGAGATCGAGAAGATGGTACAGGAAGCAGAGAAGTACAAAGCTGAGGACGAGGAGCACAAGAAGAAGGTGGAGGCGAAGAACTCGCTGGAGAACTACGCCTATAATATGAGGAACACGATAAAGGACGAGAAGATCGCTTCGAAGCTTCCTGCTGATGATAAGAATAAGATCGAGGACGCGGTGGAGAAGACCATTCAGTGGCTGGATGGGAATCAGTTGGCCGAAGTAGATGAGTTTGAAGACAAGCTGAAGGAGCTGGAGAGCATCTGTAATCCCATTATTGCCAAGATGTATCAAGGCGGAGCTGCTGGAGGGCCTGCCGGCATGGATGAGGATATGCCTGCTAGCGGCGGAGCTGGCGGTGCCGGTCCCAAGATTGAGGAGGTGGATTAGAGCGTGCAAGTTCCAGCTATCTGGTTGTGTTTTACTTCGTCCCTGTTTGGAAAGTTAACCTGTGTTTCTTTACTAGTTTCGTTATTATGTAATTAGAGCTCAATGTAATGGAACTTCATGTTTTGGTACTTATACAAAACTTCCATGTTTTGGTGGTGTTATGTTTTTTTTTTTTTTTCCCCTAGTTTCGTTATTATGCAATTGGAGCTCAATGTAATGGAACTTCCGTTACGTTTCCTACGGCTACGGTTGATCCGAGCCAATCCATATTTAAAAAACTTAGTAAATATAAAGAAAAATGCTACGGTTTCGATTCCACCGAAAAATTTTCCGAAATGAGGGAGAACGCGTTTCACCGTGCTGCGAAATGCGTATCCCTACCCGGTGAAACGCGTTTCACAACACGGTGAAACGCGTTTCCCTTGATTTCGGGGTGTTTTTCGGTGGAAAAAATCGGGAACCCTAGCATTATTCAAATATAAAGGCTTTCGTTTTTAAGTCCAAAGAACTTTCGGTTTATAGCCAATTTGACTAAAATACTTATCATTAAATCCGAACTGAATTATATTAATTTGAATTTTTGAAATGTCAATCCGAACTTGAATGATCGAATCTGAAAATTTGCATGGATTTAGGTAAATTTAGGTAATGTGTAGTCCTATCTAATATCTACCACATCATCAACTATGATGTAGCTAATAATATTAAATGAAGGTTAACGTTAAAAATAACAAAAATCTAGAAAAATAAATGAGCTAGAATCTTGGACATACAAAGAACTGAGTAAGTAATAACGGCTACATTAGAATCAACAGTTGCATGGTAGAAAGGGTGACCCTTCATTATTTTAAAAGGCTAAGAACACCTAGGAACTCTTAAAACATAGAAAAGGCTAACTAAACTTCAGTGGTAAGAAAATAACATTGTCGCATTTGCGTTTTTATACCTTCTATAACCTAAAATTATTAAAATATAATCTCTTAATTCAAAATGAAGTTTTATATCCTTTTTGACCATATAAAATAATAAAACTATCTAATGGAGTTAACTGTTCTCCTCTTTTAAGAAAAAAAAGGAGCACTTTTATTATTTTATAAAGTCAACGGATATAAAAATGGTATTCCGTATTATAGAGGCATAAAAATACAAATGCTACAATAACATTTCATTATTAATGTTTGTGGTAATAACAATTTCCATAAATAGAGTCCCTGCATAGCTCTCTCGACAATCTGATAGAAAACAGCAGATAAGAAGTGTACAGGCATCCTCACCAATAGCTTATGGTTCCACTCAGGCCATCCACAAGCCTCTTGAGAATGCAACAACAACAAAGCTTTTCCTCCTACTAGGTGGAGGTCAGAGTCTCTTTTTAAGAACCCAAGAGGGAAAATTCGCGTCAGATGCTAATATTATCAAATTCAAACCCTGTATGACGATGCAGTCATTTACTCAAGTTAATCAGGAGTGCTCACTAAGAAACGAAAAAACATGAAGCTATTTCCCAATCTCCACTAATGTTTTAGAAGGGCACAACATTATATCAACAATAACATCCTAGTTATGAATCATGCCATGCTGAGATCTACAAAGGATAGATATACGCAGCCATATCTCAAATGATGATGCTTCCGTAAAATCCTTAGCCTAAAACTGTAAATCCAAGGCACACATGTAATCAAACACATAATTTTACAGAACAAAAAAAAAACACGCTGAGTATTTCCAACTCAAGCACAAATTACGCACGCACGATATAAAATAATAATAATAAAGAAAATAAAGGGAGAAGTAAGTAAAAAAAAACAATAAGGACAATAGAAGTAAAATAAAAGACGCTATGTTATCTGAATATCGATGTTACTAACCCAAATTCTACGCTGCCACGCTAGAATTAGATATTCGTCAACTCCTAATTTTTTATTCACATATCAAGCTTTCATATCTTCTAACTGGTGCAGTTGTTCTTCGTTGACATGCCAAGATCCGAAATATACTAGGGCCAACACAAAAAGTATGACCATCGAAATCCCAAATTTACCGCTATGTTTAAGCCTTATGCATAATAGCAACAGATGTTGCTGAAATAACAAACACGTGGTGACACGTGGTGAGCTGTAGATGCATTGACCAAATCATGTGAATGTCCACCGTATCCTATTTTATCTATTTTTCTCAACGGCGTGAGCAGCGACTATAATGCCTTGCACAATTGCCTGAGCAAGAAACTAAACTACTTATTATTTTGATAGAACTGAAGAGAAACTTTGAGGCATCGTGTGAGCTCATACTTAGCCACTAAGAGATTGTGAGAAAGTATTGTATCTTGGTCCTTAGCCACTAAAAGAGTGTGGAAAAGTGTTGTGCATTTGTCTCACTTATCACGTACGAACCGTATTTTAACCTCGGCACAAACCGAGACTTTCTACGTAAAAATATTGTGCGTTTTTCTTGTACGTCATTTTAGCCACCTATGATTTTAAACACTGGATATATATGTTAAGTACAAGTTCGATCATATAGGAGGCTGGTTCTTAACGTAGCACCCTTATTCCGTTACTAGTTAGATTGGATAATGCTAAGGAGAGTATGTGTGAAGTATTGCTTAGGTATACACATAAGTATCTGTCCTCCCATATTTATTATTGCTAGAAAATACAATATTTAGCCCCCTTTTTAAGCATCATCTCCAATAACTTTGATATGAATAAGTACAATCCTCTAGTTTCTTTTTTTTTTTCTTTTTTTTTTTGAGATAATGTAGGTGAATAATGCTAAGTTTGATATGAATAAGTAAAATCCTCTAGTTTCTTTTATGGCAATCCACGTCATAGCAATTATAAAGAGTCCATAACCACATGGACTGCCAATATGTGGCTCAAATTTGAATCAAAGTAGACTAGTGGGATTGTGGGATCCGTTGAAGTACTTCGTCTAAATATGAATATTTGGGAAGATTTTAAGCAGGAATTATGTTTGCGAATATTCTTGGAAGATTATAAGGAATTTAAAATAAAAATTATTTTATTTTCAGCAGCAATTATGGTAAGAGATTTTCATAACACATCTTTATTTTACAACACAACCGGAATGTTTTATACCACAAATTTTTTTCTTTGAAATAATGCGACGAGCTTTTTTTTTTGTGCACCAACTTTCAATGTAATTAGGAACGTCGTTTTTTAACCACGATCCATCGATCCGTTTTAAATCAAAATCGCAATAAAAAATAAAATTCCAACGTGATGTACGTTCCGAGCGGGACGTAGAGTATTAACATCCTTTTCAGTCACCACATTAACATCCAGAGCTAAAAACTTGTTGACGTTGTTTATTCACCATTTTCAAAGCTGCTTGTGGTTTTGAACTTGCTACATACACTTTCTAAGGAGCATGCAACACCGAGATGTTTTATGCCGCAATGTTGTACCAAAACCTGCTTACACCCATCCCGAGACCAATAGATCACATCACATCCCGAGACCAATGATCAACACATGGTTAGAATTCGTACAACTTCATTTTCTAGTTATTCAACTCCTACATTAAAACATACCCGTTCCTTCTCATTAACCATATTATGAAAACATATACATAAGAAAATACAAGTCATAGGATTGCTTAGATTTACATGCCACAAACTTCATTTATAATTTACCAACAACATGATTGATACCCAGATCATATTCTCAGCATTATCATTATAAAAAGTTACATTTTTCTTAGGTTGTCTAATCTTGCCTGTAAATCATCATCGATTCCACCGTCATCATTTCCAGTTGCTTCGGCTTGGGCCACCTTGTTATTAGCGACAGGTTGAGCAACCGAGCCAGTCGGTGCCTTAACAAGCTGTAACAAATATAATCGCATCAAATAATATAGCGGAGCAAAGAGAATACTATTATTTTTTTCCAACCATCCCTTGGAAAAGCAGAGGTTCATCACTTAATTATGTGGAGGAGATGAACCACAATTACTTTAGAGTTTTCTTTAGAGATGTGTTAGATGTAAAGCCTTCCTCTTCCAACGTTAGTATATCTCAAACGAACACCAACACAATCGATGTGAAAGGAATACATGGAAAAGTACCTGATCGTTAATATCAATTCCAATTTCATCGAGGACTTGGTTGACGAGTTCCTCTGTCTCTTCTTCCTCCTCATCACCTTCCAAGGCGTCGTCTATTGCATCTCCCATTACTTCGCTTACCAATTCCATCTTCTCGTTCTGCCTCTCGAATTCTTGCATTATCCTCTGCAATGCTGGTAGGTTCATCTGCCTGTTCATCTGAACCATTGCCTTCGTAACTCCTTTCATTGCCTCGCCCATTGCTTGAGTTGATTTCAAAGTCTGAAAGTATATACGCATCATGAACCATAACTAACAATTTCTCACATACCAAAGTGCTATTTTTTTTCCAGTTTATCGAAGCGCCAGAATGGATCAGGAGGAATGCACGATAAGGAAGAGGAATTACCTGGATCCTAAGGGATACACCTTGCAGCTGAGATTTTAGTGCATAGAACTTTGTAATTTGATGCCTTGTCCTAATGAGATCTTTCGCCATTACTTTTACAGCTCCCTGCCACCAAATACTAATTTATTAGATTAAAACAAGCATATGCATATAAAGAAAATATCAATCTGAACATACTGATGCAACCACAGAGAAAAAGTATTAAATCAACAAATTTTATTAAATGTTGCAGAAGGTTGCCATTCGTATTGTTCATACATCAAATCTACTTCGTACTTTAAAAGATTTTCCTATTCCACAATTCCTGTAACTGCATTGAATGGTGGATCGTAATGCCAAATCATTCCACAACAACATCTGATGTATGCCAACTCAAACCATAATACAGAGATCATAAACAAATTATACAAAAAGGATTTAAATCATTTCAAGTTATCACCAAAGCATTTAATTAAGTCAAAATTATGGCCTACCATTTAGTTATATCCTATACAGGAGCTCTAGAAAGACCAAAATAAAAGGAACGCCATTGATCTTCTTCAAGCAATGTTTTTTAGATTAAGCAAATTATAGTCAAGGCACCTGGATTTTCTCAAGTGTATGTTAACTAACACCAAGCATACTACAATCTTAATTGTCTATTAGTACAATCATGCGGATATCATCGCAGTTATTTCAACAACCACACATTCTCATTAAAAGTTTGCATCCAAGTTCCCATTCATCAAATCACATACATAAGAATTGTAACAACATTGAAGGACTCCAGGAAACGCATAAGACAAAAGAGATGGCATCAGCTGTGTTGCTGTTACTCATCTAATGAGCTTAACAATTCGATGACATTTCACGACTTATTCCCGGTTATCGGAGACAATAATGACATATGCAAAAACTGGGTGGGTTGATGTTCAAGATACTTTAGTCATGACTCCGCAGTAGCGGCTGTACTGAGATCAATTTCAGGTGAGTTTTGGCAATTGTATGCTGAACTGACATAAAAGAGAAAATAGAAACTCTAGATAAGTCTTCTACTTTATGTAGTTTCTTTACAAAGAACACGTGTCTAAACGGCAATTAACTTCAGATGTTTGACATGTTGGATACTTGTTACTAACTTTTTGCATTCTTATAACTATCTTCTTTAAAGAGGCAACTTGCTCTATGACCGATGACAAAAGCTCCTTTTTTGGTGAATTCTGGACTAACTAATATAATGCGCAAAGCTAGCCTGTTTCAACTTTTCTCAAAAAGCGAAAAAGAACATACTCGAGCAATACTACTCCTGCTGGATTGGGATCCAAAGAGAATATTTGCGATACCAGAATGAGATTGAGGTACCAGAAGTGGTATAACTAGGCCTGGAAAAAGATCACATACTATACATACGAATTCTCCTACCAATTATATTAGGATATCAACTTTTCAAAAAAGGAATTTTAGAATAATAAAAAGAAAGTATTTCTAGCATCACGTAAGCTCTCAAAAGAGTTGTCTGTTCACAAGGTATCTAAGGAAATCCTAACTGCGAGTTGGGTCGTCCTCGTTTAACAGAAAAGACATTTATCCATTCAAGAAGATACACATCACATATTGAGCACAAATATATCAGCATGCTGCATGTACGTGAACATCCGCATTAGAGTATGTCAAGCTGTAACTCTACTACACGCTTAGGATATTACGAAAGCTGATTACTTCACAAACTATACAAGAAAGGTCGCAGAAAAAGGAAAACATAGACATAGGCGAAACTCTGAGCATCTACCAATGTCCACAACAATCTTTTCAAGATATCATGGTTAAACCAACCAACCTACCGGGACCTAACCCCACAGAGCATGTATGCATCTCTTGGTTTCTAAGCCGTTCCTGCACCGATCTTTCTATCCATGGATATTCTTGTCAGAAACGGCAGTAAAACCTCAGGTGAGATCCCGACGTGTCACGCCAATTTAAATAATTGAAAGAAATTTACCATCTGTCCTTGCTTAGCAGATTTCTTAATCTCTGCAATAAGTTTCTTCTCCTGAGATTGCAGACCTTGCCTCTCCCTCTCTATCTCCCTGATAGATCTGTCAAGCATCCTTTTGTTCTCCCTTAGCAACTCTGCAATCATCATATCATCATCACATATTCAAAACTTAATAATTATCTTAATTCAAGTTCAATTATACTTGTAAGATCAAATAAGAGTCTAAATACTCGATCAAAGAATCGAATTACTCACTAATCAAGGACAGAAACATGATTGAGGGGAATTGAAAAGATAAAAATCGATACCTGCGGGAGTTTTCTTCTTTCCGAATAGAAAACTCATCGTGATCTGAAATTTGATATGAGAATCGTTCTATCGCCCTCCTCTTCTTCAAATTCGCTAGTTTTAGATCGATCGAAATAAAGTTTCCTCTCCTGCGCTCGTGGCTGCTTAGTTTCGTGGATCGAACGAATCCTTCCTTTTTGCTTCTTCGCTACGCGGCATCCAGAATATTTTCTTAATTAAAAAATATTTAATTAACATTTATATATTTTTGTTCCTATGAGTCTAGCGGTATGACGTGTATTTTATAAATGATATATCGCAAGTTCGAATCCAACGGGTGGCCATAAAATGAAAAACAGACAATTTTAATAAATTTTCAGCTGAAATTACTAGTGTGATGACTGGACAGGACGTCAATACTCCACGCCTAGCTCGAGCCCTCGGGGCGCATGTCATATTAGAGTTTTACTTTCTGACCGTAATTTTGGTCCAAATAGACTACTGGATTGTGATTCGAAAATAATATCTTCAGTAACATTGGAGCTTGATGCATTTAAATTTTTTTTCCTCTTATAAAAAATAATTATATATTTTTAAACTTAAAAAATTACTATTTATGTTTATAAAATTGGATCACAATTCTAATTGATAACTTCTGCAAGCAAGGCAGCACATAAGTTATACGCTGCCATTATGGTGAGAATCACTATTTAGAATAGCGATAATAGATTCAAAAGTGGACATTCTAAACATTCTAAAGCACGATCTGGTCGTTTCATCCAATAGTTTCAATTTTAAAACATGTTACTACCATTTTTTTCTTGTCAACACTTTTTAAATGCCAGTTGCACCACTTTTTTTTGCCAAATTTTAACTTTTAATTTCAAGTTTAATTTTAAAATATAAGCAATGTGATTATGTGAGAGACTTCAACAAATTTCAAATTTCAAATTGATAGGGGATGGACCTTTAGGGCCCCAAGAACGGAAAGGAAGCCCAAGGTGACGGCATATGCAGAATAAGAAAAGGCCCATTAAGTCAGCCCATAAAGGAATATTAGCAGACCCCGACCAAGCTCGTGCCGGTGTATATTAGCCTCAAAGGAATATCAATGACTTTTATGAAAGTGACGGTAAGAGATTCCAAATTTCAAAATTTAATATGAAAATTTTGAAAAAAAAAAGGTGGTGACAAGAAAAAATAATAATAATAAGTGCTGATAAGAAAACAAAGGGAGAGTGGTGGTGACTCTAGTGAGAGGTTTACACACTCATCTATATATATATATATATATATATATATATATATACATAAATAATTCTAAATTAAAATAAAATAATTAAAATATAAGCCATATTGACTTTTTTAAAAATAGTGAGATAAAATTTTTTCACTGCTTAATTAAATCATTAAGGATGTTACTGTTTTTTAATTATAATTTATTAATCTTTATTGGATTGAAATTAATTTAGAAAAATAAAATTTAATCCGGTAGCGTCATTTGCTCAGATGTGGGTGACTCCGATCCGACTTTTAAAAAAATGATTTTTTTTTTTTTTTTTTTGAATTTTAAAAATGAATGGTATGTCCTCTGTCAACGACCAAACCGATGCCTTCTAATCCAAGAGTTCCACACCGTTGTCTTCCGTCGTCTAAACCCAACACGGCAACACGACCCTTGCCGGAGCAATGTCGGAACCCTAGCCGGACCTACGACCACTGCCATCGTTCTCAGAGAAATGATAAACAAGTGCTGGCTCATTCTCCTTCTCGTCCTCCCGCTTCTGTCCATCTCTCTACTCCTCACTGCCACCATCTCCCCTCCAGATCGCCGTTCCGACGCTCCGACACCGCCGAAACCGCCAAAGCTCGCTTACCTTATCACCGGCTCCGTCGGCGATGGCCACCGGCTCAAGCGGTTACTGCTTGCCGTGTACCACCCCTGGAACGTGTACTTATTGAACCTCGACAGCTCTGCCCATCCCGAGGAACGCGCGGATCTCGATAGATATTTGGATTCTGAGCCCGTGTTCGGGAAGTATAAGAATGTCCGACTGGCGAGAGATGCCGATCCAGTGACAAAGAAAGGGCCCACAGAGATTGCGTCTATGCTCCATGGAATCGCGATTTTGTTGAGCGAGACCAAGGATTGGAGCTGGTTTCTTAATCTAAGCGCGGAAGATTATCCTCTGGTGTCACAAGATGGTGAGCAGATTTGATATGCTTATGGATACTGCTTTACTGATTATTTCTGAATTCGATATAGTTGTGTTTTGAAATTCAGTTCTCAATTTGACTTGGACAACAAAAGATCTGCAGTATTTTTACCAGGATTGGTCTAGTAGTGATCTTATTTTTTCTTAGCCGTAACAAGTGGGATTGTACATATGGGAAAGCTGCGGTGCTTTATGGATTGTAATGTTGAGCCCTAAAATATCATGCTGAACTTGTGTAAAAGAAATGAGAATGCTATGGTGGATGTGTAGACATACACTTAATGATCATATTAGAAGTGAAGTGATGCGGGAGAAAGTTAGTGTGGCGCCAATAGATGGCAAAATGAGAGAAAATTGCTTGAGATAGTTTGGGCATGTAGAGATAATGTTTGGTTCGGAGGTGTAAATGTTGAATATGACTTCTACCAAGAGTGGTAGAAGAGATATAAGAATAGTTTGGTAGAAATCTGAAACAGTCTAGTTTCGGTTGACTGGAGCGAAGAGATGGCTCTAAATACATCACCGTGGTGTACAAGGATCCATATAGCCGACTCTACCTATGAAGAAAAAAAAAAAGACTCTTTGTTGTTGTTGATGTAGTAACATTATAGAAATTAGAAACCTTTAGTATGTCCTGCTTATGGTATCAGCCGCTCGTGAATAGCTCATCTTGAGCAGAACGTAGTGTTAATTTTGTTGATAATAACATATGCACAATCAATTGACTGTTGCATCTCGAAAGCTAAGTATGTCTCTGTTTTCCTTTGCAGATCTACTTCATATTTTTTCATACTTGCCAAGGGATCTGAACTTTATTGAGCACACAAGTAATCTCGGTTGGAGAGAGTAAGATCTTCCTCTCCAGGTCTCATATCTTTCTTTTGTTTGCCTATATTTCTGAGGTCCCTTGACATGATGCATTCAGGTATCAAAGGGCAAGGCCTATAATTGTTGATCCAGCACTGTATGGCTCCAGAAAGACTGATGTTTCGTGGGCTAAAGAAAAAAGAAGCCTGCCTTCGTCTTTCAAGCTTTTTGTAGGTACTATTGCGGGTTATCTAATGTTCTTACTCGTATATGATCATTATTTGCATTTTTTCTAATAATCTTGTCTTTGCTTGCCCTAGTTGAATGCTTTGCTTTTACTTGAAACTTGATTGTAAAGATAATTCATACTTGATAGTGTCAATCTCCTGAAAGTAGAGTCCTGCAGCCTTTCTTTGAAGGATATTCCCTACTTGTTTGCAGGAACATAACTTTTTGCAAGATGGTTATCATCCTTATCATTTATGATCATTCTTTGCATTTTGTTAATAATCTTGTTTCTTGCTTTCCCTAATGGAATGTTTTGCTATTACATCAAAACTTGCTTGTAAAGGGAATCCGTACGTGGAAGATAGTGTCGAGCTCCCAAAAGTAGAGTCCTGCAAACTTTCTTGTAAATGTATTCCATACTTGTTTGCAGGAATCTAACTTTGCCAAGATGATCCATCTTCCAAGCTCCTCTTTCGAAATGCTAATTGCTTAAAGCCCTCAATTGGTTTGATTATGTCTTGGATGAGGTTCAATTGCTTGACTTTGCCCAATCTTCCTTTGGAACATTTACTTGTCAAATACTCATTATGGGAAATATCATGGCCTCTCTTCATCTTTTTATTTCCTTAAGATGTTTCAACTTCACTCTTTGAAAAATTAGTTGGTAGAAACTTATAGCTACTGTGCTTTGTTTTTGGATTTTATGGTTTCTTTTCATTGAACTTCAGATTTTGCTGCGAGTCTCGTTGTTGTATAAGCTAGATACCTTCTCTGTCTTTCTCTCATATGATGATGATGTTAGTTAAATAGCTTGTGTTTAGTTGATGACCATGACAAGTTTGTGATCGCTCAAGACCCGAAGATTTACTTGCCTGGTAATGACAGGATCCACAACTATAAACTCTTTATTTAGTTGGGCTTCTTTGATCCCTTCATGATGAATTTATGTCTGCAATTATTAGGGCAATTAACCTCTCGAGTTATTTTATATTACTAACAGTTCTTTTATACATCAGTTCTTTTATAAAAAACCTACTAATATTGCTGGCATTACTTTTGTGCGCGTATGATTTCGATGCTCGTTGCTTGTTATTAGGCTTGAAACATAAGGATCGATAATTTGATTATATCTGTTTGGGGTATACATGAATGTTCTAGGCATGCATCGTGTTCTTGCTAATTCAAATGATTACGGCTAGCGGGATGTTCCTTGCTTAGTTAAACATTACAAAGATTTTCTGCTTTCCTTTCACACGGATGTAGGCTAAATGTATCGTGCCTTTCGCCACACATTTATATCTGCATCCCTTATTATTTCGGAGCTGAAAGTCTCTGACTCTTTATCTAGGTGTGCCCCTTTCCATTTGTAAATATTATTAGTAACTAGGTCTTTTGCAGGTTCATCATCTGTGGTTCTGACCCGATCGTTTCTCGAGTTCTGCATCTGGGGATGGGACAATCTTCCTCGAACGGTGCTGATGTATTACACAAACTTCTTGTTATCCATTGAGGGATACTTTCATACTGTCATATGCAACTCTATGGATTTTCAAAACACCACTGTGAATAATGATTTACGATTTACAGTGTGGGACAATCCCCCTGGCCAATACCCCCTTAACTTGACAGAAAAACATTTCGATCTGATGGTGGATAGCGGAGCTCCCTTTGCACGCACGTTCGTCAAGGATGATCCAGTATTGGATCGGATCGATGCCGAGCTTTTGAAGAGAACAAGCGGACATTTTACACCAGGAGGGTGGCATATCACATCTGGAACTAGAAACAATCTTTTTGCTGATTATCGTGATGTTAATGTTTTAAGACCAAGTGCAAATTCTAAGAAGTTGGGAAAATTGCTGGCGGAACTTCTTGATCCGGAGGAATTTAGGGCTGGGCAGTGTAAATAAATTGGGGAATGCAGCAGGCTCTTCCATCTTCTTGTAAAGCTAATTTTGGTGGTTGGTTTGCTGTATGTACATTACCAAACATTGTTTGTTTTGGAATTCTTTTTGATGTGATGATTTTAATTTTATTTTGGAGCTTTTCAATATCAGCCCCTCACTTACAGATCAGCTTCGGGTCGGCTTGATGTGACATTGCGTTTGCAAACCTTTGCCGTTGGAAGGCTGATATGACCTTTGCTTGAGTAATGTTACCCACATTTTTAACATAATTTCTTAATGACTAGAAACTCATTTGTCCCACATTTTTAACATAAGGACCCCTGAAGTTATATTAAAAAAATAAAGATAAGGGCAAAAAAGTGCTGAAAAATAAAACATGAATTGCCCATCAAGAGCAGCGGCCAACAACTTCTATATAACAGCTTTGATATAATCTGGGAGTCAAGAAAATACATCACCAAGCAATGGAAACAAGAAGCATAATCTTATATTATTATTCCTGGGAGTCAAGGAATGCATCACCAAACATGGAAACAAGAAGCATAATCTTATATTATTATTCCTGGGAGTCAAGGAATACATCACCAAACATGGAAACAAGAAGCATACTCTTATATTATTCCAGTACAATTACACCACTTCCTGTAATGAAAATACCAGTTCAAAATGTAAATTATTTTCAATGACGTTCGAAAACTCTTCCCTAGTGCTGTATGTAGCAGTTTAGTAACCCTTGGATGAACATGACACATGATAAACAGCAAGCCGCCGGGCTTGCTACTCCATAGCTATAGTACCCAGCTCAGCACAAAGTGGCTGCAGCCCAGGTTCCTCCAGAAAACTTAAAGCCGATAATCCATAGTAGGAATGGTAAATATCTGGGAAGGCATCTCCTCGGAACTTTGTAAAACCACCATACTGATGCAACAAATAAAAATGTGAGTAGTAGGTATTGAGAATCCGAATTTCTCAACCAAAAAAAAAGTATGACAAAGTTCAGATTATCCGGCCAGAAGCACCTTTGATTGACAAGAGAGTAAAAATGTAGATAAAGCTCCTTTATCAATGAAGTTGTAAGCCCCTAGCATTTTGAGGACGCCACCAACCCTTAACAAAAATCCCTCAAATTTTATAACCATGTTAGAAGCGAAATCCTAAGATTAACATACTTGCGTTTACGACTTACCAGAATGCATAACATGTATCGCTAGCTTTGTTTGTTCTGCCTTGGAAACCACCATCAGCTGCTTGTCTCTGAAGCAGGAGGAATGGCAGGTATCAATTGCCAGAAATAAAGCTATTATACATGCATAATAATTGAGGAATGCTATTCTTGATAGTCATTTTGACCCTAAAAATTTAGGACTGATGAAACATTGTCCATATCAACCCACTTTTTGTAAATTTAATTATTCAATATTTGAGGAAGAACCACTTCTCATTAGAATTCATGTGATAACTTTGAAAAGCGTGAACTGGTTATTTTCAATTGAAAAGTTAAAAAAATACCATTTTTCCAACTATCTCATTAAATTCTAAGGCTGATGTGGCATTGTACACTCATTCTTGAATTCTTCAAGATCAAAATGACCATGTAGAATTTATCATTATAATTAGGTCTACAATCATGACCGAATGCAAGAGTAGCATAGCAAAACAAATTTGTTGCCTTACATTTGATTTTAGCCTACGTGAACATGCAGGTGCAATAATCTTCTAGGAGGGACTATTAGGAATTTAGGATTACCCATTCTTAAATGGAAGTATAAAAATACCTGTAAGCTCCATTCCACTAGAAATGGCACATTAATGCCAGAACGTGTTACAGATTCATGAGAAAATTCTGGACCAAGGAAACCCATTAGCCTGAGTGCTGCTACTGCACAGTAAGTTCCTCCACCTGTGTCACTAAGACAATGAGTGAAGTTAATATTTGTATTGCAACGTTACATATAACATCAAAGGAATATACTGCAATTTAAAAAGGTATTGGCAGAAAGCAAGAAGCAAGTTTGCTTGTAACGCAACATGCATTATGATATATTATAAGTTTAGGGGTGACCATTACCCGAAATAACTCGGCAAACCGAGCCGAACCAAAGGGAAATAGCCCAAAATTTCAGGTTCCGTTCCCTGGTTCCGAACGGGTTCAAACCGAGGCCAAATTGGGTTAATTGAAGTTGGGTAGGGTTGGGAGTCACAAAAATGGTTCAGCTCAGGTTTGACCCGAACTAATAAGAAGTTTATTAAACTATTGTACTTGAAATGATCTTTCCAAGCCGAATAGTTTCAATGCCATGCTTGGTTATCCCATAAACCTCCCTAAATGCTTGAAAGATGCTAGGATTTTACTCAGAGGACTCAGAGGAGATTGTACTCCTTTGGAGAGTAGAAAATAACAATTGAAATATTGTTGCAATATAGGAAATATGCACACTGTAGAAGTCATCATCCGATTAAATAATACAGACACTATAACAGGGAGAGAAACTGTCCAACAAAACAGAAATTGTTAACATTATTCAATCAATTATATAATCTGTTCAGTAGTGCATACCATGAGACTCGGAACCTGGAACTAAGCCAAAGCCACCATCAAATGACTGCAACAACGAGCACCATGTAAGAAAGTGTTGTTATATTAAAAAGCTAAATTGCGACACAAGATATGAACCAACAACCTGGCAGTTGATAATGTATTGCCTGGCCAATTCTCTGTCCATTCCACTCCAATTATTTAGCATGTAACAAATTGCAGCTGTAAAGATGCATGACCTAATAAAAATGGCAACCACTAGAAAATATATAGTGGTAAAAGAACGAGAAGACAAAGTTGAAGTACCAGCACAATAAACAAAACGGAGATCAGTTTCTGCTCCAATATGTATAGGGATAAAACTGCAGGGAAAAAAGGAATGGTTAACTTGGGGACCAAGAAAACCTAATGCAAGTATCTAGGAATATCACATCATTCTGTGAGAAATACTAAACTAGTCAAATCAGCAGAGGCGGAGAATGAAACTTAGATGCAGTGATGATCAAGAATTTCAACAAGACTCAATGTATCGGGAAGTTAAATTATCGCAGACATGTAAATGTAGAGCATATACAAATAAGTGAAATAACTAATAAGGACATATATTTAATATCGATCCATTTTACACTTTGAAAAGTGCTAAAGTCCATGCAAATCTATTAAACAAAACCCATACAGTTACAAAAAGTTGAAACTGAAGTATCTGCATTGCGGAATAGCTCCAAATTTAATTTTAAAGGTAGTTGGAGAGTAGGAGGGGGTCTCTTGGCCTGTGTTCTTTCTTATGTGCTTTTGCTTGCACATGCATCATAGTTGAGGTTGTATGGAAGTGGCACGAATAGAAATTGAAAGCATAAGCACACAACTCTACATTGTGCAGAAGAAGTTTGTACCACATACAAGATTTTGGGACACAACAAAGTAGTAATTCCGCGAAATGTACCTTCCATCAGTTTGTTGAAGCTTTCTCATTGAGATGACGATACAATCAGAATCAATACTTGACAAGTCATAGCCTAGTGTCCGTAATATGCTCAAGCCAGAATAAGTAGATGCCAAGTGGCTGCCATTGTGATTGGAAGACTTCATATGGGAAAACCACCAAACAATGCAGAAGGAAAAGATAATCAGACAACATGAGGAATGAACAAAAATCAGTTGAAATACCAAATGGAGCGAACAAAAATACCTTAATTTTGTCTATGGCAAATTGAGAAGTTCTAGAACCATGGAAACCGTAAAATTCTCCTGAACAAGACTTCACATTTCAAATTGCTCCATCATGTATAACGTACCTCAAAATATGTTAAAACAAACTTACCATTATCCAAAACAACTTTTTTACTTGGATGAGCTTGAAGCGACATAATCCAATTGAAAACTTGATCTTTGTTAACCTGAAAAGAATTATTCAATAAACAATGAGCACAAATCGCAACCAAAAGTTGGTTCTATTATCAATGTAACCTAAGAAGAGGGAAAGACCAGCAAATCTCAAATTGGTACTAGATCATAAACAGTTTCTGACAATATCTTACGTATATAGACTTGTATGAAGATAAAGCTATCGATTGAGCTGAATGACGCGAAGAATTCATGTTAGTGATACGACTGTTTGGAGGACTTAGAGATTTGGATTTTGTCCTTGGTTTGCACTTATATTATCGCCTTCCATTACATAATTCTTTGACATTTTTGAAATATGCTGAATTATGAAAAATGTTTAGCTAAAAAGGTCCGAGATTTCTCAAAGATGCCAATGAAATAATTTTTGCATGCGGTTTCACAAGATGATATGGCACAATTGTTTCATAACAAGCACGTGCAACCAAATTTGCTCAAGCAGGTGATACATAAAACCTTAGAATATGTTGACTAACTATAGTAATCAGTAAGGTATCATATAGCAAGTCAATCCCATAGCAGGACTTACCGTAATATTTAGAGTAATAGAGAATCAGATGCAATTATCTAATGGATGCCAGAAGTAATATATATATATATATATATATATATATATATATCATAAGATGATCTACACTGCGACATGTCTGCTACTAAAAACTAAGGCAATTATACTAACAAATTAAGAAAGTAAGCCAAAGAAATACACGATTGAGGGCACCAAGAATTGCTAGGCCGGAGACAGCAAAGTAGGCGAGGGTTAGGCGATTGATCTCCTGAGACTCGTACTCCGCCGGAAGACTCTCTAGCATCATCTGCAGATAACGAATGTGCCGCTCATGATCAAACGACGGCGGCAGCAGCAGTGGATCCATGGGTTACCGGCGGTCTTACCTGGCCAACCCCTTCCTCATCCGCTCGATCTGGAGAGAGCTCAGAGTTAACTCGTCCAGCAAGTACTGGATGTTTGCGAATAATAAAGCATCTTTATATATATATATATATATATATATATATATATATATATATATATATATATATATCTGTAATCCGACAAATCTACAAAACAATAAGCTTATGGATATTCATGTTTTGAAAATTCTAATATTTTAGTATAACATATTTGTAGGTTCATTTCACTATACACGGCTTCAGGAAGAATATAATAAGAATTGAGGGTAGAGGCTTGATTTATTTCTTAAAACAATTTAGGTGGTGTCAGAAGATTACCACAGCGAAGATCATCACAGCAACGATCGAGGTGTAGGCGCTTGGTGGAAAGACCACTTATTAGTATTTAATTAATACAGTTAAGCATTTTCGTATGTATATTTTGAGAAAATTTTATTCTTGCATCGAATTATTAAATTTTAGCAGTGCGAATGTACACTGCTAATACAAGAGAAGGGAGGATATCCTAAGCTCTCCTTTATAAATTCATCAATCTATCAAATTTTATAAATTTGTTTTTCTGTTTTACTATCAGATTAAGCTTCTAACCACGTCACCTATAACGGACGGCTTAGAAAGGGTATCTATAATCATCTTGCTCGCAAGCTAGAGGATTAAGGCCGAAAAAATTAATGGACCAAATCAATTCCTTTTTTTACTTAAAAATAGACTTGACATATAATAATAAGGTATTGTGTAATCGAAATTAAATTAGTATATTATCTTTTGATACCACAGCGAATTGAAGGAACAAGTGAGCTATCATTGACTAGCTTGAAAGCTTTAACAGCTTGCAGTAAAAACTCATTATCTCAGATCTCCAAGAACATGGGCGGATCCACCATATATCCAGATACTGTGAAACTAAGGCGCCAAGTAGGTGATACATACCTCGCTTGATGGCAGGATCAAAAGCCGGAAGCAGAGCAATCAAGGGAGGAGGAAGTTCAGTCAACTGGAGGAAGATGATCAGGATTCAGGAAACAGGGTCGCGGAAACGGGCGTGGAGATTTATTTGTACAGAAGAGAATTGAGGCTTTGGAGTTTGGACCTAGTTGGGCTCTTACTCTTTGGGCCGCATAACATTTGATTTCCAGTATTCCCTCTTCCCACATGTACAATTTTTAGTTTTGGCCCACTTAACTTTTTGGCCCACATAACTCATAACATTTCTATATTTATTATTAATAAATAATATATATATATATATATATATATATATATATATATATATATATATATATATATATATAAGTAATAAATAGAATTTATTTAATATCAACTTATTAAATAATAAAGTCATAGTACGAACCCACTTGATCAGCTTTCTAACTTATCAGTTTTCAACGTCCATGGCCACCACCACCTGCAGAGACTAGCAGCTCCGCCTCTGCTGCCGCTGGTGGGGCAGGGACCGCGCAGCGATTGCCACAAGATTCAACGATCGTTCTGCTCGTCTTCATTTTGACCGTCCGATCACCCAGAGGCGACGCCCTTGTCGCCGTTCCTTCCCTCTCTCTATCCCCCCCCTTCGTACCTCTCACGCTCTTCATATAATGCAGAAATGGCCGGAGCTGGTACTTCATCTTCATGCAATTATCGGTAGATTCAGTACTACTTATGTGTGTGAGAAAATTTTCTTAATTGCTTTTATTTTTACTTATTAATTTGGTTGGGAGCCCACCGGGGTATCATCTAGATTGAGGATTTGGATCTGGAGCATATAAATGGAGGAAAATTGCATATCAGCCCTGCATTTGTTCATAAATTAGTCTCTAAATTTAAATTTGTGTAAATTATCCTTTCTTTAAAATTTATGTAAAAATATTTTACTATTATAAAAACATTTTTAAAAAAATAAATATAAATATAAATTTCTATAATGGATTACGATTCAGAGGTAATACCGGGCAAAGCAAATTACTCACCGGTTCAAAAAATAAAATTTTGAAAGCATTTTTTATAGAAACTTTCATAAAATCGTAGATTTTGATTAGATCTTAATTTTTATAGTAAAACTTTTTTTCCGACAAATAGTCTAAATAGATATTTTAAATTATTTTCAAATTTAACGATTTGAAGCGTATTTTAAAATGGGAAAATTGTGTTTCAGCCTCCCCGTCTTTCAAAATTGACTTTTCAGCCCTCCGAAACGCGTTTTTTCGCCGACGTGGCGGCGCGCGCGTGCCGCCACGTGGCATTTCGGGGGGCTGAATCGCGCGACCCCAAAATTAGGGGGGCTGAAACGCAATTTTCCTTTTTAAAATTTAAAATTTATCTAATCTTGTATAATTTAAAACTGTATGGCTGGTTTTTTACACTATTGACAGATATATATTCTAGTTTTATTACCTTTCCTGTAGGATCTGTTTTCAGTCAGTGCCATATTAGAAAGCATATGGACATACCAAAATAGTGCATGATACGGACATACTGTAGACATGTGTTGAGCTGGCCAGGAAAATATCCAAAAAAAAAAAAAAAAATTAAAATCAAGCATGCATGTGCCAGATAGAAGTGTCCATATTTATGTTATTTTGTTTAAAGAATTTTTTTTGAGAGATAAGTGAAATACTATAGAGTATTAACAGTATATAACGATAAATAATATTATATCTTTATGTAATTAAATATATTTTTAATTTTTGTGGATATTATTAGACTCTTACTATTTAAATTTATCTCCAAAATAAATATTTATATTATATATAATTTTTTGTTATTGAATGCTATAGTACTTTTATATTTTCGTATAGTTAATATAATTATATTTTTTATATTTTTTATTATTATACTAACTATATTTTTATTTTATTTTTTTAAAAATTATTGTATTTCATATCTATATTTTTGTCGTATTTTATATCCAAGTCTGTACTTAGTAGATACCTATCAAGCGTCAAGATTTTCGCCCCAGTAGTCGTATTTGGAGCTTTATGTGATGTCAATATCAGATCCAACAACATAATGGTACAAAATAGAAAATGGCGCTACATGCGACACCAGATCAGACGACATGGAATCCTATTAAGATATCAGAAAGAGGCCCCATTTATTCACAGATTGGATTAATTTTCAGAAGCAAAATCACATGGAAGACATGGCTCTTGGCAGAGATCTTATCCTTCGCCGACATAAATCACAATTATTTGTCCTTTTAGTACAGCAAAAAAGGAGATTCTTTTTTAAAACTGGCCAATACAGTCACCATCCTCCCATATGCCAGCAACAGATAAACTTGATGCTAGAAATAAACAGTTATTCTGAAATTATATACAAATAAGCCTCTTAATCAAATACTTTATCAATCAATCCGTGTTTTAATATTTCGCATAAGAAATATTTTAATTACTATATAAAAATAGTATATAAGCATATAATATTACCTTTAAAAAAAAAGATAAAATAAAAATATTGTATGGTATTTTTTTAAAAAAGTAGTCCTAGTTAGATTAAAATATTTTCTAAAGGTTTTAAACCACATTTTTCAGTTCTTGGAGTAACAAAATAAATTTTGAAGATTTTAAATAATCAATTTGTAAAATTTAATAAAATTATTTTTATTTTATTTAAAAGTTTTAGTAGCATATCTTGAGCGATAAGGAGATACTTGGAGCAATTAAGCTTCCTAGGACGAACCATAGAGTCATACATATAACAACAGCGAAACAGATATGAGCTTATTTAAGCACCTCTTTTTTCGCTTCGAATATAAATGATGTCAAAAAAAAAAGAATACCTCTTAGATATTCTCGGAGATGAATAATCGGCCCAACTTAATTTGATCGTCGATCCATGTCAAGGTTTGTCAGCATCATTACTATCAGCAACCTTGCTGGACCCAGTGATGCTCATCTTCCCTAGAGAACCCACGGCCGGAGAAAGTCCCTTGAAACTGCTGCTCCCCTCGCTTAAGTTCCTAGATTTTCTATACTTCCTTAATCTTCGAGCGGCATTGTTCTCTGCTCCATCAATCTTATTGTCAGCTACAGTGAGCTGAGATATACTGCTACGACAGAAGGGGCATAAGGGGGCGATTGGGAGGAAAGTCGTAGAATTGGGCTTGGTATGGCAACACAGAGCCAATGTGCAGGGGGCACACATTTGATGCCCACACTCTTGGATCTGAATGGTGCAGATTTGCTCAAAACAGATGCTGCATAACTCAGTTTCGCTAACCTGTATTACGGTAGCCAAAAATGTAAAATGATCAGTCCTAGGAGAACTTTTGTTGGAATGTTTTATATTCTGAATAAACTTTGCTAAGATATCAATACTATTGCGAAATCCTAGGTTTAGATGTGCAAAAATGGCATGAAAACATACAAGATGGTAAAACAATTAGACAAGAATGGTTACAAATTCGAAAATTTATATATGATAGCATAGAAAGATGTTCATCAGATAAAGAAAGTCTCACTCCTTTTACCATCTCATTGAAAGCTCCATAATCCATTAAATAAAACTCTTCTTTGATGATTTTAAGCATCTCTATTCTCGAGTAAATCATTCGAGAAGACATGAGAAGATAGAAGGAGAAAATTTATCCTACTAAATACGCGTTTACCCCGAAAAGAGAATTTTATTCTAACTAATGATAATTTGATGTTCCCATACGCTTAATAATCAAGTTGGAAAACAGGATCAATGTAGTACCTCAGAGACGTCATCATCGTCAATTCCGTCTTCAGAATTGAGAGGGGACGGCAAGCAAATAGAGGTTTCCTTCAGAATTCTTCTCTCCCTCTCCCTATTAGCCTCCATAAGAGCCATCTCTAGCAAAAGCTTTGCATCAGGATCAAATTTACATATTAATTTCATCGGTGAAGGCCAAACAAGAGGTTCTGCTGCTGATGGATTCAACAGAGCCGCGCATGCGTCGTGTTTATGTTTCCGCGCAATAGTGTATGGGAGTTTCCTGAAATACACCAGATTTAAAAAGTTACATTGGTACCACAGGCGTATACAAGTATCTTTGAAAAACTGTTACAGCGCGGGAAATGTAAACAGGAATTAAATACAAGTTATGGTAATCCATCATCTTCAAGACCAGCTTACACAATAAGTCGTGATTGATATTTGATGTTTTGAAAGGCAAAATTTACGGGAATAAATAAGAACAATTCAAGTTGTACTAAAACATGTAGATGATGTTAGTCTTTGACAAGTCATCTTAAACAGATGAGTAACAAATATATACAACCGAAACAGGTATAAAATAATTGACATAATAAGTACATTCATTTAATAGAATAACAAGCATCAATCAATTAATACAAGGAACAATATCCAGCATTATAACTGAGAATCTGTACAAGGAGTGAAATTGCATGATGTTCAATTTAGCGGATATTATCTTTCAGATATCAGATTTAGATAATAATTTCAACACAACTCACCCAGACGAATCTGTCACCAGACGATCTGCTCCCCAAGCAAGCAACTGCCTCACACAATCTAATGAACCTGAACGCGCCGCCATATGCAGCGGAGTGCTTCCTGGGAAACTGAAATCCAGAAGAAAAAAAAAAATCTACTTTTAAAAATCTAAAGTTTTTCCAACTTCAACTCTCAATCCAACCAACAATTTTCAAGCTAGACAGAAGAGAAGAAAGTACCCATGTCCACCTGTGGTTGCACATATAAGTGCACCATTATCTAGCAGAATATGAACACAATCACTGTGCCCTTGCTGAGCTGCTAGGTGCAATGGAGTTGCGCCTCTATTATCTTTAACATTTACAAATCTCGCAAAACCCCTGTATTTACATTATGCAGGATATATTCGTAAACAGATCTATTGCAGTGAATGAAGATCTTAACAATTATCGAAACAATTACCATGAATCTGCTACTGGAGTCGAATTCGCAGCTGTTAGAATTGCTCGTAAGCAATCCCCATGGCCGTAATAGGCAGCATAGTGCAAGCAAATCCTACCGTGCAACGAATCAAACATCAAGATCTAATAAAATCAGACACAATAGAAGAAATCAGCATCGCATACTACTACTATTAATACCAATGATAAATCGTAGTTAGATCTAAGCAATTAAACGGAAACTGAAGTACATTAGCTCCAGCTTCGATGAGCTTGTTCACGCAGTCGATCTTTCCGCGCATCACCGCTAACATCAAAGGAGTCTGCAATCATCAGAATGCCACAAAAAAACACTTCAGCTTCAAATCAGTGGAATTATAATCATAATATAAAACGACATAATGTTGAAATTTCAAACATCGAAGACTACCTGTTTGTGCCTGTTGAGAAAATCCGGATGAACTGATCTATCCAAGATCGACGAAAGAAGCTGACGAAACAACAACTATCACATTAAAATCCGCAGTAAAAAGTACATAAACACTCAAAATGTTCAAAACTAAGTACTCATCAACGCGGCTTGATGTGTAACTAATTTTAAAGTGTGTAACACTGACATCGAGGTGGCCATCGGCGGCAGCGAAGTGGAGGAGCAGTCCGGGGTTGTCTCGGAGAGCGGACTCGACGGCGGCGGAGTCACCGGCGCGGAACGCGCGGAAGTAGCTCGGCTCATCATCGGCGGCGGACCCGCGGCAGCGCACGCTAAGACCGTGCCCCATTCTCTGCGCCTCCGCCGCCCGAGGAGGAGGGAGATTGACGGAAACTGGCGGGTCATTTATAAACGACGACTTATGAACAGTGTTTTGTCGTTCGCTGCTCATAAATCATTATTAATTATTTAGAGTTTTTCCCTTTTTTTTTTCTTTTTTTTTTTTTTTTTGGGGTCTTGACGTTTTTCCTTGTCTATTTATTATAAACAAAATTGCGTATTAAGAGTATCCGTAGTTATTCTTTCTGAATTTTGAAAAGAGTGCTGTTGTTCATCAGGAGCTCCTGATAGTCCTGATATAATTGAGGCTGTCCGAGGCTCCTACACATTTTACGGACGTCCCTGATTGCATCAGGGCCGTCAGGGGACCCTAATAAATAGATGTACATATTCCGAAGGATCCGCGGACGGTTTCGATTTCATCAGGGCCGTCAGGGGCTCCTGATGAATGGCTTTTTTCTTTTGAAAAATGCATTTCGGGAGCCTTTTATGCTTTAGCTTTTTTATGGCTTGGAAATTCCAGTAACTTAAGCCCTCACGCTTGAGAAAGCTACAGTTGATGGATTCATTTATGTCCCAGAGGTTCATAAAATATCACTCCTAAGTTCGTATTTCATCTAATTCGATAGAATTGTTTTTTGAGTTTTATGAAAAATATTTTATAGATTATGATATATATCTGTGCTTGTATTTAATAACATATTGGGAGTAACACACATCTAAAATTGCATTACAATAAAAAACTATAATTAAATAATTATATTTGATAAAAAAATCTAATATTTACCATAAAAAAATATTATGCCTCATTATTAAAAAAAGATGAGTTTATTTATATCTATCAACTACAGATAATTATTTTTTTATTATAATGATTTACGTAAATTCCACAAAATTGTAAAATAATGAATAAGAAACAGATGTTGATTTTTTTTTCTACAAATATTTACATAAATTTTAGAAAAAAACATGCTAATTTACATACTAAAAATTTAGGGATAATTGCGTATCAGCCCTCCGAAATACGTTTTCGGAGGGCTAATTTGCAAAAAAAAAAAGTAAATTAGCCTCAAAAAATATGTTTTCGGGGGTTGATTTGCGCATTTTCGGAAGTTGATTTGCGCGAGTTTGAAAAATGGGGGGCTGATACGGTAAAACTCAAAAATTTAAGGAAGCAGCCTAGCCTGTAGCTATCAGACTTTTAAAGAGTGAGTCTGAAAGACTTTGGGGAACCAATAGCCAGCCTTCGGCGGCCCAAAGTTCAAGTCAAATGTGACATCACACTACCACTTGCAAAAGGTCTATTGTATTATTCAACTTTTTTTTTTTTTTTTATCTTAACCATTTTATTCTATTTTACCTTATATTTTAATCTAAAATTAAGTAATAACTGGTAAATTATTCTAATCAGACATTGCTAAAATTAAATATCTAATCTATTCTTTAGAAAAAATAGAATGTTAATTTTTTTCAATATTCAGCTCCGTAACTAACTGAACCAACACTGTTTGATAACTCAATCTATATTTAATGATAATAAATAAATACCTATGTTTTTTTTTAAAATCAATGTCTTAATAAACTTTTTTCAATTATGCAGAAAAACATATTTAATACAATATCGTAATATATAAGTCCACAAATAACAATAATCTTTATTATGTCAGTTAAAATTTTTTAATTTTTCGATATGTATAAATTCAAATGTAATAAATTTCATAATTGAATATACGAAGAATAGGTCAAAATTCGAATATTAATAACATGGGAGAACTTTTAAGCTAGAAACTGACTCATAAAAAAAGAAGGAACAAGAAATATGCATCAATTTCACATTTGATACCACCTTATTCTACTTTTGAAATATAAGACCTTTGATAAGTAGGTTCATTTATCCAATGGGACCTCCCATAATTAATTAATTAATTAATCATGATAACGTCTTCTCAACCATCAATAATTAATCTATAACGATAATATAATCAATGGAAGCTCGTGAACCTTTTGCATCTAGATGGCAAGCAATTTAAATCTTCATCATATCAATTTTTCATGTGTCAACAAAAAAAAAAAAAAAAAAAAAAAAAAAAAAAAAAAAAAAAATCTTTTTAAATGTGTAAAAAGCGATTAAAAGCCCACAGATAGATTAAGATTGAATCTACCGCCATTAGCTCAAGAAATAATAAATAAAATAAATATATTTTTTTTCCTAGTTACCACTTGTCTAACAAACATTTGTAAAAAAAAAAAATTATTATGACTAATCTAAGACATAGATATATTCTTTGGTCTTGATCGTCGAATTTGATTTATACCATATTTTGATTTTGATCACCAAATTTTAATTTCTATCATACATCTTATCGAAAACTGTGCACATTAAAATAAAATCCCTTTAATTCATATATTGCTAGAATTCGAACTCCTTACAATCATTTATAAAGAGTAGGCTATAGTCTCCTCCTAGCATCCAGCTATGTTGTTAGAAATTAGTACGTAAATAGTAATAAAAGTCTCGATCTTCACGGGATTCCAATGCGTGTTATAGTGCCATTTTTTTAAGCCGTATTTGTCCTACTAGATAGAACAACATAGGGCCTTTGGTAGCCTCTATGATACAATAAAGTATGTCCAATGGTGCTTCGCACTAGCGACAACGAACTGCTGAATACACTGGTAATATATAATTATCTAATTCCAACAATACTTTTTGTAGCAAGCATTATCAGAAACGTTTTTTTTTTTTTTTTTTTAACTTGAAAAACAAAGAGAGAACAAATGTTGTAAGTTTTCGAATAACCACATGAATAAATAGAATATGCAGAGTATTCTCCAAACTGTTGTAACTGTTCAAATCTTCTGTAGTTATAATTCTTCACAATTACTTGCAGTTACTAGTATATTGTCCCATATGTTTTAAAATTTAAATTTGAATTTTTGATCATTCTAGAACATTCTAGAAATAAAAATTTAAAATTTAAAAATATATTTCAAATACAAAGTGTGGGTGTACTACGCTGTATTAAGTATTAACCAGGTAGTCCATTTTGTTTAAGCTATAATCTCTTGTGAAAAATCCTATATAAATCAAAGTTTTTTTTTTTTTGTTTAGTCAATATGAAATTAAATAATATAAATTTTATAAGGTCTTTTGTCATATATAAATTTTATTTGTTCCCACAATAGCAAATTTAATTTGAAAATAATTTTCTACACACGCTAACTAACTGGACCCGTGTTGGACCTACTAGTTGGTATTACGGCAAATCTTAGACACACATATATTCTTTAGGTTGATGAAAAGTATACGCCGCCTCTTTTGATGTTTTTATGCGTATAATTTGCATAACTTAAATAAATAAATAAAAAAAGTTGTTAACCAATCAAATATGGAGGAGCCAATGAAAATGACTTTGTGTTTGTTCTTTTATCATTGAAGTGGAGTGGAATCAAGGGTTTCATGTTCCAATCAAACTTTGCTTCCTAATTAACCAATCAAGTGAAGCTCCTAAAAACATTATTTCTCACCATCAAATCATTTTTTTAATTAAATTACTTTTTTTTCAAAAAAGGTATCAAATACTTGAAAAAAGAAACGAAAATTTAAAACTTGGTGCCAATTGACATAGAATATTTTACCCGAAAGTGAACCAAAGAATAGGAAAAGACGTAAGGATATGAAAGCACGGGCGGATCTAGTATATATCAAGGAGTATCAAATGATACCCTTGCTTTAATATTAAATTTAGGTATATATACTATATACAGTCTTCATATAATAAGAGCACTACTATCTTATGTTTTTGTTAAGCTGGTGCAATGGTATTCAGCACGGTCAAATTTTGGCTGTTGTGGGTTCGAACCCCGACAACAACACGATTTTTTTCTCGCATTTACAAAAAAACAAAACGGACTTTAATGGAGGCCTAGTGGACAATAAAGCTCACGGCACCGTATTTATAGTTCTTGTGTTATTGATATCTCTCCCTTTCAACCAGCAATGCCGCTTCCCCCTTTCTCTCTCTTTCATAATCTTATAGTGTCTTACTCTCTCCTCATAATCTCAATGTCCCACCATAGGCCCATATCACCACCATGCTGTCACTGATTTTGCATGTATTTGAAATTTTTTTATTAATTGACTTTGTATTGTGAAAGTTGTGATCATTATATATAACTAATTTTTTTTTCTTTATATTGTATTTTGATACTCCTACGTAAATTTTTTAGACCCGATACTGCATGAAGGACAGTTGGACAGAAAGAAATCAGAAGATAGAAAAAGGCTAACATATAATAAAAAGTAAAGTTCAAGGAATATTGAGACCAACGAGCATGAAAAGATTAAAAGATCGGAGAGACGGTTGCCATGATTGGCCCTCCTTGGGTCCACATCTTGATGGTGATATGAAAATATATTTCAGATTTGTATAACAATTTTTAGATGATTTTTAACGATATCAAGGGAAAATAGTGCATGAGCTGATATGCAACTCTTACTTTTATAATTATACCAAACCTATCATACACAACACCTTTTTCTACACCATTAAAGAAATTCAACAACAAATGTAATATGTCATAATTGGACCCTAACAGGACTGGGCCAGGTCCACTATAAAACGACCCAACGGTGGTGGATCGATACCGTTAGGAGCTCATCTTCATCAAGTCCAATTAACGGTTCCGCATCGCACGGCACACAAGCGATAGGGTAACTTCGTAAATAAAAAAGCAATCAGGATTTGATTTTGGTTATTAGAGTTTCTGCCACGCCTTTTTAAGTCTCTCTTCCCCATCGCTTCCGCCGTCGCTTGCTGCTAGGGTTCAGTCGAAGTAGCCTGCAGGTTGGATCACATCTATCTTTCGCTCTTCTTATCAAATCTTAGATCGGCAATGTATTGTATCTGATCGATTAGTTTTTGTTGTTGTCGTTGTGCAGTGGGGGGATCTAATGGCGCCTTCTTCTCAGCCAAACTCTGGGCTGTTTGTCGGATTGAACAGAGGTCACATCGTCACCAAGCGCGAGATTCCCCCGCGTCCTTCCAGCAGGAAAGGGGTAAGAAATCCTAATCCTTTCACATTATTAGAAATTTTTGCTTGTTATTGGATATACTGATTCATGGGTTCTTATTTTTCTAATATTGTTATAATGTGAGGATTGCCGGTACAAATTTTACACTACTCGTAGTAATTAATGTATGTATGTGATGCAGCTTAGAGTATAAGTTGTTAATGGACCTATCATCGTGAGACCTCTTTAGTGACTAGGGGATCCTACATGCTTTTGTAATTTCATATCAATTTCGCTACATTTTAATGGGGTTGTTTGTGATATGTTTTTCAGATGCTCTGGAGGGCATAGTTGAACGACATACTTGCTAGGAGTTAAGCTGTTAAAATTTAGTCAGCTTCTGGAGCATTTCATAATAATGTGAACATAATATTATAAATCAACTGCTGTTATTTTTGAGTCAAAATGAATTTTATTATCGAATGTGCTACTTTAAAGGGATAAACTCTTTTATTTTGAAGAAAAATCATGATTGATCTATTGTTCATTGTATTGTTTGATTGTTGAAGGGCAATGGATTTCTTTTACTATGTCTCTTGTAATATTCAAATAATTTGGTTAGCAGCATAAGTGGGTTGATGAACATACAGTTACTTAATGATGCCAATAATGGAAGGAAATTTTATCATCCAAAAGAATTATGTTCTGTTTGCCAAGGTAGCTAAAATTAAGAGTTGGCCTGTTTGAAATCTGATATAGTCCAATGAGGTAGTCAACTTGTGGTAACCAGATCATCAAAATTAATTTCCATGAAGCTGTTTGAAAAGCTTATTCTTGGTTTGGAGCAATGGATTCACTGATCTAGTTATTCTCTTAATGGTAAGATTGTAGTATAACATGTATGTAGGAAGGTATGTTGATGCATTATTCATGATGAAAATAATAAGAGTTTTGTTGTTTCTCTAGCTTTGTTGGGTGCATTTGTTCATAGATGTAGTTATGTTGCTGTAAGTTAACAATGGTATCTCCCTCTTTGTTATTTTGTTATTAACATGTTCATTTCCAAACCAATGTTTCAGAGTTTGTGCATTGAGATTTATTGTTATTTCTATTGTTTTTCCACAGAAAACAAGTAAAAGGGTTCACTTTGTCAAGAATTTGATTAGAGAAGTTGCTGGGTTTGCTCCATATGAAAGGAGGATTACTGAGCTTTTGAAGGTTGGAAAAGACAAGCGTGCACTGAAACTTGCAAAGAGGAAGTTGGGTACGCACAAGAGGGCCAAGAAGAAGAGAGAAGAGATGGCCAACGTCCTGAGGAAGATGAGGTAATCCTTTTGCCTCGTTGCAATTTCAATATGTCAGTTGCATCACTTTAACAGTTCTGCTTGCATATTATTTATTATAAGTTAGTTAGACCAAGGTTCGACGTTTGAGCGTGCCGCCCGAAATGTGCCGGAGCTGCCGGCGCTCGGCACCGAAACGGTGCCGAGCCGGCGGCTCCATTTTTTTAATAATAACTGTTCGTCTTCCTCGCGGCCTTAATGAGGTCACACGCCGCGCGACCTAATTGTCTTTTAAAAATATATTATAATTACTTTTTATTTTTAAAATTTTTTTTTATTTGTATTTATTGTGTTTTTTTTTTAACATTTTAATTAATATAAAATATAAAAATAATATTTTATTATCGGCACGATCAGTACGGCACGATCGGTACGGTTGGTATGTCTCGAGATCCGAATTGACCAAAACTCGTAACGGCACGGCACGGTAAACCTTGAGTTAGACTACCGGCATTGCTATCATCACTTGTTATCCGGTTCACCCGCGGAGGAGAAGTCGCCTTGTCGCAAGTAGGAGGCACACATGCGCGCATCCGTCAGCGAGATTTTATTCTCACTAACAGGACAAATAGTCGAACCCAGGGTAGTTAGGCTTCCTGAGGCCCACTCTGTCACCGTGACACCCTGCTACCTCCACTAGTTATACTGAACGGTGTATAATCATATGATAGGAGTTCTATTTGATTGAAAGAGAATTCTGATTCTTGGCAGCAAACTGAGCTAATGTTTTTGATGGATGTATACTGATTGTAGATCCTTTGCACTTCTTCAGGTCTGCTGGCGTGTCGGAGAAGAAGAAATGAGGAATTTTTCACTGCTCCTGGACTGGACTGCAATAGGAGTTTAATGTTATTATGTTAGTTTAAGATGGTGCATTTATGATCCCATTACTGTGTTATGATGCTAATTTCTTATCTGGCGTTGTGTTCTTAGAACCCTAGCGGGCATCGGTTCTACTTGGTTATGATATATTACAACTTCGGAAAGTAAATGGCACTTTGATGCTCCTTTTCTGTTGTCGGTTGATTCGATCGGGGCTATACAATGAAGCTTATATAAAAAATTTGATGGTATTTTTAGCTGATTTTATGGTACTATAAACAGGTATGGGGGTTGAAGAGAAGCTATAGGGTGCCTTTTTTTTGTCTCTGTATTTCATTCGATTTTGATGTTTACAATCCGTTATTTTCGACACATCAAAATATTTATTTATAAATATTGTTGAAAAATTTTTGAATATATTTTTCTAAATATATATTTTGATATTCTAAAATTTTTGGTCATGTTAGAAGATTAAATTTTAAACCAGTTACGATTTTGAAATCTCAAAACATCCAGGATTTTTGAAAACAAATGTTGAATATAAGAATTGTATAGCATATTGAAATCTATTTTTTAATATTCTCAACTTTTCAAATGAAATACTTATATAATAATCAAAATACTCATAATACGAAATTTGGGATATAGACATATTTGTTACAAATTCAAAATCAAAGATTGATTTACAACGACATTTTAGGGGCTGACATATGAATTTTTTTAAAATTATTTAAATAATTGTTGAGGCAAAAAATTATGAGTTTGTCTTTCTGTATGGACAATGATCATGCTCATTAATGTTGGTCTTTTTTAAAAGCAACAACCTGGCATTGTGTTGATGGCAGGAATAAAAATGGGACAACATGGAGGTTATCATGGTTCCAGCACAAAGATGGGAAACTTGTTTAAGATATTTCTCCGAGTTAATTTACAAAGTGAGTCTGAGCTTGAGCTTAGCTTCAATCTAGCCGACAAGTTAAGCTCAAATCGCTGGCGGCGTGGTGAGCTCGAGCCTTTTTGCCCCCTCTAGATCTGCGTCTTTGGGGGTCGAACCTGGTTACTCCCACACGTGGGAATGTATTTTTATAATTGCACTATGATTAGTTGGTTTTTTACAAGGGAGAGTTGCAGTTGGGTCCAAACGTTAAGTTTTGTTGTATTTGGGTTCAAACCTAAGTTTCAATTGCAGTTAAGTCAAGCTGTTTTCAACATCCCAAAATAATTATTTAGAAGTATTTTTTGAAAAAAAAAAATTTAACATAAAAATTATAGATTTTGATGAGAATTACAACTTTTATGTTTAAAATTTCTCCAAAAAATATTCTTAATTAATTGTTTTGAGGTGTCAAAAAAGCAAAAAACTTTGAAAATTAAAACATTTTAAAACACGACCTGAATTTTAAAACCTCAAAACACCTATTTAGAAACATTTTTTGAAAAAATTTTCAACATAAAAGTTGTAAATCTCATTAAAATCTACAACTTTCATGTTGAAATTTTTTTCAAATAACACTTCTAAATAATTATTTTAGGGATTAAATACAACGCAAAAAATAATTAAAATGAGGGACTACAGTATAAAAAATAGTTAATGAGAGATATTGCAGTGAATTTTATTAATAGGTGTGGACTGAAATAATATTAAAACTTAATGTAGGGAATGCAGTATAATTATCCCTTTTTACAATCTACCATTTTTTTAAAGACCATTGTCAATAAACTTTATCAGTAATTGGACCATTTTTATAAAATATGCATAACAGATAGATTCATGGATAGTATCCACCTACATTAGCCAGCCTTTCAATTCAGATAGGTCTGAAAATTTATGTTATTCTCTAAAAGTTATATATTTTGACAATGTAATTGAAACTGGCATTTTGCTGCAATAAACATCCAAATCCTTTTTCTTTTCAATAACAAATATTTGTTTAGACTTGCGAACTGCCCTTTATAGGAAAATCGATAGATGTTGGGCATGAGAAATGCCCGAAGTAATCCATGTCATCTGCCCCCAACTTTCATGGGTGCGGCTCGCCTGGTTCCTGTGAAAGCATGAAGGCAGGAAACAGAAAACCGACAGTCCAGATCGGATGATCTGAGTCGTACGGTTTTCGAGATGTTAAATATAATTCTTACCTAATTTGGAGTATTTTTAAGAAAAAGTTTGACCTACAAAGTTATAGATTTTGATGTGATTTACAACTTTTTTTCGAAAAATGTTCAACTACAAAGTTGTAAATCACATCAAAATCTATAACTTTGTAGTTCAAACTTTTTTTTAAAAATATTCCAAACTAGATCAAATAAGTCGATGAAATTTAATATAATGTCTCGTGATTCGTATAAAATCGGATGATTCAATCGGCGCCGTCGGATTTCTTGCTTCCTGCTTTAACTTTCATCCCATCCTTTTGTTTAACGAATAACATGCATCATGTTTCTAACAAAGGGCAGGAAGAGATTTGTTATGCACTAAATGAGAAATATACTTCAATGAACCGAAAAATACACCAATGAGAACGGTATCTTGAATAGAAAATTGGTAATGCTTCAGAGTACGCAACTTTTTACATATTTGAGCATGGAACACGCGTAAAACGCGTTTCCGTTGGAACACGCACCGAAGCATTTTCCATAAAAAATACACCAATGGACCCAAAATGCCCATCCCTATTCCCTCAGATGGGTAATATGTATAAATCCTTCAATGGGTCTTGGGATGGGAGTTTGGGGCTTATTTTATGTCCTATAATTTGGGCATGCAGAGCAGCATTGATCAAATGGAAAAGATCAAGATCTACTATCTACAAACTAAAAACAAAAAAAAAAAACAATGTTACCAAAAGATAAAGTGTTTCTCTCATCACTCGGCATGCACTACTATGGTAGCAGTAGTACTGTACTGTTATAGCTGCAGAAATGGAGAATTTTTTTTTAAAATATTATTATTTTAATAAAAAATTAAATTATTAAAGTAATGTTATTAAAATTTTATTTGTCAAACTAAGGTCCGCGGCGCTACATCAGCGCCGCGTAGGAACAACGTCTTTTGTAAAGACGCTCTTCCGCACTGAGTCACCAAGGGGGGGAAGAACGTTTTTTTCAAAAAACGCTATTCCCTGCGAAGAACGTTTTTTCGAAAAAACGCTCTTCCCTGCCTTTTAAAAAAAAAGCCCCCGATTAAAATACATACGGAGGACCAAGTGCGTCTTTTCAAAAACGCACTTCCTCCCCAACCACCATTCACCAACTAAAAATTGCGCACGCAAAAACGAGATATATGTAATACATTTTTGTCGTCTATTTATTTGCCTATTTTTTAAACACTTTTAGAAAAAAAATTTGAAACTAACAAAATTATAGGATTTTTTTGTGATCTACAACTTTGTAGTGAAAGTTTTTCGAAGAAAATTGCCAAACATCTATACCAAAAGGAGTAATCAAACTTTAATAATTTTTTTAGTAATAATATTTGACATTTTTCAAAAATCTTTCAACTACAAAATTGTAGCTCATATCAAAATCTATAACTTCGTAGTTCAAAACTCTTTCTAAAAATATTTAAAGATAAGCCTAATGAGCTGCCGTAAAAATTTATTGGTGATGTTTAAAAATTGGTTTAAAAATTTATTGGTGATGTTTAAAAATAGGTTTAAATTTTTTTAAAAATTATAAACTAGAATGTGGTCTTATTGATCTGTCTTTTTGTTCGACCTAGAGTGTTGATTAATTTGTTCAATTATAAACTAGAGGATCACTTTTGTCATGTAATCTAATCTACACCATGTAATGTTGGGCTTGACGTCCACCCCAATAAATTAAACTTAAATAAAATAATAGAAATTCATCATTTTTGAATTTTTATTTTTATGCTGTATTGAGTCATAGGCGAGACATGCAGCCAGTCCAAATGATCAAAAAGTTTTATGTTTGTTTTCTTTTTTAAATTATTGTAAAATTATTTTACTTAAAAACGACAAATTTTGTACAAACGATAAATTTAAAATAAAATTGGCCATATTATATAATTCGAGATAATCAACTTTCGGATTATAGGTCTATTTCACTTCATCGAGCGAGATAACACGTCTCCAATCAACCAATTAAACTCAAATTTGTTTATTTGCATACATAAATTTATAACATAACAATTGCTCTACAATTGCTCTAAAAAAATTAAAACCTTATTTTTAACATCACCAATTAAATTTTAAACCTACTTTTAATACATCACCAACAAATTTTACGGCAGCTCATTAAACCTATTTTTAAATATTTTAGAAAGAGTTTTGAACTACGAAGTTATAGATTTTGATGTGAGCTACAACTTTTGTATTTGAAAATTTTTTGAAAAATGTCAAAAATATACTAAAAATATTGTTAAATGTTTTGAATTAACTTTTGATATAATGTTTGGCATTTTTCTCGAAAAACTTCCAAAACTACAAAATTGCTAGATCACAAAAAAATCTATAATTTGTAGTTCAAAATTTTTTCTAAAAGTGTTTAAAAATAGGTCAAATAAATAGACGAAAAATGTATACGATATATCTCGTTTTGCGTGCGCAATTTTTAGTTGGTGAATTAGGTGGTGGAGAGTGCGGTCTTTTGAAAGACGCACTTCCTCCGTATTTATTTTTATCGGGCTTTTTTTAAGGCAGGAAGAGCGTTTTTTCGAAAAACTGTTCTTTCGCAGCGGGAGAGCGTTTTTGAAAAAAACGTTTCTTTTTCCTTGGTGACTCAGCGCGGTAAGAGCGTCTTTACAAAAGACGCTGTTCCCTACGTGGCGCTGACGTAGCGCCGCGGATCTTAGTTTGGCAAATAAAATTTTAATAACATTATTTTAATAATTTTTTATTAAAATAATAATATTTTAAAAAAAAAATTCGTGTAAAAAGCCATTTATTTTGTAGGGTTTGGGTCTGTCTACTTTATTCTCTCCTCTTCTCTCTACCTTGGACTTCGAGAAAGCAAGCGAACACCCAGATTCCCCCGCTGACACTTTTGACAGATAGATTAGCAGCAGCAAAGTGGGAGAGCAGTTTTTTATCATTTTTTTTCATTTATTTAATTTTTTTTTTAAAACTTTTTCTGTCTCCCATGCTCTCTCGATTATTTCAGTGAAAGTTTGTTGTTTTTTGATCTTCACTCGGTGTTATATCAAAATATTCTAACGGAATTGTTTGAGACGTACGTTGCATGGGTTTTAGTGAGATGTTGTATTTGTATCTCTCTTTATCTGTCTGTGTATTTGGAGCTGCTAACAAAGTGAACATATATAGCGACTGCTGATATTAAAGAGAAAAGCGTGAGTTGTCGATTAATCTGATTCGACGATCCAATCCATCACCATGCTGTCCAAATAAAGTGAATATCTTCCTGTCCCTTATATATATATATATATATGCATACATATAATCTATGCTCGATGGATATCTATCCATGCATATCAAGGCATCCATATATTCATATCATTTGGATGTGTCATACATGCATATATCAGATCTCTGCTCCTGCACACACACACACACACCACACACACACACACACAGAGAGAGAGAGAAGGAGAGAGAGAGAGAGAGAGAGAGAGAGAGAGAACCAAAACAAAACTGAAAAGATATGCAGTTCTCTAGCAATTAAGTTATTAACTAAAACTATAAATGCACAATAAGAATGGTTTGTATTCACTGCAATGCCTTATTGTGTTTATTATGGCGCCACCAATTTAATTACAAATCGTCGCATGATGTTTTCGGCGCATTGACCACGAATGACACGTGACAGTTTGTTATTGACCGGAACAACAAAACTTTCCAAATGTTCCAACTAATAACTGGAAAATTTTATAATGCTCTGGGTATAAGTTTCGAAACTTACACCACATCTATTAAACTTATATTAGAATATTTTTTGAAAAAAAATTTCAACTTACAAATTTGTTCAGAAAAATAAATTATATTTTATAGTGTAAATTATTTTCGAAAAAAAAAATAAATACCATGTCAAATAAATCGATACGAAATTATTAGACAAATAAATTAATTTTATATTACCATATTTTGATAAATTTTATTATATAATTTGATATTTATGAAAATAACTTGAACAACAAAATTATGTATTTTATTTTTTTGAACTAACTTTGTAGTTGAAATTTTTTTCAAACTATCTCTAAGATATAAGTTTTAATAGTGTATGGTGTAAGTTTCGAAACTTACGCCCGGAGCATTATAAAAACTTCTACTTAGTGTGAACATTAAAAATATACGTGACGATTTATTATGGTTCGTTACAGTAACAGACCAAGAAGTCTGAGGAATCCAGAAGTGTAAAGGAACTCTGCCTAACTAGCTTAGAAAGTTGTGTAACTCTACAAAATATTAATTATACTACAATATATGAGAGTACTACACCGTGCTAGTACTATAATTCTGTAATTTCCAGCATCAATAACCCAAGAATCTCGAAGTCCAACAACTTTTATCTCTGCATGCAATCATACAGATCTACATATATAATTGGATATTATTCCAAAATTATGTACTAGAAAATATCCTTAACATATATATATATATATATATATCATATATTAATTACTTATAAGCAATGATATATTAAACCTAGCTAGTACACTATGCACTGAGAACAATAATGAAGATTACTTCATTCATCATCTACGAGTAACAAGAGAATGTTTGAATGCAGAAAACTACTATACATGCAGTGATTCAATGAGACCATGAAGAAGAAGATATGAATAATAAACAACCACTCAGAAATTGCAGTGTTCTTGCTCGATCACCAATATAATCTAAAACATCATGTCAGAGATAGTAAAGAAGCCCATGAACTGATTATACAATATATCTGTATGAATAAACAAGAAAAACAAAACACTGAACAAAGAATATATACATATAGAATAATCCAAGCCAGTAGATCAAACTAATTACGTACCATTTGTAGTAGTTCTTGATTCATTTGGTGAAGAGACAGTATACCCCAACCTTAATTTCAGGTTAATCCAACAATAGCTAATTCCTTCTTCGAAGCCATGAACAAAAAAACAAAAGCTTCCAAGATCTGTGGGTTATACTACTACATCAGATTTGTAGAAGACGAAGTGTTGAATCCACTGAGATCTCCTTGCCATCCACCACCGTCCCCGCCGCCGCCAGCGTTGGTTCTGCCACCACCGCTACTACTCCCCCAAAACAGCTCAGTATTACGAGCAACGCCAATATATTGGTTATGGGGATTATTAAAATTGTTATTATCCTCCATTTTCACAGAAGCGAGCTGAGTGATAAGTCCTGAGGCAGAAGACTTAGCCTGCAAATCGAAGGGAAACATCCCCGCTGCCGCTGGCGCAGGGGTGGTTTGCGGCAGCTGCGGTTCAAGGCCGCCTACGAGAGGAAACTGGTGGAACTGGTGCAGCCTCCATTGTTGATCAAACCCTAGGTTTGAACTGCTGGTTCCCACCTGATAATTATTAACTCCTTCTACTTGCTGAATCCCAATAAAATTTGCACCATGATCTTTCATAGGGTACTGCATCGAAGCCATGAACGGTAATTGTGGTAGTGATGTACTACTAACGGTGGAGGAGGTGGAAGAGGAAGAAGGATATCCAGCTGAGTTGGCGGCGGTGGATTTGGCGGAGTTGCTAGCGGAAGCGGCGGCGGAGGAGGATTTGTTGCGCTTGTTGCGGCGGCAGCCACCGCCCACCGGGACGTTTCGGAGAGTGCCGCCACGTGTCCAGTAGCGGCGGCAGGCCTTGCAGAAGTGGCGGGGCTGGGAAAGAGAGTAGTTGTTGAAGTAGCAGAATTTCGTGTTGGTGGAGTTGCAGCGCGGGCAATTTATCAATGGTTCGGGGATCTTCGCTAGCCGCGCTCCATCCGCCATGGAAGCTGGTCTGATCGCCGCCGCACCAGCTGCCGCCGTCATACTTGATGTTCCCTCTGCTCGAGGAACAGCACGTAACGCCGTCGCCGCCCCTTGCGGAGCAGGAGCCCGTAGGAGTTCTGGTGGCGGAACATCTCCGGCGGTAATTTCTTGTTGCTGCAAGAATAAATCAAAAAAAGAAAAAAATAATAAAAAAGCTTACTAATATAAGTATATTCATCATCTATAGATTGTCGGAAAGAATGATGAGAATATATTCTTATAATTCCCCTTTAATTAGCTTTATCATGGAAAAGATGGAGAATTAAAACAAGCAGATAATGAAGAAGAAGAAATTAATGAAGGAACCTGTTGGTGGTGGTACCAGTCGGGTGGATCCAGATAGACAGGAGCAGAAGGAAAAACCATTTGGTCTGCTTGTTTTCTTTCGATCTATCGACTTTTTCAAAAGCTTAATATGATGAAGGTGGAGAATCACATCCGTCGACGATGCTGCAACACACTCTCTTTAGTTGCAGATAGAAAGAAAGCAACGGAGAGAGAGAGAGAGAGATTACTAAAGGGGGAAAATGATAAAACAGCTCCGGCTGCTGCATGGAGCTTCCAAATCAACCCCTCCTTCTAAAATTTCTATTTTTATGCGCATCTGCCACGTCGGTCAAAAGAGGGGCATATGTGGAAGCCCTGAAAATAAGAGTGAAAATAGCCGAGTTCGAGTCAAGTACCAGTAAATCCAAACTCCGATCGATTGTTTAGCTCGAGCTTGGCACGCTTTGGAGCATGATTTCGAATTAGACTCTCGAAAAAGTTTAAGCTCGAAATCAACTCGAACTTTGCTCGATTGTATCAACCAAGCCGAGCTCGGCGCGAGTATATGAATTTGACAAAGCTCGAGTTGAACTCGAACTCGCTTAAATGATTTTGTTATAAATTTTTTTTTGAATAAAATAGAACAACCCGTTTTTTACATTCACGAGCCTAACGAGCAGAGTAACACGATACTCAAGTTTAGCTTGTTTAAACACTTGAACTTGAATCCGTGCTCGAGTTCGGCAATAGTCGAGCTCAAGCCGAACTTAAACGAGTTCGAACCCGAACTACTTATGAGCAGTTCGGCTCGTTTTCACTGCTACCTGAAAATAGGGGGTTGATCTTAACCAGCTTACAAAAGCAGTGGCTGTTTTATAATTTTCCTAATTAAGGTGTGTATGGGGTCTTTTAATATTTTTAAAGAGAGAGAGTGAGAGAATTTTGCTTAGCCTTTAAGATTTGAAGGTGGTGGACTGATGGCTTAGTTGTAACTTGTAAGTGGAAGAGAGAGATCTGATGATATCGTCATGCAGGAAAAGAATGAAAAAAAAATTCCATCTACAAAGTTCTAATCATATTTGTAACTTAAAATTTTCTCAAAAATATCTAACAAAATATTGTATATTGAGATACGTATTTTTTTTTAATGTATGTTTCAGATTATATTTTTTTTTTTTTTGGGGCAATGCTAGAAAAGAAAAGTCAATTAATAATTTGACCCTTAGCATTGAGATCACTCCTAGTTAAGTTTCTAAGATGAACATTTTAAGTCTAGAATCCTTTGGTCAATATTTCAATAGTCAACATTTTAGCACTAGCTAATGGAATAATTTTAGCATATATACTCAACATTATAAATAATAACAAATATTCAAGAATACCATGCGCATAAGGGACCATCATAGTAAATATTTGCCTGAATAGAATCCATGGAAGCCATAGCATTTGCGTTTATGTTATTTTGAAGTTAATAAGTTTTTTTTAGGTAATGTGAAAAAATTCTTTCCGTAAACGTTCTTTTTTGTACGGTCGTTGTAACAGATAAACCTACGAATGGCATTGACTCATATTTTACCGACCGGTAAGTTCATGATTGTCTGTTTGGGCAAATCCGAAGATCTATTTTATCATCTTGCAGACTTTGTATACAGTGAGATCTCTACTTTCTGAGGCGGAAGCTCCAACCGTTTGGCGCCCATGGGCTAAAAGAGCTCAAAAATATCTAATTTGATCCCACATTAATATTGATGCAAATTTAAGCCCTCTTAAATAGATTAAATACAAATAAAACTGAATTGCTACAAGGTCAAAAAAAAAAAAAGTCATGACTCTTGAGCAGCCTATCGTTTTCCACAATAATTATGACATTTTATATTCTCCAAGAAAGTGCTTCGCACTATCTCAAGTTGCTGGAGTCTTCTTAGTCAAAGCAAGTAAAAAGGAAGAATTCATGAAGCTAATAAGATAATTTCATGATCAATGCATGTTAGTATTTAGTAATCATTAGTTATATTTATATACTAAATAGTACGATAAATAAATTCCCGATCTAGAGATAGCTAGAAGAACATTTTTATTATTATATACAATATAAATTTTCTTAGCAGAAGCTATTATGTGCAAATTGGTGGAATCCTAAATGCAAACATATTGCACTAGGCTTTGGAAATTTTTTGCTTTATGTAACTTATATGTAACGTAAACTTTATTGTCAATTGAGTAATGTTATAGCGTCTGAATGTGATTTACCGATTTTGGGACCAAAAAAAATGTTCGGATAAATTTTCTGGCAGAATAGTAGGACGTCGCAGCATTTTCCTTTCCAATTACTATCGATGAAGATGCAAACTTTGTTTTGGTTACGGTGTTGTTTAATAGGAACCGAGTTGCAGAAAAAATATGGAAATTGCGGCCACCAGGGAGGAGTGATTGTAAGATTCCTTTGGTCAGTTGCGGCCACGTTGGTGGGCCTTCACCGGCCGAAGGGGGCTCCGATATTCCAGGTTGACAACGTCGCACTCGGTACTCTGCAATATTCCCACGCCATGCGTGTGGGACACTGGAGAACGTCTCCCGTCCTTCTCCTAATCCACCATGATTGACGTTTGTTTCTGTTTATTATTTATTTGAGGAATAACAAGAATGAATAGTTTTCACTGCTATAGGCCAAACAATTTTACTTCCGGCTCTTAAAAGTCAAACCTAAACAACAAAGCTGCAATTCTTAGTACTACGGAGGGAACGTACACGGATAACTGAGACTCTGAAATGAGAGGGGAATAGAGTGTCCGCTTATAACTTGCCGACGACGACAAGTAATCATCTAATTTTTCCCTCGTAACTATTCTTACAGTAGTAGTAATCACTTAAAAGAATTTTAAAAAAAACCAACCTCTCCAATCCACGACTTAAAAATATGTATGTGAAGGCTATATTAATATAAACAGGAATTTATTGGCACCTAACACTGCTGAATAATAAGTTTATGGTTATTATATTGCAATCATTGCAATTGCAAACGCTAATTAGATCTGGCATGGTCTGCCTCGCATAGGACAACAGCTACGACTCCAAGCGTCCTGATCAAGCTAAGAAGTCTAGAGTTTGAAACCTGAGGGTATACCCGTAAGTCAAAAACAAATTAAAGAAAAATAAAGCAGCTGGGAAAACGCCCCCAAAAAAAAAAAAAAAAGTGAACCCAGCATTTGACAGCATATTGTCGACAGAAAAGCTTTTTGGCTCCGGCCCGTAACGAACCTTACTCAGCATTACTCTCACTACATCCATTTATAAAAATAAATCAACTTTGCACATATAAGATGATTTACGCAAAATCACAAAATATATAATGGTCACATACGATAACAAATATGCAAAGCAGTTTGACTAGAACAAGTGTCGCTGTAGACTTAAAAGCAAATTACCTTCAGTTCAACAAAGCAAAATGCATCGCCATATTGGAGATGCCAAATAGACACAAAATGCAATAACAGCCTCTTCCAAAAAGGTAAGAGAGAACTAGTAACTAACTTAGTCAACCTCCTCGATCTTAGGGCCTGCGCCACTGCCGCCAGCAGCAGGACCATCCTCGTCCATACCAGCACCGCTCATGTCAGGTCCATCACCCTGGTACATCTTTGCGATGATGGGATTGCAGATGCTCTCGAGCTCCTTCATCTTGTCCTCGAATTCGTCAGCCTCGGCCAATTGATTTCCGTCCAACCACTGAATCGCCTGCTCAATAGCATCCTCGATCTTCTTCTTATCAGCAGCAGGAAGCTTAGAGGCAATTTTCTCATCCTTGATGGTGTTCCGCATATTGTAGGAATAGTTCTCCAGGGCATTCTTTGCCTCCACCTTCTTCTTGTGCTCCTCGTCCTCCGACTTGTACTTCTCAGCCTCCTGAACCATCTTCTCAATATCCTCCTTGCTTAGCCTGCCCTTGTCGTTGGTGATGGTGATCTTGTTTTTCTGACCGGTGGTCTTGTCCTCCGCTGAGACGTTCAAGATGCCATTAGCATCAATGTCGAAGCATACAGTGATCTGAGGGACACCTCTAGGAGCCGGTGGAATTCCAGATAGTTCGAATTTCCCAAGCAGATTGTTGTCCCTGGTTCTGGTCCTCTCACCCTCGTAAACTTGAATCAAAACACCAGGTTGGTTGTCGGAATAGGTAGAGAATACTTGCTCCTTCTTGGTGGGAATAGTAGTGTTCCTTGGGATAAGAACAGTCATAACACCACCAGCAGTCTCCAACCCAAGGGAGAGAGGAGTAACATCTAGAAGGAGGAGATCCTGAACCTTCTCGTTGCCCTCACCACTGAGGATGGCAGCCTGAACAGAAGCACCATAAGCAACAGCCTCATCAGGATTTATGCTCTTGCACAGCTCTTTGCCATTGAAGAAATCTTGCAAAAGTTGCTGAACTTTAGGAATTCTAGTGGATCCTCCTACGAGGACAACATCATGGACAGTGCTCTTGTCCATCTTGGCATCTCTGAGGCACTTCTCCACAGGCTCCATACACTTCCTGAACAGGTCCATGTTGAGCTCCTCGAATCTGGCACGGGTGATGGGGGAATAGAAATCAACACCCTCATACAAGGAGTCGATCTCAATGGTAGTCTGTGCAGTAGATGAGAGCGTACGCTTCGCCCTCTCACAAGCTGTCCTCAGCCTCCTCAAGGCTCTAGGATTGCCGCTGATGTCTTTCTTGTGCTTCCTCTTGAACTCCTGTACAAAGTGGTTCACCATTCTGTTGTCAAAGTCCTCACCACCAAGATGAGTGTCACCAGCAGTGGCCTTCACTTCAAATATACCCTCCTCGATGGTGAGAAGAGATACATCAAAAGTACCGCCACCAAGGTCAAAGATCAGGACGTTCTTCTCACCAACACTCACAGCTTTCTTGTCAAGACCATAAGCAATGGCAGCAGCTGTAGGCTCATTAATAATACGCATGACATTGAGACCAGCAATCACACCAGCATCCTTGGTGGCCTGTCGCTGTGAGTCGTTGAAGTAAGCAGGAACAGTGACCACAGCATTCTTTATTGTGGAACCAAGATATGCTTCAGCAATTTCTCTCATTTTTATGAGGACCATAGAAGAGATTTCCTCAGCAGCAAACTGCTTTTCTTCACCCTTGTAGGCGACTACAATCATGGGCTTATCACCAGAGCCAGGAATTACCTTGAACGGCCACAATTTAATATCACTCTGAACAGAAGCATCGCTGAACCTCCTACCAATGAGACGCTTGGCATCTGACAATTAAAAACAAAGAAACAATATAAGGTGGCCATACTTTAAACCATACTCGATAAACAGAAATTTAAAAACTTAAAGCTTTCATAGCATATGATCTAGATAGAAGCCTAATGAGAATCTTTTTAGCTTGAACTTGAAGAAAGCAAGATTCACCCACATAATTACTTAGACCGGACAAGCTAGTAAGCACTACCAAGAGGATTTAAAACAAAAGAGCACCAACAAAACAGAACTCCTAACATCATTACAGGCAAAACCAACTTCCGAACTCCATTATATGTATGTCAACAAATATCATATATACCTAGCGCCAATTTTCTTTATAACAACCAGAAAAATCCATTGCACAGAAAAACTTAACATGCCGCCAGGAGCTGCATGGGGATGGTACTGACTACCACGTGGGCATAAACATACTCATACATACACTATTAATATCTCAAGTGTTCCTCCTAGCCAAAACTATAGTGCACTAACCTATTCATAACGTCATCTTTACATGTTGACATGACCCAGTCAGAGAAAAGATAATAACATCTCTAGTGCACCAAACAAGAGATTTCAAATGTGAGCCTAATTAACTAATGATTTGACAATATATCTGAGGGAAACCAAAGGTATAATCAAATCAGATTAACAAAAACCAAATAAGATTAGCTCATGATCAAAGCAACCACACCACAGATCATAGAGATTCATAACTCAGTCACCATACTGTATCAATATAGATTAAAATGTCTATTATACTTCATATCAATATAGATCCATAACTCAAAATGTCTATTATACTTCATATCCAACAATTTATGACACGAACAGCATAATAGACACAAAAATTAAATCACAACATGAATCGTCGTGTACATATCCACGTTATTATCAACAAGCAATTACTACGTAATTTGTAGCAAAGTATTTCATACTTCAGATCTAACCATTTATGACAACTCCAGCAGCAACTACATAATAATTAAAAGTACAATTCACATCCTGTGTCATAACAGATCCATGCTATTATTAACGACAAGCAACTATTATGAAGCATGTAGATAAGTATATCATACTTCAGATCTAACAATTTACGACAACTCCAGCAGCAGAGTACAGATAAAACATAATAATTCAAACCTAATTCATTATGAACAGATCCGCGTTGTCATCAACAACAAGCAGCTAGTACAAAACATGTAGATCTACACGTACTATATCCAGTATTTAGCGAATAAAGCCAGCAACACAAACAAGTAATATAAACTGCTAATCTCATCAAAAGACCGATCAAAAGCATGCTTAACAATCTCACTAAAAATAAAACAGATCTAAAGCAAATAAAAGCAACTGATACTCACCGAAAACGGTGTTGATGGGGTTCATGGCGACCTGATTCTTGGCCGCATCACCAATCAAACGCTCGGAGTCAGTGAACGCGACATAAGACGGCGTGGTACGGTTCCCCTGATCATTGGCGATGATCTCGACGCGATCGTGCTGCCAAACTCCGACACACGAATACGTCGTTCCTAGATCGATTCCGATCGCCGGACCCTCTCCTTTTCCCGCCATCGATATTAGATTTCTTGATCTGAAAACACAGAAGAGAAAAGGAGAAAACGGCAGCTAGCGGAGCTTAGGGTTTGAGAGGAATTAAACGCGTATATAGCTTGAAGTACTTATAGTGGTGGTGTTCTGATTCTAGAAAGTTCTCCCGTGGATCTCCGAGCCGCTCGATGGTAACCGACGGCTGAGATGCTCTGACGGGTGGCGTCCTCCCATGCGATCGCCAACCAATAGCCCTTTTTCGGAGTATAAACATTGAAGGGGGACCTTATTGTCATTTGGTTTAGAGATATTTTTAAATTTGACAGCCGCCAAACGAACCCTTTACCGTGGATTTCGTAATACAAATATATATAATTATAAATTTTTAAATTTGTAAAAATTTCTCACCGCCAATATCAACAAACACATTAAGATCTAAGTACGTGTCTTTCATAAATGACTTTTATCATGAAGTACAGATTTTATTTTATATAGATTCGAATATAAATGGTAATATTTTTTTAGACGTCTTCTAATTAGTTGAGCTAACCGCGCTCGGCTAAATGTGCCATTTTAAATCTAGCAACTAGCCGGTCCTGCTATATTAATATTTACATTTTTGCTTAATAAAATTGGCTAAATAGCTCAGCTATTCATATAGGCATTAAGGTAATCGCTAATATATAACCAATTTTTTAAATTATAATATGTAGTTCTACCTTTGCCAAGTCAGCCTACCCTTTATGCCGAACTTGTCGATACCACTCCAAATTAGCATATTTATCTGTTTTTTTTTTATATCAAAATTGGATGGAAATTGAGTCTGCCCAATTGACAGATGTGCGCCAGTGAATAGAACCTATTTGACCCAAAATATATATTATTTATTATAAATTATTTAAATATATAAGTTTTACATTATATTTAAATTATATAAATGAATGTATAATGATATTTCTGGTCTTATTATAGTTTAAACACCAGAATTTGGGTTAATAAGCTCGATTAATAATAAGCTGAAAATGCAAATAGATAGGTAGACACAGACGCTCCCATTGCACAATATAATATACATTGTCGAGAAAAGAAAAGGGCTAATCAGTATTTTTCAGCACAAAAACTTAGGTCCTGTTAAAAAACTGAAAAATTAGGTTGTTTTCTAGAAAACTTTTCTATAGAAAAGAAAAATCAAAGTTTTCTGTTCAAATTGAGAAATTCTATTGGGAGAATTTAGAAAAACGCGGTTCTCCAATTTTTTCCTACATTGTACTACATTGAGAAATAACAAATGTTGGTTTTCAATTTTTTCATTAAATTTTCAAACCCAAACGCGTTCTCCACTTATTCTCTAAATAGAAAACATCGCTTTCCAAATATATTTTTATATTTTCTTTAAATAGTAATATCTTCATATGTATAAACCCTAAAACAGTTATGCAGAAATAAGGGAGGTAATGTTGCCGCTACGACCACCGCATACTGGTTATTTTTTCGGTGACTAGTATATTTTCAAATTTGTGTTGCTACATTTTTAAAAATTTATATTATTTTGCAAACTTTCCAATACATTGCTTAATTTTCGTAAATCTTGTTTGAAAACTTATTATTTGGAAATTAATCTGTTCCATATTTTTAGGAAAAGTTTATGAAATTTATTTTTAAAATTATTTGTTATCATATCTTTGGAATTATCTGTTCCATATTTTAGAAAATTTAATGGAATTTTGTAAACTTATGAAATTATTTGTTCGGTTGTATTTATTTTTAAATAATAATTATTTTGTAATTTAAATTTGATGGATGCAGTGCGAGAAGAGATCGTAAAATCAATTGTGGAATGATTATATTAATCGGAATTAGTTCCTGTGAGTATGTTTTAAGTTTATAATTCGAACATATTTTTTTCTTTTTTATAATTTTGCATTTGAAATTGACAATTCATTTGAACACTATCTCCATTTTTCTAGATAGAAAATTATTTTAATGTTATTATATATAATCTGAACGCGTTTTCTTATGTTTTCTAAGTTCTCCAACAGAAAAGCAAAACAAAAAAACAGAAAAAAAAATTGGAGATGGAAAACAGAAAAGTATTTTCTGCTTCTAAACAGGGCCTTAGTTTTCCTCAGACTATCTCCATACAATTCAGCATGATATTGTTGCTGGTGCAAGAGGGTGGTTCCTCGCCCAGCACCCTCAATATGTTTTATTCCTAAGCAAATTTCTTTTGAAATTATAATAAAAAATATTGTCCGTTGTTTTATTTTGTATAACTGACATAATAATATAAGCAAAAATATTTATTAGTATGTTATTTAAAATAATGATGGAAAAGATTATTCCTATCTCATCATTAAATATCTAGAAGGTGGGTACATGTTATTTATCATTAGCAGCATAAATTCAGGCTCACCAGTCAGACGGGTACTGTAAATCCAACTTCCAACTACAAAATTTAGTGGATAGAGTTGTGCTTGCTGGTCATTGAGAAACAATTAAAACATCAAAAGATCTCTGGCACGGTCATTTTAAAAAGCACAAATACATCAAAATTTCACCTTACAGATACCGACAGATACACATTGGACACGTCATAAAAATGTCAAAAAATAAAATAATATAAAAAATTCTAGATATGTATATCAAACACATCATACATGAGTTTTGACAAGACATATTTATATTTATATTTTTTTAAAAATAATTATTTTAAAAAAAGTGAAATATTATATAGAAGTAACAATACATAGTAATCTAATATAATATAATTATATATTTAAATATTATTTTTTATTGATATAATTAGATTTTTACTATTTTAATTAATTTCAAATATATAAAATATTATATTACGGATGAATTTTAGTATTGAATATTACTATTTTTAAATATTAAATATATATTATTTATATTATTTATTATTATATTTGTATTTTAATTTTTAAAAAATGATCGTGTCTGATATCGCCATTGCTTCATAGATTCCAGTCTATGCCCACCACCCCCTATTTCTATCATTTATTTTACTGACCATGAAGGCAAATCACAGTGTGGATAAGTGTATTTTATTCAAGATATAAGTCCATAAGTTCATCTAGAAACTCAATTAATTACATATTATGTAATAAATTATTTTATCAAACATAATTTTTATATTATTTGTTCTAAAATATATTGTTTATAAACCGTATTGCAACCAATTACAACCTTGCTTATTGTTCCATTGTATTTAATAGTTTGATATAGAAAATTAGGATAGAGGAGCTAAAAGTCAAAATGAACAAATCCATCATCTAAATTAATTTAAATATCTGCATCAATTTCAAATGATTTCATTTGTTTTGACACTTAATCAAACACGTGTTCACTTTAAACGATCTTAAAAAAAATCTTTTTTTTTTTAATCTTTAAAATATTTAATTGACTACGTCTAATCTTAATACAAGTCAACGTTAGGTAGAAAATTGTTATAGCGCCTATGCTTCTTCGTAAGTGAGCAGAGTTTAGATGATGAAAATATACAAAGTTTGGAAAATTTGCAGATGGGTCCCTTTTCGCGAATTCAAATCCGAGGGCTGCTGTTCATCAGGGGCCCCAGACAGTCCTGATACAATCGGGGCCGTTCGAGATCCCTCGAGATGTGTATACACACATCCCGAGGCGCAGTGACAGACGCAGAAATTTTACGCAGGGGTGTCAAACTATAATATAATACATATAAATATTTATAAGTAAAAAGTTTTTACAAGCTAAATAAAATATGTCACATGTAAAAAAAGTCGATCTATTTAATTTTTTATAATAATAATTATTTAGTTTCGCGGATAACTTCTGCTTTGAAATTTTTTTCCATTTCAGTCTCCCGAATTTTTTTTCTTTTTCTTTTAGCCTTTTTTAATATTTTTAACATCGCAAAATACTTAGTTAGAAGAATATTTTGAAAAATTTTTAATATAGAAGTTACAAATTTTGATGAGATCTGTAACTTTTATGTTCAAAACTTTTTCAAAAAATACTGATGAATAGAACTTTTTAGGCTCAAATACATATTGCAAAAAAAAAAAAAAAAACCCAAAAAAACCACAAAAGTAATACGGGATTCGAACCTGGGCCACGCAGGCGCGCGGTTCCTTGCCTACCGCTGCGCCAAGCAATTTAAACAGCTATAATATTGAAATTACATATATTTATATATTATATATAGAAATATTTATATATCCCATTGCCGAAAGCAGGGGTGTCGCTTGACACCCCTGCCAATGTACTGGGTCCGTCTTTGTGCGGACGGCCTCAATTACATCAGGGCCGTCAGGGGTCCCTGATGAATGGCTTTTCTATTCAAATCGTGTGCCCAACCTCTTTCCTATCATTATTTGCAAAGTCTGTCTCATTATTTAGAATAACATATCATTTTCTTATAAACAAAAAAGAAGATTTAATCTGAACAAAATAAAATAAAAAAGATTTAATGTAAAAAGAATGATAAAGAATATAATATGGATGTCATTATCTAAACAATGAGATAGAAAATATGACAGGTTAGTAATAAATGATTGTCATTTATTTAAGCTTAACAATTATAACTAGTTTAGATAGACGACATCAAATTTATGAATTAGTATTTTTGATTTTATAAATTTGTAGGTAGCATAGGTTCTCGGTCTTATATTAGTTTTCAGGAATTGAATTTGATTTAACCGGTTGTACTAAAGAACGATTGGATCAATCTCTTTTTTTTTTTTTGACAAATCTGTTCTTATTTTATAACTTTTTTATATAAATTAAAAAGGATGGTGATGTACTCTCCATTTTCTTTCAATTTAAGCACTTGTTTAACTAAAAACAATTGCAAACCAGTGATCAGAAGTGATTCGATTGGATCTCTAACCGTCGAGTTTAATTTCTAACCTATAATTTGACTGAAAATTGAACGGACAATAGCCCCTTCCACTCCGACCAACTTTTATTAGGATTCAAACATTTACTAGTTTTATACTCGTAAGATGTATGGTTATAAATCATATATATAATAATATTACAATTTTAATGCTCTATTTTTTTATTTTTAATTTCATACAAATCTTATTTTTATTAAAATATTATATTTTCGTAATATATTATTAGATTAAAAGAAATGTCATCATATATAAAATCATTTAAAAATTGACATTAAATAGTGTGTGTGTATATATATATATATATATATATATATATATTATATATATATTAATACAGAATGAGTCATAAACATTTTAACATAGTAAATTGTTTATTTTAGAATTTAAATTATTCAAAATAAACATAGGCATACGATATATCATCCAATTATTAATTATATATATATAATATATTATATATATATATATATTATCATTCAATAGGTAAAATACATCATTTTTGGGCATCCTAATTTTTGTAATTAAATGGGCAAAATGTGAGTAAATACCCACAACCTTTTTTTTGGTTCAACCCCAACCTTTTTTAAGGCGGCTTAGCTGACCATTGGCTGGGGTGGCGGCGGTGCGAAGAAAGCGGAAACCTAAAAAATCCACAATTGAAACCGATGACTAATCAAATTGCTTGCCTAATTAATATTAATTATCGATCGAGAAGATACATTCAAAGAAGAAACAAAACGGAAAACGAAATGGTGTTGATAGTTGTTGCTGCGCTGACGACGAAAGTGACGAGCGAACGTACGTTGAACGCAGCCTCGTCTCCTCTTTCTCCCCAATTGCTGCTCTGAATCCTCTCAAACTTTCGCTGATTTGAAGCTAATGTTCTACAAATTGTTTGATTTTTTCCAGTTGAAGTATAACTAAGATGGGTGAACTGTTGATGCACCAGAGCTCTTTATGCAACGAAAGAAATCACCATGGATGTATGCAGAGCTTAATTCATTTCTTCGAATTCTATCACCGGCGCCGTCTGCGTAAGTTGCTGCCTTACAAGCATCATCTTAGGGGAAAGCTCGATGATGGTAAGTGATTTGTACTACCATAATACTATAACTCTATGCAGATTTGTATCTCAATCTCTTAAGTCGTAGATTTTAGAAAAATTTTGTCAGGGTTGCTGTCTATCCAGCTATAAATTTGGAAAGAACATGAGCTTTAGTAATTTTTGTAGCATAGGAAGATATTTCATAGCTTTCCAAAATTCAAATACTGTTTCACCCTCTTTATTTATTTAATTTTCCTAAGAACATTCATTTAACTTTATAGAAAAGAACCAAAATTATGTTCCTGAATTATACCAATAAATCAGTAAGATTTTCTTGTATATTTTCTGTATTGTAGAAGTACAAGTAGAGAAAGTGGAACAATCAGTTTGCTCGACAGAAGACAAGCCATCCTTGTTAGAGAATGTCAAAGACTCTTCGGTAAGTTGGATATGCTCTGCACAATTTCCTAGTATCTGCTTGGTGCATGAACAAGAAGACTCAACACTTGATTCCTATCAGTACATTTCCTTAATCCTATTAGATAACCAACATGGAAATAGATATGAATATCGGATTAATTTTGATAAAGCAAAATCATTTCACGTTTATGTAGTAGCAGCAATTTTGTGAGGATGCTAGCTTTAACTTTATATATATTTGTTTTTCATATATTGTGTCAGGCAGAACACAATAACATCAAAAATAGGAGTTCAGGCAAGGCTGGTGTGAGATATCTTTTATCCAGAATGTCCTGGAGGAGGGAGAAGGAACAGAAAGTATCTCGTGTAGCACCACGATTGACGCGTACTACTTCAATTCACTATTTGGAATGTGACGATTATGTTGTTGCTGATGAAATTTGTTCTGAGTGCATGTCTTCAACAATTATTGAAAATCTGGATACAAATGTCTCACTCGAACAGTCGAATGATGGCTTGGCGCTTCTGGAACTACATAAGGCAAGTATGGAGATATTCTTTAAAAATCAAGAGCCAACAAGAAACTCCATGGATGATCTTCGTTATACCTATCCCGAGGCTGTTTTAACAAAGTCTGGTTCATTTCCGGTGACATGTTACAATAGAAGAAGGATCAGGGGTCTGTCTGAAGTTCAAGCACACCAGAAGGGAAATCATAAGCTTTCTGGTAATGGAGAATGGCAACTCTCAACACCAGGAAGTACTGAAAATTCACAAGCTATGATGCTTGCTGGGAGGAAGATTAAAAATGGAAAGTCAATGCCGACAACTCTGGACCCAATCCAAACTGGTTCAAATTTTGAGATTTTATCCAACAGTGAACTCAAGGACCACAAGGATACCATAATAGTTTCAAGTCGTTTGAAGAACCTAAGAGAAAAGATTAAAGATGCGATAAGAAAGAATAGAAAGGACCGCCTGCGTATCTCCATGGATAGATTTCTTCATAGGATCCCTTACGGGCAAAAGCATAAAGTATCTGAAGATACGAAGGAAGCAAAACAATTTCATGAGTCCGCCTCGCATAAATATGACATAGCTAGCCCTAAAAGTATGTATACAAGCAAGAAGTTTGCATTTAATAGCAAGTCGGCACCTAGAAGCATGCAGAGATCACGTTCTCTCACTGAATCTTTGGATCAGTATTCCCGTTTGTTTGAAAAAAGTTCCTTCGGACAATCTATCGAACGACATGGAAGTTTGAAGTTGGTAGAAGATATAAGTTTGCAGGAGAAAAAAGCGATAAAAAGATTTGGAAGGTTATTCTCCAACCCTGAGCTCGGCTCTTCTCTGACAAATATTGATCTGTTAAGCGATGGACCAGTTGATTCCATCCGTTACAGCAAGGCATTATCTACTATTCCCACACAAAAGGAAGAGACTACCAATGTGGATAGCTACACCGCAAGGATTTCCAGTATAACGGATAGTAACATAGGTGTTCAAGATAGAGAACAATATATGTCAACTTATGATCCTGTTGAGAATAAACTGTGCAAGACTTCCGATTCTGCATCAATAGGGAAGAGCAGCTACATTCCATTACATGAGCAGGAGACAGAAAAGGACTCTGTGGGTCCTCCTGAGAATTCAACCTTAGAAGGTAAGATGTTGTATTTGGTTTGTATATGCATAATGAAAATTGAGTTGAAACAAAAGTTTGTTGCCAGATTTCCGGGAGGAAAATATAGATCCTAATCTACTTTTGGGTTGTGATTGATTTTTCATGACATGTAATGCAACTTATAACTTTTGCAGCTAAGTTTTCATTTCAAATGATATTCCCCTCTCTATCTAATACTATTATCTAAGCTGGATATTGCTGAATCAATTATGCTACTTCGGTTTCAACTAAATGTGTCTGTTCATGCTGGATGCCGAGAACTTTGGCTCTTGATAATAACTTTGTTTTTCTTATTCTTTAAAGCAGATTTGAATTCTGTTGAGGCGCCTCTTCATCAGTTGAACGTTGCTGAAGTCAATTTCCATAATGTGCCAACGCCTATAGAACTAATGGAATATGTAGATTCATCTATTCATGTTGACGAGAAGTTGGTGACCGAGTACAATTATGTAAGAGATATCCTACGTAAATCTGGCTTCTGCAATGAAGCATTACATGGACTTAACTTCACACTTCATCGACAAGGAGAATCTGAATTTGATGTAGATAAAGATGAAACTGAATTGTCCTGGTACCATGAACTTCTCTTTGATTTGATCAATGAAGCCTTATTGGAAATTTACGGTCATTCTATTTCACATTTCCATGGAATTTCGCGATATGCTTCTAGTGTCAGGCCATTGCCAACAGGGAATCATGTCCTTGACGAGGTATGGAAGAAGATTAAACGGCATCTTCAGTTCAACGAACGAATGGATCTATCATTTTCTGATATTATAGTGAGAGATTACTCAAAGAAAGATAACTGGATGAATCTTCGGTCAGACATCATGTATGAAGGATTAGAGCTGGAGGCTCTTATATTAGACGATTTGGTGGACGAATTTACATTTGATGATTTGTTAAGCCTCCAGGAGTCGTGAGCAAGTTCTTTTTTGTATATAGTATATAGATATGTACATAAGTTCACGTCTTCCCTCTCATGTAACATATTCGAGCCATTGTTCATTTGCATATGTAATGTTGTTCTCCGATCATTTCAAAGCTCTTCCTGAACATAAAATGTCTGCTTTGTGATCGAGCAATGTAATAATCACAATTTACAGCATGTTCCTTTGCTTGAATCTACAAGACAACATATGTTTGTATATTTGTGTAATAACTATATGTTCTAGTTAACAACAAGAAAAGCATACATGTCCTTGGTTGATATTGCTTTTGTTTTCCGATGATCATCTGGAAGAATTCTTCTGAGCTGATCGATAAGAAAATTTGTACAGGTGGATGAATTACTATGCACAGACTTTGGCAGATTTTGATTACTACGCACGCCCCCAAGATTTCACTGATAAATCCATGCATTTGAGCAACAGATTGTCATAGTTCAATCCATGCATATGAGAAAATTTTTGACCAATTTTGGGAGCTGTAGCATTTTTTTTTGTTTTTTAAAAAAAAAAAAATTCTATACTGCAGCAATAACTAAGATTACCAGTAATCTCGACAAGAACAACATCCGTCTCTGAAATGATGAAATCTTTTGTTATCTCTCACGATAATATCTCTCCGCACCAATTTTGTAACAAGCTTAATTGCGTCGTGGCAATCCCTGCACATTCTAATATTCTTAAAGACCCTTATCTTTGTGCTTCTTTTCGTACTTAGCAATGCAAAAGAGATAGCCTGCTTCTCGCTGTGCCCTCTCAGCAATTCCAATTTCTCATCCTCTTCAAGTTCATGCAGTACACAGCTCGTATCGGGAATATAACCCATCGCTTTGATCTTCTCCTCTAATTTTGCCCACATTGTTCTGACTGCACCAGATTCTACATAATCGCTATTGTTTGCTATAAATTCATAAACTTTACCTCCGACTTCCACCCAACTCCAACCCGGGTCTTTTTGCAGGTCATTTTCCTTCATGTTTTTTCTCACTCTTCTAACATCCTCCCACCTGCTCGACTTCGCAAACATATTTGAGATCTGTACATAGTGCTCTGCCTTATCGGGTTCTTGCATTAGAAGTTTCTTGGCAATTTTCTCACCTAAATCTATATTACCATGAGTTCTACAAGCACTGATTAATGCAGATAGCATCGTACCGTCAGGCTCTTCGGGCATCTGATTAATGAACTTCACCGCATCTTCCAGCATCCCAGCCCGGCCCAGCATGTCGGCGACACAAGCATAATGCTCTAGTCTTGGCTGAACACCATTTTTACTCCTCATTTCTTCAAAAAAGCTCAGACCTTCCTCCACCAAACCAGCATGACCACAAGCCACCAAAATCCCGAGATAAGTGCAATCGTCGGGTTCGAAACCCTCCCTCCGCATCTGATTGAAAATTCGAATGCCCTCAAGTCCGTAACCGTGAATTGCGCACCCTGTGACCATTGCAGTCCAAGAAACAACATCTTTTTTTCCTAACCTATTAAAGAAATCTAGAGCACTTTCTATAGAGCCACATTTTGCATACATGTCTATTATGGAGCAACTTATGAACGTGTCCTCGGTGAAGTTGACCTTTAATGTATAACAATGCAACTCTTTTCCTAACCGTAAAGCTGATAACTGGGAGCAAGCAGTTAATGCACTCATTGTTGCTATGCCGGATGGTCGATGCCCGTACTGTTGCATCTGACGAAAGAGATCAAGGCACTCGTCGGCCATCTCGTTCTGGGAGTACCCAGAGATCATGGCGTTCCAAGAAATTTGATCTCTATCATATATTGCATCAAATATAAACCTTGCTTTTGATGCTTTTCCACAGCGTACATAGAATGAAAGTATGGATATTCCTATGAACGAATCTCTGATTAACCCATTCCTCAATGCATAGCCATGAACCGACGTACCGTGACGAACATCATTAAGATTGGTGCATGCTAAGATCAAACTGCCAATGCTAAACCAATCAGGCTGCACGGCGGAATCCATCATTGCAATGAAAAACTCAACTGCCTTTCCCGGGTCACCATTTTGAGCAAACCCACCAATCACTGCGTTCCATGCACTAACACTCCTGGTTCCCATTCCATTAAAAACATTATTTGAAGACTCAAAAGATCCACATTTTGCATAAGCGGAAATTAGAGAGTGGTGAACCAAATCGTTAGTCTGCAAGTGATGTCTAATCACAAAGGCATGTATTTGTTTAACAAATATAAGTTCCGGAGGTCCTTGGCAAGCTGGAAGAACATTCAGTATTGTGATTTCATTAGCTTCAATACCATCCAGTGCCATTTTACGTAAAAGTCGAAATGCTCCCTTGAAATCTCCACTGTTTGAAAATCCACCAATTATGGTATTCCACGATACCACATTCCTCGATATACATTGGAGGAACAACAACTCCGCTTTTGTCAAAAGCCCACATTTCGCATACATGTCGATCAATGAATTGTTGACTCTAGGTTCATCGCATAATCTCAATTTCACAGTTAATCCATGCAACATTCTCCCCATCTCAATCCAACCTTCTCTTGCACAAGCTGGCAACAAAGTAACGAACGTAGCATCATCAATATCTCTACAAACAAACATCATATCCCTGAACAAATTAAAGCACTCTTCAAAATGCCCACTTTCCAAAAGACCAGAAATCATAGTATTCCAAGAGACCAGATTTCTCTCAGGCATTTTATTAAACAGGGTAGACGCAAGATCAATACGGCCGCATTTAGCATACATTGATATCAACGAATTGCTGACAAAAGTATCTGAAATCAGTCCCAACTTTATAGCCATTCCATGCGTAACTTCGCCTAGATTAACATCCAACAATCCCGCGCAAGATTTAAACACGCAGGGCAAAGTGAAGTTATCTGGAAAAAAATCATCTCTTTCTACGAGCATTCCGTAGAACAAGTCCACAGCTTCGTCCCAGAGCTCGTTCCGAGCTAAAGCGCTGATCATGGCGTTGTACTGGAAGATACTCTTGTCGCCAAGCGAGTCGAAGACCCGGCGCGAATCGGCGGGCGATCCACAGGCCGCGTACATGGTGAGAAGCCGAGTCGTGATAACGGGATCGGACATGAGTTGTGGATAGGAGGAGATGAGTGCGTGGACTTGGCGTCCGACGTCGATGGATTCGCTGCGGGCGCATTCTAGGAGGAGAACGCGGGCGGCGGAGGCGAGAGAATGGAGGTCGGCGGCGCCGCCGGTTGACCGGAGGAGTTGAAGAGCGGCGTCTAAGCTGCTGCTACTGCAGAGGTTGGTTATCTGCTGGAGAAGTGGCTGTGAAAGTAGTTGTTTTGGGAACAAGTGGTTCTGAGAAGTGGTTTTGCAGCTGCTGTTGCTGGAGTGGTGAAGAGAGCAGCAGGTTAAGCTCAAGGAAGTATGCAAAGTTAGCGCCATGCTGCTTCGAGATTTGGAAGGAGACGACGAACTGAGCTGCCATTGGGTTTGGGTTATGTTGATGGGATAATATCCTTTTTCTTTTGTAAAACAAAAATGCTTTTATTCAGGCTCACTAATCGTCCTGATTATATTATGAATTTATCCCTTGTGTGGGATGGCCGGAAAGCTCGCCTCATGAAACGAGAGCCCGAATTCGAACCTTGTGGGGTATATTCGTCCGGTTCTTTTTCGGATGGTTACGAGTTAAGTGCGGGGTTCGCGTTTTCTGACACATGTGCGAAGGTGGCGAGCCCTAAATAGGTACTCCACTGTGTGGTTTGGAGAGGACGACATACCGAAATTTTACTAGTTTACCGCAGGCTGGACCAAAATGATTCAATGCCTGGCGGTTAGAAAATGGTCATGGCGCTCAAATGGTGCAATATTGTGATCAAATAGGTTTCGTCTCATCACCTCAAATAAAAAAAAGTTTCTGCTTACCACGTATCAATCAAAATGACACCGCACAAGGACGGAGCAGGCCACGTGACATGAGGCGAGGCTGAGTAGATATGAAACTCGTACCGGTTCGAGGCCGTGCAGGCGAGATCAACCAATAAGTAAAGAATCAGCCACTACAGCTGCCACATGTAATTGTGGGACAACACGTGCCATAATGACGACGTGCTGACTAGTTAATCTGAACCTCTTCAAGATTTAGTATCTCCAACTTTTCTTAAAGACTATGAACAACGCATATAAATAGCTGCTACCGTTGCCCACGTAAAAGACCTTAATTTTAATAGTTTAAGAGGACCATTTTTTGCTGCTTAAGAGATAACTTCAGATGACTAGTCCGAGACACCGTATAGGCTCAGATATTAGACTATGAGAGATCATGAGGGAGCGTTGTCTTATTCCACTAAAAAGTTATCAAACACTCGATTCAGTTATTTCCACCCAGCTAATTTTTTTAAAAAAAATATTTTTGAGCTATATCCTTTATCTTATATGACAAACCCATTTCTATAAGGAGGTTCGAATAAGTTTTCTTTTTAGCTAATTCCTGCAGGGGCAACGATTGACCAGTAGTGCTATTTTTTCTCTTAGAAAATTGATAATACTTATGTTTTTGAGAATAACAAAAATCTTATCCAAACGGGCTCTCAGTGAATTTCTCTCGCTAATCACGTACGACCTGTAGTTTTATCTCGACCCAAACCAAAAACTTTCAAATAAAAACTCATGTGTTATGTGAAATTGTTTACGTTCACTCCTTAGCCACCATAACTTTTGAACTCTAGTTACTTTGGTCGGATACGGACTCGATCAATATCAAAATTACACGCAATGTATCGAAATACATACCACACATAATCCAATGCACCATATATAATTATAATCGTATCAGAAGTTCTGATAAATAGTAGTGCTCTTTATAAAACGATTATGCAAAAAAGTCTTGCACTTAAAACATATTATATTATTATAGACTATAAGTTCTACTACTATATACCATTTTTTAATCTATGCCTGCTCTCCGCATGTCTATATTTTGGAAAATTTCCAGCTGTGATCATTTCACACACATTCCCACCCAAGACTACACATCCTACTTTTTTTTTTAAAAAAAAAAGAGCAAAAAAAAAAAGAAAAAAAAAAAGAAAATAGGTGTAAGGAGTTGAGTCCCCAAAAGAATAGATCATGTGGACCATTCCAAACGGGGTGACCCAATTATTATCCTTGGGGGGATACCAATAAAGCTCAGATTAGACTATCATATGTCAACTAAATAGACTAAAGATTTTCTAGCAATTGGGCGAGGTTGACCTCAGTCTCGACAGAGGCTCTAAAAAAATCGATTTTACCCAAAAGCAGAACTCACGAGGAATCGGTCAACAACGTAACCATTGTGAGATCGCACGACGAGCATGCTGGAAAACGAACATGAGAAGGTGGAGCGCTAAATGGTGCGTTAAAAATAGGGCTGATTGTTTTTGCCGAGGTTCACTGCAGTCCCAACCGATGCTCTACATGAATCGAATTTATTCTAGAAGAAGAGCTCACGAGGACTTTATCAGTAGCGTAGCCACTGTGAGATTGTAGGACGTTGCATGCTAGAAAACCAACCAAGTGAGAAGGTGGAGCACCAAGTGGTGCGTTAAATGCTGACCGTTTCACCCACGATTTTCGTCAGATTCAACTTTCGCCATAGCTGCGATGCCAATGCATTCGTCAGATTCAATTTTCGCCATAGCTGCGATACCAATGCACTCGAATTAGCACTTAAAAATAGCGTTCATTAGCACCGACACGCGAGATTCAAAAACATTGATCCAGCATCGGAAATTTGCCTAGTTCTATCGTTGATCGCGTGAGCGCACGTTAATTTTTCTCAGTTTAGATCAAGAGATTTCACGTAAAATCTTCGCGTCTTTGTGGTGTGATTTCTTGCTTTATATCTCAAGCCGATCCTCTCTTGGAGCACGGAATATATCTGCCGAAATGAGAGTCAATAAGTGAATAAATTACTGAACCTGACCAACAAGTGTAGTTTACAACTTGCCAATCCATGCATACTGTGGAGACAGAACCTGATCTGATTGTTAAAATATAGATGTGTACCATGAGGGCCTTAGACAACACTACATATCCAAAAAAGCTTGGTGGAGTTGCATGCCAGCGCCTTCCTCAAATCTCGTGTTTCAAGTAAGCAATCGATTTAAAATTAGTTACTTTTCACGTTCTAAAATAAATATTTAAAATATTTTTTAAACTATTTTTAATATAAAATTTATAAATTATATTAAAAAAATTTTATTTAAAATTTTTTTTAACAATATTTTTAAATATATATTTTAAGGCTCTAAAATTTTAGCATATTAGTGGATTATATTTGAACTTGCTAATAATTTTTAAATTATATTTAGAAATATTTTTTTAAAAATTTTTAAATATAGTTGTAAACACATTGAAAACTTTTTTTTATAACTAATTTTTTTAAAAAAATATTTATATAATAATTAAAAATATATATTTAGTATAAATTTCGAGACAGATACTAGTTTTTCAGAGTTTTGAATTTAAGGATTGCTTTATAAATAGTTTTGAAATCGGCTGATATGCAATATTTATCCCCTTTTTTTTTTTGTTATCACAAAAAGTGAAATAACAATCTCAACATTACCACAAAGATGTTTGATTAATGCTGATAGTACTCTATGCAAAAAGATAATAGGGATATTTGTATTTTATGCAATATAATTCGAAATTATTTTTATAATTTAAAATACTACTTTTAAGTTATTTTAGTTATGTAAAATTATAAAATCATATTTATTTTTTGAAAAATAAGTATAATTAATTCGACGAAAATAATTTTACTTAATTTCATAAATTAATTAAATATAAAAATATTATTTTTAATTAGAAAAATATTTTTGTTCGATGTATAGGAAGCATAAAAAAAATACAAATATTCTAAGACAATTGTTTTCCAAAGCAAGTGACTCGTCGTCGCATAGTGTTCTTATATAAACATACAACAGACGAGGTCTACATCTATGAAAGAAATGATTAGAAAAATACCATTTTTTTTTTCAAAAACAAGATGATGTTTTTTTTTGTGGAATTTTTTTGTTCGAAAGTAAATAACGAAAAAGCCACGAAAATATCTTGTTTACGGCAATGGATAGATAACATCTGCACGTTGATAATTGGAGCTTCATCGTAGGATGGTCCATTGATAATTGGCACGGATATCAGAGTTGAAATGGACGGTTGTCGGGGAAGCAGATCAGAACACGTGGACGGCTGATAGTTGCTCACTCTTCTGCGACCAGCCTATAAATTCCACCTCCTCCATCTCACGGCGTCATATACGGCTGCGATCTGAAGAAACTTCACCGGATCGATCATGTCGTCGTGCTGCGGAGGAAACTGCGGATGCGGGCCGAGCTGCAAGTGCGGTAGCGGCTGCGGAGGGTAAGTAGATTTAGTACGGTAGTAGATGCGATGCTTATACTTATAGTATCAAGATTTTCGAAAATACCTAATCGAGTCGAATTTCGAAATTCGTATGGATACATATTTATTTATTATTTTTAAAAATAAATAAATAATTTTAAATTAATTAGTGTATTTCGTTTTTTATGTTTTACATGGTAATTTCAAAAATTAACCAATATTTGTGGTGGTTGTGTTATGCAGATGCAAGATGAACCCCGACATGCCGGAGGAGAAGAGCATGACCGGCCAGACAAGCGTGCTCGGCATGGCCCCTGAGAAGGAGGGCGTCGTCCAAGGGATTTCCGGCGGGGAGCGACCTGAGAACACCGGCTGCAAGTGCAACCCCTGCACCTGCAATCCCTGCACCTGCAATGAAGCCCATTCAATAATAATATATATTTATATATATATATATATATAATTATAATATATATGAAGACGAGCTGATAAATAAAATGTTTCTGCCTTAGGTGCGGCAGAAATGCTATTCTTCGGAATTTATTGATATATCTGATATAATCAAAATTATATGGTTGAATCAAGATACATACCATATATATTTTGATACACAACATATAATTTTGATATATCAGAAATTTTAATAGTTTTGATGAATAGCCGCACTCTAATACTACTGCATGTAATAACTCGTCTTCTTCTTACTACGCTGGAAGGGCTCCAGTCTGCAGGTTTGTTATGTAATTATAATTATAATCATAGACCAATATTTAAAAAATCCGCTCTCTGTGCTGTAATTAGGTTTATCCTCTTTTTTTTTTTTTTTATCCCTTTGAAAGTTATCCAGCAAATGTAAAATTGAAAGTGCCTCAATTTTGGTTTAAGGAAAAACAAATAAATGCAAAAAAAAAAAAAAAAAAAAAAAAAAAGATAAATGTAAGGTAAGTCCTCCAATTTTTTAGTTAACGATTATTTACTTCGACGAAACACAAATTATGAAAATATATGTGCGTGCGGAAATGTGGTGAATGTAAGAACATTTTGAAATGGGATTTTTTTTTTCTTCTGTTTTTGGTTTAATTTAGATTGTGAGTTAGAAATAAGTTAGAATATAGTTTTTTGTTTATTTTAGGAGTGTAAAGTGGGATAAAAAATAACGGTGAAGTATGTTATGATTTTTATTTAATTTGGAGAAAAATTAGGTTGGCTGTTGCCCGCCACCATAGTAATAATACTAAATATTACTCTAGTAAGTGAAAACATAAATGTAGGTTACATAAAGTAGGATAATTGTGAAAACATAATGTAGGTTACATAAAGTAGGATAAAGTAGGTTACATAAAGTGAAAACATAATTGTGCAGATGGAGTGTCCGACGTGTCCATGTTGGATAAACCCAAACCAAATATCTCAACAAAAAAAAAAAATAATCTAGATGTATTTATTGAACAAATCGGATGAAAGTATTCAACATTCGTCTTCATATCTATAAATTTTTAAAATAAAATAAAATATAAATATGATACTAACATAATATAATAATAAATATATATTTAATTTCGTTTTAATTAATATAAATTATAACTTTATTAGAATTTATATTTAATTATTAAAATATAAAATATTATATTATATATTTTTTTATTATTATATACTATTTATATTCAAATCAAGTACGACGTTTCTGTCGGCTCATCTTGTGCCAACGGAAACGTCTCGGAGCGAGCATCAGAACGGTGCCAGGCCGGCCAATAGGCGCAATGTTATCTTTTTCGTCGCGCCACCACTATTTTTTTTTAATTAAAAAATTTAAACTATAACTAAAAAATAAAAAATTATCCATACGGTACGACATAATTGGTACGAATTCGAAATTTACTGTCACGCACAAAAACCTTAATTCAATATTCAACTATTTAACTAATTTTTAATTTTTCTTTTAAAACCATATCCTTTAAATATCGCCGTACTACATGTCCATATTGTATTTTCTATCCATATACTACCTACCATGATTGATTAAATGTCATTACGTGAAGAGTATTACTTGCTGCCAACAAATTCTTTTTGCTGTCTGGTGATTATATGCCTGCTTTTCTTTTCTTTTTAGATAAAAATTTTCGGTGCACCAACACCTAATATTACTAAAAACTTTATTTTCTAACCACATTCTATTTGAACCGAGATTGCAGTCCGAAAATATAACCCCGCCAGCATTGCCCGCTCTTCAAGAAACTCATAACAGAACAGATTCAAGTCAGACCAAAATAATGTAATATCTGGTTAATAACATTTGATAAAAACAACATAGTCCACTACAGATCAATGATAAAGAAAACTGCCAACTAAGGGTTTTTTTTTTCTTTTATTTTCTCCAGAAGGTCTAACTATTTCATCCTGCCCATGGTGCTCATTAGAGTTGGTCATTTACAGGATACAAAAAAGATAAATTTGAACCAGCAAAGATGACGAACCATTAACCAAGGGAATTTATAAATTCAGCTGCAGTTGCCACGGCACCTCCGAAGATGGCGTCTTTAATCACTTGATCCTTATGCTTGTTGCTCGCAGCAGATACCACCGCCCCGGTTATTGCACCCCCGAGCATCGCGTTCTTCTGTAAAATCAGAACATAGACAAAATGAGATTCAAATGCCCGACATGAAACTACCATATACATCTTCTGTCCTAGGCCTGTAGGTGATTGATATACACGCTAGCATGATAAATGCTCGTGTGACCCGAAATAGTCCATAAATCCTCCCAAGATTACCCTACGCGCTTCGGGATGAGTGAAAGTGATTACATTTGTTGGATAACAACGTCAAATGCATTTATGTGTTGTTCGGGAACAAAAAAAATTGCATTATCTACAATTAGTTTAAGTAGTGCTAGGCTTCTCAAATTCAATCTAAATTTTATCCCAAATTAAGTTCAATTCTCAGATATTCATAGCTTACTTCACGCCGCACATACTACTATCACATGCAGAGTTGGATAAAGTTCGGAGGCTTATTGTAGTGGGAAGTTATGTTTTTGCTTGCAATGGGAACATACCCAATCTCTAGTGCCGCGGATCTTCTCCATTCCAGCTTCCATTCCCACATAAACACCAGCTACAGTTCCTATAAAGTAGGGAAAACATGTTTTATAGATACAGATAGTCATCGCAATCATCACTAACAAATTATGATATAGCCAAATATCATAATTAAGCCAAGCATACCCCAGTAAGCGCCTTCCTTACACATCCTCATCAACTGCAACCATAAATAATGGATAAGTCATAGAAAGGGGTAAGGAAATAGCAACTCAAATGTGCGATGGTTGACCGCTTCTAGAAGGATGTATCAGCATATCCTTGGATCAACCCACAACACATTGGATATAGATTCACTTGTCTAATAGTTGATGGGTAAACTACGTAAACTTATTTCGTCTTTGGTGTGAGACGCAGCTCATGATTTCTTTTGGATGTTTATCTTCATACCTTACATTGATGGCTTGAAAACATGCTTGGGAATTCATTATAACATTAGATATGTATCGGAAAAATATGAATGCAGCACTCTTACGCTCTTTTAAAACTATTTTGCCATTTTACAGTTACTTTATACAAACAAATTATAAAAAAAAAAAAAATTAAAAAAAAAAAAAAAATTAAAAAAAAAGACCTGATCCTGAGAAGCATATACTGGATTCAAGTTTTTAGTATGGTTTCACGACAACTCAGTTCATTGAGTTAAGGAAAAAAGAACAAGCGAAGCTGTCGAGCCTCTAACTAGAAAGTGTATAGTCATGCACACGGAGAGAAGGTGAACAAATTCTATACGTCGGCTTGTGATCCGAATGCAGCATTTAATCAATGCTTAATAAGACCTACGTAGTAAGCAGAACAAAACCTAGTGAAACGTATCAGACATGCTAACCTGACCAACCTAATTTCGGATACTAAAAAGTTCCGGCCAATCCTCCAGTGTTGATACGCACGAAAGTTTCCATGACATATACTCTTTTTTGAGATTAGCGTGGGAAAACCATGTCCGTAACCGGCCCTCTTTGAGCGACAGTCATAACAAGTAAACCCACGGATGACACCGATCCCTGTTCCACCAATCGAAGGATCTCATCTTTACGGATAGGGCAGACCCTGATGCACGCCCCTGAAAGAATCTCAAATCAGAGCCCATTCTACTCCCCGTGAGGCACAGGGGGGTCTTCGACCCCCACACTCTTTTTAAGGGACGTCCCCTGAAGTCGACCTCGGGACGTTTGCTTCGTGAGGCGAACGCCCGAGCCGCTCGCGCTGGGGGCACGGGACTTCATGACATATACTCACAACCACAAGGAAGATTGAACACACGAGACTCCAATACAAAGACAATATTAACAAAACAAATCGACTTGAAACGATATATTTTTAAAACAAGTCGTAATAACTTACTGAATCTTGCATTTTTCCCTGCGAAACGCTACCTGAAACCCCAAATTTATTAAATGTCACATTTCTGCTAAACAAATATAACAAATACAACATTCTAATGAAGGCTTGTCCTTCATTCTCAAAATAATAATAACAACAACATAAATGTAGTAAACCTTTATGAAAGACAGATATACTCATATTCAGCATACACGTATAACATGAAATAAGAAAAATATAGAAACGAATAGCGATCTAAACATAACTACTACCTCCTATAAATTGTATACAAGACGAATTTTGCAGCAAAGATAACCTGTACTGAAGCATGACAACTATGTCTGGAAAGAACATTCACATTCATAAAAGGCTAGACAGCCTGAAATAAAAAGATAAAACAATTAACCATAAGAACTACCACAGTATCATTATCGAATGGGCAAAATACCGCTCTAGACTCTAGTAGGATTAGCAGCGGCAGAGAATCAACAACCATAAGAGTGTTTTCGGTGACGCAAAACTAGTGTAATGCCGTCGTCGACAACAACTTTAGTCTAAAGGCATAGCTCAATTTTGAAGATTAATATAATTTCCTTCTAGGAATATTAAAAAAAAAAAAATTGTATATCTCATATCTTTCTGAAGATTAACATCATAAATCACAATGTCAGTACATATTAATAAATCTAAAGGACGATACCCACCACTGCCGTGATTTTGAGACGGTGGTCCTCTAACTTACGACAGATGGTTATAATCATAACCTAAACTATCCATACAAGACCTCAAAAGTTCCTTCAAGGGGGAAATTCTAATGTCACAAATTTGTAATACATGAGCGAGCAGCTGGATAAAAGACATGTCTGTTTTATTTTCAAAGTAAAAACATTATCGTAAGTTCTCATATCTAACATATTTTTAAGACCGCAGATACTTTCTACGGTCAATTTGCATTTTTTTGAGTCGTAGAAGACATTTGTTTTTTAGTTCAAAATTTTTTAAAATAGGTCAAAAAATAGCGAGTAAAATACGACATATATCGTTAATAGTGAGTACATTAGGATATAATTTTCAATAATTTGTTAAATTTGATGAAGACATGTCAACATCTCAGCTTTTAGATGTCCACTCGCGCAGAGATTTGTTATGTGCGATATGCTTAAAATCATTCACCCTCAAAGAAAAACAAAGAATCAAAAATCAAAGTAAAAATAATCGAATGTTCTAAATAAAGACCTTTCTGGAGAAAGTGATACGCCTCCTCCGCCACGACCTTCGAAGCACCAACCTAAGATACCCAAAAAAAGGAGAAAAATTAAAACTCTCCCAGAATATAAAAATCAACAAAAAATAGCATTCAAATTTCTAACAATCCCATTAAAAAAGAGGAGTTAAGATTACAGCGCCGATCTTGATGAATCCGTCGACAGTGCGGTTAAGGTAAGGATTGCCCATATCAACTGTGACGTCGACTTTAGGAGTGTTGATCGATCCCTCGAAGCGATTCCACGGCATCTCTGAAATTCAGCTGCTGCTACTCTCAGCTTCTACTTATTGTCTATATATCGAGAGATCTTCTCGTTGATCTCGTGGAAGATGAGGATGAGAGGATTGAGAGCGAGAGGTGTAGAAGAAACGTGGAGTGATCTGAGCAAAATGGCAAACTAGCTGTAGCCTTTAACGTATATTTGTCAAGTGACTGTATTACCCTTAGTTTTGCAGAGATGGTGTAGGCTTCGACGACAAGTGTCGATTTCCAGAAGAAAAAGTCAGTCGGTTCTGACACGTGTCCAGAATGTCACGGGCCTAGGAGTTCAAATTGGCCCAAGACGCAAATGGAGGTCCTGATTTACAAAAATTTTGGGACTGCATAGGCACAACCGAATAACGGCCCACTGACGTTTGCAGGAGCGGATGTTTCCTCCAACCACGCAATGCAAAGCCTGCGAAGGTGTAATACTTGAAATATCATCGTGAAAAAATCAATTATGAACAGAATAGTAATTAAATTAACGAATCATTTTATTTCACAAATATTTATAATAATCTAAATAATTTAAATTAAAAAATGGATACATTGTTTCCTCATATTTTTTGAGGCCACGTTATTTTCATAGCTTAAATCCAAATAGGATTATTTCATTTGTCAGTACATGTGTTATCTTTTTTAATTTTTTTCTTTATTAGAATTATGTCTTGCATTGAATAATTTCTACAAATACCACCCAAACAGGCAGTTCTTTTGCGGTATAAACCTCAAAATTTCTGGATGTTTTGAGTAATATATAGTGAAAATGAAACAAAATAATATCGAATTTTGATGACTAACCTGTAGTTTTCAGAGTGACTAAAAATAAAATAAACACCTGAGGAACCTATGTATGATCACCTAAATCGCAACATATTTCCTTGTAACTAAATACCCAAATTGAGATACAAAATCGTTATAACCAAGGTATTTGAACTCTATATATTATAAAAGATACATTAAATATGCCGTCCTCTTTCGACAATTAACTGTCTCAAGAGGACCTTTTTTTTCAAACTGGTCTTATTAACCAGAACATTACAACTCACAGCAACCGAGCTACTAGGCACTCACTTTTTTTTGGAAAGAAAGTTAAGAACAGATGTCATTCCATACATCACGATATACGTGTGGTTTAGATTGCATCAGGAACCTTGCTGAATATCAATGCTCAAAAGTTAAAAGATCGAGCCCACATGGACAATGTACTATCACTCCGGTAAATAAGCTTCGAGATATACATTTGAGTGATAAATAAACTTGTTGGGATCATGAAGCCAGGATAGAGCAGAGGTTTATATCAATAATACAACTGAGAACAGGATCCATGTACACTATGAAACTTGTAGGCAATTCGAGGTTGCCATTAGACTCTGGAACGACTAAAGACGAATACAACATATTAAGAACGCAACTTCGGCTTTGTAAGGTAGAGCTTGTAATATCATAAGCCAAATATGTAAGAGGAGCTCAAAGAACAGCAGTTGCTCCATTTCTAACCTGCAAAATAAGATTCAAATGATACGAAGTGAATTACCTCATGCAAATATCCAATATAAAAGTTATAAAAAAGATATTCTTATCCATCCATTTCGAAATCCTAATCATAAGATGGTAAAAAGTAGGCGAGACTAGAACCTCGGATGCGCACAGTTACAAAAAGAAAAAAACAAGTAAAGACTTGATACGAATGTGCCCAAATCATGTATTACGTTCCTCAGCACTAGCAATTCTGACAAACACGGAGGATAGGTGGCTTTTTTTCTAAAAAAAAAAAGGTACATGGCAGTAATCTTTTTCCGACTAATTTGCAAAAGCCAGCCCTTTAGACTAAGCTTTTGCTATTATAACTATCCAAATCACAATGGCAGCACCAAAGCAACAGCAACGCACAAAAAAGTTCACTTGCATCTCCACAGCTTTTATAGATACCGAATTACCATCATGCTGTCATTTATTCTATAACCTCTCAATCGAGGCCAAATAATGAAACACTACTAACTTCTATCTACATTCAAGATGCATACAAGAAAAACAAATGGAATATAATTTTTTCTTAGACAACAAATGAAGATTCAGATATTCTTCGAGCATACAAGACAACACAATGACTGGCATTCGCCTTACAACCAATCAAGATGTGGACGGCTTTCCACATTAGTGAAACGTTCATCGAGTCATGAACTAGAACAATTACAATTTTGTGTTCCACAGTTTTGATTATGCGAAGCACGTTAAGTTTCCCTATGCTTCTCCAAACAACTATGAATCACTTTAATTTTGATGTCAGTCGTAGCGAAAGTTTCTAAAATCAGCCAACACTGATCTAGATTCATCGACCAGTGGATTACAAAGAGACTGTAGCATCATGCAGATTCAAATTGAAGATCAGTTTCCGCCAAAAAAAATAAAATCTAGATTAGACAAAAAATATTGTACTAACCATATTGATTTCTTAAGCCCTAGACATTTCAGCTTTTATATCAAACCGCTGCTCATCTTTCAATTTGTCATATATTATATCAGTATTTTAAAGAAATTATTCTACAGTAATTCAATAGATGATGCACATGAAAAGTCAAACATTTGCTCTCATACACCGAAATGCAATGATCTCCTCTGCAATAGCTCAAGGAATCCAAGATCACGCACGAATTGCGCCAGCAGCTCTTTCTCCTGAATCTTGGTAGCATGAATCACCAAAATAAACCTGATCTGTAGGTTAGATCCTAGCTGGATTATCTGTCAATTTTGCGTACATGGTCGAAGTTATTGAATTAAGCTGCAGCATATATTGTTTAGATTCTAAAATACTGAAAAGTGATGTGTACCTGCTGTCATAAGTACAATTAGTGTTCTTTAAACGACAAAACTTTGCATTGTTTTATAGAACCTTCGTTTGTACAAGAACACCACACATTCAGATAAATAAACGAAAAATTTCCTATATTTGTAGGTAAAACGTAAAGCTGTTATGCTAGATCAGAAATGGTGATGTTAACCAATGTTCGATATCAGAATTGGGATCCGTATCGGCTACTTCTTATAAAATTTTTGGACGGTATCGATGATATATCGGCAGTATATGTACCAGATCAGTGTATCGAAATCCGTATCAACGTATCAGCAATATCAGCGAAAGGGTATTGGCGACCTATATGGGTATCGGAGATGCTACGAACTATGATGTTAGCAGTATCCAGAAACTCCTTTTAGAAAAGTAGTGCCTGTATTGGAACTCTGGAGCAGGTACAATTCTTTCTATAGTCCCATTTCCCAAAGCATGATAAGAAATAGGATAAGTACATACGATTTCCTTGCATTAATCTAGACAATCGACTTATAGAAAAGCCTATTACCAAACACTGCAGTAACAATAGTAGATGTCTCAAAAGAAGAGGAAGTGAGGTCGATGTCTCAAAAGAAGAGGAAGTGAGGTGCATGAGAATTACCAAACATTATGATACAAGGATATTAGGAACTTCGTTGAAATGAAATACCTACTAGCTGTATTGTCTCATTTCTTGAAATCAAAGTCCAGTAGCTTCCCTTTGTATCGTTGGTGCGCATAAAATTTACCAATTTCTGCACCCAAAAATAAAAAAAAGGTAGAACACAATGCTGCAATCCTTACTGAACAAAGATGCCAAGTCTTGTCTGCTATCCACTAACCTTCAGTAAGAGCAAACTGTTAGGGTTTCATTCAGCACCAAAAATGTTAATTGACGTCGAGCGAAGTACTTCAGAACTCTGGTCCATACCATGTGATGCCACCTGCCATAAGAAAATATATATACATATATAAAATAAGAGGCGCATGTAGCATGCGCAGAAAAATTAACAATAGATAACTTGGATAGCCAAAGGAAGCGGGGTTGCTCCTTCAAACCCAAAAAAAAAAGAAAGAAAAAAGAAAACAACGTTGAGAGTTAAAAACTTATTTTTAAAGGCATTATATTGGTAATTTTTCGATGCCTTAGAAACTTACCAAATTTGTTAGTGTCGCATAGCGCTCCTCACTTAAGTAAAGAGGTCTTCCTCTAAGCATGTCATGATCCTAAACAAAAAGCAACAAAATAGCCTTATAGCAAGGAGCACAAAACAGAGTTCCACAAAAGCCTGCCAATGAAAAAAAAAAAGTAATGTGCCTCCAAAAAGCAATAGAATTTTTTGAAGCAACAATATATGCCGCCCCAGCAGCTGGACCTTGGCATGCAGTACACTTTAGCAGATAAATAATCCCAGGAGTACTGATGTCTACTAAATTAGTCTCAACTAAGTCTAAAAGTTCAACTTGCACCCAGAACTAAGATAGAATCTAAAATTGCATTTTACTAAAATCATCAATCAAAAGAAAATTTAATGGGCTAGAAAATATCATAAATCTCTCTTGAATGGAATCAAAGCCATGATTTACCTCCTCCCCAAAAGCATCAAGATACGGAGATGGCCATAAAGCCTGGCGGGTTGATCTTTGCAGTATGATTGTGGTCTTCTGCAGTATAGGATCATGTCAAAAGTCAAAATGAATACAAAGTTGGGCAATGAAACTCAAAAATAGAGTAATCTATTTTTTTTACTCAAAAAAAAAAAAAAAAAAAAAAAAAAAATATCAAGTAAGTGCAAAAAGTAAACATACCCTGACAAGCAGAAATATACCAACGCCAGCCCCACAAACCATAGCATGGTTAAGGCATCTACTAGTACTATACAATGAACTTGTGATGTTAGACAAAATACCAACGCACAAACATAAAAGAAGAATAATCTCCCACAAACCTGCAACAACTCTTCCAGTTTGACGAACACAATTTTCCACACAGCAGGCACAATGCAGGTTCAACAGGGACAGATTTACACTCGGAGCACTGTAGCTTAATGCACCTGAAGAAAATATCCGATATCCTATGACCTCTTACAAACTGGTCCACAAAAAATAAAAGAAACGTTACTTGGGAGTTAGTCTTGCATACCTCTGGAGTAGATCCTGATAAAGTTTAGGTAATTGCAACAGCCTGAAGGGGACTGCTGGACTGGAATGTAGCACGCCTCCACACTTTCTCTCTGTGAACTCCTGCAGGAAATGTTCACACCATTTCGATGCTAAACTGTAGACAAGTCCATCATTCAGGACCACTTGTAGTGGCTGAATCTGAAAAAGATCCTCAATTTCCTTTATACCATTAAGCTCTATAGTGTTGCAGTCAGTACCATAGCTGATAGAAGAACCTAGCCCATCCCATTTTTCAAAGCAATCATGGAAGGATGCTTTTGATGATTTTAGTAACTTCCAAAGCAGCAAACACCTCCTCAAATAAGGGAATGTGAGCCTACGAATCCTATCTTTAGGATGCCAACTACAATCATTGAAGTTGGATACAAAAAATTGATTTACAACTTCAGATGCTGCCATCATATTACAAATATCATGAAGAATACAATTACTGAAATAAGATCTGTCAAAAGTTTGCATGCTATAGCATGTAACTAGTCCCTGTCAAAAATGAATTAAGCAGATAATCATAACTGAACTTAATGCATGTAATACATGTAATTAAACGGAAATTTGCTTTTATTTACCTGTACAACACAAACAATGTAGAATAGATGGACAAGAGAGATAAACGCTTCACCAGATGACAGAAATGGAAGAGGAAGACAGAAAAGAGCCCAAACCAATGATGAAAAAGGATCATGAGCAAGAATTGGATCAGCAGCTTGTTTCCAAAATTGAATGTCAGGAAAATTATCTTCCTTGTAAGAAACCCCTTGTAAAAAGATATCTGCAAAAGAAACAACTCGTCGAGAGATTTATGTTTCTGTCAGATTATAAATGGGGTGCAGGGTAAGGACATCCGAGGACTAAGCATTTGCATAACAGCCAGAACAACATGATATTCCAAAGAGCAATGTTAACAAGTCATGTTTAGCAGAACAGCTAATATGCCACACGAAGCATAGATCCAATAAAAGTTGAAAGTATGGTCAGAAGTAAACAATACATCGGTTGTATTTGTATACTTTGCCCAGGCCACCAACAATGAAGCACAACTACGGGCTATCAGGTATGGAGAAACTCCTCTTTACGTTGCAGACGGGAACAATAGCAAATCGCAGAATCTGTCTCAAGTATGCAAACATGGGCAAAATCTAGCAGATTAATATGGAATCGGTTAACTAAAATAACATTTTTTTCGAGTTCATATAAACTGCTACAAAAGATTATTACTTTCGAATTTTCATTTGCCTTCTATATGTGAAATCGGTTATCACTTGGCCTCTTCATTTCTACAATACGTCTTTGCACTTGGCCATTTGTGTGCTAATTGCAATGCAAAAATTTTTCTAAAAGCCAAGAAACATCTCTCCACCCCCCCACCCCCACCCCACCCCCACACCAATCGGTATCCACTGGTCTCTTCCATTTATACAATACGTCTTTGCACTTGGCCATTTGTTGTGCTATTGGCAAATGCACACAATGCTTAAAAGCCAAGAAACAACCCAACCCCCCCCCCCCCCCCCCCTTCTCCCAACAACCAAAAAAAAAAAAAAAAAAAAAAAAAAACGGCTGTAGCTACAACAGACACCTGACCCAGTTCTGTAATTTTGGTCTACTACATGGTCAGCAATTAACACTATAATATACTCCTGCGGAATGTTAGCAATATCATCAACACAATACAACTGAATGAAAATCATGGCATCAGCACCATACCTCTTCTATCATCTGTCTTTAAGCAAATACCTTCCTCTGAAACTCCATTGCAAATGGATCTAGCCATAAGTTGGATACCTTTGAACCTCAGAAGCAATTCCTGAGAATTACGACTGCGAGTAGATTGTGCAACGTGAAGTAGAAGCAACAACACAAACCAGTTAGACTGAATATCCCTGCTCAAAGACGTTTGGGGGCCTGAACCAGAGGGATATGTAATCCACCTCCCACGAGCAGCAATTTCAGCAGATAAAAGGGTGTATTTAAGAGTATCCCATATCAACAATGAGGAACTCTGCCTGTTAGATGCTGGCAAGCTATCATCTAACTGAGAATAATACAGCATGCACAACTTCCGCAAGATTGATTCCAAAGCTGGCTCAAAATTGTCATTCAGCTTCCCGGATAAGATTGAAAGGTATCCATCTCCCCTAACAAATTTAGCTGTGCTCTTGATAAGTGATAAAGCATATGGAAGATGATGTCTGTTTGATGTCCCAAAAGAGTCCAAAGAGGACAATAAGCTACTGTAGCTTGTCATGTTCTCCCCAAAAGCATTGCCAATACCAGCTGCAACAGGCAGGATTGAATTTGTAAACCTCCTGCATAAAGGGCAAAGAAATTCCCCCTGCAGAAAGTGAAAATGAGGAAGGACAAAAAAAAAGATTGAAACAAAATGATATTGGAGTGACATGGATTTACCTTATCTGGTTCCACGATGTGGCCACCTTCGAAAACAAGTCTCCTAGAGTGCCTGAGGACCGATAAATGGCAGAAACAAATAAGGATTTATTTGCCCACAAAATAAATAATGCACTGCTGAGGAAGGAAAATTCTCTCCATCTTCCTCATCTTTACATATGTTATCTAGAGTAATCATTAATGTCCAATATATCAAATATAAATGAAATATGAAGATTCTGCATTGTCAAAAAAAATTTTTTTTTAAAAAAACACCATGGCTACTACCAGTCTGCTATACCTACTACTAATAGTATAAATAGCTACAACAACTACTCCTACCCGTATTGACTCCCCAACAAACTGTACCAACACTGATCAGTATGCAAGTTCGACCCCCAAATAACAATCCAATCCAAGCCAAAAATCAAATAGTAATGGTCCAATATGCAGCACCATCAACTCTGAAAGTGTTGCACTATCTTTCTTTCGTTTACAAACAAGTGTCATGCAGGAAAATAGAAATGTTGAAATTGAAAACAACAGATGCAAATGTGTTAAAACTTTTTTAATTAATGAAGTAGAATAGGATATGCTCCTGATGCAAAGATGAGTTTTCTGAGGCAATTATCAGATGTAAATTCTCCTGACATTTTCTAAAAAGGATAATAGTTGCCAATGGATGCTGACACTTCCAGTGCAGTTTCTCTCAATAAATAAAGGTGAGTTGCATCTTGCACACATTTTACAAAAGTGCAATTCACCTACCAGAAATCTCAAATTGCAACTGTTACCTTTGTTTCAAGGAAAAAAGATAACGATCATGGCAGTCTTTATGCACCGCATGCCCACAGGAAGAAATATGAATACCATCACAATCTTTCGGTCCAAAACCACGGCACTTTGCAGAATAAACCATAGACCTTGACGAAGAGTTTGCATTATGTTGAAAACTGATCATGGTAGACTGGTAAAGTTTTGATGATTTTCCATCCTCGACAGTGGAAGATTCATTATTTTTCATGTTCGAGCATACTGGATCAGCAATGATAGACTGTGTCTGTGCATCAGCAGCCTCAATACTATGAATATCTTGTAAAACTGAATGGTAAATATCATTCTCTACCATCTCAAAAGATGAGCTACTTGAACTATCATCAAAAGATAAGTCGGATTCTTGCGTGCTTCTAGTATCAGATAATCTTCCTTTAAAGAAATCCCATAGTGCTGCAACATCTGCAAATGATGGATCATGTCCAATATGTGGTTGGACCTGATTTAAAGGAACACTTTGGTCAAAACCAGATGACCTCAATTGTCCTTCACTTCCACTTTGTTGGATCTTCTTTTCCGTTCTACCAATATCTTCCCATGATGGAGGACATTTCTCGACATGACTTAGCAGCCGAGATTTCTAGTATTCAAAGTGTAAATGGAACTATCAGTACTCGAAGTTGAAATTTTACCTTAACCAATATAATATATGTTAACTAAAGGCTATAATAGTAACATGAATCAGCAGAAAAGTGTAGTATCACCTTTCCACCATTGAAAAATTAACAAACTAAGGCAACACAGTGGGCTAACGTCATAAAAATAACAAAGATCCAGAAAGATTCACTTAACAGAACCATACCTGGACAAGAACAAGGTAACACAGTGGACTTGTAGACTCTGTATCCCGACATAGGGTACATAAAGGCTTAGAATATTCTGGAAGATCTTGCTTAAATGCATCTACCGCCTTTTTGCCTTCTGATTTATCTTCCTCATCATTAGACGCTTCAAGGCTGCTCATAAACTTGGACTGTTCAGCTTTCATCTGTGCCTAAGCATGCCCAAAGAAAAATTGTTAAGCATAGCTAAAATATGACTTAGCAAGGGGTTGATGGGAAGCATGCAAACTGGATGGTTAATTACTATTGTAGATAGAACATTATACCCAAGTTGTCAAATGAAAACGCATCCCTCATTATTCAGCGATAGCATATATTCTTAAAATGGCAATCCATGTACAGTAGAAGTACGGAATCATTTCCTAAAATGAAGGCAACACACAAATAACCTACGTACGAAAAGGCAAGAACCTAATTAAACATGAATATCTTGTTACAAGTCTTCATCTTCTAGAAAGCAAGCTGATCCTTCCGCATTAGAGCAAAGTCATCCAACTTCACAAGTTAAGAGAGTAGCTGATCCAATCATCACAACTGCTATGAAATGTACCTGATAAGCTGAACTAAAGGTGTACATGCTGTAGAAATAACTACCATTGAATTTTAAATGCTGAAGACATAAAGGTGCTTAATAGCAAAGATGCATAATGAGCACATTTGCATCATGTATACACATTACAACAACTAACTAGAATGATCATTTAGGTGGGACTTATTCCTTTTTTAACAACATAAAACACAACTATACAACTGAACAGATATCTTCAACGCTATATAAAAAAGACTGCCAAAAGTTTCACAAGATCGAACCAAAAATTCACTTATATAAAAATAATGCTACTGATTTGTGGTCATTGTAGTAAATATCAATATTACAAAATGACAGGCCATCATGATTCCTAACAAAGCACAGTATCCCAAGTGACACTAAGATATGTAGGTTGTCAGCTTCTCAGCCCCCTTTTACAACGAGCCATGGCTGGAGCCTTGGACCCTTTGTAAGTTTACTTCATGCCAGCCCATGAAATCCTCCTTTAAGGAAACAGGCCACCGAGAATAAGGCCTAAGCCCCCCTTTATGAACTACTCGCATCAAACATGTATGCACATATACATGTGTCTAATATGTTGGAACCACATTAGATTTGTTATAATATTATAGTTATGTTAACAATTTAATCATGTAAAGTATGCGACAGCCAATTTTTACCATTATGGCAGCCTGACGCTCACGAGCCTTTGCTTTCCTTTCTTCACAATCAGCAGTTGACACCAGATCGTTTCCAGTATTGCTTGAAGAGTGCTGACAGACACCACCTAATACCTCTGGTGCAAATAGTTTAATTTCACTCATGCAGTCACTACTGAGCTTGGCAAACTTTTTTAACAAACTTTCAATTAAAGATGAGACGTTAGTCTGTCTTGTTTCAGCATCATTGTTCCTACTTTCCTCCTTAAACTTCTTCATTAGTGCTACAAGCAAAGAAATCGAGCTCTCGTGCGTCCAGGATGAATGAGCACAATCCACATCAAATTTTTCACATGCAGTGGTTAATAGAGGATAGCAATCTTGTGCACTTCGTAACGAACAATTAGGAGTCAGCTGAACCAAAGAGTGAGAAGGATCAGAGAGACAACCACCTCCATTAACCTGGCTGTGGTGTTTCTCACAAATGTCCAATGCTAAATAAAGTAAATGTAATGCTGTGATGAGAAGCCCATCAGGAGCACGAGACCTTGTCGGCTTATCTGTATATAGAGCATAGAAAAGAACAGACCGTACTATCAGAAAGGCTGCTTTTGATGTAGCTATCCTAGAAATGCCAGCCAAGGGACCAAAGATATTTGTCCACCGAGGTATCTGTGCATTCAGAGCAGGCACCCTACAGAAATGTAAATATCTCTCCTCTGCTACTTGCAAGTCCCTCGGGGTCCAACGAGGGTGATAAAGGTCTAATTTGCTCCAGAACTCTTTACGAAGTGAATACTTCCCCTGAAATGAAAATTTTCAGTAAATCATGATAATATGTCAAATAACATATAACGGCATTGGAAGTAGCAAATGTATAAGGTGAAGTACCTGTCTCATACCAGAAGGATTCGAATATACTGCAAGCATCTCTAGAACACTTTGTAGCTGATCACTCTTTGAAAGATCATGAGGAAGGGCTTTCACAAGCTGGCTATGAGTCGCATCCCCAACGACAAGTTTATGGATTAATTCTCTCTTCAAATTATCAATTTCAGAGGATCCACAAAACCGTCTTTCTTGGACTATCTGAATCAGAAGACTAAGCATATCCTGCACTAAAACTGCTTCATACCTGAAAAAGATGATTTAGGTCATCAACTTTCAATTTAGTAAGTTATGATTTAACCACACTTATCTATTGCTAAGTTGTAAAGGTATTTGGCAGCAATATATGGCAATAGAGTAATTAATTACTAAGTTGTAATGCAATAGACAACCTCTTGTATACGTGATTAGAATGAAAAATACTAAGAGACCCTTTTTCTATCCCTCGGAGCAGGTCCCTTCTAGAAGTCTAGAAGTGCAATCCCCCTTGCTCCACTACTTAAGAGATGTCTGCAAGTACACTCCAAAGACTTTGATTCAGAAACCAAGTTAACTACAATCCATGAAAACTCCAACCTCCACTAAGATGACCATGACATTTAGCTCACGAGTCCAAACCTACCCACCACTCAAAAACACATACACTCACAATTCATGTAGCCACCACTCAAAAACACATACACTCACAATTCATGTAGCTCTTTGCATAAAACAATGTCCACCAAAAAGAACTACACACAAGATGCCCGCTTTCTCGAAAAATCAGCAAAAGCAAATGAACATAATTACAATTATGTCTGTTGGAGCTGAATGTAAAACTGCCTCAAAAACTAAGATTTGCACATACTCATTGAATTCACCAAGATCTAGTGCTGTGTAACTTGACAATCCAAATCTTTCTTGTATCCTCTGAACAAATAGCTCCGGAGGAGATAATGCAGCACAGCATTGCAGCAAAAAGAGATCAGACTCCATCCCTTGTTCAAACCTATCAATAATAAAAGAAGGAAAAATGTGGAAAAACCATATCATGCTAGGCGTCAAAATAAATATTCCAGAAATTAATCAACAACTAATAAACTTACCAACGGATAGAACGATACCATTCATAACTTAAAATGGAATCATCCCCATTCTTTCTCCACATGCCCGAACGCACTTGGGCACAAAATACTCTGAGTCTAAGGGGATGCTCCATCACGGAACTGGCAAAACCATACGGATGGCATCCCATTAAAATATGCGCAAAGAACTCCTGTTGATATAATCCTCTGCCTCTCATGTTCTCCAGCTCCACAAGGTTCTTACCACCGTAAAAAAATTTCATTGTTTTTCTTAACAACAATGAAAGAAATCGATGTAATGGAATATGAAAAGATATTTCTTGTGAGCTAACATCATAAACTACTTCTTGCCATTCCGCTAGGCTTAACAAACTGAATGCTGCCTCCTCCGTTTCACACTCCATATCTGCAGAAGTTTCCGCTATTGCTCCACTTGTAGATGCATGTTCATCTCGCATATCAGATGTGCCAATATCTTCATATCCATCTCCTCCACCATCATTAGGCATATAGCTACGGTGAGAAAAAGAAGACATATTGCTCTTACGTCGTCCACTAGTAGCAGACTCATCATCACCTTCGTCATTATCTATCTCCCTAAAAACAGGTGTACCGTGAAGCATGTTACCAGTTCCGCTACTCTTGGTTAAACACAACTTTTTCCTAGATGACCGCATGTTCAAGTAGGCAATATAAGCTTCAGTGGACAAGACAGATTTGCCTCTGGACACAGACTGAGGCGCCAACCAATTGTCAATAGCCATCAGACATTCAAAGATTAACCACAAGAAACGAGACTTGCCTCCGTTAGAATCAAACTCTCCAGATTTTAGTGAGAAACCAAAAGCATCTTTGGGCTCAGTAACAACAGAGTCTACAATGGATGGCTCAACTGAAAATACTCCTTCAGTTAATTGAGCATTGACATTTCCAAGATAGTAACATATCGCAAATGGTACATATAGGTCATCATTATCTTCCTGTGTATGCACAGACGTCGCTCTTTTTTGGGGATCCATGCCTTGGACAACAGTTAGAAGCCTCATCCAGGTTCTTAAGATATCAGGTTGCTCACAGATAATGTACTTGGGAACCTCTTGGTGACTCACTATATATCGTATGTCCTCAATCAGACGGCAAGTTGGGTCATAAAGGGTAGCCAATTTATTTGCCTGTAGAAACTAAAACTTCGTCATATCTCAAATAGCACCGTTTTCAGAGGTTGAAACAAGTCAATAACTGTATTGAAACATGTAACAAGGACAAAAGCTTTACCTGTAAGTGCCCAACTTCATCAAGGCAGGAATTGAAAAGGTCCCTTAAGCATCCAAAAAGTACATCAAGTAGATTCGCCTCTTTTACAAGTCTTGGGGTTAGACTAGGCACAGTGAAAATTTGCACAGAGAAGGTCGGCACAAGAAGATGGGTCGATAGATAATTTGGACTGGTTTCTTTAATGGCTTCACTAACAGCAAGTGGATAGTAGCCAATAAAAACTTTTGCAAAGTTGTATTTGAAGAGAGGCTCCCCAAGGAACTTCAAAAGCATCTCTAGGAGTTTCTTCACAACACCCACATCCAACATGAATCTCTCTGCTCTTACGATAATTTCCAATAAACCGTCACATGCACACATTCTCTTAGATATAAAACTAAGAAGGCTGTCACTACAGACGGAGAATTCAAGCAACATGTCTACAACAGAAGAAGAAAACTCATATGCAAACAACCTACTGTCAGCATCAGAGTTATCTGCTCGTCTAGAATGGGTACCAAGTTGAACTGATAAAATATTTTGCCTCCAAAATATGAAAAGAGCATCAAGAACGGGACCCATTGAACATGCTATCTCAGCAGGAAGAGCTTCAATCTGTTCAACACCTTTATGCCTCGAACAAAATCCTTCACGTTTCCAAGCAGTTGCATCTCCACAGTCGCAGCATCCACCGCCAGTGTATATAATGGAGTAATCATGACCCTTATGGTCTCCATCAAGAAAACAAGGAACACAAATGGCACAAGTAGGATCATGCTCGCAGGTCCTGCAGCGGTAAGCCAAATCATTCTGACCCCAAACAGCTCCACAAACAGCTCGTTTTCCGGTAGCCTTCTCGGAGAGAATCTTCAATGATTCCTCTGGGTTCCCTTGAAACATCAACCACCGCAGCCACAAGAGGGTTTCACTCAGCAAAGTTTTAAATTTATTTATTTGTTGTGCCGGATCGTCATCTGTTCTTGATTGCTTACGAAGGGAAGAAACTTGAGCATCAGTTGGTAACACAGCAGCTACAATCTCAGATAGCGAAGATCTATTTTCTCTAACAAAAGCTACAATACCAGGCTGCAGTTCATGGAGATAATCCGATGGAACCCCAAGTACAGCAAGCCTCTAAAATCCCCCCACACCCAGGAGAGAAAAAAAAAAGAAAGAAGTCAGAAACACCAAACAAGCAAGGATGAGTTCAATCGTGAAGGCATCATTTTGTTTAAGATTAGAATAAACAAAATAGAATTGTTGCTTCAAAATTAAGAATAGAAACAAAGTTCGAATTCTGATCCAATAAATTAACACAACTTAAAAGAACACAAGTTACTATTACCTTCATTCAGCAGAAAGAAAGATGGGAAAAATAATTTCAAGATATATTTGAATGTGTGAGCTGCCAGCTTCTGCTGGACATCCTACCACAAAAGGTCAAAAAAAGGCAGCAGGCAATTGTTCTGAAACTAATCGTTAAAGTTTCTGAAGTTATGACGAGCAAGTACAATTGAGACACAAGTTGAAACAATCTTTTGAGTTCGAATAAAATGCTTCAGATAAATAGCTAAACAAGAGTACAATCAGTTAAAAAGGGAATCTTGCCTTAATGAGCAACAAAACTTGGAGAACCCAAATCTCCTTCAACACCACCTACAAAGTAACCCATATTTTCTACGGTAAATTAACCTGCGCCCCTGGTTAAGAATCTGAATGCTTCGCATCCCCCTCCATGACTTACCTTTTACTCCAAGGTGACATTTTCTACTACAATCCCATGTTTCACTATATACTTCCTGTGTAATAGAAGTAAACTTCCACTTTGAGAAATTATACTTCCTCTGCTTGGAAACCATACTCTTGCATATTGAAATTATACTTTTGACAACAATGTACTTCCGTGCTGTAAAATAATTTATACGTTGACAGAGGGACCTCGGGTTAAAATCAAACATAATGATAGATAGATGAAGTCTCAAATAATTGCCCCTATTTTCTAATGGAGCATAGAGGAGGGAAGTCGAATTGGAAGTCATATGAAATCAATTAAAAAAAAGGTCTCAATTTCTTGTACCCATAACCTTAAGTATAACAAACACGCAATTCAATTATATTGAAACAGTTACTGGATAAACGGGAACGACAAAAAAGAAGATAGAATTAACATATGAGGGATCTGAGGCAGCGGGAATTGCCTGGATAATTGCATGGCGGGGAGATGATAATTTGGAACTGGGCGAAGAATCGGGAGAGTCCATGCCGCCGGCGACTGGCCACAGCCAATCGGCGCACCTCCAGTTCCAGTTGTTCGATCGCCGCCCCAGCCTTACGAGACTCTAACGTTGATCGAGATCGCCTGAACCCTAATTGAAGATCTCTCCGGCGATGAGAGTTCGGGAATTTCAGAGGAACATTTATTCTCGTTCTCGTTGCTTCTATCTACGGTGCAGCTGAATGCGGCGAGTGCGCTGAGAATTGCGGCCTTCTTTTATATCTCTCTTCATCAGCTAATACTCTACTTACCTTTTTTTTTTCTTTTTTTTTTTCTTTTTTTAATTTTTTTTTTCGCTTGGTTGTTAGTAAGAATGTAAATAAATATCGGTATAGAAATATAAAAAAGAAAACAAAAATTTTTCTTTTATGTATTTCAACCTACTAAAATAAAATTGGTGTCTTCTTTCATTGTTAAGAGAGTGATTATAACAAAAAAATATCAAGCCCCCGCCCTCAGTTGGGGCGGCCCGGGCGTTCGCCTCAGGAAGCGAGCGCCCGGATTCGAACTCCGGCGGGAGCGCACTCGCTCGATTTTTCGGATGGTTGTGGGATAAATACGACCGCTGAGTTTTCAAACGGTTGTGCGAAGGTAGTGGGACCAAATGGCTACTCTATGTGTGGTTTGGGGGCGGACGCCACACCGAAATTTTACTACCTGACCACAGGCGGAGCCCAAAGTGGTTTGATGCATGTGGTTAGAAAATGATCCTGTTCGGAATCAGATAGGTTTCGCCTCGATATCTCAAAAAAAAAAAAAATCAAAGAAATTTGATTCTCGATAAAAAAAAAAAATAAAAATAATTTCTAAATTGTGCCCAATGATATAGCATCAGTCTAAGTAGGCGGTTCAGATTTTTCAATTTCGATGATTAAACTAAGAACCAAATATCATATTACACTAATTATATCTCTAAAATTATATCAATTAACTATAAAACATCTCTAATTTGAGAAATGGTATGTACATTTAAAAATGAATTAATTACATATATCAGCCTTCTTTCAGGAGCTTAATATATCTGTTTCTAAAAACGAAAAAAATATACTGACGTGACAATATATACGCGTTGCCTCGTCAGTACATTTTTTTTATTTTAAAAATTAATATATAAAATTCAGAAAAACATAAGATTGATATGCAATAACTCCTTTAAAAGTATCAACTCCAAAACTTTTAATTAAGGTGGATAATATTTTACAGGTGTATTGTAACCTACTACTTAAAATATACGGTGGAGATAATTTCATCCTATTGTAGACAAACTTTATATAAATATTATATATTAAATTTAGAGATTTCTAGTTAACATTTGTCATAAGATTTACAAAGCACACCACCTAGGAACCCAAATTTAGAAGAAATATTTTGTGAATAACGGTCTCAAAGTCTATGAACATTCATTTTATAATTTTTGATATTGCTTTTAAATATAATATAAACTATAATGTTATAGTTTTTTTTTTTTTTTTTAAATGAGAAAAGTACACGCTGAAGTTATATTTAAAAAATATTTGATTTTTACTCGTAAAATTTTGAGATACTAAGTTGTAAGTCATTATAAATATTTGATTTTTTTTAAAAGAAAAACGCCTTAGATATAGTAAAAGATAAATAAAAAGATTTACAGAGCATGTTCTTAATTTTTATGTACTTATTTCTTGCCACGCCTTCGTCGGTTGGTTGTATTAGGTAATGCGGTTGAACCTTGATCGTTGGTGTAACAGTTAACAGATAGAAATGATAACTAATTAGTCTAAAAAAGCAGTGAATGCGGCCGGTCCTGAGTTCAAATAGTGTTCTTGATTGTCAGAAAGAAAATTGCGTGATAATACATAAATATGTTAGTGCTTTATTTGGTTAGAGAAGTGAGCAACAGAAATAATATAACAGTTATTTTTATTATTATTTATTTTAAAACTATTTAATTATAGATATAATAAAATATCTAATTATAAGAAATAAACTATTTATTATTACTACTAAATAATTTTAAATGTAACTATTAGTATTAATGAATATGTTATTGAATTATATTTTATAATTTAAATAAACTTTTATTCCACTATATTTTGAAGTAAATAAAAAAATTTAGATCCACCTTCGTACAACATCTAACTCTTTTTACTTTTTCACTTTGATATTTTATTACCCGACACTGTTTGGCCAGTGAAATCAACCAATGGCTCTTTCTTTTTTGTTTTTTTGCTTTTTTTTTTTCGTCAAACCAATGGCTCTTTCTTTAAAGGGGAGAAGTTAAGCGCAGGAATATCTCATTTATAGTTTGCATTATTATAGATACATAATATATAAATAACTTCGAACACCAACAAAACTTTAAGCACATATTTTTTGAAATTTATACAAACTACAGTGTCATTTGATATATCAAAAGGAAAAGAAAGATTTGATAAATATTTAGGATAGTTACTTCATATTTTAAATAATTTGTTTTACAGCCATCGACAAAAAATGACGAAACCATCATTTATTAGATTAACTGCCTTCACAATTTCAAAAAAAAAAGACCTTAAAATTTCAACATTAGATCGGACCCAGAACATAAAAACAGCCCATCTTTTGAAATAGACGAGACATAAAAATAACAATTCAATTTAGTAGAGCATAAAACCCACACAAAAGCCGAACAGTATTTTAGTATGATGCAAAACATTTCGATTTCATGTTGTATCTCAGAAGTTTTTTATAATATACGAACATGCATCAAGTGACGAGGGGCATTTGTTAATCTGAAAGAACTTATCAATAGAAGCATTCGATATAACAAACATCTATGGAAAGCAACTTTAGTTACAGCACTCACAAGTTCATATGAAGAGCGATAGCCTGGATCACCGCATGGGCACAAGCATAGGACGACATCAAATGTGATCAAATTTATTTATTGCCAACTTTAATCTTCTTTTCTAGCTTCAAGCAAAATTTCAACCACAGATATCCATAAACTGTCTAGGAAAACGACATTGACTGCAGCGAGAAAGTAAACTGAGCGGAAGCTGAGCTTAACCGATTCAGAACACTTTTAAGTTGACGACTTCACAGTTGCAGCATTGATGATGTCCACAAACTCCGGCTGAAAAAATGGAGGAATATAATGAGCTACAGTTTATATGACTTACAAAAGAAGAATTATAACGAGAGAGAACGAGAGAGAGAGAGAGAGAGAGAGAGAGAGAGAGAGAGAGAATCCTCTATGTCCAGAATCTATATCCTGGGTACTAAGGGAAGCATGGCCAGCTCTGTGGTCAACAACAGGGACCACGCCCTGAGGCATACAGAGCATCCCTACGGTTATCAGGCTGTGTATAAAAGCTACTGAACTGTATGCTTACATTTCCTCTATCAAATGTCTAGGACTAGATGAAATCAAGGTTTCATATCAACCGAGCTGAGTTTCAGTAAATACCAAATCCGTTAAATAGCGATCATCTGGTGTCGACCATAACGGGAATAAATTATATTTTTTATTATTTTATATTAAATTAAAAATAAATATAACAAAACTGCAATAAGATTTTTTTTTTTAAAGGAAAATAAAAGCATAGTCACGCGCCAGCAGACATGTTATGCCTGACCTAATAGACCCCATGCCGCATGCACTGTCATCTTCCACCTCGCGGAGGAAGATGAATAGCCCCTTTTTATTTATAAAACCTGAGAACAAAAGAGAGATGACGAGGTAGAGAAGAAGGCTGGCCGAGAGTGGAGGCAGCGGAAAACGGCCGTCAATGCCGGAAAATGATCGTGTTGCCCGTTCCCGTGCAGTATCCTAGGTGGCACCGAGCAAGTTGCCCTTCACCTAAAACCACGGATGGACTATAAGCAACTAGTTGGAAGTGGTTACAATAACAGCCTCCTTCCAGACATTGCTGTGTACATTCTACTCTCACAGATCCGCCCAGGCAGGACTTATCACCGATTTGTTGTTGGAAGTGAATATAAGGGACACCATCGATCTAGGAAAAGCTTTCAGCAACTAGCCACATCTTCCTAACCCATTAAATATTCAAATACAGGTGATGGGCGATGCTACTTTGCTGACAATCAGCAACTGGTGCCAAAGTGAATTTAAATAAAATCTATAAATAATACGCGTACTGGGAACCAGTAACAAACAAAACAGAAAAGAAAGGACCTTCAAAGAAGCTCCACCAACGAGGAATCCATCCACATCAGGCTGTGCTGCCAGCTCTTTGCAGTTCGCTCCAGTTACTGAACCTGATATACCATGGTAATGACCAAAATCAGCTACTTGGTATAGATACTAATGTTGAAATAACATTTCAAGCCTTCATAAAGGAAGGGGAAAAAATATCCAAGTCATGTATAGCATATACCATACAAGATCACCCAAACTTGATACACGTTGGAATCCTTTAACAGAGGGAAATATACCTCCATAGATGATCCTAGTTGATTTGGAAACTTCAGCATTCACATTTTCATGAAGCCACTTCCTCAGCTCACAGTGCACCTATTATAATATGAATTACAGAGGTGAGCAAGAAAAGTTTTGCCATGACAATTTATGAACATATTACTCAGACTACTCACTTCTTGAGCCTGAGCAGGGGTTGCAACCTTGCCTGTTCCAATGGCCCAGACTGGCTCATAAGCCAAGACCACATTTTTCCAATCTGACACTTTATCTGCATGGCAATGAAACTATCACATTACAATCATGAAACAGAATCATCATAATTAGTATGAACTAAGCGATATCATACACTTGAAATAACAAATTTTGTGCTCTCTGAACATTAACTATTTGTTTCATATACAAATACAACATAAGAACTGGGTTAGTTGAGTTACTGAATCAAGGTGGATACTTACTCTCTGAATATCACCATTTCATATGAGTGTGAATGAATAGCTCACTAACAAAAGATAACACGAGAAATGATGGTTTTACTTGATATGAGGCTTCAATTACCTGCGATAGCTTTTGTCTGTGCAGCAACAACCTCCATAGTTGCTCCAGATTCCCGTTGTTCAAGAGTCTCGCCAACACAAGCAATTACCTTCAGACCTTGAGAGAGTGCATATGCAACCTTGTCTCCTACAAACTGCCATTGACGCACAGCAAATCAAGATCAACAAGAGCGCAAGCAAAATGCTATCCAAGCAAGAAAGCAAATTCACATGAAAGGGCACAAGAGGTACTAGCATGCGAAGTGTCAGTACTTCGTAAAGCTTCATCATTGTTAACAAGTCAGTTACTGAATAAACGTATTGTGCCTGCAATTGTTCTAACTTTTTAGTTCCTAACCTAAGGCGATTGATCCAAACTAAATGAACAACAAATGCTATATAGTTTTACACCACGTGTATAAATTAACATTCAGCAAGTTACAGAGCTTAATAAAGAAGTTAGGCATTGTTCTCACTTGGAAGAAGTGAATGAAAGTGGAAATAAAGTGAGTTGAAAAGTGAAAAGGATTAGAAAGTGATAAAAAAGTTGATTTGAGCTTCTTATTTATTTAGAAATATAGTTGGATGAGAGTAGTTTGCAGGATTTATTCAAATTCTAAAAAATAAATCGAAAAATAATATTTATACAATAAAGATGCTTACAGTTATTATTTTTATATTTATTACTTATCAATGATAATTATCTAATAACTTTTTGTGAGAAAACATTCTAAATAGTGTTACTATAAACTATTAAAAACTAATTAATGTATTATAATATTTACTTTATTAATAAATTTATACATTACATTTATGAAATTTGCTATCCTAACCATGGAGTTATAATTTATTAGTAATAATATGTTAGTATAAATAATATTAAAAATAATAACTATTAATGAGTGCGTCAAATATTAATAGGAGTCACTTCCTCCACACTTCCTACCTTTAGTGAGGAAGTGGAGAAAGTGAAAACTATATAGAGAATGGAAAACGGGAGAAAAATGAGAAAGTCACTTCCACTATCTTTTCATAGTAAATAAAGAAAGTGACCTCCACTTTTTCACTTTCCTATCTACGTAAACAGGCCCTTACCTCATTTGACTCTCCCAATAGAGACCTTCGCTCAGAGTGACCTAGGATAACCCAATGGATGTCCAGATCTTTAAGCATCTCAGCGCTTCATAAATAAGCAAACACCAAAATAGAAGATGCTAGTAAGACAACAACACATTCTCAGCTTGAAGAAGAAAAAAAATGAAAAGGAAATGGAACGAACAGATACACAAACGGACACTGACAATAAAAGTCGACCAAATAGTCTCAGATCTCAACCTCTACCCCAGAAATCCAACAGGTTAAAGACTGGATAGCAGCCAATGATATCTTCCATTCCCATAATACGGCATACTTCAACATACCATACCACTTACTGCATTTTTTTGAGGCAGCATGACATATAATCGTCCATGCAGATAAAGTTTTATTGAACATAGCCAAAAACAATATGTAACAAAAGATCTCAGGTAGTAAACACCAAAAGTTTTTAAATAAGAAAAGTAAAAGGAAATAACAACAGAGTAACTTTAAATCATAAACAAAAAATCATTAATGATATTTAAGATTATCCAAATAGTCTAACTAGTTAAGTTAATTGCCTTAATATAGGGCTAAAGTCCAAATAGTCAACGTCGTCTTTTAAATAAACAAATTAGATGTCAACATGAAATCTTTTGAAACAATTGATAACTTCACAGTGTCAAGCTAAAGTCCATACCTGATCTCTCCTGTGAACGCGCCGCCTTTCTTCACCCAACAATTTTGGGCGGCGACATGAAAATCAGAACGCAATGTGCTTTTTACAAGTGGAAGAAAGACATAAGGAGGACTTACTACAACCTCTGCAGAAAGCAAAACACGCTTTTATCAAAATAAAATTATCTAAGGAGCTATATTATAGACAATCCTATCATAAGCAGAATCATTGTGGATCTAAAGTGCGAAAGTCATATCTCCTAATATATTATTATATAACTTGGAAGTTCATAACACCAAATAGCGAGGTGACTAATATATTCTAACTTGGTCATAACACCAAATAGCGAGAGGATAAAGAGGGAACTTAACATTACTTGTACCTTACGAGGCACACAAAATAGACAAATAGGTAATATATCTATGCAAATATTTAAAGACTTAGCTTTTGCTCAAGCGGCATATTAGTAAAAGATAGGATATCCAGAATTAAACAGAGCTGTAGGTTAAATATCAAGTATCCCTAAACATCAACAACTACTTTCACGATAAGGCATATTGCAAAACATGTTGCTGCTCGTTTTTATAACAAGATTTGCTATAGGGATTGTGGCACAATATGAGTCAAAGCAACAGGCACACTGATAAGGAACTCGAACATGCCTTCGTTGAATGATGTATCTTATAGGGAACGCCACATGATCACAATGAACCCTGCTACATGACCCACATGCAATGCAGGAATCAAATTAGTAAATATTATTTAGTAACTTTCAAAGTTGCATTATCGAATATCTTCGTGACAACTCATCACAGATATTCTTGGGTGGGAATGGAGCATCCACCATCATTATAGAAAACGAGCTCTTATATACTTATCACAAGAAGATTTGTGACAAAACTTAATCCGCACTTGTTTTTTTTTTTTTTTTTTTTTTTTTTTTTTTTTTTTTTTTTTGAAGTAAAAAAAAAGAATCCAGCTTCTATCATCATTCATGGCCTTATGCTAGACATTATGCACAAATATAAACTTTCAAGGTGAAGTTTCATTTGCCTGGTCAAATAAGACATTACCCAAAAAATACTTCTGAATTCCGTTTAGGACAGCATCCAATAGAACACTTGAATTTAGGGGAAAAAACATACACATATACTAAAGAAATTTTGTTTTGCATACCAACAACATCCTGGGAGGGTACTTTAGCATCATTGAGGATAGAGATGATTTTCTTAACTTGTTCACTGGTTCCATTCTGAAAAAAAAAAAAGAAGCTCAACACGCATCAATCCGACACATAGCATTCTCATTTAGCAGAAAGCAATAATCAATTACACGATCGATACCTTAATTCATGCATCAACATAAACTGACCACATACATGATTGTAACACAGAAGAAACACAGATCCAACTACATAATGCTCGCAGCTAGTGTTAAATCCGCAACAAAAAGTTCAGTTAGAACAAAAAATAATGATCAAATACATGATTGATACGTAAATCAAGCATCAACTAAAAAAGATGACAAAATCATTTCGCTACCAAACACATCTGATTACAATACAAGAAGCAATCCTCGGTCATCAACGACAGAAGTAGCACAGTGCATAACCGATACATAGACTCGCGCAATTGAACCATTCTGCTCTTAAAATGCATCTAATTAGAATAGAAACATGAAATGTTACACTGATTCAACTTAAAAACATGAGATAAGCTACACAGATAGCACGATCATAGATTAAACAGGAAAAATGGAATCGAGATCAAAACCATGCAGATGATTAAATCAAGTACCACATCAGCAACCTATATCGTAAAACAGATCGAAATCGTTTGCGATCAGATCCATAAACAGAGACCATAAGAAAGTGGAGAAATTACGCATTTCCAGTTGCCTCCAACGAAAAATTTACGGCCCATCGCTGCGAGTAATCGGAAGTTGAGAGGAGGAAAATAGAAATCGTCTGGTCTGTGATGGTGAGCCAGTGAGCAGATAGCATAAAAGGCAGAGCCAAATATAATTACCAGATTACTCTTTCTTTCCCAGCTCAAGAAGCTCTTTTTGGACCGGTGGATTTAACGCGGATGGCTGATAATCCGCTCAGAGGCGAGGGTAATTCAGTCATATGGAGAATTTCGCTGGATTGTTCCGCAAGAGATTCCGCGTGGATGCTTAATTCAGAGGTCCATGCATTTTTGTGGTCAAATGAACGGCCTATCACGGCCCATTGTAGGACGGCCTATCATCTCTGGATCACTCCTTTATTTTATTTATTATTTATTTCTTTTATTTTTTCAATAATGAAACACTAAATAATTGATCTCTCCCATCATATCAATTATGAGAGGGGAAAATTTGCATTCAGCCCTTTACAAACTTCTACTTATTCGGCTCCTCTAATTTCAACATTTCATTTTGGCCCCTCCATAAAAAATCATTACATACTATTTTGATTGTTATATCAGTATTTTTGACAAACTTTTAACATAAAATTTTAAATTTTGATAAAATCTATAATTTTTATATTTAACTTTTTTAAAAAAAATACTTTTAGAAGGATATTTTTATAATATGAAGTATTAATGTGTTTTAAATCCGACCCGTTAACCCGATAAAATTTTTTCACCTTAAAATACCTATTTATAAGTATTTTTGAAAAAATATAAATATAAAAGTTGTATATCTCATCGAAATTTATAATTTATATGTTAAATTTTTTTTTAAAAAATACTAATAAAATAGTTAAAATAGAATAGTATAAAAATCGACAATGGGCTAAAATAGAATGTGCTATAGGACTGAATTTTTAAACAATTTTATCTACTATTTTTAAACAATTTTTTAGAATTAATTTTTTAAAAAAATTGAATATAAAAATTATAAATCTCATCAATTTATAATTTTTTTTGAAGTTTGTCAAACAAAACTCTTAAATATAATTAAAAAATATATTCGTCCCGAAGGATAAAAAAATTAAAAAAATTACTACTTCAGCAAATTAACGACCGCAAACGAAGAAGCTGATAGCAAGATTGTTGCATACGATTTTTTTAAAATATAAAATTATCGTGGCACGAAATAAAATTCAGAATTATAGATATATATTTTGATAAAATTGGAGGAACTAAAAAAAAATTGGTTAAATTAAAATAAAAGTAACAAATTATAACTAACCACGGCCGCTATTAGATCCTGCAAAATAAATAAATTAGGACAGATATTTAGGCTGCGCAGAGAATTTTGCTTTGTATTATTATTGCCTTGGTCACAGAGGCATGGGACTATTTGATGATAATTTTTTGGAATTTCATTTTTCAATATCTCCAACTTGGAGGAGCCAAGCTAGCTTCGTCTGCAGGTTGCTCTTCCTTTAGAGATCCTAAAAGCGCTCAAATTTTTTGATAGGAAACACTTCAAAAAATACTTCCCTGAAGTTAGATCCGTAGTGGAGTGTTATGGGGCGGTGGATCTCCATGGGAAATTGCTGGAGTGCCAAGATCAAGGCCGTGAGCGCCATTAACAGCGCTTCTAATTCTGGTATTAACTTCTTTTTTTTTTCCATTTTTCCCTTCATTTAGTGTCTTTTTAGGAAATTTTTTGTTTATTTCTTAAATACTTGATGTTGGTATTCTGAAGCTTGTTCAGATTGATAGGTAGTTGTGAATAAGAACTTTATGATTATAGTTTAAATGTTATTGATGTATTAGAAAGTATACATTTTGATAATGATTAGTTTTCAATTTCATTTTTCATAGTGCAGGCCCTATAAATGTTTTTCTTTCTTTAAAATGACAAGTTTAGTCAAAATATAGCATGTAGTTTATGTTATTGTGATGAATCTTCTTCACCACTGGTATGTAGTTGAGAATGAGAACTATCAATGACGCATGTTTTTGGTGACTATGTCCTAGAAAGGTCATTCATAAGTTGATTTTGTTTTTACGCTCGTTCAGATTGATAGGTAGTTGTAGTAAGGAATGATATGATTTCTAGTTTAAAATGTTATTGAAGTATTATAAACTATTCATTTGATCATTATATGGTGTGTTTTCATAGTACAGGTCTTAAAATGTATTTTTTTTTTTTTTTAAATGAAAATTTTGGTCAAATAATGGCAGGTAGTTTATGTCGTCCTGATGGAGCTTGTTGCCAGTGCTATGTAGTTGAGAATGAGAACTTCTATGATAGATGTTGTGCTAAATGTTCGGTCATGAGGTTTAGTGCAGGCATGTGATAGTATGTAAAAATTGATGAGGAGGTTTAGGGTTTATATGATAGAACTAAGTATTTGGGAAAGTTAATTAAGTTTATGTATTCATTTTATTTCTTTATCACTAGCAAGGCTCTATCGTTGTAGCAAAATTCAAGCTTTTTTAGTTGTATTAGTTGAATAACAAAGTTTTAGCTCTTGCAAAATCTATGGATGTTGGTTGCCTTTAACAAGATCCCTTTTTTGTCTTGGTGTATGACGTTGAATACTAGAACTTGAAGCTTGTAAAATTTATGGATGCTGATTGTTGAGGCTCATCTTTCTTTAAATGAAGGTTTTACAATTAAGGGACTCGATCTACATACGGTTCGGGAACCGTGGTAGGTTAAGTTCGTGTCCTCTGGAATCTAGCGGTTGATGGGGTTTCGTCTTGATATCTTAAAGAAAAATTGTCAACTCCTTAAAGTTATAATTAGGAAAGTTTGCATTTTATTACTTAATCACTTGGAAGACACCATTGCCTTTAATTATTTTTTTATTTTTTTATTTTTGAGAAACTAGTCTGTCAGAATATTCTATCTTTTTAAGTTAAATGATAAAAATTGTAGGTTTTTAATATTGAAATTTATGGATGCCAAGACAAATTTTTCTTTCACATAAAGGTTCTAATAAGTGATTTGCAGGAGTTCTAAACTTTTATACGTTTTGAAACTTGTAGGGGTTGACTCCAAATCCAATAGCAAAGATGTAAACCGATTAAGCAGTTGCACCAGCAAGGTTTCTACATCCGTTCCTCTAACACCTCGAAGTGAGGGGGAGATTCTGCAGTCATCAAATGTGAAAAGCTTTGCATTTAATGAGCTAAAAAATGCCACGAGGAACTTCAGGCCAGATAGCGTATTGGGAGAGGGAGGCTTTGGCTCGGTCTTTAAGGGGTGGATTGATGAGCACACACTTACAGCGTCCAAGCCAGGGACTGGAACTGTTATTGCTGTCAAACGGCTAAATCAAGAAAGTTTCCAGGGTCATAGAGAATGGTTGGTGAGTCTCTTTCTACATCTTCGAATTAATCCTTGTGAGTTGTGATATGCATTTCGCATAAGAGTTCAATATCGTATCTTTTTTTTTTTTGGGTGTATGTGTTTCTGACTTTTTTCTATATATATATATATATATATATATAACTTTCAACTTGTAGGCGGAGGTTAATTACTTGGGACAGCTCTACCATCCCAATCTAGTTAGGCTGATTGGGTATTGCCTGGAGGATGATCACCGGCTACTGGTTTATGAGTTTATGCCTCGGGGAAGTTTGGAGAATCATCTATTTAGGCGTAAGTTTGTTCTAACTTTTCTTTATTGTATTTCTTGCTGATGACAAAGGTACACTTTATGTGAGGAGCAATTTTCTTGGCCATGTTTGGTTTATTAAATGCATAACGCGAGTATGCTTTTCATATATTATGATCCGTGCAACAACTTATTTGTTTCCTTATAAATATGTAAGGAGCTATTACGTGTTTTTTTGTTATTATTATTTCATGTTCATATATAATGCCAACTAACCTTTTATTCTCAGAGTTACCAAACATGGGAATCACCGGTAATTAAGTAAACCGATATGGTATAATAGTTTCATATGGTAACCAAATATCGTACTATTTTATCATGTACTAGCCTAACATTTTGCTACATGTTGATCTGAGAAAATATTATTTTATCCTTTCTTATCATCAAATTATTATTTAAAATTCGCGTTTAAGAATCCCGCGCACTCTTAACATATTCATTTATTTTTCACTTCCTATTTCTTTCATCTGATGATGATGCAGGTGGTTCTTACTTCCAGCCCCTATCTTGGAGTCTTCGTATGAAGGTTGCTCTTGGAGCTGCAAGAGGGCTGGCCTTTGTGCACGGTGCTGAAAACAAAGTCATTTATCGTGATTTTAAGACATCGAACATCCTTCTTGATTCAGTATGCGATCAAACGACATCCTTTCATATTTCTACAGCATCTTTCAGGTTTACAGTCATTTAAAGTCGGCCTTTTTTGGGGAATCTGCAGGATTACAATGCTAAGCTTTCTGATTTTGGTTTAGCAAAGGATGGTCCAACTGGGGATAAGAGCCATGTCTCGACTAGGGTTATGGGGACATACGGATATGCTGCTCCTGAGTATATGTCAACAGGTAACTGAGAATCCAACTGTTCTTCCACGTTTATGCTTTTCAATTTACTGTTAAGCAGGTGCTGGCTTTGTATGGGTAAACGTGCGGTTTGACTCTCTTGCTTATGGAACATATCTTTGTTTTTCGTCCACGAAGATGTAGAACCTCTCTTGCGTATGAATATAACTACATGAGAGAGGGACTTATTTTTCCAATACATTTCGAAAACTGTGCTTCTTGATTTACTCCAAAAATTGAAGCGTCTATAATTGCATGGTGGTTTAAACTATTGTAGAAGAGGGGGAACCTGGCAGAGTGGTAAAAGCTCTTGTCTTGTGACCAAAAGTCGTGGTTTCGAGTCGTAGAAACCACATTCTTGTAAAAGCAAGATATGGTGGCGTTTAGGCAAAAAATTTCCTGCCCCCTTGCGCCTATACGCGCGGAAGCCCTTGTGCTACCGGATAGACCCTTCTTTCCCCTTTCGACTATTGTAGAAGTTCATTAGAAGCTGACTTAATATAGCATAGTCGTGAATCGTGCAACATGCCAGTTTTTGTATTTTCTCCTCCAGGCATGTGATTTACTAAAGAAAAAAACTACTCATCCCCAATAAATTATCCACACATAATCACTCTCCACCACATACGCATCACGTAATTCATATAATTTTCTCGTGATCTGCAAAAAATATTAAAATTACAGATATATTTGAATGTGTGGTCCGATTGTGCCACGTCAGCATGTGTAATTTCTTGTGTGGTTTCTTGGGTTGCATAGCAAAGCTCTTTACCAAATTGTTTGTGACTAGCTATAAACTGTGATATCGGTATTGCTTTCTAATACTGTGTCTATATTGTAAAGGACACTTGACTTCGAAGAGCGATGTGTACAGTTTCGGTGTTGTTCTTCTAGAACTGCTTTCTGGGCGCCGTGCAATGGACAAAAACCGCCCATCCGGAGAACATAATCTAGTGGAATGGGCACGGCCTCATCTCAACAGCAAACGAAAAATATTCCGTGTATTGGATAATAGACTCGAAGGGCAATACTCGCTGGCTGCCGCACAGAAAGCTGCAGTCCTCACGCTGCAATGCCTCTGCTTTGAACCAAGATTTAGGCCAAGCATGGATGAAGTAGTAGGCCAACTAGAAGAGCTTCAAGATCCTAAAGGTACTATGATAAGGACCAGGAGTGATCAAAAGGCGATGGGAGAAAATCGTAGCAGCGATGTGCAAAAATCTAAGCCGACGATTGATCAAAAAGTGAAACAGGAAAATTCCAGCAGTGATGTGCAAAACTTTCGCAGCAGAAGTTCGGAAGAAGGCGAACAGAAGGTGGCTGCTTATTTAAGGCCCGCAACTTCCCCTTTCTAGTCCTAGGATAACAGACAAATAAGAGCCTAATGCAATCAGAATCATATGTAACGCATTGGGATATATAACGTACATATCTCGATGTACTGTGTATAGCTCTCATTACATCATGAGATCTGATGGCTCTGACGAATAGTAGTGCTCTTTTCCGTAGTGAGGTGTTTTATACATTACGGAAGAAAGACTATGCCTTTGTTTATGTGTTTTTAAAAAAATTTGTACATGATATTTTTCATGCATGCCTTTTTTGACTGTGAAAGTGTCTAGAACAGGGTAGAAAGTGTTATGCTGTGGTCTTTTAAATATTGCAGTTGTGAATCAAGAGATTATTATCACCTAATTTCGAACTTTTTTCAGGATATTTTTAAGTTAAATTTAAGTTAAATTACACTGCAATCCCCCACTAAGTGTGGGCATTATATTTTACCCCCCTTTGGAAACCGAAGTATCACCAAGTGGATCATGAGGAAAATAATTAAGTCTCAGGACTAATTTTTTTTTTTCTTTCTAAAATTACATGATTTGATGCGAATAGAGATGCAAACTGCTTAATTGCAAGCTTTATACACTTAAGATAATATCCGTTTAAAGGGATTCACCAAAAGAATTAAGTTTAATGCAAAGAAACAAATGCTTTAGAAAAAATTTGTAAATTATAAGATTTATATAACAGTAGTGTTAGGGAAATAAAAATTAATAACTGTATAATAATGTTATTAAATACATTGCAGAAAAGAGATGGAAAATACAAAAGGAAAATATAGGTAGAACAGAAACATATTAAAAGAACTTCTGTCCAACTATTTTCTCATATATATATATATATATATATATATAAGAGAGAGAGAGAGAGAGAGAGAGAATAGCAGAGAAAAGAAAAAAATAAAAAAAAAAAAAAAAAAAAAAAATATATATATATATATAGAGAGAGAAAGAGAGAGAGAGAGAGAGAGAGAGAGAGGTTGATCCCCTGAAAAGGACAATGTTTTGGTGATGTATATCTCCTTGTTGTCATAATGCTAGTTTGTAATAGTTGGTGAGCTAGGCATAAGATCATTTGAATGCTGCATGGTAACTAATGAGCTAGTATAGGTAATAGTGTTTTCAACCAGTGCGTTAGCAGTAATCCATAGTACAAGTATGATTCTGTAGGCAACACATTATGTTAACATATAACAATGTCACATGAATAACTGCTATGGTTACATATTCGCCAGGTGTGCGAGTATGGATGTGAGTTTCAAAATGGATTTTGAACTTCATTGTGGATCAACGTCTAATGGAGATAAAATGTAAATTTCACGACTAGGATACAAGCCCCATCACTTCTCCAACTCATATCGTCAAAGTGCTAGCGACCAAACACATCATATAAGCGCATCCTATAAATCGCTCGCACGATACCATATATCAAAGCCACGCAATAGATAAAAAAAAAATATGACATCTCTCGAAATACGCGTGAGCTCTCGAGAATCGGCAATTTATGCAGAATTGGACCTGTTAGTAGTCCTGACAGAAAAGTCAAATACATGGACAAAAAGGTATGTCATTATAAACCATGTACCTCTCAAACTAGTTAGGATTACTATACACACATTATCACTGCACAGTAATCGTCACTGAACCTCATTTAACCTCAGTACTGCAAACTCCAGAACGAGAATACCAAGGCCACAATCGTACGCAAAGCATAAGAATACTCTCGAACAGTTGCTTCCTTGGAACCAACAACTTGAACGATAAGACAAAGCAATGAAGAGGAAACTCCCATCTACTTGCTCAGATTCATCTGAACTATCAATTGCGGCCACTACGGCTGGGGGAAACATCTGCTGACCTGGAGGGTGAACCATATGGAGAAGCTGAGGTATTCCTCCTTGGCGATTTATGATTATACTGTGCATCCTCTGCATCATTATCATATTCAACCTTCCTGCAAACAGTAAATACCACATCCTAATTATGAGCTCACAAGAAAGACGAGAAGTGGAACATTTGTCTTTTAAAAAACAAATAAAGGAATTAAAAGATTTGCAAATGAGGAAACAATAAGTCTTACTCATCATAGCCATTGGTTGTGTACTTCTGGTTCTCACTTCCATTTCTTGGACTTCGAGAGCGCGATCTATGGTCATTGATACGATCATGTCCACGCGAGCCATCCCTTGGTGATCCAGAATCATCTCGTCTTCTTTGCGGGGAAGCAGAGTACTCGTCTCTTCTTCGAGGTGCAGGCGAATGCGATCTAGAGGGAGGAACATGTGCTTTAAAAGTGAAGTTTGGTAAAATTAAGGCATCAAACTTCTGGCTCAAGTATATCATGACATTAAAAAGCCTACTAGCTTACCTTGAACGAGCTTGGTATCTAGAATTTGTTAGGCGGCGAGGTGAGCGCGAACGAGATCGTGAACGAGAACGTCCTGGAATAAATTAAAAGCATCACTTAATAGCTTAAATCAAACAAATATTGGAAGAAATTATTTATATATAGCTACAGAATTAGACCACCTAACTTGTATGAATGACCAACTTAGCTGAAAAATTCAAAACTGTTGACTCTACAGCAAGGGACTAGCATAGGAACGTGTCATATGAGAAACAAAGATGCTAGACATAATTCATAGACACAAGTTATGTTCAAAATTTAGAGAAACCTTAAACTCAGACAAAACCATAATGGTGCTTCAGGAGAACATACACTATTCAAGACTATCCAAAAGATCAAACAACTTAACGGTCAGCATGTTAACAAATTATGTTAATTCAATGCTTCAAGTATCAAGATATTGCATCGGTGAAACAATACATAAAAGTTCGATTGCTTCAACAGCTACATGCTACAAAAAATACTCAATGTTCAGGTTTGTAGCTATAGGCTACAATGTAAGGAATAGCCAATGAGAGGCAAGCTAGAAGGGAAGAGGCTAATTAAGGGACATGGACAAGTTCATTTGGATCGAAAATTTCCAATCTGGTGGCAAGAGGACTGAGCAAGTGTCTACAAACAAAGAGCTGGTGGCCGTTCCGGTTGATTAGAGTTGCGTGGTTCCAATAAAGGATCAATCTACCTGATGTTGCAAGAGGGTTTAAGTCAACCCAGAGATTGAAACTCTTAAAACATTACAAGTATTTGTTTCCATGTCACATCTCCTTTTTGCGGTGTTTTTGGGCATTCTTGTTGTATCTTCAATGTATACGAAGTGCAACCTGCCATAGATGAAACCCAACCCCCCAAGCATTTGAATGAAGCCAAAAATGCAAACACGACTTCCAAGCATAATATATGTACCAGATCCTATAGCTTCTGAGCTTTCCTTTGATCTTATAGATATTACACATAAGAGATGGGACCATAAAGAAACATTTCTTCAAGAAAAAGAAAAAGATACTAAAATTTACAGGTAACAGAGGAATTGAAAATTAAAAAATTTGTACAGCAATAAGGTTGAGGAAGCCTAACCGTAATTGTAAGACCGACGACTACTGTAACCAGAATGCCCTCTGTGCAAAACAAGCATAGTGGTTTTATCATGTTTAAAAGCTTCACTTGAAATATCAGGTATGAAAAGTAAAGGGTATAACTATTACAAACCTTGTTCTGTCTCTATGACGCATATCCTCAGGCCTTTTCCTTGTTTCAGCAGCAACGACCACAGTTAGCACCCTGCCACCAAACCTTTGGCCATTCATTCTGTACTGAGCCTCCGAAGCATCATAAGGATCAACATATTCTACAAAAGCAAATCCTCGAGGCTCCCTGCATCGATGTATTGACCTCCACGTTAGAATCAAGTGTTAAGTCCGTAATGTATTACCATAAATTTGGACAATTGCAGTAAGTCAGTGCCATGCTAAGTTTACCGTAACAGCCATCACTACAAATGCCTTCTAAAGATCATCGTGGAGTATATTCAAAGACTTAACAATCTCCATCATGTAGCAGTATATTAGAAACTGTTATTTGTACAAAGCACTAGTTCTGGCCTTCCAATTACGTCACTACGGAGAGCAACTTCATAAGGTGCACATGAGTCCGTGACTTCTTCACACGATTGTATGGATATGAATTGCTTAGACCCAAAAATTGCTTCAAGCTCATTCAATCCACTTCAATCATCAGCATCCTATCTTCTCTTCGAGAAACTTAATTGATGTGGATTAAAATTTTCTTTGAAATTCTTCAAGGAGAAACACTACTCCTCGACCAAATGTATAAGTTAAGAGTTCCTTATAAGTCTTCACCAAAATGCAGGGCTTGTATTTACTTCAAAACCAATACAGCCTGAGAATCAGTTGAAGAAAGAACTTACTACCAAAGAAATGAAAAAAAGGAATACGAGGACAAAAACATAAACCTTCCTTTTGAAAGCCTTCCTGCACTGATAAACAACAGAAAATAATACTGTGGATGAAGAAGAAAACATCGCAGTAAATGGAGCAAAGATCCATAGTGCACTACGAGTAAAACTGAAGGCAGACCAACTTTAAAGGGCAGGGAAGATATCACAACTCCACTAACTTCACAAAACAAATAGAAATATACCAAAAAAGTGGTGATAATAGCTATCAGAATGCACAAGCCAACTCACCCTGTGTAATAATCCTTTGGCATGTATACATCCCTAACTGGCCCAAATCTTTCAAATGGAATCCTAAGGTCTTCAGATCTGCAGCAAAATATTAAGAGCAAACAATAAATCACTAGTTATACCTTTTAATTACGTATAGCTAGTAATGGCATTCAACTCATCGCAAAAGTAGCTATGTTGCAAGAGTGCGATACCTGCAATTTAAGGGGATATTACGCACCAAAAGGCTCACATGACTCTGCTCCTTACGCCCATATCCTCTTCTAGGTGGACTTCTCCTAGGAGGGCTTCTTCTAGGTGGACTTCTTCCTCTGCTACTGTATCTTCTTCTAGGAGGACTATGGTAAGGTGGACTGTATCTCCTCATGGTAGAGCTGTAATGGTACATATACCTCTTTGCTTGATTTCCAATCAACTCAATAACGATAAAACTAAGACCACAAAATCATCAACTGTATTGAGTCATAAAAATCTACCATTAACAGCGCACACTCTTTCACAGAAAAAATGATATTGTTCATAACTTGAATTTCTTAATGTGATTTTCTTGTGTTGTGAAATTGTCTGCTTGCTTGTCTGTGTGTCTTGGATTTGCCTTCTCAGGCCGAGGGTCATACGAAAAAAGGCTCATTGAGGGCATGGTTGTGTATATCTACCCTCCCAGACCCTGCTGAGGCGACTCATGCCTGGGTTGTTGTTGTTCATAACTGGAATTTGTTGTGATTTACCATAGTAACGTATAATCAATAGAACGAACTGAGCATGTCCTTAGAGGTTCTTGAACAAAAATATTTATTACACCTTAGTTACAGTAAGAGTCCATTTCAGGTATCTCAATCGAACCAAGCAAAAGATCACAGAATAGGAACTTAAGAGACTAGGATTTTAGACACACTCTCCTGAACAACTATCTATAAACATCAATAAATAATGCAAAGTTAACAATACAAACTAACAAAAATAGAAATTAATAGTGCAAGCAACAATAATACAAACTAACAATATAAACTTAGGTATTCCATCATTAATTACGTAATTGGCTTTACAACTCAAACATTCTAGTAATACAAAGTAAAAATAAACAATAAAGCGGTAATACCAACCAAAATCATACAAATAAGTGATACGTTCACAGCAATACGGTAAGCTGACGACCTTGTAACAAATTGCTCAATTAGCGCCAACATCTCCACAGCAATAAATCGCAACCAATCACAGTTAACCAAAGAAATACATCGGCCAAAATGAGACAAATTAGGGTTAGGGTTTATTCAATTTGCTTTTAACCATATCAAATTAGAAGACAATCAAATCCAAAAGCCACAACGAACTGCGAGATGCAAATCATAGCAATCGCATTGGAAGATTTTACCTCTTTCTCAAAATCCCTCGAGCTGCTCGATTTGTGCTGCGAGGGTACCAGCAAACACGAATGCGCGGCCTGTAGATCCGAAGAAGCGTGCTTTACTTATTTAAGTGGTTTATGTTAGTTGACCCGGTTCGGAAAATTTCCAAACCCAGCCGGTCTAAACCGGTACTACCAAATCGGGTAAACGAGCCTGTCTCGACCGCAGCTTGGTGAGCAATTCTAATTTGTCAAAGTAAAAGTAATATATATATATATATAAAGAGAATCTTTACGTTGTCTCACATCAAACCGAGTAGTTGTACGTGCATCAGTGCATGAATGATAATTGGTATTCGTACTGATTATCGTGATTGCAGAATATGTTGATTTTAGTTACAGAATTATTTATCGTAATTATAGTTTTGGTGTTATTATAATATAAAGTATTTTGATTATAAAATGGAGCTTTTGCATATCAGCCTACGTTTTCGTTTATTGTACAAATCAGCCTCCAAAAATATATTTTTGGAGGCTGATTTTTTTTTTGACAAATCAGCTCTCAAAAAATATATTTTCGAAAATAATTTATAAATTTCTAAAAATATGACGGCTGATACGTAATTTTTCTTTATAAAATTAAATAGTACGCAACTTATCCAAATTTGGTTTAATGTCCAATCAAACTAATATAGCACCGAATTTGACTTACTATGTGATAGAAGAATACATACGAATTAGTGCTGAAAATTGGATCGGAAGCTATGTTAAAGGACCTCGGTTTTGTCTGAGGCTGTCTGCTGGACCTACGTCATGAACGATCAGTTGGTTTAAGAGCAAGAACCGATCGAAAGTGACAAACTATGGATGCTTTGGCCAATTTATCTGGATCTCCACCGTATCCGATTTTTCCAACCTTTCTTACGGATGCGAGCATGCCTATAAATACTGTATACAGGCCTACCTGCGGACTTCACTTTTCACTATTTTCGAGAGAATTTGAGAGTTTGAAAAAATTAGTCTGAGGCTCTGTATAGACTCAGACCTTAAACATTAAGATAAATGTGAAGAGTGCTATACCCCATCCCCTTTTTTATTCTTTGTGTTTGTGCATATTGCTTGCATTATTTCTTAATGGCCGAACTCTGCTTTTGAACATTTGATAATGATCAAGATCACGCTGATCACAAACACAATTATGATTCCTTTTTTTATTTTGATTTTTATGAGATGTCATTTTGTCTTCTAGGATTATTGATTATTTTCATTACTGATTTCTCTAAAATATTAAATAATTAGATTTAATTTATTTAAATATATTAGTTGAGATTAAAAGAATTTAAAAAAATATGGTAATATACTATATTTTTAAAAACAGAGACATCAACCAAATATATATCGAATAAGTAAATAGTTTATTTTTGTGCGTCTTTTTTAATTTGAATTGTTATATTTGAGTGAATTGAATTTGACAATTTAATAAAAACTATTAGAGAACCTTATGATTGAGAGGATTCATGTATCCATGATAATATACTATATAAAGAAAGATGAAGAGACAATCAACCAAATATTTATCAAGAAAATAAAATAATTTATTTACGTCTTTTTTTAATTTAAGTCAATATATTTAAGTGAATTAAATCTAATTATTTAATAAAAAATTATTAGAAAAATTTACGGTCGAGATGATCCATGTATCCATTATTAGATCTTGATGCATTTGGAATCCCATAAAATGTTAATGAAGTCTTAAGGTATAGTTCTACTTTTATTTTTAAAAAAGAAAGGAACACCAAAACAAATTATTGAAAATAATTAGAGTAAAAAAGAAAAACCATACCAATGTGATATTCCTGGCTTTTTTTTCATTGCCGAAACAATGAAAAATTACGTTATTTTAGTCAATAATTTGATAATTTGACCACAATAAATACTGATTGCAAAAACCCCCTCTCACATAGTAAATTGTCTTTGTTCATGTAAATGAGGGGTTTATATATAATATGTAAATTAATGCAGGTGTTGGTATGTAAGACTCTCTTCAAAATCATAGTCTTGGCAAAAATGTAGAAAATCCTTCATTTCTCATAAGAAAAAGAAATCTAACAAAAATAGTAATATTAATTTCCCAGCAAAGCATTTGCTGATTTGCTGCGCTGGTTATTTAGGCAAGCAAATGCCCAACGAGGGATAATTTTAAATTGGCCATTTTTTAAAAACCCGTTTAAATTTTTTTCTTATAATTATTAGGATCAAAGGTATATATACTATATATACTAGTAATATATATATATATATATTAAAACTATTGAATATGAAAAATATTAAATGAATTTTATAATTTTTATATTAAAAATTTATAAAAATTTTTTAGATAAATTCTAAAGTTTTAATCAGTAAAAATGTTAGAGTTTAAAATATATTTTTTAAAAAAAATTAAATATAAAAATTATAAGTTATATATGAAGTTATTTTTTTACTCAATTATTTTTAGTATATATATATATATATATAAATATTTTAGTTATTTATTGAAAAAATAGCAACGTTTTGGTAACAGTTCTATAAATCAGGGTTTTTTTGACAAAATCCCTCACTATGATTAGCAAGTGGACAAGAGCATCGTTCCTTTCGCAGTACTTGCTGCACAGCATCGCCTAATTCATCGCTCGAACTATCACGATAGGGAGCGTGTTTTTGTTCATTGTTGTGTTATATCCATCCCTCGTGATTGGTGCTAAGAAGATATGTGGTGGGGATTTGTTTTGCCGTTTCCTCCGCCCGTATCGAATTCCGTGAACGTTGACTCATCCACCCTAGCATGCCATGAGCTGCTGACTGCTGCTGCTCTCAACTCCTCCAATCTCGCCTAGAATCACATTGCCGGTCTCCGGCAGCGGAGGCGGCGGCGGCGGAGAATATGAGCTCGTCGGATTCCGACGTGGACGGGAGTGATTCTGAGCTCGAGGAGTATGAAGCGAAGGAGTTACAGAGGCTCCGTCGGACGAGACCCCGCGTGATCAACGCCGACGGCAGCCTCCGGTGCCCATTCTGCGCCGGCAAGAAGAAGCAAGACTACAAATACAAGGATCTCCTCCAGCACGCTACCGGAATCGGCGTCTCCTCCTCCCGCCAACTCAAACAGAGAGCCGAGCATCTCGCCTTCGCTAAATACCTAGAAACCGACCTCGTCGCCCACTCTGACCAACCCGCTTCCACGCCATCATCTTCCGACGGTCCTCTTCCGCAGTCGCCGTCGCCGCCGCCGCCGCCGGTGACGTCGGAGAAACCGGATCTGAAGCGGAAGCGGCCAATCGATCCGCCGCCTGAGGAAGAGCTCTTCGTTTGGCCGTGGACCGGTATTGTTGTGAACATACCCGAGAATTTTGACTTAAATGAGAAGCTCGAGGGGTTCAATCCAGTGAAGATCAACGAATCTGGGAAAGGAGAAGCGATCGTCGAGTTTCATGCGAATTGGAGCGGGTTCAAGGACGCAATGTCTTTTGAAAATCAGCTGAAGGCAGTGAAATCGGGTAAGAATGATTGGGAGGAACGTGGATCAGAGAATCCCTCTGTGTACGGTTGGATTGCGCGATCTGATGATTACTATTCCCAAGGCAGTATCGGCAATGTCCTCCGAGGTCGGGATGGTGCTAGCCTTAAGACGATCTCACAGATTACTCAGGAGGATTTGAGCGAGACAGGGAAGATGGTCGCGCATTACGTGGATCAGATTGAGGATTGGAGCCACAAGGTGCGCGAGATGGAGTGTAAGTACAACGAGACCGCGCTGTCGGTAGCCAATATCATGGCGGAACAAGAGAGGATTCGCAAAAAATATCATGAAGGTATAGATTTTTATTCTAATGGATATTCATTTCTTTCATTTACAGAATGCGATTGCTAAGTCTTGTTGTTGTGGTGTGTAATTATGTGCTGTAAAATACTTTTGAAAGATGCTTAAGCTATGCTATTTATTTTTGTCTACAAGCCGTATGTGTGTGTTCTTGAGCCTTCATTGCATGTTCTTGCTATTACCAGCTCATATTGGAACTATAATATTTAACTAGTTATCCTGTAATCTATCATATGGCATTCGTTAAGTGTTCGGCAGAGCATCCAAATTCTGTTTTCCTCTACAAAATCAATTAATTCCTAGAACTCTGCGAATAATTCATAAGAAGAATTAGCTTGCTTTTTTCTCTATTCTTCTTGTTCCATTTACTTTGCAATAGGCTTGTTCTAGTTGCACATAGTGGTTCTGCAGAAAAAAGAAGTGGTTATCCAGAATGGTTATCGCATATTATGCAAGCACTTATGAACAAACTGTTTTTTTTGTTATTACCACATTAGATTCCACCATCCTCTTAATAGTTTTCAATATCTGGATTTGAATGCTATCCAGTTCTTCCAGGGCTTGTTACCAATTCCATTCTTTGAAAATCTTACAATATAGAGTGAAGATAAAAGAATGAATGATACATATTCTTGTTCTTTCAATAGAGATGAGAAATCTGCAGAGACTTGCACGTGAACATGCTTTCAGAATCTTTGAGCAGAATGAGAAATTGAGGTTGGAAATAGATGCTAAAAGGAAAGAACTTGACCGAAGATGCAAACAACTTGAAAACATGGATGCCAACAATGAAGCTGAAATGAAAAAACTTGAAGATGAGAAAGAAAGGGTAATTTCTTGTGCTAGTGCTTACTTTTGATTGCTTTTTTGTATTAATTGCTTGAATAAATATATCATGGATTTGGAATATTTAAGAATTGCTGGCAAAAGTAGTTTATCATCTGTTATATTTTTGATGTTAGTAGTATCTTACATATATTTTTGATGTTGAGGAAGATTCTTGATGTTTTCAGACAGCAATTGCGAGTGAAGTGCAAAGAAAGGTTGACGAAGATGTACTTACACTAGTGGAAGAGCAGAAGGTTTTGCTCATTCTACTTTCCTCCTTTTTTTCGAGTGCAATATAAATGCTACTCTACGCTATTGAATTTTGCCACGTCTGTAGATGGAAAAGGAGGCTGTTTTGTCAAAAATGCTTCAATTAGAGAAAGACGTGGATCAAAAACAACAACTGGAGCTAGAAATCGAGCAGTTAAAAGGGACATTACGAGTAATGCAGCACCTAGATGCTGTTGAAGATCCGGATTTGCAAAAAAAGATGGAGATATTGAATGAAAAGCTTGTTGAAGAAAAGGACGACCTTGAAAGATTGCATAGTGCTCTTCTAAACAAAGAACGGGCCAGCAATTCTGAGCTACAAGAAGCTCGTAAAGCACTAATTGCAGTGAGTTTAACTTCTTGTCTCAAATGAGTCATATAGTATATTTCTGTAGAAATATTTAGCAATCAGTGTTGCATATTTTCTTTGCTGACTGGTAACGTAACCTGGGTTTCACTTGATGCAGGGTTTAGATGACTTGCTAGAAGGAAATACCATTATTGAGATCAAAAGAATGGGCGTACTTGACATTCTTGCTTTCAGAAATGTATGCAAAGGAAAATTTAGTGCTGATGAGGTTGATGTTAAAGCTGCCGAGTTGTGCTCACATTGGCAAGAAGAGATAAGCAATCCTGCTTGGCATCCGTATAAAATTGTTCAGGATGACGGGGAGACACGGGTATGATATGTAAACCCAACTTCATATTTGATCACCTTGTAGAGTCGTACTTTCTGTTTCTAGGAACAAAGACCTGTTGATTCTGGTGGGATAACTATAAATTTTAGCATAGGGTGCAATTATTTATGGGCATATGCTTGGCACCCTCACTTTGTGTTGTTTGGGTTTTTCTTGCTTCATACAAGCTACCAAATATCATGCGTGTATTGTGGCTTGTAGTAGTTCTTTTGGTCTTTCTTGCTTCACACCACTACCGACTATTTTGCCTTGTCGTTTGTGCCTTTTGGTGCAGGAGGAAATAAATAATGATGATGAGAAGTTGAGAAAGCTTAAGGTTGAGCTAGGTGATGAGGTGTACAACGCTGTGACCACCGCTTTGATAGAGATCAATGAGTATAATCCCAGTGGTAGGTATCCAGTACCAGAACTGTGGTATTCTAGGGAAGGACGGAAAGCCACGATGAAGGAGGTTATCCAGTATGTTTTAAGAAGAGTAAGAGAAAACAAGAAGCGCAAAAGATCGGTTCTATGAGGTTGGATTTTTCATTTCTCTTCTCAAAACACCTCTTTGTTACTCGAAATAGCATGCATGCCATTTGACTCCCAAGCCTATATGTTATATTTAAGTTTATTTGACTACCACTTTATCAGTAACTCCTAAGATCACTCCTTTAGTCACCTAGAGGGGGAATCGGTGAGATACACTAAAACAGGTATGATGGGCCTAAGATGGAGTGACCCTTATAAGTTATAAGGCACCTAAACTTAGTTAAGATATTTAAACAATTTTATTAAGTTGGTGCCGTTCACATTGACAATCACGGCTGATAACACTCTTAGTCCGTGTACGAGAAAGCCGTAGGTAGTTTAATAATCGGTTTTGACTGTTATCATGAAGACTCTTTTTCTATAATGAAGGGTCTTTTTTTTTTGGAGATTAGCAAGGGATAGTCAGGCGGTACCAAGTCTTTCTTTGTGAGTCAACCAACCCAAGTAAACCAGTCAAAAAAGCCAACATGTGAGTAGATCCAAAGGCCCAATTTAATCCTACCGCGGAATATCTAAGAAAATAAATTCTGCAATCCCTTATAGGAGATAGGAAATATATGGGGATGTTTATACAATCTTGAGGAGATGAATGGTTGCTTAGTTATATAAGCAAATCCCCAGCATAAGCATTTACCAGTTATGGGAGTAAAGGGATTAGGTACGAGTCCCAACACCTGAGGCCATTTTCTGAAAAGATATAATATTTTATGATATCAAAGAAAAAAAACACGTACTAGTTGGAAAGAAAATGCAAATTTGTCTAGACAAATTAAATGGAAATAAAATTGTTTCTTTTTTGTTCTTTCTCAACGTTCATTGCGTATATAGAGCAAATAAATGTTAGCCTGGGCTATAACGATTATTTTTTGTACCAATTGAATAGAAGTGTTGATATTTGTTTTGCCCCCACCGGAGCATTTTTCCTGATCCGTGGATGTATATAGGGTTTGTTTTATCGGCATTAGCAATTGCATATTGACTATAATAGTAACCGACGAGAATCTTTGTAGCAGGAAAGCATAATAGTTCCCCGAAGATACAGGTTATCGTTTGTTGTAACATTGAAAGCTATGCTCAACGGAAATGGGTAATCAAGAATCATATCTTCCAGCTTGTTCAGCGAATTCATGTTAGCTTATCCTTCTGTCTACCGTAGGTAGGTGGCGATGACTGAATCACATGGACCAAGTCAAGCTTCCGGTGTATGATTGTTCAACTAATAAGAACGGCGTACGGGTGTGCCTTCGCAACATTATCATAATCTGCAGAGTTCGCAGGATGTTTTATCTCGAACTCAGTGTGTAACATGTATCTCTATTGTATGTTTGTAATTTCTCGTTCTGTAACCAGTCCATAAGTGAACTTGCATAATATCCTGTAACCTGTTTAGTTCCATTTATATTAACTGGTCATAATTTCAATTGTTCTGAGTTGTGGTCGTAGATACATACGTTATCCATATGATAAGGTGCATAATATTATTGTTAAATGTAGAACTATGTAGCACACACTCCCAAAATGTCAGTGTGTCTCGTATACGTGTCAGACACAACACTCTTCGCACATATATCAGACACGCCACGTTGTGTTTGAAAAAAAATAAAAAAATAAAAATACAACATGCGTGTCAGACATTTCTGTTCGGCGTGTCCGACATGCGTGTCGCTATTTATATATATATTTTTTCATCTTTTAAAATGATTTTGCTTTTGTTTATTTTTTAAAGAGTTAAATCCTATATGTAATAGTGGTAAGTAATATAATATAGTTATACATTCAAATATTATTATTTTTTAGTTTTAGTTGATATAATTAGATTTAATATTTAGATTTATTTCAAAGATGTGAAATATTATATTATAGATGAATTTATTATTAAGTATTATTATATTATCTGATATTTAAATATTTTAAATAAAATTTTTTTAATTAATTTTTTTTTTTATTACCGTGTTCGAACCGTACTTGTGTCCTATTTTTTTTTAAAAAATTGTTATATCTGCGTGTCTCCGTGTCCATGCTACATTGATGTAGAATTATAGTTTAATATAACTTTAAAAATGCGGATATCAGAATATGATGTGCTAATACTATAAATTAAGCAACTGTGGGTTAAACCACCCTACCAAAGGCTGGAAACACAGCCTGCCGTCGTCATCTGAACGTTAGAAATTCCAGCTGCTAATTAACCACGGAAGTTCTTGCGGGAGAAAGTCTGACCGAAGGTGGAGAGGCGATCGCAGGTGTGACACCGAAGGAGAGGGCTGCGACCGACCAAGAGTGCATTGGGTTGCCATTCTGGTCCCAGTTTTGGGACATTGGCATCCAGCCTGTGCGGGAACCTGCTATGCTCACCTTCACGATGTCATCGCATCAGCTGTTGAAGAAGTCGACGAAACCATTTGTCAAGATGTATGCAAACCAGACCAGCTTGCACTGTTTGGGCGGACCGACCCACACAGATTTGCCATTTTGGAAATATTTTTGTCATTATAATACTCAGCTAATTTTATATCTTTTTATCAGCAATTATTTACAGTGGTACAAGTATAGTGTTTCTATATATATATATATATAAATATCTTCAACTCCACGTATAACTGTGTTGAAAGTTATATTTAATGTTTGGGAAAGTATTTTGGAAATAGCTTCTGCTAATTCTATCGTGGCTTTGCTGCAATTATAAGCATATATCAAGGGGGAATGACTATGAATCTATAATGTACGGACACTCCAAAAGATTAGCCAAATCTATGTCCAACACAGCCCCGACACGTGTTGGATGCGTAGGGGCCATGTAAAATTTGAATCTCGATTTGGACTTGCCCAGACTCCGGCTTGAACATGCCGCTTCCGGTCCATTAACATAAATTTAAAAGAAAAGATGAAATAACAATGCACGGGGCGCTCCGGCAATATCAAGCGAATGACTTCAAAACAAAGTAATACCATAATGAGAATGAATAATAATGTACAAACTAGCTACATTACTACAAGAAACAGATGTTGCTCGTTATTTTTATTTATTTATTTAAAATTCTGCTTTCAGTTTACTACAAGCGATCTTACCAAGCTAAGAAACTGATCCATGAACATCTCGCAGGAGGAGCTCCAACCTAACGATCTGCCTTTATTTCCTCTTACGAGGCACATGTACAAGCACCCGATGATCACCTTTTACTATTCATAATAAAAGGTAACCCTGTTTGAAATTATTGATAAGGCAAATAACAATATATATTATATTACAGAGATATTTCAGGTATTTTGTTACCAGTATTGTATACTTTATAAGTTTGTACAGGAGTTACATGACATACCACACCCCTCCGGTTTTATGCTTCTCCTGGTTTCCTCGGCGACTTCATCTGCTGTTGGGACCAGTAGGCATGTGCAGAGAGAACTCGATCCAGGAGCTCCTGAGGAACAGGCTTTCCCCGGCGCTGTTGTGGTGCGATTCGAGCGGTATGTACCAAAGTCTTCCACTTATCCTGTATGAATAAAACATCTCCTGTCTAGTCCACAAATATGTTCCTATCAATAATTTAATAAAGAATAAAGCCAATAACAAAAAATAAAGGTTTCTTTTTAAGAAACGGATATTGCCCTCATCCCTGGTCCGGTTCTATCTAGTAGGAGACTATCCTGGATATATCAATCAGACGAAATCTCCCGTTGCACATGAGGGAGGCCCACGTGTGCGTTACCGTCTGCGCTTGAACAAATACCCCTCAAACTGACAGTGAGTGGATTCAAAGTTAATTGGAGATGGTTCTTGAGCCTCCGCCGACTGCAAAGGATGCATTTCTATACAAGGGGAACAATCGGTATGGGCAAAGAAATAATTCATCTACTTACGACATGCCGGTACTACGATTGATGTTATTCTGTTCCAATTTCATTATCATCGGTTCGGTCCAAAAACAATTAAAGAAGATAGTAAAAGATGGAGTCTCAACACAGTAACTTGAAACTCTAATATGTAACTTAAGACGGATCATCGTGGTCTTTAAGAACCACATAAGTGGATCTTTTACCTTTAAGTCAACATAGGTTCGGTGCTCAGCATTATCAAAAGCTCGTAATTTTACATCTCTCCATCTGTTAAAAAATAGGTGAAGCGTCCGCAAATAAAAGAATATTAATTAGATTTGAGATGTCTGATGACGGAAAACATTAGCAACCTACCTTCCGGTGCCAAGCATCTCAACAGCCAGGATTAATGCTTCAACTTCAGCAACAGAGAAGGGTCTCCGAATTCTACGCTGAACAAGCTCAGACCGCTTCGGTTTTAGGGAAGGAATTACAGCAAGTGCCTTCAAATTTTCTTTTGACTTTTCCTTGGACGGTGTGTCAGTGGAAGATCGAATGGAACCGTGACTACTTTCACAAGGATCTAACGGAAGGTTTAGTAGAGGGTTTGAGGTAGCGCAAACGGGGGCAGTAATTGTGTCCCGGTGTCTGAGTAAACACAAAAAGGCAAAAAATAGTTCAAAAAGAGTTGGTTTGATCACATGAACAATATTAACACTACCATATTCATAGTAGTCAGGTTAGAAGATCGAGAGCTAGATATTCATCTATATCTCAACAACAGAATAGAATAATTGTAACCTTCCCTCCTTGTTTTCCTCCGACAACTTGTCGCACCATCTCACCACTCGAATCTTCTTATACCCATCCCTCCCACCGGATTGCACCGGATCCCACCTTTGGTACACCAAGGGGTGAGGAAATGAAGGAAACTAGGAGAGAGAATATTAGTATTGAATCAATTGTTAATGGAAATGATACTACAAGCAAGACATCAATCAACCACCCAAAAAGATTATTAAATAGAGTTGCCTTACACGACATTAATTAAGGGGTTTCTTTCAGAAAAACTCGTGCTTTGCAAAACTTGAACAAATCAAACCTTAAATGAAAACACTAAGTTAGCTATCCGAAACACCCTTTTAGCTCACCTAGAACACTTTATTCCTAACACTACGATACAAGTGCTGACAAGACTACACTATGCATATGGAACGCTTGACTAGACTACACTATGCTTTTTGGACACATAATTCCTTCAAAAAAAATACTGAATAAGAAAATTGAACTTCAAAATTACCTCTTTGGAACCTCAGGAGCATCAGAAGTTTGGAGGTTAACATCGTTATGGACAGTTAGTAGTTGAGGAACTTGAGTAGAATTTGGCTCCAAAGTAAATCCTAAATTATCCAGCTTCTCGACGTCAGAAATTCCAGCTTGCCTTAGGGTCTTGCTGTCATCTCTAACCTTCTTTCCTTGAAGTACAACACCGACATGCAAGCCCCCTCCAATTATTGCAGTAACTGCCTCCATAACTGTCCTCTGAAAACAAAGGTAAGACGAGATTAATATATAAAAAAATAAAATCTTCAAATGAGAAAATGCTCATGGATGTCCATTATAAATATGGAGTTGATGAAACCAAATAATGAATCATTTCTATTCATTCTATTCTGAGCATGATATTCATATATAAGGTTTCGGTAAACTCAGACCAAGCACATGCCGACCATACCCATGGTGCCATGCCCGACCGTACCGATATACATTTATTTGTTCTTTTTCAAAAATAAAACATAAAAAGTTTAAAGTTAAATTATTAATTCATATATAAGGTTTTCATATGCCGTGCTTGTTCATCAGTGCCAATAATGCCGGAACAGAGACGTGCCACCCGACACGTAAAACTATGATCCATAACTACTAACTATTTTCTCCCTTTTTATTGGTATTTGAAATACAAAGATCACCAAACAACCTAGTTATTGTCCTTTGATCGAAAACTGCAGCTTCCGTACACCTCAGTTTAGGTATGTGTGTATCTAATAGATCGGGACTGTTACAGGTGTAGATGACACCATACATCAGAATAGGTGAGAACTATTACCTTTAGGGAACCGATTGTAGCATTTTCATGCATCTCAATGAAGAGTTCCGGCACTTTGAATGACTTAATACTAAGTCTCACTGTGCATGGGAAGGATGACAAAATGAATACGATAAACTGGACCATAAAAAACTAATACAACAAAAAGATAATAAATTTATAGCAACTTATAGATCAATGCAGTACCATGGAAATTTCCTGAATCATAAGCTGCTTTTGGATCATCAGTTGATGATAAAGCCCTGTTTGCTGCAAAGTAAAAGATAACTGTGTACAGTGATGAAACCATACAGATTCTAAGAGATCGAACATCTTCATTATGTACAGACCTCTATTTGCACTGGAAACACTGGATTCTGCGCTACCTTCAACCTTCCGACATGAAAGCAGGTAGCGTTCAAACATCTTTTTCTTCTTAAATAAACTATGCTGCAGTCTATTGTATTTGTAACTTATTCTTCTCCTGCTGAAACTGAAATTAACCTTGGTTTCGCCATCTGATGAAAACAAAAGGGCAAACTTTGTGAATAACTAAACAAAAGAGCTCAAGATCTGTATCATAGAATTGACAACAATAACAAGACAGATGATAATAAGGCTCGACTCCGCACAATCCCCTTACTATAATGGTAACGAATGAAAGGAAAAGGAGCGGAAAACAGCTTACACGTATTAGAAAGCCCGGCATCATTGAAAACTAGTGGTGTGGATTTCTTGCACTTGGATTTTAATAGTTTCCTTACATGGCGATCTATACATTTTGTCCTATATAGCCTATAACTATGGGTACTACGGTGAGTGCACCCAGAAAAATTATCATCATCATCATCTCTATCTACATCATGTTTGAATGTATCCCCTGACTTGGGTAACGGACTCCTACAGGGAGCCAACTCCACATTGCAATCTGAATTAACAAATGCGCAAGGCCTAGCTGCCACTTCCATTGTACCCTCCAGACTAGAAAAGCTTGGAGCACACGCCTCGGGGGTGAGTATGGTATTTTGCTTCTCAAGTTGAATCTCGGGATATGTAAAGTTTCCTCTGGGGATAGAACCCGCATAATATATACGTTCATTCTTGTTGCACGAGGTGGTTGATTCGCCAGTAAAAGTTCTCCTGCATGATGCATCCGAATTTATGGTACAAGCATTATGCAAACCGGTAAGATGAGTTTGGAAGATAAACTCCGAATCAATTCTGCTCCTAACTTTGGGTGGTTTCTTCTCTTCTATTGGATTTTCTTGCTCAGTAATTTCCTTTTGAGCACACGCATCTGATTTTATAACCAATTCTTCTGGGGTAGGATTCTGTGCTTTCTTTGAAAGCAAATTCCCTGCAACAGTGGCCAGCATATCAAATGGAGACATCCGCTCGTGGTCAAACTTCTTCCGAGAAGATCGTTTACCCTACGAGTACGCCACAATGAGTACCACGCGCACCACAAAAGGAAGAGAGAAATGCGACAGTACGATATAAGATATACCTTAGCAGATGGTGGGACATTTGGCGAAGCGGGCACTTGGAAGCTACTGGATCCATTCTCCGACCTCTTCTGATGAACCATTTAAAGATTCATATCATTACCCGGACTCAGCAAAATCAGCTAACCGAAACCATTGCATTGCCCTCATTGGACTATGTTAATGGAGGCAAATTCTTTTATGCATGATCTTCTTTGTTTGAACAGTTGACGGTGAGCGTAATTGTCGTTCACCTCCACATCAAAGTATAAAAAAACGCCTGTAACCACACACGAATTCAGAATTAATGATACATACGGCAATAATTCCCAAATCTATGTGTCAAATACCAAGAAGAATTCTTGCAAGAAACATCTATAAGAGCATAATAAATCTTAATGAGGTATCAACACCATATTACAGCACTTGTAAGTCAACTAAAAAAAAACAAAAAAAATCACGGCAATTGGGATTGCAAATTAAAAACGGGAAAAAAAACCGACATATTTTGTTCTCCAGAAAAGTCTGCTTCCTGGAATTGCTGCTTTTAAACAATAATGGAGCAGAAAAATCACGCACAAATCTCGATCTTGCAAAGCTCAAACAAAGTTTTGGCAAATCGTAGTACTCCGCCACAATAAGCCAATGCACAAGAGGATACAAAGCCCAGGCTTATATGTTGCATATTAATCAAAGCACCATCAAACCTCAAAATTAAGCCGTTAGAGAGCAGATATTATCTAAAAAATCAAAACTTTGGAACTATGAAAAATAAAAGTTTCCCACATCTGATCATATCATCATAACAAACATTTTTTTAGAGTTAGAATCTTAAGCATCTAGTGTTTTTCTGGACATAAAGTGGATTATTAGTCAATATACACACATAGTTCCCGTTATTTCAACCAGAGTTTTAAGTTCCGGCCGGCACTTTCTTTTTTTTTGGTGCAAAGCGAGGAAGATGAGGCGCGACCAGCATCTGCCGTTTTTTTTTTCGTGTCGCGCCACCGGCACCAGCTGGTCGCTCCACCAGTGCGACACTTAAAATTTTTTTTTGCTTTTTTAAATTAAAATTCTTAAAAATAACTTTCAAAATATATAAAATATAATAATATATAAAAATAATATTTTTTTATCGGCACGGTCGGCACTACTCGAATTCGGAATTTACCGAAATTCGGCACGAAATTTTCAACACCGGCACCAGCAGGTGTTCATGAAAAACAGCGCTAAATTGAAAAACCAATTTTGTAAGACATGATTTATTATTACTATTTTTTTTGGGGCAATGAGCAAAGCAACAGATCTGCTCTTCATCTCCTTATGAATTTAAAATTAAAAAATTATATATAAGTGACGAGATCGGCAGACGAAGCAAAATTGAACACGCAACGTGTGAAGAATTTTTTTAAAGTGCAGTACCTTAAAAAGAAACTCGTTGAATTTAAAGCTTCATAAGAATGAAGAGATCTAATTAACCGATGCGATGCACCTCCGATCTCGATCCAAACAAAAAATTCGCTTCATGGAGAGCTTCAATCGAATCAATCCTTCGAATCCAAATCTTCAGTTCAAGCTCTCATTTTTCTCTTCTTTTTCTTTTAAAGAAAAACAAATTTCTTTTTTTAATCAATCTTCGTCGCTCGTAAATCCAAAACCCCGAGGACTTAAACCCACGCTTTTATAACAACCAACCGTATTCCTGTGACTGCCTTAGCCGGTAAAAAGTAAAAACCCGCATGTCCTCGGATTGCCGCCGGTCATCTTGAGCCACGGGATGACCGGTTCTTTCCTTCCCCTGCCGGCGGGGCCCACGGCGTCATCCGTTCCGTGTTACCCAGCACTTCTACTTACCAACGCCTGCCTAGTGTCTAATTATAATGGATTATTAATAATAACTTTACGATGAATAAATATATAAAAAAAGGGCTGCTCCACGCAACAATAAAATTACCAATAAATCTTAAACTCGTAATTTATTAAATATATAAAAATATTTTTTAAAAATAATATAAAAATAATATATTTTCATAAAATATATAGTTATTATATATATATTTTTTAAAAAAATTTTAAATAAATATTTTAGAACTTTAATATTTAACACATTTGTATCTGGTTTAAACAATATTTTGACCCTATTTTAAATTCGTTGGATTTTAAAGCTCCAAAATATTTATTTAAAAATATTTGTTAAAACACTTTCAAAATAAAAATTATATTTATTTAAATTTATTAATTATTATGTTAAATTTTTTTTTAAAAAATACTCTCTAATTTTTAATTGTATAATTATTAACTTTTGGTGAATATGCAAGGTGAAAGGATTGCTGGGACAAGCATTTTTCATACAAAATTTACTAGAATAATATATATTTGTGAACTTCTATGGAAAAACATAAAAAATATATTCTTAAAATTATACAGCTCAGTATAATTGATGAATTATCGTAGATATAGAGGATGTTGCTAATAGCCAATTATAAAGCAAATATAATTCAAAGTTCAATTCAAATGATGTATTACAGATATAGTTTATATATTTACATTTGAATTCGGGACATTTATTTAATTCAAAGGGTATTATCGTCATTGTACTGAAAGAAGTCCCTCCGAATGCCTGCCGTCCATTCCCTGTAGGGAATAAAAGGGATGCCCGGTGGAAAAAAGGAGCGACCTCATTGGCCATTTTTTTATGCTGCTATTATCCCCTTCTTAAAAACTAGAAGGAAATTCTTGACCCAAAAAAAAAAAAAAAGGCTTTTCTCGGTCAGCCCTGTCAGACGAAACTTAAACCGATTCAGCCCTGAAGTCGTTTTCAAACCCTCATTGAGCAATGTACAATATTATTTTGACATTCGCATTAATATTTTAGAAAAAAAATTTAACATAAAAATTATAAATATTTTATGTTTAATATTTTTTTAGATATTGAAAGACGACCGCAAAATATCTTTCATGAAGAGTAGATTGAAATTCAAATCTGGAAGGGACTATCATACCGTCTTGTTTTCAATTACTTCTTTTTAAAAAAAAAAAAATCTTGAACTAGACAAAAATAATATTTAAAATTTATAATATTATTACACCATAAAATTACATGAAAAATTCTTAAATGCAAAATTTGAACAAATAAATCCATAAATACAAACACTGAGTTTGTTCGATCCCCTATTAATACAAATACTTTTCAGATATTTACATTTTTATGTCTCTAAAATTCAAAATCATTAAAATATACTCTTTTTAATTTAAAATAATTTTTTTAATCCCATTGACTCTATAAACTAACGATATTAATTATCTTTTTTTAAAAAAAAATAATTAACTTAACAATGACAATTTTATTATTTTATATAATCAAAAAATATAAAATAATATTTTCATAATTTTGAATTATAGGATGACAAGTACTCCAAAAATATTTGATTTGGTTCAATTTACAGAGGAAGGATATGGATAAGATGAAGAAGCAACGTCTCAAGGCCACGATAGGAAAGATTGGAAAGATACGTGGCTTATAGATGGACGGCCACTGTTGACTTAAAAAGGCCCCACCTTCTGAACAAAAATAAAAGGGACCCACCTTGCTCTATACTTTCGCTACTTAACAAAGAACATGTTTCTATCTCCTGGATATCAAATTCGGGCTGGACCATGTCCATTATATTTTTTTTAATAAATTTTTATTAAATAGTTGAATTTACTTCACTGACATGATAATTCAAATTAAAGATATTTACAAAAATATAATAAATTTATTATATAAAAAATATGAAAAAGAATCAACCAAATAATTATCAAAAATAAAATAACTTAATTTTAAGAATTATTTTAAATCCGAACAATCAGATTTGGATGAATTAAATTCGAACATAATATTGAAAAAAAAAAAACCAATATGGAGAAAATCCATGCTCAATAATACACAGTTATTCTGCTTGAACCACCATATTTCTAAATATTTATATGTATTTTTGAATTTAGCAAACTTTCTAAACACGAAGAGAGTGATAAGGACTTTCGAACATGTTAAAATAAAAACTCTACAATTCCAGGGTTTGCAAATATAAGTGATACCACCATAAATTTAAATTTATTTGCTATAGTTGTATAAAAATGACCGATTATGTAAAATATTTTTTTTACAATAAATTTAAAAACATTTACATTCTCAAATCTGAATGTGATGAAGGTAAGATGGTTACAACCACCATTAAAGAACAAGAGAAACCACCAGTATTAAACCATGGAATCAGCATCAGAAGGTGATCCACCAAGCATCTTTTTTCTTTTTTTTTTTTCTTTTTTTTAAAAATTATTATTATTTTAAAATGACATTTATTCTTTTGAAACGTGTTAATCTGTGAATTTTGATTAGCAGGTCCCAACTTTCCAGATATTATCTGCCAGATGTCCCTTTGTTCATTTCATCAATGTGGCAAGCTAACTCATGTTTTATTTCAAACCTTAATCTTATTGGCTTGGAATTAAAATAGCAATTCTCTATACTACTAAAACTTATCTCTAAATGCATCTCTAAACTCAACCATCTATCAAATCATCATACCATCTATCAATATCTAAACCCATTTAGAGATAACTTTGTAGATGCATAGCATTTTTTATTCAGCAATACCTCAAATTGTTCTGCAGCTGCGCTAAAATGATTCGAGGAAGACGCACCTTAATAAAAAACAAAGAAATGAACGGGGGAAATATTACTACAAACTAGTGAATAATATAGGATAACATCGGCGGAACACATTGAGACGGCCAAAAAAAGAAGGTAACAACATTACCTACTCACCGAGATCCTGTATGCAGCAGCTCAGTCATCTCTAAGCTGTCGGAGCTTCTTATTGAGCCACCTTCTGAACCGCCGGTTGAGTGTGAAACCAACAAATACTCCGATAACGAAACTAGCAGCACAAACCTTGGAGCATGTTGATAGAGAAACTACACGACTGCATATATGATGTAGATAATATTCAATATGAAGGGCATAGATATATTAACTGAAAAAGCTGACACTTTGATTTGTAGAATTGAAAATGACGAGATGATTATCGCAAACACAGTATAACGCAGATAATAGCAGTAACACTATTTTTATACGTCCATGCAAATTAAAAAAAAAAAAAGTAAACACAAGTAGGCTTCCTTAATCGTAAAAAACCCCAACTTCTAGATTATCTTCTGTTGTGAAAATTAACTTAGAACGCTCGTTTTACCATCACAATTGCAATTACCAATGCCGGTACCACCTAATTATTCCCTTTTAAATGACATCTTACAGGGTATGTCAAGAAGAACACTTTCTTATAAAGTCTTTTCTTTTTAATGTAAAACCACCAACATTTCTATATTTATATCAGTAAATTAGAAAGGACCCATAGACATTGGACTCTGTTGCGACATTAGAGCATGCTATAAGGTAGTCATCAATAAAATTTAGAAGGAACCTGCATGCGCGTAATAGAGGTAGAGTCATGGAGGGGCAAAATATTAGAATTAACCAACAAGTGTTAGCTCAGTTGGTTAGCAAAGCTAGGTTCTGCGGTTGAGAGCCCTCTCTGCAAAAGGTCAAGGGTTCGAGCCCGCAATAAGCATTTGTTAGGAGGGGAATTACCGAAATTGCTGCATCTCCAAACGAGATTAGCCTCACCCCCTGTCGGGGAGTGGGGATATTTGTGGGAAACCAAAAAACAAATATTAGAATATGCACGACTTATCAGTACTACAAGTTCATCCACACTGCAAATACTGGAGTCAGAAACGGGAGCACTCCGAATGATGAACATATGTAATATGCCAGAAAAAAGTATTGACATGCATGTGTAAGCCAACAGAGGCTTATGGTGAATGCAGTAGTCAGAACCTAGAAAAGTTATGTATTAACTTGTGCTTGCAGCATTAGGCCTAATATATATAATAGCATAAGTATAACAACTGAAATAGGGTTGGAAGCTATCATGCAACCAACCCTAGATAAAGTGTGGAATTGTCCAAAGGAAGCACCAAAAATCGAAGTATGTCGTTAGGAAATAAAGAAAATCTGTTTTCGACGCAGATAATGCATTTTATATCACAGTAGAATCTATTATTCACTAGAACAATTGCTAACTTCCCTATTTGATCGTAATGAACCTTTTGAAAGTTAGAAATTTGCTTTTTCTGCTCCATTTTGTAAGGTGAGAACGGCGGATAAATGCTGTTACGATGAAGTTCCTAACTAGGATTTCTGAATTCTCATTTCATAGATAATGCGCATGTCATAGTGAAATCAGTTCCTCTGAAGAAGAATCTGCAGATTTCCTTCCCCATCATAACATACTCTTTTGAATTAGAGTAGTTATTTTCGGCTATAATTTCAGAGTTGACAACAATGGCCAAATGCTGTTCATAATGCACCCAAACTCAAATTTCATCGAGCTCTGGACTAATACAAGTACAATAATAATAATAATATAATAATATTCTGAACAATATAAGTACATATATCCACTATGCTAAACCTCATGCAATTTACATCAATTTAGCATCTTTTCTAAACAAACACTTTCCAAATCTCGATAATACTGTGTTCTTGTAAACGATAGAATCATTCGCACTTTCTACTAGAATTTTTGAGAGGTAACAAAAACGCCCAAATGCTGTTATCTTTGCGTCATAACTCCAAAACTTCCTCAGCATTCATGAATCGTAATTGGCAAAACCACATAATGTAACAGCCATATAAATACGAATTTCAATAAATCACGAAAGAACATCCGATCATCTCTAGGCTTCACCGCGTGAGAAAGATTTTATAAAAATTAGGGAAAATGGGAAGGAGATGAGATGAAGTACCCGGGAGCGGAAGCACGGACGAGAAGGGTGGTGTGATCGGGATTGAATCCTGAGCTCGAGTTAGCGACATCCGCCGACAAATCCTGCGGCAGAGAAATCTCGGTCTTCTCCATTGCTCAATAATATAAGGTGATAGGCGAGATGAAGCCAAGTGATTTCGATTCAAATCATGGAATGAGTTGATAGAAGAAAGATTACAGCTGCAGATGGGAGCTCCCACGAGCAGCTTAGGGTTCTACAGAGAATTATGCTGCTATGTCCTACACTGTATTTTCCACTTTTTTAATACTTTTTGACTTAATTACATATCCTTCCTTTTAAAAGGATAAATGACATTCCAGTCCCCTATTCCACTGTACAAACCAGTCCCAAAAATAAAAAAACGTACTATGCTGCCAACATACTTTTCTATTTTACTATATCAGTATATTTTTTTATTTTTGAGAATAATTTATACAATTCAGAAAAATGGGAACTAATTTGCGACTAAAGCCTGCTAAAACTCAAGTTCCAAATCAGCCCCCCAAAAAACTCAATCCTACTCTCTTTTGGTAGCTTCTTCCGGCAAACTATCGCCGGAGGACTCACCCGCAGTAGTGCTTCACGGCGAATTTCCCAGCAGCCGGTGGTGGCTTGCATCAGCGAGAAAAATGCTACACCTGTAGCCGCGGAGAAAGCTGCGGTTAACATTTGGTTCAACTACGAAACCGAACCGAGGGTTATGGAGGTTGAACCGAATCAGAGAGAATACCAAACCTGAATCAGTTACTTCACATATAGACATGGCATCGTATTATGTAGCCTTATATGATTTGAAAAACGTATATTATGTAACCACATGATATTCACATCAGTTTAAGGAAAAACTTAGAGACACGAATTAGAGTTACGGATAAAACTTAGAGACAAAATTAGAGTTACATAGCAAAACATTGCTAATGCTGTGAAAGACAAATTAGGGTCTAATAATCCTGTCGGATTGACTACGACCGATACAAATATTACATGTGTTGTAAACTCGTACATTCGTCTATAGATCTGTAGATCCGCATGCAAAATGATAAAGAAAACAAGACAATAAACAAAACCAAAACTATACCAGCAATCAAATTTCTGAAGTCGTAAAGTTACTACGGCATGAAATAAAATATCAGTTCCCTTTTTATTTCAATTTTTACAATCTTCTAATCTACACAAATAAACAGAAATTGGTGGCATGTATCTGTTTTTTTTTTAAACATGCGCAAAAGAACAAGAGCTACGTCGGTACGACCTCCCCCTCTAGTGGTGGCGAGGATCCATCCTCTTCGGGTTGCTCTGCCTTGGTTTCTTTAATGCTCTGGTTCTGATCGGAATGCTCCTGGAATCCTCGTACGAACCTGTCATAATTTGTTGGTTCTAACAATTTGAACGGCCGTTCTCCGAGAACACGAATCAAGTCATCTTGGTGCAGCACCTCCTTCTCAAGTAAAAGCTCCGCAACCTTGGCCACGTTATCCTTTTGCTCTGTGATTAGCTCCATTGTTTTAGCGTACGCTTTTGCCACCCATTCCCGCACTTCACTGTCAATTATGGCAGCGGTTTTGCTGCTGTACGGTTTGCTCATCTCAAAGGTATCGTCTTTCTGGGGAAAGGAGAGAAGCCCAACCTTGTCGCTGAAGCCGTAGACTGCCACCTGGGCGTAGGTCATCTTGGTCACCTTCTCCAAGTCGTTCTGAGCGCCGGTTGAGATCTTACCCAGCAGTACCTGAATTGAGACATTTGTCAAGATATCGAAACAGAAACATAAACATAAATGTCTATAAAGGAACTTGATCCATTATTCCCACTGATATATAAAAAGATGAAGAGAGAACAGAATCTCATTTGCTATGGCACAAAATAAATACAAACAAATAATCCACTTGACCATCTAAATTCACTGAAAAAATGAAAATGTGCTACGTGACACCTTATGAATCATCCACCAATCAAATTACTGGAACATCTATATATACTGATCAACTACAAAGTGACAGCACTGTCTCTTTTTTTTCAGGAGTCCTACTTTTATTTCCCAAATAAACATATGGGATGGGACTAATCAGAGAAGCATAAACTAATTAAAAGAATTAGGCCTTACCTTCAGCTTAGAAAAGACATTTCTAGCATCTGAGCCATACGGAATGTTATAAACGGAAAAAATAACATAAAAGAAACAAAAAAGAAACCCAAACATCCAAGAGCTAAAGATATTGTGGTCGAAAGGAAATTGCTATATAGTGAGGAACTGAAAAAGACATTCAGCAGCAGAAAATCAATTTATTCGACAAGCATATACTTGTTAAGATTCATCTACAGTAACACAGTACAGAGATGAGCAAACTTGTCCAAGAGAAGTGCCAATCAAAGGGAGAAAAAAAAAAGAAGTTTCCACTCTCCCAATCCAACTTATGCTGGTCCTATGAAAGACCCTTGAAATAATAAGCAAACGAAAAATAAACTTTGGCTATTTAGTGGAAATGCATATTGTACCAAAGGCATACATTGGGTTTAGTTTTTAAAAAAAAGTATTAACATTTAATAAAATATATTTTTACAACGGACTTGAAAGTAACCTGAATGACACGTAAACTGGTTTATATACTATATTTTCTCCCAATTTATGCTGGATCTATGAAAACTCTCAAAATAAATAAGCCATGTGAAAGATAAACTTTGACAATCTAGTGAAACCAAAGGTATATCTTGAGTTTTAAAAAAAAGTATTAACATGTACTACACTAAAATGACTTGAACATTATCAGAATGACAACACATGTAAAATGGTTTAGAGACTATCTTTTCTTTTCCTGCAATATTACAAAAATTACATTTGAGCGAGCTACACACGTTACCTGTTCAGATGCACGGCCGCCCAGAGTCATGCAAGTCATATCGAAGAGTTGCTCTTTTGTCATCAGAAGGTTCTCATTGGGGACATACTGTGCAAACCCAAGAGCAGCAGTTCCACGAGGAACAATAGTAACTTTGAGGAGGGGTTCTGCATGCTCCAAAAACCACCCGGCTACAGCATGACCTGCTTCATGGTAAGCCACAGTTCGACGTTCTAATTTACTGATTACCTGGAAACAGAAAATCACATAAAGCTCCGTTGAATCTATAACATAAAGTCAATAATACAATCACAATGTCCATAAAATGCTGATATTACCTAAGCAAGCATATGAGGCATCCCACAACTTTCCGTAGATGATGGAGTCAATTGTGGAGGCAGAGAAGGGGGTTGTATATGATGTCTTAGCAATGTCTAAACAATTTGTTCCTAGGAAGAAAAAGCAAGCTATTTTGTAGCATCAACGTTTTATTTGAACATGTACTGTCCGGTAATCTTTACTAACAACTAGACCTTACAAATGAACGTAGTTAGGATCTAGCAAGGCGTTCTCATAAAATGTGAGCAGTGTTTGAGAACAATATTTGATGCAGAATGAGCTATTGCAGCCTAGTTGATAATCATTTAGGATGCACCTAGATTGCATAATTTGTTTATGCATAAGATATGTTACATGCACATCATATTTGAATTTGAAGATAATTCATGAATAAACGTGGTAGGATATGCAGTGATGTAAGAAACATGTTGTAAGCTATATATATATATACGCCCCTATGACCTATCATGTACAAGCGGTTCATATTGATTCCACTTGGATACAATTTTGTCGGAAGAAATTGTCTTTTGCTATTATCCTTTTTTTTCACTTCTCAAATTGACTGTTCATATACCACTCTTATCAATACATATCGTATCACCTCAGCAATACAAGAGGGAATCTTATTAACTTCATGATGAAAAAGTGGAGGATAGTAATAATAATTTATTATCAAGTACCTTATTCTTCTTCTCCAAACCCCCAATGACCCTGTCAATTGCAGCTTCAAAATGTTGCATTGTAACCTTTGTATCCTCAGTTCTTGCAGCAATTAGAGCAGCTTCATTACAAACATTTGCAATGTCTGCTCCAGCAAATCCAGGAGTAAGCGCAGCTAATCGCTCGGAGTAAAATGATGGATCATTGTCAAGCTTGATCTTTTTGAGATATATACGGAATATTTGCTCGCGGCCTTTAATATCAGGTTTATCTATTGCAATTTGGCGATCAAAACGACCTGGCCTCAACAAAGCTTTGTCCAATATATCAGGTCTATTTGTCCCAGCAAGTACTACAACACCAGTAGTTGTCCCAAACCCATCCATCTCAACAAGTAACTGATTCAGCGTGCTTTCACGCTCATCATTGGAGCCTGAGAAGCCGCCACGGCCTCTTGCTCGACCAATTGCGTCAATTTCATCAATAAATATTATACTAGGAGCACACTGCCTAGCTTCAGTAAACAAGTTTCTAACTCTAGATGGTCCAACACCAACAAACATTTCCATGAAATCTGAACCAGAGATCGACAGGAAAGGTACACCCGATTCTCCAGCAGTAGCTTTTGCAAGAAGTGTTTTTCCCGTACCCGGTGGGCCCACAAGAAGGGCACCTTTTGGAATTTTGGCCCCCAACTCCTCGTACTTTTTGGGGTTTTTTAGGAAGTGCACAAATTCCATGATTTCCTGTTTGGCTTCATCACACCCAGCAACGTCTTTAAAGAAAACCTGGAGAACAGAAATTCATCACTAATAAATACTCTAAGATGCACCAGCGAAGAAGTTTAAGTTGAAATCAACTGCTAGAACTTTGGCATCCATAATTTGTAATAAAACACAAATAAGACTACACTGCATATATTTGCACAAAATTTCTTGTTTAGAATGCTTACTTTGTTCTTGGAATTCTTATCCATCTTCATAACGTTGGCTTTGCCAATGTTAAATATTCCACGGGCCCCTTTCCCTGGACCACCACCAACACTAAAACCACCTTGCAATCTACGCCCCATTAGGAAGAGTAGTCCCAGAAGAAATGCTGTAGGAGCAAATTTCATTAGTTCCTGGAACCAGTTAACCTCAGAGACAAAGGTCACTGGGACATAGTCATGAGGGTCTATTCCCAAAGCCTCTTGAGCTTCCTCCAATTTCTCTTCAAAAGATTCCACGCTTCCGATGTTGAAATAGTACTTGAACCGGCTAGGGGAATGTCTGGCAGGCACATCTGAAGTCCCATAAATTTCATTGTCCTTTGATTGATTAGCGCTGATCTGAGGTGAGCTTCTAACATAAACTTTTGCTACAGTTCTATTGGACACAACAATACGATCAACTAAACCAGGCTCCAAAAGCTTGTTCTTAAACTCCTGGAAGCTTATCTGTATCGTGCAGAAATACAACAATCAGTTTCCTTTTCCCCAGAAATGTAGGACATCTTAACTTGGATTTGCAGGGCAGAAGATAGGAGAAATATGCATCACTAAAATCTAATCGGCATCCACCTCAGCTGACAAGACCGACAATTCATGATAAACGACAGAATAGTTATGAAAGTCTTTTGACAACGTTTCCTGGCAATATATGTGAAATCCTTGCCAGTGGAAACCAGAAAGAAACGTAAAGCTAGTACATGGATTTGTAGAAACTCGAATGCTTACACTCTTAAATATCACAGCAGTACTCATCCTATAGAATGGAATGCACATACAATTTATCATACAATAGAGGATGTGATCAATTTTTGTATATTTACAACAAATAGAACAGTACGTGATCACATTAAGTATCCAAAATTGCACCTATCTTGCAAATTATAAGAGGTACAAAGTAACGACAACAAAAACCAACAACAGAGAGGGAAGTAAACCTCCTTTTGGTCTGCAGACCCGAATGAAAAGGATGAAAGGAATAGTGCTAGAACTATTAAAGGAGTCAAGTAATTCTGCAGCTGCTTTATGAAATTATCCTGAAAATTTCCTTGATCATCAGCCCTTGAATCCTCTGAAAAAACAGCCAAAAGAAAACTTCAAACTTTATTGCACATCAAGTGTGTGAATATCTAGCTGATAAGATAAGAACACAAAATAACTCAAAAAGACTCCGGATTTCAAAATTCTTGTAGAACTCAACGATTGTCAAATCAGATACAATGGATTTATACAGACACAGTTAATACAACTTAGAAACTGAGAAAGCTTACCTACCAACTATAAAACACAAATAGGAACTTCAATTCGTATATGTAAATCAACAAGAATATTGAGTAATTTGAAAACTTCGGGGAAGTATGTCATTATGCGTTTAAAAATGGAAATGCATAGAGCTTAGAAAAGAAATTTAAACAACAAATGTTCATATGGTCCTGTCTTGTTTCAACTTTGTTTCCTCTTCGTCAATCGGAAAAGAGTCAAAGAATACAATGAATGATTTGCACTACAAGGCTACATATACTACACCAATAATTTTCCTGGCAACTTGCAGTGCGAGCAAAATTTCCTATCTATTTGGTGCATAACTGCATTTCTTTGTGTATAAAGTTTGCATTAGAAGCTACATACTGAATAAGCCACTTCACAGAAGAAGGATATGATTGCAACCACGAAGTAACCCATCAACATTTCAACTTTTATTTTTTATGTACACGAGAAGATAGCAAAAAGAATATACCTATTTCAATTTATCAAATTCATTGCGATCATAATTAAGCCAAATTACAAATTCATACCTTTTGACTCAGACTTATTCTCATTCTCCTTTGGAATCTCTTTCTTATCTTTCGGGTAGTAATTTTCGTATTCTGCAAAAAGAAAACCCCCTCATATCAAATTTTTCACAACTAAATAAAATACACTAAAATGCGATCCATTTACGTAATTTGCGAACTCACTCCTCTTATTTTCCGATTCGCTGGAATAGAATCTAATAAAACTCTGATTCGCAAGCAAATATCTCCACTCCCCGAGCCCATTACTTGATCCGATGAACTTATTCGCTCCAATTGAAGTCAAATAACTTCTAAGAAACCCTAATCCAGCACCATCATTTCTCAACGAATTCGAGTTCAATCCGTACCCGCCAAGACGAACAGCCTGCGGAAACAATCGAATTGCTACACAACAACCACACCAAGATGAAATTACACAAATTAAAAGAAACTTACTACCTTTTCGATTCTGGAGAGATTGGAACGCGAAAGCGAGCGACCAAGCTTGGAAAAAATCATTATTAGGAAAAAATAGAATCCCTTGCGGGTAAAACGATTTCCAGGTATTATATTTCTGTTCTAAAGAACAAAAAAAAAAAGATGTGATTTTCCCCGGTAAGATTACCGCCGTGTATATTATATTGAGGAAGGATCAGACGGTGCTCTGCACCCAAACGTGTAGATGTGCATTGGCACTGTCGGTTTATAATTAAATGGTTAACCTTAATATTGGACCAAAAAAAAAAAAAAAAAGAAAATTGTGGAAATAAAAGTTGGGACCATGAGCGATCCTTCACGAGGGGTTAGATGTACCGTTCGACCCAAGTGTGGCAAAGAAAGGAAGTTGAAATTGTTATGCGTAATGTTGGACAAAAAAGAAGATAATATGATTACGAAATAAGATCAAGTATAATTCAGAGTTTTAGTGTATCCATAAAGTTCAAAAATATAATTAAAATTACTTTTGGACCGATCGGTTAGAGATCGGTCCAATCGGCATCTGACTCGGATGCCAATCCGATCACAGTCCAGTCCATTTAGACAATACTGACCATTCTAATCCATATCGAGATTCGAGAATCCTTCTCGAAGAAGCCATAATTTTCAGAATTAATAGCTCTTAGTGAATTTGGACGTTAATAAAATTCATAACTAGTATATTTTTCTACAAATTTTTCTCACATCTAAAAATATATGAATGGTATGAAAATTATATAAATAATGAAAATAAAGTAATATAGAAAATAAATGAAAATTTGTAGGGATAACAAAGTATTATCCTAGAATTAGTATTCAGTGGTGTTTTTTCTGGTCGTTTGATCAAAATGAGGCGGTGAACGGACCACCTACAACGTAGCTGGTTTGGTCTCCGTGAAATGCCCTATTGCAGTGGATTTGTCTTAAAATCCTGGTGTGGCACTTTCAACGGCTAAGATTGAGTATCACATCGTTCCGCTAATGTGTATTGCTTTGTGCCCCACAGATTGAAACATACGTGGCCACACTGTGAACTGCGGATTACAAACCGTGGTCGCTGGCTAACAGTCTTGGAAAACAAGGTTGCCTATAAATTAAAAAAAAAAATGATGCAAGTCTTGATATATATATATATATTTAACCACAGCTAGCATATTTTATTGGACTGCCATAATATATACATTTATGAAAAATACTGATCTATATTTTTCTTGGAAGTGTGTTTTTACGTCGATGATACGGTCAATGGACATAATAGTATTTTTACGTATTCAAAATAGTAAAAATGATGAAACTGTGCTTGTTCAAAATAGTATTTTACGTATTTTTTATCATGTAAAATGATGAAATTGTGCTCTTTTTCTTGGAAGACAGGAGTAAGTAATTTTAACGGGAAAGGTTCATTGTTTTGATACGGTCAATGGACATAAAAACGTCATTTCCAATGACACATAATTAAGTTCATCATACATGACTTTTGGTAGAGTTTTGAGGTCAATTTTGGAAGTTCCAACATTATTTTGTGCAAAACCACTGTTAAAAAAGAAACAGAAATTTCCCGGTACAATAATTTTTTTTTTTCATAAATAATTGTCATCTCAGTGGAAACTGATAGTTTGTTACATTATTTACAGAATAATAGTAAGTTAATAACAATAATCACATTTTTTTCTGAACGCCAAAAGAATACAAGAAGTCAACCTCAAGTTATTCGATGTGCTAACCGAAATAAATAAATAAATAAATTAGCGGATGTGGCTTCGTCCCAGCGACCACATTCCGGTGTCGCGAACAGGGTCCTGCGCATAACGCATCTTCATCAGTATATCACTAATTGCACTTGATTCATTTTGCTTTCTACCTCTAAATTTGAAATCTAAACCGATGAGAGATCATCTCTATCACATGTTTAGCGTACAGTTTAGATATATCTTTATAGTTCAAACATAGAGGTCCTACCTGTGCTTTCGTAGAAGAGGGGAATATGTTCCAAAATCTCAATGTCTCGTCTCCTGCCCCGGTCACGATAGTCTGGATTATAAAAGTTTTAATTTGTCGAGCAGTTTCGATGAGTATGATAAAAACCAACAGAATGTTTATGAATTTATGTACCTGCCCATCAGGAGACATGGCTAGATAAAGCACTCTTAGTGTATGTCCAGTGAGAGTTGCAACCTGTTTTACCAAGGAGCTCACTAACATCAAATTCTAGCACTTTGTAATGGAAACAATTCGATGTATTATTATTAACTCGGGTTGAGTTTATATTTGTACAATCATCGATACACATAAAAAATCTATGAATTCCTGGAATAGCAAATTATTTTGTCAAACAAACTAGGAGCAACAGTTGGACAACTACTAGTCTGAAAGGAAGAAGCATACCTTCCCCATGGATGGATATTTCCAAACCATTATCTGGTTCTGAGAATACCCATGCGTGCTAACTAGTTCGTTTACATTCTTACACCACGCTAGATTACAGACCTGCATAAGAGGAAATGGTTAGTTGTGAGTTTCAAAAGTTTCCAAGCAGAAACTCATTTTTTTTTCTTTTTTTAAGGAATAAACAGCGGAAACTCCATGGTGAACGCATTACTTGGCTCCCCGTATCAACACAATTCAACATGTTGCTGTTTGATGTGTTCCAGAAGCGAATGCACCTGTCGGCGGTGCCTCCTCCAGATGCAAGAAGGTTATGCTGATGTGGCGACCATGCTATGGCTTTAACTGCTGCGGTGTGCTCAGTAAGTTTTAAGACTGGATGTTGGGAACGTAGGTTCCAGACTAAGAGCTGCATAAATTGCGAAACAATAATGGTTATTTTTCGTATAAATTTTGATTTACGACGTTAAAAAGCGTGATTAGCATAGCAAAAATTGCTAACCTGGTTGTCATTTCCACCGGATGCAAGTTCTCTGTCATCATGTGACCATTTCAATCCGCAGACCTGCACGATCCAGAAAGCAGTAATTATCAAGCTTCAGCATATATCGAGGTTATAATTAATTTCATAGCGCTTTACAAGAAATACTTAATGGCAACTCGGTGGAGGTCAGTATCGGCGTCCAGATTAACAAATAAAGCATACCTCAGATCTATGGCCAACAAATTTGCTGATGATATCATCCGGCACACGAATATCATGTTGAAGAATGTTTTTATCTCTACTGCCAGAAGATAAAATGCATGAGCTCCATGCTAAAACTCCAGTCCTTGTTTCATGGCCACGCATACATCGGATCTTCTTGCACCGGGTGCCGTCCCATATCTGTATACATATATCTCTATATGTTACGGTCTTGCATGTTGTCACCAAGGATATCATTTTATTCCATGATTGTATAGTTCAAGCCTTTTGCATTTGTTAATAATAGTTTATGAATGATTCCTCACATGATAGAATGCCGGAGAGATAATCATCCCACTCTTCATTTCAAGTGAAACAGTAGTAAGGAAGCTTTTCCTTATTCAGAAGGTATTTTCATACTAAGGAGTATTTTTCACTTCGTAATGACTTGGTAATAAAAAGAAGCTAAATACACCAGAAGATATTCGCGTGTATTGGCGGTAATCTCTCTAACTTTTACATAAACAAATTCATGGATGGTTTCAGAAGTCATGTTAATACGCCGACTGACAAGCATATCATTCACCAAATGACGGATTTTGTGACCCTACAAGACATCAAATTAAAACACAGATATTACACTTTTAGCTTAGCACATACAGAATCTATAGGTTACTTCCAGTTACAAATGGAAATGCTTCACCTTCTTTGTTAGATGTATAGCTTAATCATCTAAAGTTAGCGATCTTTTATCTCTAATACTGAGGCCTGTCCTTTTGACCTCTTAAACATCACTTGTTTTCTCTAATCAAAGTTCAATTTTCCTCATATGACAGATGAAACCTTGCCATTTTTCCCCTACAACAATTCAAACTTTCCACGTAAACAACAGTAATTCTTAGCATCCTTCAGTCTAAATTGAGAAAGGTCACATCTACTTTTTATTAGCTGAAATTGAAATATTTTAGGCTAATTTACCTGCACATCACCAAGCCTCGTTCCAATGGCAAGATAAGAGCCTTCTCTAGTCCACTGTACAGCACACACACCATCCCTTGAACCCAAATCGCACAATTTTGTCACCTGTGGTAGGCAACAGCATCTTTTTTACATATGAAAACATAACAATTCAACATATTTTGCCAATCAAAACCTTGCCAGATCAAATATTCAAGCAATTTTCAGATTACTAGTAGGAGATTAGAGCAGTTTGATTAGGACCTTACTATTAGATGCACTCCAAAGATACACACAAGTACCTAGCCCGACAGCCAGTACATTCTGTGAGGACCAGTCCACCAAGTTCAGGTAGAAATCATCTTGCAACGACGGCGCATCAAGTACCTAAACTTCATTATTAGAAATTTTGACTATAAACACTTGCAAAATGTTAATACTTGATTCGAACTTGTTTTCAGCCATGAAGCCAGCCCAAAAGTTAACCACGAAGATAGTGAACTTCAATTTCTGAACTGAGCTTTGGGATAACTTCTAGACTAACTTTGCTGTAGTAATTGAAGTAGTCCTAGTAATCTACCTTGTGCGGAGTTTTGGGAATTTTTCTGGGAGGTTTGGGCGGTGTGGACACCTCAGATGCGCCGACGCCGGCAGTCGCTGAGATCCCAGACGAGAAAGGCGAAGTTGGGGTGGAATGGTCCATCTTAAATCTGAACAAATTCTTGTTAGGGCTCATCGGCGACGACTGTCCGCATCCGCCTCCACTGATAGAGTCTTCTACACCGAGCAGCTCTGTTCGTAGAAGCCTAGAGTACGCGTCGTTGCCGCCTTCCTTCTTCGGCGAGGGCTTGTCAACGAGTGTTAGCAGGTTTAGTCGTGATGAAGATCGGCATGGAATGAATCGGTCGCTGTATGTGGTTTTCGACGGCGATGGAGTTTTAGGCAATGCTGGAAAATGCGAGATCGGAATTGCATCGAGCTGTAAATCCATCCCCACTGGGATGTTCAGCCGGCTCCGGCGGCCAGCCTCCATCTCCAGACTTCCTCTCTCTAAAATCTCTCACTCTGTGAGTGTGTTTTAGAGAGAGAAAGCTCTACAATTGTTGATGGCTGAGAGAGATATAGAAACAGAGTGAGTGATTCTATTTCAACGGTCACTGCAAGGGAGGTTTAAAAACACCAGGTGGTGAACAAAGTAGCCGTTGGACAGGACAACATCCACATGCCGAACGTAAAGTCCGACTACCGAACCGACATCAGTTGGTTAAGTAATTGCTCATGGTTTTTATCTTAATTACATGGGTCATCTTCGGACGGAGAATTCGGAATATTAGTCGGTCGAAGAGTATCGTTATTTTAATGGAGGCCGAATTTATTCCGATCTGCTCATCCATCTTCCCTGATAAGCTAAGCTTCTATTTTTGACTGGTGATTTCATATCAACTCCTCATCTTGTTCTACCAAATATTAATAGTAATTAAGATCAATAATAGATTTCAAATAATTGATTGGACGGAGTGGCTTATATAGTGTTAGGTGCGGAGAACTTAATCAAATTATCGTCGTTTTTAAAGATCATGATATGAAAAGCTAAAAGGAGCGGCATATTATGTAGGCACAAGAATAGAAATAATATCCATCGCATTAATAGCCGAAATTAATGATAGTAATTATTTATTTATTATGGTTTATGGTTGGTAAGGTGTGGGTCCATATTAGGATTGCACGACGTGGAGAGAGATATACGACCCTCTGAGCTCCTGCTTGCATGAGATCCTATTATGTTGTTTTATTTTGATGTATCTAAAGCACAATATTGTGTCTTTAATGGAAAGTCACGAAGCTCTTTTTCTGTGTTTAGCAGGATTTAGTCTCTCTCACATATTTAGACAGGTTACATATGGACAGACGTGGACAGGCGAGATGGATTCTTGCTTATTTGTTAATTATTTGATAAATTTATATATTGATGTTGGATTTTCGTAAATAAAGATCTCTAATGTACTTCGTAAGGGGTATCATTGTTATACTTTGTACTTTTTTCGTCTTACATCATCAGTCAGGCTGAGATGGACTCCTTTAATACAGGCAATGCTGTATAATAAACGGTTTTGTATTTACTCGAAAAATCAAAGACAATTTGATCATGACAAATAGGTATATTTTGGACAAAATAGATTAAGGGCATAAAAACGCTAATCCAATTATAAGGGGGCAAAAAATACAAAATGCCCCCAAAAATGTATTGACTTAAGCTTCATATTGGTGAGGACTAAATTTTACCTTCACAGCATGTGTAGATATAAAATTTTATCAATTTTTAGTTATTTAGCATGAGCCAATTTGCACATTTAGTACCCAAACTTAGCCTACAATTAAAGTTTAGTACCCCGAGTTACCAATGTGGCGCCGTTCATATCTCCATCCGTTATCCTGTCAATAAATCTAACGGCATGATGACGTGGCTGTTAACTGGTAAAAAACGTGCGAATTTTTGTCACGTGTATGTCACATGAGGTATTGTTTCTGCATTTTAAATGCTTTCTGGCATATTATTCTTGTTTTTCGCTTAATTTCGTCGTCGTGAAAAGCATAAAAATAGTTTCCCCGTTTAACTTTTTATTACTTTACTTTTCACCACAGCGTGCGACTCAATTCCTCCATCGATTTCTTGACTTTTTGTCGGAATTCTAAGTGGAATTGAATCCACACCACGGTAAAAAGTAAAGTAATAAAAAGTTAAATGGGGAAGATGACTATTTTTGTATTTCTCACGACGACGAAATTCAGCGAAAAATAAGAATAGTACCAGAAAGCGTCTAAAATACAGAAATAATACCTCATGTGACATACAAGTGACAAAAATTCACGCACTTTTTATCAGTTAACGGCCACATCAGCATGCCGTTAAATTTATTGACGGGATAGCAAACGGAGGTAGAAATGGCGCCACATTGATAATTTGGAATACTAAACTCTAATTATGAACTAAGTCAGAATACCAACGTTTGCAAATTGGCCTTTAGGTATATATCGTTACCAAGCCCAACTACCTGTCCTGTGATAAAGTTCACGGCCGCGTTTAGCCGTGACGAGAGCATATCGAGTCCAGGATAAACCCCTTCTCGTCTCCCGCAATTGTCTTCCTTCCCGGAGCCCCATGGCCATGGCAACCGGAGCTCAGCTTTTCCGCTGCTACGTTCCTTCTACCCATCTCCGCCGCACTCCGGCGTCCACCTTCCTCTTCGACAACCGCCTCCGTTCCCCACTTTCCCCAGTGCCGCCCCCGTATAATTCGCGCAACATTATCTCTCTCAGTTCAAGAATCAAACATCTTTGCGCCTCCTCTGCCTCCGCCTCCCGTCCCCTAATCCCATCACCGGAGACTGTAATCCCTAATTATCTCCGGAATCTAACCCCTCTCTTAATCTGCAAATGGTCATTCATAATCTCACTCGCAATCTTCGCCGCGAAGAGAACATTATTGCTGCTGGTCAATCCCTTCTTCTGGACCTACTTCAGCTGGGCTTGGATATTCTGGCCATGGATAGTCGCCATCTGTATCGGAATCTACGGCCTCTACTCCCTCCGCCGCCACTCCCTCGGCTGCGCCACCGTCGTCGAGCAATTGTCGATCGTCACCGCTGCCATTACCTGGCTCACTGTGGTCCCGGCGGCACAATTTAATGGTTTTGTTGAAGGCTGGCCGATCGTGCTCTTCTTCGTCTACCATTACTTCTTCTTCTTCGAATCGTCCGTTCGCCGCCGCCTCTACGGCGATCTCCACCCCCGCCGCCACGACCCAAAATGGGATTTGTCTCTCCCTAAAGCATCACAAGTCGCGTTCGCCATGCTAATATTAGCCGGGCACTGGTTAGCGGCCTACGAAGGTCCTGAATTGCATTTGATTTCTGGAGGATGGAGAAATTTGGTAACTTGGGGGCTAGTTTTGGTTGTGCTATTTATGAGGTACCATTCGGTATTGTATTTGGCTAAGTATTCGGAGAAGGTGGCGGTGCCACAGGCAGTGGTGCAGTTCGGGCCGTATCGATGGGTGAGACATCCGATTTATGCATCGACAATGCTGCTCTTTGCTGTTAATTGTATCACATTGAGGGCTCCTCTCAGTATGTTGTTCCTGATAGCTGTTTGTGTTTGGTATTACGGGCGGAAAGCGGAGTTGGAGGAGGCGCTCCTGGTGGAGACTTTTGGGGACAGGTATATTGAGTATGCCAGCAAGGTCAGGTATAAGCTTATTCCTTTTGCATACTGAATTGTGTCTAGGGAATTGATGTCTACTTTTTTCTTTAGAGTACTAGTTTGGTGTTTATGAATGAGAATCTGTGACCGAGACTGATTAATCGATATATCGCCCTGTCGCCTTAGTAGTAATCCGTGGGTAAATAGTTTGGCATGTTAAGTTTTTAAATTGATACTTATCAATGAAAGAAAAAAAAAATTTAATGCATTTCAAAGTAACTCAAGAGCTTCTAGGAAGAATATGTGTTCTTTTAGTGATCAGTACAGTGCATAAATACCATCCGCTGGAGTCGATTGTTTGTAACGACAATTATCAGTTTATGGATCGATTAGGAGGAGAAAGACAAAGAAGACCCTGAATGCATGGTCTAGTGGTCCTTCATGTAGTTCCACCACATTTTTCAAACATCAATGAAAGCAGCTATACAAAGAGATTGTCTCTGTTTCTTCATGTTTTTTCAAGTCACTCAAGTTTTTTTCTTGTATCAGTGCGTAAGTTTCAACTTTCTTATTTCCAGTATATACTTAGTCTTTGTTGCCGGAATAGTACTTAGTATGCGACCAAGGCAACTAACTTTCCCAAATTACAGTCCTTTTTGAATCTTTAGGAAACTTTTAACACCCAACAGTTGTGCTTTGACCCGTGGCGAACACAACGACGCACTGGTCGGGGTTTACCCTATCTAGTATCCTAGGCGGGTTCGAATCCTGCCAACGGTAGGAGAAAAGTATGCTTCGCAAATTAGTGGACATACGTGCAATAAATGTGAAACCCCCTTCCCCCCAAAGAGCCTGGATGAACACCGCCAAATGAAAGGCTGGTGCCGGGATTGGGCTCCGCTCCCTGGATTCGCCTTTTTTACTTGTGCTTTGACCTCCCCATTCAAGGATTCTGGTTAGTTCATGTTCTTTTTAAGTAGAATTATCTGTTGAGGGTTTTTAGTATTGACAAAGTGAATAGCCCAAACGGCTACTAGTAGTCCTTGTATGGTGGCTTAGTCTACGCTTTTTTTCTGAACGTACCTATCTAGAAATAACTTCGCTTGATTTAGTATGGGTCGCCTAATAGTGGCTTTACATGATCCCTATATATTCTTTTTAAGCAGTACTCTCTTCTCTCTTAATTTTCTTTTTTACTATGTCTGCAGAGTTTCCTATTATAATCTTCTCTTAACACATCTATAACAAAAGGAAATAAATATGCATGATGTTAAATATGGAACACCTACAAGTAAATTATTATTTTTTTCTTTTTTTGCCATAGCTTCTCCGAGTAAGAGAGAGAAATATAATCCATGGTATGTGGTATGAGACTCCAAATTGATTCCAAGCTTCCAAGCATGTGAGGTCCTCCATCTCTTTTAGGGATGAGTAATGCTACAGCGTCCGAGTACTTTATCCGAAAACTTGCGAGACAGAGAGGAACTCGTTTGTGTATGTTTTCGGACGAAATAGTCGGACTATGCAACATTTTCCATTAGAGATGGAGGGATAATCTTTACTTAAAACACGTAGTTTGCATGGAGTTTGTTCAATATAGCTTCATTCTTTCCTACTTTGTTCAGGAGATGTTATAGATTGGTCTACCATTGTCGAATTTTTAAGTACATCTCTTGCCATCTATAACTTGTTGAATTATTGGACATATATATACACACATACAGCACCGCCCACACCACATTGCCGTTCTTCTTTTTCAATGGGTTTTACACGTGCTTTTTGGGTATTCATGTAGCTGAAAATGATATTAATTTAAAAATAATATTAACTTTTGGATAAAATTTATAGCAATTATATTAAGTTGAAAATTTGGAGAAGAAATTTAAGTTAAGAACTATATTAGCTTATTAACTTTTTAAAAAAATATATATTATTTTATATATACTTAGGGGTAAAACATAAGAATGATTGTTTTCTACCAGACTTAGTAAGTAGTATTATCAATATGGAGTGGTTTAGTTGGTTAACAATATTCGGTTAAACGGTTGTGGAATCTTTGTATGATTGAGGGTTCGAATCTGCACAAACACGTTTCTTAGTAGGCAAAATTGTAATTGCACGACTTATGGTTGAAATTACTTGTATCTTGTGGGATGGGGATATTCATTGCAAAACCCCCAAAAATTCTAGCTGCTTATTCGACTTATAATTTTGCGGCTTTTGGTTTTTCTTGGAAGAATTCACTTTTACAGATAATATGTAAAAAAAAGAATTTACTAAGAATATATACATAATTTGTGTTCTGAATGAATCTTAATAATACAATAGATATTTCGTGCGAAGCCCATGTAAGTTGAAATTAATTTCGAAAAATTGTATATTTCGAGAAGATTACATGCACGCTCGAAGCTGTTTTTAGGTCAACTAGACTCGTACCTAAATATAATTCAGGTCATATATATATATATAATATATATATATATTAGGTTTACAAGTGACCTAAATAGACTCCGATCAACCGGAATTGTAGCCAATTCTGTTCAGGTGGGATCAGAATCCAACACGGGCTATTTGGGACCATAACAATATAATTCAGGTCATTTACAATAGAGTCGGTTTGGTTAGGTGACCCGAACGACAACTGGTGCAAGGCCCCATGCCGGGCATCCAAATAGGGAGAGTTATACATCAGTTTCTTTATCAATTTATATGTTACAAATAAATCTCTCGTTTATGTTCGTTATTTTTTATTTCGTATATATATTCAGAAATATTTTTTTAAAAATTAATATAAAAATTATAGATTATATTAAAATTTATATTTTTTTTAGTCAATGTTTTTCTAAATAACCTTTTAAATTTTAGCGGTTAGTGAATTAATTTTAATTTTACTTTTATTGAAGTATGAAATATATATTTAGAAAAATAAGTCAAAATGTTAAATAAAAAGTTGTATAATAATAAAAATCTACTTTTGTATATTTAAAATTATTCAAAAATTTTTTATATAATAATTAATATTTTTTATAATTTAATGTAAAAAGTTGATTTATACTCTTAAGTAGAATAACTGAATAAAAAGTTTGAAAAAGTAAAAAGTTTTCCATCCAAATATTCCGTCCAGTATGATGATGGACTCGCACCAAATCTGCACGCACGAGATCTGACGTGTCGGTGCACTGCATGTTCGTTGTGTCGCTTTCCCACCCGCTGATCTCTTTGACCATTGACTCCCGCTGGTTTGGACAGCGGGAGCGGGTCCCCGCTGGAACGGATGAGCTGCCACGTGTCACTTACACGTGTCATCGTACACCAGTGTTGTAGGCTCGTTGTCCGGTGAGACTAACTTAAATTCACCTGGCGAGCACGCAGCAGCGGATGAGCTGTAGTCCCGTGTGCATCGTACGATGATCGCTAAACTCGATTTGACGTGCCTCCAGTGTTTAGATCGGTAGTACGAATGCTTCAAAAGATTTAATTTCTTCGGTTAGTGAAATTAATATAAATATAAGAAGAGTTATCTATCGATCTCTTTTTTTAAACGTATAAATTAGTTTTTAAAAATATAAAAATAATATTAGTATCGATCTTTTTAAACGTATAATTAGTTTTTAAAAATACAAAAATATATTAGTATGATGACATAAATATATTATCATGTCAGCTTTTTTAATTTTAAAAAATTAGTTTTATACATCAGCTACAAATAAAAAATTGATATGTAATTTAATTTAAATATTAATTATTATTTTTTAATGCAAATATGAAAAAAGCATTTTTTTTAATTTGGATAAGTTTTAAGATAGTATTTTAATTTTAGGCTTTATAGAAGATATGATGTAGTCTAAATTATATATTTATATTAAAATATATACTATATAAAATCCTAAAATACTTAATATTTAAATTATAACATAACTCTTAATAAAATTGCGGAATAGCAGTGCTTTAAGCTAAAATTTGCACATAAAACTCGGTTGCTGTTTTGCACATCAAATACGAAATTTGATGTCCTAGTCAGCTTAGAGATTAAAAAAAATTAGATTTTTGCAAAAAAAAATAAAAAAAATAAAATTCCATACTTGTTAAAATTATTTTACATAAATTTTTGCTTTTTCAGAAAATATAAATAAAGTCAAACTAAATATGTATAAGTATTTTCTAAAAATCAAAATAAATATGAAGAAATAAATTTTGATTTTCTATATAATTTTGTATTTAATTTTTTTTTTAAATAGATGTTTGATGCTCTAAGAGTTTGTGACGGTAAGCATCTTCCAACCTTAAAAAGCTACTTGTGATTTTGTGGAAAAAATGAATGTAGAAGTTGTATCCTAAAACAATAGGGATCGATACAAAAGTGTCATATTTTTTTTGGGTTAACAGAAAAAAAGGCTTTTCTTTTTTTATTATCATGGTAAAAAAAAATTTTCATAATAGGATAATTTTTGTACGAATATTATAATAGATAAATTCATCGGATGGTACCAAATTATATTTTATTAATCAAAGAGTTTTAATTTTTTTTATCTAGACAAACTCGAAAGTTTGTATTACTTTTTAGACATACAGAAAAGATAAATCTTGTACCTATTTGTAAAGGCTTAAAAAAATGCTCTTTTTGACGCACGGAAAGTTGTCTTCCCACCTCCATCCATCACGGTTTTCTCTACTATGGCGAACACACGCAAAAATTTATGAAAATTTACGAACATTTGTGAATATCTACGAATACTTGTGAATATCCGCGAACATCTGCGAACATCCACGAACACCTACGAACACCCACGAATATATGCGAATATCGACGAACACCTACGAGTACGCTATGAACACAAAAAAATATATAAAGTAGTATAGTTTTCGGTGATGTTCGTAGGTGTTTGTAAGTGTTCGTGTTGTTTGTGTGTTTTCAGAATAAAAAATTGAGGACATTTCAATAATTTCATAGCAAAGAGGCGCAAAAAAGCCAAAATCAGTTAGAATACAAAAAATACAAAAATCAATTAGTTTGGACATAAAAACGCAAATCGCCCACATAAAAAGGATCCAGTAATTCTGCCTGAAAATATGTTTACCATCTTTTTAAATAATTTTTTATTTTTTAGTAATTAGCAAATTAAGCTCAAGATTTAAAGTGACCTTTCGTATCGTGTTTCAGTAAATTTCAAACTCGAGACATACTGAGCGTGCTGATAGTAATGTCCAACCTACTGATATATATTTAATTATTATTTTAAAATAAAAAAATTAAAAATAAAAACTTATTTAAAAATTTAAATAGAGATTTTTTCGCACGTACCAATATTGGTTCGCGCGATCACGCAATAACCTGACTTCCGTACGATTAGGCACGTGTTCTTGGCGCTATTATGTAGTGTGCTAATCCACTCGCCCAATCCTATATTCGCTTCACTATTTAATAAGCACATAAAATAATCACCCCTAATCCATTGGTGTTTTAAATTAATATTAGTGTCTAACGTAGTAGAAAGGTTGACTATTCTGGTATATTAAACCAAAAAAAGTGCGCGTTGAATCGGAACCTACGTGCGTGAGCTGTGGATATTCTTGTTCCTTGTAGATCTTACAGGTCGCAAATATAATACATTATTTTTCCGCCTTTTACGGTGTCATCCTGACTACATGGACTATAGCACACAACTGAGTTCTATGAGAATACAATATTTTATCCATCTAACTAATATGAGTGTGCAGTATACATCATGATACTAGGACAGCGTAGAAATTGGGACATTATACTCGTTTCTTAATTAGACTCCTTGTATGCTACTACTCTTACGCTCGGTGAATATCGGTATATTTTTAACGAAAACAATTATCATCAGTTTTCTAATTCATACTAAATCACAAATTTTGTCTTAACAACGTCCGTCGGCGGTCAACATGATAGTTCTCCACCATTCACCGTAGAGGCCGATTCGCGAATACGAGAAGAATACACGTATAGCTATTACCCTCGCTGTTACAACAAACAGGTACTTACTCACAATCTTAAGCGTATACTATTGGCAGATGAATTATGAATTAGAAAAAAATAAGTCATTACTTGTCTAATTAAGTATATTCAATCATGATACTTTCGCTTATATTTTGTGACTCAACAAATTCGTGTGTGCGTACTATGGAGCATGCACCAGATGTCGCACTCTATGCGGTTTTTTTTAATTAAGTTCAAATAATTTATGTTGCTCTTTTCTATTAGCTTCATTCTATTTTACGAAAAATTATATATGAGTTTTTATTTTTAAATATTACAACTCAAATTTTGGTGGGACTGATATCGCACCACTATAGGGGCTGATTTGCAATACGAGAAGTAATTATATAATTTACCCTTTTTTTATTTCTATCGGGAATAACTATAGCCTTGGATTACATTTTCACATTTTTTTAGTTTTAAATATAATCTTTTTGATATATTATCCGTTATATCTTAATCGAACTAACAATTACGAGAATTGGCAGATTCCACCCCGATATCTCAAAAAAAAGAAAAAGAAAAAAAAGAAAAAAGAAAAAAAAGGAGAATGGGGCCAAAGTCTACTACACAAATGGTTAAGGCAAATGACGAGAAAAGAAATGCTCTTGATCTGCTTCTTCTTGGGAAATACCTAAAATAGGTATAATCACAAATATGAATATTGAAAGAAAAAAAGCTGTCTTGCTGGTATATTAAATATATATTAAAATTGTGTGAGATATAGAGATAGATATATGTCTTGTTCAATATGAACTTTTTTTTTAAAAAAAAATATATTTTATTACAATATCTAATTACCAGAAATTTGAGGCAATTAATTACGCAAACAAAAATGGGTTTTATATATTATGACGCAACTTTAATAATGGTTTTACTCTTAAACTAAAGGGTACGCTATTTTAGCTTTTAATAAACCGTTAAATCTACTATTTTATATGACCAATTCTGAAATAAAGTTCGAGTTCTAAAAATAATACAAAAATATTACTACTAAAAATATTAAATCTAATACAAAGAATTATTTAAAAAAAATACTATTATTTTAAAAATAATAATTAAAAAAAAACATATTCTGGAAACAGTAGTAGCCAGTAGCCACCTTCTCATTCTTTTGCTTTCTTCTCCCTCTTATAAATAAACAAGCCCCACCTCCCGTTCTCTCCCCCATCATCACCATTATCATTCATATTCAATCTCCATCTTCTCATATTATATTATACCAAGCTTCATAGAAGGATCAGAGAAGGAAGGAGGAGGGATCAGATCAAGAAGTTCAGAAAATCTTATAATAGCAGCTAGCACTGTTCATGGAGCTGTGCGTGGACGACAAGTGGAAGCTGGCCAAGAAGGGAAGTAGGAACAGTTGCAGCCGGAGAGGCGCAGTAGGCGATCACGGCGGCGTCGGAGCCGGGACCGCCGGAATCTCTTACTTGCGTCGCTCCGCCAGCGCCGTGGAGCCCCGCACGGCAGCAGCAGTAGCTGCGGCGAGCTCCGCCGGCCGATCTTTCACGAGCCGATGTTCTAGGCTTGTCAAGGAGCAGCGCGCCAAGTTCTACATAGTTCGCCGCTGCGTCACCATGCTCATCTGCTGGCGCGACTACGCTTAACTTCAAATCTTTCCCGCCGCCGGCCGCCGGACGTGACGACAGAAAACAACAGCAAGATCTGATCAGCTTCTCTTTCTTTCTGGGAGATGGTTTAATCACAGCCGTCCAAAGATCGAGGAATGGCGCTCGACAAGATCATCAATGGCTTCCACCTTTTTCGTTTTATTCATTGTATATATTATATAATTTCTCATGCTGAAGCTGTTCTTCGCTTCAGCATTTTCGCGTCTCCGATCACTAGGAGACGATCGTCAGTCGTCTGCATGGAAGCGATCAAACATTTTTGAACTCATTATTTGAATATTTTAATTCTTTTTTTCCTTTTTTTTTCATCTAATTTCATTCTGTAAATGGGGATGTTCAGATCAGATCTAAACTGAGATTTCTTTGAATGAACAGTAGATTGGAGCAAACACTGGGGTCCGGGCATGCCCGCCCGGCGTGAAGGTGCTGACAAACTGCTTAATTTTATATTATTCTCATATACTACGTTTTATTAAAATAATTTATATTAGGGTTTTATTATTATTTACATGAGACGTAGAAGCTAGGGTTTGATTAAGAAATAGAATAATTGGGAAGTGGCCAATGGAATCACTGGTTATGACTCCTCTGCATGCTGAGGAGGCGGCGTCGGATCATAATTTGTTAAAGCCATCTATACTACGAAAGGGCCTCAGCAAATTGGCGGTTATATTTTAATATTAAAATTTAAAATTTAATATAAATTATAATAATTATTTAACAATTAAGTAGTTTATTTAGATAAAATAAATAATAATAATTATTAATATTATCAGTGATACTAATGGGTGAAAATCAGCGGAGTTCGAATCGATTACCACAAAACTCAAACTTGGTTCTAATGGTTTAGCACGAGCTCGACGAGACGAGTTTCAGAGACTGAGTTCGAACTCGACTCGACTCGAAAATTTCAAGCTCGAACTCGACTCGATTGTATCAACTGAGTCGAGCTTGAGTCGAACCTAGCTGAACTTAAACTCGGCTCGATTGTATAAATTAGACCAAGTTCGAGTTAAGCTCGAATTCTAACTCGCTTAAGTAATTTTATTATAAAATATACTTGAATAAAATAGAAAAGTCCGTTTAATTACTCAGTCTCGATACTCAGACTTGGATCAATACTCAGTATTACTCGAACTCGAATAATACTCGAGTCGGTTTTATTCGAGCACGAGCCGAGCTTAAATGAGTTCGGACATGAGCTCTTAGTGAGCAGCTTGGCTTACTCAACCACTCTAAGATAATAAAAATAAGTGATTATGGCATACGTATTATAGGTTTGTCATCCTTTGATAGGGTTGTTCATTCAGTCTGGATAGGATCATAGGACTGAATTGGACCGGGACCGAACATCATATATTTGCCGAATTGAATATGGGGCCGAAACTAAATCGGTCCGATTCTGACCGAAGTGTATAACGAATGGACCGAACCGGACTGAATCACTTTGGACCCATCTGGCACTCGGGGGTGCCGTGCGAGGTGTGATGGGTGCACGCGCGACCCATCTCTCTCGTCGCCACCACCCTTCTCTGAATCTCTAATCTCCGGTTACGCCGTCGGCATCATCATCGCTTGAGCGGCATGATGACCGGTATATGAAGCCCCCCTATTTCCTAGTGTGAAGTAAGGCACAAGATTTATGTCTATTCCAATATTGTGATAAAAAAATGGATTTATTTACTGGTCACACAATGAATGTAAAAAGATTTGGCGTAATTTCGTGCCCAAGTGTAAGCCCAAAGATTCTATTAAATTTTTCATGGGCTATTTTTGTTCATGTTTGTTATGTTCATTATTATTTTTGGTAGATGAATTGATCGGAATATTAGACATTCGAATCAGCCGATAAGGTTTTATCATTAATCTTTAATAGTACTGATGAAATATGAACTATATATTATGTATTACATTGTTCTAATAAACATCTTTAATTCTGATCAAGATTTTCGGTGTCTAGCTGAATATAATTTTGATAATTCAGATCCTGACATTTGCCGTCCGCATCGATGGTGCCGTGCCTACTGTGCCGACATACATGATTTTTTTTAGTTTTCAAAATTTTTCGGCATGTATCATGCCTGTTTATATCGTGCTGACTTGTGCCAAAATATAGACGTGCCGTCCGTTGCAGGAAATGTAGCCCAACACCTAAAAGTCTTAATTCTGATTATATTAAAATTTTTGATGATCATGATAGATAGCAGTGCTATTTTGATTTACCGATAGATTGAAGGCCTTGATTCACTACCATATTCACTATTTAATTTGAATCTCTGTAGCATAGCAAGGTTAGCTCGACTGGATGGGGGCGCCTCAGAAAGTATCACCATCCAAACTTAAGCCCGCACATAATGAAATGTTTTACAGCTTTCGTTCATTAAAGGTGTGTACTAGCTTGGTATATGATTTTCCGCGAGTTTGAAGCCCCTACCGGGACGTGTGCTTGCATTACAGATTTTACCACGATAATCTCAAAAAAAATTACATTCGTACTTTTTTTTATATTAAAAAAAAAGAAAAAAAAAAGTCATATTAGTCCCTACTTTTAAAATATTATACAAATCAACACTCATGAACTGTATGCCAGAAATACTTTAATTACTATATAAATATTTATTAAAAAAATTTGAATTTAAAAAAATATTTGTTTGATCTACAATTTTATTGTCCAATTTTTTTTTTTTTAAAAAACATTTAGGTAGATTTTTTGAAAATTTTAAAATACTAACGAAATAGTAGATAATTCGTTAAAGAGTGTAAAGTTTTAAAATATCTATTTAGAAATATTTTTAAAAAATTTAATAAACATGTATTTGGATTTGGGACATGCAGTTGGTTGGACCTTGGAAGGACTAATAAGCAACCCTTGAAACACCCAAGAAGAGATAGACATCACTCGCATCATCAATTCACATTCCCAGTGACATTACATCCGAAGGTGGGCATAGGGGCCCTTATTATTATATTTATTATTATTTATAAATAAAAAAAGAATAAAGAAAGATATCAACATAAAAAGGATATTTTTTTTCAGCTCTATAAAATACCGAATTCATTTTTAACTCCTCATTAATTGTTGTGCCATAGTATTTTGATAACTATGTCAGTATTTTTTGAAAATATTTGTTATATAAAAATTATAAATTTTGATGAGATTTATATTTTTCATATTCAATATTTTTCTAAAAATATTTTTAAATAGATATTTTGAGATTTCAAAATTTCAGCAGATTAATAGGTCGGATTTAAAATCCGTTAACACTTTAGATGCTCAAAATATATACTTAAAAAAATTTTGTGAAAATTTTTTTTAAAATAAAAATTATAAATCTCATCAAAATTTATAATTTTTATGTAAAAAAAATTTATACAAATAATACTCATCAGCTGGTCAAAATAAGTTGGCTCGAATTACAAAAAAGGGCCAAAAGTGAAGATAGAATTGTTGAAAGGCTGAAACTGAAAAATATTTGAAAAGGAGGGGCTGAAAGCAAATTAATCCAAAAAAAAAAAATTATAAAAAAAAATTATAAATCTCGTCAAAATTTATAATTTTTATGTAAAAAAAAATTATACAAATAATACTCATCAGGTGGTCAAAATAAGTTGGCTCGAATTACAAAAAAAGGGCCAAAAGTGAAGATAGAAATATTGAAAGACTGAAATGAAAAATATTTAAAGAGGAAGGGCTGAAAACAAATTAACCCAAAAGAAAAAAAAAGGCAGCGAAGAAAATGCCATGGGTCGACGATTGATAGACTAGCGGGAGTCTAATCATCACCAACCCAACTCCCATTCTGTTTGGCCATCATACTCTCTCTCTCTCTCTCTCTCTCTCTCTCTCTCCCAACCACAGTTAATTAGTAGAATTAAATATCAAAATAATTACAATCTATTTATCATTAAAACTAAATAGATGGTTTAAATTAAAAAAAGCATGAGTTAGAAAAAATTTATTATACCGTTTTATTTTTAATTGAGTTCTAGAATAGCAATTACAATTGTAAGAATAGCAATTACAATTCAAAAAATTAGCAGTTACAGATAAAAAAAAAAAAAAGTCTCTCTATGTTAGATTTTATATAATTAGGTTAATTTTAAAATTGTTCTACTAAATATTCTTAAATTTATAATAATAGTTATTATATTACATGAATACCGAATAAACGATGTTAAAAGAGAAGCGCAATCACGCAAATTTCTATATTATAATCGACGCATGAAAGGCCGGATTCGTGGTCATGCTCTCTTCCGTCCCTAAATAAAAATGTTGCAATCGAACGGCTGCGGAATTACCGCTGATCGCAGGAGTTTTCGTTTACCACTAGATATGAATATAATTATATGTAATGGTGTATGAATATAATTTTTACATATGCATAAATTATTTATTTTATACACATTTTTTTATTGTTTTTTGGTCTTGATCGAGTTCGATTTCTATCCTACATCTCGACTCATACTCGACCAGTAAACATTAAACCCTCTCAATCAGGTCTTGTTGAGATTCGAACTTCCGACCTATTTTTTATGAAGACTAGGTCTTTGGCCTCTTCTCAAAATCCAGCTTCGTTAATTAATTAAGCCAATGTTAGTCGGTTAAACCCATATTTATCTCCACTACAATTCAATTTTTCGCTAGCTCAAATCAGTTTCTGGTGGCAGTATGAAAAGTATTACACATGTTAAATATTCTTATTTCAAAATATTACAATTTTATTTTTTTAGGTAATTAGTAATGGTTACAATATTATTTTTTTATTAAACAATTTTCTTTAAAGTACTTTATTTTTTTTATATTAAAATTCGATTTCTATTCTATATCTCGGCCATGTACTGTTGTACTTTAAGTTATTTAAGTATCAACGAGTTAGTAACCCGTGATATAACAACCATTGGTGCAATGGTAGGCCCAGAAAGTCAATAAAGACCCATAGGTAGTATCATACAGTTAGTGGGCTTTTGGCCCATCGATACATTGAGCTATGCAATTTTTAAAGATATTAATGGCATTTTTGTTTCTACAAGAGTAATTTTGGCTCAAGAAATTAGATATCCTTTTTCTAATCATTTGCCATGCATACGTATGCTAAATGTCTCTCAGCAGGTATCAGTTTGTTTGCGCCAACTTCTTACACCTCACACTGCTCCTCTAATCAGACGTTGACAAGTGTCTCTTCAAATCTTTCTATAGCGGCTAAACGTTATATCTTATACGCGGGGTTATAATGATTGGAGAAATAGTATGAGATCGATGAAGTTGGCGTAGGTAAACTGATATCATCTCAGTGAACAACATGAATGTAATTTTGTTTATATCGCACAACTTTGGTAAATAACCTAATTATACTTTATCAACAACTAGTAGCAAAATGAGTCGATAAAATAACCTTGTAACGTGCTGCAATGTGTGCACGTTACAATTTCTCACTTTATGAATCATGCACCCTAACCCGTATTAAATGATTAAAAAAATGTTGAATTAGACCAGCGTTGGTCGGTTAAACTGATATTTATCTCCACTAAAATTTAATTTTCTGCTAGCTCAAATTATTTTCTGACGGTGGAATGAAAAGTATTATTCATATCAATTTTGACCAGCAGATTAGGTAATTAGTAATGGTTATAATATTAATTTTTTATTAAATGATTTTCTTTAAAGTACTTAAGTTTTTTTACAACTACTCTAGACCGTCTACCGTTGTACTTTAAGTTATTTAAGTATCAACGAGTTAGTAGCTCGTGATATAACAACCATTGGTACAATGGTAGGTCAAGTAAGGCCCAGAAAGTCAAAGGCCCATAGGTTGTATCATACAGTAGTGGGCATTTTTTAAAGATATTAAAGGCCTTTTTGTTTCTACAGGAGTAATTTAGCCCGACAAATTAGATACTCCTTTAATCAAAAAAATAAATAAATAAAATTCGATACTCTGTTTTTTAATCACTTGCCATCTAAATGTCTCTCAGCAGGTATCAGTTGCCTGCGCCAATTTCTTGCACCTTATACTGCTCCTCTAATCAGACGTTGACGCTTCTTTTCAAAACGTTCATATCGTATGCAGTTGAAATGATTGGAGCACGGTATGAGGTGCATGGAGTTGACGCAGATAAACTGATCCCATCTCAGTGAACTACATGAATGTAATTTGGTTTATACTGCATACCTTTGGTAAATAATCTTTTTTGATACTTCGGGATAACTAGTAGCAGAATGAGTTGATAAACATTTGCGGTATGCTGCGCACGTTGAAATTTCTCACTTTATGAATCATGAACCCTAAACCTCATTAAATGATGAAGGAAATGTTGAATTTTCCGTAGATATTTCACGGTTAATGAATTTTGACAGCAAAGCTACCTTTATGCGAAGGCGCGCAGAAGCCAACCGGCCAGACCAACATATCATCAAAATACATTTAAATATAACAGAAAAAATAAAAATATCACACGCATATACGGAATTTTTAGACACAGAATGATCGCTCCAGCACCAAAAATTCCAGTTTTCGATCGGCAACGAATCAAAATCTGAGCTTTTCGATCTCCACAAAATCTGAGCTTTTATACGACCTAATCAAAGTAACATAATATTAGAGTGCCCTAGAAGGCTAGAAGTTGAAGGCAAAGCCATAATAAACCAAACCAAGTTCCACTATGAGAGTGACTTATCAACGTCTAAGTACGCTTATCTATTAACATCAGAAGCATAAATTATTATTATTTTTTAAAAGAAAATATAATTATTTCATGAACATTTCTAAACTACACAAGTTTAGTAGAAGAAGTTATGTTCAGGATGGGGGGAGTGGTCGTTGATTAAAAGCCCTCAAAACATCGAACAAGAATAGAAAGAAACCACTCACCAACCCAACTAAAATCATTCACCTGCAACTCCCAACCAGTTCTGCAGAAACAGAAACCAACCTCGAACGCATTTCTTATCCCGAGACACATCGGCGATCGTCGGATATTGTTGTCTGCTAACAGTTTTTAATCTTCCTTGGCTGCAAAGGATGCCAAGAGATCAGCTGCGATGGATGGATCCTTCACATACTTCTCAACCACCTAATATATGTTCTATATATATATATAGACTTTCTTCAGCTTTCTCATCATCCCTACAAGAATATCCATTTTCTAGCTAGTTCTAGTCGTATATTTGATTGCAGAGGATGGATTTGTTCTTTGTTTTGAGTGCATTGCTGATCGTATTGTCAGGGAAAATCCATGCGCAACAGACCGGTGTCACAAGGCATTACACTTTCAACGTAAGTTTTATAATTATTATGGTTTATATGGTTAATGGTAGAGGGATATGTAGGCTGCAGTAAAGTGATCCGATTAGTTGTGCGCAACTTTCCAAATCCAAAAAAAAGCTTTTTTAAAAAAAAATTTTTTTTTTATTGCCAGCTGGACATGAATTTGTTTCCTTGTTTGTGATTTAGATCGAAATGGCAAATGTGACAAGATTGTGCCACACGAAGAGCATCGTGACCGTTAACGGGCAGTTCCCGGGGCCAAAGATTGTCGCTAGGGAAGGCGATCGCCTGCTCATTAGGGTTGTCAACCATGTCCAGAACAATATCTCCTTGCATTGGTACATATGAATGCTAACAACTTAGTTAGCCGCCATTTTACACCATTTCTTTTGAAAACTGTAAATAAATCTAAAAGTAATTAATTTCTACTCAAAATACTCAAGTTGCAAATGTTTTCATTGAATTGATAACGATGATGAAAAGGCATGGAGTCAGACAGCTTCGAAGTGGATGGGCAGACGGACCGGCGTACATAACCCAGTGCCCGATCCAGACGGGGCACAGCTACGTCTACAACTTCACCATCGTAGGACAAAGAGGAACTCTTTGGTGGCATGCTCACATATCCTGGCTTCGATCAACTGTCTATGGCCCGATTATCATCCTCCCTCAAGTCGGTGTTTCCTACCCTTTTGCAAAGCCCTACAGAGAAGTCCCTATCATCTTCGGTATATTAATCGATCTTTAATTTCAAATTACGTCGATTTCCTACTCAAATAACATATCGAGTTGTCCTTGTTGTTTTGTGTAGGGGAATGGTTTAATGCGGATACAGAAGCAGTGATTAACCAAGCTCTTCAAACAGGAGGAGGTCCTAATGTTTCTGAAGCTTACACCATTAATGGCCTCCCTGGTTTGCTCTACAATTGTTCCTCCAAAGGTATTAATTAAAGAATAACATAAAAAATCCTTATCTTTCAAGAAATTAATAAATAAATTAAATTAAATTAAAAATAACAATGCTTTGGCTGAATTTTATCTGCATGCGTATAGATACATACAAGCTGAAGGTGAAGCCCGGAAGAACATATATGCTCCGCATGGTCAACGCTGCACTCAATGACGAGCTCTTCTTTAGCATCGCAAACCACACCATGAACGTTGTCGACGTCGATGCGGTCTACGTGAAACCATTTGACACGGACAAGATCCTAATTGCACCAGGCCAGACCATGAATGTCCTGCTCAAAACGAAGCCCAACTTCCCCGGTGCAACATTTCTCATGGCGGCACGGCCCTACGCCACCGGTCAAGGCACTTTCGACAACTCCACCGTCGCCGGAATCCTAGAGTACCGAAACCCGAATTCCCTTTCTTCTTCACATATCAAGAAACTCCCGCTTCTCAAACCGACACTCCCCAAACTCAACGATACTTCATTTGCCACGAACTTCACCAACAAACTTCGCAGCCTCGCATCGGCGCAGTTTCTAGCGAACGTGCCGGTGACCGTCGACCGAAAATTCTTCTTCACAGTCGGCCTCGGTGCAAGCCCTTGTCCGGGGAACCAGACTTGTCAAGGACCGAACGGTACGAAATTTGCTGCCGGCATGAACAACGTCTCCTTCACGATGCCGAGCACCGCGTTGCTGCAAACTCACTTCGCCGGCAAATCCAAGAGCGTCTACGGCTCAGATTTTCCAATCATCCCTCTAGATCCGTTCAACTACACCGGCACCCCGCCGAACAACACGTTCGTGATGAACGCGACGAAGGTGCTCGTGCTGCAGTTTAACACCAGCGTCGAGCTTGTTTTACAGGATACCAGCATCTTGGGTGTAGAGAGCCACCCGCTGCACCTCCATGGATTCAACTTCTTCGTCGTCGGCCAAGGATTCGGAAACTACGACCCCGTCAACGATCCGGCGAAGTTCAACCTCGTAGATCCAGTGGAGAGGAACACCGTCGGAGTGCCTCCCGGAGGTTGGGTGGCTATCAGATTCCTTGCTGATAACCCTGGTCAGTGTAATAAATTTCTTAATTTGTACTAAGATCTTAAAAATTAAGTGACGCGTAGAATATGAAAAATTTTAAGCTATATATTATTAATAATAATAACGTCTATAGAAATATCGTAAATATTGCATTTCAAATCTGCTGTAGGAGTCTGGTTCATGCATTGCCATCTAGAGGTGCACACGAGCTGGGGACTGAAGATGGCGTGGCTGGTGCTGGACGGAGAATTGCCTAATCAGAAGTTGCCTCCGCCGCCGGCAGATCTACCCAAATGTTGATTATTTGTTTTGTTCTTTTTTATAATTCATCAAGCCAAAATTCTCAACTTATTGACCACTTTTTGTTGTTTTGTGTTGTGTATCGACGTTTTGAGACTGATTGGTTGGTTATGTTGTGTTCAACAATAACATCAAAGATCTTGTAACTTTTTTTTTGGATATTAATATTAATAAAAGATTGATATTACTTTTTTTTAAATGATGAAATGAATGGCTCACACAATTTGTCCCAATTGTATGGTGGCTGAATCATTTGAGCTCCCTTAGAGTAGCGTGGCAATGCCGGTTCGATCCGTTGCACCTGTGAATTTTCTTAGGAAATTCAATGGGCACACGGACACGCGGTGCGTAGTAAATCTAAATAAGCATATACGAGCCTGTTGGATCTCGGCTCCACAACACACAAAGAACACAACTTCTTAGAAAACACAAGGATAAACTGAGAATTTGAAGCAAGATACATTTGTGCGACTATTAGGATCAGGAAATGGAAACATCTTCATCATAGGCATAGCTGCATACAATCTTATCTTTCCCGGACTCTGCTCCTGTAGGATGCCACAATGTTGTACTAATGCAACCACGGCAAGATCAATTCTTCTTATACATGACTTACTCCCAGCTGAGTTGCACTTGTCTGATGAAATTTTGACTTCTTTTATGGTTTTGGGAAGCGGAGTAAATGATATGCAAGAACCATTAAGAAGGCTCGTACAAAAAATAGAAAATGTTGATTTAAACAGATTTTAAAATAGTCATTATATATATATATATAGTATTATATATATATATATAATATATATATATATAATATATATATATATATATAAGTATAATAATTATGATATTAATATATATTTTAACATTCGTTGAAAAGTGACAAACTACAATATATATCTACGTCCAAAATTTTTCAAAAATGCATTTGAAATATGTCTTATAGACCGCCAAAATTGTAATAAAAATATATCCTTTTGAACTACAAATCCGACTGTTCATCAAGTATATTTTTATACTTTTGCAAAAATTTAGACAACAATTATAAATTAGAATAAATAATTATAACTTATTACTTTTCAAAATATTTAAAATTTGTACTAAAGTTAATGAATCTTCAGAACCCCTTGTATATTCATTTCAAAAACATGTTCATCTACTATGTAGGTCAAGATGGCCGAGTTGGTCTAAGGCGCCAGTTTCAGTACTGTCCGAAGGGATGGGTTCGAATCCCATTCTTGACAAAATTTTTTAATTTCTTACAAATTTTTAATATAGATTTATATATCTAAACTAACTTTTAATGATTGATGACTAAATGCTTCAATTGTACACTGTTTTCATTGTTCAACCTTACTATTATCTAACACGACTTTATCATATCCTGCAAAGGCTAAGACAAAGGATTATAGTATTTACCCTTACCGTTCCAAATAATTAAAAATATTTACTTACGTCTTACCGACCACATTTTATCGTGCAAATGCTACATCTCGGTGATAAAGGGTCACGGTATCTACCCTTACCATTTTGAAGAATTGAAAGTTATAGAACCAATATACTCATATGTTAACTATGAAAAATGAGCACATAGCACTTAGAATGGATGGCGAGGATTCTATTTTGTGATATGAAAAATAAGCGCATATATATGTTAACTGTCATCCGTAGGAATATGAAAATTTTATCCTCTTTGTACTTCAGGCTTTTGGGTCTGCCTAGGTCGGATGGATGGAATACTTTCGGGTCGGCCTAGCCGAAAAACTGGAACAAGTGGTTGATTACGAAAAGAGTTCTTCTTTTGATAATCTCAAATAAAAACTATGAAAAAAAAAATTAGTGTATAAAAGCTTTGCTTTTTTTATTTTTTATTTTTTAAGATTAGTATGTTAAAGTTTGCACCCAAGAAATCTGTTTGATCACACATATTGAGTTAATCTCCTCAATAGTGTGCTCTCTCCATGCAAGAGAGAGAGAGAGAGAGAGAGAGAGAGAGAGAGAGAGAGAGAGAGAGAGAGAGAGAGAGAATCTGCAGTTGGGAAGACATATCTTTTGCATTTTATGTTTATCTAAGAAGAATGAATGGAAAAAGGGGATTTAAAGATCCTCCATTATTTATTGTCTTCTAAAAGGAAAATTTCCAAGGTGCACTGTCCAAATTTAGCTGTTTAACCTACATGATGTAGATACTTTGGACTTAATAGCATTTTTTGTAGGGTAAATTTCAATAAATAAGACAATAAACCGCGAAAACATAGCCTATGACTTTATTTATTTGTCAATGCTCATGGAAGTCACTTTCGAGGAATCCGTAGGCTACCTTCTGTTAATTGGTAGGACACTCGTAATTTGTTTGACTAAAACTAGTTTTGGTATAGCAGAATATAAACTTTATACCATCTCCACCTTAAAATGGAAATTGAAATATTTCGCGATGAATTATTTTTGGACGTTTTGTCAAAGAGTGCCTTCCTAAATTCACTTTTAGCCAAATGGTATCCTCTTTAAATTAACTTTTTACTACACTCTTTACAACGTGAAATAACAAAAATATAATTTTTTTTTGAAAGAACAACATTTTTCGTAACCATAATATAAATATATTAGTATTTTTAAAAAAAAAAATTAAATATGAAAAAAAATAATTTATGATGTGTTCTACACCTTTTATATTGAAATGTTTTTCTAAAAAATATCTCTAAATAGGTTCTTTAAGGCTTGAAATATTTACTAGTTGCAAAAATTATGGAGCAAAAAAATATATATTTAAAAATAGTTTTGAAAAAAATTTAAATAAAAAAATTGTAGCACACAAAAATCAAATTCTTTGTACTTAATCTTTTTTTTAAAAAAAAAAATACTTATATATATATATATATATATATATGTGTGTGTGTGTGTTGTGTGTGTTTTGTAGTGATTTTATAAGTTGTTCGGACGAGAGTATTTTTGTCAGTCAAACTATTAAGGGGCACAAAAGCACCAAAATTATTTTATAGAACACTATTTACCAATTCGCATTTTAGGAGGTACTGTTTTGATAAAATACCAATTATTCTTATATTCATGGAAATGTCATTGTCATTATTATTTTCAATAGATAAACTATGTCTTGCTTCTTATCCAACCTATTATTGTACCAGTTTTAGCAAGAAAGGTGCACATTTTATGAACATAAATCTCCATAAATCAGAAATAATTGTCACAATCTCCAACATCCTTGTCAACTATACCACATCAATCTAAAGTTTCATAAAGATGAACCTTCAATTCTTTTCCTTTTTAATCCCCACCAAGAACTCATAAATTCTACCGGATTATATTTATTGTCCTAACGAGTATCATTCTAAATTCCGAACAACTCATTCGTCGTCTCTCTTCATACATTATCGTATACAATGGAAGTGCGAGATAGAGCGATAGAAGGTGCTCTATATTAACTCTTTATGAAAATAACCATATGTTTCCTTACTAACGTATTTATTCTCATCTATTTTACGAATCATATACACATTAAAATACTTGAAAATATGCGAAAAAAAGTATGTATATAAATAAGAGCTGAATTTTCAGAATCAATAAATTAGCGAATTATTGGATTAATAATATAGATTTTCTTGGTTGTAATAAACATAAAAAATTTTCCTTCTTTATCGAGTCCCAAACATGAAAATTGAAATCTTTGCAAGTAAAACCCTTCTAGGGTTCTTGCTTTGCCCCCCTAACACGAACGTTTCCAACCGTTGGTCGATCATCCTCAACGGTCTCGATTTACTGGACCTCCGCGCTTATCAACCCCCTGCTCCCGCCTCTCTCTCTCTCTCTCTCTCTCTCTCTCTCTCTCTCAGTTTCATGACTTCATCTCTAATATCTCAATAGCTCTTGGATCGAAAAGTTTTCTATTTCTTGAATAAATTTGAAGTGCTATGACTGATCTCACTCGAAAGTCGAAAGCTTTATTCATTTTTATTGCGAGCTTTCGTACACATATATGTTGAATCAATAGAGAGATCGTTAAAAAGGCTGTCGGAAATGGGGGTGAGACCGGCGATCGGCGGCGGCGGCAGTGACAGGCTGAGCAGCGAAGACTTAGGTAGAGAGTTGGGCATGTTGCTACGTGAGCAACGCCCGCAAGATGCAGCAGTGGCGGCGGTGAGTGACCGCGAGCGAGAACTGAGCTTCTACCGGAGCGGCTCTGCGCCTCCGACTATCGAGGGCTCGCTCGCCGCGGTCGGCGGCCTTCTTTCAAAGAGCGAAAATGGCCTCTTTTCTGAAGAAGAGATTCAGTCGGACCCGGCTTACTTATCTTACTACTATTCTCATGTTAACCTCAATCCGAGGCTTCCGCCGCCAATCCTTTCCAAGGAAGATTGGCGATTTGCGCAACGGTTAGGAGGGATAGGAGATAGAAGGAAAGTTCTAGAAGGATCTGGCAACGGATCTCATTTTCCTACTGGGGTTGATGTGAAGGTGAGTTCTGAGACTAGGAATGGTGCTGGGGATTGGAAGGATAAAGGTGGCGATGGGCTTATTGGGTTGCCTGGTATTACGCTGGGACGACAGAAGAGCTTCGCCGAAATCCTTCAGGTAGATCTTAATATGGTGGTCAAAAAAATGTCATCTTGGTTACTTTTTTATTGCCACATGAGAATCTTAATTTATATAGGCATGTGAATTGCCTTAATTGTATGACAAATTTATATAGGCATGTTGATGGTTGAGCAGATATTTATAACTATGATAAAATTCTATTATCGTAGGATGAACTTGGCCGGACAACTCCAATCTCCAGGCATCCTTCTCGACCAGCAAGTCAGGATGCTAATATTAAGAGATCTAATAATGGTTCATCCTCCTTCAATGGTGGCTCAGACTTAAATAATTCTGATGATCTTGTGGCAGCTGTAGCAGGCGTTGGATTGTCAAATTCCGGAGATATTGATGCGCAATTCATTGCCCAGGCGAAGCTTCAGAAGGAAATTGAGGATCAACACACGTATTTTCTCGATTCACGTAAAAGTAACCATTCTCTGAGAAAACCAGACGTGGGACGTATAGAAACGCCTATGTTGAGCTCAACTAAGCTCTCTTTTTCCGATTTGGGCAATGCACATCATAAGCCTTCTCATTCTTCCTCCAGTTCATTTGCTAAAGCACACTCAGCTGGTAGCCCAGGCGGTTCTCCCGGTCACTTGGTTAATGGTGATCGAGCAAATGGGCTGTTTGGGAACTACGGGCTTGCAAGCCCAATGGGCACAGGAAATCTGCCTCCTTTGTTTGAAAGTTCTTTTGCTGCTTCTGGAATTTCATCACCCAATGTGAATTCTAGGACGATAGGGGGTTTTTCATCCGGATCGAATTTAACCGGAGCAATGGGCTTGTCAAATATTAATAGAATGGCTGATGATACCGCCGGAGCTCTGCAAGTGCCATTAATGGACCCACTATATCTCCAATACGTGAGTGGCACTGATTACGTAGGGAAGTTTGGTGATCCTTCTTTCGATAGGGCTTATGTGGGAAATTCATATGCTGATTTACTGGAGATGCAAAAAAGTGTTGTAAGTTCATTTCAAAGACAGAAACAGTATGATATGTCTTTTGTTGGAAATTCCGGAGGAAGCCACAATTACCATGGAAACCCAACATTTAGCAATTACATGTCGTATCCTGGAAGTCCGTTAGCAAGTTCCGTTCTCTCTGGTTCTCCTATTGGTCCCGGTAGTCCTCTTCGACTTGGAGAACATATTATACAATTTCCTTCTGAAATGAGAAGCTTCATTGGCGGTGGAATGAGCCAATGGCATTCAGATATTGATGGTGGCATTGATGGTGCTTTGTCGCTCTCACTCCTCGACGAGTTCAAGAATAATAAGACCAAGTGTTACGAGCTTTCTGATATTGCTGGCCATGTTGTTGAGTTCAGGTAACATAATCCACAGACGGGACTCATGATCGAAATCATGCTTTTTACTTAATATATATAGAAATGCCAAGGCTGAATACCATATGAGTTGTGCGAAGCAGAACTCATCAACTGAATTTTATTGCTGTAAAAATGTTTTGTGATAGCTTGTTATCTCTTGCAATATGTGAAAGGCAAATAAGTCTTCCTATGTTGAGGCATATGCAAATGCAAATGCGGAGGCATATGCAAATGTAAATGTATATGCAACTTTCTGGATATACTAAATTGAACCGCTTAATTCATGCAAGTACGTAATACATAAAAATCTTATTAATGTTGACTGTGTCATGATATAGTTACGTCATTTTCCATCCAGATAGATATGAATGTAACTGTATTGTGGGTAATTATTCTTTTTGTTTCTCAGTGCTGATCAGTTCGGGAGTAGATTCATACAACAGAAACTTGAAGCAGCAACAACTGAAGAGAAGAACATGGTTTTCGAAGAAATTATGCCTCAAGCAATGACATTGATGACAGATGTTTTTGGAAATTATGTTATTCAGAAAGTATGATTCTTTTCTTTCTTATAATAACGAAAAATATAAATGTAATTGTTTTTGCTATAACTGCATATGCTCATTTTGCTCCTACTAGTTCTTTGATCATGGTAGCCCAGCTCAAATCAGGGAATTTGCTGAGCAGCTCATTGGTCATGTACTGACGCTTAGTCTTCAAATGTATGGATGTCGTGTAATCCAAAAGGTACATTCACTGAACCCTTGTATTTTTGCATTTGTCTAAATATTCATTTCAATGTTCGCGTTTCGCTGTTTAGTGTGCTATTTTTGTAATTTATATGAACATAGACGGAGATCACCATCAATTTATGGCTTCTAGAGTAAGAAGAATGTTTTTTTTTTATTTGTTAATATAGGCAATAGAAGTGGTTGAGCTGGATCAGAAGACTAAAATGGTTAAGGAGCTTGATGGCAATATCATGCGCTGTGTGCGTGACCAAAATGGGAACCACGTTATTCAGAAATGTATAGAGTGTATTCCCCAAAACGCCATTCAGTTCATTATTACATCCTTTTACGGCCAAGTTGTGACCTTGTCTACCCACCCATATGGTTGTCGAATCATACAGGTTGGTAACTATCTGTTATTTAGTAATATGGTACTTGGATATTGTACAATACGATCAAAACAACTCTTGGAGGGATAATTACTTGGTGCAGAGAGTGTTAGAGCACTGTGATGATCCCGAGACACAACAGATTGTGATGGATGAGATAATGCAGTGCGTTTGCATGTTGGCGCAGGACCAATATGGAAATTATGTTGTTCAGGTACTTTATTTTCCAATGTTTTTTTTTTTACTTAAAGCATATTTAATAATCTTCTCTTAATAAATATTCAATGGCGGTTTGTACTTTAATCAAATTCAAGCTTCACAATTTCGTTTACCTGCATGCCATGAATTAATGGCCAAGTATCTTTTTCACCTGTTGAATTTGTTAGAAGATATCATCATGAAGGTTCAGTAATTTCAGTATCAGGGGTACCGAAGGTAAAAACCTTCCGGTAATAAGAATTTAGTGTCTGACTGCTATGGTTTATGCAGCATGTCTTAGAACACGGGAAGCCTCATGAACGGTCAGCCGTCATTGAAAAATTAGCTGGGCAGATAGTTCAAATGAGCCAACAGAAATTTGCTTCCAATGTTGTTGAAAAGTGCCTAACTTTTGGTGATCCAGCTGAACGTCAAATCTTGGTAAACGAGATACTCGGTTCCACGGATGAAAATCAGCCTTTGCAGGTTATCCTCAGACGTCATTGTTGTTGATTCTTCTAGCCGCTTTGATAGTTAAAATTTTATATATGCCCCATTGTCAAATGATGTTCGCAGAATGCCATTATTTACTTTGTAGTGCAGTTATTATAGATATAAATTTAATTGATTCTCCCGGCATTCATTACAATGTATAAATAATCTTTCTCATCGAAAATTGCTTGAAGTTTGAAAAAAAAAGGAGTTATCATTATCATTCATCAAAACTACGATAATTGACAACTATAATTCATCGAAATTGCTTGTAAGTTTGAAAAAGAGAGAAATTATAATTCATCAAAACTATGATAATTGACAACTACAATCGCGGCAGTTTTATCTCCGACTACTTTAAACTTTTTAGAGCTTCAATGACATTTTTAAGTTGAATTGAGATGATTAACCTTCTTCTGATAGTAGAATGCTGACTACTGTGTATTCAATTTACTTGTTTGTATTTTCATGTTAGACCGTATCTAACCTCACGTGGGTACGCTTTTACGTTGAATTCAGGCGATGATGAAAGACCAGTTTGCAAACTACGTTGTACAGAAGGTTCTGGAGACTTGCGCTGATCATCAACGTGATTTGATCTTATCGCGAATTAAAGTGCACCTGAATGCGCTTAAAAAGTACACATATGGAAAGCATATTGTTGCACGTATAGAGAAACTGGTCGCAGCTGGTGGTATGTTCCGTATTGCTCCATATACTTTTAAATACTAGATGTTACTTTTCCCCGTCGTACATACGACATGGAGTATTAGTCTTAACATGCAAAGCTGCTAGAGTTAACCAAATTTGTACCAGAACTTGTTGCTGCTTAAAAATGAATCGCGTGATGATGGAAGAAATGAGCTTGATTCGTTTTTGGGTTTTGTCAAAAAAAGCCCTGCTTCGCTAAACTTTAACAGAATAACCTCTCAAATGAAAATACTAAGTTAGCTTTCTTAAGTTTGCTGGAACATTTTTTTAGCTTGTTGGAGCACTAAGATAGCTCGTCTGTAACATTATGATACAAGTACTAGCAACATAACACTTTTGAGTTTTCGAGTAGGGTATTTTTTGAAAAAGTTCAAAGATAAGGACTGATTTGTATGAGTTATGAAAAGCAGGGGCTTTCTTGACAATTTTCCTTCATCTTTTTGGGTTAAATGTTAGTAGGAAAAAGGGCTTTGCTATGCACTCTCAAAAAATCACATAAGAAACCACACATGTTGACGTGGCACAATCAGAACCATACATCACGATGGGTATATCTGTAGTTTTGATATTTTTTGCGGATCACGAGAAAATTGTGCGGATCATGAGACACGTGTGGTGGAGATTAATTGTGTGTGATTTGTTGAGTAGTTTGTTGGGGGTGAGTAGTTTTTTCCTTTCAAAAAACGCAAAGCAATTGCTGTATTTAAGTGGTTACACTCCTGTTTGAGTTCTATTAACTCACTTCGCCATGCAGAACGAAGAATCAGAATGCAGAATAACCGTTCTTCGTAGAAGACGATAGCAAATCACGATGTACAGCTAACAGAAGCTAGTGTGGGATCCTTGTCTTTGGGGCAGAGGTACAAGGTGACCGAAAATAAGGTAGCTGCTCGTACCGTATATGTATATTCTGTAATTGAAGGTTACAGATTCGTGCGGAAATTAGAGACGCCGTCGTAGAGGAGATAAAAAGGAGCGCGCAAGTTCATTGAATGTAAAGAAGCGTAGCGCATGTAGTTCGGTTTGCTTGAATCATTGCTGATAGTTGTAGGTCAGGATGAGAATTTTGTTTGCTAATTTGTTTAAAATTTTAGACAATTTTTTTAGTATATGTAAATTGCTTGTATTGAAACAGTTCTCGTTGCTGCAAATTGCAATTTTATTTGCCAAATTCGAAGATTTGTCATTTTTTTTTTTCAGGGAATTGTATCATGCTCTGCCCAAAACTGATCATGTGATGTTCAATATTTTTTTTTTTTTTTAATTTTTTTTAATTTTTTTTTTTAAGATAACAAAGTGAAATCTTCACAATGCGCTAACTTTAATATTATTGGAAAGATTGTTTTCTAATCACTTCAGTGCATATTGAAATAGAGTAGAGGTCAGAAAGTAAAATTTTAGTCTGATGTACGCTCCAGTAAGGAATGAAATATTGGTGTTCTGTTTGGCTATCATATACTAGTAATAGGCTAAAAAGGCATTGATATTTCTTTTTTTTAAGAGCCGCTCGTGAATTTCGAACATGGGATACGCGCTTTCTAAGGCGCATGATACATTGCTCGACTCCGAGAGGGTTGTGACGTTCAAAAGTTAATTGATTAGCATGAATTTGCATCAGTAGGAGAGGTAAATTCCAATATGAGGACATGCTACTGCAAATAATCTTAACCAGATTTTTTAATATATACGAGAGAGAGAGAGAGACTATTATAAGATCGACCTTATTTGGTGTTGAAAAGATTGGATCATTTTTTATGATCGGCATTACGAATGGACGATCTGTTCTATTCATATTGAACTATTATACTAAAAACCTCCGAACAATAAATATTATAAGTTTTCACTATATCTAGATGGTGCATCCGATGATCTGAAATCAATCAAATTGAATGGTACGGAGATCATAAAATTATATCATCCAAATATCAAAATTATATAAGAACCGTTCTACATTGATCAGTTTTCACACGATCAACATCAATCATTTGGCTTTTTAAATGGATTTGTAAATCGTAATTTTTAGTAATAATAAATTTCGACATCATTTATTGTTTGTTAATATTGTAACCATCCGATGAACTATCAAATTATAATAAATTCATCGATTTTTATTATTCTGAGGTTATTTGGGTGATAGATCAATATGAACGGAGCCAATCATCCACTGTAATGCCGATCATTAAAAACGATCCGACCTTATTTAGCACTAAACAAGCTCGGATCATTAAAAAGTCTGACCTTAGACAATAACTTGGAGAGAAAAAAAAAAAAGAGAAGAACTTACAGGTCGGAGCTTGTTCATCCAACTCATTTCTTATAGGTAAGACGACGTTTACAATACCCTGGAAAACTTTTTGCTACCGGATAGTACCATTCGCTAGAAGAATGCTGGGGCAACATATCAGAAGGTCGTGATGATCATATTTCATGATATAAACCACAGTAAATTAGAAGTATATATCCATGACCTCGTCATGAAATCAAGGAGGATGAGGTCAGCTTTCATGACCTTGTCATGAAATCAAGGAGGATGAGGAACACAAGTCAAGGAGGATGAGGTCAGCTTTCATGACCTCGTCATGAAACCATGGAGATCACATCCGTGTCGCATGAAATCATGAAAGCGTTCGAGAGGCTTAAAGTGGTGAATTTGAAATTAAATCCCAACAAATTTATATTTGGAGTCACCTCAGAAAAATTAATCGAACTTTACCCAACTACGACCACGGTAACTTTCAAATTTACGCCTTCTCATCGACTTCTTTGTTCTCATAGCATCACCCCATCTTCCTGCATCTCTGAGTATATTTGTCAACAGTAAAGAGCTTCCTGGACTATCTGGCTCCAACCCCGTCAAACGAGAAGCTGCTACCTCCGCAAGCTTCGGTTCGCCGTGTTTTCTGCATGCCCCTAATAATGCTCCCCAAACAAACGAGTCTGGTTCGACCGGCATTGCATTGATAAAATTATATGCCTCATAGATCTTCCCTGCTCTACCAAGCAGATCTACAATGCATGCGTAATGCTCCGACTTGGGCTGAATCCGATATTTTTCTTTCATCAAATTGAATAAATTTCTTCCGAACTCCACCTTTCCTGAGTGGCTGCAAGCAGTAAATACACCAGTGAATGTCATATGATCTGGCCTGACTCCGTCATTCTCCATTTGATAGAATAGACGTATTGATTCCTCGCAATACCCGTGATTCGCGTAGGCGAAAATCATAGAATTATAGCAAACGGTGTTCCCGACACCCATCCCGAGAAAAACCATCTCTGTTTCAAATATGAGCCCACACTTGGCGTACATGTCTACCAGAGAACTACCAACGAACAGATCCTTCACCATTCCTGTAGCAACGGCATAGCCATGCATCTGCTTCCCTCTCCCCAAGTCCATGACATTAGCACATGCCGGAAGAAGACTACTGATAGTGACCGAGTTCGGTCCGACTTTTGCGATGTTAACCATTTTATTGAACACTTCAAATGCCTTATTATAATTGAAGTTTTGCACCAACCCAGATATAACTGAAGTCCAGGAGAATATATCGGGCGTAATTCCATCGATCTGCATAGATGATAACAAACTCATAGCCATCGCATTGTCGCCGACTCGAGAAAACCCAGAAATGAGTGCATTCCAAGTAATTATATCTGGTTTTATACCACCAGATGATTGCAAGAGACCAAACAAAGCCATTGCATCAGTTACTGAACCATAATTTGCATAGCCAGAGACCATAGAATTCCACACAACCAAATCTTTGTGAGGCATTATATCAAACACTTTGCGGGCGAGGTTAAAGCAGCCACATTTACAGTAGAGGTTAATGAGAGCACTACATATGAATTCATCTGGCTGGGTTAAATGGCGGTAGATAAAAGTGTGGAGTGATTTTGCAGTTCGTGGATTGGAGAGGTTGGCAGTGGCTGCGACGGAGCGGAGGATGGTCGGAATTATGTGAGGGTGTCGCCGGAGATCTTCGCAGGCGGCGAGCATCTGCCGGAAAATATGAAGGGTATGTTCGTGGAGGCCGCGACGGGAAGAGTCACGGATACGTGCGATCCAACGGCCAATATTTGTTCCCGCCATAAGGCGGAAAATAGGATCATCCAGTCGGGCAGCTATTTAGCTCCTCTCACAAATGAAAATAATACTATTATAATAATAACTACAAATGAAAGCTAGTGTTTGAAAAAAAAAATTAGAGATAAGTACTGTTTGGATACGGCTACAAAAATATAAATAATTTCAAAAAATTTATATTAATGTTTAAATATGAAATTTAATAATTAAAAAAAAAATATAATATTTTATATTGTTAAGATAAATCTAAATAACAAAACTTTAATTACATTAAATAATAAAATATTAAATATATTACAATATTATATTATTTAATTACTATATACTACTTAATAATATTATTATGGGCTAAAATCGCCGAACGCGATAATAACATGAGGATACTGTGGAGGGATATGGGCTTACGTGGCGGCTACTGGTTGGTTGCGTAACTCCTTGCTTCAAAGATAAGATAGAAGAAGAAATAAATAGAAGAAATTGCTGCAGAAGAAGAACAACAATGGCGACTGTGTCGAATCTATCTTCAACTTTCATCAAACAGCAATCTCTTCCTATCAGTTCTAGCACCAGGCGGAGTCATCTTCTTCATCTACGAAGACCCACGAATCTCCGCTTCAGAGCTGCGAAACTCCCTGATGGTGTGAGTAATTATACTCTGCAATTCCTGAAAAATTCTTCCTTTTTCTTGTGAAATTAAAGGTCTAGAGATGTTGTTGCAGGTGGTGGTTCCAAAGGATGAGCCGAAGGTGAAGGAGTCTTTCCTTGGATTCACGAAGACTGCAGAAATTTGGAATTCAAGGGCTTGTATGATCGGACTCATTGGAACCTTCATTGTTGAGCTGGTCAGTTTTATATAATTACGTCCATATTTTCATCTCAGGGAAAACAATAAAATTTAAAAAAAAAATGCTTTTTTAGATATATGGTATGAGATGTTGCATGCTTCGTGTACAGCTAGGGTTGACTGGTGCATGGATCTTAACATGCAGGTATTTCATAAGGGTATTTTGCAGATGATTGGTGTGGACGTTGGAAATGGACTCGATCTTCCTCTCTAACACATTCATCTCTCTCTCTTCTCATTCCTCTTCTCTCCTCTCTCTCTTCTCTCTCTTTGAGATATGTATGCTGAAAATTCTTATGATGGATTGTCACGAAAGAAAATTTTGCTCATAAATGTATACACTTTTTCCCTTTTTTTTCCCTGAAAGCTTAGATATATGGATAGGATTTATTGAGAATGGTGGACAAAATTGGTGTTATGAGATAACGGGTGCAGATAAAAGAGAATGGAACATATATTTATAATATTAAAGCATAAGAGAAAGATTTCTTAGTTTTATATTTTAATATAATTATTTAATAGTTAAAATAAATTTAAATTATATGTGACAGTTATTATAAATATTAATTTATATTTCGTAATAAGTTATAAATCATCTTTTTTTTTAATTTTCATATTTATAAGTCTAGATTTTTTTTCAACTATCTATTATTTTATTCTCTTTATAGAATATAATATGTAAAATATTGGTATAATCGAAGGAATTAAAAATACTTTCTAATTATGTATTAAAAAAGTTATAAAGTTTACTAATTTCTTTTTGTTTTTCCCTTGCTTATTTTTCAAGTCGAATGGAGTAATTATTCTCAGCTTTATAACTTCTAAATTTTAACGAGAAGTCATCCGACAACCACGCCAAAACCTAAAAACCGATCGCACACTACATTATGATTCGACCGCATGAATCAGACTCGAGACCTCGTTACGGTAGCTTTTGCCGGTAACGGTGGTTGATCAAATTACATTAATCAAATTGGCTATTTGTACTAAGACAATTGGTTGATCCAACAAATTAGACCAAGTTGAAAATAAATAAATACTTTATTATGATCTTAGGAAGTTGTTAAGATGAACGGAGTTTCTCGTAAATTTGAGGTCCTATGAAAATGTATATTTGTATTATAGATTTTATTACGATAAATTTAAAAACAAAAAATATTGGGGGGGAATATTAGGCAGTTCAAGTCAATTATCTTTATTATATTTAATACGTACTGAACCAGTCAAGGAATCCTGCGAATTTCTCTAGGTTTTGATTTGAGTTGATTAACGTTGATTGAATTTAATAATATTTGGAAATACGGTCTCTAACTTTTTTCTTTTTTTTTTTGGAGAAATACCAAATCAGCCCCCCTTTTTAATTTTCATACCATATCAGTCCCTCCTCTCCAAAAAAGCCCAAATCAGCCCCCATTTCAAACTATTTATTCTTTTTTTTTTTGGACAAAACTGTCTTTTTGTGCCGACACCGAGATCACCTACTTAGAAGTATTTTTTGAAAAAAATGTTGAACATTGAAAGTTGTAGATCTCGGCGAGATCTACAACTTTTATATTGAAAATTTTTCCAAAAAATACTTCTAAATAGGTGTTTTCGATGTCCGAACTATTGTAGCAAATTTCGGGTCGGGTCGGGTCCGACACGTTATGCTTCCCGACCTCAAAAACATAACTTTTGAAGTATTTTTTTTGAAAAAATTTCAAACATAAAAAGTTGTAGTTCTTTTCCGAAGATCCTACAACGTTTATATTCAAAATTTTTCCGATATCGCTTCTAAATGGATGATATCGGTGTCTGAAGTGTTAACGGGTATAGAGACAATTTTATCTAAAAAAAAATCCAAACATAACAAGGGGCTGATCCGACCCTAAATTTGAAATGGGGGGCTGATTTGGGATGTTTCAACGCTTGAGGGGCTGATATGGTAGTATCCCTTTTTTTTTTGGATTATTTGGGTCTTTCAGAGTTTTTCGAAATATCTTGTCAAGATGATGCTCATTCTTTTATGTTCTATTGTCAGCCCTAACTTTGGAACTACGCTATGTATCATATACATTTTTAAAAATTATCTTGAATTTAATTTATTAATTCTCATCTATCAAGTTTTATTAATTATTTTACTATTTAAATTTATTTAAAGCTAAAAAGTTACAGATTTATGGATCTGGACTTCTTCCATACAAAAGCGGGACCTTCCCTTCGTCTATTTTCCTTTTTTTTGGTGGGTTCAAATATTCCTGTTCCATAGGAATAAGACTAACCATACATGGCTCTATAAGCGTTTAACGTAAATTTACTAATTAATTGAGCCAAACCATGTTTTTATATTTTCTAATCACCGCCGTTACCGTTTTTTATTAAAATATTAAACTTTTTATCTAGGAAGTATATATACGAAGACATAACATACCACGGATAGGTAATACGATAATTTTTTAAAATACAATATATGAATACGGTTCGGACACAATATTAAAATATAAATAATAAAATAATTTATATTATATATTTAAATATTTAAAAAATATTATTAAATAATAAAATTATGTATAATATATTATATATATTTTTTAAACAAATTTGGAAAGTAAGAATCTAATTTCATCAACGTAAATAAAAAATGTAATATTTGAGTACAAAACTTTATTATTACTATATACTATTTTATACTATATAATATTTTATTTCTCTAAATAATAATAAAAAAATTTATTTAAAAAATTAAAAATAAAATAAAAATTCGAATATGTGTGTCGGACACTCTTGTTTGGTGTATCTAATATGCACAAGGTTTTTTGTGTCGAGAGGCATCCCGCGTGCCGTCCGGCACATGTCGGATCCGTCAGGATCCAGCACCGGCACGGTGCTGAGCCGCCATGCTAGTCGGCACAATTTTTTTTTATTTTTTATTTTAGATTTTATATATTCTTTATATAAACAATATGGATATTTTATGTGGCAGTAAACTATGTATTATATATTTGTACTATATAATTACGACTTTTGAATCTAGTATTTCATTTATTTGTTTTAGTATTGTTTAAATAGTTTAGTAGTTTAAAAAAAAAAAATTGTACGTATCGATACAGTTGGCACGGCACGATCGACACAGTCGGCATGGCACGGTACGTCTGATTAGTATATCTCAAATTTTGAATTTATCAAAACTCGGCTCGGTACATATGTAAAACCTTGAATATGCATGTCAGAATTTTTAAAAAAAAATAAAAGTCGTACACTTCTCTAGCGTATCGGATAAGTATCCGGTTGTGTTTGCAGCATATCCATATCGAACACCACAAGAATACTATAAGAATAAAATTTCTATATGTCTGTACTTCCTACTTAATAAATATATACATTAATTAATTAACTCCAACATATTATTTTTTTTAAAGAAAGGTTAAACGTTCGTGAGATCACGTCAGGCACAAGTTGTAGGCCTTTTTAATTCTTATCAATTTTCCCTGTAAATTCAATTCCCACATCCCCGATTTCAGGTTGGTTCTGAAACTCATCTCAATCTCGATGAAGATGACATCGAGGTGACTTCCTGGAATTAAAGAAGAAACCAATGATGGCGGGTGACAGAATCCGCTTCAACGTCGGCGGGCAAATCTTCGAGACATCGTCGACGACTCTCGCCGCCGCCGGCCGCGACTCCATGCTCGGCGCCCTTCTCGACGACACCTGGAACTCTCCTCGCTCGTCCGCCATCCCCGAATATTTCATCGACCGCAACCCCGCCGCCTTCGCGGTCCTCCTCGACCTCCTCCGCACCGGCGAGCTCCACCGCCCTCCTTCGGTATCCGACCGCCTCCTCCGCCGCGAAGCCCTATTCTATGGCCTCCTTCCCCACCTACGTTCCGCCTCCTGGGCCCCTCTCGACGGAAACCGTCTCAATCTTTCCTCCTCCGTCAACGGCGTCTCCCCAGGCGACGGAACCGCCATCCGCGCCGCGCCCGACGGCGGCTGCTGTGTGGCGCACGGCGGCATCGTCCACGTGTACGACTGGGCGCTCGAGCAGCGGGCCCCCCTCAACCTTGACTACCCCAAATCAACGACGCCGGCTACCTCGACGCCAGCAACCTGATCCTCACAGCACGCGAGCGCCACGGCCGCGCCGCCGGCGGGATGGCTCTATTCTCCGCCGTCTCCGGCGAGCTCCGCCACCGGTTCTCCGTCTCCCACGACAACGAACAGAAATCGTTCACCGCCGGCGCTCTCTGCTTCAGCGACTCCAGAATCGTCGCCGGATGCAAGGGGCGGTGCAACGAGTACTGAGTCGTCGGTAGTTATGGGCACAGTTGTCGAGCGCGTGGTGATTCTAGATAACGAGATATTCACTGTACTACGGCTCTCGACATTGCTGCCTCACCGTTGGTCGATCTGCGCAGACATATCTCAGTGGATGAGCTACGGTATTTATAACTTCTCTAGAGTGGCAAGGATCTTCAGTATCCCGCGCATCAGGTATTCTACTAAGTTCACATCGTGGATCCGCGGTCGGATCGGCGTCCGTAGAATATAGAGCTCGAACGTGGTGTTGCGTATGTCCGTGTGGAGTCCTGATAATAGTCGCACATATCTAGTTAGAACAGTAGAAAGAGAGTCTAGGCAGCGATTGACGTTTGGAAGATCTCTTCACGTCATATGTCGATGGGCGCCTCGTCATACGCCAGTACGAGCGACCCTAGGGTCAATTCGATATACTGTCGTAGTCGTATGGCTCGGTGAGCCGTGGTAGCGGTTGGAGCATTCGAGAGATAAGTCTGTTAAACCGGGAAGAACAAATTCAAGGATAGGCTGAGCTTCTGTTTATCCCAACAGTCATACGCTCCTCTACCATGGTAGAGGTCATGTGTTTCTGTCTCGATTTGAATGTATCACGCAATTCGGTGTTCTGCGTGCGTGCCGAGAGTGGTTGAGAGTGCTGGACTGCGAGTAGTGTATACTGAGGAGGAGCTCAACCACGAGAGAGGATTGCTAATTTGTCTAAGATTTCGCTTTCCGATTACTGATGAAGATCGTATATGTATCTGTCCTCTCATCCAGCAGAAGGAAGTTAAACATGTTCTCTACGAGTTGTCTGGTGAAACTCCGCCGACCTTCTGTATCACTCTATATGCTAATCTGATCTCCATGTTGTGTGAGAATCCTTAGTAATAGGGTGAGTTGACATATCATTCTACTGAGTAGTCAGCCCTACGATAACTCCTCCCTTCAATTGTAAGTATCAGTTTGATCGCGATGAGGAAATTGACTTTTTTTTTTTTTAAATTTTTTTAATGTGTTCGAGTTACATTTTTTACTTGCGATGGTGTGAAATCCAATGACTTTTTTTTATGGATTTCCTTCTTGTGGATTGTTTTGAGTTAAAGGTTTTTTTTAATGGGCTTTGCCGTATCAGTCTCTTCGTTTTCTTCTTCGTACAAATCAGTTTCCGAAAACGGTTAATTTTGGAGATTGATTTTTTTTTTTTTTTTGCAAATCAGTCCTCCGAAAATGCGTTTCGGGGGGCTGACTTACGAACCCCCGAAATAGAGGGGGCTGATACGCATTTATCTCTTTTTTTAACTAATGTCAAAAAATTATATATTTTAAAATTTGCATAAATCAGTTTTTATATTTATAATTTTTTAAAAATATAATTAGATATTCTAAAGTATTTCCAATAGACAAATATGTATTACATATAACGTAATATTATATCGGCTTATATCTTAATATTAAAAACTATAATATTTCGGATGAATAACTATGATATATCAGACACTAAATAAGTATCGAATCGAACAAATAAAATATTAAAATAAATAAATCAGTATTTTCGTTTGAAAATTTGTCTGTTAAAATTTTATATTTGAGGTGCTTTTTTCTGTGTGGAGATTATCAGGTTGAAAGAGGTATAATGTCATTAAAATAAATTAAAAGATGCTGGTTTGTTTGAAGCAGTTGCATGCTTCACCATGAGCCAACTTTAGATATGTCCTAACAAATTCAGTGCAAAGCATCTGTCGAGTTAACCAGATGTTTCAGTTGTACTTGCTGCAGATAAAATCAGGGCACCTCATTTGTTGCCCTATGCACCTTGCATCTGATCCTATAATAATTTGCACCTATCCTGAAAGGAAAATACCAAAGTTTTCTATGTCGAACCGAATTTCGATAAACTCAGATTTCGGCACGTATATCGATGGTGTCGTGCCGATATATATTTATTTGTTATTTTTTAAAAGATAAAAATAAAAATAAAAATTTAATTTAAAAATTTATATATAAGATTTTTTAACATGTACCGTACTGGTTCGTGCCGTGCCGACAACTGCCAGAACAGACATGTGATGTCTAACACGGACTTACCGATCGACACCGAAAATTATAGAAATACTACGAAGTATGGAGGGACGCGCAAAAAATGCCACAGAACCCCATGAAAAATATGCACAAAATATTACAGAAATCCGTGGCAAATACATTTTTCACGGAATTTTGTGACAAAGATAGTGAAAAGATAGTCAAGCACGGTCCATCTCGAAATATATAATTGATCTGATCATCTCGCACATCTATATATATGTTGCTAAAAAGATGCTAAATAATACAATTAGAACATATCATTAAGAATAACATGTTGACGAGCATAATAAGAACATGTTGTTAGGAGTAACCTCTTGACGAGCATAATCTTATGAATCGAGCCAGGTCGAGAATAATTACAGCAAAATCTTTGTATGCAAAAATATCCGGGTCCTAAAGAAAAAAAAAATTCGGCGACGAAGAGCTTTGTTGCCAATTCATAGTAGTATTATGTTATTTGGACAGCACAACAACAAAGGCTTATGTCCCTTTGACCCTATAAACGACGATATTATTCTCATCTTTTTTTCCTAAAAGACGATAACGACTAACTTGACGATAACAGTTTCGTCATTTTACATAATCAGGGGCAAAAAACATCAATTTTCACATAGAGGACATATTTTTATAATTTTAAATTATCGGAGCATAAAAACGCAAATATATATTCCTATCTAGATCCTCACAAAAAAGTTAGATGAGGTGCTCTATAACAGTGGTTTGCTGCCAATTCATAGTAGTTTTTTGTTGTTGGGATAGCACAAACAGAAGCACCTAATCCATCATCTTCCCTTTTCCTTTTCAACAGCTTTCTTTTCTTTTTCTATTCTTTTTCTTTTTCTTTTTTTTATTAAAATTAAAAAATCACTGCACTCTCATCTTTGTGTGGTGGTGCTTTTATTTACATGAGCAGCTTCAACTACTTCGAGCTGGTTACGTCTGGATATTACTTGGCTTCCAAGTCACCTGATCTTCAATTCCATATAATCATAACAGCCTATATTCGATTTATTGTCGCCTCCAAATATAACATTTGCTTTTTTTAAAAAAATAAATAAAAAAAATAAAAATTATATAAAAAAAAACTCGTTCATGAGTCTTAACAACTTTGGATGGAATACAAAACTCAGCACGATTGCATTCTGCTGACAATTGGAAATATGATATGGTAGAGTTGCGTATCAGCCTGCTATTTTTCAGAAACGTATAAATTAGCATATAAAAATAGAAAAATACACTGACATTGCGCCATAGCATCCGTTTTTCTATTTCATGAGCTAATTTGAATAACCTCTAGATATAAGATGAGCTATACGTAATTAACCTATACAATATCTTATAAGGTAGGTCTGTAATACTAGAAACTTTATATTAGTGCACTCTTGATATGTCATCATTCTACATGTCATGATGTCACCAATTAAATTGACATGTGGTGCTGATTAGACAAACAGACTTTTTAAATTAAAAAATTACCTAAAAATTGAATTAAAATAAATTGTAGACAAGTAAAATTGTACGACTGTTTGAAATTTTTTAACGGTTTTAGAATTTTGAAAGTTAAGTTGCATCCTCATTATCATAATTTGTCTAGTCAGTATCATATGTTAAAATTTTAATTGACGTTATCATAACATATAGAATGATGACATATTAAAGACAAACACTAAATATAATTACCGATAATGCTCTAACAAAAATAATCTTAGCAACGTGATAGTTGTGTAGAGATACTAAAAAAATCCGCAGCCCGTACTTCAGCCTCGCTTGCAGGGCCGCGGGCTGGCCCGCTAGGCAAGATCGAGCCGAGCTGAGGAAACTAGCCCGCGTGCGCGAGACGAGGCGGGCCGGCTCGCGGCATATACTATATAATTTTTTTTAAAAATTTTGGCCTGCTCAGCATGCTGCCGGCCGAGCCGAGCTAGCGTAGCTAGGGTGGCGGGCCGAGCCGACCCGCCGCTGCGGATGACCCGCCTCAAACCGTGCGGGCCCAAGCCAGCCGGCACGGTTTGCAACACTACATTTGTAACCCCAACAAAGGAAATTTAAGGGGGGTTAGGACGGTTTAAATAAGTGACAGAACAAGAACAAACTTCGACAAATCAAGCTATACTTTTAAGAATAATATTTATCGTTCCAGCTGATTCAAATGATTAAAAAATTTAAAAGTATTTTTTTGAAAAATAATTTAACAAAAAAATTGTAGACATTAATAAAATCTATAACTTTCATTAAAAATATTTCTTAAAAAATACTTCAAAATAGATGTTTTAGAACTCTAAAATTTAATAAGTTTTAACAATGTATTTTTTTTTTTTAAATTCGCTTCGAACAGTTAAATTTGCTTCACGGTGCGGAGGTGCGGTTGTATGTTGGCTTGGATCCAAGCATGAGAATCGGCCGGGTCTTGGCGAAGACCATGGCGGGTCGGAGAAGTTCTTCGAGTGAAGAAGGAGCACGGCGGGGGCGGAGAGAGAGGGAGCACGGCGGGGACAGCAGAGGGAGACTAGCGAGGTGCGGCGACAGCCGGCGCCGCAGGCTGGCAAAACGGCAGTGTGGCGGGCGGCGGTCCGGCCTAATTTTCGATTAAATTCAATTTTAATACTCAAATTATCAAAATACCCATTCTAATATTAAAAAATAATAAAACATAAAATCTTATTTGGTGCCACATCAGCGCGATTAGTATCGTGTCAGCCTAATTAATCGAATAAGGGCATCACGTTTCTAAATTTGAAGTATAAATATATTAAATGTCCAAAAATAAGTTAAAGGGTATGAGTGCCTAAAAGTCGATAGTATAAAGATATTTACTAAATTTTGGCCTTTTTAAAAATATTAAACTATAAAGTTACACGATACAGCTAAGTTATACGTTATAATTCATCACTATTCAAAATTTTTTTGGAGTTCTATAATTCTTGTTTGCAACAGGAATTCTTGTAACGTTGGGAGAAAATTTTGTCTTTGACATTAACCAGCACTTCCCATGAGCTTGTTTAAAGTTAATTCAGTACAAACTAGTATTGACTTAGTTGATTATCAGAATTACATGTTAAGAGATGACTGTATCCAGTCCCTTATAAAAGATAGGTCGGAAGTTTGAATTTCAGTAAGCATGAGTTGGGAGGAATTACCTACCTCTTCGTTTTAGACTGAAATATAAGATATAATCTAAATTCAGGATAAAAGAGATGTTAATCTAGTAAATTATCAAATTTTTCCTAGACTGGAGTAACAAATAAATCTATAATTAAAACCGATCCATAATAAGATTGATTAAGAAGTTCTAGTATTTTAGCTTTTCTTTGCCCAAGTCCAGATCAGACATGCTGGGCTGAATTTGGCCCAAGTTTAGTAATCCAGCCCATTCAAGATGACACTTAGAAAGACGACAACACCCTCATCATCTCTGCGGGACCCGCCTCCCGTGCAACCAAACAAAAAGAAATAAAGCACGTCAACATGATAGCAACTACGTCAAAAGATAATTACAAAACAATCGATGTCCACAAAATCCAAAATAGCACGTCTATTCTTATTCCAAAATAACGGGCAGAATATTTATATTTATTATAATATGAAAAAAAAAATTGTAAATCTTTTTGGTAGCATTGATGATCTATTTTTTTTTACAATTTTTTAGAATTTTTTTATTAACTCTGTCTATTTCTCCTTAATATAATATATGTTTAATGAAGAGAAACAAACAAAGAGTAGCATTGAATGATAGACAGATACCTTGGAGGCTCAGCAAAATCTATGCTCTGCGGCTCTGCCTTCCCGGATCCGCACTCTCCGTCAGACAGAAAACCAACTGATTAGTATATGACTGTTTTGCCCCTCCATTTTCCGCTTATTTTCCTAGCTCTGTCCCTTCTTTCTTCAGCTCGCTCTTCTCCTTCTCATTCTCACGAATTCTCACAATATTCTCAATCTAGGGTTCTTGTTGGGATTGTTTTGGGGATCTAAGAGGAGCGAAAAGGGAGACAGAGAGAGGGAGAGGATGCAATGGCGTTGTTCAGAAAATTCTTCTATCGGAAGCCCCCAGATGGGCTGCTCGAGATCTCCGAGAGAGTCTATGGTATGTTGTAATTCCTTCATTTGTATCACCAATGGTAATGCTCGTAATTAGGGAAATAGTTTTGTTTTTGGTAATTCATTGCCGGATGTTTGATTTGGGAACATCATTTAGCTCCATTCCTAATTGGATAAGAGAAGTAATTTAGTAGACAGTCTCTCAATAAATTACTGTTACGGCTACAAACACCAACTAGAAATATTCGCTCCAAGCCGGACTAGAGAACACTAAGTAGCTCAACCCATCACCTACATGGGTGCCTCCTCATGTGCGAATAATGCGCCTAGCTAATACCTTGAAAGAGTGGTCATGGAATTGAATTTGGAATGCCACGGTTCCTGAGCCATTGAGAGTTGTATGTTTAATGGCGAAGTAGCTCTGAAGTGATAAAGAGAATTTTTTTTTTTTTTTTTAATTTTTTACTAGCTGCCAAATCCTGGACTCTTATTTCCCTATCTTCAATCACTACACGCCACTTAGCCGTAACAACAAAAACCCAGAATCTTATTTGTATATCTTCTATTGAGTTTATTAATCTGAGCCGTAACAACTAGCATTGTTGGAGAAAGTTTTGCAGACGTTATGCCATTACCTGATGTTAATTATTGTAAACTTCAAAGGGACTGTAAAATTTTCCATTTCATACCTGTGCGGGTAGTTTTAGAAAATGACCAACTTGTCTATTAGGGATGCTTTATCTCCAATGCCGAGTCTTATTTCCTATGTTCCTTTGGACTGACCATGAATTATTAAAATGGTTGTAAAAGTTCTATTGGTGGTGAATTCTTGTAAACTTAGATGATGAATATAGTGGAAGTAATTTCCTGAGTGCCTAACCTTTTTAACTTACAGTGTTTGATTGTTGCTTCTCTACTGATGTATTGGAAGAAGAAGAGTACAAAATTTACATGGGTCGAATTGTTGCTCAACTGCGTGACCAATTTCCCGATGCTTCGTTCATGGTATTTAACTTTCGAGAAGGAGAGAATCAAAGTCAGATAGCAAACATCCTATCTGAGTATGATATGACGGTGATGGATTATCCTAGGCAATATGAAGGTTGCCCGTTGCTGACGATGGAGATGATTCACCATTTCATGAGGTCAAGTGAGAGCTGGCTATCGTTAGGCCAGCAAAATGTATTGCTAATGCATTGCGAAAGAGGTGGTTGGCCGGTTCTTGCTTTCATGCTCGCATCGCTTTTGATCTATAGGAAACAATATACGGGAGAGCAGAAGACATTAGACATGATCTATAAACAAGCTCCTAGGGAACTCTTGCAGTTTCTTTCACCCCTGAATCCTCTACCATCTCAGCTGAGATACCTACAGTACATTTCTAGAAGGAATGTTGCTTCAGAGTGGCCCCCACTTGATCGTGCGCTTACATTGGACTGCGTCATGTTGAGGATGCTTCCAAATTTCGATGGCGAGGGTGGCTGCAGACCAATTTTCCGGATTTATGGGCAAGATCCCTTCATTGCAAGTGATCGGACTCCGAAAGTGCTGTTCTCAACGTCAAAGAAGAGCAAAACTGTCCGTCTTTACAGACAGGTGATTGTAATTAGTAATTTGCTTAGCATACATATGGTTTTGAAAATTATAGACTTAATTGGTGTTCTAGATCGTATGTTTATAGGTCTCAGATGCAGTTTTTTCTCATTTGATAGAATTGGCAGTGAAAAGCCAACTCATTATCTGAAGTATGATTCATTAGAGGCAATGCCTCCGCTATATATATTATGGACCATTAATGATATAGGAACACTAACAAAAATAGTATATAGAAATCATAAATCTTAAATCTCTATCAAACATAATACGAATAAAAGCATACTTAATTGGTAGAAATCCGCGAGCAGCGGCAAGCATCAAAACACCAGAACACAATCAGCAAATAAGACTCTGGTTAAGGAACACTTAAGAGTCAATTCCTGATGATTGGGTTGCAGAAAGGAAAGATGAAAGTGTGTTGCGCATGATTAAGCAAAGGCGTAAGAAAGGGAAACCAAGCCCAAAATGTGTATGCAAGATTACGACAACAACTGCTATCAAAATGGCAATAAGAACCAAACCAATATTTTGCATGATAACTTTTTAACATCAATTGAATGTAGTAGGACTTTTTTGCATGAAACATGTGATATGTATGTTGTATGCGCTAAATATTGCAGCAGAATTTCTCAGAATGGATCGTTTGGATAGCCTTAAAATGTGATTGTTTTTCGTAGACTCTACATTCTACACTAAATGAAACAATCTTTGCCGTACTCTACTTATTCTTATTCATGGATGCAGGCAGATTGTGAGTTAGTTAAGATTGATATTCACTGCCATATTCAAGGTGATGTTGTTTTAGAATGCATTAGCCTGGACGATGACCTAGAACGTGAAGTCATGATGTTCAGGGTCATGTTCAACACAGCCTTCATCAGATCCAACATTTTGATGCTAAATCGCGATGAGATTGATATTTTATGGGATGCTAAGGATCGATTTCCAAAAGATTTTAGAGCTGAGGTATGTATCCGCTTACATTATTAACTTGATAACACTGTTTGCCTAACTAGTTCCTGCTTCTGCTTGCATAAGGTTCTTCTATCAGAGATGGATACAGCTGCTTCAGTTATCACAGTGGATTTGGCTAGTGTAGAGGAGAAAGAGGGACTTCCTATAGAAGCATTTGCAAAAGTACAAGAGATTTTTACTAATGTGGATTGGCTAGATGGAAAGGGTGATGCTGCACTTCAAGTGCTTGAGCAAATAAAATCATCAAATGTACTACCTGACAAGTTCGAGATAATTCCTCCACAGAGAACAGATACTAATGCGACGCAACATAACAAGATTGAAAAGCCAGGTGCTGCTGAAGAAAATGTCATATCTGATAAATGTCCTACGAAGAGAGAGAATATGTCATTGCCAACCCATGATGAACCTCTTTCTGTAAGACGGTCTGTCCATCAAGAGAAAAAAACTAACACTTTTCAAGATCATGATCTACAAGTTGCACCAAAGCATTACTCTGATCCTAAAATAGTCACTCAATGTGCACCTACATCAACTCGGTCGAACCCAGTATCTTCAAGTAACTCCCTGCAAGGTTCCCCCTTCCCAGTGTCCAGATATCATAGTGCACCTTCGGCTCTTGGAATTACAGCTCTCCTGCATGATCATCCTGCATTTGGGAGTCATGAGATTACACGTAAAGTGGCCTCTTCAGCAGTTTTATCACCGTCAGATGGCACCGACTCTATGCTAAGAAAATCAACTAGTCCAGCTGCTAATGCATTAAGTGATTCAAAATTGCAATCACCAGTTGCACCACCTCAAGCAATGCAGCAGCTCTCAGATGCACCCCCGCCACAGGTGGTGCTGCCGCTGCCATCACCACTACAAGTCTCATCGGTAGAACCACGCCCATCAATACTTGGAAAAAGTTCATCATCAAAGATTCAACAAACTTCTGCTGCTCCACCTCCACCATCACCTCCCCACTTTGGAATGCCGTCATCTTCTTTTGCTAGCACTTCTACCCCAGAAGACATTAGCCCTAAGAAGTTATTGACACCTTACCCTCCATCTCCTCCTACCCCTCCTATCAGTGCCTCGTCTTCCCCTTCTATTCGAACAACAGAAGCCTGTAAAGCTCCTGTTTCTCGACCACCACCACCACCACCACCACCTCCTCCTAAAACTGTCCAAAATCTAACAGAAACAATACCAGCAAAACCACCTCCGCCCCCCCCAGCGCCTCCAACTCCTCCTTTGTCAAAGCCAGCTCCTATTCCTCAACCTCCGCCTGCGCCTCCTCCTACAAAGCCAGGTTGTGGACTGCAGCCTCCACCTTCTACCGTGTCAAAGCCTAATTTTGGACCTAAACCACCACCACCACCTCTTCCATTGTCAAAACCTTCTTTAGGCTCCCCACCTCATCCTTCATCCAAGTTCTATTCTGGCCCTCAGCCTCCGCCTCCTCCACCCAATCCTTCTTCAAGGGCATCTTCTGGAACCCATAAGTCCTCACCTGCACCACCGCCACCTCCAAAGGGAGCTCCAGCAGCTCCTAACACTCCAGGAAATAACCTACCTCTTTCTGCAAAAGGAAGGGGCTTATCACGTACTACAGGCCCTAGGTCTGTACCTTCCAAAAAGGCTTCTCTTAAACCTTTGCATTGGGTCAAAGTAACTAGAGCAATGCAGGGTAGTCTTTGGGCCGAGACGCAAAAGGCTGATGACGCCATCAAGTAATAGCAATACCTCCATTTGCTTTTTCTTTAATTTGATTTTTGGATATCATATATAATCAATTCTATTTGCAATAGGCCTCCAGAGTTTGACTTGTCCGAACTTGAAAGCCTTTTCTCAGCAATGGTACCTAATGTTGATAAGAATGACTCGAATGACAAGTCTAGTCGACGCGCATCTCTTGGTCAAAAGCCTGACAAAATTCATTTGGTAATTCTGATTTCTTCACATTTTTTTCTGAATTTCTTCATGTCTTCTCCGTTCCTACATTCGATAACGAATCACCTTCCTCCTTCAAGACGTAATTATCATTCTTAACAAAGTGCTTTATACTTGTTTCATCTCCTTTTCAACTTTGTAGGTTGGTAAAGCTACTTCAGCCATCGATTTCATTTGAAGTCATGATAACGAAGCTAAAAGATTCGTAGAAGCTGCTGCAGGCTCAATGTTGAGGCTGTAGGCATCTGCTTCATGCGTTTCATCTATAATTTGTCAATGCTTCTGTTATGAACCGACTCGGTCGGGTCACGTCGGTCGGTAGTTCGGACGCGGCGAGGATAACACCGGTCGCCCGGTGGCGGCTCTACTTCTACAAACTAAATTAGTCTAAAAATAACTATTTTCTTCCATAATTAAAGGAAGGGTTTATATTGGTTCTATTATAGAGGATATCTCTAGACTCTACCAATATTTCTTTTAAATATTTCTATGAAACTCTCCTAATATAACTTCATTTCTAATACAAGAATTTCTTATTTTCTACTTCCTACTATTAAAAATAGTTGCCTAAATTACATAGCACTTTCAACAAAAAATATTTCCTATTACATAACAGCTTCTTTCACATGTTCATGATCTTTGTCTTTGATTTTCATGTTTGTACCTTCTTGTGTCATTGTTAGTAGCATCTTGCTGGCGAAATTCTTTGGGTGCAAGCTTATCTTTTCATCAGTATACGCCGAACATGTTGTCCTTTTTGGTTATCCTTTTGTTATGTCTTTTCCTAGCCATACTGACTGGGATTTACTCTATATAATGAAGCACGGAAGACAAATGAACTAAGCAACTGCTGCTATTCACTTCTTTTGTACATTTGGCAGGTTATACTTGCCATACTTATGATGTGAAGTAGCTGATTTTTCAAATTCTTTTGGATGGGGTTCTTCTTTTGTTTTTCTATAAATGCCTATTTTCGAATTAATGCCACTCTTTAGACCATCTATATATCTTCTGTTAAGGAACTACAATGAAAAGTCTTGCTTATATTATTTATCTTATATGCTCTGTTCTCAGATTGACCTTAGGCGGGCTAATAACTGTGAGATTATGCTTACGAAAGTCAAGATTCCACTTTCTGATTTAACGGTATGTTTGCATCTTTGTTTCCAATAAACACAAGTCTAGTTTATTGATTTATCCATGAGTATTCTATATGTATCAAAGGTCTATCTGTTATATCATCAAATGTTGCTTTCCAGATAGAAAAGATGCCTGCTATCACGCCTGCTAGTAGAAATTCATAAAGGAACTTGATTTCTCCCTAGCTATATAAAAAGTATCAAAATTTCGTGGTTCTGTATGAGTTCTGATATTCTTATATTCTCATAGTTGTTCTGTTGAACATTTGACAGAGTGCGGTACTTGCCCTAGATGATTCTGTTTTAGATGTCGATCAGGTAGATAATCTCATAAAGTTCTGCCCCACAAAAGAAGAAATGGATCTGCTCAAGGTTGGTTTGTCTCGTAATTTCATGTTGTATTCAATTTCTTTTTCCAAATTTCACAATTATTTTGCACCTGATGTATTTATATGAATCGTAGGGATACAATGGGGATAAAGAAAACTTAGGTAGATGTGAACAGGTGAGTGAAGTTATATCTCATTGCTTACTAGAATAGTTGAATATTAGAAATGGCGTTGCATCGTTATGGTTTTGAAATACCAATGTGGTTGTCCACTTCTAATGGTAATTATACGTATGAAATTTCAGTCTGTATCAGTTAATGCTATATATCAGTCTGTATCAATTAAAGCTATGTATCCTGCAACTGTTCTTTCCTTTTTTTTAGAAACCATTTCTTCTGTATCTTCTTTATGCTGAATTGCTCTGTTTTATTTATTCACCAGTTCTTTTTAGAGCTAATGAAAGTACCAAGGGTCGATTCTAAGCTGAGGGTCTTCTCCTTCAAGATGCAGTTCTGTATACAGGTGGGTTGTGCTTAGAATATTGTTTCTCTTCGACACCTATTTGGCAAATTGGTACTTCTTCTTTCTTAAATAATTTCCTATTCATTTCTTCATTAGGTTTCTGACCTGAGAGCCAACTTAAACATTGTGAACGCTGCAGCCCAAGAGGTTGGTTTTATCACTCAGTTATAGTATTGTCAATTCTACTTGTTGTTTTTCCTGCTTTATGACCTTTTCTTTATGTATAACTTCTTCAGGTTAGAAACTCCATGAAGCTGAAAAGAATCATGCAGACAATTCTTTCTTTAGGAAATGCCCTGAACCAGGGAACTGCCAGGGGTAAGTCCAGAAATTGAAGTTGGAAAATTATTTCGCCATACCTTGCAATCAAAATTTATGGAAAACGATACCAGATTGATATTCTTAATTAAAGTATAATGTGCAAATTTTATGCTTGCAAATGCAGATATTCTAGCAAGGACAAGTTCATTTTTAGTTTGCCATATTTCTTGTCCTTACTATTTGCAAACCTCTATCAATCACAGGTCGTGATTACACTTTTTTTAACTTATTATTTCACAAAACTACACTGCTGCTGCTTTTATCTTATCCTTCACGTTACTACACTGCTAAATCATTGTAGCAAGAAAAGTACTTGCTTTAGAAACTGTAGCCGTTTTCCTTAAAAAGGCTGAAATAGGTCTTGCTACTTGGTGTTTGATGTCGTGGTGGTTCTTCCAACGGAAGAAAATTATCCAGATTTTTCTTGTGCTTATGAATTGTCGCTACATAAACATTTTGTCCTATTCATGTTTTTTCATGAGTGACCACTTTTGTTTGTCACAAGTAACGCATCACCTTATAGTGCACTAATATTGTTGATTTGAGGTGGTACCCACGTTACACCAGAAGTAACTCAATCCACAAGAAAATGTGTAAGTGCTGAGAGTTTGGATTTTGCTTAACTGTTTATGGAAGTACAAGATCTTGTGTTTCACTATCTTGGTGAGCGTATTGATTATGCGTTAACTGAAATTTTTGTGCCCTGTAGAAATGTTAAAATTTAATACATAATGTAGGTTCAGCGATTGGATTTAGGTTGGATAGCCTTCTGAAACTTACCGATACGCGTGCAAGGAACAATAAAATGACTCTTATGCACTATTTGTGCAAGGTATGTACTGTATTTCTATCAGCATGCAATTCCAATCTGGTTCAAGGCATCCTTTGTGCTAGAACTATACTGTTCACTGTTATTTTCGTTAATTAGATTTTGGTTGACACATGGATAGGTATTGGTTAACATAGATAGGCCTATAGCTAATGGAATGCTTTCGATAAAGTTGGGAAAACATGGGACCACTTTGTACATGAATTGTATGAATGTCCAAAAAACCAATACTAAAGGTCTCTCGAAAAGTTCCCAATGCTACAGCTGGTTCTGCTATACGGTTTGCATGGGGAAGATTTAAAATTTTGGTATGGATGTTAGAGATGGTTAGATTCAAAGTGTATACCAATTGGTGTAACAATTAGGGAGACCCAAAATGTACTCTGTTACAAAACTTTGGATGTCGGCATGCTGTAGTTTGTATATCCATGATAACTACAAGAATCTTAACAGAAAACCGCTTGATTTTTTCTTGCGATAAAACCGAAAGCTTTTACAATATTTCCTTATCTACAGATTTTTTTTACACGCACAAAGTGGGAATGGAATGTAATTTAACATGTAATATATGGCTAATAGTATAAGGCTCCTCCAAATTGTAATAACATATAATAGGAAATGCCACATGGAATTGAATTTCTATTCCCAAAAAACTCTCCCCTGGACTTTTCTTTTGTTCCATCCCATGCATATTGGCTTCTTATCCTGTTTATATTATCGGGCCAGTTAAATGAAGGTAAGTAGCAAAAGATGAAGTGATACATAAATTGAAGCTGGGGATCATTTGCATAATCCTAGATTCAGGTGATTAAGTAAAAATTTGATCAATTATATGGGTTCTTTATGTTGCGTCCTAAATCTTTTAAAGATTTTAAGAGTCAGGTTAATCTTTATAAACAGCATCAGATTATTCTTTTCGTAAGTTTTGAGTGTTTTTCCTTTCCCTTACTTTCGTAGATCCCTAACGACTATTGTGCTTTCCTATCCCAAACTAATATCCTTCCTCTGTTTGGCTTGTGGGTTCCTTGTTAACTAGCAGGTTCTCGCTGACAAGCTTCCCGAACTTCTTGATTTCCCCAAGGATCTTGCCAGCCTAGAAGCTGTTTCGAAGGTGATAGTTCTTTTTGGCGTTTTGTTTTCCTTTTGCTATGAGAACGTCGATGGCAAATAATTTAGTAATATTTTGCAGATACAATTGAAATCTTTAGCAGAAGAAATGCAGGCGATAAGCAAAGGATTAGAGAAAGTTGAACAAGAACTAACAGCTTCTGAAAATGATGGTCCTGTGTCAGAGATCTTTCATAGGGTATTAAGCTTAAAAACTGTGTTATGTTATCGTGTCTTCTTTAATCATACAGCTTTATACTTACTATTTTCTTCCTCTCATATAAGCTCTTCAGAACATGAGAGAGAGTATGCCCCTTTTTGTTTGTTTGGCATGACCTTTTATTCTTTTGTATAGCCTGCAGAAGAAGCTTCTTAAGCATATGATAAGTACTACAAATTCTGAGATATGTCATTCTTCATTAAGTTGCATTTATCTGGTGCACATTGCCAAATTATGTGCCTCTCTTTGCTACTTTGTAGCTAGGACTACGCGCAGTTTGTTTGGTAAAAGCAGGGATATGAGGACATCTCTTTAGGCTGTTTTCTTTTATTTTCTTTTTATTTTCTTTTTTTTTTTTGTTTATGAGCAAAATCTCATTTTATAACTGGATTATTCCTGGTGAATCCGGTGGAGAAACTAATCTAAGATACTAGGTAACGGCAAATTTTACCTAGAAGACAAACCAAATTATGTAGAATAGCAATAACCCCTCCATGTGGTTCACAATTCTATATCCATTTCGAGATCATGCTCGAATGGCAAGCATCGAAGTGCATTGCATTGTGAAATCTAACTGTAAGCATGGCCTACCCAAAGAAAAAGAAAGAAAAAACTAACTGAAACATGTGCATCATTGTGTGACAATCTATTAGTTACTACATGAAAGCTGGCAAACATTTACTATATTCTGTTTCCGCATGCAATATATCTTAGCTTCTAGGCAAATATTTGGTATTCTGTTTTCGCCTGCAATAAGTTTGTGATGAGCTTCTAATTCACAAAAATCTACTCTAACTTTGTTGCCCTTTATAATTAAGCAAATCTAGCGATTCTCATTTTACTTCATTAATTGGATAAATTTAATGTGGCAGACGTTGAAGGGGTTTCTGGTTGTTGCTGAAGCTGAAGTGAGGGCCTTAACCTCACTCTACTCTGCAGTGGTATGTGTAATCCTTTCATTACTCTTTTTTTTTAAAGTACAAGTATTGCCATCATTACATGTTTACCTCGCTCAACCCGAGAGAAAACAATCCTGAGGCTGATCTCTAGGCGAGGCCACCTGTCGCTCATAGGAGGCAGTGCACGCACCTGCCAGTGAAATTTTATTCCGCTGGTAGGATGGTGAGTCAAACCTGGGACAGGAAGGCTTCCTGAGGCCAATCCTACCACCGTAACGCCCTGCGTCAATGCTTCATTACTCTTATGGTTGTTTATACAATTAACAAATTGTCCGGAATTTCAAGATGTCCTTCACTACATTTGCAGGGGCGAAACGCAGATGCTTTAGCGCTTTACTTTGGTGAAGATCCAGCTCGTTGTCCATTCGAACAAGGTAAAACTGTAATTTGTGATGCTTCAGCTTTACTATCTAAATCCCATGCCTCAAATAACATCTGGATCAAGGTTAACTACAATCTGTGTTTTCATTTCCTCTTAAATTTGAAATATCCATTCATGTAATTTGGAATTTTATGCAGTGGTATCTACCCTTCTCAATTTTGTAAAAATGTTCGGACGAGCTCATGAAGAGAACTGCAAACAACTCGAGCTCGAGAAAAAAAAAGCACTGAAAGAAGCTGAAAATGAGAGATCGAAACTTAACGCTCAGAAGAGAGGCTCCGAGTTTCAGTCTCCTATAAAAAAATGCTAACATCAAGTGCCAGGAAGATCTAATCTTCAGTTAGGACGTAGCTAATTGCTCTTTCCAAATTTTTACTAGGGAAATTTAGGACCATGCTCTCTCCCGAACTGTGAAATGATATCGCCAATGGAAACAATACGTTCGTCGACCAAATTCTTCGGAATGAAGCGGAATGGACAGACTGCATTTGAAATCACAGGTGGGAACAGCAGCTAAAGCAGGGTCTCTGGTTTTGTACATTTGTTCTAACCAGAATCAGGTATAACATACTCCAATGTTGGGGTTTAAGTTTTTCCATTCACCCCAGCTTTTTTCTTTGGAATTTTGTTTGTTTTATTATGTAAATAAATAGATACATCACTGCAAAGATGTTATGTAAACTAATAATTTGTTTCGCTCAATTGCAAATAATTCAACTGCAAAATATATCTACTAGCGGTGTCTTTTTCGCCTCTATTCAGGCTTCAAACATACTCATAGTCGGTCATTACTGCGTTCACAATTATATGAAAACTTCAGGGCTGATGTGGCATTGTCTATTTTTCGTTATTGTAATTATTCAATGTTTGAAAAATGATCACTTTGTATGTGATAACTTTAAAAATTAAAAAAAAGATTTTTTTTAAACTATTGAAAAATGAAAACTGTTATTTTTTAAAAATATTTTATTAAATTTTTGGACTGATATGAATAATATAATATCAGAATTTTTGGGTATTAAAATAATACTTAAGAAATAGTATTTCTCCTGTCTCTATGGAAAAAACTGTTTTTAAGAACTATACTCCAACCTGTTTCAAACAGATGAAATAGGTTTTCTGTATCAAACTTGAGTATCTAAATTGTATCTCTAATATGAGGTGGACATCACCCACACCACATGCTTTTCATACAGTCCCGGATAGTTTAAAACTTGAGCGTTGCTGGTGCGATAATGGTGGCACCAAAAAAATTCAATAAATCTGCCATTCGTTTTGATTAAAATAAGAAATAAATTTTGGGAGTATTTTTAGAAAAAAAATTTAATATGTAAGTCATAGATTTGGATGAGATATACAATTTTAATGTTGAAATTGTTTTCTACGAAATGATTCTAAATAGGTGTTTTAAAACTCCAAAATTTAACGGATTTGAAATATATTTTAAAATATTTTTATTATTTGGAGCTTCAAAATATTTGTTGAAAAATAGTTTTTGGAAAAAACTTTACATGAAAGTTATATATCTCATCAAATTTTATAACTTTTATATTGAATTTTTTTTTAAAAGATGTTCCCAAAATTTGTTATTTTACTATTTGTTGAATTTTTTGGTGGTTTGGTGGGGGTAACAAGTATTTTCCTTAAAACATTGGATGTTGGTGATGTTCTATCTGTTGGAGATAAAAATTAGATTCACAAATTGGAACTATATAGCATTGCTCAACGTAAAATATCATCCCAACTCTAAAAAAGATTACGAGTTTCAAATTGGTCCAAAAAAATTATTTGCATTTCAAATAACTCTTTCGTACAATGCTCTCAAATATTGTCAAACAACATTCTTAATATTTTGATATAAATGGTCAGGGGCAGACGTCAGGTCCGGATTTTTTGCTGCGGATATCTAGATCGAAAATGGTCCTATAAGTGTGTGTAGAAAACGATGGTCCGTGAATTAGTAGAGACCCAGGAAAAAGTTTTATCTCGTTATCTCAAAAAAAAAAAAAAAATTGATACAAATAGCGTACTACCACACCATAAGACCAATAGAGCAATATTGTGATAGATAGGGTGCAGAATTGAAAGATGAAAAGTTTGAGAGCCTGTCATGATATACAAGGAAAAAAGAAAAAAAAAAATCTGCCATGGACTAAAATGAGGTTATTATGAACTTCACAGCATAATTAGCTATCGAAAATGGAGGAAAAATGATATGTTTATAGGTCTTTAAACTTTCCCCATCTCTGTATCATCATTCTTTATGATTTCATAGAATATTTGGGTAGGAAATAAAGTGATAAAAAAATACTATTATGGTGCATGAGTATGTCAGATATGCCAAGATGTTCAAAGGATTCCCATTATTTATCACTTGATGCAGATCATAAACATTAATTAAAAATTGCTTAATCAAATTGTGTAACCACTACATCACTATTATTATTATTATTATTATTTTTTAAGTTACCAAGATAAAACTTCAGCCATCGCCAATTATATGGACAATCATCAATCTAAATGATGGTTTCAATATCTGCTCCATCATTCGAGACAGTTACTAACAAAAATGCATAGTCGTGTTGGTTAATCATGAGATATTCACGAAAATTTTTATAATCCATTAAGTTACACATACATCAAACTCACATCAGACTGCCGCCAGTCGATGTTATCTTGCGAATGAGGGACCCAATAAGTGGTAAAGCACATTATAAACAAATTTAGAAAACCACATATCAGTTTTCTATTTTTAAAATTATCATAATATAATTTGTCCTAACAAATTTGCTCTACGGATGTCGAAGTATTATAATTAGAGGAACTGCAACAATTAACATTATTAATCTTTTTATAATGCCTCTGTAATAAAAACTTATTGTCTCCTCATAAACGAGAGGATGGATTGAATGGTGGAGATTTTTTTTTTTTTTTTTTAAGGAAAAAATAAAGGTTTCCATGGCAAGGACAATTGACAACTTGTTGTGCCTCAATTCAATTGGGGGCACCAAAAGAAACATGAGCTCAATCATGGCTGTCCCACCCATAACACAATACCACCTTATCAACCACTCCATATTTACAGCCCAAAGCAAAAGATACAACCAAAGTAAAAGATATTGCAAAAGCAAGTGATCTAGTAAAAATTCTGAATTTTTATCAGACGGTTTGGGTTCTACACTAACCGTTGTATATTTTTTTTAAGAATTTTAGAATTTCGCTCCTCAAGTCTAAGCTAAATCTAACTATAGTCAATAATATAATCGGATCGGAATTAATATCTTAACTCTAGATGAGTTCACTCGTTCCTTTCTCCAAAAAAAAAAAAAAAAAAGATATTTTCTTTAAATATTTGTATGATTATTTCTAAATTTTGAAATCTACCTTATATTTTTCGACAATAATAAAGACATATTATGTTCTTAAGCAACCATTGTTCGACTCGAATACAGATAAATAAAATAAATATTATAAAAGATCAATCAATCTGATCTCAACTATAATGTTGATCATTCTAATTTGGATATCAAATAGATGAATAATTCTACATAACATCCTATATATCACATTCACCACAGTGATATGTGTAAGGTTAAATATTGGTGTCATACTTAAAGGAAAAGTATGCAACTTATGAAAGATTTAAATTAATAAGGATGAAAATGATAGTAATTGATACAGAGATTATTCCAGGGAATAAAAATGGTCCAATTTCATTAGTAGTTTTAAATATTTGCTTTTATTTTATTAAGCAAACAAAAGCATAAATTTTTCACTTTATTTTCTGAAGGTAGGTGCTAAACCTAGAACTCACTCTTATCTTAGAAGCGCTGATGACGCTAAGTCACTGTCCTGGTAAAATTAATAACAAATTAAATATTTTCCATAAGATCATACAAGCATAGTGCAAAAAATAAGAAAAAAAAGGATAAAGCAGAAGCGAGGAACATAGAATTTTAGGAGGTTCAAAACAAAAATTGTTCGCGATTTCGTCCAGACATAAGGGTTTATATCCTTTGCTACCACTCAGATCTCGGTACGAACATTTTTTCTTCAATATAGTTTGTGCCGATAGAAATCATATGTCGAGGCTGTAGAAAAATTTAATGCATACTCAAGGAACTATTAAGACTGACTTCTCCTTCCATTTCCTATCAAACTTTTGTCTAGTGCTCTGATGAATTACACATGCATTATGTTCCACATTTAATCCAATTTAATTTAGAATCTATTTATTATTAATAAATTAAAAATATAACACATGTCAATCATCAAATGAAATATTGAGGGAGGTTAAGCATAGGATTCAGATCCCATCAATATATTAGCAAACATGTCTACCAAATATCCCATTATTTTTATACATTATTATATAAATTTTTTTTTCTCATAACAAAATAGATGTGGACACAAAGTAAACGGTAAAGGATCCCCTTGTCTTTCTTGTGTTACAATTCTTCACTCATCATTTCATTCTTCCACAGCACAAAAACAGAGTCTTTGCAACAAAACAGGGGATGCATAGCGCCGCTCGCCGGAGGCCTACCGCCATCAAGCCAGGCGGCGACGCCGGGAGAACCTTCGTGCGAGAGTCAATGAAAAGCGGCGCCAAGGTCTTCAATGCTAATGGCGGCGGCGAGAACAATGAAGATGGCGGCAGCGAAGGCGGCGAGGAGGGGCTGAAATTTTACCGGAGGTTACGACGGAACCAAAGCGACGGCGGCGGCGCAGCCGACGCCAAGCGGCGGAGAAATTGGAAGCAGCCTGAGTCGCCGGTGCAGCTGAGGAAGTCGAATTCGGCATTGCCGAAGATCACCGTTGATGAAAATTCGAAGAGAGAGAATCTACATGACGATGTTGATGACGAGGTTAGGGAGAAAGCATTGGTTGTTTACAATGGTGATAGTTTGAGTGAAGAACGAGGATGTAATTTAGAGATCGAGGAAGAGCGAAAGAGTTTCGATGATAAGGAAATTGATCTGCTAATTGAGAAATCGAACAATGTGCATGAACAAACCGACATTGATCAGATCTACGACGTTCCTGATTTATCCATCCCGAGGAAGGAGGTTGACTTCCAGACTGATGGCCGGAATGTGCATCCGGATCTCACAGAGCCGCCACCATCTTCTACCGGTCAGTTTTTTTTTTTTTTTTTTTTTTTTTCACTAAATTAGCAATTTTTCATTAAATTCTGAAATCAATTTCAGAAATTTGATATTGTTCATTTTTTTGGTTGAAGTTGAGGAGGAGGCTCTGTATGAACATACATCAACGAGGCAGAAGAAAATGCAGGGTTTTGGTTAGTATTAGATTCATATATTCGACCCAAAAAAAAAAAAAGAAAAAAAATTTCAATATATATATATATATATATATACGTTTGATTCAACTAAGAACAGTAATTTTGGAATTGTTTCAGTGGATTTAATAATGTGGAGAGATATATCCAAATCAGCATTAGCCTTCGGATTTGGGACATTCTTTCTCCTTTCAACATCATATTCTAAGGATATCAACTTCAGGTTACTCTTCAAACTCTAAATTTGTGCTCTTTTTTTTTTTGATAAAATTAGTGGGATTAATCAATAATTACTTCAAATTTGTTGCTTAAACAGCTTCATCTCAGCCATTTCCTATCTAGGTCTAGTGTATCTTGCAATAATATTTCTCTTCAAGTCGATTATCCGCAGGTAACAAATTTCCCACATAAATTAACTGAAATTCAAGCTATTCTTTTATTTTATTATTATTTTTTTGGTAAATATGATAAATTATGATTACAGAGGAGCAGTAGATGTTTATGAAGGGGATGAGAATTACATAGTTGGAGAGGAAGAAGCTGTTTGGGTGGTAAAGCTTCTTCTTCCTTACATCAATGAGTTCCTCATCAAGATCAAAGCTCTCTTTTCTGGTGATCCAGCTACAACCATGAAGGTAATGTCAATATAATCTTTCCATTTAAATAAATAAAAATTACTTGTTATTCTCACCGCGCTATTAACAAATTCACCAATTAAAAGAAAATTAATATAAAAATTGTAAATTTTAATAAAATTTAATGTTGAAAATTTTTAAAAAATATTTCTAATTGTCAAACCTGCTTCAAATCTCATGAAAATGAATTTCATATTCTTATCCATGGAAAGAGGAATTATTAATTTTTAATTTGGCAGTTGGCGGCATTATTGTTTGTATTAGCCAGGTGCGGGAACTGCATCACCATCTGGACCATGGCTAAACTGGGTAAGCTTCTTATATTCTTTTTATTTTTATTTTTTTTTTTTAAAAAAAAAATCCAACTTAATAAAAGAGGAATGCTCGATGCATACGCGGATGATATCATAAAATGATGCTACTTATTTAAATAAAAATATTATAATTTGTATTAAAATTAATATGGCAGCAGACCGGCTTCTCGGGATGTGTGTTAACAAACAGTGCATGACAAACTCAGTGAATATCCATTTTAGGATCAGAGTATAACTTCATGATTGACTGCTGTAAAAGGGGGGGGGGGGGGGGGGGAACTACTGTTAATAGGAAAAAAAAAATGGATGAGAGTATAGAAGAGTGTATCTAGTATGCTTAGGGGTGAAAATGAGCGGAGCTCGAACTCAACGAATTTTAGAGGCTGAGTTTGAATTCGACGACTCAAAAAATCAGAAGTTCGAAGTCGACTTAAGCTCGGCTCGATTGTATCAACTGAGTGGAGTTTGAGTCGAATCGACCCGAGCTCGGCTCGATTGCATGATGTCGAGCTCGGCTCGACTGTATGAATTAGACCAAGCTCAAGTCGAGCTCAACTCTAATTTGTTTAAGTAATTTTATACTTGAATAAAATAAAAAATCAGTTTAAGCTCTCAAGCCTAACGAGTCGAGTAACACAACACTCATACTCGACTCATTTAATTATTTGAGTTTGAATTCGTGAGTGAACTCCACTCGAACTCGGTAATACTTGAGTTCATGTCGAGTTTAAACGCGTTCGAGTCCGAGCTGCTCGTGGGCTCATTTTCACCCCTACTTATGCTGATAGATGTATTGTTTTTGGTGCAGTATTCTTTGGAGTCTTCACAATTCCGAAGGTCTTCTCTTCTTATTCACTCCAGCTGGCAAGATATGGTAAGCAATCCAGCCAATTGGGAATTAGTTAATCCTTTTTTTTTTCAGTTAATGGTGACTTTCATATGCTACTATTCAATCAGAATAACACTTGGTTATTTAAAAAAAAAGAGAGTTGCATATTAGCCCATGCACTGTTTACAAGTTTATAAATAAAACTATGCATTTTAAATTTATTATGTTACACGCTTCAAAATATTTATTTAAAAGTATTTTTTTATAAAATTTTGGATACAAAATTGTAAATCATATTAATTTATTTTTTTATGTTAAAAGTTTTTTCATAAAATATTTCTAAATAAATATTTTGAGACGAGTTAGTTTTTAAATCCGCAAAAATTTTAGTCTCAAGATACTTGTATAGAAGTATATTTTAAAAATAAAAATTAATATAAAAATTATAAATTACTTCAAAATAATTCTAATATGAATTTGGAGAGACGGGCTTATTTGTGAAGAGTTTGAAATAAGAACTGATTTATTAGATATTTGAAAATTAATGATTGGTCTACAATTATCCCTTTAAAAAACACTACATCTCTTTAATCTAGGCTGCTAGATTTAACACTTAGGCAGAATCTACAACTTTTTACCTTTAACCTTTAAACTTTACTCTTTCTTGATCACCTTGGAGAACAATGATCTGCTGTTTCTTAGTACTTTCTCCACATGTGCTGCTGATAAATTATAGTAAATGGATTAGACGTAACTGCTACGCTTGATCCCATTAAATCATTTCCTCGAAGTGGTCCAAGTTTCGGTACAAAAAATACACCAGGCATATTCCGATGTATAGTACGTAATTCTAATTATATTGAAATTCTGATAGTCCTGATAAAAAACAGTGCTACTTTGGTACGTGTTTTGAATGCAGTTTTTTGAAAAGTAATAACAGTATGGATATCAATTGTGGATGTAATAACTTCGTTATCGCAAAATCTGTTGTGCAAAGTTAAAGCGTTAACTGTGGATGCAAAAGGGTAGAGATCAAGAATTAAAGTTCTTGATCCGTTTCTCAAGAAAAAAAATATTGATCACATAAATTATGAATGAAAGGTCAGATCTTGTTTTAAGTGGGTTAGGTACATTCTCATTTCTCATGCTCCTGTGGTTAACAATTTTGTTCTTCCTATCCTGATCATATGTATGCTTTATGATTATGTCATGCAACCTAATAGATTACTGGTCAAATTACTTATCAAAATGAAATAAAATAATTTTGCTGGAAAAGGTTACTGAAAATCTGGTATTTTGTTCAAATTATGAAGGAAAATTTTGGTTAGAGAGGTTCAAGGATGGATGGGAGTCGTGCACACACAAGAAAGCCGTCGCGGCGGGCGTATTCACCCTCATATGGAACTTATCTTCGACCGTAGCTCGAATTTGGGCAGGTAATACACCTTAAATCTCTATAAACATTAATAGAGCAACTATTTAGATATCTCTAAAGTGAGGTGAAAAACTATTTAGAGTTGTATTTAGAGCTACAATCATTTCTCCTAATACTTATTAGAGATTATCTAACTAAAAATGTTTGTGTTCCTTTGACTTTTAATGGATGACAGTGTTCATGCTGGTAGTAGGAGTAATGTTGTACCAGCAGCACATGGTTCCAGAAGAAGACTACTGCAATGGGGAGGATGAAGGCCTGATGAGCTCTGCAGGGCAACAGGAACAAGAAGATTCCAGGCCAGATCCACGCCCTAAAGTGGGCCCTAGCCCACTTCGCCACCGACACAGGGTCGGGCCCACCGTAAATCAAGTAGGCCCACAAGTGAGTAAATTCAGGAAAGGGCTACAGAAGATGCCCTAATAGGCAGGACCACTGTAAGGCGAGAAATTTATATCTTAGATTATTTTCTATTTTAACATATATTATTGGGTTTTTTTCACAGTATATGTCCTTGCATGTGATAATATTGTAATAATAATATGTAATTATTTTTAGAATATGTATAGTGGGTTGTTGGGAGTTTGGAGTCTCGTGATTGTTTTTCTTCCAATGGAGTTATTAATAGGAAACAGTGTACCAGTTTGCAATCCTCTGCATCTACTTGGTTTTTATTATTATTATTATTATTATTATATTTTTGGGCAATTCCCACGAGCAATTAACGGGTGAACAATCTATTCGATTTATTAGTAGTCCCATTCATTTTGGAAAAGACTTAAGGCTCATAAATCCAAAAAAATTACCAAAAAAAGTAACAAATAAATCATGCAAAAATATCAAACACCTAAGAACGAACCCTTATAGTAGGGCTCATGCAGTAATTTTTTTATTTTTAAAATTAATCTATGGGTAAAATTTTGGTGGATCAGTTTTAGTATTTTTTTATTAGAAAAATAATGTAGTTAGCGCCATGACTGGCACCAATTGTTCACCGTACTGCAGCCATAAATGAGAAATAATCAAAGCGGCAAGTACCAGTGATAACTATATAGTAACCTTCGATTTATATAAATCAATCTCTCAATTTTTTTATTTTTTTTTTATTTTTTTAAAAAAAAAAATCTCTATATTTGTATCAAAATCTAACCATTATATAAATATTTTTTTTTAAAAAAAATATAAAAAATAAAAATTTTAATGAAATCTACAATTTTTATATTTAATATTTAAAAAAAAAATTTCAAATAGATATTAAAATTCAAAGTTTTAGTGAATTTCTAAATCAATCTTTTAACCAGTTAAATTTTAAAGCCTCAAAATATCTATTTAGAGATTTTTTTTGAAAAAAAAAATTATATAAAAACTATAGATTTTATCAAAACATATAATTTTTTATGTTAAAATATTCTAAATAAATACTTTATGATGTCAAAATTAACAACTTAAACTAATGATTTATTTGCAAACTTTAAAAATTGAAAATTGGAGAGGGTGATATATAAGTCTCCCTTAGAAAAAGCCATAGTACAGGGGGTCTTCTCTTTGTAACTTTTTCTTTTTTGTTTTCAAGAATTGCTGAGCATGAGATCAATGTTTTTGCTTTTTAAAAAAAATCACACTTTAAATTTTATCAAATAAAGTTTAAATTTAAAATAATTTTTTAAAAAATACACATATTTAAATTTGTTTTTGAACTAAATTTTAATAAAAAAATAATTGTTTACGTGCTAAACAACTTTCCAAAAAGTTATTTTAAATAAATATTTTAAAGTTTCAAAATTTGTGTAACCAACCAGAAAGACTTTGTCAATTCAAGTGGTACCTCAGGATCCTTGTCAATTTTACAAAAAGTAGAATACTTTTGACTGATATAATTCAATTTCGACTTAATACATGTCATACAGATAAAAGAAATAATTGTAAGTTGTGTGATACCAGAAAAAGAACGCAGTTGGTTATGCTGTTCTGAGCTGCTTCATGGGAAATCTTGTGAAAGTAGGTGTATCGAGCGTCCCCAAGAGGGCCAAGAAGACCAACCAGACTCAGTTGTATAATTGAATCTTATGTGAGTTTCCTAGAAAACTTAAACAATGATTCATTTGGTTCTATCTGTTTAGAGGTTCTAGCTGCACTACCATTCTTCCAGATAAATGAAGCTCTGGCTCGGAATGTGGTCTAGTGCTCTGCAAAAGATCAGCAGAGTCATCTTCATCACTGTTTCCCAACACCCAGTTGCCTAAATTGGTCCTGTTATCTTTCCTTCGCTTCACCTCCAGGTATTCCAAGTACAAAACTAAAAGACTGCCAACTAAAATCCACAGTATTAGGGCCCATGAAAGCCCGTCGACATTCTCAGAATCGTATTTGTGGCCCAAGTGCTTCATCCCACTAAAAAGTGCTGCTATACCAGCTAGAATTGCACCTCTACCTGTGATAACATGAGAATACTCCCAGATCACCCTCTTCGGCGAGGCAGCCTCACCATTTGCAGGTTTTTTAGGTCTAAAATATGCATTGATTGGCTGTAGGACTGCCAAGATTATAGCTGCAACACCAAGCTTAACATGTACAGAATCAATATAAAACCCTCTAAGCTCTGCAGCAGCAAATAGGACACCAAGGAAAATTATCGCTACTCCCGAATATTGCAAATAAACATGTAACCGAAACCAACCATCGCCTTTCACATGCTTTAAGTACCGTGCGGCCATAATTCCACCAGGAAGCAATAAACCCCAAGCAACGAACATCATAAACCCATGAACAGCAAGAACAGGTCGTAAATCCTGCTCAGCCTCCGCTGAACCATGCATCAGCATAACACGTAGAGGCCTTCCGCTGGTATCAGAGTGCATATTCCTTTCCGTCAAGTGATCTTCTGACCAACGTGCCCCCATCGCCCAAACAACCTTCAAAGGAGTCGTGGGGTCAATGATATTCTTACACTCTATTATATCATTGCTGCATAAAGGCGATAGAGGCCTGGTAAACTCGAATGTAATAATTCCATTCTCTGACCTGCAACGAACGTAAGTGAGGTTCTCAGAAGTCTTGTGCACATTCAGTGGATCCTTCCCGTCGATCCAATATGTGTCCACATGGCCCTTGCCACTGATGTCAATCCAACCTACATAAGCGTAACTGTTGACCATCCCCCCTCCAAATCCAATAGCAAGATATCCGCTTTTCTTCTCGCCTCGGGCTGCAAGTGATATCGAATTCTTAGACAACGTCCAGAAGAAAGTGACCTGTTGATCATCCAACAACACACTGTTGTTATACATATCTGAAAGTCCCCCATCAACCACTTGGATTTTCCACCCCATCTTAGGCTCAAAAAGAGACTGATAATAAACTAAATCGGGTGTATTCCTATCAGGCAACCATATAAGCTCCGTAGGACTCGCTTGGACACCTTGCGCATCTGATCCTCCAAAATATATCACCTCAGATGTATCCCTCATTGTAGCATTCCCTCCAACTGGATCTGAAGTGATGTAAAGAGCAACATCGTGACCCGCTTGGATTGAGAAGGGCACTGGAACACCACGTTCAACGCGCAGCAAAGGAGCCTCTTTTTTGTTAATGTACAACACTTGGGGAGGGTTGGGTGGATTTGGATATCTCATAGCAGGCTCAGAAGTCACAACCAGCGGTGTTTTCCCATCAGCTATGATCAAGTCCTGGTCTTCCTTATCGTCAGCGTCTAAAGGTCCGTTACATTCATCTACATTAGCTGATATGTTAAGTGTCAAATACCCGTAGTTCTCAAATCTAGAACCGCCATGATTCTGAGGAAGATAGTAAGGTCTTAAACTATCTGGCGGTCTGATCATCCCCAAAGCCCAAACCACGCTCATATTTGCTAATTCATCAATTCGAATATCGTACTTCTCATCTTCGGTTACCAGATCACGCCTGTATCGGAAAAAAGAAACTCCGTCTCTCCTATGACCGTACACCAATCTGGTGTTGTTAACCAATCCAATTGGGTCAGAACCTTCGTAAACCGTGTCAGGACACACACCCTCTATAGCACCATCTTTGCTAAGCAAGCACTCGCTGTACTGAGTGATGTAATAATCATCCGCAAAAGGTACGGCTTCTTCCGTGAATCCAGCTACCGCGACGTCGGCACGCAGCATTGATGGGGAATCCGTTTTTGGATCGGCCCAGCCAAATGCTAAGTAGTATTGGGATGCTACAGCAGCTTCTAATCCTATCTCTATAGAATCATTGTATAGAGTCCATCTGAGTCTGTACCTGGGAGATAAGTTGATACAATTGTCGAACATCGTGGGCTCCTCGGAATGCGTGGAATTGTCATGGGACGGTGAGAGTTGGATGTGGCCGAAGTCGGAGGCCGTAGAGGGGTCCCAGACGGAGATGACGGAGAACTGGTGGAAGGAGAGGTTGGGGAGGAGACGGACATTAAAAGAGTCGTTAGAAAAAGTGAGGTTTAAATTGAGGCGGGAGAGACGTTGGCCGGCGGTGAGGTTATGCAGGTCGACACCGGCAGCAGCCCAGAATGTGACGTAGGGGGAGCCAGCGAGCATGTCGAAGCGGCGGATAGAAAAGGAGCAGGCGTCCACGATCTTGACGACGCCACGAAGCTGGTGATGGAGCATCGAGAAATCTGATTGAAAACCAACAAGCGAAGTGTTCTTCGAGCATTGCTTGTTGGTGGCGAGAGATGTAGAGGAAATGAGATAGAAGGAGAAGGAGAAGAAGATGATGAAGATCGGCGGCGGCGGCAACCGCCAGAGATCCGCCATTGATGGAGGTGGAAGATTCAGATCGAGGATCGTGAGTTGTGAAATTGTTTGGCTTCGATAATTTAACTATTTAAGTTAGTGGTTTGGTTAATTAATCAGCTTTGGTCAAAGGTGATTCAATCATCTGAGAACCTTCTTCTGTAAGAATGAGAGTGCGCAGTTACTTGGGCTAGGCCGGTTTGAATTAGGTTCGATCGGATTGAACCTGGGCTTCAATGGAACTCTTTGTTGACCACGAGGAATACAAAAGATTGCTGCTGTGCAGATTCGCGAACAGCAACAATATCTCATATCTCATATTACACAAATAATTTATATAAATTAAATATTTGTTTGTACGAATTTTACCTAGAAAATATTTCGATCATAATATATACTATTTACAATATTGTTTGTCAAATATTTTATGTATTTGTATAAGATACTTATTAATTTTAAATATTTTATTTAATAAAAAATTAAAAGATTAGTTATGTTCATGATATATGTATTTTTACAATATTTAAATAATAACTTAATAGTATTTATGCTAAACATTGATTTTATCAAAAATATATTTATATAATTATCTATACTATTAAATATTTCAAAAAAAAAATTGATATAGAAGCAAAATTGTTTATATTTATTATAAAGTCCTCTAGAACCATTTAATTAATATTAATTATAAATTCTCTTTACTAATGAATACATATTATGTGTCACATGATAAGAATAATACAAAATGAGACATAGTAGTAGAGACAACAGTTTATGCATAAACGCATTATATTCCAACAAACAAATAATTGCTGGCATGGCTTCAGTATCTGCCTCTGCTTCCTTTTTGTATTATATATCTCAATTTTTTAAGGTGTAAAAAAAAAAGAGAAAAAGAGCAGTGGAAAAGACAGGGCTGCATGTTCTCAATAATTTTTAGAAAAAGAAAAGAAAAGAAATTATAGACCTTACCATTGATTACTAATTGTTGATATCATCTTCAGGAAACGAACACAATTGCGGGAAAACAACAAGCTCCTTGGTTACAGGAAGGAATCAACCATAGCCAGTACATCATTTATTCCAATATATATATGAGAATCATACAAGAACAAATAAAAGTCAAAATAAGTGGAGTAAACCTTCTGCAGCAGTCTAAATGAACTACGGTCAACCAAGCCGACGGAGAAGGTAATCAACTTCAACCTCCTTGGTTAGCGGAATAACCCATTCTCCATAAAGCCGAGCGACAACTGAAGGATCAACCTTGCAGTTACCGTTGTTACTGCTATCATCTAAAGTCAAGTTCTGCCCCAAAACCATGGCCTTCTTCTCCACCCTCTTCTTCACTGCTTCTTCAACCTTAGAGAATGTCAGGAGATTCGTCAGAGTATTTGTATCCTGCATACAACCAAAAAATGGTGAGGTACAGCCATGGTTTTAGGTGCTTGTCGGCGCAGCCCATGCCTGTTCCGGCAGTTGTCGGCACGGCACATATCGATAAATCTTATATTTGAATTTTTAAATTAATTTCTATATTTTTATTTTTTATTTTTGAAAATAACAACTAAATTATATATCGGCATAGTCGGCACGGCACCATCGGCATGTCTCGAGTTTGGGATTTACAGAAACACGACACGAGACGGCACCTTAAACCTTGGGTAAAGTTTGAAGGTTGGACAAATCTAACAAAATTGCTTGCAAATAGTGGTACTCAGTACTTAGAAGTTTGATTCAAGAAGCTAGATACGAGAAGGGCGAACCTAGCTTGGGTTTACCCCATCTAGTGTCTTGGTGCAGACTCGAATCCTGCCAAATGCAGAGGAAAACACGCTCCGCGAGTTCGCGGGCATGCGTGCGTAAATGTGACCAACACTCCCCCCCCCGTTCTTTTTCCCCCAGCTTCGATAAACACCGCTAAAAAAAGGTTGGTGCCGGGAGTGGCCTCCGCGCCCTGGGTTCACCATTTAGCTAGATATGAGAAGGTTTGTTCTTCTCAACGGCCCTGACTCTTTACTCTCTGCAAATATGTCGAAATAGAGCTACAAATGAGGAGTCACGTCATGATAATTTACTCATCCCATTACTCTTATTAATGTAGTAGATTATATTTGGTGTAGCCATTTTTTTAGTTGATAATTGACTTGGAGATCCTCTCATTCTTTGAATGAAGGAACTAGGTTCACTCTCTGACTATACATGGCTATCAAGTTGTACTGGATTTTGCTCAGTTAAATAGTTAATTTTGTATTGTCGTGGTACCGAGTCAATAAAATTCGCTTTACTTATCCAAACAAAAAAAATGAAATTAAAAAATAATGCTCGAACAAAAGAAAATACAAGTTGAAAAGCTAATTCAAAGAAAAAGGGCTAAACTGCCGAGAAATATGCATATCCAGATGACTCTATTGCACATACATGTGAACAAACTTGCAATTAACAGGTCCCAATACGACTATATTACTTGTGTCAGTGTTGCGAGACGTTGAACAGAAGAAACAAATTCACCAAGCTATGTTTCTAATAACATGATGAGAGCATAGACAGAAAATTGAAACCTTCGAATGGATTGCTGGAGCATAATCCTGGGGGCTATCTCTGTATTTCACTTCTGCAACGTATCTCCCATAATGAATTCTTCTGGAAAGAGCCTGCAAATTTAATAGACAAAACACAAAACCCTATAAGATCTTTTGGGACGATTTTTTTTTTTTTTTAAATATACGATTGGGAGCAAGTTCGGTCATTGTTATGATAACCTGCAAACAAACAAGATCTGATGCCACTGTTGCAGCATAGTTGCCATCATCACCATCAGAAGTAAATAAAGGAAGCAATTCATTGAAATACATGTTCCATATAGTCTTGCTCACGGACACTGAGGCAGCTGGGGGATGCAGCACCTAAGGTTGATAATACTGCCATTTCAGGTGATTTCGGGCACAAAAAGTATTATAATTTAAGGTGGAATATAGATTGCCGACCTGTTGGAAGTTATAAGCAGGCACAAGTGAGGAGGGTATGTTATCAGGGAAGAATGGCACCTCTTCAAGACTTTGATATCGTCCTGCCTACAAATTCATAAATTTCTTGAAACGTTCAAGGTATAAACTTAAAATGACACTTAAAAAAGAGTAGAAGCATTTACATGACACAATCAGAATATGCGAGGTTTGATTTTCCACCAGCATAATTTCATGAAAGCAAAAATATGACTGAAGAATTAACACTTCAAAAGAAACAACATAACTAAATCAATAAAAATTACAGCCAGGACATGACTTAATTAAACGTCCAATTTGAAAAAGAATGTAGAACCCGCAGGAATTTAGGGAGTTCTATAAATGTATTTCTTGATTTGCAGCCTGCCTATCAAAATAAGATATATAGCTTTATAACGAGATTCAAAAGCTTATCTAACTTCATATTCAAATCTACATCAATACAGTCTCTAGTGGTTGGGTTGACGAGTACGAGCACCCCTCAAGAAGGGTGGCGTGCTAGGCTCGCTTCCTACTCCCTGCAATTGGCAGAAAGAATATATGAATTTTCTAGGTGCTGGCGGGGTTTACCCCTGCTCGGACTATCCCAATTGTCAGCTTAGGGCGTGAATTCTCCTCGTATCACAAAAAAAAATTTGTATCGACGGTTAGCCATGTACAAAAGTAAATTATATTAAATTAAACTGGAAAAAAAAACAACCCACCTTCGCGTGCACAGCTTCAGACTCTCTTACAAACAACTCCAGAAGCGAGACGCTATCATTACCATTCAGTTCATGGAGATAGGATGGATCGTAGGCGTTGCGATTACGAGGAAATCTCGATCGTTCGATGAGAGCGAACACAATGGTATCTTCTTGTCTAATCAGTGAGTCTCTCACCTGATGGAGCGTGAAACGAGCACTCGAAGAATTGTTTGACAAATCATCTGCCGCCAAGAGTCTGCTACTGTAATAGGTAGAGAGATCGATCGTCAGAGAAACACCGAGAAGTAGAAGAAGAAGAAGAAGAAGAAGAAGAAGAGAAGCCATTGCTGCAAGTGAGAATAAGATGCTGAGGACCTTTCCGTGGTTTGAAGAGGAGAAGCCATAGATGACCGAGCCTTCGAGCTCTCACTCTTTGTTGTAGCTTCGAAAGATCTACAAGGGGAGAAGTTGCGCGCAGAGAGAGAGAGAGAGAGAGAGAGAGAGAGAGGTGGACACAAACAAGGGAAAAGTTGGAATGTTGGTTTTTGGGATATTATTTATTCATCTGTTTATTTGATAAAGCGTGTATTGTCATCAATAATTGATTTTGTTTTGTCATACACAAATAAGTATAGAACTACTCAATTTACAAATTTAAATTTAAATTTTCTTTTGAATAAAAGAAATTGAATAATTCAAATTTACCCATTTTACTATCCAAATTTAAAAAATTTAAATCTACCTGCCATCACAGTATATTTTTTGAAACAGCTGGTGAATATTTTAGCTAAATTTAAACCCACTAACCTACCATGGATCAACGTACCACATAGTTGATTTGTAGACATTCTACATAAAGGATCGCAGAAAAATAAAGCTTAGACCATGTTCTTGACCTCAAATAAGAGCGAACATAAAGCATTCATTTACCATAAAAGTTTCCGCATAAACCTGGACAATGCTCATACGAGTAAATCCATTTAGGTGAAAGAATTACTTAATATTAATATGAATGAACATCGAAAAATTAATAAGGTGTTGTTCAGTTGGTCAGCATGGTTGAGCTTAGCAGTTAAGGCGTCTCTGTAAGATTAGTGGTTCAAGCCCGTAAGCAAGCACATGTTTATAGATTAGGTACGTATACTTGCTACACTTCTACGAATGAGGGGATGGGTTTATTGTGGTCATTTTCTATGCGTAATATTGTTCCACCAATCGAAGCTTGCCACATGTTAAACTTAATTCTACGTATGCTAGTTGCAACTCAAATGGAATGAGTTTATTGACATGTGGCAAGCTTTGATAGGTGGAGCAGTATTAGAAGTAGGAAATTAGCATAGAAAATTTGGTCTCTGAATGAGGTTAGTTAATTCCTTGAAGGGGTGAGAATATTTATAGAAACAAAAAGAAAAGACTATAAAGGGATAAATTAAAAGCAATTAAAAAAATGAGAACACTAATTGAATGGTCAAATTTAATTCGCCCAAATTTGATAAGTCAGATCAAAAAATACTACACAAATTTAATTACTTTTTTTTGAGATTACGTAAAAAATTATATCAATAACCGACCTAATTTTGTGCTATCATCGTAATAAATAAATATATGGATGATACCGATTCATGTTCTATCTACCGAGAAGTCACAACCTTTCGATCTGGGCAGACTCGAACGCCTGTGCTATCCTTCACGGGTACATGAAAAATAAATCCCATACCCTTACAGGTGATTTTAGCAGGATTCGAATCTGAGACTTTCGCTTCATTATGTGGAAACCCCAACCATCAAGAGGAATTATCTTAAGGAAGATTTTTAATATGAACCATTATATTTGAGTAAATTAAATATAATTATCTAATAAATTATATTGGAAGAATTTACAATAAAAAAAAAAAATATGCGCCGGTGCTATTAGTGGGCATAGTTTTCCCGAGGACTTTTTTCTACAAATGCACATTTTCTAATTAATCATACGCAAGATAGATTGTGCTTTGGCAGACGGGAAAACCGCAGCCGCAACCAAAAAAAAAGCTAAATAGGAATTAGATAAATCACGCACTCCCTAAGGATATCTGACGGAGCCTCAAACAGTGCACGAGTATATCTTGGTAGAGGAGAAGTGTGGATCTTCAGAACGACGTAGTAACTGAGAATGACCGGGAACAGAGTCATCCGGGTGCTCTGGAGAGAATTAAGAGGCAAAGATAGCAGTATCTTTTCTTCCCAGGCAATGAATATGAAACTATCAGATGAGATTGAAAATCAAATTTAGAGCTCTAACTGGTGTAGCTTATGTTCGTTTTACTTTCAAAATTCTTCTTTAAAAAATAAAAGATTACTTTTTTTTTCTAATGGTCTGGAACTACTAATTTGAGAGTTGCGTTATCCAAAATTTGTCAAAACCCTAATTTAGCCGTCATTATATGGGGTTGTGATTGCTGGACATGTATTGGCCTTTAAGATTCTTTTTTTTAAAAAAAAAATTAAATTTTATTTTATGGTTACTAACTTACTATATTGTGGTTCTTTACCTAAGCATCGGAATTATTAGTTAGCAACTTGGAGTGTGGAATATTTATAGCTCACGGTTTAACTTTTATTCAGAAATATGCCTACCCTCAAGTTGGACTTATGGCCTATGAGCGTCCATTCGCGAGTCTTAGTGATTTCGGACTTTAATTCTGCATGGTGTATGAAGGTAGAATTTTCTGTGGAAAGTCCAAACGCCACAAACAATGTATAAATTTTTATCCGATATATAAATGTTGCTTGAGTACGTGAATCGGGTGCAAAAGTCTGATAGTGGAATCGGGATAAACACTACGTGAGAGTTTACATTTTATGACGGTTGCACAACATGAACCGGTTGTCCATATGATTTTTCTCGTAAATTTTAGAATTTTTTATTTAGAAAAATAAACCATGAGCCTCGCTTGCATCATGGTCATGGCAGACCATGGATTAGCATACATGTCATGGTTATGTAGACAACACAAAGCACATGCCATGCTCATGTTGTGGACCTGGAATGTGACCGAACATAAACCATTCATTTGCCATCAGAAATTCTACATAAACCATGCCGCTCATACTAGTTAATCATAAAAGGCAGAAGAATTACTTAACATTAACATAAATAAAGCCCGAAAAATCAACAAGGTTTGGTCCAATTGGTCAGCAGGCTGAACTTAGCGGCTGAAAAATCTCTGCAAGTTTAGATATTCGAACGAAATAAGCTTATACCTGACCCTGCTGGCATGCTCAATATACATGTCCCCAAAAGTCTCCACCGGGCGCACCTCCTACAACCCCGCTTTCTGCCTGTAATACCAAACACAAACTGCGACGAGGAAAAAAACATTCTGAGACCAGCATTGTTGATGCATAAATCGGGTGTCTCACCCATCGGCATGGCCCGAACTGCCCCACCGCATGTGGCACCACCACCTTCTGAAGTCTGTGCATCAGAATTTCATCACATTAGCGAGGGGGAGATGCGATACAGGAATAAGAAGGCTTTCTGAAGCCCGTCCTATTCTCACAATATCCCACCGGTCCCACATAAGGCATCATTGGGATTTGAGGACAAAGCTCGGTGTTTTACATGTCTTCAAAGTAGAATCTGGTTATTTCAAGTGCATAATGACGAAGACAGTCTATAGAGATTTCTTTTTTCTTTTCTCTTTTTCTTTTTTTATATTTTAATTTCCCTCCTTACCCCCTGTCCGGCCCGCAGGGGGGGTGAGGGGGGGGTGCAGGGGGAGATGCCACTGCGGCCAAGGCGCATAGGCAGTCTATAGAGATGGTTAACTATTGACTTGTAGCAATTGATCACGCCCGTCCAAAGCACTTTTAGTTATAATTTCCAAACCCATGCTTTTTTATTTGTCTATCTCAGATCTCGACCTTTAAGATAAAATTTCTTTCAACCAAATATTATTGAAATTTAAATCTTAACCTCCCCTTCATAAAGAGCAGCTATGGTCTCCTAATTAGTATTTTAGTATGTGTTAAAACTTATGTAATATGCCAACTAACATTAGTCCAGTTAATTAGCAGAACTGAATGTTGGAAGTAGATCACGACTTACCTTTATTAAACATAGGTCAAAAGTTCGAATCCTAACAACATCTAGTAAGAAGGATCTACTGTTTATCGTTCAGTATCCGATCGAGATATATGATAGAAATCAAACTCGACAATCAAGACCAAAGGATTTTTTTTATAATTAAAAAAAACTAAAAAATCTTATGCAATACAAATAATAGTGAAGAAAACGGAGTAATTTATTTATCCTAAATGTTCAAGATCTTACGAATAGTTTCTAAGTTGTTAAATTGCAGGAGACAGGTTAACGCATGGAAGCCTAGATTGGAATGTTGCGTACCACAATAAATTTTTTACGCATTTCATAATTTAAAACTATATTTTTTATGTTTCTATAATTTGAAATTATTTTTCGACCACCAGCAGTTAGCAATCAATGACCCTACTTCTGGAGATGAGCCTCTTTTCAGTGAAAATTTCCAGCTAGTTCTATTGTTGTGATGGATGTGTACCGGCTTGATTAAGCTCAAAAGATAAATGCAGATCAAATTATAGCTTAACTCAGAACTTGAAATTTTCTTTTAAAAAGTCGAGCGATACTCGATTCGACTTGTTTTTGCCTCTATTCTTTCTTTTTTAGGTTGCAAGAATTAAACTCATGTGCTCTTTCATATGAGTGCCTGCTCTTTCAAAATCACCAACTCTCTCTCTCGGTCACTTGGTCGCCATGCACTATTCTGAGCTCATCAACGGCGTGTCGAGGGGCAGCATCTATTGAAATAATATGCCGTATGTCATGGAAAAGGTTGGTTATTAAAAAACTTGAAAATCAATTAAAGCTCCATTTTAAATGTAGTTCAACCAAACAATATTGTCAAGATCACATCTTAAACTGAGAAGAATAATTACCTAAAACAGTCACTAAATAAAACTGCATGAATATATGACAAGACTTGCAAATCCAATGTTTAATTACCATGTGAACTTACCTTCAAAAGTTCAATAAAAGAACCATTTTTACATGATTCACCCCATAAACAAATCAAGGCTCCCAGATATATGTTTCTGAAAGTCACAAGCATATGCTGTCGAATCAAGAGAGCTACGTTATTGATATCGAGAAGTTGTAGACAATAATTTTGCGACTCTTTCTCACACGTCACACTCTTTTATGCTAACTCTTCTACACTCGCTCTCCTGATCGGTCACTAGCACTCCCACTCTTCCAAACTTGCTAGCTCTCACTTGTACTGTTTGATATTTCTCACCACACACTAACATGTCACCCCTATTTATAATAGTTTTAAATAAATTCTAGCTACTGATTAAAATTCTTATCAATGCTACTATCATCTTCTAGGTCCTTTCATGAGAATATTAAACTTCAAGATTTTCACAGAAAAGAAAAAAATATATAGAGTTTTCTAGAACTTCTTTATTTAATTGAACTCTAGACCATTCTAAATGATGGACCTAAGATATATAGTTGTTGCTGCGCTTGGGCTTGATTGATCTTTAGAACCTACAAAAGCAACACAACTATTTATATAAATGTTATCCAGTAATGGGGACTGCATATTTAGTTCTACATGCAAATATAATATATGAATTTAGTGCTATGGAGAAATATAGTCCTGTAAAATTAAAGAACTTCATGTCATCAGATATGAATGAGCATGTGACTTACATTAATTTGAACTCAAGTCCTTAATTTCCCATTAGCTCAGAGATTGCTGTGATACGATTGACACCTGCAAATCCATCAAGCAAATAGATCCTATTCAGCACAATCCATCCATGTCAATAGATTTAACCAGATTTACACTACAAGGAAAAAAAAAAAAGAAGAAGAAGAAGCAGTATAGCCGCTTCGCATTGCGGTAAGCCGGTAACTTGTATTGCTTTTCTAATATAATTATAAAAAGGTGTCATCTTGCATTTTAAAAAAAAAGGGCACATTATGTCATGTTTTCTTACTACCTGCCCTCATAGTTTTCAACTTTCTCCACAAATATTAGAAGGTTCTAATTGCTAAAGGAAAAGAAAAGCTTCCAGTTACTTCAACAAATCAGATGATCCCAATCAAGTTTTGTTTTCTCCCTTTGGGCTTGTTTTACAACTCATATCCAGAACTAGGAGAAAATATCGACTCTTAACCTTATAATGTCCATAAGCTTTTGGGTTACTCTTTAATGAGCATTTTCGGTATTCAATGAATAGATAGATATAATATCTATGGTGGTCTGAAAAATAAAAGATTTGCTAAAGTACTTCTACAAATATTCCACACATATTATTCGACTTCTATGTACTTTTGCACCGGAGAACAGAAAATTCCAGAAGGTGCGCGAATTCATTAGTTTGAGACTGCATTGATGAGTGTTTTAACCAAATATTCCGTGATCATAGAATGTTTTAACCACCAACCCCTCTGAGTCCTAGTATCAGAAATTATAATTACTTCCTTCGAACAACCGTTATAAAATAAATTCTGTCATCTGCAATCTTGTCTGATAAGTATGTCTTCTGGATCTTTGTCACAGCAAAGTTCTGTAACAAGTTCAATAAGTTCTGAACACACTTCTGATGTACCAACGAAGACATATTCAACCAATACTTCTATATTTATAATTTTTAAGCCTGTTACTAAACATAAAATCTTCTACATGTCCTACTTCTGCGATGAATTATCTTTAGCAGTAAGTAAAGATCCATCCTCGTCACAATACGCCTAATGTTGAAATGAAGCTCGATAAAAAATAGGATAACCAAAATAGGCAACCAACCACGAACTGGAGTCCACGTTTGAAACATTATTGTTGTGCTAGCTAATCGTAATATCCGCCATTTTCTTCTCATTGCCTAATCTCCACATTATGAAGATCGCATCCCGCAACAACCGTTGTGCGCATAAAGGACATAGGGGTACCTAATCTCTTTTCCAAAACGACTGCCTATTGTCGACAGCGTGACCGCCAATTCTTCTCATTTCTCCATTTTTCTCGTGAATTTCGTGGTCTATTTCAAGGAAAACATATGGGGAGTTTACAGTTAACAAGCTAAGCGTCAATAGTGTCATACCATCTGTATATTGATCATCTATTTTCTTATAAACTTCAAGGGATTAGGATGTTACTACAACTTGACAAACTACTCATTCTAGCTAGCCTTTATTTCCGACGGTGGGAGGCACCTCGCTAATACGTACGAACTCAATACATGAAGTCATTTGGCTCATCACAACTTGGCATACAACCATCCACATTTAACTCAATGGAGTTCTCTATTTACACCAAAAAATGTGGTGATATCTCTATATACAACATTTTCAAACACCTCCACCATAGTTGGCGAAACAAGATGACCCAAGTCCTAATGAATAAATCACACGACAAAGCAGGAAAGCCTGTAAAGTGGATGGAGACATACAACGTCAAACTAAAACGGCAAATAACATAATGTCAGTCAATTTATTTCTCAAAAGCAAATTTGGAGGTGTACCATTACATGTTTGCCTCCCACGACAATGTATTATTAAGAAATATGGCTCGACCTGAATGATCTGACATAGATAAGAGTCAAGTAGCTTTATCATCAATGTACTCTCAACGAGATAGAAGGTACAAAGGGAGCCCTTACATTTACATATATTCCAAGCACAAGCAAGTGCGGTAGCACGTTCCCGCTTGATTGTGAGAGAAAGTTTAAATGAATACCCCACTATTTCCACAGGCCAATTACTAGCTTGGAGTTCAACAGTCCATCAAATTCATCTAGCCCTTAGCTTAACACATTCTTATAACAGGAATCCATTACAAGACCACTTCGGACAATAGACTACTTTTTTTTGAAATTATTGTGAGAAACTCTTTTCGTAACTGTCCTACTTTCGTGCGACTGTCATAACAGATAAACCCACGAGAGCACCTACACATATTCCACTAACTAATGAGTCCCAACCGTTCAATCTGGACAAGCCCGAAGACCTATGTTACCCTCCACGAGGTACCGAGTGGATAAATGCCCTACACTTTTGCGGGTGGCGCTTGCGGAATTGGAACTTGAGACCACTTCATGAGGTGAAAGTCCCAACCATCCGCCCTGGGCTATAATAAGACTACTTTATTTCATCAAATATGGCTACTACAATCAAATTTTCCAATAGAAATTCTCTAGAGATATCTATAAATGCGCAAAAACTAAGGCCTAAAGAATTTATCTTTAGTAAAAAAAAAAAAAAAAACAACCATGCCGATACATCTTTAAAGCATTAGATATATGAAAAACTTGCAAATAGTGTAATCTCATCATTTAGACCTACATGTGATAGGATTTAACATGTGATGAGCGTAATCACAAGTAGTGCTCTCGACATATACAATAGCAGCACAGGTCATATAAAAGCGCACATTGGGGTATGCACCTATTCAGACCACAAACCTAAGAAATGGAATTTTGACAACATTGGGACGAAGGGTTCAAATTTTATTATAATAAAAAAATCTTTTTTAAAGAACTACTACACATTAAAGTTGATTCAACCAACCAATATGGCTATCCGACGGGACCGAAGTCCTCACATTGAAACAACCTCATATTAGAGAGACGTACTTACAACTAGTTTAAGTCACTAGCACACAATGAATTCCCCTCAAACCAAAAAGAAAAAGAAAATATGAAGCAGAAGCATTTTAATGAACGAAGGACTATCAATTTATTATGTAATCGTAACATGATAAACATGTAGTTCTAATTATGTGCTTGCTTTACTTGTGTGCTTTTCTCATTAATTTTTTCTTTTTAGGTATACTACGAAATTCGCGTAAGCGTAGCATATGACAAAGTAGCACATCAAGGGCATAAGGTGCAACAAATGGCACTCCAATGAATGTTCACTTTCAACAATATTTTTTTAGCAAAACGAACTCAATGAACATAGAAATATGTTTTCTAAAATAATTGTTCTAAAATTTTGAAAATTTAGAACTGATAAAGACTAGGGGACATGCCCATATCAGGCATTACCTGTCTTTCAATAAAAGAAAATTGAATTTCTCTAAAAATCATCTAAAAGTTTGAAATAAAGTGGCAATAAAGATAGTGGAGGCATTAATTCTTCAATTTATGAACAAAGCAACTACACAGATTTAGAAGTAATAGAAAAAATATAGAACACCAACATGGATCTTCCACAGAAGTGTGCACTTTAGACAATGAATCATTAATGATATAAGGGTACTTCTTTTTAAATATGACATGAATTGGCTGAACAAAGGTTAGAATGCATTATCATATTAAAAATAAAAAAATAAACATAATAAGATGATCAATGGACCTTACTGGTGTAGTAACACTAAACTTTAAGAGCTCATCCTCTTCATTAGTGGGGCAGCAGAAAAGTGTACTATTCAGACTCTCAAGTTCTTCCCATCTCAATCCAAAGAGCTTCGTCAGCAAACACCTACCATGCACCACAAAATAAAACCACTCCCTTGATGTGGAGGACTGAAGAAATAATATTGTAATGGCAGATAATTAGTGGTCATGAATAAATAGCTTATACGACAACGACAATAGAGAAAGTATCCAAATCTAAATGTTTGCCCAATACTTGTATTCGCAGAAGCTTGACAATGAAACGAGACCAGTTAAATTAGATTTATCACAATAGATCCTATGCAGGTCATCCTGCAAAGAATTTTCAAAAAATAAAATAAAAAATAAAATACTGCTAGTAAGAATCTCAGACCATCCTGAAGATCAGCTTTGAATATTCTATATGAAAATGTCTCGGGAAACATCTGAAAACAAGTCAAAATAGCAACATATAGACATGCTTTCCAAGAACAAGTTAATTAGATGCAACACTTCTTACTTTAGACTGAAGGCATAGTCCTCCTAACTTAAAATATTGCAGTGACCATGCTGAAGGGACTTGACCCTACGATCATATTCCTTGAAACCCTAACCTACTAGTAAATCATAAATAAATATAAATGTCCACCCTGAAAACTAATTCAAAAATCTATCCATCTTTGGAAATAAGTTCCAAATTGAAGATATTTAAACCCAGTAATAAACATTTATGATCGCGGCGGCTGCACTGACGTGCCCATCTGCCATCCAGGAGAAACGAGTGGATCAGAACAAGTCAAGATGAAAAGCGAGGGGACAAAGCATTGGTAGTGGTGGTGGAGAATTGATGGAGAAGGACAGCAAATTGCAGAAGCAAATATTAGATAGGAGAAAAGTATTGCATGATTTGCATTCGTGAAAGCATGAAGACATGAAATAAGGCACTGTAGCCTGACAAATATCAGATCTAGCAGATCCAAAAATAAAAGAGAAGTGAATTTATGATTTTAGACACAAGGTAAACAAAAAAAAAGAGACGAAAAAAAAATACGTAATAAATAACAGGGGAAAAAACAAGAACAACTTACAGTAGATCACGGATTATCACCCGGATGACAACTGCTGAGATGTTTGAGCTGCTGCAAAAATTATTATGTAGGGGAAGAAGTATATAATATCGAAAAAAGAAAAAAATGATTTGCAGGAAGAAGAAGGAGAAGAAGAGAAGTTTCCATGATATATATCCGCACAGTGATCAGGTGTACCGTCAAGAAAATCTTCAAAAACAACGCTCGTTTGTTGTCCGGAGAGACTCATCGATCTTCCCATCGATTTATTATATGATTTTTCCGAAATTTTAAATGAACGGACGAACGAATTTGTTCTTGCAGTACCAGCGATCACACGCAAATCCCGCCGGCTCTAGCAGAATCGAGAAAAGAATGGAGAGCAAGAGAGAGAGAGGGGAAGGAGAGAAAGATAGGGTACCATTAAATGATCACCATCAGTCTTCCTCTGGAACCACGCCATGAAGACCTCTCTGGCAATGCGACAGAAATAGGAGAGAGAAAACCAAAACCACTACAAAAAGGGGGCTCTCTCAGACTTTTTCCATCTCGTGCTTTCCCATCGAATCCATACTGTTTGCTCGTGCTTATCCATGGAATTACAACTCTGACAAGACCAAGCTATAAACACAGAATCATCAAAGAAGATTAATCAAAAAACAAAAATCATCAAAGAAGAAGGTACTTGAGTAAATGACTAGCTTATTAGATTAGATAGAGAAGGATCGAACGAGCTGACAGAAAGAGCAGTGAGCACGCAACTGAGACGGCATACAATCTATGCCGTCCTCCGGTGTGTGCTCACTCTCTTCTGTCAGCCTCCATGGTTAACAAAACAAATGTATTAGATTAAAAATCGAAGTCTCCGTCTCCATTGCGCTTGATTCTCCGAGCTCGATCCATTGACGTGTTATATGGATCCAATGAAGAAGACGAAGATGAGAGAGACATGAAGGAAGCAGTTAGACCGACCTCTAGATATGACCATCTTAAATATTTTGTCCAAGATAATTGAGGTGGTTATTTCTAAGTTCTATTTTTATTTACAGTTAATTTTAGTATAAGACCGTACCCTGATAATTGATGAAAGGTTTGTCGGTCCGGATGCTGTCCACTACTGACTGGGCGCATTCGTGAACGACTAGACTAGGTTCGGAAACAGTACGGGTAACGGGCGCTAATCCAACCCGTACCCGTTTGAATTCGAGTCAGATCAGAAAATTATTGTGGCATTTATCAGGTGGGTTCAAGCAAGAACTGTTTTCAGAGACACAATACCCTTAAATAATCAGGATCATCAAACAGTTCCTGAAGTTATATGATCCAATGAGCTGATGACAGCCCTAATTATTTTAGGATTGTCGGACGCCCAAATTAAAAAAAAATAAAAATAAATTGTATTTTCACTTTTACGAGCAGAAAACGGTACATTTATTCTTCTGGTGCATGCATCTCCATTTCCATGCAACTTTGTTGATTTTAAGGGATGTTTACATCGCCCAGAGCTGGGCAAACTTACGAAACTGTAAAGTTAAATTCGAGTTGCGTTGTTTACTTGACAGTGCGAACTCGCGGAACTTAAATCTAAATTCCGCGAGTATATAAGTAGACGAGTTCGACCACTTTGCAGCTTTTTGTTGCAAAGTGGGCGAACTTACGCTCAATCTCTCGCTTTGTTATGCGCTCTCGTTCTCGCCCATTCTCCTCCCCCACGTGATCACTGTAAAAAAAGAAAAAAAAAATGCCTTTGTAATCTCCGATTGATCTGCCACCTCTCACTCCGGTCGATAGTTGTCGCATATAAGGTAGATGGCGTCAATGATTGAGTGACTTGGGCTCGTAGCACATCCATCAGATCTAATCCCTAAATCTCAACCTTAATTTCTACCATTTATTCGATCAAAGTAATAAAAGCTAATTTTGTTTCATTATCCATAAAATATTAGGTTTACGGAATAATTTTGTTCAAAAAATGATTATTGTTGGTCTAGTATTTGGTCGATGGTGATTTTTGCTAGCTATTGTTTCTTAGTTTGATGGTTGTTGTTGTTGTTGCGTTTGGTGACTGTTGTTGCTGTTTTTCGTGGTTGTCGCTGTTGCATTTGCCAGCTGCTTTTGTTGTATTCACTGGATTTGTTGTTGTGTTTGCTGGCAAATTTTATTGTGTTTGATAGTCGTTGTTGCATTCGCTAGCTACTTTTGCCGTGGTTGCTAGCTGCTTTTGCTGTAATTTCTTGCTAGTACTTGATGGTTATGTAGGTGGCTATTTTTGATGTGTTTGCTAGCTATTTTTGTTGGTTGTTGGCTGTTTTTGATGGCTTGTGCTTGTTGACAATGTAGGTGGCTGTTATTGTTGCGTTTGCACTAGTTATCTAAATGTTATGCGATTGTTATAGAGAAGTAGGTGTGTAATATGTTGCTAATTATGTTTGCAGATGTTGTGTTTGTCGGCTGTTGTTGCTGGTTGTAATATTACAACTGTATATTTAGTGCTTTTAGTGCTATGGTGCTTACTAGCTGAATAGTATTATGTCGATAGTTGTGATTTGTGCTAGTTGTTGTACATGTGTTGGATATGTAGTACTGTCTTGGTGTTGAGTATGTTGCTGGTTAATGTGATAATTGATGGATATCTAGTATATGTGATAGTTGATGGATATCGAGTATATTGTCGGTTGTTATGGTTTGTGATGACTGTGTAGTAGTTGTCGGTTGAGTATATTGCTGCATGTCGTGCATGCTACTGGCTGTTTTGCAAGCTATTGGCTATATGAAATTTATTAAGTATATTACTGGCTATTGTGCTTTTTGATGTTTGGGTAATAGTTAATAGTTGTTAAGTATATTGCTGGCTATTGTGCTTTTTGCTGATTGTGTAACATATTTTGGCTATATAATATTTGTTGACTGCTGGGCATTATGCTGGCTGTGTAATAGCTGTTGGTTGTAGAGTATATTGCTAAATATTGTATTTTTTTACCGACTGTGTCGAATTTGCTGGCTTTCGAGTATATTGATAGCTGTTGTGTTTTCAACAGAATTACCATTATTGCTTGCTTGCTACAAAACTAAGTATTAAAGTGTTGGCAGAATATGGGTATTCAGTAATTTTACTAGTTTGTGGCTTACTGTTTTGGCTGGTACGCAGTGTTATTGTTGCTTGGTGCTTTAAGTTTTGTAGTCCCAAAATACATATTTAAAAGTATTTTTGAAAAAACTGTTAAGTATTATCAAAATCTTAAAAGCTTTCCAAAAAAAAATATTTTAAATTTTTTTTAAACATACGAATTAGTAGATTTTTTAGTGGAGCACAGTGGGAGCAACGGGTATTTTTCTTATTCTATAGTTCTAACGGTGCATTTCAAGATTTTCAAAATTTTAATTCGTTCATGATATTTTCTTTAGCTATAAATGTCAATTTATTGCCGACACATATTTGATGTGGATTTGTAGATAGAAGGACTTCCTAGATTTGTAACCATTGACTTGGTCAAATATTTTGAAATTTTCTAAAATTTTATGAAAAGTCAGAACCAAACTTCCTAGTGATTCAATAAAAGCTAATGAAAAGTAGTCATATTTTCTTCTAGAGAACAAAAATTATTTTCTGAAAGTTTTCATATTCACTGCTACCTACCTTTAGAATTTGCAGAATTTAACCTAATGTTTATAAAAGATAACAAAATGGGGCGGAAAAATAGACGAGTACGGGTCTGAGAGCTTTGTGATTATAGATTTACTGTCCCAACCATACTATCCAACTCTACCCTTTTAATTATATTGTGACAAGTGTTTTAAAACTCCACTTTCTAAAAAATAATTTTCAAATTTAATACTGAAAATCTTTCACTTTCGATATTTTTTTAAAGAAAGTTTTTCAAAATTAAAATTTAAAGTTTTTTAATTTATAAATTTAGGACACGTACGATTATATAATTAAGAAGACAAAATTAGAAATGCTATGGTTGGGATAGTAAATCTACATATAAGCTTCATGGACATTAACAGGATGGATATGGGATACGGAGATTTTCAAAAAAGCAATAAAAAATATAAATAATTAAAAAAAATAATTTAACTAATTAAATATATAATAATATAATAATATTTAATAACATAATTCATGTATAATATATATTTTACGTTTTTAAGATAAATTTAAGTAAAAAAAGTCTAATTATATCAACAAAAATAAAAAATATAATATTTGAGTATATAACTATATTTATATTTAATTTTAACTGCTATTTATTGTTAGTATTGTATATTACTTCTTTAACAATAAAAAAATAAAATAATTTTTTAAAAAAAAAATCAACAAAAATTCGGACACACATATCAGACACTTTTATTTGGCATTTTTTTTTTAATTTTTATTTTCAGACAGTTCTCCAGCATGTCCGACACATCCGCGGCGTGTCTATGTCGGACACTATACGAATATTGTACCGGGTGAAACTTTGGAATATCCATGCTTCCTAGGGAACCCCTTAGATGTATGCGATGTAAAACAATTTACAAACAAAATATCACATGCTATTTATTATAAGCATGTTTTCAAACTATTTTACGGTATACAATTTTCTAATAATAATCAGTTCGATATTATAGTCGAGAATGAAATTCTTGCAAGCGTTTTCTTTTTTGTACTATATAGTACTATATAGTCGGTAGAGATAAATAGTATTTTAATATAATGTACATATTTACATGCATCAAGTCCTTCAAATAGTTTAGTTATTTTGTACTCTAATTAGGGGACAAGGTTTAATAAATGATTATAGGTGGATTTTAATATTACATTAAGAAGGCAAAAAAAAATAATAAATGCAAGGGACCACCCAACCCATTCAAAAACAGTATAAGACTGATGATGGGTGTAGGGGGTGAGACCAACTAAAATAAACTGTAGTGGATTAGTATTATAATTGCTATTTCTTTTTTTTTTCTTTTTTTTTTATCCGAAGGAGCGGATGGCTAACCCAACCCGAGTAAGTGCTACAGTATCCCCCCCATAACCCACCTCGGGTTCGAACCTGGGACTCCTCTCCGCAGGGAGAGGATTTCGTGCCATTCGTGCTAAGCGCGCGCGGCATAATTGCTATGTCTTTAAGAAACGATGGATTCCCATGCACCGTATAAATATTATCGACCATTTTGCATGAATCACAAACTCAAAATACCACAATTTCTTAATGGTTCTCGAACAAGTCCTCAATCCATTGACTTATATGATGGTATGAACAAAATATGGAGGATCGGCCTCACGAATATATAAAATTTGACTTCTATCGATTCTTGATTCGTTCGGCTGATTATTGGACTATCGATTCTTGATTCTTTCAACTGATTATCGGACCTGCATTCTCTATTTTTAATATATGTTATTTTATTCTTTAAGTTTTTGAAATAAAAATTATAAATAATTTTAATTAAATTTTATTTTTAATATTATCATTTTAAATGAATTAGTTTGTGCTACATATCAATAAACCAATAAGTATCGTCCACTATCGGTCAAATATCAATATTTTATTTTATTTTTTGAAAGGTCTATACTGATAATGAAAATCTTGCTAAATAGATACTTGGACAATGAGTCCACTTATAGGGCTCTTCTCAAAAAAAGAGTCCACTTATAGGGCCTAGCATCATTTATCAAGAAGGTTTAAGGTAAAGATGGGTTATTTACGGACCCAAATTTTTTAGATTCATGGACCACCATGGGAAATATATTTAACTGATCAGATTCTACAATTTGCACCGAATTACGATAATTAAGAATTATTTAAAAAAAAAAAGATAATAATGTTACTATGGTCCCAGATCCAGCTCCGTTGTCCTTGCTATTCTTTCTTTAATTTAAGCACATGATATGTTACTCCACTAAGGTGTTTTTTCTATTAGACTTAATCGTATTACGAATATAAAATTATACGGGTATTTGTCAAAATATACTCCTTTATAATTGAAGTTACCAAAATTTACAAAATGATGTTTTTCATATGTCTAATTGACCTTATGATGACAAAATTGCGCTTATTAAGTTAACTGTATTCATTTTTAAAAATAATAATAAAAACAATTTTATCATTTTACAAAACCAATTGGAACATTTAAATATAATTTTGAATTAGAAAAACACATTTTAGCAATTTTGAATTATGGACCCCAAAATTATTAAATATCAAGCTCATTTAAAGCTGAAAGCCCTGCTCATATTACTTGTAAAAGCAACTGCCACCCACAACAATTGCAATCCAGTGATAAATCTTGTCCGAACAAGATATGTTAACATAAAATATACATAACCATATAACGAAAAGGATTGTTACATAAAATTCTCAGTCTGAAGAGCCAGCACACAACATACAAGCACGAAATCCGCAAGCAAGATTTAGAACCGATTACTTCCGAACAAGCAAAAGAAGATACACAAATAGACAATAAAGGATACTACTAGAGATTCAAAGTTCACTTGCAGCTGGTCAAAATAGAGAAAAATACAAAGGACAATAAGTATATCAATATGCAGGCATGTCGAAATAAATAATGGGTTGTTGCATACCAGCCCCTATCAGGCTGACGAGGCAGCACGGAGCTGATCTGCAGCCTTTGCCATAGGGGGGTTGACACCGCAATCGCAACACTTCGATATTATTAAAAAAAAGAATTCATATATGCGAACAAGTAAATTATCCGATTATACGACGAAAATCTCCCCTTGCAGCAAATCAAAACACAGATAGAAGAAAGCTGAGGACAACAGATTCCGATCTAAAATTGCAGAGTTAATCAAGTGAAGATTTTAAAGCCGTCAACGGTGCAAGGTTCACCGAGGTAGAGAGGGTCTCCTGGAGCCAAGGCAAAGGCGTACAAAAAGAACCCTAACAAAGAAGAGACGCACCATTAAAAAAGAAAGAAAAAGAAATAAGCAGCAACAGATGGTAAATAGAAGCAATAATAATAACGCTAATGAAGGAAAAAAAGGTAAGCAGCACTGACTATAGCTTCTATTAGGAAGCCAATTGAGTTGTTTTCTTTTTAACTTTTTTTAAGATGGGCACCATCTTGGTAAGGCGCACCTAGGCGTGCCCGGACTCCACTATAACTCGTGCTAGATGCACATAGGGATATGCCTGATAAAAGAAGCCTAGTCTGGACTAGAGGCGGGCGCTCATTCGGTGAACACGCCTACGCACATTTTTGGTAGCACTAGAAGAATTTAAAGAATGAATCTACCATCATTAAACATAATCATCCAGAAAGAGACAAATACTTGGCCACATGTATAAACTGAAATAGACCAGCACGAGATAAATGACATTTCAAAGTAACATGATAGCAGTTCAACAAGAAGACCGCACAAAACAGAACAGTCCTATATAATTTGCTTATTTCGTTAAATCACAAGTTCTACCCATCAGTAACCACCACATCAATCAACAAATTGACTAACAAATAACCAATTAACATATCCAATGATCCTACAGTAGCCGCCTGAGAACGGGCCATTAGTAGAACACACCCAGAAGATAGTAATGGCGCTACCTAAGTTCATGACATCATGGATTACTTTTCTTGAATTTTCCTTAACGAGCATCTTATTAAAGCTCATAAGACCCGCTATCACCAAAAGATTATTTCTTATGTTGACCAGCACCTTTATATTTTCCACTTCAAAACCATAAGCGGAAACCACTAGGCATCTAGGACATGTTTGTTTGGCATTTGCATTAGATCAACAAGACATGCAAGGAACTCAGAAAAAAAAACTGTGATTCTTGATCTTTTGAAGTTCTTTCATCCTAGGACCTAATATTCAATATTTATTAAGGATCCTGTGCAGAGTATTCATGCAATTTTGGAATATCTATACCCACGAGACTAGCCAAATAAGATTCTATCAGTCCATCACTTTAAGACCAAGTAGGAAACAACACACTTCTTATAAAAAAAAGAATTGTAAAAAGAGTGACCACCATCAAGCTTGAGCCCAATATAATAACCAGTCCTTTGTCTAAAACATGCATCAAAAGTTGTAACATTAGGAATTTGCTGTGTACACATACTTTGCAGTCATTTTTGCACAGATAATATTTGGAATGACAACCAAGTTTCGAACAGATACCAAACTTTCTATAAACAGCAATGCAGCAAATGTTTCTTCTATCTAGTTTGGCAGAAAAGTTACAAATGGCTCTGTTTCTCGTAGAAAAGGTAAACCACCTAGTAGGGGGACATAGACTACAAGCTCATTGTTACAAAACAATGTGTTTTTTTGAGATAACAGGTGAAACCCCATTATCCTTGAGAAATCTACAAGGCACAAACTTGGATATACCGTTTCAGAGCTGCAAATAGATCGAGTCTCTCAACCTGTAGAGCATTTGGTATCACATGATGGAGAAAACCCTATGTAATCAGCTCCACCGAGAAAAAAACTTTTGTCCTACGACATACGTTGTGCGTACCACGTTCATAGATGGGGGCTTAAACCCACCGAGCTCCCGCCCACGCAAAGAAAAAGTTCCTCAACAAATGGGCGGGTGCAGCCTCGAAGACGTGGCCTTAGTGTTGCAAACCGTGCGGGCCTGGCCCGGCCCGCACGGTACTAAAGGCGGGGCGGGTCGGCTGGCGGCCCGCCGAGCTGAGCCCGCAGAAATTTTTTTAAAAAAAATACGTATATGCCCGCGCGGGCTGGTTTCCCCAACCCGCCTCACGCAGCCGGCGAGCCGAGGTGCGGTACGGGCCGCGGGATTTTTTTGCATCTCTACGCGGCCTCCCACGTTCACCCCTGCACGAAAAAAAAATTCCACAAACGGATGGGATGCGACCGCTCGCACCGCGCAACTCGCGCTAGCCGCACATGTCTAAAAAATATTGTAAAAGGAAAGTTGCAACCTCATAATAAAGACCATTTAGAATAAGTGGAAGAAGATACAAATATACATTGGCACCAAGTAAAAGTTTGCCAGGGAACATTGCAAAAGTTTCTTTACCATGGATCTGGTCCAGTGCCTCCAATGTTCAGCTGAAAAATGAGTGGTGCTTCATCCTTCGCCTCCACATGTTCCTCTTCGAGTGGTTCCATACTGTACAACATTTCTATGAAACAAAACCATGATCATAGACAGATCAACATCAGATCACACTTACTAGGGTAACAAGCCAATCAAGTGAAGAATTTAAAGATTGGATCTAGCCTCATTGAACATTAAACAAAATATAGTCATCCCTAAAGAGACATGATACTGCTACAACATGCATAATTCAGAAATAAACCCCGACAGACAATCGACATTTCAAAGTAACATGATAGTAGCTCAATAAGAAGACCTTGTAAAACACAACAATCCAATATTATATGATTAATCCTAAACCACAATACTAGCCATCACTAACAACCACATCAATCAACTAATTGACTAAAATTGACCAATTAAGAAGTCCCAACGATCACTGGTAAAGCCGCCTGTGGCATAGGCAGTCAGCAAGGAGATGCCCAGAAAGATATCCCTGAGCGCCGGCATGTAGCTCATCTCTACAGAACCTCTGAAACTCCAGGGTATCACCGCCGGCTTTTCGGACCTCCACGACTGCCAGCGACGGCACCACCGCCAGAATCTCCGCTGCCACTGCTAATTGCCCCTTCATCCCTCCTTTTTCTTCCCCTTCCAACCTTATCCCCACCGCCGAGCTCCTCGTGACCCTAATCCTCCCTGCCGCTCTTGCGGCCACACCTTCTAATCGCGAGATCACACCCTCCGCTGGCCCCCTCGTCGCGAATCTCATCCCGTCCTCCCTTCTATCACCCTCAAGGAACAAAGATGAAAGATTAAATCCTTCAGATAAGGAGATTAAATGGAAGGCGTTCAATCTCTCTGGCTCATCCTTCATCGCCTGTAATTCTTGCGCAACTGATTGCAGAGGAGGAGTAACCAACTCCTTGTTAATCGACGGTGATTTCTTGAACCACAATGTTTCGACGAGCTTATCAATTGTGATTCGAGTGGAGGGATTGGGGTCGAGGAGTTTCGAAATCAGGCAGCGAGCATTGGCGGAGAACCAGGATGGGCATTTGAAATCTCCACGAACGATCTTCTTGTACATTAGCATGGTATTCTCGGCCTGGAACGGGAGAAATCCGGCGAGCAGGGTGAAGAGAATAACGCCGCATGACCAGAGATCCGCCTTGGACCCATCGTAGCCCCTCTTGAGCACGATCTCCGGCGCCACGTACGCCGGAGTTCCGCATGTCGTGTGGAGGAGCCCGTCGGAGCGGACGGAGGAGTCAGCGAGAGCGCTGAGCCCAAAGTCTGCAACCTTGATATGCCCATTGTCGTCGACGAGGAGATTCTCGAGTTTGAGATCGCGGTGGAAGACGCCGCGCGAGTGGCAGAATTCAACAGCGAAGATCAGCTGCCGGAAGTAGAGCCGCGCTGCGTCTTCCCGGAGCTTGCCGCCGCGGGAGACGCGGTGGAAGAGCTCACCGCCGCGCACGAGCTCCATCGCGAGGTATATCTTCTCCTTCGTCGCCATCACTTCGTGCAACTCGACGATGTTTGGGTGGGAAACTAATTTCATCACCGAGATCTCGCGCTTAACCTGGTCTATCATCCCCGCCTTGACGACGGTGCCCTTGCTCACGATCTTCATGGCCACAGGGCAGCCGGTACGGATATCACGCGCCAAGTGAACCTTCGCGAACGACCCGCGCCCGAGAACGCGTCCGAGCTCGTATCTCCCCTTCAACACTCCGCCGCCGCGAGTTTCTTCCATGTTACAGTAGAAGAGAAGATATACGAGAACTAGCTAGACTGAAAGATCACCCGTCTTCGACGTGTTTGCGATGGCATTGGCGGCCGGAACGGTTGGAGCGGTGGCCTGAGAGATCAATGGAGCATATAGTGACGCTCATCGTGCAGCATTTCCCGACGAGCGGCGGCGGAGATGGGTTTCTATGACGCCTGAGGAGCAACAGGATGGTAGAATGTGGCTTGGCTTCGTAAAAGAAAGCGATTTATAGTTAGATGGGATCGTCTGTGGTTTATTGTGGTACGTGATCTGAGCCGTTAATCGGCCCAATATGTATCACGAAATTTTTTATTTAAATTTTCGTCAATTTATTTGACCTAATTTTATATATTTTTATGAAAAATTATTAACTACAAAGTTATAGATTTTGATATAATCTACAATTTTGTAGTTCAAAATTTTTCGAAAAAATATCAAATAATATGTCAAAATAATGATAAAAATTTTGATCATCATTTTAACAAAATATTTAATATTTTTTGAAAAAAAAATTAAACTATAAAATTGTAGATCACATCAAAATTTATAACTTTGTAATTCAGAACTTTTCACAAAAACGTATTAAATTAGGTCAAATAAATCGACGTAAGTTTAAATAAAAAATCTCATGACGTGCTGGACCGATTAACGGTCCAAATCACAACCATATGGGATCGTCTGTACTTTTTAGCACAGGCGATCCCATTTATAGTAGACAATGGAACAGAGAAGAGAAGGAATCCTAGCCGTCAGATGGAGAATCAAGTGGCCACGAGGATTTTGTCGTCTTATGATATTGGTTTTGTGATGCGTCGTATAATGGTACGTGTGATTATATATCAGCGCCAATCAGAATCGGCTGCGGTGCAGTAGTACAGAACACTGTCACGTGTTCAGGTCCGTCCGCTCTGTGGGCGTAACACGTGTTACTGATGTAGGTCCGATGCTTAACTGAACAAAGTAAAATTTGTCAATAAAGTATTTACGTCTCGTCGATATATATATTTTTTATATCTAATTAAAAAATAAATTTTATAATTATTTTTAAAATATATTTTAAAAAAATTTATAAGTTTTAATAAGATTTATAATTTTAATATTTAAAATTTTTTCAAACTTTTAAATAGATATTTAGGACTCTAAATTTTAACAAATTTAACGAATTTTTAAACCAACTTTAAATCTGTTAAATTTTAGAGTACCAAAACAAATTTTTAAAAAAAATTTTGAAAACATTTTTGAACAGAAAAGTTATAGATCTCGTAAAATCTATAATTTTGCTTTTAAAATTATTTTCATAAAATACTTCTAAATAGATTTTTTTGATATCGTTATACGGAGTGACGTGGTGTAACCGTTACATTCAAAAATCTTTCTTGAACAGGTAGAGCAAATAGCGAAAGACAAATGAAAAATGCTCGTTGTCCGACGCAACATCATAAAATTAATAAATTTTAATAATTTATTAAATAAAAATAAAAAAGTAAGTTATTTTTAAAAAAAATTAATATGAAATTATAAATATGCTAAAATTTATAATTATTATATTAAAAAATATTTTTAAATATATATTTTGGAGTTCAAATTTTAATAGATTTAAAGTGTGTTTTAAAAAGTATGAAATTCGTTATGAATCCAAAATATTAGAGCTTAAACTATAGATTTTGAATATGTTTTTTAGAAAAATGTAAAAATATAATCTCATTAAAATATATTAATTTTATATTAATTTTTTTTAAAAATAATACTCATAATATTTTGTTTTATTTTAATCATACATATTGACAGGTTTGGTGAATTTATTGGTATCATCACTTATGGCACCAGCATCACAGAAGAAAAATCTTCGTTATGTATCAATTTTCTTTTTTACATTTATGTAAAAAGTTTGTTCTTTTTTATGTTGGCCGAATTCGATTTCAATCCTACATCTCGATATGAAATAGTGCATGTAAGATAAAATTCCTCCCACAAGATATTAATAAAATTCAAATTTTTAGCCTATTTTTAATAGAGAGGACTTTCTTCCTAATATTCAGCTGCGCTAATCAACTATGCAAGCTGGTTGGTGAAAAGTTTGTTTAAACATGCTTTTGTTTGATTTTTTTTTTTTTTTTTAAAAGAAAATCCTCCCGGCATTACAAATACCTTCGTTAGTTTTTATTTTTATTTATCAGGGGTAGCTAAAAGCAATAAAGAAGATGAAAAAAGAAATAGGTTTATATCATATAGATACAGTATCTAGGAGGAAAAGATATACTCTACATTTAAAACAAATAAATAAAATAAACTAAGAAGTTATTCATTTTTATAACTTTTTTAAAAGTTTTTGTAAAAAATAAAAATGTTTAAGGACCGTGAAAAAGTGTTTAAAGTTAGACAAACAGTAAATTATAAACTCTCGCTTTTCAAAGCTATACCAAATCAATCTCCTTGACAAATCAGTCTTACTGACATCAGCAAAATATAAGCTGATTTAGAATAAATTTTAAAAGAGTTAATTCGATACACCTTTGAAAAAATGAGGGAGCTGAACCATTACTAATGTAAGCACACAAGCTACTTTTTTTTTTCAAAGAGACGAAACCTTCTTATTGTGTCCCGATCCTGAGTGCTGGTCTTCTTTTCTGTCCCGTTTTGGTCCCTCCCAAAACATATATTGTATCAACCAAATATTATAATAATATTTTATTGCTTAAGATATAAGACTATCTTAATTTAAAATATTATTAATTGGAACTAACTAAATAATAATTTATTGTATAGTATTTATTTTTATAGTAATGTATAGTTTTAATGATTAATTATAGATTTGTAGTAAATCTAAGAATATCGCAAACTGTACTTAATAATAACATCTACAATTTTCTTAAGAATATTTTAACCAATATTTTTATATTAGGAATCGTCAAATTTACAATTTTACCGATTCGAAATATATAAACACACATTTAAATTATTTTTCGGACTATTTCAATCATATTGAATAACATATTATTTTTTAAATAATATACTGAAATAATATACGAGCTGACATGCACTCTTCCAAAAACATAAAGATAAAATTTATAGTGCATATTGTTGTCGCGGAAAATACGGACTTCTTCTCTATCGCCGGCGGCGAGTCTCGCCTCCTCTCACTTCCATGACTGCCGCCTCCTCAACTTCTCGCTTCTTCTCCGGCGCCTCCAAACTCCTTTTCAAGTTTCCAACAACCTCAGCAATTCTCAACCGCACTTCCGCTCCCCTCTCCATCATCTCCGCCCACCGATCTCTCTGTTCCACCATCCAAACCGATCCCTCCGCCGCCGCTGATGCGGCAGACGAAAAGTTCATTGTTTCTTCTAGAAGAAGTCCAACTCCATCGGAGAAGCAATTCGACTCCTGTATTTCTCGCCTCCGCCCTGGATTCTCCGAGCACGACGTCGCCAGGCCGGCGTCTCCGCGCCTCGATTCACGAATCCCGAATCTAGCCCTAGACGTCTTCCGATGGGCTTCGCTCCGCCCCGGCTACCGCCACGGCCCCGCCGCATACTCCGCGGCCATGTCCATTGCCGTTCAATCCCGCCGCTTCTCCGTCGCCGAAACCCTAACCACCGACATCCTCTCCGGCGCCTGCCGCCCGTCCCCCGATCTCGAACTCATCAACTCCATCCTCCGCTTCTGCACCTCCCGCCGCCACCTCTTCTCGCGCGCATTCGACGCCTACAATCTCTTCTTCCGCCGCCGCCGCCAACCTGATTCCCCTCGCCCCGATAGTGAAACATTCACGATCCTTCTCACCGCCCTCGTCAAGCGATTCGGCAAGCCCCCAGCCTGCCATGTCTACCTACATTCCCTCCGATCGCTTGTTAAACAAATGAAAGCTTATGGAGTCATCCCGGATGCATTCACAATCAATTGGATAATCAAAGCGTATTCAAAATGCTTACAAATGGACGATGCAATACGCACTTTCCAAGAAATGGGATTGTACGGCTGCGATCCAAATGAGTACTCATACGGGTACATTGTCAAAGGATTATGTGAGAAGGGGAGAGTGAAGGAAGGGTTCAAGTACTTCAAAGAAATGAGGGAGAAGCAACTGGTGCCGACAAAGAGTGTTTACATGGCGCTTATTTGTAGCTTGGTTCTACAAGGCGGGTTTGAGGATGGTGTTAATGTTATGTTTGATATGTTAGATAATGGATTTTCGCCCGATTTGTTGACTTACAGGACTGTTTTGGAGGGGTTGTGCAGAGACGGTCGGGTCGACGATGCGTTCGGGCTGCTCGAGGAGCTCGGGACGAGGAAGGGTGCGATGGATAGCAAAATGCATTCAAATTTGTTGGAGGGATTGCATTGGCTGTGTCAACCGCATGATTAGAGAAGCCTTCTATTGATAAAAGTTGCGTCTTTTGAGTGCCAACGAGATGCGAAGTAAAGCTGCTCCTGCAGTGCAAAGATGGAAGCCATTTCGGCCATGAAGAGTTTGATTTGAATTGCCTTATCTTGATCTTAAGCGTGTTAATCATGGATTTGAATATCTATACTCTTCAAGACATATTTTACGTCAAGCCTGCAAGCTCCGATGCGGATTGTCTATAGGAGGTACAAACCATTGTCCTCTTGTTTTGTTTAGCCAATGTGCGGTAGCATGTATATATACATTTTGTCACCAATTTCTCTTTATTCTTATTATTATTATACGAAATGGATGCATCATCTGTAATCTTTTTTTTTTTTTTTGATAATTAACATAAGCAACTTTATATCATAGCTGAAAAAACTTTTACATTACCACATTGCAAGTAGGATAAAAATGCTGGAGCCTCCTTTCATTCTTCACAAGTGTTGAGGGAGAGCCCATATCTTACAATGAGGTGAGCGGCAACATTAGTTATTGGGATAATACCATATCAGCCCCCCAAGATTTCAAAACGTTCAAATCAGCCCCCCGTTTCAAAAATCGGTCGTTTTAGCCCCGAAACTTGTTTGGATTTTTTTTCGGACGAAAATATCCCTATACCCTGTTAACAGTTTTTGGACGCCAAAAACACCTATCTAGAAGTATGTTTTTTTTTGGAAAAAATTTTTAACATCAAAAGTTTGTAGATCTCGTCCGAGATCTATAACTTTTATATTACAAAAATTTTTAAAAAATACTTTTAAATATGTGTTTTCAGATAATCCGAAACAGTTATGGGCATTTTCGTCCGAAAAAAGTCCAAAAAGTAAATGGGGAGGCTGAAATGGACGGTTTTTTGAAACGGGAGGGGCTGATTTGGAATGTAAAATTTGAAATGAGGGGCTGATATGTCATTATCCTTTAAAAATCTTTATTCGTTTGATAAATCCTCGAAGTGCATCTGTCAAAAGACCAAGCGAGGCTCAAAATATCTTATAGAAATGCATGATTGACATATTACCTACCAGGACGAATCTGATGCGGAGAGGAATCCATCTGTTGACTTATGACCTCTTAAGTAACGAAGCCCCTGAATCTGTTATACATGCCTTATGGTCATATCTAGTGATTAGAGATTTGTGGAAAAAATGGCCTTGGCTAAATGAAGCAATGCATCAACCATTTAATGACTGTAGGGACTGGTTATACACTCTTGAATGACCTCAAAGATGATCAACTGAAACTATTCGCTTTAACATGCTGGACCATTTGGAACTGGCAAAGCAAAGCTGTATTTGAGAATCAGAGAAAACAAATTCCAACTATGCTTAATAACATCATGGCATACTATGAAGAAATGGAAGCTCTGTTACAAACTCAGGCCAACTCGAAAGAAAAAGAGCCAGCAGTAGCCGAAGCAAATGAAGGCTAGATGCAGCTTGCAATCATAAATGTCGATGTTTCCTTGAATATGGAGAAGAACAGAGCAAGCCTAGGGATGATGATAACGAACCATGAGGGGAGATGGATTGCTGGAAGCACAAAATGCTATCAAGTTTTGGAGTCGGTTGAAGCTCTAGAATTAACTGCCATTAAAGAGGGGTTGCACCTTGCCAAGCAACATGGGCTTCATAGGATAAGCGTGGAATCTGACTCTCTGTAAGATTATATAGAGAAGAGAAGATACTACCTTCGCTGAGTTAGGATACCTGGCATCATTTGTGATCTGATTATTGTTAGGATCGTCACGTTGTAATAGACAACATTCAGGACTGCACCTCCATGACTGGTTTCATTAAACAGAAATCCAAAGAACACGTTTGTACTTTTTAACTCATTCAAATGGCATTCAAACCATTGTATGTAGTTTAAGAATCACAAAATTTATATAATTCAAAGGTGCATCTACTGGCTTGGCAACCCTCTGTATGAGCCGAAGGCACTCGTGTCTGTTCTAGCATCCCTCTTGTTTATGTCGTGGCTTTGGTAACATGAAACTGATCAAGATGTTTCCTACGACACTGTACATTTTTTAACAGAAACTCCAGGTAGATCTACGTAAATTGATAAGACACTGTATATACCAGCTAAGTTTATAATGGATCTGACCATGGCAATGGCGTCGTTGTTATCAGATTTTACGAGCTTCCATATTCTATAGCAATTTCTTGCTATGAGCATCGATCTGTACACTTTGCAAGGCACAGAAATAAAATCTGTTTTGATTTCAAAATTTTAGTTCTCTACTGATATTTTATATCCACACAGATCAAAGTCTGTCAGAAATTCATGATCACGTTGAATTGCATCTGTGTCAGATATGGAGTTTGGCGTTCAATTCTAATTACATCTGCAAACGAGTCAGCTGGATTCATGCCCAAGAACAAACACATTCTCAATTAACACATCTTCTCAGCACCAGGTCAAACACGGCGGTCGATCTTTTGGTCTAAAACGATATCCTAGAGGGAATGGGTTGGGAATTACTAAAAGCATATGGAAATGTGGCTTATAATAGCAAACATCATACTAGAACTGCTAGTTACCACACAAAAACAGTATCCATATTCCATATTTGACAGGACTATATACAAATACTGAGTTTCTTTCCAACTCTTGCCCACTTCAATGAATGGAATTACCAGATTATTCATGTTGTCAGACTTTCCGAATGATAACCACATATGAAGTTTACTCAGACGTGGACTCTGTTGGATCAGCTGCGTCAGCCTCTATTGTGGTAGCATCAGCTGTAGTAGTAGAATCAGTTTTCATGGGTTTCTTAAACTGCACCAGAATCATGGTCATGTTGTCACATCCATCTCCAACCGCAACAGATGGGGCCAAACACCTATCAAGTACTCTCTCGCACACAGCTGAGAGACGGCTCTCCTGCAATGCCGGTTATATTAACGTTTCTAAAGCTTCTTTATGAAATTACAGAAATAAATTGATCCAATATAAAATATTTTTGCAAGAAAAGGAAAAGAAAAAGAAAGTTTATTTGTTTTGTAGAAGTCATGTTAATGTTGAGACTTTTAGAAGTTCAAACGTTTTTCCAAGAAACTGAGGGTTTAATAAAGTTATAGCCCAACTCACGGAGTTTATATGTTCGTTGATGAAATCCACTAGTTGCTGACTTGACATACAATCCCTGAAAGTAGCAAGAGTTATCATTGATTAGCGGTATAGCCAAAATAGAACCAACATGGAACTAAACTGCAAAAGGACCTGGCGATACCATGTATTCATAAAACATCTATCACAAGGACCCTCACGTTGGTCATGATAATAACAAAGATGTGTTGGATACAAAATTTATCGATTGGTCATGATAATAGTGGAGATATGTTGGATACAGAATTTATCGGTTTCGTCGCAAACTCAAAACCACTTCTATGAAAATCATTAAATTACAAATACCATTGTCCAGATTAAGCTTGCTTGCAAGCCAACCTACTAATAGAATTTCCTATTACCATTTATTGGTGATTGTGGTGGTCAACCACTTATCACCAATCAGTCTTATAACATTTTTGAAAATTTTGGTTTCCAAAATAAAGAGAAGGATGAGTTGGTTACAGATGAAAAAAAAGATGTATCTAATTATATAATTCAAAGATTGTTCATGTAGTAAAGCATACCAGATACCATCACAGGCAATAACGAGAAAATCATCATCATCACATAGCTCCACCTGATAGACAATGACAGAACATCATTAGAACTAAAACTTTATAGATGAAACAGACTTTCGGACTTTCAGAGGGCATTACGAGAAACCATCAAATCTTTTATTTTCTCCTTTTCTTCTCTTCCTTTTCTTTCGGTAAAGATATACCAGGGTGAGCAGCACAGTAATCCATTTCCAAACGACGAAATGGGATTTAAACTCCAAACTTTAGATTGGGCAAAGCATGCTACCGTTCTCCAGAAGGAGTTGGGCGGCAAGAGACTGAATATTGAGGATAATAGCTACAAACTTACGATGTTTATGTCCGGATTGGCTGTTACAATTTGCTTGTCAGCAGGCAAATATTTGTTCTGCTTAAATTCCATATCTCCTGCAGTAACAAGTGCCAGTAAGACGCCTACAATAAGAAATTATTGCACTTACAATTGACAATAATAACACGTACCAATGGCTCTTGCAAGGTTTAAACTTCCATTGACTCGTCCAGCAGTAATAAAACCTCCAGCTTTTAATATTCTTTCTCTCTCAGCCTCAAGCTCTGGTTTATGATCCATCGACAAATTGTGAGCCTGCAACAACATACCAACAAGCGCAGCTGACATACATTGCATCCCAATCATAAGGTACAATGAAGAAAGAAGGTGATAGCCGTAGTTTCATACCTGACCCTTCCTTGAAATGACACAACGAGAGTCACCAGCATTTGCAACAAAAAGTTGATTATCCCGAATCACCGCCACACATGCAGTGCTTCCAGATGTTGGTCCAGCAAAATCCGAATGAGGCCCCTGCTCAAAGTGTCAGGAGCAGGATTATTTGATGTTGAAATACTAGAAGATAAAAGTACACAAGGATTGCAGCCACAAAATTATGTTGATTAAGCACCAGATTTAACTGTTATATACCATATTCCAGGTGTATAGAAGATCAAATGCGAAAATAAAGGACACTATAACAACATGCAGAATAATTTGAACAACTTTCCTTTTACTTTTCAAATCCTGCAAACACAGTCGCATGTCTCCTTGTTCGTTAGACTCTCTTCTTCATTTCTTCCCCAGCCTAAATGTCTTCATGGCTAATTTGATGATAATGATTGAAAGCATTATTAACAGAAAAAAGAATACCTCCTCAAAAGGCCAATCATCCTGTTGGTCACGCGACTCACCACCCCTTGGAGACCATATGAATCCTTCTATCATGCCTGTAAATTTGTTTATCTTGTCACCCAGGGCAGCTAATTCCCTCCAGCCTCTCTGGCCTCGCATCATCTCATCCATCCTGAGTGATACAGTAAACGCGATGGTCATAGAACAAAAGAAAACTTTGTTAATAAATTAGAATGAAGCAACTAACCTGAAAAAGGCTTTTTGAAGGGAAGCACCTAAATCACCGACACAATTGTCTTCATTCTTGAGCACCTGACTGTGCAGATATTTGGCACAAAACTTGGCAACTACCTTTCCTATTAAAAGCAAGCCAATGTTTCTTAAGATAATACTAGATTATGCAATAAGAAATACAGTAATACATTATGCAATTCGAATATGATATACAGCATATGAACTCATTATGCTCCTCACTAAAACCAAATGTCGACCATTATTGGATTTTAATAAAATTGGAAGAAATATACATAGCATCAACAGATAATGACAGGAGGCATTGCATAGAAGAATAAGAAATTGAAGGACACATTTTTAGAGCACAACTTATGATACAGGTACAGACAAAGAAGGTCAAATGCTATCATGACATTGCAGTATAAAATGTGTTAGTGAGCCAAAGGAGATGGGAAGATAATTGTAGACAAACCTAAAATCTTGAAAAATTTGGAAGGCACGATACCTACCTCCATGGCCATCATAGACACCAAAGAATGATGTGCGATCATCAAGATCTGGTAGAGCTGCATGCTGCGAAAAGAAATCAAGTTATTGAGCTGGATTAACTGATCTATTCAAGATGCAATAAACTGCAATAGCTGATAGGCTACTTATAGCAAATGAATGCATGATACAAGAACTGATGGGGTATGCGTCAATAAGAATGAGTATGGAAGTAGAAGTTTTGACATTTAATGCATCGGAACATTAAGAAACACACTGCCCTGGTATCACAATCAGTCCAGAGATAAGAATACCATTTTTTTAGTTCCATCAATTAAAACTACATATACAAAGAACAGGTTCTCTTAAATATTAGCATGAGCATTAGATAGCCTAAGGTTTCAACAATTACTTCAAATTACTTACTGCATCTTCCATTGTCGTTCTCCATCCTTGCATAGATGATAGTCCATACTTGAGCCTTGCATTTTCTCCGTCCTCAGATAACTTTTCCGTTTTCGGGGTGCTAAGGTATACTCCCATTGAGTCAAATCAGCCTGCGGAGACGGGAGTCGAAGGTAAAAGGTGGACAAGCTCAAACAAGGAAGTTCATAGATATTTGAAATTTCAACTAAAAGCACGTGACCTGAGATGGCCACCGTATAAACTAGGTAGAAAAGCTCCAAAAGGACCTGAAAGGTCGTAGAATAGTTCATGAAGTGATTGTAGCAAAAACAGTATTAGCGTATGATAGGGTCCCAAGAAAAGGTGTTGTGATGAATCCTTAAGAAGAAAGATATTTAGCCTACAATAAAATATTGTTATGTACATTAGGAATGCTGGAGATGATCTAGAGACTTTCCCTATTACCATTGGCCTTTACCAAGGTTCAGCCTTGAGCCCTTTTTCTATTTGCCGTTGTTAATGGATGAGTTGACAAGGCAAATTCAAAATGATGTCCTCCCGCGCATGCTTTTTCTGAAGGCATTATGCTTATCAATAGCACACAAAAGAAGAGGTTTGTAGAAAGCTGAATTTGCCTATTAACATTGGCATTTACCAAGGTTCAGCCTTGAGCTCTTTTTCTATTTGCCTTGTTTATGGATATGTTGACAAGGCAAATTCAAAATGATGTCTGCCTTTTCCGATGGCATTATGCTTATCAATAGCACACAAAAGAAGAGGTTGTAGAAAGCTGAAGCAATGAGGGCGACATTTGAATCAAAGCATTTTAGGCTGCGCAATTTCAAAACTGAAGATATGGAATGCAAGTTTAACCCTATTAGCATGCATTACATGTTTGAGTTAAAGTTGAAAATAGAAAATATTCCATAGAATGCGAGTTTCATGTCTTGGATTCCATTCTACAGGATAATTGGAGATAGAGTAAGATATTAGCCATCAAATCAAACTAGGATTATACAATTGAAAATAGCATAAAAATTCTCTATAATAGAAAATTTTCCTTTAAATTGTAGGAAACGTATTATCGTACAGCTATAAGACTGCCTATGTTACATGACGCTAAATCTTGGCTGGTAAACATCAGCATATCCAACAGAAGATGGTGGCAGAGATAAGGATGCTAAGATGGATCTGTGGTAACTCTATCAAACATAAAATCCAGAATGAGATGATTCTACAAAAATTCGAGGTGATTAGACAAAAACAATATGAGGAAAAAAATAGGTTACAATGGTTTAAACATATGAGAAGGAAACGACAAAGCAAATGTTAGAAGATGTGAAGGCTAAAGATTAGAAAAGAAAAGGAGGCAAGCCAAAGAAAGAGTTGGAGATAAACCATCCAAAAAGACCTTACATATCTAGCACTTGAGTATGGCGGCAAATGATTAGTGATACTTTCTTTAGATGACTTAGGGTTCAATATCTATTACTTACTTCTTGTGTGCATATTTCTTTGCTTGCCTACTCGGTTTGAAATCAAGCTTTGCCAATCTTGTGCTTGTGTACGCGTATGTTTGGGGTTATTTTTTCACGCAGTGTCCTACTGAAACAGCCTTTTCCGGAGCATGGCTGCGTACATCGTACCCTCCCCAGACCTGCCCAGACGGGACTTACCTCTGGGATGTTATTGTTGTTATCACGTAGCAACAACATTTGCAAATTGTTACAAAACAGGAAGATGGTTGAGAAAAGAGTTATAAGCAACTCTTGGATATGGACGTTTGGTTAACTAGGAAGTTCCTATAATAAGTCATGAAACAACTCAGCAAAACATTTTAATGCATCACTCAGTAATTAGCAATAATCTATAGGAATTATTAGACTTTCCGGAAATGGTTGAGTGAAGTGTCACCATTTTAGTTTTTGAGAGGAATGTTTGTTAACTGCCTGAAAACATTTTCTTGCACTTTCTAACTACTTATATATAGGACCTGTTGGCAATCTATATAGATCAAACAAAACAGAGAAATAAACAACTACAGTGAATAAATGTACATAGAACATTTGATCTGCGTTTGACTATTTTTACAATAAAGATTAGAGGCTATGCATGTAAAGTGTAACCATGGTCCACAAGTATGTGCATAGAGTTAAGAACCGGATAGCGAGTCAGAGGAGTTTAAAAAAAAAGAAGTTTTCAGATATCAGACAGGCATGAACAATGGGATATTAGGGACGGGGCTTCAACCTTCAAGCAATAACATGAAGTATGATGGTCAGAAGACGTCACAAAATCGTCTCCAGCCTGCAAATTGTAAACACAGTTACACAAATAGCAGCGAAGGTCAGTTACCAGGACACTCAATTTTTTCTTTATTTACTCGCATACTCCAACCATGTGCACTCCCTAGCAAAAGACTATGTTATCTCTAACTGACCTCATTAGGAACAAGAATCATGCTGTGTATACATACAGTTATATTTTTTAAGATATTGTCGGGGAACCTGTCCACTTTGTGCAACCATCATAACAAATACTCACTGATGGCACCGGCCCACGTTCCATCAACCGATGATTCCCCGCCTTTCAGCTTGGGCAGGTCCTACGACCATATAATCTTCCACGGGGTACAAGAGTGCAAGTGATACTTTGGAAGCTCGAGATGCCCATTTGGCGACCTCCTCTAGTACCCCAACCATTGACATCACTAAGACCTAACATACTGATTTGCTAGCGATATAAAATACCAAATTACGTTTATCCTAATATTTTGAGACATGTAACCTTTTCAAATGGCCCGAATACATCAACAACAAAAACACCAAATTCTATTCCCACTAGGTGCATTAGGATATATGATAATTGTACAACGCATCGATCGGTTAAGAGCCATGTATATACAATTAGGGAAGCTTAAAATCGAGTCGGACAAACTGAATCACACTTTAAATAAGTTTAGCTGCTGCAGAAAATCTAGGATAAGCACAAAAACTCAAGCAAAAGCACGACATCCTTTAAGACCTTAACAATCAAACAAAGTCAAATCAGGCAGATCACTTTTTTAAGAAAAAGGAAAAAAGAAGAAAAGAAACAACTAAAATTAGCAGAAAAGCACAGAGAATCCAATACTAAGTTTAGCTCGAACAAGCAACAGCACAAATAGAACATCTATAACCTATAATATCTACTTATTTCCCCACGTTAATGAAACTAAATCCCTCCTTACAGAGAGATCACTAATACGACTACGTGGATCAATAAATTTTGATCTATTAACAAAAATCCGCGCTTAAAATCCCTTAAATGGAGTTACGACAATGGAAACAACTAGTACCAGTGAATTGCTTGAATGTTGTAACGTCGACTAAAACAAATATAGAAATACATAAATAAACAATAAATCAAGAGAGAATTAACGGGAGGAACTCACGATCAGATGATCTACTGAGATCTCAATCTGGAACTTCGAGATATGAACAGACAGACTGATGGATCAACTTGTTTTTTGTTTTGAATCTTTCTTTGAGATTGAAATTTAATATTCTCGTAATTTACTTTTATTTAGTTTCTATTATTATGTTATTATTATTATTTTATAATGCTGGTTGAATTTTATACTCATGTACATTAGGCGCTGACGTCAGCGTCGTTGTGCTGAAATATGTAGTCCTGACTCTTGAGTGCACACTGCACAAGCTATGCAATTTTGTTGGTCTTAATTTTGTTTCCGCTAAATATGGACTAATGTACATGAGTATATACCGAGACTGTGTATTGAAAGACGGCTGCAATCTGGATAGATAGGGAGCAAGAATTCCACCGAAAGATACTACAATTTCGCTCAATTTTTTCATTAATATAGAATAAAAATTAAACTCGAATATTACCTAAAAAATATGCAATTATACTAAACATTTATCTAGAGGTTGCTTCCCAAAAAAAAAACAAATAACTACTTTAGTTGTTGATTTTGTTGTGATATTTAAATTTGATATTGAAATTGTTTTCCAAATACTATTAAATAGGTGTTGGGGACTCTAAAATTTTACAATCATTTAAAAATAATTTTAAAATTAGAAAAATTGGATACCAATACCTGATTTCAAAACATTTTACAAATCAACGCCTGTATTCAAAATCCTTACAAATCAGAAATTATCTCAAAATTTATGACAATAATATTTTTACTATTACATAACCATTTTTTAGAAAAAAATTAAATAAATAAAACTTTGAAACTATAATTTTTATATTAATTTTTTTTAATATTTCTAAATTGATTTTTGAGATTCTAAATTTTTAGTATGTTTAAAAATTAATCCAGTAACCCGCTAAGACTTCGCAACATCACAAAATCTAAGTACTTTTTCAAAATTGTGAATATGAAAAATTTGTTATAATCTTTTTATATATATATATATATATAAAAATTTACAAAAATAATCTAGAATATTTATTTTGAAATATATAATATAATATATTATAAATAAGAGATTTATTTATAACATAAAAAATGAGGCAGGTTGGTATATAATTTTTATATTAAATTAATCAATTAAATAGTGATAATTTGGCGGCTGCTCTGCTGTCAGATAATTTATTTTCAAACTTAAAAAAATCAGATTATGGTAAATAATGAGTGAATATGACAAAGCACGGTTGCACATTTGCTGATTAAAGGTGATTGGATAATTGCATGAGCATCAGATGATGTAAACCTCACAATTTTCTTTGCATTATTTTAAATTTAATAGTTTGTATATTCAATTCGAACATTTAGCCCCCTATGTTCGTTATCAACAAAATTTGTAATTTTCTTCAATTATAAACAGTTAATTGAATTTGGAGCATCCTACCCCGAGATTTTGAATTTTCGAATTCCGACATTTGTCAAATTTTAATTTCATATGGTGCAATTCACTATGTATGTCTTTGGAAGGTCCAAAGTCTACTACCGGTGTATAACTTTCAGTTCGCACGTGTAGTTTGATATAAATGTCTGAAGATATAATCAAAATTAGTATTATCGGAAAATTTATATGTTATGATAGTCGCATAAAATAAAGTAATTATTAGTATAATTGTTCCTAATAAATCTTTAAAAAAAAAGAGAAAGAAATAGACCAGTTACCGACTCATGTTATACTAAGGAAAAGGTCTCAATCTCTTAGTTTGAACATACCCGAATATATTATCACACTCCACATAATGCAGAGAATTAATTTTCTATGCCTTTTTACAATGAATGATTGTATGATTTGAATATACATATCTCTACTTCTATTATGTAGAGGTCTCAATGAATATCCTCATAGCTGCTTAAGCATTAAAGTGGCTTTTAAATTTCTCTGTCTCGTATTGTTTTTCGGAAAGAATTGCATATGACATGCTGAATTCAAAACCTTTTATAAATAATTTCCTAAACTTAAAATTCTTGCAAATTTAATTTTTTAAACAATTTGTGCCAGAATATTTTTAATAATATATAAGTATTTTTAGGAGAAGATTGAATATAAAATATAATATTAATGTAATATATAGCTTTTATATTCAATTTATTTTTAAAAATTACTTTTAATAGTTGTATTGAGGCTTTAAAGTCTTAATGATCTTAAAAATAAAAAATTAGTTCGTTAATCTGTTAAGATATTAGAACATCAAGTTATATACTAGAAATATAATTTAAAAAAATAAATTTAACAAAAATATCTTGAGGTGATCTACATTGTATATTAAAAATTGTTTTTTTTTAAATCTAAATAAATATTTTATGATGTAAGAATAACGGCTATAAATTATAACTTATTTGTAATATGTAAGTATCCCGCTTTTTTTTTAAAAAAAAATTGTGGTGCTATACAGCAAATAATGGACAATTGAAAGCCTATTCCCTCGAGCCATGAACGCTTCTCATCGAAGTTACATGGATATATATATATATATATATTACAAAGATTTTGTACAATTGCTGCAATTAAACAAGGGCAAATACCAAATCAGTCCCCTTTTTTTAATTTCTACCAAATCAGCCTCTGAAAACGTATTTTTAGGGACTGAATCGGCCGACCTCCAAAAACGGGAGGCTAATTTGGTATTTACCGATTAAACAACGGTACATATTCCGATGCCGTGGTTCAGGGCATCTGCAAGACATTTTTTTTAAGGATAATAACATATCAGGCTCCCATTTCAACTTTCCATTTCAAATCAGTTCATCATTTTAAAAAACGCTCATTTCAGCATTCCATTTACTGTTTGAATTTTTTTCGAACAAAAATATTCCTAATCGTTCGGATGCCTGAAACACATATCTAAAAGTATTTTTTGAAAATATTTTCAACATTAAAGTTGTAGATCTCGACAACTTTCATGTTAAAAATATTTTCAAAAAATACTTCTAGATAGGTGTTTTCGGGCGTCCAAAACTGTTCAGCAGAGTAACGGTCGACCGTAACAGATTCGGACCCCGAAATCACCTGTTCAGAAGTATTTTTGAAAAATTTTTCAACATAAAATTATAAATCTCATCAAGATCTACAATTTTGATGTTAAATTTTTTTTTAAAATTTTTTTTAAAAAAAAATATTTTTGCCATCCAAACTGTTACGAGTATAGGTATATTTTCGTCCAAAAAAATTCAAACAGTGTTTGGGCGGCTGAAACGACCGTTATTTAAAATGAAGGGCTGATTTGGACGTTTGCAAACAATGAGGGGCTGATATGTTATTAGCCCTTTTTTTTAGAGCGCTACCACATACAGTACCGCCACAAAAACGTTTAATCAATTTATATAATTAAAAAATTTAAAATATTTTTTAAAAAATATTATTTTTGTATTGAAACGTTTATATATTTTTATAATTTAAAAATTAATGAATTTAAAATAAATTTAAATTTTTTTTTTTAAAATCTGTTAAAGTTTAGGGTCAAAAATATTAATTATTTTAAAATTTTCAGCATAATAAATTCATCAATCTATAAATTTTATTTTAATTTTTTTAAACTTTTAAAAAGTATTTTTTTAATCATACTAATTAATAGATATTTAGTGGCACGACGAGCAATTTTTTCATTTTTTAAACCTACCAGAATGAAACTGGGCTATGCTGGGTAGGGCGGTCTTCCGTCGCAGTTACGACACGACATTTCTTGCTCGACTTGGTTGCTTTCCCAATTTCTCAGCTCCCAACAATCGAGCGGAGCAGCGAGCCCGCCATGGACGACAACAACTCCGACGCGAGCGAAGGAGATCGTAAGCTTGATGTGGAAGAACGCGATTGGTCGGAGATGACGTCGGTGTGCCTTGTTAACGTGTTCCAGCGCCTAAGCCTGCGGGACCGGTGGACCGGCGCGATGGGTGTGTGCCGCGCCTGGCGCGACGTTGCCCACGATTCGGTGTTGAACCAGTCCCTCGATCTAGAGCCGTACTTCCATGCAGTCGGTCTTGACTCGGCCGCATGGTGGACTCCGGCGTTCGAGCGCCGAGTCGACGACATGCTCCGATCCACCGCCGAATGGGCTGACTGGTCACTCAAAGAGGTCCGAGTACGACACTGTTCTGACAGGGCTCTCCAGTTTGTTGCTGAGAGGTACGATATTTTTTTTCCAGCTTCTTTTCCTGATGACAGGTTAGTTTTATTCTGTTAATTGTCTTTTTAATTTGGTATCTAGCTAAAAAAATTTCCAATATATGGAGAGTTATCAAAAGGTGCGCCTGAACTTACTTATCTTTACCCGATAACCAATGTTCAAAAGATCAATTGATGATAGAATCCCGAGTTTTTTTTTGAGGGAGTGGGGGCGCGGTGGATTTACCAGTGGTTTGCGTAAGTTGATACTGAGTTTACGGCGAGAAATGTGCAAGATGTCCTAGTGCCGGTGAAAAGCCATGTCCTAAGAAAATAGGAAATTTAAGATGTTAAAACACGAAATATTGATTATTATCCATTGCTTTTTGTTCAAATTGATTCTATTTGTTTGTGTCATGTATATTTCAGATCCTATCTTACTCCATCCAGAAATTGGAATTTGGCTGATAAATGAGGAAAAGTTTGTAGTTTGGTATTTGCTTCATGAATATCGTTATTCGTTTACTGAAGTGGATATAAAGAGTTGATAGAAACCTGGTGGCTACAACTTACAACTGTAGACGATCCTTTGATTTGTGTAGTTTAGCTGTGGTTATATGTTGAGGCTGACATGTATGATAAAAACTTTGGTGGTGAAGGTATAATAAAAAGGATAATGAGGGCAAAACCATTTTGAATTGCACTGTTGAAATGTAAAGAACATGAAGCTGAAGATCATAATGAACATCTTTAGCTTTGAAGAGGTTACCTACTTTGTTTTTTGGATGAACATTCTAGGAGATGGTGCATAGTCTTCTTCATGATTCTTATCTTCACTGTTGGTACTTGCTACTTCACTGGCAATTGTAGAAGTGATAGTGTCCCATCTCTTACTTTCTTCCTAGATGATTGATTATATGACATTATATTTGTTGGAATTATTTAGCCTATAGTGGAAAATACGCAAAAATAAATTTCGGTAAATATAAATAAGTATAGAAAATTCTTAACTAAATGAAGATGAATCTACAATTACCAATAAATAATTGACACTTCAATTTCTTCAACTATAATAAATCACTTTAAAAGATTCCACAATAATCTACAAAATCACAACACAAAACTAGAGGGTGAAGTAATAAATTTTACCCGATCGAGACGTGCGTAGCATTTGTCCCAATCAAATATCTGCCACCCTCGTGCAAGAGCCCCTCTAGCAAATTCAAGACCTTTGGTCTCCCATTTGGACGTTTGGAATCGCGTGAGACATCCACCAAGTATATACCTTTGAGGTATGAGCTTGAAAGATCTTGAGAAAAAGGGGGAGGAGAGATGGAGTCGTCCAGAGAAGAAGATGAAGGAATGGCTTCTCATGTTAATTCCACCTACCACTCTTTTTCTTTTTTTGTTTCTCCTCACTGCCTAAGTTGTGATAAAAACCACACCTTGTGCTATTAAGGCAACATACACATGAGGTGTGTTGATAGCTTATGTTACTAGAGATGTCAACGTGGCAGGAAATAGCTGGGGATTACACCCCATCCCATCCCCGAATTCAATCTCCACTTCCAGTCACCGACTATGATGGGAAGGCGAATTGTTTCCCCATCTTCGTCTCCTTGGGACCAGGCTGGAACAAGGAATCCCCGATTCCGCGATCCTCTGTTTAAATCAAGCAACGGAGCAACTCATGGACGTGAGCCTGCCTGCAGTGAGCAGTGAGCTAGCAACAATGGCGGATGGTGGTTCCTCAAATATTGGCCAAAAGTGTTCCAATCGCGGGGCTTCTACAATGGAGCACTGCTGCCGGAGGAAAAGGCGGTATTGCAAATGGAGGACGATCTGGCGATTAAAGATGAGGATTCGTATGGGGTAACACTGATGAATATCAGAATATGTCTGATTTGGAGAGGAGTGCCAAGACCAGCACCGTGGCAGTATGAGGTGAATGACTGGATGAGTGCGGTGGTGGCTGGTGAAGTAGTGGGTTAGGATATTTTGAGGATAAATACATTAAACCAAGTTGAGGCATGAATTAAACATATTTACAACCAATGCCACTGAGCATAATGAGTGCGGTGGTGGCAGGTGGGTTAGGGTGTTTTGAGGACAAATACATTATAACCAAATTTTGAGGCATGAATTTCAACATATTTACAACCAATACAACCGAGCATGGCATATAACATTCGGATCGGGCGGGGGCAGGGGATAAGGTCCCCATCTCCGGCCACAACTTTGATGGGGATTTGTTTTTTTTTTTTTTTTAATCCATGTCTTCCGACCTCGACGGGAAATCGCCGACCCCGAATCTGATTTTTTCGGGACGGGGAATCGGTTTCCCTATCGGGTCCGGGGTTAATTGACATCTCTATATATTACAAGCTATCATGCTAACTTTTAAGGAAATAGACGGGATCCCGGCAAATATTTTACTTGACCTGAGATTCCTAAGTTTGGGTAAATTACCATGAGTCCCTGTGTGATGCTAAAATAAAATAGTAAAACAATAACCAAATTAAAACTTTTGATTTACAGTCAACAATATTGTCTATAAGGTATGACTTATGTATTGTTTATGGCACCTGGAATGTGGTTTTGGTGGCTGCAAACATCATATTCATGACTTGGTGTGAGAGTGTAACGTCCCGTCCAACCCTTAACAACACCAACCTCCTGCCATCCCACTGGCCTAACCCTCGAAAAGGTGTGGATCCGGTTAATGGTAGCTTAGGGTCTTTGGCATATAAACCAGTCAAGCTTTCCATCATCTTACGATATGATACTAAACCTAAGCTAGCATCAAGCTAGCTCTTCTATAGGCGAAGTCCGTGGGTGTTGGCCCATCCAAGGGTGTTACGAAGATACGCTTCAACGTAGAAGAAACAAGACCAAGGGCAATTTGTGATTTATAGAATGCAGCTGGACAATTATATGACTTTAACCTGTCCACTGCCAGGTTCATGATTCTCTCTATTTGTTTAGAGTTTTTACAAGATAGGTGGGAGTGCTAATGATTATCCACGGCCAATGCAAGTTCTAGCTGTAATTGTTTTTTTAATTTTGTCAAAGATAGCCAATTTCTAACTGTATTGTTCATCTACGTGCAATAGCTTTTCTTACTAGATGTGTTGTGGTAGTACATTTATGTGCATTAGTAAGTTAGATGTTAGACAATTCGGTTTTTAAGTTAAGAGCTCATTAGTTGTTAGTGGACTAGAGTTTCTGCTTTTTCTTGTAGAGTATTAATACACACAATAAACACTAGAACTAATTTTTATCCTTTTCTTAAGGTCCCCAAATTTGGAGATTCTTTCCATTAACAGCTCTAGACATGTTACTGATGCATCTATGGTAAGAATCGCAAATTGTTGCTTGAAGCTTACCGAGTTGGACATAAGCTACTGCTATGAGATATCTTACAAGTCTATTAAGTTGATCGGTCAGAACTGTCCTAATCTGTCTGTTCTTAAAAGAAATATGTTGAATTGGCTTGACCCGTCACAGCATGCTGGATTTATTCCACAAGATTATTTAAATGCATTGCCCCAGGATGGAGGACATGAGGCCTTTACAATTGCAATGTTCATGCCGAAACTTAAGCATCTTGAACTTCGCTTCTCCACAACTTCAAATTAAGCGCTGTTATACTCTAATCATTGTGTGTTGAGCCGGCTATCGTATGGTGCTTAAGACTGGAGAGCATCGACTGAACATATACGGATGCAATCTAATGCGTGGTGGCTATCCATGTTCATTACGACGCTGGTGAGTTATGTATACATTCTGATACAGTCTGATCGCAGTCTTGCGGGTGTTTGGGTAGAGATTGATCGTTCGGTAATAGCATGGCATCGTGGTACTATGGGGTAGGATGAGAGCTGGCGGTTTTGTTCGATTAATGGGCTAGATCGTGTGATGCATCTCTAGGCGTCATTATGGTTCATTCTGTGCGAGGTATGAGACCAGAGTGTCTGCAACGGATTGCTTAGCGCAGGTTACGGCAAAGGTTTATAGTAACTGAAGTCACTTACAAGGCCCTAACTTCTATATCCCACAGGTCGGTGTTTCATGTCTGAAGTATATCGGACATTAGGAGAATTAGTATATGGATTTGTTTCAGATTGTTCTTGTGAGCAGATATGCTGTCTATCAGGCGAGTGAGCGGCCAGATGGTGTTCGTGTCGCCATCCGAATGAGGACGTAAGTCGATAGTGGGGAAGCAGGGAATAGCTCCAGCATCAGGCAGTTGTTGATGATGATTGTCATGTCGATGCAGTTAGAGCGCGATAGAGAGAGTTGATCTAGTCAACGATATCTAATAATGCGCATAGCTTCGCGAGAGTGGGGTATGGCAGCTGCTCGAGATGTGCTGTGGTGCTGAAGTAGCGAGGAGGTGGTGTCTTGTGAAAGAGAGGCTGATGGAGTGAAAGAAGAGTGTGTGATATCAAGATAGGTGTGATGTTATGATACTAGCTTGACCAATAACGGATGGTCGCCTAGTAGAAAGGCGAACTGCCAGTGGACAGAAGACTCAGCTGTGCTTAGGTATGTTGTTGCGATCGCTAGCAGGTGTGGTCCGATAGGTGATCGAGTGATGGAGCGGTGTGCGGTGGCCAGTGTATCGATAGTGGTGTATGGTGCAATCCAATATTTCTGTAATATGGATGTATTATAGCCTCAGATAATATTTGATATAGTATTACATGAGGACAGAGACTGCGTGATGTGGGGACAGATGCGCTGTTATAGTCGATAATAGATATGTTAAGGTGAACTGGGATCTGATACGATTGTGGCGGCTGATTCATCTACGAGAAGGTTCGTATTTGCACGTGCCGATGTTGATATTGAATAGATGCATAATCAGGTATTGTACCACTATGCAGGGTGATCTTGCTTGAAGTGATATAGAGAAGTCTGATGATGCGTGGGTGGCGGCATTGTGCGAGCTGCATGGTGGTCAACGAGCAGTAAGAGCTGATTGACAGGGTGGTGGATGCACGGAAATGCAGTGATATATGAGTGTGTATTCCTGAGTATGGTCTACGAGCTGGCTATAGTTTTGGGTATGCGTGAGGCTGCTGGTGGGATGACGAGCTCTTGATCCGTCTATCACGCATATATACAATTATTTTTTGTAAAAAGTTTTTAAAATAAAAGTTTGTAAATCTCATTTAAGATTACACAACTTTCATGTTCATATTGAAAGTTTTTCTAAAAAAATACTTTTAAATAGATATTTTGGAGTTCCAAAATTTAACGGGTTGTGAAATAAATTTCAGAACCTGTTAAGCTTTGGAACCGTAAAACACCTATTTAAAAGGATTTTTTGAAAAATCTTTCAATATAAAAATTGTATATTTCATCAGACTATCACTTTTATGTTAAAATTTTTTATAAAAAATAATTGTATATATGTGTGGTAGGGATCTACTGTATGGTAATTCCATACAGTCGACCCTACCAGATCATTTCTCTATCGGAATATATATGGTACATATAACGATGCATAATATACGGCTGCTCAAACTATATGTTGGCGAACATGTAAAGGAAGGAAGGCATAGGTAAGTATAGTGAAATAGATACGCTAAATCCCATTTTGCACCTATAATTTTCTTATTTTGAGATTTGAAGCATTGTTTTATACTTCTTTTATTGTAAACCTTACTTTTTGTTTTTTTTTCTTAAGTATCAATTAATCCCGATAGGAATGAATCTCTCAAAAAGTGTTAGCTATAATGCCAATCATACAATCTCTCCCACTCCTTGTCCTGGTTAAATAAATATAAAACGAAAAAGAAGGGGGACCTTCAGAGATTCGTCTTTGGTGCTTAGCGCTAGGGCTGAGCATTCGGGTCAACCCGAACCGAACCAACCCAAACCGAAATTTTTAAGGCCGATCCGAACCGAATACTTTCAGACCCGAACTGATCCGAATTTCGTGTCAACCCGAACCAACTAAAATTCGGGTCAGTTCGGATTGGTTCGGATTGACCCGAATAATAAAAAATTATTTTTTATTCAATACTAATTCGGATTCGGGTCGGTTAGGTCAACCCCGAATAGTTGTAATATAAATATTTTTGTTTAAAAAGAAAAAAATAGCACATAAAAACCAACGAAAACTAACTAAAATATAATGCGAGGATACTTCGGGTCCAACTCGAACCGAACCGAAATTCGACCACCGGAACCCGAACCGCTATATAGACCCGAATTATTAAAATGTCGACCGCGAACCGAACCCAATCCGAACCGAACCCAAAATTTTGGCTTTGTTTCGGATCGGTTCGGTTCGGTTTTTTCGGGTAGGTTCGGGTAATGCTCAGCCCTAGAGGCAAGTGAAAGCAGAGATAGAAGCATGGACTCGGGTGGTGGAGTACAAACGAACCGGACCGGGCCAAGCCCAAAAAAGTCATTATAAGATAATCATAATGTACTCGTTTACTGAACTAAGCCGGACTGGCCCAAGGCCCAAGCACCAAGCACAGAGGAAAACTTTACTCTTGTGGTCGTAGTTCTTTGATTTCTTTTCTGCGTCTTTTCTATGAACTGCCTGCATCACTCGATGGTTTCTTTGTAGAATATTTGTTTATTTACATACACTCGAATTGTGAGAATTTCGTCGAACAGCTCCAATTGCACCTGGTATTCTCCAATTCGACAATGGTATTGCTCACTCTCTCAGTAATCCTTTCTCTTTCTTTTTTTTTTTTTGGTGTTTGTTGTACCCGATTTAGCTGAGTTAGGGTTCTCTCCAGTTTAACAATTTGATTGAAATTATATAAAAAAAAGAGGTTATAATAGTTTCGAGAGCTTAAATATCAAGTATTTCTTTTTATTTAATGTTGGATTCCTAAGGCGCCTTTGTGCTTACTTTGGATAGTTAGTTGATGCTTGCGATTAGAGTTGTGATGCAGAGGTCGAATTTGTTTAAGCTTCAATCCAAAGTTGTGATTTTGGAGACGTTTGCATCTGAAGTTTAGAGCTTGTTGCTTTCTGCTTTTGTTTTTGTATTTACTGCTGGCCCGAATTGGTATTTTGAAGGTTTATAACTTTGTTAAAGATGTGTTTCTGTAACTCTTACTAGTAACATACTTCTACCCATGGTATGCCCCTGAAATCACTGGGATACATATATGGATTACTATGATTCAGTCTGGAGAATACTGTGATAAATTTGAGACGTTAAAGTACTATGATTCAATTTCAATAGCTGTTACTTGACAAGGCTGAAGTGAAAGTCTGTCTAACGGGACGGATGATATAAACAACAGGGGCAAAACTGATATTTGCCCTAGTTTTACGCTTGTGCTTTTTTTGTTTTGTTTGTAGACGTTCAGTCTTGCATGGAAGTATACTCTCACATATTTCGATTTCTTATAGCAAATCCGGAACTCATTAAACTGACAATCGTTTGATTTAACATCTGTTAACTTCGTGTGATAATTTCGAGCCAGTATTAACAAGATTATGTGATAATCTCGTTTGATTTAACATGCAGGGAGACAAGCACACCATACTTCTAATGCAAACATCTCCAAATAGGTCAACAAGAACATTTATGGATTATGACTCAATAAGCCAAGCAATGGATGGTATATATGTATATATTGCATTTCTACTATAAGATATTTATATATTCATTTCACTTCAATCTAGAGTTCTTTTTTTCTTGCGTAGTTACAAAGTCAGGTTTTATAGCTAATATAGACTTTCAAGATATGTTTGAGATGTATTGTAAACTTTTAGTACTTTGGTTGCTAATCTAAATGAGATAGGTTGCGATAATTTATGTCTATTTGGATAATCCTCGCTGAATTGCTAGTTATGCAAGTATGAACAAACAGTAAAGTTTATTTTTTTAGTTTACGAGTTAACCCTCTATACCATGCTGTAACTGACTCCTACGACATCAATTAAGTGGTCAACTTGTAAAAGCCATATGGTCTTTGCTTTTGAGCGTCCTCTTTATAACTTACCGAGTGGAACAAACACAATATCTGTTGGACAATTTGTTCAATGTAGATTTTTTGTATATTAGTAATTTCTATCCATCTTTACGGAATCATGCATCCTGGATAGTCAGGTACTACCTAAATAAAGTTGTGAAAAATATGTGCTGATTACGTGTAGGATGGGGACTATTATATACAGGTGGTTTATTTAATGTTTGTGACTTGCTAGTTCTTCAAGCCATTCCAAATTGCCAACTTGCAGTAGGTACAAGTGAACCGTTTATTTGTAAAAAAAAAAAAACGGGTGATCCATTTATTTGTCATACGAAAGTACTAGATAACAGACTGTTAAAAGTTTTGTTCCGTTAGCATGCCATTGCTTACAAACCAAGAAAACCTAAATTGATAGGCCATTGACAGTGGGTTTGAGATGATATAAAGTTGAGAATATGTTTCTGTCCTGTTGATATTTGTAGAATCTATTTTCTTTAGTGCAGCCTATAGACGATCTTGTATTCTCGGAGAAATGATTAACTTTCTTTAGACAAGGAAACACATCCTGCTAAGATTACAGTATTTATATGGTGTAGAATACTTGCATGATAATCAACATGCCTATGCGAGATTCTAATTATAAGCTTTTTAATCCTGTATAGGAATCTGCGGTCTGTATGAGAGAAAGCTTAAAGAACTTAATCCAGCTATTCGAAACATCACATATGATATTGCTGACCTCTACAATTTTATCGACGGATTGACTGATCTAAGTGCACTTGTGTAAGTAACCATTATACTATTTGTTGGAGCTATGATAGTCATTGTTATAATGATTTTTTTTTTTTTTTAAATAATAGATTTGGTTCTTGGTTCTAAATGCAGGTATGACCACTCACTTCATGCTTATCTACCATATGATCGCCAATGGATAAAGCAGAAGACATTTCAGCACCTTAAGAAGTTGGCTTCTCGTTGAATCCCATACGTAATGTAACGGGGCATCGAATATGTTCTATTCTTGAATCCATGTCTAAGTGTGGAGTTCCTTTCTCTTGATATCTCCATAAGTCTATATTTGTTAAGTTGGTTAACAAGAAGCATGAAATATGTAGTCTTCTGTGTGCTACAATGATTGTATTCAGACGCTGAGTTCACCTGTCGCGATTACTTAACTTATAGACGATTACTTGTCATGGCACCCAGTGTTTCATAAGACATCATTCCACGCTGCAGTCTCTTTTTCCCATCTAGGGTTTTGTTCAAATTCCAACTTACTGACTTTAGATGCTGAGTAGAAGGGAAATGTGCCTTCTTTTTATTTGAGATTATCATTGAAACTATTCTTGCATACATCTTGCAGACCTTGAGAATTTTGATCGGGTAGGGTCGTCCGTATGGTATATTACTATTTGGATGACCACATAAAAAAAATATGTAGAGATTTTTTTTTAAAATTATCAACATAAAAGTTATAAATTTCGATGAGATCTGTAATTTATAAGTTAATTTTTTTTTTTTTAAAAAAATTCTAAATAACTTATTAAGTTAAATTTCAAAAGTATGTTCACATGAAGCCGTTTTCATAAGCATTACTGTGCTAATACACCCCCAAATTCACTCTGGTGGGATCTTTTCCCACACAATATCATTACAAATATATATCCAATGTAGTATTTTTGTAAGAGATTTTTACCAAGGCAATATACATTTTTTTTAAAAAAAAGACAAAAATCTCTATTCCGGCCTTTGCGACATTTATTAACAGTATTACAAGCATGATAGGATAACTCTATTTCTAGTAGTTATATATGTACAAAAGAATGAGACTGTTAGTCAAAACTGATCAGTGTACAAAAATTATACTGACAGTTACCATCAGGTGATCAAAGAATCAATTAGACATCCCTCAAAAAATTACAATTGCTAATTAAGCGGGTTATCGTGGTATTTACATTATGCTCTCTAGTCTTCCTATTTATCGGTCGCACGAAGTCACCTCAGAACCACCAAGAAGCCAAAAACAAAAAAGCTGACTTCGTTGCGCGTGGAAACTACTTCCCTCGTTATAAAGTCACTTCAGCAAAATCTCAAATCAAATGAACAGCAAGATCTTTCCTAACAACCCGACGCCTTCTGAATGTAATACAACATGTAGCATTGGGAGGCTCGTACTACCTCTTCGCTCACTTGTGTAATCCAAGCATCATCACACTCGTACCAAAGTCCATCTAGACGAAGATAGGTCACATAATGCCCAGACTCCATCTTCCCAGAATGCGTGATAACGGCAAATATCTCAAACTCAGAACTCGATTTATCTGACTCGTCACCTTCAAAAGCAAAAATTCGGTTGGCAAACCTACTTCTCATGATTGAAGATGATAGGAAGGGTGCCATATCCAACAAGAAAGGAAACTGAAGGTAAGCATCCAATTTTCTAGTTGTATTTTTTGAGGGTAAGTGCTCGAACCTCTTGATATGAAGGCAAATTACTGAGGGAAGGCGCCAGAAAGACATTTGCTTCAAAGACACTTGATTAATCCGGCAGTTTTCACAGTATAATTCAGATCCCAACTTTTCTGGTTTTGTGAAAAGCTCCAAACTATGCATGAGTGTTGATAATTTTGAGGTTTCAGTTCCTTCCAGGGACTCTTCAGACGTAACTTTTGCATTACCACGTGGTTCCAAGGTGAGAGATATGTCAACAAAAGGATCGTAGGTTGTTGAAGTGGCCCCACATACAGCACATATGACATCTGATCTCAACATCCCAGAGAATACTTGATGTGCAATGCAATGACAAGCTCTGGTTCCTGAGACAGTAGTCAGGCTAAATGTGATTTCATGCATGTCACAGAACAATTTCCTAATTAATGATAGGTCGATGGGTGGTCAAGGGGTTAGGGCAGCAAAGCCGCTGATCCGTGGTCCGAAACCAAGTAAAAACACCCATTCCTCGGTTATGCCTCCATGCATACCACAGGTACGTGCATGAGTCTCTCCCAAGTATGGTGGGTTGGCTATAGCCAATGACGGCAACCCATTGGGCCTCAGTGTTTCTCCCCGGGTTAAGCCGGGTCTGGTCTGCCGAATATAAGGGTAATAACTCCTATACTTCTTAAAAGAAAACAAACCATATTATTAAATGAGTCTGCAATACCATTTATATACCAGTAATCTTACTTTACCATAAATAATTCTTATTATTTCACTTACCATGCAGAAGTCACTTACCATGCAGAAGACAATTGGTTTAACAGTTAACACAGTATCGTCTTGATATTCTGAAGGAACGTTTTTTTATACAAAACAACAAAAAATAATGCCAATCCACTTGCACCAAAAGATCTAGGAAATAAACAGCAGAATAACTCTGTTAAAATGCCGAATGTACGTCTTGGCATACTTGTGTCCTCATAAAGTGTATGTTACTTAGCTAAGAATCAAGAAGGTTTAACATTGTTAATCCATCTGATATATACACCAACAAGAAATCTAAATAGGAAAACAACGAGGGGATCAAAGAATTCACTTGCCTTTTGATTGGAGGCCAGCATACTCTTTGCCTTTGGTTTTAACGCCAGCTTGTTCTATTTCATGCATTTTATCAAGCATTGCGATGAAAAACTCATGAGCATCCTGCTGCTCATAGCTAGCTAGATGTGTTGAATGCTTCCACCAACTGCAAAATAATGAAACCAATCATAATGCCACAGTTCAGAAAAGCAGTAAAACAACTCTTACATTATATGTTTCACCAAAACAGTTCATTCTTACCACTATCATCGACAAAAGAAGAAGGAAAGAAAACCAAAAAAAAAAAAAGAACTTTCAAGCAATAATATACAATACAGTGTTGGAGTCAAAGTAACACTTAGCAATCTTATACAACTTAACAGAAGAACTTGCAAACAAAATAAGACATCCCAATTTCCATTAGCAGCTGTAGCTATGATTGTGCAGAACACAGTTAAGTGGCACAGATCACAACATTCATTACATGGCACTTGAGTAGTTGAGCTTATTATAGTACATAGAAGGACCAGATGCATAATTAAAATATGCTCTACTAGCTTGTTTTTAAGGAAACTTTGTTTGAAATACCCTGAACCGTCTTAATTGCCACAAGACTTCCTACAGCTCCTATTACCATGGACTACCATCATCATCTTAGCCTCTGAGCTTCTTCAACACCTTTTTCTACTCCAAACAAATCAAAGTTACACTCCCCACAACTACATATCTATATAATGCTGCTAAATAAATTAAGAAGCTATCCTTAATTTACAGGTCCAAAACTAGACAGCTTCTCCAAGATTGCTTGTCTCGCTAATAAAAAGTGAAAATGTTAAAAATCCAAGAACGTAATTGCTCATATGGAAAAGTGGTAATGCATAAATAAGCTGCTGTTCTCATCTATCTCTATGTTTGCTACATGCGATTTGAAGAAAATTGGGTCCTTCACTACTTTTGCAAAAGGTCAAATGCAGGTTCAAAAAGAAGGTATGGCAGATAGCACACTTTATTAGTATTGCCAATTCTCTAGAAGTATGTAAAAGGAGCTGAAAAAAAGAAAAAAAAACACAGGTGTGTAACAAAGTAAAGTTGCAAGAATTCCTGCTTGAAGCTTTTTGAATGAAGCAGTTCGTAACACTTTGTAGTAAAAAATTCTATATACAAAAACAGAACAAATAAATCCACTTGGAAGAAACTGCTTGTTTACAAAATTCCACGTCTATACTCTTCCATGAAACAACCTCAGGAAAAGCTAATGTAATTGTATCTACATTAACCCTACGATATTCACCATTATCAAGGATTTACACATCCTACAAGCAACTTAGATGACAAAATCTTCCAAAAATGCCACAGGGTATTCATACAAATAGAGTCTAACAATCAATTAGTAAACTTGAAATTCTTTAACCCTTTAATTTGAATCAAATTCTGACCTGTGCAAGAAACGGGCGGGGCTGTACGGTGTACGATCTCCGGAGAAAATATCAGCGAACGCCCCATCAACATCACAGAGAAAGCACGCTGTTTCTCCGGTGGCTCCTCTTCTCCTCCTCTTCTGCCTGCATGATTCACCATTATGCCTATCGCTCAAGAAATAATTCCTAAGCGGCGGCGTATGCAACAATGCCTGAAGCACCGAATTCATAAAGCAAGTGTTTCCCAAATTGTTCAAACCCCTCAATCCAGACGGATAATTTGATGAATCTTTAGCAACATAATCCAAATTGAAGAGCAACTCTCTTGATCTCGTGTTATAATTCCTTTTCCTGCTACCCTGATTACATATACTGTTCTTAACCCTAGGAATGCAATTAAACAGATTTTCCATATAATCGACGTCGAAATCGGGATCGTATATCTGATCATTGCATTTACAGCAGAACAGCTCGGCGCGATCCAGATCAGCAGCAATGTCATGCCCCGATTCGGAGTTCGAATGAATAATCGCGTCGGCCGGACAACAAATTTCAGAACAAATTAGACAGGTATAGATCCTGGCGAACCAATTCGAGCAAGAATTACATCTCGGGGGCATTTGTTTTCGATCTGAGGTGGTCCTGAAGAATCTTTGCAGAGATCCGTACCAATCGGATCCGTTAATTCGCTTGTAATCTTTAAGGTGGGAGCAGGGACTTCGATTTGGCGCCATCCCGGATTGAATGTGTAAGAATCAAGAAGCAAATATCATTTGTAGAGGAAGAAATCAAACATCACAGATCCTTGGTTTCATAAGCTAGCTAATCTAGATCAACGAAATTGAGTGAAAATCTATAGAAATCGAAGAACAATTTCAGCTGGTATCGAGATGGGAAAGATCCAGTGAAGTGGATGAGAATCTAACAAGATTACATGAAATTAAGACAGGGGAGCGAAGTTAGTGGATTTACTGTTGATTTGGTGTTCTTTCACTGAAGTACTGCAAAAAAAAAAACAACAAAACTAATATTTAGAAATTTAATTTAAATACTTCTCAAAAAAGTACTTAGAAATTTTTAAATCAGTTTTAATATTTTAAAATACCAGACATTAATAGCGTATGTTATGTTGTAAACTTTATAAAAAGTTAGATTTTTGTCGAAAAGTCCCATTTTGCAAGATTTTTTTTTTTAACCTTTAAAAAAACCCGAAAATCTGAACAGAAAGTAAAGACAAAACCTTCCAGATGGATTGATATATAAAGTTAATTACATCAAAATGCTATTGCCGAACTGAAAAAAAAAATATTTGGTAAGTCGTATTAGACCTTTATAAAATTTGTTTAATGATTGTGCCAAATCATAAAAATAAAATGTATTAAAAGAACGACCCTATTTTGTTAGAAAATTTGCAGCGGTGTTTGCTTTACGAAAAACATGATGACCTCTAGCACCGGTTACAGTCAATAATTTTTTTGCTGCGGATAAATCATAGAAGATATCCTAATGAACATCTTGTGAATGTAACTAATTAGTTAGAATTTTATAATCTGTTTTCACTTCCAAAGGAAGGTATTTACGCTCAACACACTTTTGTAGGTTTACGATTAAACTTCGTAGCTTAACTCGGCTATAGACATATTCGGCACAATGGAACTAAAAGCAAATAGCATATGCCCACCACTATCGCATACTATTCCACTTATACCGACTCTGTTCGCAACTCGTGTCCACATTTAACTTCAAATAATCAGGAAGAGGAGGTCACCATTTTTTGCAAGATTGTTTTAAGTGAACCATGCTTTTCCTAAAACTTATAAAATCACCAAAATACATTTGAAAATATATATATATATATATATATAATACAAAAGTTATAGAACGTCAAATTCTATATTATTGACATTTAAATTTTGAAAATATTTTTATACATCTGTAATTTGGTTTGATTAATAATTATTAGAAGAATAAGAGATAATAGAAGTATAATATAAAAACATAGAATTGATATACAGTTATACCAAAAACTGTAGTATGTCAAAAATATGTTTAAACATTTTAAAAAAAAAAATTGTGATCTATTAAACATAATTTTATGGTTTTATAGTTATAATTCTAATTTATAAATACTAATAAAACAAAATACCATAGTTTTTGTTAATATTAAAATGATCAAATAATATATTTTCATAATTTCTAAAATATTAGTTTCATTTTTTTTTTTCTATTATAAACTGCTGGTTTTCCATAACACCACCCTATGCCCGACGTTACGGTGGCGCGCGAGCAAATGAAGATGCCAAAGCACTGAGCAGCGATATAAATGGGCGGTAATTCTGCCTATAACTAAAACGGTTTCAGTTACACTTGCGGTTTGATGATTCTTCTTCCGAAAACCGAATAAAAACACCAGCAGCTAGGAGCTCGTGCTTAGTACACCATCGTAAACTATGATATTAAAACTTTTGATAGAAAATTAATTTTGATAGAAAATTAATATTTTGATAGAAAATTAATTTTGCATACATACGCCATACGGTACACATATGTTAGTTATGATATTAAAACTTAATTTTTTTAATATTTTTTATATTTCGAATTTTATATAAATTAATAAACTATTGCTATTAATATATTATAATTTATTCATTATATGTTATTTAAGACGTGGCGTAAAATAACTATGATATATATATATATATATATATATATATATAATCAAAAAATAAAAATATGAACACATTTTTATTCAAACAAACTTTTATAATTTTATAACTTAAATGTTATTTAATTAAGTTATTATATTTTATTTAGTTTATATCAAGCTTTTTAATACTATCGAATTAATTATACTACTTTTGTAATTTTTATTGGTTAATATAAATACTTACATAAATTGTTTGTTAAAAAATAATTTTCACATCATCGAAGTTATTTAGATATCATATAAGGCAATAGCTAAATTTCACCCAATTATATATATATATATATATATATATATATATATAATTGGGTGAATAAAGCTATTGCCTTATATGATATCTTAAAGCTATTGCCTTATATAAAACTATATTTGTTATATAGAAAATAGTGTAATGTAAATATATCATATAGTTATCTAATATTATTTATTGGTAAATAGATAATTATACTAAATATAGATAAACTACATTCTTGTAACTTTTACACTATAGTAGCTAAATTAGTAAAGATTAATGAAGTTAATCATGTTTATAATTAATTACATAATATGTGGCATGATATTAAAAAAAAAGAAAACGCTGCATCACCGCCAAGCTATTATTATGTTACACTATATATATATATATATATTATTGTGAAAAATAAAAGCTCTTCCGCCGCTTTTTCCAATTTTATTATTTAGCATTCATCAGGCAACGAAAATCGCATACTCCTTACATGAGAAGTTAGTGGAGTATTTGTATGGTGCATTTTGACCGTCGAATGCATATGACATGAATGAATTAGACGCTGATCAGACGAACTAGTGCCATGTTAATCTATTTATAAGCTCAATCTTCGACATTTGTCAGGTTTAAAAACATATTAAATATGAGCCAATGCAAAAAGGGATTCGATCTGCACTTGACTCTGACTCGGACCAGCCAGATTCAGGCTTAGAACCAAGACCGAACCAACAGGGCTGCACCGCACCGAAATCTATTGAAGTGCCACAGCAAAGCGAACACATGTACTTGCTAATATGAGCAAGGACATATAACGCTAATTCTAACCCATACAACTATATGAAAAGCCACGTCAGTTATCCCTGAAAAAGTTTCGATAAGCAATCAAATAAGTTAAGAGCAAGCGTACCGAATACGTAGTCTAGTGAAATCATATAAAAATAGTTACGGTTTGACAATAATAGATTGCCCGAGTTCTTTTCTTCCCGCCGCCATCCTGCTACTATTGTGAGCACTCATCAGCTCATGATCCTGCTCGTATTGTGACGCCCTTGGGTCGCACAAAACTCTTAATGGATCGGGAATCCTCCTCCAGCATATTCAACCTCCTGCAAGATGAAGTTGTTCACCGAATTAGGCAGCAACCAAGATGCATAGTTCAAGAAACTACACATTTTATGTAATTCTTAATTGAAAATAAAGGCACTGCACAGGTTGAAATTTGAACGAACTTAAGAGGCTTGAAAATTGCAGCACTTCCAAATTTCTGGGGCTTTTGAGAAACAATAGCAGTATCAACAATATAATACTGACATACTACGATGTCTATTCTATATCCTTGAAACAAGCATCTAGTTTTTTCTTAACCACACTTCCTACTTTACTAGCATTCCAATTTGTAAGGTTTCAGAGTTTCCAAAGGGAATGGGTATATATTACAAGACGGAAATTCGGGGAAGCACATCATAATCAAAGCATTCACAATCTGCTTTCAGAAGAATGTTAAAAGTAACGATATTATTCAAGGTTTAAGGTGCCGTTTTAAACTGTATTTCGGTAAATCCCAAACTCGAGACGTGCAGTCCCAAACCGTACATTTTTTTAATTTTTAAATATTTTCATGAATTATAAAATATATATTTAAAATAATAATAATAAAAATATTTAAAATAAAAAAAAAGGTTGTGCACAGCGCTACCTAACCAGGTCGCAGAACACGACTTGTAACTGTTCATCTTCCTCTTGCAAGGAGGAAGATGAACAGTACTTTAAAAAAAAATAAAAAAAATAGAGTGGCCGGCACGGCAGTCTCTGTGCCGGATCCCAACGGATCTGGCACCTCAAACCTTAATATTATTAGGTAAGCAAGTAAAAGTTAGCTATAAAAATGTTAAAAGTAACGCTTCTTCTGAACTCAAACCTGAGCAGGAGGTAGTGATGAAACCCAATCCGATGCATGTGTCGGAAGAAGGCCCAAGGTGTTTAGCTGGCAACAAACAATAGGCAAAAAGTTCAATAGGAATCTCTTTTCAGCTATATGTCACATTTAAGTTACTGTTGAGGTTTAGTGAGGTGTATTTAGGCTTTACTCCTAAATGTGGAGATTGTATCTCACCTTCCATACACCCAAAGCCAAACCAGCCAAGTTTAGAGCAATAAATAACAACTTGGGTGCAAGAACATCCACTCTGGTATCCTTGTAAGGTTCAAAAACTGTAAAATAACACACAAAAGGAAGTTAGGGCATCAAAACTGAAAACACGCTGAAACCAGATTATTCATTTTGAACAAAGCAAACAATACTCGCATGAACCAGGATAGAGGAAATGACAGATGGCAGAACAGTAGAACTATGTAACCAAATCATCTTGATTACAAAGTCAAGAACAAGTCATAGATGCAATCAAGTTTCTAAACAGTTATCAAGTTTCAAGTAGAGGCGAAAACAAGCCGAGCTACTTACGAGTAGTTCGGACTCGAACTCCTTTGAGCTCGGCTCGAGCTCGAGTATTACGGAGCTTGAGTCAAGTTCGAGCACGGATTCAAGCTCGAGTAATTAAACGAGCCGAGCCTAAGCATCATGTTACACGGCTCGTTAGGTTCGTGAGACTAAACGAGCTTTTATATATTATTAAAGTATCTTTTACAACAAATTTACTTAAGCGAGTTTAAGTTCGAGTTTGAATCGAGCTTGGTCTAATTCATACAATCGAGCCGAGCTTGGCTCAATTTGACTCAAACTCGGCTTAGTTGATACAATCGAGCCGAGCTCGAGTCGAGTTCGGGTTTGAGATTTTTCGAGTCGAGTTCGGGTTTGAGATTTTTCGAGTCGAGCCGAGTTCAAGCTCGAGCCTCTGAAGCTCGTCGAGCTCAAGCTCGAGCAAACCAATCAAGCCAAGTTTGACTTTAATGGTACTCGACTCAAACTCGGCTCGTTTTCACCCCTAGTTTCAACGTTCTGCAATCAAGCCCATAGTCCAATCTCATAGAAATAAAAGTACAATTAATGCCTTCAAAAATAGGTCCGATTTTACAAGGTAATGGCAATTTAACACCATAAGTAAAAGAAGTAGACACCTAATCATCTTAACTTTATAAGTTCTGGTGATTCAAGTTTTTGTATCCATTGCCGACTCTACTCAAGCTGCCGCCACAAAAATTCATCATATAAGTTGTTTGTCTAGCAGATGTGGATAGCGGAATGAAATACTATTTTCAGTATGATGTAATAGTAAGTAGGCTGCTGCAGATCAAAAGTGGTAATGTAAGATTTGACTATATACCTTTCCCAACACCTTGGAGGGCACTAATTGGCTGCCAAAGCGCTGAAAATGTGATGCCGATGCTAAATAAATGGACTGTACTCCCAGCCATCCACATCATGAATCCCATCATAAACAGGTTCTTCATAGGAGCTTGAGCAACTTCCCAAGCTTTCTTTTCATATGCAAAAGTAAGAGAAAATTGGGAATTTGTAACAAACTAAATTGACCGAGCATACTTACAAGATCAAGCAGATTAAAAGAAATGCTGTATTATGTCAGGTTACATAAAACGTTATAGATTGGGCAGAGCAACTGTATAAACAAAGACAATTTAGGGACAAATTTTCGTTACTCAATAACACAAGTTATTAACTGGTACGTCGACCCATAACTCAAATGGATTAACTACCCAAAAACAACGTAATTGATGAAATAACCAAAACATAGTAAAAACTAAACATATGCCTATAGAAGTGATGGAAATAGAACATTCTTTACACAAATGAGAGCTAACATACCATCACGCTTACTACACAGTGGCGGATCCACAGTTGATGCAGGGTAGTCAATTGACTACCCTGCTTTTGGGATTGTTCCAAATATATATATGTTATATGTATAGTATATAAAACATGTAGCTACGCCACTTTCAAAGTTTGCGAGTTTGTCGGAGTGGCAGAAGCACTTTAAGCGTGCGCGTTGCGTACTGCGGGGTCGCGAGTTCGACCCTTAAAACAGAGCTTTTTCTCTTTTTTTTTTTAATTTTTTTCTTTTTAGTTACTTAATTCGCAATTTCGCTCAAATTCCAATTTTTTTAACGGAAAATCTCATTACAGTCCCTATATTAAATTTTAACATTACTTCAATCCATACCTACCAATAAAATTTACTGCAATTCCTCACATAAACTATTTTTTGTATTGCAATCCCTTATTTTAATTATCTTTTACGTTACTTTAAAATGTCTCAAATATATTAGAAATAACTTTGAAAAAACTTTTTAAATAAAAGTTATAGATTTTGATGAAATTTATAACTTTTATGTTGAAAGATTTTTTTCAAAAAATATTTCTAAATAAGTGTTTTAAGGTTTTAAAATTCAGGTCGCAATTTTAAGTTGTTTTAATTTTTAAAGTTTTTGCTGTTTTTGACACCTCAAAATAATTAATGAGAAATATGTTTTGGAAAAACTTTCAACATAAAAATTGTAGATCTCATCAAAAGTTACAACTTTTATGTTGAAATTTTTACAAAAAAAATATTTCTAAATAATTATTTTAGGTGTTGAAAACAGCTGGCTCTAACTATAATTGAAACTTAGTTTTGGACCCAAGTGCTACTCTCTTTTTCTAACTTAACCATCATAACCACGCGTTACGAGGCACCCAACGTCCCTCCTAAATTTTCAATTCTGCCGAAATTCTAGAGATTTCTTAGACTCGTAATGACAATTATAATGTAATTATCTTTGTACTTATGTAAGATATGATAATTACGACAGCGTATAATGAAATAATCTTTTAGTTTCTAACATCAAATAATTGTATTTTAAATTGTTCTCTTATTGGACAATTTTGTATGATATATATATTTGACTACCCTGCTGAAATTCCTGGATCCGCCACTGTTACTGCAATGCAAATCATAACCAGGTTTACATACCAATCGAGATCCATTGAGCAAATTAAAACTAAACATAGTCAAAAAAACACTCCAGAAATAAGAAATCATTATATACATCAATCACATCTTAAAAATTAGTAATTCTATCATACCAGGTAATGCAAAAAATATAAACCCTAATTCTGTTTTACCTGCGATTTCCACGCAGCTTCGGCTTCCTTCTTCTGCCGGCTTGCGCTAGCGTCGTCCTAAAGTGAATTAAATGCTAATTTAGTACAATCAAGGAATTGCATAGACGGATAAAGGAGAAATTGAGAGCTCGAAACTACCAGATCATGGGAGACGGGGGTGAAGCCGATCGGGTCGGGCACGTCGGCGGCCGCCGGCGAATCCGTTAAATCCACAGACCACCGTCGTGCCAATCCCTTGCCCTTGTCCATCCGATCCCGACACAAAATAACACTTGAAATCAGACCTGGTGCGCGAGGGAACCAAACTCTTCTCTGTTCTTATTCTTCTCTCTGTCTTGCAGTCACCTATCATGCGTGCCTGCTGAAATCAGGGGCTTAAAGAACAGCCGAGATGAATAGCTGTCAACTTCTGGGAAACTTCATTTTACAAGCCCATTGTTACAAAGCCTTTTGGTTTTTTTGTAAGAGTAAAAGACAAAAGCCCAAAGCCGTTTTCAGTTCCCTCCTTTTTTTTTTTTTTTTTTTTTTTTTTTGGGTTTGTGATCAGGTGGAGTAATTTCTTTGTTGATCTGGTGGTACCACTGCCAACCACGTTTATGTACCATAACACAAAAAATGTCCCTTATCCGCTTCAAGATCTCAATTACATGCAAAAGCTAGTGATGTTGGCTATATGCTAGTTTGTTAGTCTTATATATAGGTTAGCTTCAGCCAATTTTTCTGCTCCTAGGTAAAGAAAATTTCTTATGGACAAAAAAAATCGGACTGTTTAACGCCTTGTCAACTATAATGTACATTTCTTTTTTATATTAATGTGAAAAATTATGTCTGCAATCAATTAATTTTTGTACGACGATCGTAACAGATAAATTCACGAATGATACCGATTATATTCCACCAATCGAATTGTCACAGTCTTTCGATCTAGACAGACTTGAAAGTCCATATGCCACCAACTATAATATACATAACATATAGTAGCTTTGCTATTATATTGTACAAACCATAAAAACAACGAATATTAAATGAAAAATTCTGTCTGTAATTAGTTTATTTTGTACGACGGTCGTAACAGATAAATTCACGAATGATACCGATTATATTCTACCAATCGAATAGTCACAGATTTTCGATTTAGACATACATGAAGGTCCATATGCCATCAATTATAATATATATAACATGTAGTAACTTAGCTACTATATCATGCAAACTATAAAAGCACCAAATATTAAGTATAAAAGTGATAAAGAAAAGAAAATCGGGAAAAGTGAATCCAAGAGAGTTTGTAGAAAAAATTAAAGTAAAAAAAAAAAAAACAGAAATAAAGGAAAAGAATTTGAATTTCAGGATCCTAAAATTTTAATAATGGACATTAAGGCAATCGGCTAGCGCGCGCAGACTTGACTAAAGCCTTAGTCTGAATGGGCTTAAGACAAACGGTCCGTCATCGACACTCACACTACTGAATACTGATACACAGCCATCCCCCAGTCCAAAATTCCGGCTAAACCTCTCCGGCGCGGCGATGAACCCCACAGTGCCCTCCTCCTCCGGTGACGATCTCCGCCGCCACTACCAGTCCAAATCTATCTCAGCCGTCCGCTGGCTCCCCTCTCCCTCTACTCTCCATCGTCTATTCATCTCAGCCGTCGAATCTCCCTCTCCTTGCCTCGAGATCCACGAGCTCTCCCCATCATCACCTCCCCACCCCCTCTTCTCCTTTGCTCTCCCCTCTCCCGCTTCGTCTCTCCGTGTTTCCCACTCCGCCGCCGTCTCCGCCGCCGCCACCCTCGCTGGCTCGCTCCATCTCGTCCACGTTAGCACCGTGGATGGCTCCGTCGACTTATCAGATCTCTCGGTGGGCCCCTCCGCGTCGTTCCACCGTGGAGCGATCTCCGCCGTCGATCTCGACGGCAGGGATTGCGCGACCGTCGGGGAGGATGGGAGGGTCAATTTGGTAATTCTCGGCGAAGGAAGGCTAGAAGCTAGGCCGGTGCACGATAGCAGGGGGCTTGTAGGGTATACGGCGGTCCGGTGGGCGTCGCCAGCGGAGTTTGCAACCGGAGGGTTGGGCTATGGATTGCAATGGTGGGACCAAAGGCGGCCGGGGGGCCCGGTGGCACAGTTCAAGGCCAATTGGTGAGCCTGTCATGGATTACTTAATTATGATGATTGAAAATATAGCATTATGCTTCTGATGTTGTTTGCCGATTCATGACTGCCTATATTAGTTCTGTAAGAAAAATTATAAAAACATTAACAAATGGAAAAGTTATGATAATATATGTTCTCTTTGTAGTAATTTCAAGGCATGTTGAATAGGTTTTAGTATCCGTAGTGATATGTACGGGTTGCCTACTTGATTCATGTATGTAGTAGACAGATGTGCCCTATGTTGGACTTCTTCAATGGAATATTGAACAGAAATAGAATGAAGGGATAAATATTTCCTATCGTTGGTAACTAACAATGTTTTGGTGTTGTCCTCACTTTATTCACGTACTTCATAATTTTCTACGTGTAAGCTGAATAATCGGGACGATGCTTAGCAGCCTTCTTATGTTAGTATACAGAGCTAGTTAGAGATATAGCTAATATGCCTTTGAATGGGTTGTTTGAACATTCTATATGATGCTTTTTTTTTTTCCCCATATCAGTTTGTTTGAAAATGTTTCATGTAGTTTCGGTTAGCTATTTCAATCCATACAGGATCCTGAGGAAATTTTAAGATTTTGGTTTAGGAACGAAAGCAGCAAGCAAGCACGATGAGAAATAGTTGTGAGAAAACTAAAGATTTCAAATTGATCTAAGCAAATGCATTGCCTTGGCTTTGCTGTATTTTCTATTAGTTTACTATGGAGTTATCTTTATTTTGAGAGTTATAGGTGTTTGTGTCATTTTTCCGTTACCCTTATGTTCTCGCTCTTATTTTTCCATTATGGGTTTCATCATTACCCTTCTTATTTTTCCATTACCCTTCCATCTTGGAATGTTGATGTTACAGGCCTCGAGGAAATGTGACAGGCATGGTTCATTCCCTTGATATCCACCCATCACGGAAGCATATATGTGTTGTAAGATCTCTACTGTCTTCAGTTTAACATTAGTCTATCTAGTTAAAAATCTTTGAATGATAATATTTTGTCCTTTTTGCTTATCTTTCCTCTGAGTTCATTCCACAGTGGGGATTCAAACTACTAGTTATAGATCTTTGCAGTTGCTTAATCTTCATCAAATATAATTTGCTGTATCAAGGAGATTGAAACTTCAGGACATGCATTCAAACACTTTGACGAATATCAATGCTTTTTCCATTGACCTCATGTTCACTGAAAAATTGTTTACTCCTGCTATTTTCACTTTTTAGAACTTTGTTATTTTTTGTTCTTGTTAAATAGCATGAATTGAATCTTGTAATGATGAATGCTCAGTTATGTAATTAACTGCTAGCTAAATGCTTCCAGGCCGGAGGTTCTTCAGGTACTGTTTTTGCTTGGGATCTTCGGCTGCAACAGCAGCCGATTCTGCTATCTGGAGTTGGTTTAATGAATAAAATCCAGCCCGCTTCTGAGAGTGAAGTTTGGGAGGTCCAATATGACGTTCACACTCACTCTTCAAGCATTAGTTTAGCGTCTTCGACAAAGATTTTGCCTATTATGATGTGCTCAGAAGATGGGATCTTGTCTGTTCTTCAAGAAGGTTTGCTTCTTTTTTCTTGTTCGTCTTTTTTTTGAGATTATCGGGTGCGTTTGGATTTTGAGCTTTGAAGGGATTTAATCCGACTTTGCACTTCGCTTTGTTTGGATTTGTTGCTACTGATTAGTGGATTGTAGCCGTACTCTCCAGCAGCTTGTGCATGCTGTTCCTCATCTCCCCAACATAATTTCACAGATTAATTGGAATTTCTCCTAGTATCAATTTGAATAACAAAGTTGTAGATTTTGATGTGATCTACAACTTTGTAGTTAAAATTTTTTCAAAAAATACCGAACAACGGGTCAAAATGATGATTAAAATTTTTTATTATCATTTTGACATATTGTTTGGCAGTTTTTTGAAAAACTTTCAACTACAAAATTGTAGATCGCATCAAAATCTGCAACTTTGTATTCCAAAATTTTTTGTAAAATGCTTAAAATTAGGTCAAATAAGTCGACAAAAATTTTATATAGAATCTCGTTATTTATGCATGTCATGATGGATGGTCTTGATCGGCGCCACAGAGAGAATTCCTCTGTGTTTTGAACACAGAGGATCTCGACTCCTCAATTTGAGTCTGGTCGTTAAAAGTGATTTCTTTGTATAGCTTCCAAGTGCTTCAGGAGCTGCCAAACTTTTAACCAAGGTTTTGTGTACCGAGCAAAGTCGAGTTTTTGTGAAATTAGATCCCGTTATGTGAAGACCGTGCAAATGGAACCGCGCCGACCATGCGGATATACAATTTAATTGTAATTTTTAAAATATAGGTAATAATTAAAATTAATTAAAAATTTTGAGTATAAGGTATTACAGAACATTGCCAGTTCGTGCCGTGTCGACAGATATGCGCCGTCCGGCACATAAAGTCATGCTTTTAACTGAATGTTTTGTTAGCAATTAGATGGCTGCCATGCTTTGTGGAATGCCGCATTTGGCTTTGTTGCGCGGTATCTCAAATTTTATTCCGATTATGCTACATCTTGGACAAGGTTAATCTCGAGTGTCATGATTTATCCTTATTGGTTATTCTGCAGGTGAAGAACCCCTTGAACTTTTGGCAGAGCCTTGTGCCATTAATGCTTTCGATATCGATCCTCAGAACCCTTCTGTAAGTCTTATATAGCACCTATGTGCTGCAAGTGTTTGCTTTGAGTGTGTGTTTCTGAGTCCTTGTTTGGTTATACTTCAGGATGTCATTTGTGCTCTGGAATGGGAAAGCGTAGGCATATTAACGCGACAGAAAGAGGCCAAGGCTGTAACCTAAATCTATCATTCATTCTTGATGATTTATAGACACGGACATTTCTCCATGTACTACACTATTTGAGCGAACAGGTCCTTTCAAACCGATACTGGTAACTAATATGTTGTTTATGTATAACCTTCCTGATAGAATTTGTTCTTTGCGGTTTAAATTTTTGAATATGTTACCAGTCTTCTTAGAGGAAATTTTCATTGTTGGGTGTCTTTACTGATATTTAGAAACAGTGAAAGTCCTGTCATATAAATTAGAATAGAACAGTGTCGTGTTACAACAGCATGGACAACATTTTTTTTTCTTTTTTGAAAAATTTAAATAATAAACTGCTGCATGTTACGAAGCGCACACAGGGAACTTCTCCCTCCAGTGAAGTATAACCAACAAGGCAGCATAATGTATAAGAGCTCCGGCGAGGACAAACACATGGAATATCTGATGACTATGGCCGACCAGATCAAAGATCCCTGGCTTCCATCTCTCTGGGACGCGGCTGACGTAAAAAGCGGCACCAACTGCATAAGCCGCTGCCATGGCTACCTCAAATGCAATAGCAACATGGCAAGCCCTGTGATCCCAATTGATTACAAGCGCATGAACTGCAGGGATTACGCCTGAGAATCCCATGATCAGGAAGAGTGACACTCTAAATGACCGGAAACGAGGGGCAGAGAAGACAGGGGCTAGTAGGGTTATTACGGTTATCAGACCAAATAGGGTGATTGCTGAGAGATAGAGAGTCTGGGCAGTTGGGTTGCAGTAGAAAGCGTAGTAGACTGGGGGGACAAAGGAGGAGACGATCATTACTGCAATGCCGGTGTAGTCCAGACGCCAGAATAGGAGGTTTAGGCGGCATGAATGGCAGGCAAGGAGGTGGGAGATCGCGCTGCAGGACAAGCAGGTCATTGATCCAACCATGAAGACTAGTTTTGGCCACCTCGGTATGGCTTCGAGATCACCCATGCGCAGCTGCGGAGAGATTGAGAGTCCTTGAGAATCCTGAAACTTACATGGCTTAGCAAAACCGGAACATCAAGTGTGAAATAAGAAAACCACTATTTTTGTGGTGAAATAAGAAAATTTTCGAGAAAGTCTGTCTAATAAACATCTCTGTATGGTATGCAGTTGCTTAGTTGGATAATTTTTTTTTTTATTTCTAGTTTGAGAGTTCACATAAGTGAAAAGTTTAGGAGTCGACTCACATCAGCCCGTAAAATTAAAAGGGGCGCAAAGCCGGAATTACAACAAGTGTGACCCTCCATCAATTTTCTAGTAATTAACTGCGAGTGAGAACATCAAGACGGGAACTTATAATTTTCTAGTAATTAACTGCGAGTGAGAACATCAAGACGGGAACTTATATTAATATCAACATCAATTTTCCGTTTTGAAAAAGAAAGAACAATCGTCCTGAATCAGAAAGTCCAAGTTTGCTGCTATAAGCTTCTAAACATTTAATAAAAATCTCTATATGCATAATAAGAAGTCGCTATCCATCGATAAATGACAAGTGCGAAAAGTTCTTTATGATAAAGACAGAAGCCATTAATCATACTTATGGAAGTTAGTATCAACTCTCATATTTCACTATGTTCCATATGCATCCTGCGAATATTGACCATAACAAGCTCAGATGCTCAAAAGTCAAGATAGTGAAGTGGACTGGATGAGTGCAGCTTAAAAACTATAACGAAAATTGCATACGCCTGCGTGGAATCCCAAAGGAAATTTATCTCATTAGTGGTGGCCACTAAATGCCCCACTCCTTGTCTAGGGATAGCCCCAGAGCGACACTTTACTTTACCGGTTCAAAGTGTGCGCCCGATCATGACATGGTTTCTACTAATTTTATCAAAATAAATGCAGCCCAAAATCGTACATTTTTTTATGGCATATTTCATAATCTAAATTGATGGAATTGAAAAGTATGAAAAAGAAGAAGACTGGAATATTTTCTCGACCACATCGGTCGGTGTCATCATTAAATTTATCTATTACGATAGTTATACAAAAATAAACTAATTACGAATATAATTTTTTCTACCGTACTACCAAAAGAATATATTATAACTGCTAAAATTGGGGAAAAAAAAAGAAATGATATTGACATGGACTAAAATAAAAAGGTTTCTAAAGTTTGTTCAAACAACGGTTGATCAATCTTTCACGTTGTTTAGACACCTCTACGACTTTTCTTGGGGAAAATTAACATGTAGAAACCACTTTTTATTATCTTCTCTTCGAGAAAATTCTTTTATTAGTTCTCGTCTTGAAAAAGAGATATGTTAGGTTGCCGCTTAGACTAGGGCTTGAGCATTACCTCCGAACCTACTGTGAATTTGGTCCCAAAAAACTCGTCTAGAAACAAAGACCGAAATCGTCTGTAAGCCCCGAATAAAGCCAAATTTTTCGGGTTTTCGGGTTCGGTTCGGGTCGACAGTTTTAATTATGTCTTACGGTTTTAGACTTATCTACACTAGGTATGGTGATTCTGTTATACTGGTAGTCGTAATTTTATCGGCTTTTCGGAGTGTTCGAGTTTGGGAGGCGCCCGATAGTTTAGTCGCGAGTCTACATTTAAGGCTAGTTTTTCGTTGATTGTTTTTACTTATTGAGTGGCTTTCATATTTTTTCCCTTTTTAAACAAAACATTCATATTACAACTATTGCGAGATACTCGAAATATCGAATCGCACACCTTACTACACAACTGACCTGAATTCTCTGAATTGTGAGAAATTAGAAATAATAGAGAAATAATATATTATATTGTATAATATATTACGAGCTTTTTATTATGTCGTATATCACGAACCAATACCCGAAACTGACCCGATTTAGATGTCGGGTCTCTGGCGAAGAGTAGTTGGTGACTACGGAAAATGTCTCTGGCTTATCATGGATTTCGGGGTCTGAAAGTATTCGGTTCGAATCGGCCGTTATAAAAAATTTGTCGGTCATAGGGTTTGGTGATTCGGATCCTCTTGCACGGGTATCCCTGACCCGAATCTGGTAGGAACCCTCACCCATCCGATCGCCGAACCACCCAAAAGGACGCACGAATTGAAGAGTAAAAAGCAAATAATTCCGCATATTTTAATGGAACAATTCAGAACTAGTAATCTAGGAGTCGCCATGCTTTATGCTATAAGGATAACAATATACAGAGAAAAAAACGAAATATTATTCTGTAATATGTATAAATCTCTATATCGAAATCACGCTGACATAAATAAGAATTGGTAGATAATATTAATATTAATCATCTACAGCGCAAATAGTATCAAATCAAGTACGGATAAACGAGTTTCATGTGTGTGCATAATCATAAAAATACTGGTTGAAGAAAAAAATAGAATCATAAATAAACACCTCGTGAGCTGTTCCCTTTTTTTTTAAGAATAAAATAATGAGCTGTGTGTTCTAGAATCCCGTAGTAAAACGCATGAACTGTAAGGACGAACCTAACTTCACATGGGACAGTTCAATTCACAGGTGTACTGTATACCACCAACTCCAGCACTGATAAAGCAAGCTGTTCACATGGGCTACATGCACTAGATCGTAACGGATATGCCTTAGAATCAGAGTTTATAGTTAGATGATGGGATAGCTAGCTCATATATCATAGCTTGCTAACAATAAAAAAAGATGCAAGGCTAAAATGACAGTGAAAAAGCTTTGAATCATATGGTGAGGGGTCTATAATCAATCATATAAATGCTCATGATTTTTGTTTTACTTGATTTTTTTTGGGGTCCATTGAAGAAATTTTGATGGATGAATTGGATTTGCTGGCATATTTATTTTACGCTTCCCTTAATAGTGTTTTCAATAAATAAGCTGCAATCACTCCTAACAAACTTAAAGATAGATGGCAGAGCTTTTGTCAGATGAAATGAGAGTTTCATATTCCAAAACACATAAAGCATAAATCTCACATGCTTTTATAGATGTCACTTTATAGAATTCGAACTTAAAATCTTCAATTTATAAAATAGAAGTCTTAATTAATCATCCTAAACATTTAAGACGGTTCGATGTTATCCATAAATTTATCTTATCTATTACGATAGTTGTATAGAAATAAATAATTATAGATTAAATTTCTCCTGATAATCTAAAAAAAACAATTTGCCAATAAAAGTAGCCATTCTTTTCATAACCACCACACCTTTAATGGCCAACAATCATATGCTCTTTTAAAGTCTTAGTAATTATGCGGTCCAGCGCGACATAGTACGGCATTAAGGACTTCGTAAAAAGGCCATGGTGACGCATTCCATGTGCTCCCAGGCTGCTTTATTAATCATTAATACGATAATTGCACCCCATTTCAAAATTATTAAAGATTTTAAAATTCTTATTAAATGAATCTGTCTTGAAATTTATACTAAATATATTATTATTATTATATTTTTAAAAAAAAAGGATATATATTAAACAGATAAATTTTAATAATATCTATTATTTTTAATATTTAAAAAAATTTATAAAATATTTCCAAATAAATAATTCATACTCAAAGTTAGCGGATTTAAAATAAATTCAATAATTGTTAAAATTTTAGTCCAAAAAATTTATTTAAAAAACAAGAATTTTAATTTAAAATTTTTATATTAAAAATATTAAAAGATTTTGTAATATAAAAAATAATGATTTAAATGGAAGGCTTATTTGTAATGCAAAATTTGAGAAATGAAGTTTTATGAAAATCTCCCATCATTAATGGGTTATTATATGCTATTTTCTAGACAAATAATTAAAGCATTATATTATATTCTGAAAGTGTATTTAACCAATTAATGTAACAAAAACGAAAAAGGTAAGAACTTACCCACATGTAATTTTCTGTAGCATTTCTCTTCATCGGAGCAGCCATTGATCCCAAGAGTAATCTAAAACAATAATAACGTTAAAGTTTAAAACTCATATTAAAATTCATATATTATATGATAAATCAAAACCAGCACAAGATAATTTACAGATTTTATTATTATGCTGTTTAACTTAAAAGTACAGTATATGTTTTATCCAAATAAATAAACAAATCAAGAAGCGTCATAAACAATAAATGCAGAGCATTATTTGCAAGCCGGCAATTGCAAAAACTTAAAAGCAATCCAAACTTAGGATGATTGGACAAAAATATATTAGATACCAGCAGATTTTACATTCATCTTAAAAAACAAGTAAACCGAACAAATAATTAAACTATAATCTAGTTTATAAATGTTACGGAATAAAAATTTTAATCTGTGCTTGGTTCACATAAGTAGAAGGGTTCACCCTCTTATCACATTAATTATTTAATTTTATTTTTAAGAAATAATTTGTAAGTTTTGAAAAAACAGGGTGGATATACAGCTACCCAAATAAATTTATTTGCACGATAGTTAATTAAGTCTCTGCTAGATTCCCCGAACTACATTCTCATGCACGGTATGCTTATTTATTTTTTTAACATTATCGTGATAAGATCCGTGATACAAGCACATGCCGTAGGACCTTAAAATCACCAAAAAGTAAAAACTCCCAAAAAATCTCTAGACCCCTCATGCTTATCAGATTGCCATAGTACGCGGCATATATCCGCTCTCCATTTCAGCCACCGGGTATCGAACTCTAGTAGGTAGTTAATGAGCCGCAATCCTTCTGTCGAGCTTTTTAAATTCTCAAAAACTTATTTAACAAAATCAACTGTTCTAAACACAATTAAATGACGAAAATCCCCAACTACGGACCTGATTACTCCCGGCACGACGGCATCGCGGACGTCCTCGATCGCCTCCATCGATTCCGCCACCGTTAGCCAAAGAAACAAAAGAAACCCTCCCAAATGCCTGCCAAATATCATCCATCCGATCAGCATCCAACGGTAGAGAAATCAAATATCAATTAATCAATCAATCGATACATTGATCTCAAGCATTTGATGGAATAAAAAAGAATCATACGTCCAAACGTTGAGCGTCTCGTTGTGCCAGGCGAAGACGGAGAACAGCGCGTCTTTCACAGGCCACTCACAGCGGTAGTGATCGAGGATGAACTCGTTGTCTTTAAGGTAATCAGGGAGCTCCTCGTACCGGACCAGCTTACGCCGGCGGTAGGCCGGAGCGCCTGTGATCTTCGCCACCGCGGATGGAGCCGCGTACTCCGTCTTCTCCGGCGCCGGTGAGCTTCTCCGGCGCCTCCGCCGCGCGTCAGCCATGCCGACGGGTCCGATGGATCCTCGTTTCTCGGCTCCCAATCCCTTTGTCCAGTCTCTGTTTCGCTGTTTATAGAGAGATGGGAGGGAGGGAATCTCATCTCGCACGTGCTAGATATTTTAAGACATTTTATCGCTAGCTGGTTAACTATTGCTGTAAGCCTGTTACTTTTTTACTTTTTCAACCCGAGAAAAAACGTGAGTGAGGCTTTAAACTTTAAGAAAATTACTATCTACCCCCCCTCAAACTATAAAACTTACTAATCAACTCCTTTCTCATCACATCTCCATCACATCAACGCGATATAGTATCAATTTCAACTAATAGCTATTCACGATATGCAAATAATACCTTGCGTCTTTTTGTTCGATATAATAACATGGTAGCCACTTGAGGTCATCTAATTAGGAAAGTATTTTTGTTAAAGAGCAAAAAGTTTAACTATCGATGGTAGCTTAATTTGGTAAAAAAAAGTACATGTTTTTTATTTGAAAAATGTTGTCTCCCAATAGATTTATCAAAAAATTTAATCAATCTTGTAGTTACAGAAAAAGGAAAATAATTTTGATGGTGAGCAGAATTTCTTTTAAAAATTAATATAGCAAAAAATTGTACTAGAGATCTTATTAATCAACTTTTGTAGAGTGTTCAAATCTATATCTTTATTTGAATGATATTTTTTCATTTTAGTACATCTTAAAAAATTTAAATCAAATTTGAATACATAACGACTTCTTATTAAAAAAAAATGATCATGGTTTATGTAAATCTTTTAAATCTTTTAAAAGTTGTTTAATAGCTCCAGATAATCACTAATATAACGAAAACAATTAATAGAGTTTTCTAAATTCTAATTTTATAAAATAATATAATTTATATATTAGAAATATTTTTTATTTTTAATTAATATTAAATTAATAGATTCTTTTATGAATTCGTGGGGAGACTAGCATCACCCTTTTATTAGCGGATTTTGTCTGAACCTAGAAGGATCCATAATTGCTTTATACTTACTTCGGCTAGACTGGGCCAAAACGACATGTTTGATGATGGAAGCCAAGTTTTTGTTCTTATGAGGAAAAACTTTTCAACATGAAAGTTGTAGATTCCTCGTCGAGATTCTACATACTTTTATGTTGAGAAATCTTTGATATTTTCAATGATATGCTATAGAAGATGATTTCTAGGACACGTAGAGCGGTATTTTTAGCGGGTAGCGTCCGACCCACTGCATTACATTGCAAAAAGGTTGCTACATACATAGATAACGTGACCAGAGGACATTTTTTGTCACGAAATTTAATTCGAGAACAGCGGTGAAGTAAAACGGGAGGCTCCCTACGTGGATTCCGGTACGGGGCCGCTCGAAACGCAAAAAATCGGAACTAAGGAGGCGTTGGGGCTGATTAGTAAATCTCCATGCCCTTAGCAAAAATCTTTATTGAGAATGATTTACTCGCCGATTTACGGGGTGTAAAGCATTATAATACAAGCGCATAATTTATATAAGCAAACTAAACGAACTCTAATCCTCGTTCATTACATATTTAAATATGTCAATTACATCTACTCCTATATTGCAGAAATATTATTTTATATTCCTAAAAAATTTAATTCAAATTATACATTAATAATCTAAAAATCTAATAATTTTACATATTTAAAATTTTAAAAATAATATTTATATATAGAAGCGGCGGTACTAATACTTGACAGAGTGATAATATAATAGTTTAAAAAGCCGAATTGCCTACGAAACTAGATAATAGACGTAATTTTTGGTGCAAGTGATGGGAGACAATTAGATTCGTTAGTTGCTTTGCGTTTTAATTTGCCAGAGTCCAGGGGCCATCCAGGTTCACCGCCTTTGTATCTATGTAGCCCTTTTGGGGGATACCCGCACGCCAAAGCAATAAATTCGAATTGACAATTCATATGTCCCCCAAGTAATAAAGCAATTGTCTTATACCAAAATAAAAGGGTGATGCTAGTCCTCCCCACGAATTCATAAAAAATCTATTAATTTAAATAATTAAAAATAAAAAATATTCTAATATATAAATTATATATTTTATAAAATTTATAATTTATATATTAATTTTTTTTTTTAATTATATATTTTGGAGCTTCAACTTTTAAAAGATTTTAAAATGATTTTTAAAATTCGTTTCAAATTGATTTAAATTTTAAGATTCTAAATGAAAAAATTTCAAATAAAAGATATAGATCTCATTAAATATACAATTTTTATATTGATTTTTTTTTAAAAATTGCACTCAAAATATTTCTTTTGTAACTACATAGATTGATAAATTTTTTGATAAATCTATTGGGAGACAAACATTTTTCAAATAAAAAACTACTTTTTACAAATCTACCATCCGAGATAAACTTTTGCCAAAATCAACCACTGTTTTCAAACCAATCCATTAAATTACTACCATGATCGTGCTGCCGCGTTAACAAAGTAGGAACTGATTTAGGATTTAAATTTGAGGGGACTAATTTGTCCAATTTTTTAAAATGAGGTTTGATTTGTAATTAACCCAAAACAAATAGTAACGAAGCAATTACGAGTCTATAGTAATAAACCAAAGGAAAAGTTTCTAACTAACCAAAAACTACACACGGTTGTCAGAAGTACGCAGGAATTCAATTCGAACGGAGTCGAATTTTAAAGTTTGGGTGCGGGTTCGGATTGTTTTTTTTTCGGATCGGATTCGAATTTGTTTGACTAAGATCGGATTCGAATTCGGATTCTGATTTAGATCTTTATATAATATATATATATATATATTATTTTCTTATATATGTAAAATAGAAAATATTTTTTAATGTAACATAAAATATTTTATATAGACTAAAGACTTTACAATATCTAACCTATAGATGATATATGACAATTTCTTAACTCTTAGTTGGCTAAGTTACCACTAAGAATTGAGAATTAAATAATTATTCTATATCCCCTACGGTTAAATATTGTAGAGATATTTAGTTTATTTAATAATACTTCATGTTATAATTTTAATCATCAAAAATATAATTTTTTTTTTTAAAATTTAAATATAAAATATAAAAATATTTATTAAATATATATTTATGTATATATAATATATATATATATAATATAGTTATTATATATAAATTTATATATATTATATATATATATATATATATATATTATGTCGGGTCGGATCGGAATCGTGTCGGATTTCAAGCCAACCCGAATCCGACTTGAACTTGGGATTTTAAAATTCGGGTTCGAATTCATGTTATTTTTTTTTTTTTAGGTCGGATTCGAATTTTTTTTGCCTCGGTTCGGATCGGATCGTCTCGGGTTCGGATTCAATTGCCATCCCTAGAAGCAACTCAAACATATTTCCAGAGCGGAATAATACCATAATAAAAAGTTTTTATCTTTTTCCATTTTCTTTTTAAAAAAAAATTGAGTCTGCTTGATATTCAAGTTATCTCGCATGAATAAAGACAAACTACAGAGCAATATCAAGTTAAATAAGTACAACCAGGAAGTCTAAAATAGACTCAACATCTAACATTTGACAAATTCACAGAATACCAGATGCACGATAATATAACAGTTGAGAAATTTAAAATATTTTTAAATAAATTAATAAGATTTTATATAATATTCCGTAATCTGTATTAATATCTCAGGCGAGCCGCTCTCACCAAGACTGCAGGGTGGTGTCGAGCACTGCTGCCTCGAGATCATTAATCCGAGTGCACACGAGAATTGGGCAGTCGAAATCGGTGGGAACCTTCTCGCCTCGTCCGACGAGCAAATCTCTCCCGTCGCCACCATGCTCTTCAACGCCTTCCCAACTCATCACGGTGCTTCTGCGATCTTCTATGAGAGGATGCTAGTGAATCAAGACCCACACTTGTCAGCTATTACAGACAAGCAAAAAAAGGCTCCAAATTTATAGAAAATAAGAAGGCCAAATTACTAATGATATAACGTGAATTAGGATTATTACGTGCTAGCAGATGAGTTAATCACCAGATAGAATGGAGAGTACAACTGTCACACGACACCATGGTGCGTACGCCGCTCGAAATATCCGTCCATACGCCTCGAGTCGGCCAGGTCAAGACCGACCATGGTTCCGCCTCTGCTAGACACTTCAGATCGGACCGACGTTCCAATAAACTGGTCGGAGCCTACTCCATTCTTAGCATTAGGTAGCCCATGCCGACATCAGATCCAAGCTCGGTTTAAGCTTCGGCAATATAACCGAGTTCGTTTGACCAAAGATGCAAACGTGGATGGGTCAGTTATACACATTACACCCTCTACCGATAAACGTGGGAGCTTACGTGGCGCAAAAGAGATCAGTCAATCCATAATTCTTGTCAAATCTACTATTTCAGCAGCTGTTAAGGTTTAGATGTGTACCCAGCAATGCATACAAAAGACCATCAAGAGCACTGTTGACGGAATCTTTAATTTCATACGCTCGGGAGCAATTAGAGGGAACTGAGATTTTAACAGACTGTATTAAGTCTAGTGGTATTTTTAGAGTACGTTGTAAACCGATGTGTTTTAGACTTTGGCAGTGAGAGAGAAACGAGATATCTTAAAACTCATCTAATTCTAGTACAAAATTCTGCGTTGGCTCACTTGATCACCCATGATTTTTTTTTTCTTATTTTTCTCAAGGTTTTAAAAGTAAAAATCTATCTGTCTCTTTATATACCTCAGCGACGTTCTTCTTAGCTAAATCAACTTTCGAATACTTATTGATCGACCGATTTCACGCTCGCTCAACTAATATCCTCTTCATATGTTAATTAAAAAAATATGGCAAATTGAGTAATCTCACAAGTAACCTTTGATTAGCGTACGCTCTCTGTGAAGCTCTTAAATTGTTGTTGTCGTTGTTGTTGATTTTCATTATAATTTTGCATTTTTAATCCGATTTGCTCCATGCAAAAACCACCAGCTCTATAAAATAGATGAACAAATCGACATATAAATTATTGATAATACACAAGATAAATTAATAAATCTCTGACCATCTGATCTACAGCGTTAGTGGATCGTCTTAGCTCATCATCTCAAATTCAGGTTCGATTCAAATATTCTAAAACAATTAGCTCCGAAGGACCAATTAACATAACATTCATTCCCAAAATATAAGCAGAAATCATCATACCCTGCGAAATTTTGAAGAGTTTATTCTAAAAGTTTTGATTATACGCTTGTCAATAAATCCGTCGTAGTCTAGTTGGTTAGGATACTCGGCTCTCACCCGAGAGACCCGGGTTCGAGTCCCGGCGACGGAAATTTAAATTTTAAATAATCATTTTTTTTTTCACTTCCCCTTTACGTTTGTTTTATGTTTTCTGCAGCTACAGTCCTTTGTTTTTCATTTTGATTATCCATTAACGAATGGAAGATTTACGAAGACCACCACTCAAATTTGTATATCTTTTCTATCTATAATTACTTTCAATTAAGCCCAATGATGAAGCAAAGATGAGTGCTATTTTGGGTTTTATAGGTTGGAAGGCAGTGGCGGAGGCAGCTCACTGGCAGGGTAGTCAATTGACTACCCTGCCATGACTGCACTTATATATATATATATATTTAAAGTGTTATGTATAGTTCAGCTTAAGAATAATTGTAGGCAGAGTAGTTCTGTTAGTTTCTGTCGCCGCACGACGCGGGTTTGAATCTTACCTATTAAATTACACTCGTTGTCCATCAATCTTTTGAGCAGTAAAGTATCTGTTTAGAATATTTTTGAAAGAAAATCTTTACATTAAAGTGAATTTTTATGAATTTATTAATTTTTATATTGAATTTTTTTTTTTTAAACATAAAATAATTTCAACATAGGTAATTTTGGGACTCCAAAACTTAACGGTTTGAGAAACGGGTTTCAAAAATCTTTTGTAATTTGTTAAACTTTAGAGTCCATAAGATATTTTTTTTAAAATCCTTTTAAAAAAAATTTCAAAATAAAAATTTGTAGATCTTCCATAAAAATTGTAAATCTCATTAAGATATAAATTTTTTTTGGTGTTTGGTTGGGGTGTAAAGCATTTCTCTTTTTTATTTAACAGCAATATATTTTAGCTTGTAAACTTTTGTATATGTTATTTCATATTTAACACCCTCTATATAAATTTTCTAAGCCCGGCGGAAATACAATTTACTACCATTTTAAAAAAAATTTAAAGACTTGAAAATGCCATGACAATCCAATTTTTACTTCATTCTTAGCTAAGTCAAAATACCGAGACAAGTTGGTCGCCACCGCTGCAGCCTTGAGTTCTTTATTTTGACTACCCTGCGGCAATTTTCTGGATCCGCCACTGTTGGAAGGTCATAAGATAGGATATGGAGCTACTGACATTCCGTTATCTTAAAAAAAGAGTATAAATCAACATTCCGTTACTTTCAAGTCATATTTTCTTAAAAATGAAATAAGCAAGTCATGGAGTATCAACCATTTTTCATGTATTTTGTCCAGACTTTCGGGGCCTCGTGACCATGGTCGATTTTTTTCCACCCGAATTATATACACCACTATGTGCATCGGTATTTAATATTTTTTAAAAGTAGTTTTACATAGGTGCTCTGAGTTTCCAAAAATCTTTACGGGTTTCAAAAATTATTTTTAAATAAACTGGAAGACTCATAACGTCTATATAGAAGTATTTTTAAAAAAATTATTAAATATAAAAATTATAGATATCGTTAAAATCTACAATTATTAAAATTTTTCAAAAAATACATATAGATATTAGTTTCAGTCTCGGTGTATGGAGTGGTATATAAAATTCAGGTGCAGAGGATTTCCATCCTAGCCATGAAGGCCATATATATATATATATTGTACGATCACACTTAATTTGCCAAAAAACTCTTAGGACATCTAGATTTTTTTTTTTCACGTAAATATGAGAATTCCGGACTTATAAATCTGGAAAAAGTTTATAGCTAAGAAGATGTTCCTGAATTCGTCGATATCACATTTGCAAGTTAAATAGAAGGTGTAAGAAAAGTACAGTAACATAGCTTAGTTAAATAAATAACCTTCATGGTTTGTCAAAGACCGAAAAAGTCTGATGGATCCACAATAATTTCAATGTTGCAAATAACTATCTAACCATCATGAACTGCATACCACAACATCTGTTTCCTTCGTCCTCTGTCTCAAGAAAAGTTTAACACTAGTTTTGCACCAGCACGGTGCACGAATATTAGTTATATATAATTTATATAAATAGTAATATTAAAAATTTAATTTTTTATTAGTTTATATAACTTGTTTATTATTTGACAGTTATTTTATTATTATATTATACTTTATTCCTAATATATTATTAGAGCAAGAAAAAATACTATATATCAAGTATAAAAACTATTTAAGAAGTAGTGTGAAATGGTGATATATATAACAAATAAAGTATATAGTATTTATACATAAACAAGATTTTATTTATATAAATAAATATTATATAATATATAATATAATTATTTTATATTAATATTTATATATCTATTTAGATTATTTTTATAAATTTTATTTTTATTAAGTATTTATTTTTAATATTATACTTTTTATTTTTTTAAAAATAAATTATGTAATTTTATAAATTTATATCAATTAATATAAATACTATATGAACTTTTTTTAGAATAAGAGTAAATGTCAAATAATACGTCAAAAACTGTTTAAAATGCCATATGACGCAATAACTTTGATAGAATAATTATATATATATACACAAAATGGATCCGAGCAATTATATGTCCAGACAACAACATAGTCGGAAAAATCTACGTACAAAGTTCCCACCCACCTCGTAACATCCAACTACTTTCAACCCCCACCACCACCATCACATGCAGAATATCCAATTTGGTGCAAGTTTGGTCCAGCTGAATTGGATTAGATCAAAACGTCATGATTTGGTGATTAAGTATCAATAAATGAGAGCAGGGGCATTTCGATTCTTTTTCTTTTTATTATCATGTAGAATAATCGAATAATTTTAAAAAAAATAGTTTGTATCTCTTTTCTTTGTCTTCTCTTTTCATCCTGAAAGTTTATCCTTTATTTGCTAATATTCATTCCCAGATGAAATATTATATCAAACATTAACGAAATGTAAAAGAGGTCGAAAGCTAAGTATGAAAAAAAATCAACAATTCATTTTTAAAAAAAAAATCGAATAATTGTAATATAATTAAAAATTTAGTGATATAATAAAAATCACATATCATGTGTAACCTAAACTAAAATAAATGGAAGCATTAAGTTGTTTACGCTTGTTTCAGGGTCAACGTCAACGCAACAGCACCCGCATGTGTAAGGCCCGTGCAATAGGGCGCGGCACGCCAAACAGAAGTAGAAAACTCACAGTGCACATCATCTGATTTGTGATTTTTGAGATATTATGTAAATTTTTATCGATTTATTTGACCTATTTTGATATATTTTTAAAATAAAATTTGAAATATAAATTTGTAAAATTGATCTATTTTGACGTATTTGTAAGACACAATTTAAAATATAAATTTGTGAATGTTGATATAATGTATAAATTTGTAGTTGAAATCTTTTTAAAAATACAAATATTATATCAGAATGATGATCAAATTAAAAAACTTTTATCATTCTTTTGGTATATTATTTGATTTTTTTAAAAAAAATTTAACTATTGATTTATAAATTAAATCAAAATTTATAATTTTATATTTTAAAAATTTTCATTAAAATATTTAAAAAGAAATTAGTTAAATTAATTTTTAAATAGTATTTTAAAAATAAAATACTGTATGTTCTGCTTTCTGTTGCAGAACAAGGGAACGGAGCCACGTGCAATAGCGGTTTAATTGTCGAGTAGTTAACTCTTCTCAAGGTTGGTGACACGGTGACGATGATTGGACGAGTGTTAATCGCAACCGTTAAAAAGAGCGAACGGTCACGTCAGATCGATTTTAAAATTAGAAATATCTCTGGTTTTTTGGCGGAGCCTACTATGTTCGCCCCCTGCTTACAATTTATTTGGCACAAGTGTTACATTTTTTGTCTCTTTCCGGTGACCATAAAGGTTGGTTTGTTTAACTGTTATTCGGATGTTTATCCAATTTAATTTTAAGGGCAATTGTTTTTCCAACCCCTGCAGGGCACAACTTAACCTGTTTCAGCCCCTGTATTTATCACATTTCCAAATTAGCCCCTTATCGTTTAACGTGTCTTTTCGTTTTGACCATCGTATCAGTATTTTTTTAAAATTTTTTTTAACATGAACTATCTTTTGATGAGTTTTATAACTTTCATATTCAATATTTTTCCAAACAATACTTCTAAATAGGTGTTTTGAAATTTTAAAATTTTAGCGGATTATCGGGTCGAATCCATAATCCGTTAACACTTCAGAGCATCAAAATATCTACTTAAAATATTTTTTTAGAAAAATATTTTTACATGAAATTGGTAAATCTCCATTAAAATCTATTAATTTTTTTATAAAAATTTGGGGGAAATTTTTTTTTTTTCAAAAAATATTTGATACGGTAAATCGAAATGGACGAGCCAACAAAAACGAGAGAGGCTGAATTTGTAAATGCAACAAATACGGGGCTGGTGGATATAAGTTTCAAAAGCAAGGGCTGGAGAGACATTATCCCTAATTTTAAAGCCACAGACAGACCTAATTTTTCTATCCAATTTTTCTTAATAACATGAAGAAAATCTAAATATCACATAAAGCACATAGAAAACAAAAATAAAGTACATAAAATATATATTATTTGCCATAATTTTCCAGTCACTAATGAAATTTAAACTGTAAACCATTAATACATAATAAACATAAAATTAATTGTTATGTTCACAACTCTCTTAAAGAAAACATTGCATGACCCACCACGGATATCCAAAATTTGTACAGTTTCAAGTTAATGAGTTTTTATGAAAGTGTATCAATGAAAATTATTCACATTTTTTATTTAATGAAATGATTATGCTTTTATTAATAAGGATGACCATTTTATTAGCCTTTCACTAAGAACCCCACAATAATAAACTTTCAAAGAAAACTTTGACGGACTAAAATGAAAATTTCCAACATATTAGTTTAGAATGTGCAGTGCTTAAGTGTCGCTATATCTAAGTCATACCCATTATTCATAAATAAATGCAGCGCAAAAGTTTTACAATTCAACTTAGTTAGTATAGTTAAATTCATGATGGTCGGGAGATTTATTTGTGTATAAGCCAACAAAATTGATCGGATAGAAAACTTTATTTACTAAATTAATAGGTTTCTTATTAGTTTTATTATGACATTAAAATAAGTGACGATTTTAAGCAAAGATGCCTTCGTTCAAACAAAGGACTGCATAATTTTACTCAGCATAAACAATTAACATGAATTACTGAAAATTTAAATAAACATTAAACATGAATACTGAAAATTTGAACATGAAAGTGAAAATGAACTTTCTTTATAATCAATTTTTTTTTTTAAGATTATCATAAAAAAATTATTTACTTAATTAATTTATTTTTTTGCGACCGTTGTAATCGATAAATCGACGGATAACATCATTCTATGATCCATCAATCGAGGAATAATTTTATTATTTTTTTAAGAAAAGTCCTTTTAAATTAAAAAAATTCATGGACCGTTGCCACTTCTCTATCGAACCGTAACTTGAACTCAGAAATAGACCACTCTTCTGTGCGGGTCCCACTGCGCCCACTTTCTATAAGTAAGTTACACCAACTCTGTATAAATCCACCCATATTACAGATATCCCCATTTCTCGTAACTGTTCTTCTTCCCAAAAGCACATTTCGTTCTCCGGCCAGCGGCTTCGGCGGCGAAGTTCTTCTAGAAAATGGTTCGTCTGAGCAACAACCTGGTCGGAATCCTGAACGCGATCACACTAGTGCTCTCGATTCCGATCATCGGCGCGGGAATCTGGCTGTCACACCGCGGGTCCACCGACTGCGAGAAGTTCCTCGACCGTCCGGTGATCGTCCTTGGCGTCTTCCTCCTCCTCGTCTCTCTTGCTGGTCTCGTCGGCGCATGCTGCCGCAACTCTCTCCTCCTCTGGATCTACCTGTTCGTTATGTTCCTCCTCATTCTCCTCCTCTTCTGCTTCACCATCTTCGCCTTTGTTGTCACTAACAAGGGTGCTGGAGAAGTTGTCTCCGGGAGGGGATATAAGGAGTACAAGCTTGGGGATTACTCCAATTGGCTGCAGAAGAGAGTCGATAATGGTAAGAACTGGGGGAGGATTAAGAGTTGTTTGCAGGATGGGAAGGTTTGTAAGAGTTTGCAGGAGAGGAATCAGACGCTCGATAAGTTCAAGAATGAATATCTCTCCCCGATTCAGGTATTTGCACTCTACTGATTTGCCTTCAAAAAATTTTGAATAGGATGTAACATGTTGCTCTCTCCCTGATTTGATGCTGGATTCCTTATTTTCTTTTTCGACATTAACAACAAAAGACCGATTAAATAAAGGATGGGACAGAAAACCGGTATTATTTTTGGTATTAGTATTTTTTTTTTTGGTTAGAAAGTATCATTTAATAGTCGTTGCATCTTTTATAATAGTTTATGGTTTAAATGTTATAAATAAATAAATAAATAATTTTATGGTTTAAATGTTATAAATAAATAAATAATAAATAATTTTATGGTTTAAATGTTATAAATAAATAAATAAATAATTTTATGGTTTAAATGTTATAAATAAATAATTAAATATTATTATATTTTCGGTCTAACCGGTTCTGTCATAATTAGATTTCGATCTGGTCCAGGTTCATAAAGTGTCTAATCGGTAGAATTCTTTTATTATACATCAAAATATAATGCTTATTACAAAAAAACGTTTGAGTATGTGACAACATTTTTCCCTTTGAATGCGAGTTATTGTTTATCTTTTCGTAGATTTCTTAAAGCTTGATTAAATAATAGGATAACCAAGTCGTTGGCTACTATATTTATTATTAAAATGTATTTACTTTCTTTTAAATTATTTGTATACGTCAAAGATAATAGAAATAGAATAAGTTATTCTTCAGGATGTGAACCTTGACTAACTCAAGCTATCTTTCTTATTTTACTTCAAAGTCTTCCTTGTAATATTTCATTTTGTTTTTGTTATCCTGTCCCTTTCCAGTGAACCTTGCTTTAAGACGCAACTTGAGCATACTTTTTGTAATATTTCAATATTTCATTTTTTTTTTTTGTTATCCTGTTCATTATTCTTGCAGCATAAGCTCATGTTGGAAGTCATTTGTAATTAAGCAGATTGTAGATCTCAAAAACATATCTACATACTTTTGTTTGCATCCTTCTGATAAAGTTGACCTGATAATTTATAATGAGCCCTTTAAGTTTCTGCAATATATAAATGCTTGATATTAGTGTCTTCAGCCTGCTATTGTTAGGAATTTCTGTTATTCTTAAAGCAATTTGTTTTTCTTTGAATCTGAATTTATATCTGTTAATATAAGCAATTAGCAAAATATACTGCCTACTATACTGATCCTCCTGTTTTGGTATTTATTTTATTGTTCATACTTCGTTCCCTCCTGGTTATCTTGCTTGGATGTCTGCTGAAGTCCTTCGCATAATCTTTGTAGGGAATGGTTAAAAATGGCCTTCTTGTAACTTCATGTAAAAGAAGACTTTTTAACATTAAGCGTCGATTACATCCACTTTCCTCCAACATAAATCTGCATTTTTTTTTTTTTGGTTTTTTTAGAATGTTCCTTGGTTTCTTTTCTAGTTTTCAACTTTCCATTGCCCCTTTCTTTCTGCTTCTTCATTTGTTGGTTTTTCATGTTTGATTGAGTAGGTTGTCCACTCTTTATATATATAAAACAAGATGTTATTTTAATCCGACATACATAACTTACTTACGCTGTGTTCCGTTGATCAGTCCGGGTGCTGTAAACCTCCAACTGCTTGCAACTTCACCTACCAGAGCGAGACGGTCTGGACAAAGCCAACGGGATACACTTCTGATATCCAGGACTGCAGGACGTGGAATAACGACCCGTCCGTCCTCTGTTACGATTGCCAGTCATGCAAGGCTGGTGTGCTCGCCAACATCAAGAACGACTGGAAGAAGGTCGCTTCCGTCAACATCGTCATGCTCATTTTCCTCATAGTCGTCTACTCTGTTGGCTGCTGCGCTTTCAGGAACAACCGCCATGAGAATTCTTATCCAGGATGGAAAGGTTATCCCTAAGACATTTTCAGAGTAATTACCATGATTATATATCTTATATTTCAATCTCTCGTGTCAAATTATCTAGGATTTGTAGTTAGCATGAATTATTCTGGTCTGTGTGGATGTTCATCGCCTTGTCCATACATCAACTTTTTTTTATTAGTGCTGAATATTTGTATTAGCTTACTGAGATTCTATCGACTTTTGCTTCTTGCTTGATCTAGTGTTTTTGCCTTCAATTTAAAAAAAAGAAAAAGAAAAGAAAAGCTGAGGCTACGTGACTCTTAACTATAATCGTTATCTGTAATAGTAAAATAAATATCTTTCACAAGTTGGTTATCTAGTCTGTGGTTTGCTGCCATGCCATGCCCCGCATCGACTTTCTCACGTAGAAGAAAGTCATTATATTGTGGTGAAGAAGTAAAATGTTATATATACATTAGTTTATTTATAATATGATTTAAGTACATATACATACTTTACTACTTTTTACAAAATTTTCTAAATTTTTGGCAAAATATATATTTCACATTATAATACTCAAAATTAATAATGATTATAAACCGTTCACTTTACCAGCCGAACTATCGTGCGATAATCACCTAATCTATATAGTACTTCCTATTGTCTATTTCTGCAGTTTAATATTTCATGTAGTTAGTGAAATGTCTGCAAAGATTACAAGATTCATTTATTGTAACATGGTCCACGAGGAATATATATATATATATATATTATATAACTTAATCCAGCTTGCTTGGTCCCTAACATCGCCAAACGTCGTACTTCAGGAATCATGTCATTTCTTCGCAATAATTTGCCCAAAAATATGTTCCTCAGTTTGTATTTTTACAATTATTTTCTTGCGTACCGAAAGTTTTTTGGCATAAAGTGTTATTTGTTAGTACTATGTATTTCTCCTCCTCTCCCTATTTCTCTATCTTCACCCTCTGTCATCTTATTTATACCTATCCCTAGAGGGTGAAGTAGCAATATTGATCTACCAACTATTATCTACAATATTAAAGTAAAAAAAAAAGAATTCTGCAGTGTCTTATTTAGTAAATATTAATTATTTAATTATTAAAATAAATTTAAGTTGTACATAATAGTTATTATAATATTTATAGTGTCTATATTTTATAGAAAATTATAAAATCGTCAACGTTTTTTTCTTTCCCGACCAACAGCAGCGCTTCGCCTTCTCTTTTTTCTCTCACACTTTCTTTACATCTATTAATATTCTATTTTTTAAATCTGTGTAGCTGTAAAATTGATGATGCTCTGCAAGCATCATCTGCTAGTTAGTACTAACTAGGCCGTCACTGGTAATTATGAACTATAATAAAGCATAAGCATAGGTTAATAATTATCGCTCATAGTCACAGCTAAGCAAAATCATATATATGCAAAATTCGTACATATCTTGAATTTATATCATCTTAAACCAGTAAAAGCATATATAAACTTCGTTGAATTAACAAAATTTGTTGCACGGAGATATCACCCTCTCGGGATGGGTGTTGGGAGATGAAGGTTGGATTTCTTGTCTCTATTACACTGTCTCAGACAACAAAGGCATCTTAATGCTGCTCTCACAGTCCTTGTTTATTTGCTCGTCTGATATTTTATTTTCCGGCGATATATTTACTTGATTCGGATCATATTTATCGTTGAACTCTTTAGCTTTGCCCCATAACACTGCATACAGCCCGGCCACAACAGCAACAGCTCCTATCAAACTGGACATTCAAATAATTATTATTTACTCTTTTATTAAGAATAAAAATATAATTTAGAAAATGTCCATAGTAATTCGACGAGTAATTACCTTCCCAAATAGAGTTGTTCATGAAGGATTATGCATGCCAAGATTGTTGTGATCACAGTGCAGAGTGGTGTAAACATTGCTGAAAAAAGAGGTCCTCTTCTTGCTATACACCATGATTGAACATAAAATGTTACTGCAGTTCCCAATATTCCCTGTAAAAATTAAGAAACAGTCTGCTGAAATTGCAGTAAATAAAAGGAAAATGGCAGTAAAAAAAAATACGAGCACGATACGTAATCTTACTGCATATAAGCATGTGAAGAACTCCAATGGTGAATGAAGCTTCCAAGTTTGAGGGTCTGGTTCCAAGTAAAATGTGAGGATTGCTGATTGAAACACTGATAAAAATGACATCCATGTTGACAGTGACAGTGGATCCAGGTAATTTTTACATATTGGTACCTGTTCATAATAATAATAATTATTATTATTATTTAATTTATTTTGAATTGATATAATGCTCCCAATATTTCTTAAAAGAAAAAAAAATTCAATTTCATGCAATACTTTGGATGTTGTTACCTGAAGAATAAGCCAGAGGGACCAGCAGCAATTGCTTGCTAGAACAAGAAAGCAGCCTTTGATCCAATCATCACTCATTATGATCCCGAGAAAATTATTATTACTATTATTATTATTATTAGCGGGTAATAATAATAATAATAGTTTGTGATACTGCATGTTGAGGAGTTTAGGGCCTTTGAAAAGTGCCATGAAAACTGCACCTCCGACAGAGATTACAGTTCCAAAGATTTTGGCCAAGCTTCTTGAGCTCTTTATATCCACTATTTCCATCCTGCCAAAAAATTACAGTTTTATTTGTTAAAATATTTAATTTAAATTGAATCGATTGCGAAGGTCCGACGGTAGAACCTGAATAAGCGCCGTCCGAGGGTTAATGTGTTACGATGGTCGCACAAAGTTTTCTCTCGTAAATCTCAAAAAAAATCTTTAGATTTATTTTAGTTAGAAATAGAGGCAACTATATGGTCATATCCATGTAAACAAGAAGGTGCAATTTTTGAACAGCCAAAATCTTTTGTAAAAACGTTTCTTGAAGGAATTTATTATATTTAGTTTGCTGCATAACTTGTAAATTATAACTGCTGTTTATATATATTAATTAATATCTATTAGGTGCACATTCTTGCAAGAGATATTTCACCAGATATATACTAACTTATATATATTCGACGTTTAAAATATATAATTCTGTTAGTGGGTGAGGTTCAAATTATTTCCGTTTATATCTTCTTGCTTAAAAAACTCAAATAAAAAAAAAAAAAAACTCGCAACCTCGCAAGTAGAATAACAGAGATTTCTTAATTTGTCTTTGTTGTTACATCTCAAGAACCCAGGGAAAAAAGTTATTATTATTATTATTATTTTTTAATTAATTCCTCCAATATCATGAAAAAAGTTCTTACCCTAACAGAGCTGCTATGAGGAAAGTAATGGCAGGGACTAGATTGCTCACTGCACTAGCCACTGATGAAGATGCCAGCTTCAGCCCTTCCATGTACATTACCTGATTCAAACAAGCACTACCAAAAAAAAAAAAAGAATTTTAAAAAAAAATTGTTTTCTTTCTAAATTGTTGTTCCAAAAAAATTAATTTGAAGACATACCCAACTAGTGAAGCGAGGAACACTAAGGCAAATCCTCTAAATCCCAGATTCTTCCTGCTAATTATACCCATATTACTTGCATTTCTCCTGAAATTTTAACCAAGATTAGCATACTATTAATCATATTATAGAAAATATTAAAAGAAATTAAGAAATTTAGATGAACGTTAAAAACATATTACCATTTCATGAAGATGCAGATTGGAACAAGAACAAGTGCAGAAATGGCCTGTCTGTAAGTGATGAAGACTAAAGGGCTCATTCCATGGTTGAAGGCCGCCTTCGCGAAGAGAGAGTTCCCGGAGTAAATCCATTGTAATCCAAACATCGCGGCGGTGCTCATCACTCCTTCAGAAATATTCTTATTATTACCCATTACTTTGCAAAAATGGCAAAAACAAAAGAAGAAGAAATCAAGAAAGAGAGAGAGACCATATGACTTAAAAGATCTCTAGTTCCTACTTATACACATAGATGTATACATTATTATGTTATATATAACAATTAACAGCTAATATACATCAAGTTAGGTATATAGTACATGCAAAAAATATATATATATATTAATTTTTAAAAAATATAATGATTATATTAGCAGCATCATTAAGAGCTGAGCTGTATAGTGTACACTGTGTGGCCATAACATAATTCAGTTTTGGTGCCTGATGAACAAGCTGGCTAGTTCTGGATCCCTATCAGCTTCTCATAAAACTACAATATAAGTTCAATTATTAAATAAATTAGTCCCCATTCCATGTACTCATTACCTAACATACTAATATAGTGTCCCCAGTACTATCGGATGTTAGTGCATTACAAAGATTTCGTTTCGTTATCTCAGTATAGATATTTAGAGTGATTTTTGGGTGTAACGGTTACACCACATCACCCCGTGTAACGGCCTTAAAAAAATATATTTAGAAGTATTTTTTGGAAAAAATTTTCAATATCAAAATTGTAAATTTTGACGAGATCTACAAATTTCATGTTCAAAATTTTTTTTCAAAAAATGCTTTCTAAATAATGTGTTTTTGGGACTCCGAAAATGTTAGACGGGTTTAAAGCGGATTTAAAAACCGTTTAAAAATCCGCTTTAACCCATTACAGTTTTAGGAGCATCCAAAAATATCTATTTAGGAAGTATTTTTTTGGAAAAATTTGAACATGAAAGTTGTAGATCTCATCAAAATCTATAAGTCTTCAACTTTTATGTTCAAAGTCTTTTTCAAAAAATATTTATAAAATTTATTTATTTTTATTTAAACACAAAGAAGATATATGCTGATGTGGCGTAAACGTTTCATTGTAGAATTTTTCAGATTTTTAAGGTCCAATAAGTATGCAGTTACTGTCCATATTTCACTTATTGATTGAGCTAAATCATTTTTTCTTTCTCTTTTTATCAGATGAAATATGCTCTTGATTGATCTAGGGACTGATATGTGTATAACTTGATTGATTCTCGTTCAAACTTCGGGATAAAGTTTGGGATGCCTGATATAGTGTCAGAAATAAGGATCGACATTGGGCGCGATCGATTGAATGTCAAGCGTCTTGTCTTCGTTGAGGTCGGTGCACTGACAAATCCATGTGCGATCACCCTTTGCATCTCCACCGTTCATCCTGATGGATTGAAGACACGTGCCGTTCAACTAGAAATCTGGCAGAAAATTCAAATCAATGCCAGACTGTCGCCAACCTGGATAACAACCTTCGCCCACTTGCTCGCAACTTGCCGCAAGTGGGAGAAAACCGTTACGGACTATAAATCTCGATCTACAGATACCGTAAACGGGTTCCGCTTGTGACGAGAGCATAGAGAGAGTTATTGTAATAGAAACAACGAGCGAATCCACCGAGCTACTTATAAAGCTCAGTGCAAAACCTTGTATCTCATACCTCTTTTTTCTTTTAGTGAATTTTCTACCGCTGATCATGTGAGACCTGTGATTTTACCTCGGATTGGAATTCGAGGGTTTTCACGTAAAATATCTGATTTCATATCTCTCTAAATCCTTTCTTCGAGCCTACCTCTACTTTCGAACACAAGATTACTGATCGAGTACGAGCTCGATCAATGCCTCTATAGCTATTGCTATATTTATTTGTTCAGCTTGGACAAATTACTTGATCTCGAGGAAATTGATGAAGGCCCCGAAAATAAAAGACAAGCACAAAAGAACAAACTCCGAAAGGCATTCATGTTTTCATCAAAAAAAAAAAAAAAAAAAAAAAAAAAAAGAAAAAAAAAAGAGAAAGGCATTCATGTGTACGTAAAAGCTCTGAAATAAAAAAAAGGATAATTTTATATCCTATTTTGTAAAAGAGGTGATTTTTATACCTTCCAACTTATAAACTTTTGATCGCTGGGCAGTTTTTAAATGTGTATTGTTTGCAAATTGAATATCTGTTTTTATGCATAAAAAATTTAGTGTGAAGTTTGTTCACCAACCAATTTTAAAATAATAACAATTTTTATTTCATCATTAAAAATTTAAATTTTTTTAGACTATTTGGAAATTTTTTTTTTCATAATCGGTCTATATTTTATATGGCCATATCAACAAATAAACACTACAGATGACATCAGCTCATTTTTCAACGGTCACAATTTTTTGATTTGGATAGGTTCAAAGAATTATGTTACTTTGTATGAAATACCAAGAATGAAGTATCTATATTTTTATAAATAATATTTGAGAGATTTAAATTTAAAATTTTTATTTTTATTTTATGCAGTAATAATTTTAACCATATAAGGTGCTGGGCTAAATTTTAATTCTACTTTATTTTATTCCAAGAATAAGGCTGGGATCGATATACAATTTAATTAACAAATTGAAATTACTGCATTCAATTTATAATAGGATAATTACATACCAGCCCAAAATTGTTAAAACCAGACCGGTGGCCGAACCGGTGAGGCCACCGGTTCCGGTTCAACCGGTTGTATATATATATGTGTGTGTGTGTGTATGCGCGCGCGCGTGCGCATGTGTGTAAGTATTTGTAATAAAAATAAATTGGTATGTGTAAAATAAATAATTAATTAAAATAAGACTTAGATTTATAGTAGGCTGTTGGTGGATATATCATAAAATTTTATAATTTTACTGTCAATTTTTTCAAACTAAATGCCTCTGACTTCATAAAATAGAAGATCGCTTGTCTGGCGAACGTGCACATAATATATATATATATATAATATATATATTATAATATATAATTATATATAATATATATTATATAATAATAAAAAAATATTTAAAATATATAAATAAATAAAAATTCGGTCCAACTCGATTTCTCTGGTTCAACCTGTTCATGGCCGGTTCTCAAGCTTTTCAGTTTGAGGGGCTCGTCCGGACCAAACCAAGAATCGATTCTTGGTTCAACCGGTCGAGTCGGGCGATCCGGTCCGATTTTAACAATCATGTATCAGTATTTTTAAAAATAACAGTCGTACATTTTATCTTCTAAAAATATTAAAAATACGACATGAAGGCATACAGTATATCATATCAGTATAAAAATATATTTTTTTGGGCTAAAATTTTAGACGTAAATTTTGGGTGTTAATATACAATTATCCCATTTATAATCCTTATTGGGACACTTCCGTAATATCACTCAGTGTGGACCCGGGACACCAAGAGCTGGGTGTACTGTGACATCATCATGCACTCTTCCCTCCCGCCCGCTAATGCGCCCTGACGCATTGTACACTCGCCTTGTTCCCACGGTCTGGATTCTTCCACGTGTCTATATTCCGTTGACAACGTCAAAAATCATTTCGATTTCGGCCATTAGTACGGAAACCACCAGGGACTTTTACCAACTAAAGTAGAGTTCGAGGGGTTAATTGAAAGGAAAATTGCATATCAGTCCTTTATTTTTAAGGACGCGTAAATTAATTTTTAAAAATAAAAAAAAATGTCTGTTATAACAGTATGTACATGCTGTTATGTTGAATATTTTTTATTTTTAAAAATTAATTTATAAATTTAAAAAAAATGGAGGCTGATTCCGAAAGACTTGTACTGACAATCACTTCGCAAGAGGCCCAGATTCCAGAATTCTGAATTCCCTTGCAATTTTGCAATTAACCACTCGCAGTTTAGAATAACTGTGCAGCGACTGAAGGTTCCATTTTTTACCTGGAATCATTGAGTCCAGTGCTTTGTTTCCTCTCTTTCTACACTCTGGAAACTAGCTCTTCACAAAGAAGATCAAAAGAGTAGTCGAAGACAGAGGTCAATCTCTAAATTATTAGTATTTTTTTAGTAATATAATCAGTTTATATGGTCATTTTCTGAAGCTAACTCTAATTTGGGAGGTACTTTTGAATCTCTTGAGTTAAAAAACCTTTTTTTTTAAAAAAAGTTTGCTTTTTGATGTGTAGAAGGTTTAGCTTTCCTCAGATGAACTATAGTTTTACTTAACTATGTAGCAGTTCATCCCAAATTAGAGATCTCGAACTTGTTCGAACTTTTACCAGCTTTCTGAAATTGTTGGCTTCTTTCATTTCAAATGGCTTCCAAAACTCATCTCTGAGCTCTAATCAATGTTTCATGTGACAATTTTGCTCCAAGAATCTGTACTTATGTACTTGTAGCTAGTATTTCAGCCAATAGACCAAGTTCTTTTCCAATTATTTGATCTTCCGGTTGAATTTCCAGCTTCTATATCAAAAAATCCCTTTCCAAAATTGAAATCATAAAAAACGCTGCCTTAGTTCGCATGGCAATTATTTTGCCATGATCTCCTGGCTACCTGTACACCTAGTTAAGCAGACCTCACCTATCGAAATCGAAATGATGGAGGACAACAATGGAAATGGGGGTGGGACAGAAATCGAAATTTCCCCTGGCGGTGACACACCGAGTTTGATAAGAAGTGCTTCGGGGAGCAAATGTCGTCGAGACGAGTGGAGCGAAAATGGTGTGCTTTGTTTGCTAGAGGTGTATGAATCAAAATGGTTGTTACGTAATCGAGCTAAGCTCAAGGGCAGTGATTGGGAAGAAATTGCAGAACAAGTCTCTATTAGAGCCTCTGGGACTAAGGCTGTGAAAACACCAAGTCAATGCAAGAACAAAATTGAGTCAATGAAGAAACGTTATCGTGCTGAGTCAGCGCATGCAAGTCAACTCTCATCAACATCTTCCTGGCAGTTCTATGCCCGGATGAATAGTTTGTTAAAAGGAACAACAAATTGTTCAGTTCAACCAAAATCGGATAACGATATTGATCTCCAATTGGTTCCTAAGACTGAAGGCAATGCAGAGACCGAGGCGAATTTGCAGGAGAGCAATCAAAATGATGGGTCTAACACTTTGTTGATGCCAGTTGCTAATCCCGAGATAAACGATATATACGGTGGTGATGATGTGAGGAAAGAGGCACAGGACACCGCTAGTGATGTGAGTGCTCCAAGAAGCAAGCATAACTGTAGAACAATTGATGGAAAAGGAAAAGGAAAATGTGGGGCTAACCCATATAAGAGGAAGGAGTTTGAAAATGAGATAGCCGAAAGTATTAAATTGTTGGCTGAATCAATTTTTAAAATTGAAGAAGCAAGACTAGAGATGTACAAAGATGCTGAGAAAATTAGGGCGGAGGCAGAGATCAAACGGGGTGAGATGGAGCTGAAAAGGACAGAAATTATTGCACAAACTCAATTACAAATTGCAAAGCTTTTTTCGAAACGGTTTCGTGGGAATAACGATAACAACGGGAGCTCTTCTCTAGGGGCTGAAGCAGATGCACTGCCAACTGCAGACGGAAGGGTCAGTGATATACTGTGCACCTTCATGAATTATTTTTAGTATTCGCGGTGTTCTTGTTAAATTCACCTGATGATTATCCATGTAATGTCTTTCTGTTGGGAAATATATCTTATTATCTATGAATGAATGCCAAATGGATCTTCTAGTCTGTAGATGAGCGAATTCTAGATATATATTTGCTTTAATAGATGGCTTTCTAGCAGCCAAATCACATTACCCATGAATTATGCAATGTCTTTACTAATTTTTCTCAGTTGATATATTTATCTACTTGCTTTTGGTTTCTTAGCAAACCCCAAGCATTAATATTCATAAACATTCGTAAAAGGTTTATTTATGCTTTTCTTATTCTGAGGTTTCCGGTCCTTTTTTAACATTTTCTTGAGGAATTATTCTTTAGCTTATCCTAAGACGGTGTTCACCCGCCTTCAAATTTTTCTTGTTGTAGTGATATGTAAAGGTAGACGGCTGCATATGATCTGGATAAGAGGACAATGTTGACAGTGCAAGTTCTCTAGGAAAATTTGGAATTGCCTATTGAAATTACACCGAAGAAATTAATAACTAATATTGTGTTGAAAAAGTAGAAATATTCTATTTACTAATGCAGAGTAAATATTAGTGATTACATGGGGACACACAAGTAATCGCATTTTAATTTTTATCGTGCGACCTTGCAGGCATGATATGACTCAATTGGGTACGAAATACTTGCAGTATTTATCTTTGAATTATGCAGATTATGTTTAAACCATAACAGGTCATCTGTGCTTTGATCGATAAGATTACAACCAGTGTTGAAAGGTTCTTGTGAAATTTTTTGAATTAAAGTAACTTGTTCAGAGTTTAAGTCCCAGTAAATAGGGTTTTATTGCTAGTATGGAATGTTAAGAGTGACATTTTGCTTTGAGCTCTGATGTTCATCTTCTTTTCCTTTACTAAATTGAAAGGAACTTAACCACTAAAGGATGCAACTCGTGATATGGATTCATCCATAAACTTCAAAAAAGATATGTGTGGTGTTACTTTCTAGCATCCGTTGAATCTTTCTCTACTAAGCAATTGCCATATCAGAAACAACTAATGTTGCTGCATATACTCTCTTTTTTTTTTCTTTTTTTTTTTTTTGAGAAAAATGTTGTTGCATATACTCATATTTTGTTTCTGCTGAAATGAGCATATATAGTAGGTTGGAATTTTTACTTGTAATGTTTTATTTTTTGGGAGAAAAGCTGAAGTGAGCCAAATAGTTGTGCATAATAGCACTTCATTCGAAGAGAAAATGAAGAAGCATACAAAATATAAATGCTCGAACAAAACAACAAAATAAGCTGCAAGACTCGAAAATAAAAAAGACAAGAATTAAGATGGCAAACAGGCAGCTATGTCTCCTCCTTACTTACAATGTCTACCGGATACACTTGGAACTTTACAAGTGAGTCCAATTGGTTAGGTTATGATACATGGCGTAGGATGACGCCGCTTGTAGGGGATGGTGATCGCTAAAGGAGTTGATATGTTTGCCACGATTTCTTTCTATTATCTTGTGGCTTCTTTATGGCGTCTTTATTACATTAGCAATAAAAAAACGATCAGAATATCTTGATACATCTCTTATCAGGGAGTAGCTAACATTAAAGCATATTATGATGGCTCCATTGCATTTTTTTTTTTTTTTTGCTAATCCTCACTATTGGTTTTCTTCAATATTCATCAATCCGAAATTTCGCCACAATCAAGTGATGATCATATGAACTCAAGGGTGATTTTCGCCATATGAACACAGGTGATTTCAATCAACTTACATTTGTCACTTGAGCTGCTCTCTTGGTCTTCTCCTTTATCAACTTTCTTCTGGTTTAGTTCATATACATCGCAAATTGCTATCATAATGTTACTTTCAATGCTCACTCTCTCTCTTTTTTTTTTTTTTTTTAAATGCCTCCAATTATATATTTCTTGATGTATGTTTTTGTATATTTCAGGGCAAATAACTCTTCCAGAGTAAATCGTTTCACAGGAGGATAGCAGCTTAAAGTAGTGGTCTGCCGCGGGCATCGATCTTCTTTTAAGAAACTGTATGTTGAATCTCTGTACTCTATAGTATTTAGTTGGGATGTGGGAGGTCAGTTAGTTGGGATATTTGCAATGCTATTATACTGCTGGTATTTAATTTTTCAGTGGAGCTAGATGATGTACCAGGTAGTATAATTAAATTTTTTCTTCAGAAATTCTAGGCATTTTCAAACTTTATTTGTTTGTGATACATGATATATGATTAAATTGGTAATTTGAATTTGGAAAAACTACTTAGTATATAGAAGACTAATAATCTAAAATGATTTCGGATTCGGTGTCCAACTGTGTAGTTTGGATCTTTACAGTAAAGATGGCCCGTGGCAGCGGGTCGGCCTGGACTGGGCCCTAAAAAGCGGGCAACGCTGACCATGGCTCAACACGCACAGGTGTTATTATTTTTTTAAAAAATTGATTCCAATTTTCAATATTAACACTAAATTATAAAATATATAACTTTTATATATATTAAATAATTTAAATTGATTAATTTTAAATATAATAATAATTGGACGGTTTGCAGGCCGAGCGGGTGGCGGTACAGATCCAAAAGACAAAAGTCTTCGAAGAAGGTTCCATCTAGGCCCCCACGGCAGCACCAGGTTAAGTATTCTAGTTAGCTCCATTCACAACTCTCGGAGCTGCTGACACGTGGCTTCCACCTTCGACTTCATACGTGTGCTGTCTATAAATTATATTTAGAATCAAAGTAATTAATCCACTTTTAGGAGTACCATTGTGGCGTCATCTAATGACAATTTTAAGTTAAACATCATAAATATAGCGACAATTTAATATTTATGTGTTTCCATCAAGTTATTTACGGAATTAGATTTATAGAATATAGATTATTAAAAAAAAAAAAACAGCTATATATTGTACCGAATCTCATCCACAACTTTATCTTACAATCCTAACCGAGTAATCCTGTTACACGGTCCAACATTGATTAATAATAAGCGAGATTTTGTAGAGATTCATTATAATTGGTTCTCCTGTTCCTTTTTTGTAATTCAAAAAATTTGATACATGGTACCATAAAATATAATTATATACACTCTTAAAAGTTTTTTAAAATAAAATTTATATGAATTGTTTTCAAAGAATGTGATAACTTCAGTAATTCTTAGAAAGTTATTCGGAGATTTGTATATATATTTAACGTGTGTATTAAATACATAGTCAATATATTATTATATTTTATAGTTTTAGAACTTAAAATTTTTAGTTAAATTAAATCTGAAAGTTGGACTACATCAAATTTGGTGAGTCCAAGTGTCATGGATTCGAATTATACAACTTTTACGTTTTCTAGAATATTGTTTTGTTATTATTCTCATAATGAACAGATACAGTGCTGGATTTATTATATGCTAATTTCCTCCGCGTTGCAGAATAAGTTGTCGTGTTCGGAGAATATACCTGAACCCGGCCGCCATTGTTTTTCTTTCATTCACGCATTCAATAATGAACGAGAACGTTGAGACTAGTGCAATGGATTACGAGCTGCTTTCGATCGCGCCGTCGCCGGCGAAAGAATTCCCGTAGCCGGACAAAGCCACCGGAGGACCGAACCTGGGTGCAAGTGTCGTTTGTTATGGTGGTGCTCCGAGCTGCGGTCATGGTGGCAGTTCTCTCCCTCTTCTTCGTCTTCGCCGGCGCCGCTGTACTCGCTCTCCTACACCTTCTATCGCCGCCCGTTGCCCTCAAAGGACTCCACCCACCGCCGCTGTCTTCCGTCGCCTGACGGTGCCGGGCCTCTTCCGCCCGCGAGCTTCGTGTTCTTCCGACCTTCCGCTACTACCAATCGATGATGCCGGCGGCGGAAGAGGGAGAGGATGGCTGCTGTTGCGGGGTGTGTTTAGAGGGACTAAGGAGCGGTCAGCGGTGTAAGAAGCTACCAGATTGCGGACACGTGTTCCACTGTTATTGCGTGGATAGGTGGCTGGCGAGATCGCCGGCGTGCCCGATGTGCCGCCGCCACGTCAGTGCCGCACGCCGGCCGAGGTTCTGGTTCTGAGCATCTAATGTCCACTCTTCTATGGCTATAGAAGGTAGAAAATCTTCTATTTTGTTGTAAAAATATGTTATCAATATTAGCAAATTGCAAGAAGAGTTCGTCTTTTCTTTCCCTTTTTCTCGTACGTTTTTTTTTGTAAATATATCTGATGTAAAAATCGCTGATGGTAATAAAAGCCTTTAATTTGCAAATTTCGAATTTGAATTCGAAAACTGGATTAAAAATAAAAGAATCGAAGAACAGCCGTTATCTTTAGATAATTTGAATGGAAGTGTTTTCAAGATACTACTCATATCTATATAAATATTATTAAAAAAATTTCTTTATATTTTATAGAATTAATAATTAAGTTTAAATAAATATTATATTTATTATTATATATTATTAAAGTATTAATAATAATATATATATATATGTATATATCTATATTATAATTCCATGATTAAATTTTGTGACATATGCTATTCTGAATAGTTTTTGATAGACTCTTCTTTTAGAAAAATCATTAGTCATTTTTATGATAAAATTTATAAAATTATTTAATTTATTTAAAATATATAAAAAGTTTCATATTAAAATACATACTTAATTAAAAGAAGATTTTATAAAATAATATATATACATATAATTATATTTTATTTATAATTATTATTTTGTAAATAAAATGTTATCAAAATATTATATATATATATATATAATATATATATATATATATATATATATATATATATATATTTGTTGTGCGTGTGTGTGTGTTGTGAGCGCGCATATGTGTGTGATATATATAGCTTAATATCATTAATATTTTATGTTAATTTTAGATTTCTCAAAAAAAAATTTATATTATTTTTAAAATAATTTTTATGTATATTATATAATTTTTTATTTTAATAACATAAAAAAATATAATATTTTGATTAAACATAATTTTAATTTATATAAAATTAGAAATTAAAAAATTTATTTTTTTTATGGATATATTTATACCTACTAGTAGTGGTGTTTCAAAATACCCGATCGAGGACCCGAACAGGACCAACCGGACCGAAGGATTTTTTGGGGTCGGGTCTATCGGTCCAATGGGGTCGGTTCGGGTCGGTCTTGTTTTGAGACCCCAACTTCGTGTCCGGGTCGGGTCCGGGTCCGAGTTTTGATTACCCGACTCCGACCACCTTAATTATTTATTTATTATTAATAAAATATATATGTATATATATTTTTTAATACAAATATATTTTTTAATGAGCAAAAGTATTGCATAAAAGGCTCTTATATAGACTCAAAAACTTCAACCAACTTTAATCGATAGTTGATATGTGACAAATTTATAATTCTTACACTTAGTAGACTTAGTCCATTTAAATCCATAAGTGATATAGAACCCAAATACAAGTTCCACTAAATGTTAGAAAATTATCACATATCATATATGTGTTAAATAGTAAGAGTGTCCAATCTATATAAGAGTTCTTAATATAATAGTTTTGATCATCAAAATAATATATTGCTTATATGTTATAATATATATATATATATATAAATATAATATAAGAATTTTTAATATAATATATTTTTTTAATATTATGAATAAAAAAATTTAAAAAAAAAAATCTGACAAGACCCGATCCGACCCAACCGGACCCAAACCAGCTCGGATCGGATCGGGTCTGGCTGACCCAGACCCGAGGGGGGTCGGATCGGGTCCGGATTTGGTCGGGTCCGGACCTGACCCGATTTTGAGCACCCCTAAGTCCCTAACTACTAGTTCTATAAGATAGAGATTTGCAGAAAGTTAATATAAAAATCTGTTAAGTGCTGTTATTTGCAGAAACAGACTCCATAGATACATTTCGCTTCTTTTCCGATCTACAATTTGCAAAATCAAGGTCTCGCTCTCTCCTCTATCGCTCTTTCTCAATTCAATCTCAGGTAATTCGATTAATGTAGATCTCTCCGTCTTTGGCCAGATCTGCTATACTTGTTCTTTTAGTTTCAGATCCACACGTAACTGGTGCAGCTCTAAATTGTAAGTCTCTGAAGTCTTAATTGCTTAATTACGGTTTATGTTTGTTTTTCAGGCATGTCGCGTGTGTTCGTTGGCAACCTCGACCCGCGGGTGACGGAGCGGGAGCTCGAGGATGAGTTCCGAGCTTTTGGGGTCTTAAGGAGGTCAATTTAATTTCGTTTCTTACGTTTTTCAGACGATTTCTGGTTTATTTATCTGTTCTTTTTTATGTTCTACTTCGTTGCGTTTGTCATTTTAGAGTTAAGGTAGATCCGATAGAAATTCCGGTGACTTAATCTGTAGATGTTATTGTATAAGGTACATTTGGTGGTATTTTTCAGTTTTCTTTAAAGATTTATTGTTCATTTATCTGCTTTTTGGCTGCATTTGTCATGTTTACCTATCTATCACATCGCGTTTCTGTCTCTAGGGATTATAGTGTTTGATTCCATAATCTACTTATTGCTAGAATTTGTACCGACAATATGGTGTCTAAAGTGGGAAAAGAGTGGGTCCCTTTATTTGGGCATTGGAGGAGCCTTATGGCAATAATTCACATATATAGAAGAGCTACGATGTAAGTCTATTTAGCTTTGGCACTCGGCTATTTCTGGGTTAGGATTTGACTCTTGATTAAGGTTACTTCTTCTTGGTTTTACATTCAAATGATTTGATAGAGGTTACTTTTTTGGTTTATTGAGGGGGAATCTGTCAGAGTGGTAAAAGCTCGTGGGTTCGAGGCGTTAGAAATCACCTCCTATAAAAGTAGGGTATGGTATGTATATTAGGCAAGAAATTGCCCGCCCCTTTCTTGGAGTCTGCGTTTACACACACGGGAGCCGTTCTGGTACCGGTGTTTTCGGAGGTACCCATGTTTGTCAAAGTCGTGGTTCTTCTTTAAAGTCTGAAATTTTACCATGTAATTACACATTAGGTTTTGGATAGGTTGCATTCATTGGGTGTTTGGGTACTTTTTTTTCCCTTTATCATGACTAGCCGTTCTAATAAGAACATGCTTGTAAGTATGCTGTAGGAAGCTCAAAATGATTGGTACAGTCAACTTGGCAGCTTTGGGTAGAAAAAGTTGTGCATGATAGTTCTTTGTGCTGAGTAACATTTTGACTTGCAGCTAAATTATTATCTGTTTCTGTTAGTTTCTCTTTTGTTGAGTCGTGGTTTGTGAAGTCCATATATGCTATTAGGATCATGTGCTTCTGTAGTGTGCAATGTTGTGCCAATCATCTTTCTTACCACCAATTTTATCACTTATCATTTGTAAGATGTTGAAATGTTTATCTTTTGATACACTTGCATTCTTTATCGATCTACTCTTTTTTCCATGTAAGTTAATATCATCTTCATTATCTCATCTGCGCGTAGCTAATTATTGTGTCTATGATATATTATTGGTTGCAGCATTTGGGTGGCTAGAAGACCACCAGGCTATGCTTTTATCGACTTTGATGATCCTAGGGACGCAAAAGATGCAATTCGTGAATTGGATGGTATGTCTATAGCTCTTATTCCCTGCATTGTTTATAACATGGCTGTTCAATGTGGTACATTTTTGTATGCTTTAAAAAAAAAAAAATCTTTCCGTTACTTTATACAGAAAGTACTAGTTGGTCAAAGCATGTTAATTATTAAAATTCCTCAAGCAGATTTTACTGTTTTCCATGTATGAGATGAGATCTGATAGGCCTTGTTTTGTTTTTAAAAGGTAAAAATGGATGGAGGGTAGAGATATCTCATAACAAAGGTGGGCGTGGTGGTAGTAGTAGTAGTAGCCGTGCTCGGGGTCAATCTGGAGGTTCTGATATGAGCTGTTATGAGTGTGGTAAGCCAGGTCACTTCGCTCGCGAGTGCCGCTTGCGTATTGGTCCCAGTGGAATGGGCAGCGGAAGACGACGGAGCCCAAGTCCTAGATACCGCGGGAGCCCAAGCTATGGTAGAAGGTACATCATGCATCTATATTATAGGCATGTTTGCTGGTCTATTTTGCTGCAATAAATTGTTGTACAGAATTACAGCTGATTTCACCTCTCTAATTCTCTTTGAAGTTCTACTAAAGTTGGATCAGTATCTGAGAAGTATAGATGGCTGAAATCAACTTATACTTCATTCTGACTCCTTTTTACTCATACTGAATATACAGTTATAAGCTATTGAGATAAAATCTGATGTCTGTTTTTTCCCTCCTGCTTATATCGAATTTTTGTCACTTTAAGCATAAAATAAGCCACTTCGTGCAAAAGTGCCGTCTTTTTCCTTGGGAGATGATGGCTTTGCTCCTTATCAGCTACATCATAGCATATTATATCTTCTTGTGGCATTCTTTGATATGGTGCTACTATTGTATTATTTTTCCATCATGTGATTTGATATTCATAAAGATGATCATCCATCATGGTGCAAGGTGATGTCTGTAGAAAATTTAAATGGATGTAATGGCACACATTATTTTCGTATAGGAGTGGTAGCCCTCGAGATCGCTCTCCAAGGCGTCGAAGTGTCTCGCCTCATAAACGTAGCTACAGCAGGTCACCATCTTATAAACGTGCCCGTGATGAATCACCTTATGCTAATGGGTAAGGTTTCATATTATTTTTTCTCATTATATACCAATATATTGATGTTAACCTTGCCATTAACATAAGAGTATATATACATTCTAGTCCTAGAGTTTAGAATCTGATCTGGTCGAACTTGACATTCAAGTAACTTCTGCAGCCAGAGATAGGCGACAGAGCAGGAGCTGAGAGTGTTACAAGCCTGCAATGGTTATCTTGGCAGTGTACATTGTTATCTTGCTGAAACCATTTTGACTAGAGCGACGCTCAGTATGAAACTTCATGGATTTGGTTAATTTCTTTTACCTTGGTTTGCCTTTGCTGCTTTCACGTATGATAACGTAATAACTATTTTCTAGTTTTATGGAATAGGATGACTTGGTATAATTACATTGTCACTGAAATTTCTCTTTTTTCTATTACGCGCCGTCCCGTTATAATGTCTCGCTTGACTGCTTACATGTGGGCACTCTTCGATTTTCTGCGTCTGTCATGCGGTTTTGTCTTCATACGTCACTCCTGTCGCCTTCAATAGAACTCATCTTGGCTTGGCTTCTTCAAACAAAAGAGCTTTTAGAGATTCGGACAGTATTTGTCCTGCCCCTTTTGTTACACTTGGAAAGAATTGAGGAGCTCTCCAAAAAGGCCTAGCAGGTAACTTTGTCTTGTCTTTTCTAAACAATTAGGTGGTTTAGATGCTCACTTTTAGAACTACAGGGTGTTTGGGATCTGCTGCACCTCTTGAATTGAATGGTCTACACTACTGTGAAGAAAGAGTTTCTCATCTCAGATTTATTCTTGCACCCCAAAAGCTTTCTATCCTAACAAAGGCACTTCGGTTCCACTGTGATGGATGCTGATTTCCATAGTGCAATGATTCGGCCTTTCTGTTCTCTAGTATGTTGCCTGCATCGTTTTATCTCACTTAGCCTTAATGATTCGGCTGTGTGCTTTCCAATTGGTTGCCTGCAGCATCCGGGTTGATGCGGCTAGATTATTTTGTGATTTAGTTGTACTGCTATCCACTTCGTCACCTGCTTCATCTGGGCCGACGTCATCAACCTCTTAAACTGCTTGAGTTTGACGGGCTCTTATATTAAACAACTTCATCTCCTCAGTGGCACCGATATGAGACGTGTTTAGGCATGGCCAACATTGTTATCTACTTTGCTCTTCGTAGGATTTAAACACGATGGTAATCGTAAAGTTGCTAGAATTTAATCGTGATTGTTATCTGTGGTATAATATCGTTGGTTCATTGATATATGGTCTTTTGTCTCTCTAGTTATATTTGATGAAAAGATATGCATCCTTTCTGGGAAGATACATTTGGCGTTTTTGATACATGGAATTCTAGGTTGTGTTTCAGGAAGGGTTGTTTCTCCAGAATCGAAGTGCAGTTCCTTTTTCTTTCTCCGAAAACATGCAATATTTGATTGTTAAAATCGTTTTACTTGTGAATTTATAAATAAAGGGTAAAAGAAGGGAACTTTACAATGGCAGCTGTGGGTCCCAGCTGATTTCCATCCTGCCGGCTTCGTAACCAAGTTAAGAATGATGAGCAAACATGGCTGATTTTGGAGATGTATAAGTGTAGTACAGCTTTATTGAGAATGCTAGTCAAATAATTAACAAATAAGACAATACACAATGGGCCGTGCTTGGCGTTACGGAAAAACGCCCACGGACGCGTCATGGAAGCTGGGGAAACTCATTTCTCCGCTGTGTGAAGTGCGGAGAAATGAGTTTCCCCAGCTTCAATGACGCGTCTGTGGCGTTTTTCCGTAACGTCAAGCAATTTCCTTGCACAATGTGCTAGTGAGCTCCCTCTTCGCCTCCATGTTTTCCATCTTTCCAAGGCCCTTAGTTCGTGCTTTGTGCCGCCTGTGTACTGTGGAGCGGTCGCTAAGCAAGACGAGAAATCGGTGCTGCCTTTGTACATGTATATATTACTGTCTTGTTGGTCAGGCATTGGTCTTTGGGGATCACTAAGGAAGAAAGCTACCATATTATTTATCCTATGATTTCTAAAATGATGTCCAATCTTATATTACACGATAAAGTATTATTATTGTTACATACTAAAATATATCATCCTAGGAAACAGACGAAATGCCAGCCTCCATGGCCAAAGTATCAGTGTATATGTGTTGATTCTATATCCACTCAATACGTTAGATTTTATCATATCGCTTCCCAAATAGAAGAGGAAACCCCCGGTGCAAATGTTAAAGTATAGAAATAGTACCGAGTGGATGTAAAAGAACCGAGTGACAGCCAAGGCACTTCCTATCCAACACATAAAAACCAAGTAAGCTAACGTAATTAATAAAAATGAAATTACAATTTATATCCACTCCCCTTAATCTCAACTCGTTTAAATTACCGAGCTTGAATTCGTGCTCAAACTTGACTCTGCTCGTTAGGCACGCGAGTCTAATATAACATGATGCTCAGACTCGACTCGTTTAATTACTCGAGCTTAAAATCGTGCTCGAATTCGATTCGAGTTCGAAAATACTCGAGCTCGAGCAGAGCTTAAAAGAGTTTGAGCATGAGCTTCTCGCGAGCGGCTCGGCTCGTTTTCACCTATAATGACCTTGAATCTTCTATTTGTTTTAAAACATATAAGAAAATATTCAAGATTCTAAAAAATCAGATCTTGCCAATAATTCGACTCACGGGAGTTGGCTTTTGACTCGGAAACTTTCTGGTTCAAGCCGCAGTCTTGGTCAGTATCAAAGGAGTTAAAAAAAAAGTTAGGTTCCATTCGAATGAAGCTAAAGTTCAAACTCATCCTATTTAATACAATATAATTAAAACTCGGTGTTCCATTACTCAATACTTTTTTTTTTAATAATAAGGTGAAATCTTTATGATACACTAACATCTAATAATATTGGAGATATTATTTTTTAACAATGATATATTAGCCGTTATTGGATAGGAACATCGGTCAGGAACTAAAACTCCAGTATGGTGTGTATCACGAGCTAGACGTGGAATTGTGTCCTGTCTAGTCACATATTAGTAATTCCAGTTAAAAACTCGCTGAATTATCTATTCTTCATTTTAAGATTATCCGTGGAATTTGAACATGTGACGTGTGATAAGACATGCACCACATCACTAAATCCATGAATGCATTGCTCAATACTCAAATATCTTTTAAAAAGCACAATCACATGCACCTCCAGCTACTTCTTCATTAAAAAGTAACCCATATTGTTTACATGTCACTTATTAATATTATAATCATGTTTAAATAATATTTTAATGGGTTTAATATAGATTTTCCTAGCCATTCACATGGCCTGTGCACACTTACACTCTATCAATATTTGTCCATTTCTGCTTTTTTTTTCTTTTTTTTTTTCCTTGTTTTTGTGTGACAGGTATCTTAAGAGTGCAGTGACAGATTAGTAAATTCTCCAATAAATAAAATAAATAAATAAATAAAGTTAGATTAAATTAACAAACAAAAAGAAGTCCTAGAACCCTGATTTTTTTAGGTTTGATTTGTGGACATCAAGGGACATGCATGCGAAGCCAAGTAGTAAGTATATGGCTCATGCTTGATCCAATGACAAAATACTAATTATTATCAAGATATTGTAAAATGTTTGTATTATATATACAATCACTAGTTCTCCCTTTTTTTCCTTAACAAACTGGCAAAAGTTTTATCCGAGGGCCATTCTTGGAGCTCGTCTCAACACATCACTACGAGATGGCGCTTATCTTGCTTTAACATCGACTCACATTGCTTTTTTAGCATTCACATTATTAAAAGATGGAATAAATTTCATACACTCTTATTGATACAAGGCTCGAACCAAAAATATCTCACATTTTTAAGCTAGAGAGCTATCCATCACCGCCCCGTGGCTGACATACTTGTAAAAGTTGATTATCATGTAATACTGTCCGGCTAAGTTTTTTTTTTTTTTTTTTTGGGAATTTGAATTGCTAATAATATTTAATATGAGAAGATTTAATTACGACAACCAAAAGGAATTCTTAAGCAAATTCTTTTGAAAATTTAATTAATTAAGGCAGGATGAAGTGGTCTCAATGATTGCACTTCTTATTAGCAAATAATTCCACACAAAGGGACCCTTAAATTAGCACTCAATTCTTTATTCTTTATAATTGAACAGTATTTTTATTAGATCTACAAAGGATAATCATTGGTTACTCTTTTACAAGTCCAACACTCGGGCTAACCCGCTGCGACGTTGCCTACCTCTGATCAACACTACTGATTGGGCTATGAAATGACCTATGTCGGAGGAATGTGGGTCTCGAATCCGCAACATTGGACATGGTCGCCAAACTGCCTAACAAATCCACTAAAGAGTTGCTTAATGCTCCACTACGTAGTAGTTAGCTTAGTCACGAATCACGATAATAAATATATGCAAAAAGTACACCAAATAAAAGGTAGTAGAGGCTATTTATGTAATTGTCGTGTTTAGAGCTTAATGATGAAAGGGAATTTAAATACGGATAATGGTTTGTATTCATTCTATCTTCCCTCCATTATCTTTTTTTTTTAATCTCCCGCCTTCATCTCTTAACATCCGTCTCCACCTATATATATCTCAGCAAATCTATTTCATATATTTATGTGTGGAGGAGAAGATATGCAGCAAAATCGTCACGCAAAAATTATTAGAAGATCAGATCGTGCAAAAAAGATACACGGGGTCCAACGTTGCAGAAATGATTAAAAGGATGCCCTACCACGCAAACTTCCCATACTGAAAATACGTAGTTATTATAGTTGGGGTTGGGATCAAAAAGCGCGGGAAGGACAACCGTCGTTTAAATAATCTCCATTGCTCGCATGGCTTCCTCATGTCTATTAAATTTAATCATCTGCTGCATTTCTTTAATCCTCTGTTTGCTCCCGCATGGTCGTCTCTCGAGCTTCCAGATCTCGCTCCATCAGCTCACACCTCTCAATCCAGTCTTCAAATCTCATATAGACCACCTTTTAAGCTATCTGGACCTATTTTCAGCTGGATTTGATATCACCTGAGTTGGTTGCATGTAGCTGTTACTTAGTTGGATTTTTTGTTTTTTTAATCTCCACAGAAATTTAAGGTAACAAACGTTTTTTTTTTTTTTGGGCAATTTGTGCTTCGGATAAGTTTTATTGTTCCTTTAAGTTGTTCGATGAAATTCTGCTATGATAGATTTAAGATTAAATATGTTGTTTGATGAAATATAGATTTGATCTTGGTTTTCTATCTCCGATAGATTTATCTTTCTGGTGTAAAATCAAGATGGTTAATTTGACTTATCCGGTTATAGTTCTGAGGAATAACGATGACTGATGACTTGTTGCAATGTTGCTCGTCTAAGGCTTGACTTAATTCGATCTTTGTTTTATTTACGTGTTAGATTTTCTTTGATAGTCTTGTAGCAAATTTTCCAAACTTTGAGTTTCGTACTTCCTTGATGTGGCTTAACATTTCTTAAGCAAGTTGGTGTTGATTGGATATTCATGTCTATATGATCTCTAAACCTTTCTTTCTAGAGCTAATCTATATATCCCAGTCATATCATACACTTTGCTGTTTTATAATTCTTTTCATTACAGCACACTGGACTGAAAACCAAGAAAAATACTTATGTTAATTTTGGTTCTATGCTATTTTTGCAACATTTTCATTTCATATACATGACTTCCATGATAAGTTTATCCATTATGCATGCTTGACAATATTATACGATTTCCAACCAGCTTGCATCATCTTGGTGTAACTTTTCTACCTCCAATACACCTTTGAGGGTTCTGATTATTTCCATGAATTGTAAATGCGGAGAATTTTGACAGAGGTACGTATTCTAATAAGCTATGGTACTATCATGAGTGCTAAATCTTTTCTCTGGTGCTCTGAGAGTGATACTGAGAGCTGAGCTCAATGTGAATTTGTAGTTATTGGTTCCAAAATATGGGTAGTGAAGGTGAAGAAGAAGCTGAAGTCGATTTTTTGCCTTCTATGTGGCCTGATGATCTTATGAATGGAAAGCAATTCAACATAGAGGAGCCCGGCGTGAATCGCGATATTCAAGAGGATGTGAACATCAATGATCCTTCTATTGTAGACTTCAAGCGCCTCTCAGAGCTAACGAATTATAGTGATAAGGGCTCCTCACAGTTGGCTTACCTTGTGAAACAGTGGGAGTACAAGCAGGCTAATGCTGCTCGCCTTCTGAACGAAGAGCTCCATTTTTTAACCAAACAAAGAGAGGAAGTTGAGCTTAAGAAATTAGAAATTCTAGAGGCACATGGTTTTGAGGAGGAAAATAGTATTGGTGGCAAACGTTCTATATCTGTTCTAGACCCAGATGAAATTTCTGACATATGGGGACGGATCCCAAGGAGGAAGATTGATGTTGTTGCTTATGACAAAAGGCTTCAGGTAGATGCAGACTTTGATTCCACCAAATACTGGAAGCAGCGGACACAGGAACTCGAGAAATTGCTAGAAGAGAGCATACAAAGAGAGCACATCCTCATGCAGAAGTTGCAGGAGAATGTAAAAAATCTTGCTGATCAGTCGTCACCGGTAGAAGAACTGTCCCAGATTCTAAAAAGAGCGGACAATTTCTTGCACTTCGTTCTTCAGAATGCACCTGTTGTCTTCGGGCATCACGTAAGTTAAGTTAAATGGTTATTGGAAAAATACGGGTATTACAAAGTGTATGCCAGTTTCATCCCCTTTGTAGTCACACTCTTCTCTCTCTTCTCTCTCTCATCTCTTCTCTCATCTCTGCTCTCTCTCAAACAGCAGTGCAACATTTGTATGTCTACATATACACGCGCCTGTGTGGACAAAAAGTCCAGCATGCCATTTGACTCGAATTCAACAATTTCTTGCCCTTACCGTGTTAATTTGGAGTACTATCCATATGTCTTTCAGATCTTCTTTGAATAGTCAGTCAAAGTATCTCAATAGTGTTTAGAAACTTCTTTTTTCTATTATCCATTTTTTTTGAAGCAATTGTAGCTACTTCTCTGGAACTCTAGCTATATACTGCAACAAAGTTTGCTGCTTTACAATATCACTACTTCATAGTTATCAGTACTTGTTCATTATAAGGTATTCTTGGTCAATGCCAAGTTTCTACATGTTTCCTATCGGTAAATTCATCTGCTATTTTTTTCTGCTGACTTCAATTGAGCCTTTTGTCGTCTATGTCAGGACAAGGAACTGCGTTATCGCTTCATATACAATCATTTCCCAAAGTTTGCAGAGGAGGTATATTCAATGCATAGATTCCCTTACCTTTACACTACTGCGTAGAGTATAAAGGGTAATTTTTTGACGATTGGGTATATGGATGAAATTTATGGAATTGCAGATGATAACAACAACATTACCACCATAACAGTAGTAGGAAAATATGCATGAACGTTGGATAATGTGGTAAAATGAGGGAATTACGTATATGACTTGGAAGTATGATTCAAGGATGAAAGTATCGACATTTATCATGCTAGACCTCTGCATTTCTGCTCTCTGTTTTGCTAAGATCTGGCACAGATGTTATATTATCATGCAGGATATTATTGGTAAAACTGATATGGAGATTCTTTCTGGAGCTGGTATTGCTGAAATGCATAATTTTAAGAAAGAAGTTCTAGAGCGAGGTAAACGTGCAATGCGGGAGATGACATTTGACACTGAACTCTTTGGGTCGAAGACATTCATGACATATGTTGAGCCAGTCTTTAACAAGGCAGAAGAAACAATAGGCGTGAATTATATGGGAGTGGATATTACTGCCCTGGTAATAACTTTTTCTTTTACCAGCATGATTTTCTTCTCTTAAAAATGAAACGTAGGTCCACATTTTTTTTTTATAATTTCCATAATGATTGAACAATATTACAGAGTGAATGCTTAACAGGTGGAACAAAGGGAAAAGATGGCTAAGCTTAGAGAGGAAATAGCTGTCCAGAAGGCTAAAGAATCAGAGATGAATAAAACGATCCATATAACAGGTTTACTTTATTTCATTTTTTAGATGTATAGCCATAACTACTATATGGAATTTGGTTATTATAGTGTCTAAGAGGTTTTTATACTTGTAGAGGAAACCATGCGAGCAAAGCAAATGCTAGCAACCATGTCTCATGAAATCAGGTCTCCGCTAACTGGAGTTGTTAGTATGGCTGAGATACTTGCAAATACAAATTTAGATAAAGAGCAAAGGCAGCTAGTGGACGTCATGATGTCATCTGGAGATTTGGTTTTGCAACTTATAAGCGACATACTTGACCTTTCCAAAGTGGAGTCAGGTATGCTGCAGAAACAAGTTATTCTTCGGTCACAATTGCTAGTGGTCCAAATATTTTGCTTATTAATCCAATTTATCCCCATCACGGCAAACGGAAGGAAGTCATGCTTTTTTGCTTTAGTTCAATGAGTACTTAAATTGGTTCATTTTATCAAGTGTAAAATTACATGAACATTTAAGTATGTGAGTCTAATGATTGTGATTAAATGGCATGCTATGATTTTTTAGGAGCTATGAAGCTTGATGCTACAAAGTTTAGACCACGTCAGGTGGTCAAACATGTCCTTCAGACTGCTGCAGCATCTTTAAAAAAGGACCTTATTTTAGAAGGATATGTTTCCGATGGTACGCCCTTTGAGGTGAGAAGCTGATTAGTTGAGAAAATTCACAATCATTTTATTTCTTTATTTTTCAGCGTTCTTCTTCATGTTATATGGAGCTTCAGCTAGGAGCTATTCTGCTTCTGCAAAGCGTATCAGAATCTTGAGATTGCTAATAAATTATGAGATTACTTGATAATCTGTTGATAACCTAACGTAGATCTTGTAGCCTTGTGGAAGATTTTCGTCCAGATAATTTGAAAGTGTCAGATTTGACTTAGCCAAAATACTTACTTGCTGCATTTATGCTATGCACATTAAAGCCTTACCAGCTTCCATGTGGTTTCCAACTTTCCAGTAATGACCATAACATACAAGATAGTAGACATTATTTGAAACAGAGCTTTTCTGACAATTTTTTTATGTTATAACTGAAATGATGTGTCCTTCTATCTGTGGTTATGTTTACTATTATTTGTTATCTTTCCACAGGTCGTTGGCGATGTGCTAAGGATACGACAGATCATGACCAACCTGATTAGGTAGCTTTTCAACATTTATGTTCTAGGCTCCTACATATGTAGTAGACATTGAACTTAAAAAGGCTTATTTGCTGAAATCATACTGCTAATATATATATATATATATATATATATACCCCTCTATGAGTAGGTCTAATGAATCAAATTTCAGTTAGCCATATTTTCAGATTAGACTAACCATTAACAGCATCAGGTGTAGATGAAGCTAGCCCTCTATTAGTAGGTCTAATGTATCAAATTCCAGTTAGCCTTTTTTTTTTTCAGATTTAGATTAACCATTAACAGCATCAGGTGTAGATGAAGATTTGTACTGGATTATTTGAATCTTGAAATCACAATTGCATCAGCATGTGATTCTGAAGTATTACATACCACTTTTAGAATGATCAGCAAATACATAATCATCCACATTTTATCACTTCAACTAATAACACTGTATTTATTACTTTTGTATTGTAGAGTGTCTTTATTTCGACATGAGTTTTAAGAAGAAGTTAAGCTAGTGTCTTTTGTCCAAATTTATTGCAGCAATGCAGTCAAGTTTACGGATAAAGGAAAAGTTGGGATCAACCTTCATGTGGTATCCAATAAATATACAGGAAACAAAGAACAAGACGACTGGGTTAATGCATCTTCCAAGGCTTGTCCTTTAAATACATTAACTGAAGACAAGTCACTGAAATCTGAAGGCTTCTCTGACGCAGAAGTTTGTAATTACCAATCATATAGAAAATATATAGATCAATTTAGTTCCACATTTCAAAAAGCATGTCAGACAGATGAAACTTTAGAGGATCAGCATCAGGTACTTGAAGAAATAGTGTGGCTACAGTGTGACGTATATGACACCGGAATTGGCATACCAGGTTCATTACTTCTTATCCTTTTCTCATATTGAAATACATGTGATTAGAGATACAGTTTGCTAGTTTAACTGGTTTAAGTAGCAAAATTGACTTTGAAAGCTTTTTATCATGTTTGTTTAATTATATTAAATTAAAGAGATCTATTCTCTTGACAGAAAAGGCATTGCCATCCTTATTTAAAAGGTACATGCAAGCCAGTGCCAGTCATGCTCGGAAATATGGAGGAACGGGTCTTGGCCTTGCAATCTGCAAACAATTGGTTAGCCAGCTAGAACTTCTATTTTTCCCAGGATTCCCAAGTTTATTACTATTTGTGTGTAGGCTAATAATTTACTGTATGGAGTCTCATGTTCTGTAACAGGTGAATTGTCAGCTATTTTACAATATGTGGTGGAGAATCCACTTAGATAGCTTATGGTATCTAGGTTAGGAAATTATCGTAGTAAAATTATTAGATAATCTTGGCGTTTTGGCTTTAACCTAAACTTGCTACGAGAAACTTCATATGAAATTTTCATCAAGATGATCAATGCATGGAATTCTCTTGAACTATTAGAATTTGAAGGGGAACTTGAAATTAATACTTCTATTATGATAGTCCACCCATGCATTAGTTGTCAATTTATGGCGTCACTGATTTTAAATACAATACTAGCTGTTCATTAGGCACCAAGATATTTGCTAAGGTCTGATTCTGTTCATATGATTTGCTACAGGTTGAACTGATGGGAGGCCACCTTACAGTTATCAGCAAAGAGAATCACGGATCAACTTTCACATTTGTATTGCCTTGTAAAATTCCTCCAAAGACCAACCATTCTGATGATTCTGATGAGGAGCCAGGCATTCCTGATCATATATTGGCTAATGGCTGTAGCGATGAAATAAATGGGTCCTTTTCTTTCAAACCCACTAAATTCGGAATATGTGGCAGACCAAGCGTTCATAACCCAAATCTATTTGGTGGTGAAACATTTGATGCACAACATACTGTGGAGGGGCTAGCAGTTGAAATTTCTCATGACTCTACAGTATGGGAGACGGTCATTCTTAATAGCCCTAAGAAAACTATTGAAGTAGGAGTTTCTTCAGATAAAAGTAAACAAAATGGTGTTCTTGATTTTAGAACATCAAATTTTAAAAAGAAAGAAACTGGCATGAGGAGATGCTCAGAATTAGCTGGCAGAAGCATACATGAAAATACATGTCAAAATCAAAATCTTGATAGAGATAGCAGGTACAGAAACAAGTCTGATGGCAACCTTCAGTCCATAACTACCGTACAGCCAAAAATCCTTCTAGTAGAAGATGACAGGATAAATGTGATGGTTGCAAGATCAATGTTGAAGCAGATGGGCCATGCTATAGATGTTGTCAACGATGGATTAGAAGCACTTCGTGCATTCCAGCGTTCTCACTATGATCTCATTCTAATGGTAATGCTCCACATTCTATTTTTCTAGGCCTCTATCTATCTTCATTTTATATTGGTTCTTATTCAATTTAAACTAAGAGTCTCTAATTTATTTTGATGCAAGAATTAATTTGAACTTTTGTGCGCACCAATTTAGTACATAAATTTAGATAGATATGTTAGTATTTGTCATCTTTGGAACTTGATCTTTGTATTTTGAGGTTTTGGTCAACACAACATTTGGATTGACTATTTTTCTTTTGCAAGAAACATGCAGTTCATCTTTCCATTGACTTGGTTTAGAGGCAATTCCGGAGCTTTGTAAAACCTGTGCATGAACCAAAAAAATTTCCCTCGGTGTCTAATCCATGGTTTTCGGTGCCGGTCGGCACAACCCGTGCCGGACGACACGTGCCTATTCCAGCAGTTGTCGGCACGCATGAACCGGCACGGGACGTGTCAAAAAATCTTATATTTAAAATTTTAAATTAATTTTTTTTATTTTTATTTTTATTTTTTAAAAAATAATATATCGGCACGGCACCATCGGCACGGTCGGCACATGCCGGGATCTGAGTTTACCGAAACTCGGTTCGGCTCACCACAGAAAACCTTGGTCAAATCTATAGGAGGGTTCTTGAATGAATAATGAGAAATAACCAGAGAAACTCGTTAGAAAGTATAAATCTTCACCTTGAGCTTTTTATAATGCTGAACTTCTCTTCCCCTTATTTGGTTCCATTTACGATAGTAAGATATTTTTCAGCTCTTGGCTGTTGTGCCACTTTTGAATAAAAGATGGGCAGTCTATTGCATCACAGTGGTCTATGCAATCCTTTCTGTAAAAGAAGATACTGTGGTTGTCTGATAAGAATTTAATCTAACATTTCTTTATTTTTTGAAAATAATGCCAATATAAGTATTAATAATACCACAAACATAGCAAGGCAAATATAGTTTCTTTGTAAGTTTTCACGATATCTAATAGAAGGTCCATAGCACAATGGAATTTTTACTTGGCTGCCTTGCTGTGTCAACTATCTCTAGAAATTTTGCTATCATCTCTATTTGTCGTGCCCCTTTGTCTACCATTTAACGTAGTATTGGTCAATTATTTCAAAACCAATCAAAACGTGGCATGCACTGTCAGATTTATTATGGCGAAGGACAGAAATTTTCTGATTTGCATCTAGCTATAAGTCAACGCCCATAGTGGAGAAAAAAAAAACTGAGCTCGTCTATAGTGAAGTAACTGGACTATCTCTTTTGGAGTTTATTAAAAGACAATCTGTATTTAGCAGTTCGGAAAGGAATATGAAGTGGATTTTACCAGAATATGTTGCATATATTATGACAGTTCATTTAATATCTTGAGATCATAACTAAAACTATGCATTACTTAACTAGTAAGTGCTTTCACTTTCTGTAGGATGTTTGCATGCCAGTGATGGATGGAGTCCAAGCTACTAAATTAATTAGATCCTATGAAGAAAATGGTTTCTGGGATCCCTTTGTTGCAAATTCCATTGATCAAGCCCTCCCTACCATTACACCACCACACCGTCGAGATGCAGAGCTTTTTAAGAGGAGGACTCCTATTATTGCTGTAAGTTCCACAATACAACTTGATTCCTGCAACTTCACAAAATTAAATCAATTCATTTTTGTAGATTTCGTAAAACATAGTTTCTTAAGGAAAAGATATAAAAAAATTCCCTGTTGCTTCTTTTACCATGATTCAGCTGAAAATAATTCACGAAATTATATCACTCGTGTCTAAGACAGCTTCCTATTTACAGATGACTGCAAATGCATTATCAGATAGTGCAGAAGATTGCCTTGCCTGTGGTATGGATTCGTATGTTTCAAAACCGGTTACATTTCAAAAGTTAAAACAATGTCTTGAGCAGTATTTGACATGTTAAATCTTGTAAATAGTTTCTTGTATATTATAAAGAAGGGAGATTGAAAGAAAATTTTGCAATTATTAGTATATAAAATGTCTTTAACGAATGGCTCGTTATCCGTTCAATCTACTGGAGTTATGCCTTCATGAAACAAAACCAGCAACTGTTCTTCCTGTTGTTTCTCCTATTATTGCTCTGAGCCTTTGTTGAACTTGGTATTGTTTCAGTTAAACTTTAAGCTGCTTAAAGTAGAACTTTTAGTAGTGCATTTGCAGTGAAAATTGGAGTGATTCTGTCGAATAGAGATTCTTTAAACTTGGAGATTTTATATGTGCTTATTGAGGAAGCAGCTGATGATGTCATAGGTTGTGCTTTGTGCCCTTACTTATCTGCTCTCTTTTTCAATAGTTTTTGTTTTAAATAGTAACTTGATTATTAAACTATGCAAAGCCTATGATTAAAAAAAAAGAATCTAATTCTGCTTGTCTTAGTTAATGTCAAAGCATCCTCCTCTTTTTACTTCTTTGAGATGTAGGTGCAGGATTAGGAAAAAAAAGAAGGCAGATGCATGAAATGATCAACATCTAATCTCCTGGGATTACTTTTTAATATTTTTTATTATCCTTTTTGTCGTGTAAAATTTTGAAATTTAAATAATTCGATAAAGCTTTCTGACTTCAACACTATACTGGTATTGAAAACTTCAAAAGGATCAACTTTTTTATTGATTTTCTAGAAGGTATATAGTATGCTTTTGCTTTATTTGAAGGTTCACCCGGGTAAAATTCAGGATCAATAATAAAAGACTAGCTCATGCTATTTCTTACTTTTATATCCTCTAAATAAGTCCCTGTATTCAGAGGGTGAGTTTGGTAGATAAGTGTAGTTGGTTTAAGTCACTTTTGGTAGCAGCATAGGCCCCGGGGATATGCTCGACTGGTGGAGCACTATGTGTCTCACCATCCTATTCCAGTTCGACCCGTGCCACCCGTGTATTCGTTGGCACTAATGTTTTCTGGATGGTTGGAACTGAAGTCGGGGCCATACATGCTTTAATTACCCGTCATTATGGGCTAAAAGGATATTTTCACTAGTACGAACACGGCTCATAAAGATAAAACTATGGTGTCTAAATATTTTTTTTTAAGGTTATTCAACAATTTCGTGAGTTGCTATGCTCACCGAATGCAAGCTACTAAGCGTTTTTTCGCAGATCTCAACTCCACAATCCAAGACAGCATGTGTGACTTTCGAGGAGTAAATTATCACATCCGCAGCCTAGCAAACCCCTGCAAGCGCCAATTCTCGTGAGGGATGCGTGGACCGATCCGACTCCTGGGACAGGTTGCAAGTAAGAAAGAAGTAAAGCTTAAACCTGCTAACATTTTGAATAGCATATATAAATAATTAGGTTTGGTAATCAATCAGCGTTAGTTCAGTTATTTAGAGCAGCTGGATGTTGGAATGAGACTATGGTCTATTCCTTATGAATGGTATATGTCAAAGGTTCGAATATAATAATAGTTGATTAGGGGGGATTTTACCTTAACATCTACTTTTCTCGGTCGAGATGTAGATAGGAATCGAAATTTGCGGTCAAGACCCCAAAACAAAAAAGGTTTGTAAAAGTCCACATCCATAATTGATAATGCTAGCAAAGATTCATAGGTAACTTTAAACGAATTACTAATGAATAAAGGCAACAAGGCTGCTGTATCCATGAAGGTGACACCCACTCACTCTCCTCTTCTCTCTCCAATTTCTATTATTTCTATCCTTTTTTTTCTTCTTTTTTATTTTATTTTATTTCCTTTGTGCTGCATATTCAAGCAATCTGATCTGCTCATGAGCATGGCTAGTAGAGGCTTTATCTCAGCAGCCTCTTCCTATGAAAACATATAAGAAACTTGTAAAAACAGAAAAGTTGGCATCTTTCAAGTGCTCTCTGTCTGTGTCTAATGGATGGTCATCAATTTTGGTGGCAATGTGCAGTCTCATGGCGTACGGTGCCTTTACGGTTCGTTTCATGTTCGACGATAATTACCATGTGGTTCTAGTAATATCTATAAAATATTTTTTAATTTTTAAGTTTGGTAAATTTCTGTTAATTTAAATTTTAAGTTCTTGTAAAAGAAAGTACCTTAGTAAACAAGATTGATAGAAATCAGGATTAGCACGTCTCTCCAATAAGCTGAATTTTCAATAACACGAAAATGCTGCATGTTTACGCTTTTAACAAACAAAACTTGAGAAGCATTTTTTAAACAATAACAAAAGAAAAAAAAAAAAAAAACTTGACTCGAAAATAGAAGTTCACTATCGAGCCCTGTTTGGAGATCATCGTGCTTTAATCGAAACTTGATCTTGCTAAGCTTGCTAGAGTTCGAGTTTAATCCTAATAAGCTCGCATGTCTACCAAGTTGCATACTTAGATGCTCATATTTATGAATTGAGCTAAGTCTGGAGTATCTGAAGTTTCTGTTCCAGCTTCTCAGTGTGCATGGCTTCACTCGTTTTCATATTTAAGGGTAAATAGGAAATTAGGAGGATGGTATTTTCGTCCTTAAGGGTTTTTAGCATGCGGCGGGTCGCCGCGGCTTGCGGCCGAAGGAACGGGGACACGCGTACAAGTAGTCTACAGCTGGTCATAAACGAGAGAATCCTTTTCCCTTTAGTTTCCCGCGTCAGCAGTAAGCTCCGAGACTGCCAGCAATAAATATAGGGGTTTTTTCAAAAAAGCCCCCCATCAGACGACCATAAAAAAATGGGAAAAATATTTTGGTCCCCTAGAACAGCACGAGTACGAACGGTATTTTTTCGTACTATAAAAAATTTATAAATTTTGAGGCACAATAAAATACGAATTTAAATATTTTTCGAATTAAATATTTGGGTCCATTAATATTATTCTAAAACATCGCACATCTTCTATTTCAATTTTTTTTTTTACTAACATAATAAAATTACGAATATAAGATATGATAATTTTCAGAAAAGTAGGACACGGATACTTCGAACACGGCAAAAAAATATAAATAATACAAATAATTTATATTAAATATCTAAACATATAAAAATATAATAATATTTAATAATAAAGTCTATACGTAATGTTAATATTTTACATCATTGAGATAATTTGAATAATAAAAACTTAATTACATCAGTAAAAATATAAAAAAAGGTGATATATGAGTATATCGTTATATTATATTACTTATCATTATGTACTGTTAATATTATATATTACTTTAGTTTACTCAAATAATTTTTTTTTAAAAAAATATCAGAAATTTATTTTATTTTTATTTTTGGATACGTATGTGACGTGTTTTTAGTTTGCTCTTGAAATTAACCGTGATTTATTATAGTTAAGTTTTAAATTAAGTATATTTTAAATATTGATTTACATTAAAAAATTTAAAATTTGCAATTTATTTTATGATTAACTTTGTGAACTATATCAGTGTTCTTGTCGGAGTTGTAAATAACTTTTGGGGCATCAATCTTATATTATATACTTTAGAATTTAAGCAACATATATTCTACCATTTCCTTTTTCTCCATTGCCAATATTCCATTCACGTTATCTGTATATAAATGGTACAAAATTTAGTGGTAATGTAATCATTTTCTTGAGTAAAAGTTGAGACTCGGAGCATCAAATGGTGGACTCCATGGCATAGATTATTACAAATATATATCATTTAATTTTCAAAAAAACAAGTTATTGATCAATATAACCATATAAAGTGTACTAGCTTATATTATAAATAATATAAATTAGAAAGATAAACTGTGGATTATGTCACCCAAATTAAGCATAATCTTAGCCTAGATCTTATGCTATGTGGTAAATATTCTCTCCATGTATAATATTTAAGCAACGAACCAATCGGTATCGATCCAATTGGTTAGCAGGACTGGATGCTGGGAGAAAACCATGGATTATGTGACACCCCATGAAGCCCAAATTTAAGGCCTTAGGTCTATAGCCCAAAGGATGTATAGATGTTAGTGGGTGGATTTAGTAATATATCTCTTGTTTGGGATGGGAGGTTGAGTTCATAGACTTGGAGGCCCTTAGACTGGCACTTTTAAGTGAATCCACCCTTTTCAAAGGGGCCCGATCGTGTGGTGCGACCGGAGCTGGGTGATGCGGCTTGATATGACTCTAGATAGGTCAAAGCGTGACATATTATCCCTTATAAAAGATAGGTCGGAGGTTCGAATCTGAACAAGCATAAATTAGTAGGAACTTACTATATCACTCGGATTTCGGTCGAGATAAACGATAGAAATCGAACTTGACGATCACATATAAAAACAAAGACAAAAAAGCAAAAAACATTGCTTGCTTGAAACATATGATTATTACATTTTTTACAACTTGAGGGACGTCAAATAAGTTTTTGTAGATGTTAAACAAGTTATGTTCTATTTTTTCTATTTCCTCATGGGAATTGCTATGCGGTCTCTAATACGGTTCCTCATTTGTAATGTAGTTTGTGTAATACTCTTATTTATGAATTCTTGTAATCTATTTATATTTATGACACTATACTAAGTATATATTTTGATACTTGAATTATGATATAAGGATAAAATATTAGTGTGAAGGATATTGAAGGACTGCAGAGCAATTTCCATTCCTCTCTGGCATTCGCAAATGGATAGGATAAATAAGAATCATTTGCTAGTATTTATTTATTTATTTTTTACCTTTTTAATAGGAAGATCCTCCGATTTAATTTTTGTATTTCAATCTTTATGTCAGATTCGACACAATCAGGAAGAAGCATGTGACTCAGTTTGCTAAACCCTGCACTGTCCTCTTATACATGCATCATTTATTTATGAATTATCATTATAACAGTTGAAAGCACTATCTGCGGAAGTGGATGATAAACGACAGAAAATTGGTTAAAACCAGCATCGCTCAAAGCAGCTAGGGCGAATTCATAATGTTAGCAAAATCACTTCTCTCATATAATTTTCATTTCTGCTACCAAAATGAATTTCATATTCCTTGTCATTTAATACATATACATAGAGATTTATTTAAAAAATAATAGATTTCTTTTTAGCCATTAATGAGGTAAACAAAATCTTCAGAACAGTATACACCAAATAAAAAAGAAATAACATTTAACCAATTGCAGTTTTTGTCAGCATATTCCTTGTCCCCTCCACTACGGATGCATGGGTCAGCAACGACAGTGACAAATATTTGCCTCGGGAAAATTAATAGATAAATGAATACCCACGATTATTTATGTAATTACAATGTTGCCACTGGTTTCAGCTGGTGTTATATAAACCCCTTATGAGTCATCTCTACGCCTCGCCATATATCACCAACTTAATTTACTTTCTTAACAAGCTACACGTTCGTCCATAAAGAGAGATGAGAAACGCAGCCATGTTCGCCGCGTCCATGGCGGAGCCACCGTCGATGGAGGTGCTGGCCGGAGTTCACCAGCAGAAGTCCACGTGGCATTCGCCGGTTCCCTACCTGTTCGGCGGGCTAGCAGCGATGCTGCTTCTTATCGCCTTCGCTCTGCTTATCCTCGCCTACTCCTACTGCAAGCACTGCAGGTCGAATGACGGCACCGCCGGAGACGAGAAGAAGGCCACGTGGCTTACGACTCGGCCGTGGTTCTCTCAGGGAGTGGTGGTGATCATGGCTGGAGATGATAAGCCCACGCAGCTAGCGTTGCCGGTTTGGAATCACGCTCCCGTGCTTGCTATCGACCGAAAAGATGACGGCGCGGTGGAGGCTGACGGCGGAGATAATGACAAGAAGGTAGAGGATACTGTCGTGGGTAGTGAAGATCGCCGGCATGAAGAGCATGAACCGCACTGAATTGTCCTTATTATTTGTTTTTTTTTTAAATATTTTGTAGATTTTTGTTGCGGCTGAATGAATGTATGAGATAACATATTACCTAAATCTATAGATAATTTTAATATTCAGACTCACATGAACAATGGAACACTTAAAAAAGTAGTAGTTTTTTTAAAAAAACTGTTTTGAAATACAGAATTTTTGACAAAATTTTTACTAAAAAATGTGATATCGTCGAAAATGCCGATGGAGCACTTCTCGGATTCTCAAATGGCGCATTTTTACATAACCCTATTTGGACAAACTTCATCCATTTCATTCTATATTTTCCACGATTCACGTTTAGTCCGTCCTCGATTTTTATATTATATTATTTTGACAATTACATAAATATTTTTTTAAAAAAAAAATTAATATAAATATTATAAATTTTAATACGATCTATAAATTTTATATTCAATAAATTTTTTAAAAATATTTATAAACTGATGTTTGAGTCTTCGAAAGTTTAGAGAATTAGCATGTCGGATTTAAAATTGGTTAATATTTTGAAGGCTCAAAAAAATTATTTAGAAATGTCTTTTAAAAAATATTGAAGAGAAAAATTATAAATTTTATTAGAATTTATAAATTTTATTTTAAAAAATATTGATATAGTAGTTAAAATAATATAATATGACTTAGGGAGAGAGAAAGGGGGGGTGGGAAATAAAAACTTGTGAAGCGGCTGATTTAAAAGATCTTTTAAAAGCACAGTTGAAAATGATTTATCCCTTCTCAAATCCGGCAGGACACGTGGCGAGCTGAGAGAGTTGGGTGCATTAATATCTATTAAAGATTACAAATAAATGTGGTGGGATGCGGCCGAGGGAGAGCGCACCGCATTGATATTGCGCATGAACACGAGAAGCCTCTGACTCCTCAAATGCGCTCCAATGTGCTTCGAGATCCGTGCGGATCATGATCAGAACGAGATTTGAACGATGCGTGATGTGGATCCTCCTCAGCAGTACAAAATATTAAAAAAAAAATTATTCATCTCCAATAAATTATCCAACAAGTCACACATAATTAATCTTCACCACACACACCCTTCGTGACCCCCACAATTATTTCGCAATCCATAAAAAATATTAAAATTATAGATATATCTATTATGATGTGTGATTCTGATTGTATCACGTCAGTATGTGTGATTTTTTGGATGTGCGAGACACGCCAAGTATACCAGTAAATATGATAAATTTTAGGTGATTTATTTTAATATTTGATATAATACATGTTAAAAAAATGACTCGTCACATACAGAATTTTATGTTAGTGGGTGAAATTTTTATTAAATTCGTTGAATACTACAACATTTTTCTAAGGATATAATTCTCATAGCCTGTGTAGGTTACCGACATAGAAAGACAAACGGCTAAATAATCTTGTTACTTGAATTCAACTACCATTGTTGAAAGGGATAATTGCGTTTCAGCCTCCTATTTTGGAGTTTCGCAAATCAGCCTCCCGAAACGCGTTTTCGGGAGCTGATTTGCAAAAAAAAAAAGCAAATCAGACCCCGAAAATGCGTTTCCGGGGGCTGATTTGCGCAAGAAAGAAAAACGAGAGGCTGAAACGGCAGAACCCCTTGTTGAAATATTAAGTAATATGCCCCAATAAAAAATCACATTCCAGTTTAAGAAGTATATATTTGAGAGAAGGTCGTTTTCGTACAACCGTCGGTTTTGGTCACTTTATCTTAGCCATCAACAGATCCAGTTTCAGTTTCCGAGCCAGCCCAATGTACTAAATGTAAAGCCCTATCCTCAATAGGCCCAGCCCAATGTATCTAAGGATGCCCTGGGTGGATCAAACCCTTCAAATCTTTCTTTATCACCGACAGTGGTACAAAAAATGATGGGGGGTTAAATCATTTGGACTATTTACATTATTTGGATTTGTATGTGGAGGGGTTCTGAGAATTGGAGCAGGATAACTGTAATTTCTGAAACTATTAAGATGTTCCAGGATTGTGTATGAAATTATTTCTAAAAAAGAAAAAAAAATGTTTATGAAATCATTCCTCAAAAAAATCTCTCACACATGGGCCTAGCGATGTGGAGTGTGTCTCATAAAACATACGGCGCAGGTTCGAATCCCACTGATGGCTTTAAAATAGAAATAGACAATTTCAATTTTCAGTTGAAGTTACTAATGGATAGCTGGGCATGGCGTTAGTACTTCACGCCTACTTCAGAAAGCACACCAGGTCAGAATTTTACTTTATGACTGCAGTTTCCGTCCAATGCGGACTGATGGACCATCGTTAGAAAGTGATGTCCTTAATAATATTGAAGATTAGTGCACCGAAAAAGTTTCGCCTTGTTATCTCAAAAAAAAAAAAAAAATCATTCCTCAAAAAGGATAAAAAATGTTTTTGAAATAATTTCTCAAAAAGAAAAAAAAAATGTTTATGAAATAATTTCTCAAAATGAAAAAAAAAAAAAATTATGAAATCATTTCTGAAAAAGGGTTACATCAACATCCATTAAGATTCTTTGCAATGATAACAGCACAGAGCATCTTACTGCTACCACATTCTAACTGCCATTCCTTTCTGCACAGTATATATTCACCCATTGGCTACTGAAAAAGAGTAATGCTAGATATCCATGGATCCACCAAAATTTTCACCAAAATATAATACGGTATAGAGTGGTGAAAGTTGGTATTTGGTGCAATACATGGGGAGTGATTGTGGGATCAAAGTTTGCGGAGTGTGTGTGAGGGTGGATTCTTTGTTGAATCCATGGAGAGAACATGTATTTTTTTACTGAAAAATATGGGCAATTGGCACTAATAAAATATTTTTCCTGTTTTCTCAAAAATCATAAAAATACGTAAGTAAAAGTTCTTTTTTCATCTTTATGTTGTGATCGAAAATAGCTTTAGGAGTTCATATAGTTACTTTTTTTTTTAACCAAAGCATTGTCCTTTATATCGCCACAATGTGGCTATCACAGAAGGTGACAACCGGAAGAGCACATCAACTAGTCGCTATTAATTACTAGCAGCAAGAGTTACACCCATATTTGATAGGCAAACTAAAATACATAAAGTCGTCAGAAATGGCTTACATTTATCAACCAAGTAGGTTAGTTCTCTCTCTCTCTCTCTCTGGTTTGAGATTATTTTGAGAATTTTTTTTACTTAATCAGTCCATTTTAGTACGACTGTCATAACAAATAAACTCACGGATAATACTGACTCATTTTTATCAACTGATTACTTCCAATATTTTAGTCTGGACAGCTCTGAAGAATTATAAGTAGTTTATTAGAAGGTTATGATTGTTACTTCTTCTTCCACTTTAGAAGATTTGTAGTTGCTATTTTAGAGGGTAGTAATTAAGAGGTAAATAGATTTAGATTAAGGAGGACATAGAAGTCTTAATTATCCACATGCTTTGGCTTCAACACCAAGTTAAAATCAATTCTCCAGCAGGCCCTTTGCTTCCATCCCAAATCACCACCAACCAACCAATTATATTGGCCAGTCTAGACCAAGCCAAGTTTGACATCTTCACTCAATCCAATCTACTAATCAAATCATTCATATACCTTATCTCCTCCTCTCATCGCCTCTCTCTCTCTCTTCTCCATATATATATATATATATATATTATTCTCTTTTAATGCTTCTTAATCAAGGAAGTTCAAATGGTAGGCTCCACAATCCTCAATAATATCTCATTTCATAATCCATGCAATGCAACTGCCTCCTCTACAAATTTGCAATTCAACTGTAGGAATACAACAACTTCCCTAACTGAAACTTCCATGGATTCCATAGAAGAGTGTCCTCTTCCTAGTAAATTTGTCGTTGCGGTCTCCATGGATGCCGAGATAAGCTTTGAGCTCCTCTCATGGGCTGTTGGAGCGCAAGGAATGCCTCAATCACCAGTTATCGTTGCAGTACATGTACTTGGGTCGTGTTCATCATTCATCTCATCAGTTTCTTTTTTTTTTTACTTTTTTTTTTTTTTTTCTTTTTTTTTTTTTTTTGGGTTGAGGAAAGACACTATCTTCATTAAAATAAAAACTCTAAATCAGCCTCAGATGACGTAGAAGTCAAAGTAAAGGATGCAAATGATATATATGATATAGATTGAGCATGAACTGTTCTGTTTATGATTGCTTGAGTTAACTAATTTCTGCGAAATGATATGAATAGTTGGGAAGGATGAGAAGAAGCTGAAGCGCTCTACTGCGAGCAAGTGGAGGCGTGCACAGGCATTTGTGATCTCTTTGCTTGGAGAATTCTCCGATGATTGTTTAAATAGAGAGGTAAATGCAATTCAGTTCTATACAAGTACAAAATAATTAAGTTTTTTTTTTAATGTCACACATATTTATCTTTCACAGAAATTTGAGTGATTTTTAAATTTCAGGTGAAGTTGGAGGCAAAGGTGAAGATGAGTTCCTCTGTAGGGAAAGGTCTTGTAGACGAAGCTTTACTGATCGATGCCAATTATCTTATTATCGGCAATTCCAACTATAGAAAATCACAAAGGTATGAGACCTTTTATTCTTTTTTATTTTTTTTCAATATTTTCTCTTCTCTTTTTTTTTGGCAAAAAATCCATGAACTGATTGCTTTTTAACACTGATAATTTTGCTGAAATCTACTTGATAATTAAATCAGAAAATCATTCGCGATTACGGGATTTTGCTTCAAGTATGCTCCAGAAGGATGCTTAGTTGTTCATATTGGAAAGCAAACTACTGCTCAAAGTGATCCTGATATTGACCCTGTTAATGCAGGTGGTCAAACTAGACTTTTTTTTAAAAAATATCCTCAGCTATTACAACTTATAAAATTTTTAAATTTAAATTTCTTTTTATATCAACAGTGAATTTGAACTCGAGTTCGACTAAATCTCCTAGGCAAAAGCTATTTCGATCAATAGGAAAGAAAGAGAGACTATACCAAATATCTCATTCTTCAAATGAGAGCATTTGTGAGAAGAGCTCACCAAGAACAGTGTTGGTTGATCTAGAGCCTTGCTCTAGTCCTCTTAGCAGTTATACTACCGACCCCGGGCGAAAAAACATTTGGAGGAGATTGTCTAGTATTAAGATATCACTTCCTTTCTTTAACTCATCCTTCGATCTCGAGGGAAAAGATACCGATTTCTGTTCATCCGACAAAGAACACAGGTTGCCTTCATGGAGGTGCTTTAGTTACGAAGAGATTTATCGCGCTACCAATCACTTCCATCCAGGTAACATAAACATCATAAAAAGATCAAATTTTTAGTTTAAGAAAAGTCGAAAACTTTGAACTTTTTGAATGTGGCAGATAATATGGTCGGTAGAGGAGGCTACTCAGAAGTATTCAGAGGGAAACTTTGTAATGGACAAATGATAGCAGTAAAGAGACTGTCAAAAGGCAATAGTCATGAGCACAAGGAGAAAGAATTTCTAACCGAGCTCGGCATACTCGGCCACATCTCTCATCCTAATACAGCATCTCTTATCGGATGCTGCATCGATAGCGGTTTCCACTTGATCTTTGAATTTTCATCTAATGGAAGCTTATCCTCTGCATTGCATGGTAACAAATGAGATAAGATGATTAAGAAAATCAGAAAATAGAAAATAGAAAAAGAAAATGTTGATAATGCTTTTATTTCAGGTAAAAATTCTAAGTTGCTAGAGTGGCCTACAAGGTACAAGATTGCTGTAGGAATTGCAAAAGGCTTGCATTACCTACACAAAGGCTGTAGGCGTCGCATAATTCACAGAGACATCAAGGCGTCGAATGTTCTTCTTGGTCTTGACTATGAACCTCAGGTTAAAATAAATGAACTTAATTTCATCCCTTAAAAAAAAAATCAAGAGAAGTCTCGAAATGTCGAAACTTTGATGACTTCTTCCTTCTTTTTTTCATAGATATCGGATTTTGGGCTCGCAAAATGGCTTCCGAAACAATTGACACATCATTCTATTATCCCAATAGAAGGCACATTTGGGTGAGTTTTCTTCTTTTTTTTAATTAAAAAAAAAAGGAAAGAAAAAAAAACCATCCATCAATAGTTTGAAAAGAATGCATATATGTTCTAATTAAAATTAAGCAGGTATTTAGCACCAGAATATTTCATGCATGGAATTGTTGATGAGAAAACTGATATATATGCCTTTGGAGTCCTGTTGCTGGAGATTGTGACCGGAAGACGACCCGTGGACTCATCGAAACAAAGTTTAATCCTTTGGGTGAGTGATTAATTCTAACACTACCCAGCAGTAATATTTCATATTATTCTAATAAATTTAATTGATAAAATGAAATTGATTTTTAATTATACAGGCAAGGCCACTTATAGAATCTGGAAAAATTGCTGAACTATGTGATCCAAAGCTTGAAGGTAGGTATGACATGGAACAATTGCAGAGGTTAGTGCTGATTGGTTCCTACTGTGTCAGACAATCCTCTGTTTTCCGGCCATCCATCACCGAGGTATTTATATTTCTGTAATATCTGTACATGCATACACAAACACATGCTTATACGTATATACACACATAAATACGTACGTATACGTTGAAAATGAATATAAAAAACTAATGTGCCACCATTGTTTTTTTTTGTTTTTTTTTTGGGATATATTTTCAGGTGTTGCAGCTGTTGACTGAAGGAGATGAGTCAGTGGTGGCAGAGAGCTGGAGGATGCAAGATTGCCAAAGTGAGATGGATGATAGCAGTGTGGATTTGGATTGCTTGTTTAGTTATTAATGGATAATTTATTATTTTTTAATTGAGATATTAGAGTTTTATTTTTCTTTTTAAATTTTTGTAACGATTGAGCTTTGGCATGAGAACCCCCCCCTGTTCGTAATCTCAGAAAAGGAGAAGCCTTTGTCTTTAGCTTCTAAGATTTTTATTTTCGTGAGGCAGTCGGGCAAACCTCCTAACCTATCTAATTTGAAGTTGTTATACTCACTTAATGGTGAAAATGAGTCGAGTTACTTACGAACAGTTCGAACTTGAATCGAGTCTGAGCTCAGTCCAAGCTCGTCATAGTTATCGAGTCGAGTCTGAGTAGTTTACAGTTCGATACGGTAGTTTCGTCATTCGTGAGCTTATTCGAGCAATGCTCGAGTCTAAGCCAAGCCGAGTTCGAGCCAAATAAATTTAAGCGGAGCTTTATATAAATTCGAATTTTAAATGATAAAAAGAAATTATATATCATATTCTGATTTTTGTCAGTCGAGTCAAATTTAGACTTAATTATTTAAATTTTGGCAAGTTGTGGCTCGAATTTAACCAATCGGAGTATAGTTAAAATTTGGCGTCTTGAGAAGCAGATGTTTTGGAATGGAATGAGGGGCCATTCAAATCGACCAGCTATGGAAGTGGGACCCGGTCATTCATTTATTTATTTATTTATTTAATTTTTTTTTATAACAAATCATCATTCATTTCTCATTTTGTAGTTATAGAATCTGGACCACTCAGAGGGTTGGGCTTCGTTTTCTGGAATATTCTTGCGCGAACAAACAAGGGGAAATTATGGATGAGCCATTGACTGGTAAAGTAATTTTTTAATTCTTCAGATTTAATTTTTTGATAACTACTCCCTATTTTTAATCCTCTTATTTTTTTAACCTAATAACTAACTCAATTAATTTTCTGAACGAAAATATCTTTTCGATTCTATCTTTCCTAATGAGATTTTAATATTTTGAGTCTTCTTCTCCACGTTTTTTTTTCGCTGCGCTGCTCTTCCATAATCATCGGCCGCCGGCACCGTCATCGCCATGACAAACATAATTTTTTTTTTTTTTTTTACATTTTGTTCTTGTTTGATTGTTAGTTCGGTTCGTCCGACGCACCGTCTTCCATAGTCAAAGTAATTTTTTTCATATTTTCATTATTTTGTTCTTATTTTGTTATCTAATCTTCTCTTCCATCGCCATTGCAAACGTCTTCTTTTAACCCCTCAAGGTTTACTTAGAAAATTATCTTCTTGTATTTTTTTGGTTTACATAACCACCGAAAACGAGTTTCATCGCCATCCGCACCGCGTCATCGAGTTGCATCCCTAAACATTAAGCAAAAAAATTACGTAAAGGCTAAGGGTATTATAGGTCAATTCTATATGTAGAAGGCTAAATAATAAGTAATTAAAATTTAACGGGTTTATTATTAAATTATAAAAAATCGAAATGGCCAAAAAATAACTTTTCTAAATTAACCACTTATCCATAATTTTCCGAACAAACAATCCAACGCAGTCAAAACCGAACCACTCCGACTCAGACAACATCGTCATTCATATAAAAAAGCAAATCACCTGGCAATTCCATATATTGTGCTCTATATTTTGGAACTCCAAAATTTAATCAATTTGAAATAAATTTAACAAAATTAACAAATTTGAAATATATTTAATAAATTTGAAATAAAAATTTTAAAATTTGTTAAATTTTGGGCCCTATATTATTAGAAATATTTTTGAAAAAAAAAATTTTAAAATAAAAATTATAGATCTCATTAAAATTTAAAATTTTTATATTTAAAATGTTTTTAAAAAATATTTCTTTTTTTTTTTAAATCCACAAATCAATAAATTTTTTGCTTGCTTAAATTTAAATTTAAAAAAGATGAGGCTTTCATTGCAGCCAACGTGCACGCTCCAAGCACGCTCCAAGCGCACATTTACGTATACATATCTACTAACTTCCTCGTACTTTCTTATTCTGCACTTTTACTTCCACAACAAATCTTCTTATTCACACATTTATATTATCTTTGTCTTCTTGGATAACTGTTTTTGATCATCGTTTACAGGTAGTAGTAATCCAATTCATATCCATTAAAGAGCAGTTCGTTCTGCAGATCAGCAGATGCAGAATCCCATGAATTCGATGATGACAATCTCTCAGGATCAAAGCCGTTGCTGCCCCACCACCCGCTGAGCAAACCCTCGTTCACTCCATTAGATCCCTTTAAGCACTCCATCTCATTATTTCCTTGAATTATCAGGTCATTGATCTCATTATTAATATTCGAATTGTTAATTGGTAGAGAAGCAAATTCATTAGTTACTATTGCTTGTTCTGAGCTGGTTAATGGAGGTGTAGCTGCGCCATTAATGGTTTGATCGTTGATCTTGTTTTGAAGATTGGGCCATAGTAAAGGGTAGTTGAGGCCTTGGAGTTGCAGGTGAAGATGAATTCTTTCTAGGGCAGATGAGCTCAATTTTTGGGATGAATTTTGCTGGCCTTGTTCAAACGAAGAAAGGCGGCTAGATTGAGTTGATTCTCTACGGCACGAACCGAGGAGCTTCTTCTTCAGTTTCGTGTTCCAATAGTTCTTTATGTCATTATCAGTTCTTCCTGGCAACTGTGCTGCGATTAGAGACCACCTGTATATCATATGAAAATTGAAAAACCTTGGTTCGTTTTAATTATATTTTCTTCTTTAAGAAAACAGTTTTAATTATTATTAAAAATGGAAATTTTGAATAGAGGATTACCTGCTCCCAATACTTATGTAAAGGTTGCAAATAATTCGATCTTCTTCTTCGCTAAAGCCGCCATGCTTGATATTTGGCCTCAAGTAATTCAGCCACCTCAGCCTACAGCTCTTCCCACATCTCTTCAGACCTGTCATTACACTAGCAAATTAGATAAAGAAACCAACTTTATAAATTTAAATTAATAATAAAGTTAACCATATTTCCATTTATGCAGACTTAATCTGAAACCCTAACTGATCTCTTGCATGCATGCATCTCTGCTTAAATTTCTTCCTTTGATCAAAGAACCCTATCCTGATCTCTTTATTGCATTCTTTAACCAGCACATAAACTCTAATTCTCTCTTAACATATATACATATACTTTGACTAACATTTAAAAGACAACTATAAAGCTCTTTACTAATTATCAACTAGATCGACATATATCTACCCTGGCGTCTCTTCTATTTGTATTGGGTTGTACTATGCTTGCTTTGTTGGTTTTGTAGTTTTTGATATCTACATCAGTTGTCGCTGATGTATGGTAATATCAATGAAGGCAGCATTTTTGTTCAAAAAAAAAAAAAAAGGCGACGTATATTGACGAAGACAAATTAATTACCAATTTTGTGAGGGAGGGCAATCCAGTTGCCACCAGTTCCATGCTCCTCAATGTAAGCCTTGAGCTTTGCATCTTCTTCAGGAGACCATGGACCCCTCTTCACACTCATCTTATCACAGCATGGTGCCCTTCCCATCTCTCTCTCTCTCTGATCTCCTAATTGCCCTTAAATTGGCAGGTCTACCCTAGCTTAATTTATAGGTGACTTCAAAGAGCAGGTCAAAGCTGCTTGTTTACTTAAAATACTCTAAATATCCATAGTTTCTTCCATAATTCAGCCTCACGATTTTTATTTTTTTTTGTTTGGACAAATACTTTTTAATTAATATCTTTCTCAATAAGTTTTAATTGTTGAGACAAGTGGATAGTCTCGTAGATTAGTTTATGGATATTAGGGTTGAATCAAAACAAAGGAGAAGGTATTGCTCTCAGACAGGGAAGAACAGCCAATTGACTTTTGCCAAAAACACTTTTTTCTATGAATAAAGAGCAGCAAAGACAAAATCTTTTCCTTTTTATTTTTTTTTTTAAATTTTAATCACATAAAGTAAGAAGACTTTGTTATCTTATATGAAGTATATCTAAAGAGATGATGTTGCAGGTGTTTTCTCATTGTCATTATGTGATATCCAGGAATATAAGAGTGCATCAACATCAGCAAGAAGACCAAATTAAGTTAATTAAGCCATTGGTATTAAGTGCTATAAAAAAAAGTCAAATAACGACTAAATAGTTACTATTATTTAGTCATTGATAATAAATTTTAGTTGCAGAAGCTTCTAGTGACTAAATTAACTAGTATTTAATTACTGGGTACTTGTTACTAAAGAGCATTTTTAATGTAGAATAACTTAATTATTGCCATAGGAGTAATTAAAGAATAATACTTAAATATAGAAGAAAGGAGATAGAATTTTGTTAATTGCTTTATATTAATAGGGCATAAAAGTGTTGTTATATTGTGTTGATATACTTAACGATATGTAATTCTTTCATGTTGGTTTGTATTATGCATATAAGTAAAAATTCAACACCGCTATTTATCGGTTTGTCATAACTTCCGATGTAATCAGAACTATATGTTATATTATCGATATATATGTGATATATATCCCAATGAATAACATGTTGTTTAGACAGTACGTACTATCACGAGTTCTTGATAATGATATTTCTCATAAAAGTTTCAATATGGTGATGACTATGCTGACAACATAATTTTAGCGTACATATGTATGGAGGTATATTGGTATATTGATGCAATATCATTAAGGTTCTATCAATTAGATCCTGCTTGCTTAAATTCAATTTAATTAGTTGGAAAATCAGAATTTCAATTTATGCTCATACAAAGCTGTGACTACTAAAGGCCATGATAATGGTTATTAACTATGTTAAGAAGGTCTATTACTTTTTCTTTTTCTTTTTTTTTTTTCTCTAATTATGGCTCATTATGGTTGATATGATTGACTCAACAATAGAGCAAAGTAGATGAGCATGTATGGGCTTCATATTCTCATATTATTAGTGGGAGTTGGTATAATTAACTACATGGGTTGACAAAACCAGGGTAGAACCCTAGCTAAGTCGATGAGGAATGCCCTTTACATAAAATATGCAACTTAAAACAAATATGAATATCAAAGTCAATCTTCATGGTTTAATTGATTTTTTAGGTTTATTATAATCTTGTAGTAACGATGGTGAAGCACTATCTTAAAATGTGAGATTTATTCTTTCTGTACCCTATAAAAAGGCCACAAACATCTTCATCATGTCCAGATTGAAAAATAGGACTTCTTAGTTGGCGAAATATAGATCGTTACCATCCGTGAATGCATATGTTACAATGATCGATCGTACAAAAGTGAATAGATTAGTGGCAGGAGTTTTTAAACAACAATATCCAAAAAATCACACAATGTCCCAAGAGAATGTTTCCATACTCTCTTGGAGAAGAGAACATGGAGCAGAGACACCTAAACAACTTCATTTCCAAGTTCCATCAATGTTTATTTGTGGACCTTCATAATTGGTCTACCCAAAAGTGAAAAATTAAGAGGCATTTGTGTTTTTATACCCCTAATTCAAAATAGTATTTTTATACTCCTTAACCATTCAAAATAACAAAATTGTCCTTATCGTTTTTCTTGAAAAATGAGGGCATTTAATTTAACGAGTTTTGTCATTTCACACAGTAAATAAGACATAAAAACATCATTCCAAATCAAGGGACATATTTACAAATTTGACTTATCGGAGCATAAAAACGCAAATATTCCAAAAAATTAATTAATTCACACCACAAAAAAAGCTATTGGTTTCGTAGTGGTCTTGAAATACTAATTCTTGCAATTATTCCAAACACTGGTGTTTGAAGCTCGCACTCGTAAAAGCAAGGGGAGAAATTTGCTTCCTTAAGGCTTTATTAATCTTGGTATACCGATGCCAGTTACATTAAATTAAAGTAAAATAGGTCTCCGGTGATGGAAAAGAAAAAAATGGAATCCTAACAGTAAGTTAATGGATCGTGCAGCCAATAGATCCGCAGAGCGGTTAGCCTCACGATATACACGTGTAATAAAGCCTAAGAATTATACTGTGCCTCACTACCAGGGGCACACAAGGTCTAAGAATTATACTGCGTTGTTTCCATCAGGATACACGTGACTATTTTGATTCTCAACAGGCCAATGCATTGAGAGCTTAGGCAAAGCAGGTGCTGGAGTCAAGACAAAGGATGAACTTCTTCGATCGTGTAAGTTGCTTCTTCAAACGATGTAAATCTTCATTTGGACTTGACATGAAGACATTGCACTCATTTATAATCTGGATGTGCTTGTTTCTCCTTATTGCTTCCTTACATCACTTGTGATGTCACCAGCTCTATCCATTCCCAGTATCTTAATTAAGCATAATACTCGATAAATATATTCTATCTTAATTGCTGTGCTTTAATTGTGTATCATAGTATGATTTTATTTTTCTATGGTAAAATTGTAAGCTTATTTTTTTTTATTGGTCTAGTTAGAAATATTTTTTGAAAGGTTCTTTTTTTATTTCAGCATTGGACGTCAATTCAAGAGCTGCTAAGACCTTTCTGGTCGTCGGACCTTGTTATCACTGCTTATCTTTATGACAAGGTAATTCTTATTCTCTTGTCTTATACAGGAGATCCTCCAATGTGTATGCATATGCAGTTTGTCATATGCAGTAGGGTATAATGAAAATTAGTGCAACATACTGAATAGAATTACGCCATTAAGCCATCTAGTAAATTCGCTCAAAAATAGAATTTCGCCTTTAAGCCAGTAATAATTCAATGTGCTAGGGTTTTATTTGGAAACTGTTTTGAATTTTTTCTGGATGAGAAGTTGTCACAATAGAGTTAAACGAAGCAGTTCTAACATGACATGAAGTTGACTTCAGTTTTCTTTAAAAATTTCCAGTATCGGTCAATACTGAATTACCTATACGTAGCCGTATTGGCTGATTTTGTAAACAATGTATTTAAAGCAAAGGTTTTTGTGCCGAGCCTGTCCGAGTTTCGGTAAATTTAGATCCTGACACATGCCTACCGTGTCGATGGTGCCGTGCCGACTATATCGATATATATTTATTTGTTATTTTTAAAAAACTAAAATAAAAATAAAAATTAATTCAAAAATATAAATATAAGATTTTTTGTTACGTACCGTGCCGTGCCAACAATTATCAGAACAGGCACGGGTTATGCCGACCTGCACTGAAAACGATGATTAAAGCATTCTCAAGTTGTTTGCTTTACAATTATCATAAGTGCTGCGACTAAAGGATGCGTCGACAAAGATATTTCACAAGCTGCGGGTAGCCCCATGGATATCAACCATTATAACTTTTCAGTTGTAACCTTTTTTGGGTTTGTTTCTATATCATGGAATGGTTTCTTTAGATCTGGCTTTTTTTTTTTGGGGTTCGTTTCTAAATCTTACACATGGTAATCTTGACCCCTCATGTTTCTTTTTTTTATTGCTTTTAAAAGGCGATAAAGGAATCCGTGCAATCAGATTATCAACATCATATTTCGCTGCTCGTGCAGCCTAAGCTTCAGGTCCGCAAATTACTGCTGCACAGAAATTAAAAGTTGGTATAAATTAATTGTCTCACCGCTTTTTTACTATCCTTTAATAAGTTAATTCATATTTTCAATTCGCTGATGTTCTTCTATATAGCGAAGAGGACAATTTTGTAAGTAAAAACTTGCAAAACTGCAATTCACTCTCAAAGATAAACAAAACTATGCAAAATCACCATGTTTATCGTTTCATTTCTATATACTGTGTCGTTTATCGTTTCATCTTTCGACTATCCATTGACAGGCACTGAATGCTGCATTTGCTTGTTACCAAATGAGCAACAAAAACTGGGGCCAAGTCCAAGCCCAACGGGTTTGTACAGTTAAGCAGAGATTTATTTAGATGAATGTTCATTATATTTACATCAAATGAAATTTTGATATTTCGGTGTATTCCATTTTAAAGTGGAATTTTTCTGATGAGTTTGAAATTTTGTATATGGACGCAATTCACAGTCCCAAGATTGGTACTCTCTTTATCTGATCATCTCTTCGTTTCAGTTATAATGAGACTCTTCTTTGAATTCATAGATGGTTGTATGCAAAATGCAAAATTTACCAGCTGCTGTATGTGGACTGTAGAAAACCATCGGAGTGACAATTTCTCATCATATTATGAATATATCAAATTCTCAAATTAATTTGTATTATTATTTTCCTTTTGGGTGATCCATATTGCATTGCATAAATATCGTGAGCTTCTGTCATGCACTACAGCATTTACTAGATTAGCTGTAAAACTTAATATTTACTAATCTGAAACCTCATTTGTTAGTATTATTTTTTGGGACTTTTGTTAAGAAGGCCTATCAAATTCAAATTTTGAACAAATCAACCTTTCAAATCTAACACTAATTTTGTTTGTCCGGAATATCGTATTTGTTTGATCCAATATCTTATTTATTGGTCCAGTATATTATTTGTTTACGTCGAAATATTGTAGTTGTTCATTCTTAATATTGTGTTTTTAATATCATAGTATGCTTTGTTTATTTGTCCAGAACATCTTAATATATTCGGTCACAAATTTTTCAAGAAATATATAATTTTATTTGTACGAATTCTAAAAAATATAAAATTTTTTGATAATACTAAAAATAATCCTACATAAGCTGCTGTCAGGTTGGATTTGCCATCATAACATCTTAAATTATTTTGGTTGAGTTCGAATTTAAGGGTGTCGAGCTTTGATTAGGAAATCGTAAATATATTTTACAGATTCAACTCCACCTGAGTTGTAAAATCCAGTTAGCATATCAGATAAACAACGTTGACAAATTGACTTCCCCATCTTGGTCAATGCCGTCTTCTTCTTGTCCGCTGCTCGTCACCCGCATCTGATTGCCGAAACGTTTCCCGTCATCTTCTGTCAATGTTTCCGTTAAGAGGGAATATCTCCTTCGATTTCAGCGAGCCGTCCGAGGGCCTGTCCGAAAACGGCGTCAAGCGGGGCCCACGAAAAAGACTCGTCAACATTCAACAAGTCTCCGCACACTGCGTTAGCCGCCTGGCCCCACGATTGAAGCGAAGTAAATATAAGATGTCCAAGGCGCACCGTGCGACGTTTTCAGCCGCCATTATCTGTATCCGAAATAAAAAAATAATAAGCCCACAGACGACTTTGCCTCCCGCCGAGTACCGGAGAGGCAGCAGGAGCGGAGCTAGGATTTCACGGCGGCGGGATCCATCCACCTGAGGTAGGGAAGTTCAGATCCGTGAGGTCTGTTTTTGCCATTAACTTTGACGGCTAAATGCAACGGCCGAATCACTGGGAGAAGCGGGCGCTCGATCCCGGCGGCGAGGGAGACGGCGACGACCCGCAGCCCAAGCGGCAGAAAGTTCCCGCACTTGCAAGGTTTACTTCTTCGGCAGAAGCTCTTAGTATGGTTTGATGAGTCCTTATACTATTAATGAATGTGATGCTGGATTTAGTGAATTTATGGTTAATATGTGTTTAGAGACGAATCTTGCATCTCATGAATAATCTAAGCACAAAAGAAAAATTAATCTAGTAAGCCAGTGATTTATGAGTCCGAGTTTGCAGTTATTTTAGCAATTCATCTTGTGAAGCGTCATCTGTACTTAATCCTTCTTGTGCAGTGTGATAGTGGAAGCTCTCAAGGTGGATAGTCTACAGAAGTTGTGTTCATCGCTTGAACCAATTCTTCGCAGAGTTGTAAGTTCCAGTATTTCTCCTTTCAAATGCTAAGACCATTATATTACTGCATATTCAAGCTGGTGATTTATGTTTGTAAGTTCCATTATGTGTTTGTAATTGCCTGCCCCTTTCCCGAAGCCTGCCTACACGTGCGGGAGCCCTTGTGGTACTGAATAGCCATTTTTTAAGAAGTTTCTTGTATTGTGGCTGACTGCTGTTAAATACCCCTGGCAAATAAAATGTTCTTAATTTAACCAGTTTGTGATTTTTTGTTTTGGATTATTCATGTACTAAGCTGCTAGCGTACTAGTTTAAGATTCTAAATTTTCTATTTGTGGTGACCAATTTTTTTTATTATTTTTCTAAATAGAGAACTGTGGCTTACAAGTATCCATAAAGCTTACTCTACTACTGGGAAAAGGCTCTGTTGTATCCATCTTTATGATAAGTTATCATGACTTATGAGAGATTGTAACTACGATCTGGAACTCAGGATTCTAACAAAACTTCCACAGGCAACAACAAAATTAGTTTGAAAGTTTTATCTCATGATTGCTTCTTATTTAAGCAATATTTGATGATGCCAAATTGTCATTTGATACTGTGGGCTTACTTTTCTTTCTGCACTTGGACAGGTGAGTGAAGAGGTGGAGCGCGCACTAGCAAAATTAGGACCTGCTAAAATTGGTGGAAGGTGAGCTAGTACTGCAGCCACTTATAGTGAAATTATAGAAGTAGTGCTTCACATCTTTTATCATTCAGATATTTTGTTATGCTGCATTATGTTTGCATAAAAGATCGAGTTTTTAATTTCCTTTCTTGTGGCACTTAACTTTTTTAACTTGTGAGAAGTATGTTAAGCTAGGGTATAGTTTTGTAGAGCTAACAAAAATAAAAGGGGTAACACTATATCAAGGTGATCATCCAATGCCGTGGTATTTGTCATGCTTCAATGCAATCACCCTAGTAACATGCTTGACTCTTAGTGAGATCTTTCAGAGTTACAACAGATATTTTTTATCATGCATAAAGAGAGATCAACTGACTTCCTTATCTATTTATTAGTACCACTGTTCTCTGTTGGGAACTTTCGATCTCCAACTGACAGAAGACACTGTCTTAGTGCTTTCAGTTTTACTATGCCATATACTTTTTATGTTTCTTTTTTCTTATTTCCAGGTGAATTAGCACTCAATTAACATCTTATCACCTTGGCATATAGTCTGGTGCTATTGTATTCTGCTTATATTGCTTTTAAAATCTTTTGGTGGTCATGATGCTACAAGGCAAACATCTATGCTGGCAGCAACTTTGTAGCTGATTGTGCATGACTTGTGGCATGGCTCAAGTCATTACTACCATTGAATTTAACCTTAGTTCTTGGAAATTGGTCATTTGTGTTGGTTGCTGGAAGTACAATGTCTTGTACGACTTTGAAAAAAAACTAGGGTTACTGAATGCTCAATATATCTGTTTTCATTAAGCTGCATTGAAGCTTGCGTCACAATTTCTTAGAGATGAAAAACTGCTCTTTAAGTCATTATTCTATACATGGTTCCTGCATAAACATTGCTAGGTGCAGGTAGCCCCAATCCACATGCACCAATGTAGTTGACATCGTTGGCGTATGGACTTAATTTTGATCTATTAACTTGGAACTAGGAAAAATGTTCCTGATTCTTATTAATGGCTGCTGTATCAATGTAGATCTTCTCCAAAGAGGATAGAAGGTCCTGATGGAAGAAACCTTCAACTCCACTTCAGGACGAGATTGTCCTTGCCACTTTTCACAGGAGGAAATGTAGAAGGTGAGCAGGGAGCTGCAATTCATGTGGTGCTTGTTGATGCAAATACCGGGAATGTTGTTACCTCAGGACCAGAATCTTCAACAAAACTAGATGTTGTGGTCCTTGAGGGTGACTTCAATAATGAGGACGATGAGGACTGGACCGAAGAAGAATTCGACAGTCATGTGGTTAAGGAACGTGAAGGGAAGAGGCCGCTTTTGACTGGAGATCTACAAGTAACAATGAAAGGAGGAGTGGGGACACTTGGAGAGTTCATGTTTACTGATAATTCTAGTTGGATAAGAAGCAGGAAATTCAGGCTTGGTCTGAAGATCGCATCAGGTTATTGTGAGGGAGTACGCGTTCGTGAGGCCAAAACAGAAGCTTTCACAGTTAAGGACCACAGAGGAGAATGTAAGTTTTCACAAACCTTTTCTCTGTGGTGTTGTTCTCCCGAAACGCCCCCATCTGTGTGTCTTACCTGTAATTTTTCCCCTCTTGTAGTGTACAAGAAACACTATCCACCTGCCTTGAAAGATGAGGTTTGGAGATTAGAAAAGGTCGGGAAGGATGGAGCATTCCACAAGAGGTTGAACAAGGCAGGCATCATTACTGTTGAAGACTTTCTTCGTCTTTTTGTTAGAGATCCCCAAAAACTGCGCTCTGTAAGTACTTAACAAAATTCAAGTGACTTATGCATTGCCACTAACTAGCTGCTCTGACATCATATCTTCAATATCACCAGATCCTTGGAAGTGGTATGTCAAATAAGATGTGGGAGTGTCTTGTTGAGCATGCCAAGACTTGTGTCTTAAGTGGAAAGCACTATATATTCTATTCGGATGATTCTAGGAGCGTTGGTGCCATCTTCAACAATATTTACGAGTTCGTTGGTTTAATTGCTAATGGGCAGTATCTTTCTGCTGAGTCTCTCAACGACAGCCAGAAGGTCTTTATTGTTTATGACTTACATATTTGTAGGTTATAATGTTGTGCTTCTTTCAGCTAATGTCAGTGCAAGAAAATGTGATCTCTAACCATAATCTGAAGACACTTGCAGGATGGATTTAAGTATTCACTAGCTTTTAGAGTTAGGCCTTAGTTGCACATCGCTGATGGTGTTTTGTGCTTTTCCTGAATTTGCTTGTTATGTACCTCTATAAAAAAAAAGCACACGGATGTCTTACTATAATTGTGATAATTGATTTATGAGTAAAAATTTCTATAACTTATCAATCAAGGAACAACAATGCATTATGGATCAGAATGCTGGGTTGTGAAATTCATCATGTGGCTACTTTGGATGTGCAGACATACGATTAAGGGTCCGATTGATAAAATGCTTAAAGAAAGTTATGTCGCGCCAATAAATATCAAAATAAGAGATTTGTTTGTAGTTTGAACTTTGAACATGTGTAGAAAAGAACTGTTCAAGCACCAATTAGTAGGTCCGAGATGTTGAATATGTCGATCTAGAGGGGTAGGGTAAAATCCAGAAAGAGTCGCGGAGAGATTCTGAGTGATATTGTGTCTCTTGACTTGAGTGAAGGCATGGCTCTAAATAGAGCAATATGGCATAAAAGAACTATGTAGCCCACTCCAGCTAGTTGAAAAAGCTTTCTTGTTACTGTGTTGGTGATATTGATTTATAATGAATTCACTGGGTATACGATTATACCTCTCTGCTTTGTAGATCACATTATACCTATCAAGGTTTGTAGATCACATTAGATATAACTTATTAGTGTCTGTTTTTTTTAAGTTCATATATTGGTAACTTGTATCATATGTTCTTTTTTTTTTTCGGTATTAGAGTTTATTTTGGTTTAGTGGACCTATAACTTCCAAAATCATATGAAAATGTTTCATCACAATCACATTTACTACAGCTGCTTCCTGACAATTATAGGGAAGAACAGTTAGCTGAGCAAGTAAATAGTACTTTTATCATACCAATCTCAATTAGGCTTTTTTTTTGTGCATTCGTAATAATTTACAGGAAGACACACACTCTTCAATAAATACTACCTATAAAGTTACTAGCGAGTTAAAGTTGAAAGAAACAATCAAATCACTTGGTTAGATGTCCGCTTCTGTGGATTTTATCGTTCTTTCCGAGGTACATATTTTGTTAAATGGGATGTTATAATCTGAACACTACTTTTGTCTTGGCTGATTGCTGAGTAGGCTTTTCATTTATATTGATGGTAATTTAAATAATTGGTGGACCACTTAACAAAGCTTTCTGCATCTTCATATTCTTAAGCAACAATGCTTTTCTGAGAACTCACTTGGAGTGAGATATATGCAACCGTTAATAGTTCAAATACTCATAACCACCATTCTAGCCGTCTTAAATGCAAGAGAAGTTAAAGCTGCATGGTTTATTGAAGTTGCAATTTAGTGGTTGTATTTATTTTTACGTAAACTACGAACATAATATATTGTATAATCAAATAGTGCTTTTCCTCTCTAGGAATTAAAATGGACGGCAGTGGAGATTAACAGATCCTCTTGTACAGGTCTTTGCTGATGGACTTGTGAAAAAAGCATATGATAATTGGATGCAAGTCATAGAATATGATGGTAAAGCTCTTTTAGAATTCAAGCAGAATACGAAGGCATCTTCCTCTTCGCAAAAGGAAACTCCATCAGCTTCAACAAACTATACTCTATCATATAATCAGCAAGCACTTTCCATTCCAAGAGAGCACTCTGCATCAGATGCAGGAATTGCTGCGGGTATGGACTCCTCTGCTTTTGAAACTAAATCGGCATAGCACTTTCATTACTAAGCTAGCTTTTGTTAATATGTAGAAATAAACTAGCTTCAGTATGAAATAATTTCTAATGGCTCTTGTTCTTGGTTAATCTTGCTAAGCAGGAGGAAACACGTCTTCCTACACCGGAAACCAGGTTGATAGATACTCTTCTCATTCACAACAAATGGCATCTGCTGCACAAATGCCATATGATAATACTTTCTCACAAAACCAGTTAATTGGATCTTCTAATCAAGCTCAAGTTACTAGAAATGATATCACCGGCTTAGCACTTGCCTTGCCTCAGCAGCCTAGCCTGGGATACCAATCTATGGGTCAGCCTATGTCATCATCCAATATCTTATCCTATGATGACTGGTCCCACCAACGTGATAGCCGTGGCATTGATGACTTCTTATCCGAGGAAGAAATCCGGATGAGAAGCCATGAGTTGCTGGAGAATGAAGATATGCAGCATATGCTCCGCTTGTTTAGTATGGGAGGAGGAGCTGGTAATCTAGTAGAAGATGGTTATGGTTTCCAAACTTATATGCCTTCTTCATCCCCCAACTTCAACTTCGATGAGGATACGAATCGTTCATCTGGTAAGGCTGTTGTTGGGTGGCTTAAGATTAAGGCTGCAATGAGATGGGGTATCTTTATTAGGAAGAAAGCAGCTGAGAGGAGAGCGCAGCTTGTAGAGCTGGATGATTAGTTACCCGACAGCCAATAACCAATCAGTATGATTGAGATCTGAGATCATAACACACAGAAAATCGGATGTACGCAATCTAGATGTATAATGTTCATTGATTGTTTCAGTTCAAGATTGTACACTCCAGATAGGGTTGCTGAAAGAGCTGCTTTGGTAGGCTGCTTTGATTTAGTAACTAGAGAGAGTTTACTGATTATTGTATGGACACACTAAGATAATATTCACTTGCCAGTATAATCATGTTCATATTCAGGAGTTATTTCAAGAAATGCTGCGAAAAACTGTGAAGATTGAAGGTCTAATGTATATCTAGGGGTCGCCTTTTTACAATAATGTTGGTGCTGGTAGACATATGAACTCTTTATATTCTGGATATAAAAAATGTGTACAGGTCTCGAGTTGTCTGTCTGTGGGCTTTGTTCTATCGTAGTAACAGAGAAATTGCTCAATTCGCAATTTTACATCAATGTTTTCGATCAAAGACTGGCATCACTGGAGGGTTGACCTGCAGAGGTTATTGATGTGAGCCGAATACAAGCAGAGTCTTCTTACTCGAGTGCCACTTACTGTGTTTTTCTCTATTTTGTTTTTATTTTATTTTGGAAGATGTTGATTGATTTGTGATTTAGGTTTAGTTACACTTGGTTTTTTGTATTTATGCACGGCAACGCAGACAGCACCTGTAGTTTCTCCTGAAACTCCAGAAGCACAGGCCATTCGTCTCTTGCCGCAACTGTACGCCAATCCAGACCTCCAAGTGATGTAGAAGTATAGTGATTAGACCTATCACAACATACAGAAATGAACACTGCTATTTTTCAAGTCCCATGACAGCCCTGAGTGCATCAGGATGTGTGTGGCATACTGATTGTATCAGGGCCGTCAGGGATTCCTGAAGTATCTTTTTTTTCATTGAAATTCATCTTCAAAACCAAAGGTCCCCGTAGCTCCAATGTGCATTTTGTGTAGTCTATGAATCATTTTCTCCATGCGGCTAGATCATGGTGTTCTCATGGGTTTTGAAGCCGGACTAAGGTGCACTTGGGTCTGTATACTCGGTTCTCCGATGGGATACAACTCCCGCGATCGTGGGCGGTTAAGGAGATTAAGGCAGTTGGAGGGAGATAAATGAGAGCTGGAATGCAATAATGGAGCAGTTGAGTTGCGTTCACCAAGTATACAAGATTCAGAGTAAACCATGAAAATTTTCTATTAACAAAAGAAAAAAAAAGGTAAACTTTGACATGGTGTGACATTTCAGTGAAGCAACTCCACTTTTGTTTGCCTTTGATCAGCTAAAAAAGCTCCATAATTTAACAACAATCTCATCCGCAGGATCAACTAAAGATGTTGATATAGCTCACTCACCAAAGTCCTTTCCTTATCTCTGATCTGTCTTCTGATAGTCGGTCCAACTACAATCAGTCTGTGCCTAATTGTTTATATGAAAGTCAGCCGTAGATACACAGAGCTGCTCTCATCTCCACCGTGTATTTCGGTTGGTGCCGAGTGGCTCTTTTTCACATCTTGTTCAAATTTGCCATATATGTCTGCGTCTATATGACTGATCGCAAATGAAGAAAAGAAAGAAGAGCCCGAACAGTCACTTCTCTAGGCACGATAAGATTGATAAATAGCAATCTAGGAAGAAAGAGAGGTTCAGATTTTCTTGGGGCCAATCAGACATACCGGCCTCGAGCGTTAGCCATCTTGGAAGATCGATGAATCATGGATGTCGCTCATTTTTTGTCAATTTATTTCTATTTTGTGTAGAACATGATCATGTTAAGAAAGATATGTAGGCCTTCAAAAGAAAGATCTTTGCACCCTTAGTCCACAAAGTGAGAAGATGTATTCAGCTAAGCAATAGCTTTGAAAACAAATAAAAAATAAAGAACTTTTTTATCTCACTTGTACTCAATAGCAACAATAATACAAGAAAAAAAAATTTAGTGATAAGGATTCAGCAACTAAATGCTATTTAATTTAGTCACTAAAAACTTCAGCCACTAAAATTCGTACTATCAATAACTAAACAACAATAACTATTTAGTTGTTAGCTTTTTTCCTATAGTGCATCTCCATAATAAATCTCGCTTGGACATAATCTGAAAAGATTAAAATATACGCAGTAATGCCTCGGATGAGGCTATTTCCGTAGAACTCTTAGTATGAAGAAGCAATATCCAAGACACATGAGTATATAAGCTCATAAAACAATAAATCTAACCGCGCATATCTAAAACAAGCACAAATGGTTCTTACTTGTACTCTTTCTTTTTTCTTGAGAAGAAATTTTCTCTCTTGTACTCGTAATTCATAAATATAAAATACCTGTATATGCAATTGCATCTAATACAACTTTTTAAGTAGTTTAAAAATGCTACGAGAAGGGAATCACTGTGCAGAGAGAAGGTAATACGCTCATCTATTCATCATATTCTTGTATGCATACTTGATGCGTTTTCATTCCATGATTATATTATTTTTACCTGACGAAATTTAGAGTTTACCTCTCTTTTCTGCGGTGAACTAATCTCAACATGATGTGAAAGAAGCTCCATTGACAATATATGCTTCAATTTTTGCATATTAACTCATCAAGAACTTGAAATTGGAGCAAACACAGACTCTTAATAATGTAGATATTCTTGTATGTATAAGTTTGGGCATAAAGATCTTATCTTATGCCACTGTCTCATCAATATATATATTGATGATAATCGTATATAATATTCCAAAGTGTTATCTAATTATCTGATGAGAAACCTAAGTCACTGTCGGATCTTCTCCACTCATCGCTGTCCTTCTGCAAAACGCAAAGCATATCCCCCTCCGAATCCAATCGGATTGAAAATACTACAAGAAAGAAGAATTTTTTAGATTTATAGAGACATATATATTCTTAAAGAAGCAAAAGAATATGCATCAAGCAGCGCAAAGTTTGACAGTCAATAAAAGCAACCAAGACATACAGTCAGCCTGGATCGATTCATGGCAGATATGAAGCACCTTTGGAAGATCAGCAAATTAAGACATAGCCAGACAAATTTACGAATTAGATAAGTTTGAACAAAACCTATATAAAGAACCATACATTTATTTTGGTGAATAAATATATAATATATTCTAATTTAGAGAATATGCTATTTTTTTTATAGGTTTGTAAAACAGGAAAGATGGGCAGAAACTAATGCATTTTTCTACACTAAATAAAACTAAACAGCACTTGTCAATTATATGATCTAGTCGATGTAGTTTTTGCTTTCTAGCTTACATGATAATTACAACTCTCTCTCTCTCTCTCTCTCTCTCTCTCTCTCTCATCTCATCATCTCTCTCTCTCCTCTATAATCATATAATACCTAATATATATATAATCTGAAGAGCAAACTTGTCATTAATCTTAAGAGCAAACTTGTCAATTTTAAATATTTTATATTTTACACGTGTTAATATAGATTCGAGATTAATGAACATGTTAATGCAGATGAAAAGCAGCTCTCTGGGAACTAATACTACTTGTTTCACACATTCAAAGAAAATTTATGACTTCTCAGTAATATTCCAAACTTTTTGTTTTCCAAATATACATTGTAACAACTAACAAGTGATTTTAAATCAACAAATAACAAGTAATATCACAGCCTCAACGACAAGTCGATCTCATCCGCGATCTCGGGAGTTTTTTCCTCCAGCGCCGGCGGCAGCCGCAGGAAAAGCCTGGAGTGAAGCTTGGCAGCAGTGGCAGCGGCGGACAAGCCTCCGGCGAGGGCGAAGTCGTCGGAGGCAGCGACGCCGTCAGTGTTCCCGCTCTGCCGGTGGATGGCTGTGGCGTTCTCGCGGCTCCTCTTGGCGAGGCTGCGCTCAAGCTTGTGGGCGTTCTGGTGGCCGCCGAGCGCCTGAGAGCTGTAGAACTTTCTCTGGCAGTAGTTGCAGGAGAAAACCCTATGCAGCTCCGCAGGCGATGACTCTAACCCTAATTTTAGGTTAGCAGCTCCATTGTTCTTGGAATCAAACTCCATATCTGTGGTCAGATTCACATATAGCTCGAAATTAATAAGAATGGTTAAGAAAACATATATGTATGATATGTATGTTGTGTATAATATATACTGAGACAAAGATATATTGGTTTCCTGAAGTTATATATATATAGGACAAAGAAAAGTTTACTTCTAGAGAGAGATCATTATCATATATATAAGAGAGAGAGAGAGAGCAGAGAGAGAGAAGCGAGGCGGAGAAGAGAGGAGAGAGAGAGAGAAGAGTGGTGGGTGTGATGACATTGATGAGAATGGCCATAGCTGCAGTGAATATAAAGAAGACAAGCGGCTGGTGTCACCGTGGACCAGCATAACGCGGAAAGAGTTTTAGTGATTACAGTTGTGGAGATTGCCAAAGACTCGTAAGTTCATATTAAGTAAGACAAAGGTCAGGTGTCCCTGCACAAAGGCATTAGGGATGCAGATATAAGGTTCGACAATCTAATCTCAAATTAACAAAATTCGACTGCCAACTATCTGTATAGACTATCGTATAGTATGTCAATGTAATGGTCTACGACGGGCTCAAATCTACCCTAATACAAATGATCAGAGCCGTCACTATCCATTAAGAACCAAGAATCGAATGTGCGTTTTACACGACACATTGGATTAGCTTGTCGGCGATTAGACGTTATTAAGCACTTGATTAACTGAAGCTTAGAGAATTATATCATTATTGCGATGCTTACGCTTCTAAATTTAGAGATTTTATTTGGTTCGATCAAGAGCAGCTTTACATATAGTACACGAAATTAGTTGAGATGTTAACCCGAAGTTCTTTAAACCAAACGCGGTCCATGTCTCCACGTTTTGTCGAGAGTTATGTGATGTATGAGTGTTCATATCACATAAATTGTGCTTGACGACTATACAAGCTGTTGATGAGCTTCACCTGTCGAACCATGTTATGGTTGAAGTGGTCCAAGCCCAAGCTAGCTTGACCATTCCATATCCCGATCACGCAACCTTCAACTCATTACAGTTCTGATTGTATAATCCGTTCCACTCTCTTGGTAGAGAGCAATGGAATATAATCTGTTGATGGTAGCGGCAGCCATACAGAACAGAAGTTACAAAAACCAACATACCAGACAAAATAAAAATACAAATAAAAAAAAAAAAAAAAAAAAAAAAAAAACAAAAACAAAAAACTATAAAAAAAAATCAAAAACTTATAAAACATAAAAAAACAAAAACAAAGAACCAAATACTAAAAAAAAACAAAAACAAAGTTGCTCGCTCTGTTTCCGCTCGCTGGTGGCCGTTGGTGTTTCCCCCATCCTCCTTTTTTATTCTGCCCGTGTTTCCTCCTCTCGTCTTTTTTATATCCTAATCCCTCTCCATGCTAAAAAATACTAAATGCATAAGCTATCAAAAAATTGCAAAAAATAAAAATAAAAATTGTAAAATAGGGTAGAAAAAGATGGAGAGGAGCAGAAAAAGGAAGAAGTTATAGGTGCAAGAAAGGTCCCAAGGGACAGGGTGTGTGTTTGTACATGCATGGTGGTGACAACCCAGGTCGAGTCCTCCCTTTCCTCCACCAGTGACGGTTTAAAAGTGAATTTGAAGCTCAGATTTTCGCATGAAAGGACCCACATGCATTCTGCTGATTCAGTGTGCCCCCAAATAAACGCTAGAATTTTTCTATAGAATATTACATATAAGCCCCTCCTAAATTTACGGTCACGCCCGAACCGCAAAATTGTGCCACGTGGCGGCGTAGGCGCCTCGCCACGTCGGCGCGAAAACGCTTGGAGGGGCTGAATTGCAAACTGTAAAAAAGGGAGAGCTGAAAGGTAATTTTCTCTTTTTTCTGTTTTTGAAGAACGGATATTGCCTTTATGATTTTGTAAAATACAGCTGAATCCAGAGGAACTTATCGTGACTGTTCACAATCCAAGCACCAATCGTATATGAGGGAACATATGTGCTCGTTAGCACCAGCCGAAAGTTGGTACAGTATGAAATCGAAACTAGAATAGAAAGACTGCCGAACACTAACATCCGCCACCTCTAAACCCACTAGATATGCCAGGGGAAAGAATGTTACAGGAAGTGCATTACCTCTAAAAAAATGGATTTAAAACAAAAAAAAAAAAAGGAAAAAAAGGTGCAAGAAAGGAACATGTGAAAATATGGCTGGCAGTGAGGAACAGTGGACACTGCACCCTTAACCTGCTAAAATTGGACCTGGAAACCATTTTCGTCGTGCCAATAGAACTATATATATTTTTGACAATATTACCTGTAAATGATACATTAAGATACGACCACTGATGGCTATCCTTGTAAAAGAAAAGAAAAAACATGCAAGTATTTTTTTTTTAAATTTAAATGCAAAAAAATAATGTGTTTTAGAACTTTTTTCGTTAAATATTTTTTTTAAAAAAATATCTCTAGATAGATATTTTAAGTTTAGAAGCCTTCACTGATTACTTGGCGGTGGTGAGTGAAGATAGTGATGCTAATTTAGCCCGCGGCCTCGCGGCCTGTACCGCAGTCTGGCTCGTCCCGCAAGGCCGGCCGTGCTGGCCGGGCTGAAAAAATCAGACGTGTATAATATGCTATCTAATTTTTTTTTTTAATTGTGGCTGGCTCGGCTCGGCCCCACGGACTGCCGGCCAAGCCGAGCCTGCATTTTTAGTGGGGCGGGCAGAGCCGGCCCGACCTGTTGTAGCAGCCGTGCGGGCCGTCCCGCATGGTTTGATGCGGGCTCATGCAGTTTGCAACACTAGGTGAAGAAAGATCTTGGCCTCTCAAACCCACTTAATTCTAAGTCAAACTAATAACAATTCTATTAATACTTATACCTTTTTCTTTGTGTTTATTAACATTTTTTTGTATATTTTGCTTAAATATAGTTCCAAATTAACGTACAATATCAACATTGTGATATAACCCCGTTCTGGGTCGCCACATGTCATGACTCTAATGCGCCCTGATCAGGAGGATGAGTCGGACCCCGAAGTAAAGATCCACGGCATAACAAGCGTTTATCCGATGTGGACATCGAGACCTTTTTCTGGAACATGCCCCGACAACGGTCGACGCCCGACATACACCTCGGTAGCGATCTTATCCGAGGTCGACATCAGCAGATCGTGAGAAGTTGGACCGTTACATGAACGCGTAAAGGAATCTTTACAGGAAACTAAACCGACGCAATCTTTATGATTCCCAATAAATGCTCATTAAGGCAGGCAGTTAATGAGTCGCAGTTATTGGCTATTAAATGAGGAAGCTCAAAGGTCGCCTGAAGGTTCTTGGCAGCGACTATAAAAGGCAACGAAGAACCCTGTAAAAGGGGTTGGTTGATTGATAGAGAGATACCGAGATATACTGTAAAAGTGATAAAAGTATTTGAGATATTTGTATTCATCCTTATTCTTAGTGGAAATCGTTCTAATCGTTGGCATTACGTGACAGGTGGTTTATCTTGTTTCTCAAGGGTTTTCACGTTAAAAATCGTTTTGATGTTTCGTGCTGATTTAGATCATGCCTTTGATCGATCATCATCTGTTTCTAATTGCCTAAGTCGGTATACTGTTTTGAACACCTTCATTGTCGGTCGAGGACCAGCTCGATCACATTGTATTTTTAAATCTGTACAATTTTTGCTGGAAAATACGGAGGAATAAGTATCTAATCCTAGTCGTTACTGTTTTTGAACACTTCATTGATCGGAATGAAGAACCATCGCTCGATTCACATGTATAAATCTGTAACAATTTTGCTTGGGAAATACGGAGGAATAAGTCTAGTGCCTCCTAAATTGATAGCTTATGCCCCAAAAAAAATCACAATATATATATATATATATAATATATAATATATATATATATATATATATATCGCTGTCATATTAAAAGTCGAACCACCTAGCTAGGAAGTTGTATCATGTGGTATATCAGATGTAACATCTTATATTACCTTTAATATTCTGGTGGGCCCAAATAGAAATAGAGCTCTCCCTCTTTGATGGTTCCACAATCTTCAGCTCCTTGTTACAAACGACCGCCCATGTGAGCCAGACTCATATAGGATCGGTTCTTTTATGAAGGCCAGACACACGGCATGGTAATGGTCCAGCCCCTGCCATCATGTAGCCCTGAAAAATACTGAAATAAACAAAATTTGGCTTGCTTGTAGATGGCTAAGTCAGTAAAGCAACATAAACATACAAAATAGAAAACTGCAAGAAAAAAAAATATAATACATACATATATATATATATGAGAAAAGAAGAGAACACTATTCCAAGAAGAGGGGATTCCTGTGGTCTCCATTTTGGCCATATAGTACGTATCATAAGATTTTTTAATTAAAATTTTATCGACTTATTTGACTTTATTTTAAGTATTTTTATTAAAAAAATTGAATTATAAAGTTATAGATTTAGATGTGGTCTATATTTTTTTAGTTCAAAATTTTTTAAAAAAAATATAAAATATTATGTCAAAGTAATGATAAAAAATATACTTATTATTTTGTTATAATATTTGATATTTTTTTGGAATAATTTTTAACTATAAAGTTGAAGATCACATCGAAATTTATAACTTTATAATTAAAAATTTTCTATAAAAATATTTAAAAATAAGCCAAATAAATCGATAAAAATTTAATTAAAAAAATCTGATGATGAATTGTAACGACATAGAGAGGATCCCATGTCCAAGAAAAGGAAGAGAAAACACCCATCATAAGTCATCTAAATAAGTAAAAGAAAATATATCAGAAATTCTTTTATTTTTTCATCAAAAAATAAAATCATCTAAAAAAATAATATCAAAAATGCTTTCATGGTAATGTATAAATGCGCCATCTTATGTGTGACAGAAAGATTTCCTCTAAGCATCAGATCCAGTATTTTATTTTAGGGGCTGTTTACTTCGCGCGAACTGGATGAAAGATCCGTGGAACTCGAAACTCAGAATACAGTTTCGCTGTTTTCTCTTTTCGCCAACAACGCGTAAGGGGACTCGGGACTCAATTTCTTGAGTTCCGCGAGTATAATGAACAATTGGAGTTCGGCCCCAAATAGCGTGAGTTCTGTTGTGTTCTCAAGCGATTTCTTTCTCCTTCCTCTGGGACCACGTGTAGTCAAGGTTGAAATACTTGTACAATGTTGTAATATTTATTTTTTTTTTTTTATTTTTTTTATTTTTTTTTTTTATGATAAATGTAATATGTAATATAAACCTTTTGTAAATTTTTATTCAATACAAAATTTTGTATTCTAATATTTTTGTGTTCAAATTTTAGAACTTATCTTTTATAATTTTTAGTATTCAAGAATATAAAATTTATTTTGATATATATTTAATACAATATAAAATAAAAAAATATATAGATATAGAACATATCCTGTGTAATATAATATATATTTTATAATATATAAATTTTAGATATTAAATGAGATATACATACAAAAGATAGAATATAATATATAATTTAATATAAATATTTAAAATATAATTTAATAAATATTAATATATTTTTATGTCTTAATTTTACTTTCAATTACAAGTAGAACAAAAAAAATTATCTTTCAGCCCTCACTTCCAACCCCGAGTAAACAAAGAAACTATCTTCCAGCATTTACTTCACAATCCCAAGTAAACAGAGAAACTTCAAAACGACAGATGACCACTTTCAATACCACTTTCTCAGTTCTCACAGTTCACCCACTTCTCATTTTTTATTTTTCAGACTTCCGTGTGAAGTAAACAGCCCCTTAGATAGAGCGGAGTTCAAAATATTATATCTTTAAAAAAAATTATCAGTAATGCACTCGGCCCAAATAAATATCCATGAAGGTTTAAGTCGTACTGTTATAGCTGCTCACCGTACAACCCTAAACGCCACTCTCTTCCAGAGTGGCGGAGATGGAGAGTGGCGGCCCAATTACTCTGTCCCTCCCTCCGCTCTCAGAAGATGACCCACTTTTCTTGAAGAAGAAGGTAATGTGATAATCATCTTTAAGATTGATATTCGTAAGCTTCGTGCGTTAATAGTTTGATTTTGAGAGTAAATGAATAGAGAAGTACAAGTTTTTTAATAAAAAATTTTTGAGAAAAACTGAGAAAGTACATACATGATGAGTATGAAATTTAAGATGATGGAATATGTTGGCAAAGAGATAAGCTTGTAACATTTTTCCTAACTAGTTCATGAGATATAAGGCAATTTGTTATTTCTATTTATTAAATTTTGTTGCAGAAGCTTTGCTGTTCTAGGGACCTGCAATTCCAATACCAAGTACCGGCTGTATTGTTGTCTCCCGAAGAAGCAAATTTGTTAGTAAACGATTTACTTAGAACTGCGAGGGTGTTGCATCTAAATGAGGTATAACACAGCTCGTTCGTATTGGCCAGCTTGATCTTCGTAATTTTCTTTTTATTAGATGATTGTTCTGTAGTTCATAGCGGATTAATCATGGTGTGTTATTTTGGTTTTTTAATTTAGTAGATATTCTGCAGGTGGAGCTTTACTTTGTGGAAGATGGTGATGTTGGCCCATTCAGTCCCAGAAATGAACTTGAATCACTTAACCTAATTCTTCAAGTCATACATTCCTTATCACATAATGGTATAGATGGTAAAGGGGGAGTTCTAAAGCTGTTACAGATTAAAATTTGCACAATGATCGACTCAATAGGAGACCAGTATGCTGAGAAAATGGTCAAAAGACATTTAGATTCTGAAGCTGAACAGCTCCTGCTGGACTGGGGGAAAATTCATGGCGTAAAAACGAAGCTGAGCGTAGCTCGTCAGTACCACATCTGCTACTCTAACAAAATGGGATCTTAGCTTTTCTTCTAGTGTAATGAAAGATATTGCATTTTATTACATCGTTCAGGATCTTGCCAACATCCACAATAGAGATTACTGCTTTCTGTCTATGCATTTCTTTAAAAAATAAGTATATTTATCCAAAAGTTGCAACATCCATGACCAGTAACTTCCCTGTTGCAAGATCTTCCAACTTTTTAAGCATGTCATACATATCTTAGTATTGTTTTTTATTTTGTTTTTTCGAAAATTGATTTAACTTGTAGTAGATACGCACACGTGAATATATCCAGAATCTAGGAGGAGACCTATATGAAGAATTATCAAAAGAAAAATACTAGGCTTCATTTCATAGAAATCGTAGGCATTCCTAATCATCAAACGATTCTTCTTTTGTTTGATCATCGATTTCAAACGGTTTTTTTAAAGAAATTAAATTTTTTTAAAAAATTGAAACCTTGTTCTTAAAGATCTCAGATGCTTGTTTTTATCCATGTAGTTTAGATTTTGAAGGAGCAGGCAGAGGAGCAGTGGCCTCAGAAAATATAAATGTTGGAGAAAGTGCGTTGGAAGTTCCAGAAGACCTTATCATTTCTGAAGACCTTGTTTATGAGTCGGACATGGTAGGTAATACAATATGGTGGACTCTGTAAGCTTTGTTCTAAGTAGTTAATTGTATCTTTTGAAACTCAAGATAAATAATATCACTCCTCCACCGTGCTTATAATAAAAGCAACTTATGATAGCAATTCATGCCATTTGCAATTTAGATGTCATGGAATTAGGCTCTTAGGAACCTTCTCCAATTAAGGATTTTCTTTCTTTTTGCTTTGGCAAGTATTATTTGCTAGTGATGTGTTTGGAGGAAAATCTTATTGCTCAATTTGGTTTAGTTAGATGCATTGAAGAAAGTGGATGATATTTCTGCTGAGACAATGTTATTGCTATGGAGTATGAGAGAGAGGTACAACCCTAGTTCAAAATTCAGAGTTTATTTTGAAACCTTACCAAAGGAATTTGAGACAGGTACTCTCATTTCCATAAAATGTCCACTCCTTGTTCTCAGAAAATAAAGTAGTGCATCCATCTATTTGTCGTTTAATTAAAAAACAGTTCTTCAAGTGCCTTGAAATGATTTATTTCTAACCTTAAGTTAATGTTTTATCTGTATTTTGCAGGATTGCATTTCGGAGTGGATGCTCTAAGTGCTTTAGAAGGAACACTTCTGTTTGAAGAATTACTGCAAGCTAAAGAGGTACTTTTATCCAGTCCAGCCTTTTTTCGTTTGCCAGTCTAGGAATTGGCCAACTTTCTTCCTTTCTATCTTGGCTAACTTTTTTATTCTCTCTTGTTTTATTCCAGCACTTGCACCGACAGTTTGATGAAATTTGTCCTGCATTATGCACTGGATACCCTGATATCTTCAAATCAGATATTTATACATGGGAAAACTTTCTATGGGCTTGTGAATTATGGTATTCTAACAGCTTGAAAGTTGTCTTTGCTGATGGAAAGCTACGAACTTGTCTTGTTCCTATTGCAGGGTTTCTAAATCATTCGGTAACCATCTATTTATTGGTGGTATTTAATTTCTTATAGTGGGCTACTTAAGTATCTTACTATGCAGATTTGCCCCCATATACTGCATTATGGAAGAGTTGACCTTACAACAAAATCATTAAAATTCTGTGTAACAAGATCATGCAAGGAAGGAGAACAATGCTATCTTAGTTATGGAAGTTATCCAAGTTCTCACCTGATTACCTTCTATGGATTTATTCCCAGAGGAGAAAACCCTTATGATGTCATACCTATAGGTGAGTTATGGTAATTTAATATACAGTTCAGAACTTAATCAAGAATCACAATAACAATGGTGCAACTGTCAGATTTTATGATGTTCTTCTGTGTGTTTGCGGTTGAGAAGTTAAATCCTTTACTTTTAATTGAGGTTGTGAAAGAAGCATAGATTTTTATGAATGCTGTATGTTATCGTTTTGGTTAACAAAAAATGTTGATTTACCAGAATGTTGACTGCTCCTTTATAAGTTCTAATCAAATTGATGTTTTCTGTTGGTTTAGATTAAGTTGTATGAAAAAATGCTAAAGAACCCAAACTTGACCCTGATACACATAGACAAGTCTCTTTGGATGTTTAAAGTCCATTGAGTCTGCCTCGGAATGTTATTTGGACCCTAATTTTGACCCAAATGCCAGGCGTTGTAGCTCTGTTTATGTTGTAATTGAATGTAGAAGATAATTGAATTTGCGTTTGTACAGACATAGATGCTCCTCCTATTGATGATGGTTGGTCCACCCATATGGTTCGCGGGATATGGCTAACAAGCAATAGCAGGAAGCCTCCAACATTCGGCTTACCACCTCCTTTGTTAGAGTATTTGTTTGTTATTCTGGCACCAGATGGCACTGAAGATGGGTCATCTCCTAAGTTCTCTTCAAAATATGTAAGACTTCTTTAAGAGCAAGCTTAGATTTCAAAATTTCTCCCAAACTTGCCCTAAGTTTGCTTATAAGTTTTAACAACATGTATCTGATTTTTTGCAGCGCATATGTAGTTAACTCCATGCACTGATTGGGAATAGTTCTTGGGAGTTTAGCATTTTTAATAAACTTTTGGTAGAAGAAAATTATTTATTAATCTCAACTGGAAGTCACGACAAAGTTTATTGATTCATATATAAAGACCAAAGCTCGTTATTAGTATAGAACTTTAGCTAGTTATAAATAATCATGTGTTATGATGAATTTGTTAATATTTTGCTTCTTTAATTATTGCAAAAACATAGACGTGATGTTGCATGTCTTATTCATTTAAGAGGGTATATGATCTTCTATTTTTTTAACCATTTGATGTAGGTATGCAAGGAGAACAGAAACGAGGCACTTGAAACCATGCAGTCCATCTTTAACTCCTTGATGGAAGGTTTAGAGCCGTCCGAGGATATCAACTGGTAAATGTTATAGTTTTAATGCTATGTTGCTTCAGCTGTTTTTATTAAGTGGTTTTTTTGTCTAAGAATATTGGTTGAAAAATTTTGCAGGGAGAAGTCTTCTTGGGATGTAAGGCTAGCTTGGCGGTACAGAAGCTTACAGAGAAGGATTGTTTCTTCAGTTCTGGAGGCCTGCACAGCTGGTTTGAAATGCTAGAAGGTTGAATATTATCTCCCCACCAAATTTTAAAAGAATTAAGCTGTATTTGATTTTTTTCATATATTACAATGACCATCTCAAAAGATAAAATGCGTCTCTGGGAGACGTTGACCTATCAAGATATGAATTTTGATGATTGATCATTGTATTCTGCCTACTTAAGAAATATATGTACCTTCTACCTACCATCGGCTGTATCAGAAAGCAACTTTCGGAGCTACTATGTTAAGAATGTCAAATTTCTCGCTTTTGTTATTAATGCTATCGTATGCAATCATCGAACTTGTGTCTAACTGGCTGCCTAACTCCGAAAGGAAAAAGGGTGAGCCTGCTTATCTGAAATTTTCTCAGCTAGAATCAAGCTTTCCTTCGGAAAAGGATCATATGTTCCATGCAGGACATTTCAGTGGAAAGTATCAGCACATACTCTCTTTCAGACCTGTTATATGCAGTTTTCGGCGGGAAAATGTCACATTGATTGATCGTCACAGAAAGCCAAGTTCCGCCGTCTTTTTCACTGGGCAACGCTAAGATGAATAGGTGCGAATCTTGTCATTGTTTGATGATTATATGGAAAAGCTCTGCACGTTTTTACTTTGTACGATCATCCTAACATATAGATCCAAATGTAAGTCTTCCTTTGGGAACTATAAACACCACAGTATCTAAACTATTAACAAAAGTTTTTGTACTGCTTGTTCCTTCAGTTCTGAAGGAAATTCAGCCCCTTTACAGTAGTAGCCACATGATATCAGCAAGCCTATGCATCAGATTAAGCAGAATATGCACTAATCAGTTCTGAGCGAAAATGTCTCTCTTTTTAATACATTTAGAGTTTCTGGCAAGATCTCAGTGTTGTTCATTCAAAACAAATCTTTAGGAATTATTTCCTCTACAGGAATAAGTTCTCTAATAAATATAACCACTACACTAATAAAGAAAATTAAAATCACTATTAGGGAGTAATAAAGAATTTAATAATAAGTTGAGAAAAATAGTTCCTGCTCCGTCTCTTTAGTCAGGATCTCCTTCAAAAGCTTATGGAATTTCCCGAATGCAGGCCGAGGGTAGAGAACAGGTCACCAGACGTCACGCAAGTACCTTCCTGACATTTGGAGACTCTTCACCATGCTTTCGGCCTTGGAGCTGTCCATCGATCCCTGTAAGCATACATATCGATTGTCACAATGAAATATTTTCTCTCCAAAAAAAAACCAAATAATCTATCTTCTCCTAATCACTCTCCATCAAATTTAATCATTTTCAATTGCTATACCTCTTTAATCAGAATCTTCCAAGACAAAATTTCATGAAACAGACTCCACTTCCATTCTACTGTAATGCTGGTAAATGTGTGACAATTCTATAACTTTCAAAAGTTTCGAACAACCGCTATTACCTCTGAGTTCTGAGCAACATATAGTTAATTCATGCAAGATTGTTGGGAGAAATTAGGGGTCAATAGTTTTTTTTTTAAGACCATCTTTTTCTGAATATTGTTGGTAAACAGTGGTCTTTCTAGTTTCGTTACAACGTGCAATTGCCTGAGGACTATCTTTGACTAATTCTAGCTCTGAAAAGTTCACCATAAACCAAGAAAGAGGTCACTTTGAACATCTGATACTTTATTTCCGAGCAGTATATAGCTAATTCATGTAAGATTTTTTGGGGCAATTTGGGACCTATAGCATTTTTTTGGATCATCTTTTTTGAACAATCTGATCAAAAGCCTAAAGAGAGCTTTAGATCTAGAATTAGTAGTTGGCAATTACCTGCTCCTGGAGGATAGTGTGCAGAACCCGGTGCACATCTCGAGCCATGCCCTTAGCATCTCCACATACATACACGTGACCGCCCTTTGAGATTACATCCCATATATCAGAAGCCTGCCGCCACAGTTACATGAAATTCTTAGGCAAACATGATTTCCAAATAGATATTCTGAGGTTTAGAAGACTGTTAGCTGGAATACTTGAGAAAAGACGAATAAAATCCTGTAAAGTTCCAACCTTCTCAGCCATCTTATGCTGGACATATTCTTTTGTCGGACCCTCTCTGGAGAAAGCAACAATCAGCTCAGAAAGTGCTCCTTCTTCAACAAAGTTATTGAGTTCATCCTCATAGATGAAATCCTACGATTGGTAATCAATGTTTAATCACCACCACATAAATATAATAATATAAGTTGGCTTCGACTGAAAAACCAAACACATATTATGCAATACCATTTTACGGTTCCTGCACCCAAAGAAGAGGATTGCGCGGCCAAGGTTTACTCCATCTTGTTTAAGTGCCATCCTTTCCTGGTATTGGAAATTACAAGCAATACCTTGGTTAATATGATCATCTTATCTAGGAAAGCAAATACACTATATATATTGTGCGTGTATATGAAATAAAATTACACGTGCACATATGTATGGTCAAAAGGTTACCTGCAAGAAGCCCCTGAAAGGCGCTAGCCCTGTACCTGGACCAATCATAATTATAGGGACAGAAGGATCAGCAGGCAGCTTGAAATTTGACTGCCTAACGAAGATGGGAGCCCAGCTGCATTCCCGGCTTTCTTCTAATGGAATAGCATGCTGCCAAATTAGATGTTCCCATGAGAATAGACACACTATTTCTGACGTACAAACGACAGTTACATGTACGACAAAACCAACATACTAGTTAACGACAGCAAGTAGGACATAGAATCTTATAACTAAGACGAGCTAAAAGTATATGAGACGGTTAAATTTTGGAATCATGTTGCGATGAATGTATAGTCATTTGCATAAACAAATTGTTTTTGGATGCTTAGTGGAACATAAAAAATTACAATAATCCATGTTGAGCTACCTTCATCCAAGTTGAGCACACTCCCCTGTGAATCCTTCCTGTTGGAGTTGTTTCATACACCAACGCACAAGTGACATGAATTCGCTTCGGTTCCATCCTATGTAAGAAATTAGAAGCCCTTAAATATAGCCTTTTAAGCAGGATGTAGGAAAAATACAACCAATGTCGCAAAATGATATTCACCTTGGTGAAGATGAAATGGAGTAATATCTAGGTTGCAAGCGAGGGGCTATTGCAGCAAAAAACACACCAAGTGGAGGCTTGGCAGACGGAAATGCAGCCATAACTTCCAGAAGGCTTCTTTGACTTGCAACTACCCATTGCGAATATTCATCCTGCTTTAGAAGTTGGAGTTACAAGAACACAAAAGGTGGCCAAAGTTCCCCGCAGTTGTTGTATACTAACTAAACTACAAACCTTTCCAGAAGCAGAAGCCAGATGTCTCAATCGGTCAGCTTCAGACGGATCAGAAGCATGAGCAGCTAAAGCAAGCAAGGCACTCTGCAAAGAAGATTTATTGTAACATTCATTAACTTCTAGAGACTTCTATTGATTGCCTAAAGAGAGTTTTGGATTCGTTCCCACCGCCGGTTTGAAGTCATGGGTCCCAACATCACCTTAAACATGCGGTTGGATTAATCCAAACTATTATAGAATTTATTTAGAGGTATAGTTAGAGGTAAAGCATTCCTCACAACTTAAAACACACTATGCTGCCGATAGCCATCTCCAACAAAAATCTCACCTTTTTCGGTGAACTCAAGAGGTCAGCATATCGAGTAAGTGCAGTCCTTAGAGCGCACGGAGATGGGAAAGGGGGTGCAAGAGAACCACCACTCTTTGGTGTGCCATCCTCGCTGTCAGCATGGATAGAGAAAAAAGTGTCAGGTGAAAAACCCAATAATCTTTGTGCCTCCTCTACGGTCTCCACGCAATTCTCTGCATATACCCCCACATGATCTCCCGTTTCGTACCTGGTAAAGACATTTTTCTGGCAGTAAGCACTTGAGATACAAAGTTCAACCTAAGAGGATTTAACTAAGATATCTTTATAAATCATGTACAAAAGAAAAGAAGAACAATAAACTTCTTATTTTACTTGCAACCAAACAAGTGTTTGACATGGCATAACCATCAAACTAAAATGTGGAACTAAGTTCTCTATAACATATTAACCCTTGACAAAAATATTTCTTACACATGACATCCAAAATATATTAATAGTGTTATAACGAGCGTTCAGAGGTAAGTCAAACTTACGCAAGCCCAGTGCCAGTAATATCGAACTCCAAATGAATGCAAGAACGATCAGAAGCCGGAGTATGGAGTTCTCTTTGTACAGCAACATTGGCTCTTCACACAAACTTATTAATCAGTTCATGCTCTACATCAAAGTTTTACTCAAAGAAAAAAAAATAAAATAAATAATATATATATATATATATATATATATATATACCTGCAAGGATGGTGGATATCAGGAACAGCATGGCCATTAGCAAGGCTCCAGTTCTTCTCAAGAGCTGGTGCTTCTTTAATGTCATGGAAGACAACTCTATATTCAGGTATAATAGCTGTATAAGTTGCAGAGCCACCGGATACATCATCTTCGTCCAAAAGCAGCTTGTCTAATTCTGGCCAAACCAACTCCTTCCTGTAGCAACAATAATAAAAATGATAACAATGCAGCTAGAGCAGTAACACTAATCATAGTGGAAGTAGTAGTTATTAGTAGTATCAGTAGTAACACTACTAGTTTTTGTACTAACTTAGGAGTCGGTGCATTTTTTTATTTAATAAAAATGAATTTCCATTTAATGAACAAATAGATACCACGCATTGAAGTCATCCTCAATGCACTTATCATCATCTCCAAGGCCAACAGGCACAAGACGCTTCCCACCTATTACAGAAGAAAACAAAAACGATGAGATGAAAGAAAACAAAAAATACCATCACTTGATATAATTAATGGAAGAGGATATCTAAAAATACCATTATAAGTTATATAATCAAACAACAAAGTCTTGAGCCAATAGAAATCAAACTAAACGTGGAATAGAATATTCATTTTGTCCTAATAAAGCACAACCAAGAACAACACAACAAAGCACAACATGCCGATTGATGTGGGCGAGCAGACGCATAGTATACCTACTCTCATGCATTTTATTTTCATAGTCAGCACTATAACCTAGATTTCAAATAGATAAACTAAACATTAACTTAAGAATATTATGAGAATAGGAGCAACATTCTGTTGTCAGGAAGTTTAGCATAGAAAAAAATGAAAAATCATTTGGCTTGGAGGTTAGGCGACTATTTCAACGAAAAAGTCGATAATAAACCTAATCAATATACAGAAGTAATTTACATCAAGCGCTATACCTTGTTCAGCTAGCTTCTCATCCATCACTTTGCCAACCTGATTTCGCCAACATTAACAAATGACAAATTAATTAGATTAGAATATCATCCAGAAAAATATCACTACTGACTAGTTAACCTATGTAAGGGAACACAATATCGTACCACATTGAAATGTTCGTATTGTCTGTTTCCGAGACCAAACACAGCAAAGTGAAGATTCTGCAGCCATTGACCCCTGTCCTCTCCCTGTAGTCAAACCATAAATTAATTAAAACAAATCTAGAACATAAGTACCAGCAAAATATCCAAATCTAAAACATTTGATATCTCCTCCAACCTCAGTAAACCACTTGTAAAATCTTGCAGCATTATCTGTTGGTTCACCATCTCCATAGCTACAATTCAGAACCAAGATTAGCAAACCAATTGAAAACTCCCACTTAGCAAGCTTGTAAAAGTAAAACTCTTTGATTATCATATAAGCTTACGTGGCCATGAAGAACAAAGCAAGTTTCTCCTTCTTGAGCTTCTCTTCATACTCATCATCAACAGATGAATACTCATCCTAATTTTAAAGCAAAAAGAATTTTAAAACAAAAAATCACTACATGATTCTACACCAACTAATCTAAATTCGAATTTATAATAGTCAATCTCATAAACCTCACCAAGTCAACAACTTTGAAGACTGCCTTTTCATATCGTGCTCTCGCCTCCTCGGCCAACGCCTTAAAATGAAATACAACATAAACAAATCAATTAAAAGATTACAAAATAAATTTAACCTAACAAACTGATTTTTAAAGCTCCTTCGCCTTTGAAAGAAGCACTATGGAACGTCATCCCAACACATATTGAACCTTCTGTGGTTTCGAAATGAATTATTTGATTTCAAAGTGAACTTGGTTGAAATTTGGGACAAACGTGGGGGCTTTTTATTGACAAAAAGTAATTAAACTTTTGGATTCACCTTGGCGAAGCCCTCGGCGGTGCCGGTCTGGGTGCCAAAAAAGATGGTGACTTTCTTGCGGCCATCGTCGACCTCCTCCTCCTCGGGATCGGGTCTTGAGACGATAGGCTTCGGTGGCTCCTTGAGGAGGCTGGACTTGGACTGAGAGGATGAAGCACGGCGCCAGATGAAGAAGGCGAGGCAGCCGAGGAGCAAGGCGGCGGCGGTGGTCAGCGCGGTGATGACGTGGCTGTTGGAGATAAGGAGCTCCGGCGGTACCCCGTCGCCTCCGCGTAGGACCGCTGACATCATGTCCAGCAAAGACAACCTCATATGACCCGTCTCCATCCCTCCTCTGCAACTCGCTCTCTCTCTCTCTCTCTCTCAACTCTCTCTTTCTGCTATGTTGTCCGATCCAAGCAAGCTTTCCTTCTTTCTCTAGAGGTCTCTCTCTCTCTCTCTCTCTCTCTCTGTTTATGGTTGAAAGAGAGAGAGACTAAGAGGGAGAAGGAAAGAGTGACCTTTATATCGGGCTGTTGGTCTCACCGGTCACCCCACCTACCATCCGCCACAATGAATATTCACAATTACCGAGATACCCTTTTGCGTGGTAGGTTTTGCGTGCTGGGGAGTCGGCAGCTCAACGACGGTCTCTAATAGAGCAGCTCCTTATAAATGTTTCTCCCCTCCTCCATCTCTGCCCTCCATCGTACTTATACCAATCCCAAGGGCAGAATGCCATGTCCATACCAATGGAGTGGCCCTAGGAGCGACCTCGCCAAGAAGCGATTTGGACGTGGACCGTGAGTGGATTGTATTGACGTCATCGGTGACCCGAAGATTTATGAGGCAACTGCTATCAGCCTCCGTTTTTCATCTTTGTACAAATTAGTCCCCGTATTTTCGAAGATTAAATTATTACTTTTTTATAAATTAATTTTAAAAAATATATTTTTGGAGGATAATTTATAAACTCCCAAAAATAAAAGAGCTGATACGTAATTTTTGGAAGATTTATTTTCTTCAATTGAGCGCTAATTATTATTTATGGACATAATCCGCTTTTAACACAGTGAAAAAAAATAAAAATAAAACATTTGAGGGGAAGATAACAAAATAGAATTAAATAAAATTTGAAGGAAGAAAAAGTGGAGCTGAAGTATTGAAGGCCTCTTCTATTTCTCCCCTATTTGAAGAAATTTTTTGGATTAATTATGTATTAGTCATGCTATTTTTTAAAAAAGAAAAATACATATCAGCCCCTTCTTTTGTATTTCCCTCACATATCAGCCCCTGTCATTTGCGGCCTGGCGTATCAGGCCCCCGCTTTACTGTTTTGAAATTTTTGGACAAATATACCCTTACATCCATTAACAATTCGGACACCAAAAATATCTATTTGGAAGTAATTTTTTTACAAAAAATTAACATAAAAATTTAGATATCAACGAGATCTACAACTTTTATGTTAAAAATTTATTTAAAAAATACTTTTAGATATGTGTTTTTATCGTCCGAACTATTTCAGCGGATTACTGGTCGACCCGTTAATACTTCGGACCTCCAAAATATCTGTTCGGAAGTATTTTTGGAAAAATATCTACAACTTTTATGTTAAATTTCTTTTCAAAAAATATTTTTAAATAGATATTTTTGACGTCTAAACTATTAACATGGACAAAAGTATTTTTGTTCGAAAAAATTTTAAAACAATATTTTTTGACTGATCTGTAAAAATATACGAAGGAGGGTTGATCAGTAAGCACTTATGTTTGAGGAGGGCTGATATGTCGTTCCCCTTTTAAAAATTAGATAAATTAATTCTTAAAAATTAAAAAAAAAAAAGATCTGATGTGATGGTGCATGCACTCTATTATATCAACGTATTTATTTATTTTCAAAAATTAATTTATATAGTTCTACAAATAAATAAAAATACGTAACTCCTCCAAACTTTTTTGTGTGGATTCTAGAAACATACTTTTCTTATAATTTTATTCTTCCAAATTTTTCTTTCCTAACCACACAAGTAAAAGAAAAAAAAAAAAAAAAAACTTCCCTCTAATTTTCTCTCCCTGCTCTTTTCGTTTCTTTCACTTTATTACAAATAAAATAGAAGTATTAAGCGGTGCTCGAAGAGTTCTGAATTCTCTAAAAATATGGATTTTTAAAGCATAGTATGGAGTGTTCCGAATTATTTATATAATTCCTAAATATCTCAGAATATTTTATAATATTCTTCAAATCAACTGAGCACTTTAACATTAAGTATGAACAATATTTAATACTTATCTACAGATAATTCAAAATATGCCTCATGCCTGCAGGTCATTCGGCCGGGCGCTCGCCTAAGAAAGCGAGCGCCCGGGTTCGAGTCCTGCGGGTGCATGTGATGAAGATGTGCTCGCGGTCGCGTGTTTGTAGCGGCTGCGGAAAAGCTGGTGGCTGGGTAACTTTCAGTACTTTATTTCTGGTCCGGAGGCGGACGTCAGACCGAAATTTTACTCTTCTGCAGATACCTGAGTCCAAAATAATTCTATAGGTGTTCGTAGAAAATCGTGATCCGCGAGTTAGCGAAGATTCGGAGAGAGATTTCGCCTCGTTATCTCAAAAAAAAAAAAAGATAATTCAAAATATTAGGTTCTTTGCTTTAATCAGAAACTAGCGATATTGAAACAAATTATACAGATTTTATCTAAAACATTTTAGAACATTCTGAATACTTCGAAACTTATTTTTAAGTTAAGGATAAATTGTCCGTAGATGTAATTTACGAGTTGCGTAAAAAACACTTAAGAGGGTTCAACTTTATATATAAGTAATATATATGGTCTGATTTTGCTAATTTTCCTTATTTATTTGAATGTTCAGACTTAGTTGAAAGACATTACTCCATAAACTAAGTCCCATCCTATTTTGGCAACATTAATCACTGTTTAATGAACAGTTTTTTTAATTCACCCATTTTTGCTAATTCAAAAAAAATAATTTACCCATTTTCATACTGTTTATGAACAGTAATCAGTAATTATATTTGCCGAACAACTTTTTTTTGCAATTAAATCATGTCCTACTCTAATATTTTTACTATTTTAATAATAAATAGCTCATCTCCATTCAAACTTTTCCTTGCCCGTCCTTTTGTCGCCGCTAATTCTGTTGCCATCCGTTCGACACCGTTACCGCCTCACATATTTTCCTTTTTCCATCGAGATTGAACGCAAATCTCATTATCATCCAATTTCCGAAGCGCATTGATTTTATCACTCATTTTTTCCGTTATTATTCATTTTTTTTTATGATTTTAACTCTTGATTTTCTTATAATATTATCCAGCTATTAGTCGGAGCTGATAACATATTTCGTGAAACGGAGTAATTCTTCGCCGTCAATAGAAAAGTTTTTGCTATTCGTTACCACTGAAATTTAATTGACATTTTCGAACTCTACTATTTTTATACTTGCTCATTCTATTTTATCAAAAAGACCTATATAATTATTAACCCACATATTTTGTAATAGATTGTCAAATATATTATCTTATAAGTAATAACGCTATAAAATTTTATTGATATTTAGGCAAACATTTAAATTCAGTAAAAGTACAGTATTAAACTTTATGTAGGTTTATATATATCATATTTACTGTTGTAAAATTTTGCCTTTCCTTGCTGCATGCTATTTTTGGTATCATTATATTTTTTATTTGTATGATTCTTCTAGACAAAATATCTTTTTTAAACTCTGAACTTTAAACAAATGTGCCTCTATAATTCTGAACTTCAAACTATACTCGCGCTAACCCTGAACTACGAAAAAACATCCACGATAATATTGCCGTCAGTTTTTCCGTCCATCACCGTTAATTCACTGACGTGACAGTTTTCTATGCCTGGTTTAATAATAGGTGATTAAAGCTCGAAATAGTAATTTTAAACGGGAAATTATCATAATACCCTTAGAATTATGAAGTATTTCTAAATCGATGAAGTATCTGTAAATAGCTCACGATGAACTATTTGTAAATCGATGTGGTCATATTCAGAAAATTGGACCAGTACAGGTAGGTTAGAATTTGTTGGACGCGGCTCCCCTGATGCATAGGAAATGCCGGACATTCCAGCTGTCCATTTTATATTTTACGGATCTCGATAAATTATCTAAAATTTCGTTCGCTTATTTGATCTATTTTTAAATATTTTTAGAAAATTTATAAACTACAAAACTGTAGAGTTTTGAGATCTATAAATTTATAGTTGAAAGGTTTTCAAAAAAATGTCAAATATAATGGTATTTAACTAAAATTTGTAAATCTCATCAAATTTTAAAATTTTATAGTTTAAAATTTTTTTAAAAAATATTTAAAATAAATTAAATAAATCAACAAAAATTTTAGATAATTTTTTAAGATTTGTACATATACAAATGAACGAGATGGCCTCTGTGGCTGCGATCTGGGCCGTTAATCGGCCCAGCACGTATCACGAGATTTTTTATTTAAACTTTCGTCGACTTATTTGACCTAATTCTATACATTTTTATGAAAAGTTATGAACTACAAAATTATAGATTTTGATGTGATCTACAATTTTGTAGTTCAAAGTTTTTTAAAAAAATATCAAACAATGTGTCAAATTGATGATCAAATATTATGATCATCAATTTGACACATTGTTTGATATTTTTTTAAAAAACTTTGAACTACAAAATTGTAGATCACATCAAAATCTACAACTTTGTAGTTCATAACTTTTCATAAAAATGTATAAAATTAGGTCAAATAAGTCGACGAAAGGTTAAATAAAAAATCTCGTGATACGTGCTGGGCCGATTAACGGCCCAGATCGCAGCCACAGGGGATCGCCTGTGCTTTTTAGCACAGACGATCCCATCTCCAAATGAACGGCTGAAATGTCCGGCATTCCCTGCGTTCCCTGCACGCTGATGTAGCAGCATCAGGGAAGCCGCATCCGAATTTGTTTGGCATGATCTAGTCTATGTAGTACATCACTGGAATCCGTGCCTCGACATACGTGTGCTCGTGACGGAGCCACATTGTGGTGTGAGCGCTGTTGGCTACAGCTGTATTCCGTGTCCAACTCAGGTCAAGTCAAAACAAACGTGGTATAATCAGGAGCACTAAATAATAATAATTATTATACCATATAACTAAAAGTCATCCCTATTTTCACTGTTTAAATAATAGTGCCTCATATTTTACAAAAAAACCTCCTATTTTTTAAAAATTATATTTTGCACCTGCCAAAATACCCATTTAGATAAAATATTTTCTCCAAAAATTTCTTAACATGAAAGTCATAAATCCCGACGAGAGCTATAATTTTTATATTCAAAATTTTTAAAAGATATTTCTAAATAGATATTTTAGAGGTCCAAAGTTTAACGGGTTAAAATATAATTTTTAAAACATTTTGGATTTAAATGCAAAATAACATTTCCACCGCCTATACACTACGGATGAAAAAAAAAAAATTCGCATGAAAACTTAGATCTCTAAAATCTACGTTTTTCATGTTAAAAGGTTTTTCCAAAATTTATCTATAGACATATATATTATATATTTTTGCAATTTATCAATTTTAAAAAAAAATAAAACTTTTTTAACATCAATATAAACTTAAATCTACGAATAAATATTATAAATCGGATAGTATGATCATAGGTGAATATAGTCTTGCTAATTATTGTAGAGAATATATTATGCCACATTTCAGTTTTATTCTTTTTCTTTTCTAAAATTATTGATATGTGCGGTTATTTAATTTCAATATAATGCCATATAACTATAACTATCGTATTTGAACATTTGTATCTATTTTGATGATGATTTTTTTTTTATCTAATAGCCACTTTTTTTTTAGTTTTTCAAGTCTTTTCTGATAAATTACGTAATTACACTAGTCTGTATCAGTTAAATACAGAATTTTAATTTTTTAATTTTAATTTCCTATTCAAAATTTTAACTTAATATTATTTCTTCATAAAATTTCTAAATATTAATGTAAATTTAATTTAACATTATTTTAAACTATATAAATACGCAAAAATTTTAGAAAGACAGCGGTAACGCGCCGCGCAAAAAGCTTGTATAATCTAATATATTTGATTTTTGATAGACACACGTTAAGATTTTAGTATTATAAGGTTCCTATAATAAGATTTAATAAACCAGTGGCTGACTTCGTTCATATGTCCTTGTCCATAAGCCAACCCATTTTTCAGATCTTGGACAAATTAGGCACGACATTCCTAATTTATATCCACATAATAATATATAACTTTATTTACATTCTACAATAATCTTAAAAAGAAAAAAAAAAAAAGATGAGGCGAACATCACAGTGTAGACTGATGGAACAAATCTGGTGGTGAAAATCATTTCATAGATTTAACCAAAGACCATCTTCGATTTAGATTGGGTTTCCCGGTGTTCGTCCAATGACGCTGCTGACTTTGAGAAACATATTCGAAATAGCAACAACATAATGATCTCAACCCTTGTACTTAGTACTATTTGACAATGTTGAACACGATTCGTTCAAATGCTAGAGGTATGAAAAAGACGTGCTTTGCTAGATGAAAAAGAATATGATACGATATTACCGCCCACGATAGTTGAACAAGTATATATTTTCCATGTCACTATTTTGCACCAAATAAACAAACCACAGTATGACGGCTTTCATTTCGCCGCGAAAACAAAGCATCATCAAAGATCCCACATTATGTGTCAACTGTAACAGACAACAGTGTCCGCAATCAAGTTACCTTTCGTCTGGCAAAAGAATTTCAAGCAAGCACGACTTAGTTAGCTTAGGCCGCCGAGGGTAACGACCGCATCAGTCTCTGCAACATAGACATCTTCCACAAAGGGCAAAGTCCGCCACGCTTTGAGTCTTAAAGAATTGCATTCAGTACCTTAACAAAACAAAAAAGGTGGTACAATTATTTTTACTTGGAAGTCAGTCAATCATTATGGATGCCCGGCTGCCATGTCATTCTTAATGCTAATACAAATCAAAATGCAAAATACCCACCTGGATCTAACCCATCTAACGCCAAGCAAACTGCAGCATAATGACTACCTTCCAGTTCGAACAGCCCGAATTTGCACCTTGTTGTCACATTTCCAGAATCATCAATAGTCTCTACACGTATATTGGGTGCCTGAAATAACAAGTATGGAATAAAATCAAATGAATGCTCTAAGACAGATTACCACAATGGTCCCTGATATACAGCAAAGTTATTGTGACATACACCATATCTGGAAGCTTCCACGCATGTTTCTGCATCAAACCTGATAGCAAAATCCTGAATGGTATAGCTGAGAAACCCCTTCCCAAAGCCTTTACGTAAGCCTCCTAAACATAGAATAGAAGTAAAAACGAACGAATCATAACTGTGTCAAATAACAAACATATCTGCTAAGCTAAGAAAATTGAAATACAACATGGAATAACAGTGTGGTTCATATTTTTCCGTAGTCAGCTTAAATAGGAAGAATCCTTTTCTAACTATTAATTGTCATGATGAACAGGTACAAGCCACATGAAGAGCGATCTGCTGAGTGCCACCAAATCCCAACTTCAATATGACATTATGAAGAACTCAAAAGAAAAACATATCCTTGTTTCATTTTCTTACTCACACGATAGAAAGTGCACAAGTTTGGCGACAATAGATAAATCATAAAATAGCTCGATGCAAAAGTATCACAAATAAAGATACAACATTCCATCATCACTCACTTTAAAAGTCCATAATTTGATACGACCATTTAATAAAATACGAGCATCATTCCATCATCACTCACTTTAAGAGTCCATAATTTGATAAACTCCAATCTTTGAGTCTCGGGTTCCGAAATGGAACACAAAAATTCAACTTCAGACAGTGACAAGTTAACAACATACGAGCATTTAACAACGAAAGATGCATCATTCTATCATCACTCACTTTAAGAGTCCATAATTTGATAAACTCCAATCTTTGAGTCTCGGGTTCCGAGATGGAACACAAAAATTCAACTTCAGACGGTGAGAAATACCGACGCACAAAAGAAGAGATATTGCTCCGCAGCTTTCGGTCCTTCTCTTCAATATCAACACCAATCTACAAGAAAAAAGAACACACATTTCCTAAAATGAAGCTATGATGATAGCAAAAGAGAAATGAACAGAAAAGAACATGGGAAGTGGATTTACTTGCACACCTAGAGCAACACCACAAGCAATAAGGGAAGATGTATGTGAAACATTGAAACACAGAGTAGGTGGCTCCCACCCTTCATAGTTTTGCCAAGTGACCTGATGAGATGATTTTTAGATTATAATGACTGTCAATATAGCAACTTACATCAAGGATAGCTACTATAAAACATTTATGAAGGATATTATGCTACTAGCAACTCCAATCATCATTGATACATAATCTCAATAGCAATACCTCAGGCTTCCCAAATTGGTTCTTTCTGAAGTCTAATGACCTTGGGTTCACCTTTGCACCAGTATCTAATCTAGCATGAACACAGAATACAATCAGTACTAGTTTTGTAATCTTAACGGTTTTACCATAGTAATGCAAGATGAGATTCTGAAGACTTAATGATGTCAAAGAAAATCAACGTTTTTTAATCTAATCATATAACCATATGCAGTTCCAATTAATCTCATACTACTCAGTTTCAACAGAAGCCTGACAAAGTCACATGCTAAAGCAAACGCGACGAAATATACACTCTTTCAAGGTCAGGTAAAGGCCTAATATGTTAGGACAATGGAGCATTTGAAGTATACTGAAAATAAAGTGAACAGAATATTCAAAAAGCAACAACGATAATATGACTGGCTCACGTATAATACTATTCTCATAGCATCATGATTCATAATGTGATATGAAATATAAGAAATATCTAGATATTTTTAGGAATTTCAGCTAGTCCAATGCATAAAACAAAACATTCAGAACTGACACGGGCATTTGGAGAGAGTATTGAAAATAAGAATCAAATAAAAGGTCTCACAGATAATCAATTAGTCGAGGAACAAGTAACATCACCCACACTAGCTTAAGAACTTCACATCCAGTGACACGAAATCTACGAAATTGAAGTGCTAATGCAAGTTATAGACAGAAGAAACTAAAATTGCGAAGAAGTTCTAAATGGCGATGAAGAATTATCATACATCTAGAGAGGGTGGTGCGAACAAGGGCGCGAGTGATTATGGCGTTCTTGCGGAGCTTCTCCTCTCTAATAGACAGAACATCTTGCTTCTCACTCGGAGAAAGAATTTCCATGTATTTGTTTAGCAAGGAAGCATCTTTCACTTCCCCGGGCAATCACATACCAAAAATGCGTCTCCCTGCATTAAAATTTAACGTAATAATACAACATTTGAACATAAAGGAAAACATAGATATAAATTATCACATGATACAAATATGAATCAGGATACACATGAACAAATAAGTGCGTTGTGGCCCTCCAATTCCAAGGGCCACTTATTCATATCCACCCTCCATCTCCTCTAACACCCACTCGAGACGGTGAATGTTACCCATTCCCACTGTTAACACTTTCTCACCAAAAAGTGGCGCTAATAAGTAATAATAAATAATAATACGTTTAAAATTAGTTTAACAAAAAGGTATCAAAACCGGAAAACATCACCAAAGAAAAGAAACTGAATATGATTGGAAATACTTTGGAGAAGAAGGAAGGACAGATGGGCCAGGGCGGAAGACTGCGGGAGATGATAGCGTTGGGGGAGTGAGGCAGCAGTATCATGTTCCGACGGAACAACCAACTCATGCATGCGCTCGATTAGCTCTCCTTTGATTTTTGGAACTTCCGGAGACCGACCTGAAGCTCTGCGGCAATGGCGATGTGTGGCCGGCTGTGGCGAAAGTAGCAGAGCTAATTTGGCGTAAATTGACCTCAAAACTTAAAATAAACAAAACAAAACATAAACTAAATTGTTATCATTTTATTCATACCGTTTTATCATGCACTACCACGTGTCACAACCACTAACCATATCGACCATGTTTGAAATGTTATTATGTTTTACACGCGTAGCTATGTAAAACAGTCACGAACCTCTTCCCTTGGAGCTTTAATAACATTTCCACACAATTAATTAAGCATACATTAAGCTTCCCATGATCTTATAATTCAATAAAACATATCCAACATCCCAGTATGGCATGTAAACATAATAACCATCATGAAGCTACGAGCATGACAAGCATCAACATGCATAAAAAGATGCACAACCAGGTCATGAAGGTACTCATTTAATGCATTCAAGCATGCATAAAACTATATCCGGACATGAGAGCCATAATATTACCATGAGAGCACTCCATGTAAACATGCATCTATAAGCATAACATAAGCCATCATATGCTATAGAAGACATATCATAAATATTAACACATATGCATCTATATGCATAATATAAATCGATTATTATGTACTTGTTCAAGCATAAGATTAGCACATGGCACCTACTTATACAAATACATGCATGCATATCACAACACATCAGTACTTATATTTACATGTAAACAACATACAAAATCAACTACCGATATTCGTATCAAGACCAAAACATCGGTTCTAAAATATGTCATCCAACACATAAGTTGTCAATATTCCTTAACTCTCTTGTCCTAGATTTGAAAGGAAGTGAACGCCATACAAGCTAAATCACTTATGTGGAGTTGCCCCGAACCCCACGAACAAGTGCCTAAGTGTCACTAAATTCCCAACTTAGGTATAGTCCTTCCAATAACGATAGGTTTAATCGTCTCAATAGGTAAGCCCTACACCCTAGGGTCATTAGCTTAAAATGGTCCCTAAACTCACTTATCGACCTACGGATTAACATGCTAATTAAACCAAACAAGCATGCACGCTACCACATGTTGACTTCAACACAACACACATTTACAACATACAACCTACTGCGAGGATATTTGTGAATTCAAAACCAAATTAACATTAATTAAAGAGAGGAAAGAGATTACTCACTAAATGCCCAATTTTACCAAATCGAGGTTAACAAATCGCGTAAGTACGTCTCCTCTGAAATTGGCACCACCAGCGCGTCCGGGATGTCGTGGCCGCGTGACACTAGGGTTATACGGAGGAGTTCGCCGGAGAAGGTCGGCCGGTGGCAGCAGCGGCGGCGGCAGCGGCAGCGGTGGCGGAGAAGTTCGGCGAGGATCGGAGGTGATGAACGAGCGGCGAGCTCGACGGCGACGGCTGGTACAGCGGCGGGCGGCAGCAAACGGCGACGGCGCGGCCAAATCGCAGGCCGAGTGAGAGAGAGATCCGGTGCCGGCGGCGGGTTGACGGTGGCGTGGACGACGGCGACGAGGTCGAGGACTACGGCAGTTGTCGGATCTGGTGCGGCGTGGTCGGCGCGGCGAGATCGCGACTCGCGAGGAGCCGCGCAGGCGAGGGGTCGGCCGAGAAAGAGAGAGAGAGAGAGAGAGACAGAGGGGCACCCAGCCGGACGCGGGCTCGAGTCGGTTTAACCGACTCGCCCGAGCCCGTGTGCGCGGCCGGCTGGGCTCACCCCAAGGGTCTGAATTAGCACAGAACACCCAGAAGCGATACAAATCCGGCCCAAAAAAACAGTGCAAAATTTCTTTCAGCACCATAAATCAATTTAAATCAAATATATAGCTCGTAAAACACCAGAGAAAAAAAAAACAACTAAAAAAACACCAGAAGTTAATTTAATTTTTAATTAATGTCTACTTTATTTTTACAACGTCAAATTTTTTCTCATTCAAGAGATTTGGTTCTCCAAATCAAAATAACTAAAAATCCAAAAGGAAAAAGGTTCAAAACTTATTGTAACGTAAAAGGCCCTCAAGAGAGTAAGGTACTCAACATCAAATTTCATACTATAAATTACCGAAAAGATTGGTAGAGTCTCCTCTGTATTCTCTTGGATCCACAATCTATGTTACAATACTAATGGAGCCACACGCTCCCAACATTCACAAAACAAAAAGAAAAAGGTCATGCCCACCAAAACAAGTAAAAGGCTATACGGATACTCCGAAAATCGTCCTTGTGCAGTGTCGGACACATACACGTCTTGGATACGGCCGGACACGTGTCCGACATGCCATGTCTTGGACACGGCCGGACACGTGTCCGACATGCCACATGACATATCCAGAAAAAAAATTTAAAAAAAAGGTTGGACACGTCTGGGACATTGCTCGGACACGCGGGCAAAAGTGTCTGACACAAGAATCCTTTTTTTTTATTATTTTTTTCATTTTTTTTGGGAAAATTCAATTTTTTTTAAATATTTTTTTTTTTAGAGAAATACAATATTATATATAACTAATTATAAATAATATAATATATTTACATACTCAAATATTATATTTATTTATTTTAGTTGATATAATAAAAATTTTGCTATTTAAATTATCTTAAATAAATAAAATATTATATTATATATGAATTTGCTATTGAATATTATATTGTTATTATATATATAGATATGTAAATACTTCGTATGTTTTTACTTATTTATATTTTTTTATTACCGTGTTCCAGCCGTATCCGTGTCCCAAATTTTTGAAAGTTATCGTGTTTCTGTGTCGTGCCATATTGTGTTCCTATATTCGTGTCCGTGTCCTTACTTCTTAGATAAAAGGGCTATATACACACTAATATATGTATAAATTGGCTGAATAGCAATTTTCTTAACTAAATTTGGCTCTTAGCAATCTGGACGTTCGTTATGTATCTACAACCATCGCACCATACGACGACTTCGACAACAACTAACTACAAGATTCACCAAACTTTCCACGAATCATAGACACCTGTACAGTCACAAGTTAATTAGCCGCATCATATTAATTAGCTGCCGCTAATAATTCATTGTCCCTCACTGGTGCAAACAATTGCTTGCAAGCGATAGATTTTATTAAAAGCTGTCCATAGTTTTCTTCATAAATGGTATTCACTTTTGTGCCGAAAAATTGGTTAAATCATTACTCTAAAATTTTAACTTAATTTTTAAACTAACTTTATAAAAGTGGCAACACTATTTATTTATTTATTTTTTTTACGAATCTGTAGCGATTGGATTTCAGCGGAGAAAAATGCTTGTGTCCCCCATGAATTTACCAAAAAATTCACCCACACATACATCCCACAAACTTTGATCCCACTATCTCCCACATGTATTACACCAAATATCAATTTTTACCACTCCAAGAGATGCCACATCATATTTGGTAAAAAAATTGGTGAATCTATTGGGTTCACTAGCATTGCTCTTCAGCGGATCTAAGTGAAATATCCGCACATTTATCTATTTTTTTAAAAAAAAAATTCGTTTTTTCCTAAAATATCTCAAACAATAAATCAAATAAGTTCATCCTGCATCCGTTTTGAAAATTTTTTCAGCAGACAGTCTCGCACTCTCGCATCGGCGACTCTTCCACACTGCATTCTCCACTCCTCCTCCCCACTACTACATTCTCCTTACGACCCGACTCGCTCACTCTTCCACACTACATTTGCCACTTCGCCTTCCCCCATCTGAACTGATCTAGTGCGGATCTCGATGCAGGGTTCACCACCGCCGGCGCTGCCCATTGGGTGAGTCGCCTGCCGTCAGATCTGCTTCTGATCAACGTATCGACGACTGCGATTGACTGATCCTGTCTTTGCAGGGAGCAGACGTTTGCGGACGAGAGCAATTTAGAGCATTGCGCAAGATATTTGAACCAGACGCTTGTCACCTTCGGCTTCCCCGCCTCGCTCGATCTCTTTGCCAACGATCCGTCAGTATCTCTATGATTCATTCGTTTCATGTAATTTTGAACTTTTTTTTGTGAATTTTGACTTTGATGGTGTCCAATTTAGGTTTCGATTGCAAGGACATGCAACTGCGTGTATGCGTTATTGCAGCAGCGACTGCGAGACATTGAATTCCGAGAGTTGAGTAATGAGCAGAGACAGAGGTGATTTTCCATTAATTTGTCCAATCTTACGTGATTTTAGTTGGTTAGCAGTTTGAACATGTCTGGACCTAAATGTGACTCTTATAAATAGTCTTATGAGCAAATTTGTTGTTAATTACGAGTGTTTCCAGGTTTTGATTGGTTGGTTTGCAAGTTATTTTAAGTATAACAGTTCGTGTGTTGCTCTTTTTCCTGGCAAACATGTTCTATTAGTCTGTCTGCCGATGTTTGAAATTTTTCAGAGCAAGTATACCAAGTTTTGTTGCTGTCTTGATTAACCTATAGTTTGTACTGGTATAGAAGCAGTCTCCTTTCTGTTAGCATCCAAAAAAAAAAAAAACTTACTGGTGGGAGAGAAGTTAATTTGCTAGTTAAGCTGACTGGGGTAAGAAAGTTAAAAAGACCTGGAGGCTGCTGCTTGCTTGTTTTCTTGGCATAGCGTAGTAGGCCTGGTAGCTCCCAATGCATGATTAATAACTTTCATGAATCTTATTAATTTTTTAATAATTTTGTCACCCATACAACCAACCTTTTATGAACCAGGAGGAAAATGACGACCAGCCTATGAAAACTCATATCAGATAACATAAAATGAAGGCTGTTTGTTTTTCCTATATATTTATCAGTGAGAATTCTTCTGATTCCTGAAAAGCTACATTGGAAGGAATCTCTCAAAAATTATAAGAGCTGCAATTTGACGTCACTAGTTTGACCGAGGATTTGCAAGTTAATAATTTGACTGTTGGACTGTACTTGCTCATTATTAAAAGTTAATGTTCCTAATTGATTTTCTAACCAATTTACAGGTTGCAATCTGACATATCAAGGTTGGAAGCCAAGGTTGAAAGATTTGAATCTCAATTGGCTGCAAAAGATCGAGAGATAGCCACATTAACTCGAACAGTGTAGTCCACATGTCCTAGTGATGTTATGATAGTAGGATAGTGGGAATGCTAAAACTTTGTTGCTTGTAAACAATTTAACATATACTTCCTTTTTTAAACAGGAGGCCAAATCTACTTCTGCATTGAAGGCTCAGATTGAAAAACTGCAGCAAGAGAGAGATGAGTTTCAGAAAATGGTTATCGGTAATCAGGTTGGATATTGTGCATCTTCTCTCATAATTCTTTGTTGTTGATATTACAATCGAGGTTTTGCTTCTTTCGTGAAACTTGAATGGGATATCTTGCATATTCTAAGCAAGTTCGTACACAACAAATACATGAAATGAAGAAAAAGGAGAAGGAATACATAAAGTTGCAGGTTTGCCCTTGGCTTAAACTCGATTGCTTGTTTTGTTTTGCTATAGAAAAGAAAAATATGCGTACTGCACAAGTGAGTATATCCTTCTTAATCAGTGACATTTAGTTACACCTTTTTTTTTTGGTCTACTTTATGATTCTGTAGGAGAGGCTAAACCAAGTGCTAATGGAGAAGAAGAAGGAATCTCGATCAGGAATGGAGATAATGAACTTGCTGCAGGTGCTTATTGTTGCCATCCTTGTGAACAAAAGCCAAAGATTTTACTAGCTCCTTTAATATTGCCTGATCACGTACTGATATCATGGATTATCTATTCCTGAAGTGGTTTTTGTTTCGTGTGCCTGCAAGTCTCACCATAACAGTCATTTTCAGCTTTACTCATTTAAGCAATTGTAACAAATAGTATCTATTCAAATGCTACAGAAAGAAGGGCGTCAACGTGGAACTTGGAATGGGAAGAAGGCGGACAATGATTTCAATAAGAAGATTGTAAGCTTGATCATAAATGCATTTACTGGTTTCTCGTCGAAATATGCTGTAAGCCATTTTCTTCTCTTGGTATAGGTAGACGCATATGAAGCGAAAAACCAAGAGCTCATGGCCGAGAATGCTGACCTACGAGCTTTATTGCGTTCCATGCAGGTAAGTACTTGGAAACTTTTGTGACCGTACTTCCTTAGGTCATTCTTGCAATGCACTTTTAGCTGCTGAATTTTTCTGTAAGCCTTCAAGGGATCCTTCCATCTTTCTTTCAGTTGCTTATACACTATACAACATGTTTGTTTCATCTATAACATTTATTTCTGGATTAAGCTGAACCAATCTGGGAGACAAAATGTTTATTCTTTTCTTGTCTTTTGCATAAACAGACAGGTTTATTCTATACTGTTACGGCTATGCCTGAAAATACTGACCTTTTTAGTGCTAGGACCACCAAATTTTAATGTTTTCTACTTTGCTTTTTTGGGGTATTCTTGGTTGGTGTATATAGGAATAATACAACCTCGTCTTGTCTTCTTATCTGCACAATTCTAGGAGAATTAGATGGCTGTTCTAGGACAAGTAGGAGAATTTCAGAAGGGATATTTGGCTGTATTTTGTGAAGACCGGAAGGAAATTGGCTACAAAAACAACCATCCAGTGAGAAGCCGTGCACATGGATGGTTGATTGAGAATGGTATACACATCCATGCCCCGAAGGAGACTGCTTCTGTAGCCTCGACCTGGATAGAAACCCAAGCACATAAGCAAAAGCAAACAATGCGTTTTTCCAAAACACACTCTAGGACAAAAGCAAGCAAATGTAATGATGTACGCAACACCTTAACTAACATCAAAGGGAAATGCAAAAGTTGAAAGACAAGGACCAGCAAACATAGAAAAGGCGCCATAAGGGCTGATGGGAAATTGGATGAATAGAATAATTGTTTCTTTAGTATTTTAATTATTCAAAGTTTATATATGGTTTTTGGTGGGCATATCTCCGAATTGATCAAGGTTTTGTGCACTCCTTGCGCTCCTCACTTGGATGTTTATTACTTATTAATGAGGAGATAAATGTAATAGACCTTACAGCTTTTTAGTTTATTTTGTTTTGCTAATTGATCTAAAATCTACTATCTATCTGATTTGTTGCATGTATTATTCTTACATATCCACATTAATTTCTAGTTTGTTGATCCTGACATTTATGTGTGCAGATAGATATGCGTGACTTCTTAAACGCCCCTAATGGGTTGCCCCAGACGACCCTGACTGCAAGTGAGAGAGCTGATGCTGAATGTCCTCAATCTCCTCTAGGTGGACGTACGGTATGGATGTTTGCATTTATTGTTTATATGTATTTCGTCCTTAATGTTTGTGTTTGTTAGAATATTTATCTGCTCTTAAATCCTTGTACTAAGGAGAATTGTTTGTCTATTTCCTGGTAGGATGTGTTTGACCTTCCTTTCCATATGGCTAGAGATCAAATAGAAGAGAGTTTGAGAACAAAGATGGCTTCAATTAAGGTTGAGAATGCCTTATGTATCTGCATAAAACACGTGCCAACTGGCTTGTCTTCAATCTGCTTTTCCCCTTTTTTTCTTTCATTTTTCTCTTTCTCTATCCCTTGTCGTGATAATAATCCAATATGAAGTTCTTTCTATGGTTAGGCACAAATGGGTCATCTGCAAGATGCACAGAAAGCAGCTGAAGTCAGCTCTGAAGCAACTGAGAGGGAGCTCGAGTTAGAAGCCCAACTTGTTGAAGCTAGAAGCATTATCCAGGAGCAGGTGAGTAATTTGGGATTCTAAAATCTCTAGATCATCAATTTGATTCCATCATCTACTAAGATGTTCTGTTGCTGTCGTTTGGTTGTTATTGGATGATTCTTGTTGAAATTGTACATGCATCATTTTTCTTTTGTTGCTACATATTCATCTTTGTATAGAGATAATGCTGTTGGTGATTGAAGTGAGAACTTGTTCTTCCTCAATAGATGGGTGATTTTATAGATGACCATTATTACACTGGACGTTTATGGTGATTTTGTTCCGTGATGTTTTATTAAAGGGATCTGTTAGCACGGTATCACACAATGTAATTTTTATGTTACTTGTGAGGTCATGTAAAAGTTGAGATTTGAGAGTGGCATTTAACGTAACGTATGTGACGTCCTAATGGGCTACTGAAAGATAGATTTGCGCCTTCTTAGTTTCTTCCATTCAGTGCTCGATGAGCCAATCTCATGAGATAGTAGAGGTTTCTTCCAGATGCATACGTCCTCGCTGTGCTTCTGTGCCTTGTACATATTTCTTCATTTTTTTTATATGCGTGTTTTATGCTATACTAATTGATCGATGTTTCATTTATATTGGAATATGTGCTGCATAACTGAATCTACCAGAAGTAATTCCTCGTCAACTATCACTTCTGTCGGTGTGCTATTTATGTGCTTAAAGATACAAGTGGCCAAGTAGACATATCACTATATTCTGCTTAGAGAAAGATTAGGTAAAATAGCAGCATTTGATTGAGAAATGCAAAGCTACATGAACTGTTATGCTTCTCAAAGGCAAATGCCTGTGCTAATATTTGAGTTTGGGTTTTATTTCAGGCTTCGATAATGTCGAAACATCTTGCAAAAGCTGAGAAGCCAAGGTGATCCGAGATTATCTATATTCCCATATATCATAATGGTGGTTGCTTGTGTATTATTTATTTCTTTTTATGTTTTTTGTCAGTAGGAGTTTGAGTAGTCATCTAGAAACCGAGAACGACATGGTCCATGTGGCTGCAGCTGAGGTATGCACATAAATCAGCTGATCTTTATGTAGGGTGGTGGTGAGGCTTGTTCCTCAATTCGATGTAGACGGTGACTTTTGTCTTTAGGTTCATCTGGGAAGTATACTTCCCCTACTTAGCATGTAACCAGTCTATATATTCTATATGAAAAGTTTTAAGATTAATGATGTAACATTTTGATGTGGTTGTTACTTAGCCACATTTCGTCATATGTCTCTCTTCATGTTATATATATATGTGTGTGTGTGTGTGTGCGCGCGCGCGCGCGCGCCACACGCCTGCATGTGTACTGTTACACTCTCCATCAATGGGAGTTGTGGTTGATTGGGGAAAGTGTAGGAAATTTACGTCAGAAGTGTAACAGTTTTCTTCCTGTATATATTCATATAAAAAAGCACAACAATTTTGGTGATCAACAATTTTGGAATATTCCAAGAAGAAAAGGTATCCAGCAGAAAATTACACGATGATTAAATAGAAATGAAGTTAGCTGGAAAACCAAACCAGACAAAAATTAAACGAGATATGAAACAAATCGCTGAGCTGCAATAATATTGGGCTTACTGCTGTTATTCTATAGCAAGTATCAACTAGAGGTGCCATCGACACCCCAACGAGTAGACTGACCACGACTAGCTTGATCGGTTGGGGGGTGCTTCAGAAAGCGTTATCATCCGGATTCGAGATTGCGTGAGGTAAAATCTTCCGTAGAATTTTCCGAAGAAAATTTTTTTATACTCTGTGGCAGGAGCTTCCGTTCATGGAAGGCATGCATTCGAATTCTAGAGCGTTGATAGGGACTGGACGTGAGAGTTTTCCATGAGTTTGAGATCTCTATAGACGTATTACAAGTTTCCCCACGATAATTTCAAAAAGACACCCAAACGAGCAAGCACCTTTTGTGATCATAAGCGGATTCTTGAAGAAAAATGCCATCAAGTCTAGTCCAAAAAAAAAACACCTTAATTCTACCAAATAAGTAATGTGGATAGTATGTAAACAAACGTATTCTAAAAATGACTTCACATGGTTTGTTCGATAATGCCAAGTTCAGTAATGCTTTCTGGGTTGCTGCGACTACCTTTTCTTTGGTCCAGGCTTAGATTGCATTTTTCTGTTATGAAAGAACAGAGAAGAATGTCCAAGACTCCTGGTTACATTGCCCATATCCTTGTATGATCTTGTCATCATGGTGCAAATAAAGTAAAGCAAAACCATAATTATCATGTTACATTGGTCAAATACTTACCAAATATCTGCTACATTAAAGATTGTAATAAGCATGTTTGAAAAATAAAATTTGTTAATGAACTAGGTACTCTTGCACAAGATGCAGAATATTATTTAAACCCTTTCAATATACAGAGAAGTCATAGCAAGCCGTTTATGACGAAAACGAGACGAAAAAAAAAAAAAAAAAAAAAAAGAAAAAAAAAAAGAAAAAAAAAAGAGAGAGAGAGAAAAAGAGAAAAAAAAAAAAAAGAAAGGTAAACCCCATTAGATAGAGTTCCCAACCAAACTGCCTAATGGTAGTGGAAGTATGACCGACGCCTTCGATAACTGCATTACAATAAGCAAACTATCAGATTTCAGAAAGAACCTTGGCTGGTAACAGAACCATAACATCACCTAAATTAACTGATCTGTCTTACTGTTTATTAGATGGCCTTCCTTATCATCTGAGGAAGCTACAAATATGCTAAATTTCCATAGGGAAAGTACAGATTTTAATGAGATGAAATATAATACCATTTAACGCAAGTTTCATCAAGGACAAAGACATGATGCAAGAACTTGTTTGTAAGGCCAAGGATAATTGACGACATTCAAAAGACCTGAAGTTTGCTTCCAGGTATCTAACATATTTCGAACTTTTTAGAACAAACTAATAATTGGAATTTGGAACTAAGAAAGAAGGAACGAATGATTTCAGACAGAACACCCTAACGAGAATCTCCGCTAAGTTTCAGCAAATGTGATAACTTAAGAAACTAAGCAAAAGAAAGTTGATTAGAAGGCAAACATTTAGCAAGCTCCGGATAGCTCGGCCAAATATGGATCGAATGGTGTACTATGAGTCTAAGATGAGCAAGAACAGCATAAATTAATGAGCACAATTATTGCAGAAGGATCATCAGAAAATCCTTAAAAATAACCTGTGTTGGCTTGAGCTTCCACTAGAAGTTGAAGAGCCACTGCCGCCATTTTGGGCAAACTCATCCTCAATATCATAGAATGTATGCTCTGGACTGTCAATAGATGATGAAGAAGCCTCGTCAAAGTACATATCCTCAAAGCCTGATCTTTGACGACTTCTTGTAACATTAGGCCTAGTTCTCCTACGGTTTCTTGAAGACCTGAAATTATCAAAGACTTGGTATAATATACAAGAAGTCCACCAACTGCCCTCATCCCGTGGAAATTCTTCATACTCATCACTAGTATCATTACCATATTCAATAACATAGTCTCCCAAAACTATTCCATTCGGTACTTCAGAGTGTATGGTGCTTAATACATCAATGATCTCTGAGGACTGCTGGAAATTTTCCCAGTCAAGTTGTTGTGCAGGATCTATCTCTGACGGACGAGAATCAGGGTGTTTCTGTTTAGAATGATCTTGGAGCTGCATGTAATTGCCAACATATGAACAATTCTTCTCTTGGCAACATCTTTTCTTCATATTTAGATGAAAGCGAGCCTCATCAATCACAATCCAACCATTAACATCTCCTCTGCACAAAGGACAGGTTAGACGGTTGCTCTCGTTCAAACAGACCTCTTGTGAGCTCATGTTCATCACCTCATTTGGATTTGAAGAAGCCTTAGTAGAGGGCAATCCATAGGCACTTCTAAATCTATCAAGGCAATTTGAGTGAGTAGGGTCTGTATCGCACATGAACGGACGACAACCTTTGTCATATGAAGCACAGCAAAGGAGGACCCCATTGTGAGGATAATCCAAGCAGATAGGGCAAACCACATCTTCCCACTTCCTAGAAAGCTCCATGTGCCGAATGTCTAAATTTTCGGACAGGGCCTCATCATTGTCGGAACTGAGAAGTAAAGCCATCAAAAGGTCTCCTAAATATATACAACTGCCATGCAGAGAATAAATCACCGATTATGGATGTAGCGCCTCTCACCTGTACATCGCAGAGCTATAACATGAGCATACACTTTTATTTCAAAGGAACCAAATAGTTAGTAATATATTAAAAGATAAACATAGATGTACATAATGCCTAATGTTTCAGTTACAGCCCTCATGTTTCTTGATGACATTATACGCAGTGATATCAATCAGGCAAAAACACTTCCACTATTTCAAATAAAGTAGGGAATCTGAAGCAGAAATAGTGATTGATGTTGATATAATTACAAAGTCTATCTTAATTGGCACCTCTGTCCAAAAAGAAACAGAGACTGCCATCTTATAGCACTGGGGAAGTAACATGCGACAAACTTATGACTTCCATAAAACAATGAGGCTTACCATCTAGGATTCAAAATAAGGAGGTTATCATCTTTTTGCCCTGTGGAAGCAGAATCAGTTTCAGGGGGTACCCATGGTTTATACTTAAAGAGTAACTCTAGCGACCGACATGCTCAATTTTAGTGACAAGTTACAAAAGGATGCTTTTTTGAAATTAGCTGATTGACAAACCTCCATAGGTACCAAAGCAGGAAATAGAAAAAATCCTCTTAAGCCATCCAAATGTCATATGCACTAAAGTCATAACAAGTTACGCTTATAAGTTACAAAAATCAAGACATAAAGGACATGTTAATACTCTAAACAATTAGTCCCACTACTGGTTTCCAAGGGCCTGTCTCTCTAAACTGTACAAAAATAGAAGTAAAGATAAATTAAACTTATTGCATATTGATTACCAGGAGCTGCAACATCCTACCACAAGAAGGTGTGTGCTGCAATTTGTAATCACTACTACTGATTGGAATGTATCATTAAGTATTTTAATGGCATCTGTACCTTGAGAAGATTTATTATTTCAGTATGCAATTTCAAACTAGCAGAAGATAAAAACTATTTTCACATGGCAACCCATAACGAAACTTCATATGCTAGTGTCATCGAAGTTGTATCTAAATTGCCCTTTTTTGAATGATTACAACCACTTAAATACTTCAGTTTTCAGTTTCATCTCCACTATTGCATATCTACATATGTACTTCGTCCCAAAAGATCATCATATACTTTCATGCCTCCAACTTGATGAATGCCTCAGGATACAGGTAAGACGCAGCATAATTTAAACAACAAAGCTAAGCCAGCAATATAAATTAACAAATTTCATTGTTGAAACAACTCCATCATCTAAACCCCCACCAGAAAGGAAGAAGAAGAAGAATCGATCAGCAAAAGTAACCCATATTCAAATAATCGCTCAAACAACTGAAAACAAAAATTATATTATCATTATCCAACGATTAATTCACCAAACAAGCACGTGGGAACGCCAAAAGGAACTCCCAAATGAATCAAGATCAAATTTGCAATTTGATATATAGATGTACCGAATCGGAAAAATTTGAGGCCTTCCGCGCTACTAATCGGAAACCTATTCGATATAGTATTCACAAATGGGGGAGAAGTTGGAGACTGAGAAATAGTCGAAGCACAAAGAGTCGTGCTCGAGGAACACTTTGGCTGCCGATAAAAACATTGCCATGATGATCGGCGTACAGTGCGACAGTACCGACAGCCGCTCGTTGTCAATCGTAGGGCCCAAGGACGACTCTTCTCGCGCGCGCGCATGCTTTTTTTTGTTTTTGGGAAAATTGTCACAGGCTCAAAAAAGCTTTACTTTTCAAAAGTCAGTTTAATTCTGGACCCCAAAAAAAAACGTCAGGTTAAAGAACCCCCTTTTTTTTTAAATAATTATGAATAAAATTATATATATATATATATATATATATATATATATATATATATTCTAAACATAATTTTTGTATATTTTAGAATTTTTATTAATTTTTTTAAGAAAAATATATCTAAGTAGACATTGTAAGGCTATGAAATTTTGATAGTTTGTAAAAATTTCAAATCATGAAATGTATAGTTAGTAATATTTTTAAAAATATTTAAATACTAAAATTATATGAAGAGATAATATATATATATATATATATATATATATATATATATATATATATATATATATAATATATATATATATATATATATATATATATAGTGATTTTGTAAGTTATTTTAAAAAATATGGATTTTTTTTTAAAGTTTCGACAAAGCACCTTTTCGCGAAATAGGAAAGACTTTTGACTTCTTAGGCAGCTGCTAGTTGAGATCCACAAATTCAAAACATTTACATTTACGTGGGCTCATGAATCACATAAAATGCTTAGTTAGACTCTTTCTAAAGTAATCAGGCCGCTAGAAAAAAATAAGCCTATTATCAATCTCAAACTCAGCCCAGTTGGTTAAGCCCAAGCTTGAACTTGAGCTCGAAATCGCAGACCTTTTGAACTTGAGCTCGAAATCGCCGACCTTTAATTGCTGGAGCTGGAACTGAACCTGATCAATAAAAGTCAATGCTTAAGCTTAGTTGAAGCTCGGCACAATTAATAAATATATATATTTTTTATGATAATTAATAACTATGAAGTTTAATTTTTGATTTGAGCTCGAATAATATTTGGTAATCTTGCATTTTTGTCATTTCACAAATCGAAGAAGTTTTTAGACTTGAGCTCTGGTTCGAAGTTGACTCGAGCTCGATTCAAATAAGCTTACGAACTTACTCAGTCGAGTCGTAAATTGTTCAAAGAGGAGCAAAGAGGTGGTAGCAATAGCAAATGGCATTCTTCTTCACTTCCATTTAACTTCTGAAGTGATAGTTCAACAATATGTAGGGATTGATAGCTAAAGCAAAGTTGAGTTGATGATACAAGCTGGCTCAACATTCAACTTCGACCAATAAAACATTTATGTATGAGCACAGAATCATTAAGGAATGAAGAATATTTAGTTGTATAGATCATCTGATCATATTGCTGCATTTGAGCTGGTAAAATAAAACATCTCTTGGTGTATCACAGTCTCAAAATAATGGATTAATTTAAAAGCTGTACAACATGATACAGGGTAAACTTATCTGCTCGATCATTCTCCATGAGCTAATATTGAAGTTATCTACACGCCGAGCACCCAGCTCGATGCATTGAAACCAAGTTTCAGATTATATTATTGCAATCCGATGCTAACCCTCAAGGAACAGTTTGTAAGAATTCTAGTAGCTCGATACATTATCCAAGAGGACAATTAAACTGATTACAAAAGAGAACCTATGTAAACATTCCAGACAGAGATAGAGATATCATGAACTCATATCCCACTACCAGGCAATAAATAATACAAGATGCTTTATTCATTATACTTACAATAGATTTGATCGTGTAGAACCATACTCAAAAACAAAGAAAGTTAAACAAGGAAATCTCAGAGTAAGGCTGAACTTTCAAATACGACAAGAAATGCAGCTTACACATTCATTTGCAAAACCGAAAATAGGCAGCATTATGCAACAACAAATGAATCCCCTATATGAATAGTTGTTTTAACATAACAATTCATCAATAAACTCCAGCAAGAATGCTTAATGATTATAACATTACGGAACTGTCGAAAGAAAGTTCATGAAGCTCAGTGAGAACCCATTCCTCTCCAGTTTAACCACCAAGGACAAAAGCTCTTGTTCCCCCAACTATGCAAGTACTATGTCCCCATGCAAATCTTGGGGATGGGCCCGGAACGTTGAGGATCCTCCAAGTTCGGATAGAGCTAATGGGTCCTTGAGTCAATCAATATCAAAAGTTGATGTAATATTTGTCTAACAAAAATCGCATCTTCTGTGTCACCATATGCCATTTTGGTAAACCTTCAATATCTATTAGAAGTTAGAAGTAGAACCAACATGGGAGTATAACTATTTATAACCAAGTTAAATGTCTTCTACAACATACCAGAATGCATAATAATGTCTAATAAAGAATCACTTATTTTACTTTCGTTATTATACCTCACATTGCATTCATAGCGCCAAAGACGTGAACTTTCTCCCTTTTTCAGTAAATTTCTAGTAGTTTAGCCCTAACTCATGAAATCTAAGTGAAAGTACATGAGTATATCATAGCAAAGATATTAAAACTACATTGAGAAGAGTACCAATTGCGGTCGAGGACCTCGTCGGCGCGGTAACCCATGGCTGCCTCGAATCCCGTATGACGTAGATGATTGGACAGTCGGGCTCCATCTCGCCGTCACTACCAGACGCACGGTGTGGCCGACAGCAGCGGAAGAGGTATTTGCCAGCCGCCATCTCCGCCACCATGAAAAAAACCGAGCCCCTCGTCCACTTCTTCAGGCGCCGACAAGGCTGGTGACGGCGGAGCATCGAGATTGGGATCATCGCTTTCGTCGCTATTCCAATCCATGATTGATTCGTTTGTTGGTTGGCTGGTGAATGATCAGATTTCAGTCCATATCCCTAGGCGAGCTCGGTGTACGGTGTGAAGAAGAAGATACGATGGAGTTGAGCTTTCGTGGGGAGAGAACAGTGGTGGTAAAATGGACGTGGGCTTATACTTTACTTTTTAGGGCTGTTCGCTGCTCGTGCTCAACCCAAAAATCACACCAAATCCAATCCAATTGGAAATTTGGGTTATAAGGTTAGAATTGGGTTGCAATTATAAACTTCTAGGATTCTAATATGGCACTTAATAATTTATCTTTTTTAGATCATGAAATAAGCTGATTTGAGTTAAAATGTATAATGGATTCACATTTAAACCTATTATATTATTCTGATGATAGCAATCCATTATATTATCATGATGATAGCAAAGAATTGCTATTGTTATCATTATCGTTCATTGCTCGTGATCATTCGCTTACTATCGTAATCTAATCGAGTCACCGATCAAATGCGAAATTGAGCCGATATTAGTTTGGATTAGCCGTTCAGCAGTTTGGACATGGTTGTATATTCAACTTGCTCTATGAGTCGATGCCAGGTTAGATAGAATTTAAAACCATAATTCCACTACTCTCAAGCCTCTCTTGCTATTTTCTCTTAATCTTAAAAAGCAACACTGTAGCTGATTTCTTTCTTGACCAAAAAAAAAAAAAAATAACATAAAGCAACACTGCGGCTAATTTCTTTCTTATATAACGCTGCTATTTAATCCGTTCATCATCAACACTTATCTCGAGGGGCGAAGCTCATGCATCACCAACACCGACGGTAAGCTCAAATCCAACGGCCATTAACTACCGCACGATACGACTATTCCTCCGCAACCTTCCCGCGCGCTCGCCTTCTTTTTCGGTTCTTCTTTCTCCTCCTCCTCCTCCATCTTCTTCTCCCGCCATTCTCTCTCCCCTCTTCCTCTATCTTCTCTCTTCTCTCTCTGTGTCTTTGCAATCTTAAATCTCAATCAATGGAGGATTATGGGGGACTGGTGGGTGTCACCAACCGTGGGGCCCAACACGGCTTTGGACCCTCGTCGCGGGAGCCGGCCGCAGCCTCTTTTCTGCAGTCTTCGGCCCCGAAACCCCTTCTTCTTCTTCGACCTCCTCTTCTCACTCGCTCGATGATGCCGCCCACAATTTTCGTGAGTAATTAGCTCTCGTCTGCATTGCGTTTTTTGGCAGAAAGATTGGAATTTTATTGGTGGAATGTATTTAAAATTGATTTCTTGGGATATATGATATATTTGTGCAGGGGATAATGAGGACACTTTAGTTTATTTGGAAGAGGTTGAGTTTGTTAACTGGGTACGTCGTAAATCACTGCATGCTCAGGTTTTCTCAGTTTTGGTATTTGATATTATAATTCACTAAATAGTTGTACATGCTCGATAGGTGTATGTATTATGTTGTCTCCTAGTTCAATTAAAAGTATAGACTCTTCTAAATAGCAATTAGCAAATGACTCTGTATGCTTTAGAACTTGAGCTTAAATTATCTGGAAATTGATTAAAGGCTCTATTTTATGCATATGATCAGGGGGGGAAACAGTTAGAAGTAGTTGGAGAATCCATGGAAGGATCATTTGCACTTGTTTCTAAAATTGAAACCAAACAGGCTATTGAAAAGTTGCTTATGCAAGAAACCTTCTCAAGGTATTTGCTTGCTCTTTTCAGTTTTCAAGCTCTCATTTGTGTTGTTTTGCATATATCCAGTCTTCTATGATAATAATTTCTCTAACTTAAGTTGCTGTTGTGAAGAGTTATGTGAAACTAATTAAGATGTTAACGAATATTTCTTATTTCTTCATATTTGACTCTCATAAGTGTTTTCTTTTTAATTATTTGCTCCATATCTTTCCACTTGCCTGGCGTTTTTTTTTCTTATATATTTATTTTTGGTTACTTCCTCACGTCATCTATTTGAAGTTGTTTTAATAAAGAGTGCAAAAGTGATAGTTGTTCTATGCCATCGTTATTTCTATATAAGAAAATGAAAACTCTGTTGTTGCATAGTTTTGTGGTTTTCGCTAATGGTTACATTTGGTTTATTCTTTTTTTTTTTTTCCAACAAGGGATGAATTTGTTAGATTAGTGAAGAAAATTGAATCGCGTGTTGTTGAACCTTCGACAAATGAAGCTATTGAAGATGGAAAGCAAAAGGAACTTGACAATGGAGCTAGCAAATCAGATTACCAAAGAGGTTGCGGGTACAAATCTATTCATTGAGTAACAAAGTTTGTCTCATATTCCCAAGTAGTTTGACTCATTTTCCCTCTTTGATGTTCTAGTTGCAAATCTGATTCTCCAGATATTCAAAAGAGAGATATACATGAGTCAGAAGAATGGTTAAGTGAGAACAATACTGAATTAAGATCAGAAGTAAATGTAAGTTGAGGTGCTTTAACTTTGAGGCCTCGCACTGTGAATGATAGATATTTCGTCTCTGCGCGACATGTGTACTAGAATAAGCCTGAACTACTGCTGAAAGAACCATGTTAATTGGATGGTCTCTGTTTTTGTTCGCAATCTTCAAGATCACATTCCTAGCATCCACAATTTATCTTTCACTGTTTGTAAGGGAAGTAAAAGTTTCATGCAAATCGAGCCTCAAAAAAAAAAAAAAAAACAATGTGGTGGTTTTGGTGGTTGGTTGATTAGATAGACTAGAATAAAGGTTTAGGATTTCCTCATAACTTGAGTTCCAATAGCAGTACACAGCTTAAATTGCCTTCAGTGTCTGTGACTTATCGATTGGTAGAATATGAGTAAATGATATCCGAGTTTATCTGTTACGACGGTCACATAAAGTAGACCAGTTACAGGCAGAGTTTCCCCACATTAATCTCAAAAAAGAAAAGCCTTCGGTGTGGGTCCAATCTCAACAACATCTCTGGCTTTCTCATAATCTGGTTTAGTAGCATTCTTGTTTTAGAAGTATCCGGTGCAAGTTATCGACTTTTCTTTCATAAAGTAGTGATTGATTTTACAAATATTCTTTGCAGGACTTGAAGCGAAACTTTGCTACCGTGGGATCAGAAGAACCTATTGAAGAAACAAGGAGGGTCCGTCTAAAGTCGGTAGCTCGGAATGCAAATTCCTCCAACTTAAAACAATTTACTTTGTTTCCTAGTGTATTGGAAAACACAGCTATCTTTATATCACCTGAAGCAAATAATGCAAAACCATCAAACTGCAGAGATGAATACATACCGGAGTGTTTTGCAACTGGTTTGAATGAGAGAGAGGTAAAACGTGTTTGTTGATTCATGGTCATTTGCTTTTTTCTTGTACAAATGGTAAAATATAGCATTTGTAACACGCTATGTATCTTTCTTGTATGAAGGAGAATGAAGAGCCTAAAAATATTTCGGAAACTGTTGATAGAGTTTCAGGTCAAGGTCACTCTTGTGTTCTGGCTCTCCCGACATGGGAGCACGGTAAACTGTTATTCTGTGCGCATCTGCTACACATTGTTCATTTTGTTTATTTTATGTTTTTTCTAAAGATATTTGCTACACGCTTGGAGTGAAAAAATAAAGTATAAAGCAAGACCTTTGAGCAGCTAAGATTTGTCAAAATTGATATGTTGCAGATAAAAGGAGACCGCGGAAATGTAAGGGCCGGGCTAGGAGAGGGACGAATTTGTCGAACATCAATAGCAGACAAAGGTGATTCAAAATTTGAACATCACTTGTTGATTGCTTTTTTATATCTTGTTAGTGAAAAAAAACTACCATTCCGCTTGTTCGATGCAGTTAATCTGAAGGATTGAATCCGAAAGGAGATGTTCGTTCCACAGTCGTCGGAGACACTGACAGATTCACAAGATGACTAAATACGTCAGTAACTGAGATTTACATTGTATAGTAAATATTTTCTACGTATAGGTGGAGTTTTTAGCCTACTTATTCGACTCTAATTGTAGAAAACCAACACTACAAGGAATGTTTGTACATCAACGGGTTTTTATCTTATCTTCAACCTTCTGGATGGGAAACTGCAGTGGTTCTTACCCGAGATAATCGAAACCGCAGTTCTTTTAGGTTGATTGCAGAAGAGACTTGCTTAGAGCTCTTTCTTATCTATCATTATATATTTTTGACAGATTCTGAGGCTATTTATCTTAGTCTAAAGACATCGTCAGTTGTAGTAATGCAACAAGTTACTGGTTGATTTTTTTTTTTTTTTAATGTTCCAATTTTCCGTCAAGTTGTAGTAATGTCTTTATCAGATTAATAAGTAAACACTTGGATTTTTACGTCGATTACATTCGAGAATAAAACTTTTATGGATTTGAGCAAGATTTTTTTCAACAAACCACCACCACAAAGGGCAGTCCCATCGTGGCAGAGTCTTAAATGATAGATGTAGCAACCATACTCCGAATAATATTATTTTCATAGGGCTTTGGCCTGAGAAATCAAACACACGGAAAATAGTCACACAAATACATATACAAGAAATAGAAATCAGTCAGAGCATGCACGGCACAAACATAATCCATACATGTACAATTTGATGGTAAGAGTAAAAATAAAAGATATATATATATGTAAGAAATAAACCAAATGAATAAAATATGATATAGGAATGCGGAAGATTGAGCAATATTTTTTTATTAAAGGTAAATTCCCAAAAGTTTCATCAAACAAATCATGTATATATATTAAGTGTGTTGCTACATAAAGCGAAGTACATGGTGTTTAGAGGCAACTTGGATGATTTTTGGAAAAATTTGGGACCTCTATCATTGCTCATGGGATTTACAAGCTTAAAATTTCTCCAGAGAAAGAAAGATAACGTATGAAGGCCATCTTATCACAAGCTAACGAATGCCTAAAAAAGCAACGAAGTTCTTGTTCTTGTTCTTCTTATTATTATTTTCTTTTAGATTACCGTAAAAAATTCTGCTCGTAACCGGCAAATTTTTTGTGACCGTCGTAACAGATAAATATACCGGTGATACCGATCCATATTCTATCAACTGAGAAATGTTAATATCTCGATTTGAATATGTCTGAAGACCCGTATTACCCTCGACGAAATACAGAAAGAATAAATTTTTTATATATTTAAGGATAACGCTTGCAGAATTCGAATATAAGACATCCACTATATGAGGTGGAAATCTCCCATTCGCCCTAGATGTTATGAATATTTTTTTATTATTATCAAACTAAGATGCTTTGCTCTTAATTTTTTCCTTTTTGTCCTCTACTTCCAAATGCACCGTGAAATTAGTGCATTATATAGGATAGGAATCTAGAAAGTACGGACGTTCCGAAAATCGTGCCGGTACAGTGTCGGACATGGACACGCCTTGGATATGGCTGGATACGTGTCCGACACGCCACATGGCGTGTCAAAAAAAGAAAAAGAAAAAATAAGATCGGATATGCCTGAGACACAGTGGCAGAAGTGTTCGATACGAGAATCCGTCTTTTATTTATTTTTTTAATTTTTTTTAAATTAAGTTTTTAAATATTCTTTTTTAAGAAAATATAATATTATATATAACTAATTATAAGTAATATAATATATTTACATATTCAAATATTATAGTTATTTATTTTAGTTGATATAATTAAAGTTTTGATATTTAAATTGTCTCAAAAAGACGAAATATTATATTTTATATAAATTTGCTATTGAATATTATATTATTATTATATTTATAGATATTTAAATACTTCGTATAAATTATTTTTTATTTATTTATATTTTTTTATTACCGTATTTCAGCCGCATTCGTGTCCTAATTTTTTAAAAATTGCCGTGTCCTCGTGTCGTGCCGTGACCGTATCTGTGCTTCTTAGATGGGAATGGATGTTAAGAGATAAAGTATACGAAGTAGAGTAGAAAGAGAACTCGGAGGGGAGAAGAGAGGAAGGATCCAAATTATCATTCAAAAGATAATTACAAAAATTTGTTTGATCGGTTTGACAGACACCGATACGAAAATATGTATGTGGATGTCATGTCATTGTAAGTATTTCTTGCAAGTAAAACAATCTCTAATTTGTGAAAATGCAAGTAAAACGACATTCTCCAATGCGAGTCCATGAAAGGTATTGACTTTTCCTTTTTAAAAAATATAGGAGCAAATCCAACAAAAAAGGTGAAAATGATTTAAAAGATAAATTACCAGGATAAATGGTGAAGTTAACATTACTTAACAAACACGTCATTGCATCAAAGACCTCCCTAAGAAAGGACAGAACGTCGTATTATTAATCGATTTTGAGAAAACGACATGTTAAACATATAAATTCTTAAATTATTCTAAGATATCTTCGCAAATCTTTCTTTTATATATATATATATATATATATATATATATATATATATATATATATATATATATATGTACACACACACACGAGTATCTTCATCTCCATGTAAATAAAATTAACTGATTCATAAGAGATTAATTTGAATAATTTTTTTTTTTTAACAAGTCCTTACTAGAATTCAAAATTCTAACTTGTTCTAGATCTTCAATCGCTAGATTTAGCTTTACTAACTAGCTAAGCTAATTTATTGGTGCAAATTTTCTTTTTTAAATGTTGCATTGTGACTTTCTGAATTAGCTGTCATACTAAATATTGTGATCAACCTGTGCTTTACCCGCACTTAAATTTTTTTCTATAATCAGCGTTAGTTCAATTGATTTTACTATGAATAATAGACTGACGGTTAAAAATATAGAATACAAATTATAACTAATGCTAAAAAAAAAAAAATCTCAAATTGCTCTCTGTCATCCCAATCACCCCTGTAAATCATACAATGTAAACATTTTGTTGTCGTTTTCATTTCCACTGCCATTAATCGTCAACGAGCATCGTGTAAATACGAAATAGTGCCACATAGTGCATTTTGAAAAAGTCTAGAATCCCACCAAAAAAGTTTCATAAAACTACTAGGAAAAATGCTTGTTCCCTGTGAGTTCCCTGTGACTTCACACTCCTGTCCTGTCCACTCGTCGTGGTTGGAGTGGATGTGACAAAAAAGCTCAGAACTTACATTCACTCTCTCTCTCCTCTCTCTCTCTCTCTCTCGTCTTGAGCTTCAGCAGCAGCCATGGATTCTATACTCATGAAGCCCTTCCTATCCTCTCAAAGGTTCCTCTCACTTTCTAATCCCCAAGGTACAATTCTTGGTCGTTTGTATTCGGTGCTGATAAATCATAAATGCGAGAAAAAGTAAAGGATAAAGATATTATAATTGGTGTTGGGTTTCTCTAATCCAAAAGTTTCTGTTTTGGTTTTGAAGGCTGAGGTTATTGGTTGTCTCTTCTCATCTTATTGTAGTTTGGAGGTTGGATGAATTGATGATCAGGAATGTTGATAATTTTGTCTCATGGAGTGCAGCGTTAGGTTCTTTTGGTTAAAAGTTTATATCTTTCCTTGTTTGTTCTCATAGTATTGTAAATTGTAGGGCAGATGATGAGCTTTGCTAATGGAGTATTAATTTAATTTTTTTTTCTTGCTTAGAAATTGGGATTCATGCGTGCTTGGTCCCATGGGAAATTGGCGGTAGGTGAGAGTGGAAGCTTAATGTCTTCTCAAGAAAAGAAAAAAACAAAAAGAGTGGAAGCTTAATAAATTTTGAGCAATAATGAATATATGGTTGGTTTGGAAGGCCCAAGATGAAGTTCACAAATTTATATTGCTTTTTTTATGGGGGCTTGGTTGGAAAATATTGGGTGAAGAGCTTTGAGGTTGGTTAATGGCTTAAGCTTACCCAAAGTTTTAAATGCCGTTTCATACCGAGTTTCGATAAATTCTAAATTCGAGACGTGCCGATCGTACCGTGCCGGTTGTGCCGATAATAAAAAATTATTTTTTACTTTTATATTTTATTATATTTTATTTAAAAAATTTTAAAAACTTTTTTAAAAATAAAAAAAACAATACAAAAAAGGGTGCAAGCGCGCGACCGGTAGCTTTCAAAAAATAATAAAAAAAAGGGTGCATGTGCGCGATCGGCAGCTGTCGGTCGCGCGCCCGCGCCCTTAAAAAGAAAAGAGGTCGTCCGCCCGCGGGGCAACCATCGTCGTCGTCTTCCTCCTTGCGAACACGAGGAGGAAGACTAAAAAAAAATCGGAGAGAGAGAGAGAGAGAGAGAGAGAGAGAGAGAGAGAGAGAGAGAGAGAAGAAGGGGGACGGTGCCGGCCGGCTCGGCACTGTCTCCGTGCCGGAGCCCAGCGGCTCCGCACGAGCCTGGTGGCACGCTCGGTGCCGCCCGGCTTTTAAAACTCTGGGCCTAACACAGTAAGAAAGAAAAAGTTTGCAGATTAAATATTGCTAGGTGCATTTGATGATGTCAAATATGGAATGCGGAAGGAACGGAAACTTGAAGTAGATGTTCTAATGAGTGCAAAATTAGATTTAGATAGTTTCATTGGGTTGCATAGGAGGTTTTGGTTGTTACCTTTTTGGTATTTGTTTTTTTAACTCTATCTTTTGATTTTTAACTATATAATGCAAGCATAAGGAGACTTTAAGATGGTTTCCAATGAGTCACGGACACACGCACACACACAACAATAACAACCCATTGAAATCCCATGGGGCAAGGGTCTAAGAAAGGTAAGATGTACACAGTTATTTGCCAGAGCTGACTGATTTTTTTCAAGGGCATTCAACCTGATAGTAGCCCATTTATGCAAGTACAAGAACACTAAAACCCAAAGCAAAAGGTCGATGACATACTTTCGCATGTATGTACTTGTGTGGGTACGTGTGTTCAGAAGGCCAAGAAGTTTGTATGTGGATTGATAGATCTTATTTGACAGTTTGAATTAGCCTGAATAAATTCAGCATATCGGATCATGTATCTGAATAATTTATTCGTATTCCAATGAAAACTAGATACATTTTGTTTATTGATTAAGCTTCATGTTTTGCAAGTTACAGGTTTTTTTGTACAACCCCAGCACTTACCTAATCGAGTATGTAACTGTACTCAAAGATTCAGCATAAAAACGATCCAAAATTGTTTGAAGAATCATCCAAATCATATTTATGAGAAGCCCAGAGGCCCTTCAAAACGGACACATTTAAATGCTACATTAGCAGATCATCATCCTGAAGCGGAGTCCCAAGACTCCCTAAATATAATTGCAACTGCATTGAAGGTCTTCTACAAATTTTCACGCCCACATACAGTTATTGGAACAGTTATGTCATCACACTTCAATGTTTTTTTTTTAAAAGTTTGTGTAATACTGGCCTATCGATTTCTTTGGAATTTAACTTAGAATGTGGTGTTTGTGCAAGCAGGCATTGAGCATTGTTTCGGTTTCTTTGTTGGCTGTCGAAAAACCTTCAGATATTTCCACATTATTTGCCACTAGACTGTTGGAGGTAGTCATTTTGAGAAAATTTGGGCTCATATTCATGTGGATAAGCGTTAAACTTTGACCTGTATCTCGCAGGCTATTGTGGCTGCGCTTTTCATGAATGTCTACATTGTTGGTTTAAACCAAGTGTTCGACATTGAAATTGACAAGGTTTTCCTAAATTTCCTTTCTTATGTAGTTCTTAAACTTATGCTTATTTCATTTATTCAAGGTAATTGTAGTGTCGTGTTCCTCTTTACCCCAAATACTTAATTGTTATGTAATGTAGGAGTGAGTTCTTTCATGCAGTGTTCATGTCATAACCTGGATTACCATTTTTTCAGGTTAATAAACCGTGTCTCCCACTCGCATCTGGGGAGTATTCTCTGAAAACGGGCATTGCCATAATCACAACTTCTGCAGTTATGGTAATACATGCATAATCACAGGATATTTGTTCATTTAACTAAGATGATTCGAGAAATTGCATTGTTGCTTACAATAAACTGGCTTTTTTTTTTTTTTGGCCTTTGACGCAATATTACTGCATTTGATGGTAATTGTACTGGGAAATGTTTGAATATTTTACAACTGAATCACCTTTCATTTTTCTTATTCACAAGAGTTCAGCTGGTAATCTTCTTATGAAACTTCTTTTCATTTGTGGTAGCCATACCATAAGTATAAAAGGTTCCGTCAGGACCAAATTTATCTGTACAAAATTTTAGATCTTAAATATATGAATGTTGCTTATATATAGTCTAGCCGGATATCCTCAATTAAGCGATGCCACTCGAGGTAAATGCCACTTGATTTTTAAGTGAAAGCTTTGTTGTTATTTAGCGTATTAGATCATCTCAGCATCTAGTAATTGTATGACAAGTTATTGAATTTTGGTTTTCATTATTGAGCTCAAATATTCCAGCAAACAGATGTACAGGTTGATGAAATCAGTTATGTTTGTAAGACCAAAGTCGGCCTGAATTTTAAACCTATACCTGTTACTGAAGTTCTACAATTTTTTTTTTTTTTTCAGTATCATTTAAAACAGCTTCTTGCATTGTTATGTTTACCGTATATTTAATATTCTCTACAACTTAGAGGACATTCCCTAGTACTTCTATGGTTAATAAGTGATACTAAATCCCAATTACTTTTATCAGAGCTTTGCTATTGGATGGACTGTTGGTTCTTGGCCATTGTTTTTGGCTCTTTTCATCAGCTTTGTTCTTGGAACTGCATACTCCATTGATGTAAGTCCTTTTTCATGTTTTTATTAACTACTAATAGCTATACGATTGAGGGACTGAGTTGATCCAACCACAACTGTATGTCATGCTGATTATGTCAATTTTTTACACATCAACTGGGCCAGAAAAATCATTTTTCTTCCTTTCACATTTGTCAATAATGTGGTATGGTAGATAGAAAGTTGGGAAGACTATTTAACACGCTTTTGAGTAAAACAGTGATACTTGTATTAAAAAGATTACAGGTTAACCAGATTAGTACTATTCTTCTCTATTTTTTTCTTAAACTGAATTAGTTTAGTATTCTTTACCTGTTCATAAATATTAAGTATATTATGGCTAGCTTATCTTAAAGGATGCTAGAAACTAATGTCATAATTCTTAGCATGGTTTTCGGTGCCAGTCGGCACAGCCCGTGCCGGACGGTACGTGCTTGTTCTGGCAGTTGTCGGCATGGCACGTGTCAAAAAATCTTAAATTTTAAATTTTAAATTAATTTTTTATTTTTATTTTTTAAAAATAACAAAAAATATATATCAGCACGGTCAGCACAGCACCATCGGCATGGGCCGGGATCTGAGTTTACCGAAACTCGGCTCGGCACAGAAAATCTTGATTCTTAGCACCTTGGATGTGTCTATTAGTCTGAGAATGCAAAGCTCTGATGCCACTTTCTGCTATAATATTTACTTAAATTCTGAATTCTCTACAGCTACCATATCTCAGATGGAAGAGATTTGCGGTGGTTGCTGCAATATGCATTCTTGCGGTTCGTGCTGTAATTGTTCAGCTGGCATTTTTCCTTCACATGCAGGTTTGACCTCCATAGAAGTTCTATTCAAGAACATTTTCCTCCATATAGTTTGAGTATATCATAAGATGTTGCTCATTTGTTCTTACAGACTTTCGTTTTCAGAAGACCATCCAGTTTTTCAAGGCCCTTGATATTTGCAACAGCGTTCATGACCTTCTTTTCAGTTGTTATAGCGTTGTTCAAGGTAAAAACAAGTCTGATTTTTTCACGGTAATTCCTTGTATGAATATAACCTCAATGTAGGGTCTGAAGTGGGTCTGTCACGATACGCGTACGACGGGTGAAAGAGTGAGATCCCTTGAATGGGCCCAGTGATAGGTATTTGGGCCCAAAATTGGCCCTGTAGCAGTGCTGTTGAGCTGATAATGATTCGGAATATCTCATTCTATCATGACCTCTAACCTAGTATTATCAACATGGAAATTACGATGCAGGACATACCTGATATAGATGGAGACAGGATATTCGGCATCCGTTCCTTTAGCGTTCGCCTCGGTCAGGAAAAGGTCAGTATCTTCACTATGTTAACCTCATTCTCTTTTGTGGCTAATCTGTTGTACATGAGCAGGTATTTTGGACATGTGTCTACCTTCTTGAGATGGCGTACACTGCAGCCGTGGTGATAGGAGCCACTTCTCCCTACAGTTGGAGCAGATTCGTAACTGTATATCTCTGAAAATTGTTGATCTTAACTGCTTAATTTATAACTGTCTAGGACTACACAATGAATTAGACTAGCAAGGTCCAATGCACAAAACAAAGAAGAATAACAGGCATATCATCATTGGTGCAGTCATTCCTTTTCCATATTCTAATTCATGGGTTTTTCCTTTTTACATCTGTCTTTTTTTTTTTTTTTTTTTGATGAAATAGCAGAGATTAGTTACTCCTGCAGTTAAGGCCAACGATTGCATGTGGGAGCCTTCCAAACAGATCAACCACATACTTATCCAGCATATCATAAATCTTGAACTTTGATGCCAATTCTTCCACATTAACTTACTACTCGTTCGTAGATAGTACCTCTATAAGTTTACTGGCAAGTTCTAGCTTGTTTTTCATGGATACTTCGGTTAAGAACTGTTATTTTTTTTGTGGTTTCAGGTTTTGGGTCACACTACCCTTGCTTTGATGCTCTGGAATCGTGCAAAAGCCCTAGATTTGACCAGCAAAGCGGCAATTACATCATTTTACATGTTTATTTGGAAGGTAGTTACTTCTAGCAATGCATATACAACTTAAAATTGCTGGAGCTCCCGAATATGTCCTCCAAGATTTCAGGAGAAACTTTGGGACACGTTCTGGGTGCTAAAGTTTGGGTCTCACTGACTATAGTCTATAGCAACATCTTCTCATGAAAAAAAAAAATAATAATAAAACACAGCTATTAAATTGGAAAAAAAACAAAGCTGCATAATTCTGAAAACATCAAAATTTTCTGTGTTTTGTCAGCTTTTCTATGCGGAGTATTTGCTTATACCGCTTGTCCGGTGATTGAAGCAACTTGAGGAGAATCAGGTGAAATCAATTGCTGCCATGCCAATATTTGATTTCTCACTCATTTTTCTTTGGATCATGAAAACGGAGCTGTTTCTGCACGATCAAATGCCATCCTTTGCAACATTACGCTTGCTGTATCTGCTGTCATGTACAGCTAAAGTGTCAGTACAAAATTCTTCTTATTTTCGATCTAGGAAATTCTTTTAGTTTTATATTGTGGAACTTAGAAAATTCTTGCTAATGAACGCATGGGTTGTTTGAAATGAAATCTTCGCATCAATGATTAAAAATCTGTTCCACCAATTGAAATCAAATATGATGATCGGTGTTAGAGGAGAATGACTTTGTATGTTCTTAAATATTTTTGGAATCTTCGCCTTTCCTATTCATGTCCTCAGATACTGTCCCACTGCTACTATGAAGAGCACTGTAATGGAGCATCCTCCTCTTTATCAGTCTAGATAATGCCTTAATAGTGATTTGATGTAGGTGACTGCAATTAAAGGATTTTGGGATGGGTATAAGTAATGTGTGGATGAGATTTTAGGGGAGCGCCGTGTAAGTTCTATCTGGCCCAGGAGAATGGATTTGGTGCTTCTCCTTACATACTGGGAATATTCTTTGTCAAAAAAACTACTAAAGTAAATTCTTTTTTTAAAAAAAAAAAAAAAAAAACCAAGGAATCCTTTTTGGACGCTTTTTTTACAGGCCCCTACTTGGGCAAAGTTCATCCAATTCAACTCCTATACTTTCCATCATTCACGTTTAGTTTTTTTTTTAAAAATTTTCGTGTCATATTATTTTAATCGATGCATAAATATTTAAATTTTTTTTTTAATATAAAAATTATAAATTTTGAGAAAAATGTTAAATATAAAAATTATAAATTTTATTAAAATATATAATTTTTATAGTAAATTTTGTTTATACAATAGCGTGACACGGGTTTCTAGAAAGAGGGCAAAATGAAAATATACAAAGTAGAGAGTGTGACTTTGTAGAAGTTTTAAAAGCAGGGGCTGGACAAGAATTATCCCATCTTTTTTTATACGGAATTATTATTGTTCAATTTTTAAATGTACTATCTCCTCCAGAAACTTTTATACCACGTGGCAATAGCTCTTCCCGACATACAAGTATGGAGGAGTTATGTATCAGTCTTTTTCCAAGAACGAAAATTTAGCCTTTGAAAAACAAAAAAAAATATTGATTGGCGACACGCGCGTGTTGTTATATCAGCTATTTTTTTATTTATAAAAATTGATTTGTATAGTCCGTAAAAATAGAAGGACTGATATGTTAACCTTACAAGTATTCTACGACGATATTGCCATAGTTTCCATTCTACAAGATGCTGAACCATACCTGAAAGTAAAGAAGGGAAGTTTGAGCATGCAGATCTATTCTCAAACCTAAAGAATTGGATGGTTGCGATCATTTGAAGAGTACGTAGTATTACAGATTTCGAGCTCTTGATCCTGATTAGTACTTCGGTGTTGGAGTGATGCGAATGTCTTCTTCTCTCCATGATCACATGGAATTTATAAGGGGGCATGTGATACCATGTGCTCCAAAAATGAGCTTCTTAGCAACCCATTCTAGTTCAAGCTGCTCCGTGGTGAATCATCTTAGATCTTTCGAGATTGAAAGACCGAGATTTCCTGGCTCGATAGTATCTGTAAATTTATTCGATAATATAATCGTACAAAGTACTCTTTTAAAAAAAAATAAAAATTAAAGAGTTCAGTCCAGTTGTGGCCTGAAAATGTGTTTTTTAGTCCCTCAAGTTTTATGTTGCATGAGCAATCAAGCTAACTGTGGAGAGTCAAAATTGGTGCAAAGCTACCCCCACTTTATTAAATAAAAATGTTGAGAATATTGATGTGAATTGATGGAATGTACACTTGCGATTGCGAGTTCATTCATGTTCCTACTTTAGGGCCAAAAAATAGATCACTGCTTTGTGAATCTTAAATTTTCGGATAACTATGTACCAACCCATGCTTTCAATTTTATTATAAATTAATTTTCTCTTATTTTCAAAGATCATTTTAGTTCTTACTTTTTATGATGCTGCTTGAGCAGAAAGTAGGGCTTAAATGTAAACGAAGTATATGCCCCAAATATGGTTGATATATACAAGTCTCTCAATTTTGGAATTAAGAAAGCAGCAGAGTGTATTAAGGATAGAGTATCTCAGAAAATTTTAGTTATACAAATCGAACTTTTAGTTCTGCCGTTATGAATAGAAATTTTAATATGGGTATGCGCACATATGTTATTTCATGTATGATGGATGGTTTAGTCCAAGATTGTTTTTAAAGTAGTCTCCTTCTGTGAAGGATAAAATATAAATTACGACGATTATATAGTTCTAAGAAAAAGAAGCAAATGATTATATACTCGTCTTAAGTTCTATGTAGTAATATCTTTCTTTCTATTTTATGTGTTTCCTTTGGACAAATCTCATCTACTTTCTTAAGCTTTTACGAGTAATATTTTAGGAATTAAAAGTCTATATTTTTCGAAACCCATTCAAATAATCCCTTATTTTTTAAGAAACTTCTATATATATATATATATATATCTTTCTTTTTCTATTTTTTTAAAAATTTTTGTGGATATGATATAATATATATATATATATATCTTTTCTAATTTTTTTAAAAATTTTTGTGGATATGATGTATAATTTATAAATTCAATTTATTTTTAAAAAGTTATTTTTAAAATAAATATTTCAAAATTTCAAAATATTTTACAACAAATAAAATCTTCTAAGTCTTAAAATATTCGAATTTAAGATATTGTCTTTAAAATAAATTTAATGTGATAGTTATAAATCACATCAAAATTTAATTTTTTATATTTAAATTTTTTTAAAAAGTTAAAAGCAAAAATAAAAATATAGGTATTGACATATAAACATTTCAATATTTATGGAGTTTTGTGATACCAACTATTATTTGCCATTTTTTTTAAATAAACTTTTCATTTTTCCTCAATAACTAAATAACTTATTTCATAATACTTTTTTAAATAATTTAAAATAATTTTTCCGAAATAATATAATTCATCCAAATATTTTAATTTATATATATATATTATTAACATTACTACGTTATACTACTAATAGTACTAATCATTTTCAAAACTCATTTTCGATCAAAAAGAGCATGGACTTGAAATTGTCCTATATTTTTTATGCGTTATCTAGATTAAAAAGAAAATTAAAAAAAAGGAGGGGTGATGGTGATGGGTGCAGTGCATGTCGTACGCAAGGCCACGACGTCTCTGCTGAAACGAGATTCATGAAATCTTTATCGACACCTCCTCCATTACCTCCTCATTCCCCCCAACACACACACACACATTCACCCTCTTCTACGGACCCAGATCGCTTCCGATCCTCTTAATATCGGACTTGCCTACCTCCTCCTACATCATCTCACTACTTTTTTTTTAATTAAAAAATTCCTTTGCATCCTTAATGTCAAAAAATAAAGTCATAAAACAATAATTTCTTTTATTTCCATTGGATCCGTGTTGCCCCTTTATTTTACAAACAAACACGGGGTGTTTTTATGGAATAAAATCAGCCTCCTTTTTGTGTCGTTTTTTAATAATTTTTTTAAAATATAATTTATTAAAATTAAAGTATTTATATATTTTAAATTAAATATAAAAACGTTTTGATATAATTTATAATTTTGCCATTAAAAGTTCTTTTAAAAAAATTATTGAGTTGATATTATAAATGTTTGAATTTTTTACTAATTATAAAAATTCTTTTAAAAAATTTTGAATTTTAATTCTTTTTAGAATTGTGTATATTTTAGAATTGTAACATATATATATTATATATATATATTATATATATATATATATATATATATATATATTAACAAATTATGAATTTATTCGGCAAGATTTTGTAAAGTAATTTTTTTTCTTTTTTAACAAAATCATAATATATATATTAATGAATTTATTCGGCAAGATTTTGTAAAGTAATTTTTTTTCTTTTTTGACAAAATCGTAATATATATATATATAAACAAATTCTGAATTTATTCGGCAAGATTTTGTAAACTTTTTTTTTTTTTTGACAAAATCGTTTCTTTAGGATGAACAGGTGTCGCAAAATTAGGTTTGCTCTAGAAGCTTTTCATTGCAAGCCCACGTTAAATAGTTAAAACAAATTTAAAAACAGTTTTGAAAAGTACAAAAATTTTGAAAAATTCTAAAATATAATGACTTGTTGATTTAATTTGATGTAGAGTAGGGAATGAAAGCGAACTGTTCCCCTCAAGTACACAAGGAGACTAAGTTTAGTCCTTTTCACCAAAAACTAGTCCCCACATTAATCAATGTTCATACATATACATTGAGATATTTATATTTTTATAATTTAGATAATAAAATTATGTCCATGTAAATAGTAAAAATATGTTCATTTAATTTTATAAAATTAAGTATTCTTATTAATTAATGAAATTTAATTACCTACAGTTATGGTACGAATAGTCATATAAAATATAAATATATTTTAAGAAAAATTAAACATAAATTTTAATTTTAATTAAATTTACAATTTTAATTTTTTAAAAATAATTTCTAAATAGGTATTTAAAAACATTGTAAAAATTTTTAAAAAAAAATTATGGTTAAAAATTTCTATTTAGAAATTTTTTTTTAAAAAAAAAATTAAATATAAAATGTATATTAAATTTAAAAATTTTATGTTTTTAAAAAATATTTAAGTATATATTTATATCGGATTTTACAAAAATGAAGAAAGACATTTAAGTTATAAAAAATATAAATGCTCTTTATACTTTATTCGGATTTCTTTTAATATAAATTTTTCTCCCAAAAGGCTGTGGTTAACGTTAAAAGCAAGTATTAAAAACTTCACAAAAATCCAAGTTATAGGAAAAATATTTTGGCATAATATTTTATTATAAACAAAAAGAAATACTAGTGCAACTAAATATACTAACAAAATTTTCACCAAATAATGATGTGTAATATTTCGAGTGATTAAATATAATATTTGGTGTTGTGAAGTAAATATAGTGGGATGAGATTTTATAGGTTGTATGTGTGGATAAATTTTTTGGTAAAAATTGGGTGTATAGCATTTTTTATAAACAAATATGTTCTTGAAATATTTATTTGTTGCAATTAAGATTATTAATTTTTTTCTTTAAATTGGGGGTGGGGGAAGAGATGTGGGGCACTAAAATCCTGAGCACAGTCAAGAAAGCAGGTAGCACTGCAGCAGGGATCATGTATCTCTGAAAAGGAGACAATTATTCCAACTGAATTGGTAACAAGTAAAAGTGGCAGGAAAAAGTAGGGAGTAGCCCAAACCCTTTTGATTAATAATTAGTAAAACTAATAACAACAACATGGTCTAATTTTCCACAAACAAGTATCACATGAATTCCACCACCTCACTCAAACACCATGTTGTTGTTCCCACTTTTACTGTTCTGCTGGGTTTCATCAGGACCAACGGTGGAGTTTGATAATTCACCATTTGAGCTTGAGCAGAAGAGGTTGTGGTGGCGGAAGTAGCCATTAATGGAGGGATCATGATCAGCTACTCCTCTTGAGAAGCTCTCCATCTTCATATCTTCTATACCTCCAAGTGACAGACCTGGCCCAGCATTACTAATATTCATCTGTGGATCATGTGTAATTGGCTTGCACTCATAGCCCTCAAAGATAGAGCTTGCGATGGTCATGGTGGTGCAGCTAGTGCTGGAAGCAGAAGCCATTAATGGAGTTGATGAGCTTGCTTTGCTTACTGATCATAATAAAATCAAGAAGAAAAGGGTTAGCTCCTAGAGCAAATATCCGGTATATTATAAAAAATGTTAATTAATTGGTATAAAAAGGTCTTACTTTTAGATTCTTTGTAGCTCTTGGTTTTAGAGGTTCCAACAATGGAGGTTTTAGGGTTATCGTGATGATCAATAGTAGAAGTGGATGATAGTTGAGGCTTCCTTCTCCTGCGATTGTGATCAGCCAGCCTCTTCCTGCAGCTCCTCTTCGCCTCATCAAACTCATCCAACACATGGAACCTGAATATGATCAGTTTTAATATACTTATAAGTTACCACATAATAATTCACAACTCACGCTCATACATAATCACCGGATTTTATTTAATAAAAAAAGGAAAATAATGTTAAAAAAAACTTGGTTTACAATTTTAAGAGCAGAAGTAATTACTTCCTAGAAATTGTAGAACTGTTGAAAGAAACAAGCAATTGAATTGGCTCTCTAGCTTTCAAAAAAATAAATAAATAAATAAATAAATAAAAATTTACTGTAATGACTCCAGAGATATGAAAGTAACATGTAACAGAATTGGGTAAAGATATATAAAACATCGATCAACTCCACCCCGTTCGATCACTCTCATCTTGCATGTACACACCAAGCCTACGACCTAGCTATTAACCTAGTTACGACATGCCTTACATTGGAAGACAGCCAATATATCTATCTGAAAATAGAAAAAAACATTCTGAATTCAATATATATCGTGATAGTTGAAACGAAGGATAAATAAAATGAAAATTCATGATATATATCAAGTGTAATTGCACCAATTCTTTTTAGTCTATATTTGAGTCTATACATATAAGTACACTGCTGAGAAATGAAATATGATTTGTAATTAACTACCTGCTGCACTGTTGGCAGAAGCGCTGGTGGATGCCGTTGACGACGACGACGGCAGCCTTAGAATGAAACTCGCAGACCTTGTGACGGCGGTGGTAATGCTTTGCAGTGGAGAGATCGGCTTTACACCCCTCCGCATGGCACCACGGTGGCGACACGTGATGATGATAATAGTTGACGCCGCCGCCGTGAAGCACCGGCTGCAGAGCTGGATCTCTGTTCATCGCCGTCTGAAAGTACGTCCGCTGGCCCAAGTTGAGCCCTATGGACCCTTCTAATTCTCTCTTCACTTCCACGTACATTCCGTACTCTTCCTCCATGGCTGCAGGGTACAGAGCTCCGCCATCATTGCTGCAGCCGAAGGAAAGAGCTGGGGCCGCCTCCGCCGGCGAGTAATCGTAGAAATGGCCGTGCATGTCGGTGCTTGTGGAGTCATGGAAGTAGTCCCAGCTGGTGTTGCTGACTTGTTGGGGCCTTTGTTGCGGAAGGAGTCTAATAGGCCACCGGGGAAGAACATGGTAGAAGTTATAGGGATCGATGGAGTTGCTTGATCGGCTCATCATGATCTTCAGATAAAAAAGAAGAAAAAAAAAAAAGTCTAACTAGGAAGTAGTAGTAACGTTGTTGGGTGGCGTCTCTGAGTAGAAGTACTGAAATTTCTTGTTGCAGTCAATTTGGGCGTTGGGTGGTGTGCAAGTTGATGGTGGAAGAACGAGCTGGGCAAGGTAAGGGTTGGATAGATATATTAAGGAAGAGAGAGAAAAAAGCTAAGACTAGCAGTACATAAAAAAAATAGTGGGAGATCCGACGAATTATAATAATATAATATTATATATTAAGATATATATATAATATATATATATAATTATATATATTGAGACTTACATATCAATCATTCATTTAAGACTTTTATTTTTAAATAAAATTCTTATTTTATTATATTATATTTGACTCTCAAATATTTATTAAAATATTTTAAAAAAAAATTAAATATAAAAATTATAAATAATATTAAATTTAATTTTTAAAAATATTTATAAATAGATATATTAATGCTCTAAAATTTTATCAGATTAGTGAATGAATTTTTAAATTTATAAAAATTTAAAACATCAAAATATTTTTTAGAACAAATTAAATACAATAGCCGTGGATTATATTAAAGTTTACATTTAACTTTTTTTAAAAAAAAATATTTATATGATAATTAAAATATTTTTTATACGCATTTTAAGATATAGACTAATTTGTAATAAATTTTAAATCAAGGATATGTGATTTTCCTTAAAATGTTTGATGCGACCAAATTATGTATCAAATTTTTGTTAGAGACCAGTATATTGCACCACATTTTTACAATCACCTAGTTAATTTTGTTGCACAACTTTATGGATGATAGGTAACTCCGCCTCGCGTTTATACATTATCTGAAAAAATGTTATGGCTCGCGCAATAGATGAAAACTTATTTTTGATCATGCATTATATTATACAACTAAATTGGTGAAAGTAAAAAATAAATAAAAAAAGATGCTAAAATTTGTGATTGGTTTTACTGATGAGTGGTTGTAGTAAATAAAGAAATAAAGAAGCAGAGAGGGTAGTTGAGCTTTGTTTCTAATATTTTCAGTATGATATTGGGAGTGAATGCTTCTTCTTTGGCTACGGCAATGACGATACCTGAGTTCGACAACCGGCGGTGGCGTCGGCGCGGGCGTTAACTCAATCGTGTTATTTGTAGCGAAGAAACTAAGCGATCTCTCAATGTATTAAAGGAAAATGTTAATCTATCTACGTGCCTCGCAGTAACAGAGATCTACAATTTTAATATTAATTTTTTTTTAATTTTTTTCTAAATAGTTATTTTGGGACCGTAAAAATTAACTTATTTGAAATGAATTTTAAAACAGTTTTAATACCCATTAATTTTTAAAGTCCAAAAATAATTATTTTTAAAAAAAAATTATGAAATCTACAATTTTCATTTAAATTTATTTCAAAAAATAATTATAAATATTTTTTTTTACTACACAGCGCGTAACTAATAACTTCTCCTATTAAAGGAGTCTGTGCATTGCAGGATCTGGTGCTTTTCTGGAGCGATCGGGCTCCTTTCCAAGGGGTCAAAGGATCAAAGGATATAAGCAAAGTTTCTGAAGTGTTTATTCAGTGTCCAGCAAGCCACATTCTAAAGCTAACCATTTTACCAAAATATCTTTTTAGATAAGACATTGCTTGCATAATTTCGAATCTAAATCTATCAGGAAGGAAACTCATTCATTACTTCCGGAAGCAGAATCATCCGTCGCACGTGAGGAGATACATGAGCGTTATCACTAGCTAGAAAAATAGAGCACTGACGGCATATAGTGTCGAACCTGATATAAAGAGTTCCTGAATTTCCGTCAATTCTTTGCCCATCACCCCACATTTTACCGAGTGGTTAGCTGGAAATACTTCGACAACTAGTAGGGGCTATATATATACTTTTAAAGCTCTTTAAATTAAGTGAATATTCATAATTGCAGTAAAGTCATCTGCTTTTGATCATCACCAAAATGCATGAATTCAACAGAACACGATGCAGATTGCAGAAGCATTGAGTACTATTTCTCCTAGTCAACTAAATTAGTTGTGAGATATACGAATTTTGTCCATCTAACTACTTGTTTGTACCACATCATTTATGGCGTAAATTATAATTTGTTGTCGTAATTATAAAAATGTTCGTGAATTTAGAAAGTGCACTCAGACTTATATATTAGCCTCCGATATGCGTAGAATAATCTATTCTTCTAAAAGCTTTAACTGATAGCGAATATATGATGTTGTATACATGGCAAACAATAGTGGACGCAATGTGGGGGACAGCACATTTGATGAGAATTTTCTGCACCAGATTTTAATGTATCATCTCGTCCACCAACACCTTTTTAAATATATTTATATATTTTTTTTAAAAAAAATTTTGACATAAAGATTTTAATGGGGTCTATATTTCGTAAAGATTTTAATGAGATATATAATTTCATACTGATTTTTTTTAAAAAAAGATTTTAAATAGATATTTTGAAACTCTAAATTCTAACGGGTATAAAAATAGTTTTTAAAATCCGTTAAGATGTTAAAATATTAGAGCACAAAAAATTATTTAAATTATTTTTTTTTAAAAAAATTTAATATAAAATTATAAATCTCATAAAAAATCTATAATTTTATATTGAATATTTTTTTAAAAAATATATATAGATAAAATGTTTATAAAAAAAAATATAAAATTCAGTACAGAAAATTCTTATCCAGTGCACTCTAACCTCCACAACCACAAGTCTTCTTCCCCGTCTGATCTATGACAGATGAGAGGCCTTTTAATGAACAGCATGTGGGTTCCACTTTCTTCATTGCTTTCAATAATGTACATTTCTCTCTCTCTCTCTCTCTCTCTCTCTCTCTCTCTTGTTGGGCTGTCACATTATAATTGATATCTTCACTGCATATGAAGGTTAAATTTCATTTCACAATTCTTGATGGAGCATCACTCTGAATCCATTTGTACAGAGGAAAAAATGGACCAAAAATAAATAAGAAAAGCAGTGAGCCATGGTGAGATGGAGAGGAGGATTTGTTGTACTTGGGTTTTGATGTGGATGTTCTCTGCCAACTTCAGATTACTTTCTAGTTACTTAAGTTTTTATGGATCGAGATCCCTGCCCTGTTTGGTGCTATTACTATCTACATGCACTATAAAAAAATCTATTTACATTTTTTTTAAAAAAAATTTAACATAAAAATTATAAAATTTGATAAAATTTTTAAATTTTATATTAATTTTTTTTTTTCAAAAAATACTTATATATGTTTTGGTGCTCCAAAGTTATCGGATAAAGCGGGTTCATAACCGATTTTAAAAACTAAGTAATCTTAGAGTCCCAAAACTATTTAAAATATTTTTAGAAAAAAATGTAATATAAAATTATAAATATTATTAAATATATAATTGTGATGTTCATTTTTAAAAAATATTTTAAAATATGTGTTTTGCGATGGGTGCAAAAAGGGGTCACAGCAAGTGGTAGCAGCGGATTCGCGTCGGTTTTCATGTGCAGAGAAGGGTTTTGCAGATACTTGGGTTTTCAAAAGTACAATAATACATCAACGGTTCAAATCCGCAGCTTGCAGGTGGAATGCATGACGGCCTGCAATTTCACACTTTGATTCTCAAATAAAAGAGCTAAAAATTACACCTTACTCAATATATATTATTGCCTATTTTAATTCTAGCGCTGTATATAATTTAACAGAAATATATCCTCATATCATTTGCAGAGCTAGTACTTGACTTATGAAATACTATAAATACAAATCATTTAATTCTAGCATAGCTATATTTACGACTGAGGGTCTCTAAAAGAAATCAAGGAGTTCGAGCCCGCAACAAACATTTTTTATGAGGAAAATTATCAAAAGTGCATTCTATTCTTCTAATAACAGTAGTCGGCGTCGCATCATCTGTGGAGGTGGAAATATTCATGGGGAAACAAAATAAAAAACGATTATACACATATCTACATACATCCCTTGAAGCACATAATAAAAAAAGATTATATACATATATATCTATGAGATTTATGCTGCTGCACATTAAGAAGAATACATCTAACAAGCCAGTTTCTTCACGAACTACTTTGGATCAATAAAGTTCAAACAACACCTTGAAGCAGCAGAACCAATACCCACAGATCGAGTTCACATTATTTATCTTCCCAGGAATCTGGATCAAATGTGTTCTTTCCTTTCTGTGGTTGCAATTTTTTTTTTTCCTGAGCATATCGGGGCTGACTTGGAGCTTTGGCCAGCTCCTACAGAAATTTTCTGAGAGTTGAATACTTGAATGGGAGTGCAGAATGATGGTCGCCACTGAGGTGCCACGAGTAACTTTTTTCAGAGCTCGACGCAGTGTGAACATCCCAGTTCTTGGGTCTGTGTTTATCGAGGGATGCTTATTTTGGGGTGTAAATCTCTCAGCCATATGCCTTCTCTACTTTCTATAGCCTATGGTGTTCATGAAGACAAGTAGATTATTTTCAGGTCAAAGCAACGCTTTTAAGTTATAGATCTATCTAATTTACAGATGCAGACGTCCTAAATTTAAGAGATGGAAATCGAGCCAACCCTTGGATGAATGCCTATAATCATACAAAAGTAACAGAACTTGAAGGAAATATTATAAAAAAAAAAGAACTTGTTTTACTTGATATCTGAATATCTCATCTTGCTTCAACATAGTTTTCCTAACATAGTCTCCATCTAGTTTGGGAGATCCACCCATGTGCCACCAAATATGGTTGAGACTTAAAATGCTGCAACGCATCCCTCAAATTTCCTTCAATTAATAATCAAAATTGATATCTAAATATATCTAACTATATATTTTTTAAAAACTTTGAATACAAAAGTTGTAGATTTTGATAAGATTTACAACTTTTATTTTTAAAATATTTCTAAATATTTGTTTTGGACTTCAACTTTTTAACGGATATAACCGAATCTTATAAACTATTTTCATTATTATTTCATATCTCCAAAAGTATTTATTTTAGAAATATTTTTTGAAAAATTTTGAATATAAAAATTATAAATTTTATCAAAATTTATAATTTTCGATTCAAAGTTTATCAAAAAAATATATCTTGATATTAATTTTATCATAAATTGGAAGGAATTTAAAGGATGCGTAATAGATTCCGCATCCCGTAGGGTGTTTAGCAGATCCAGAGAGGAAAACAGCTCTGTTACCATGACTGAAATGCCACAGGAAATCAATAATTTAACTATTAAACACTATCATCAGTCTTACTTCTGTAAACAACAATTTAGCTCATTGAGAAAAACAAGTTAAACCACGGTCTCTTTCAAACACGGTCTATACTTTAAGGATTCCCAAAATTTAGAAAAAAAAAAAAAATCATTTTTAAATGCTTAAAGCGAATAACTTGACATACTTTGGCCGGTCTCTTTCTTCTTTACCACTTGTAATCTGAATGTTTTTCTGTATTCTCTCTGTTTGCATAAAATACTTAAAACTGCTAATACTTAATAATGCTAAAAAGAACGATGTAAAGGGGTTGATAAAGCTAACAATTATGTTTGATGAGCTTCAATATAAAAGGAGAAACATGATGGAAGAAATGGATAAGTTATAGAATAGGAAGGAAAAAAAAAAAAAAAAAAAATTCTCACAAGTAAAGGCATAATTTGCAATTATAGAAAATGGTCTGATCCTCTTTTTAACATCTCGTCATTCTGGGAACCGACCTAACAAAATGCAAACACTTTTTACTTAAAATAAAACTTGTCTATCCGAAAATTATAGTTTCAAATTTCATGAATAGTCGAAGTTCTTTGTATTTCAGCATCAAAATTTGGTTTGGTTTTTTTTTTTTTGGCATTAGCTATGTTTATAAATAAAAAATTCGAGAAGCAGAGGAAATTAAGATAAAGAAAGAAAAACAGAGATGTATGAAATATCTTTGGGGATGTCCAAAATCATCAGTCAGACTTTCAAACAAAGCTATCTAAAAATCTCCATCCATTGAATGCCAGATTTCACATGTATTGAATGTAAAACGATTCGCAAATCGTACTAAAACTTGAAAGTAGTCAAATTCGCATTTTCCGGCAATTATTGAACAAATTGATATGCAAAAGATAAAAATTGGGAAATAAGGAAAAAATAAGTCGGGAATTTTTCATAAAAACTAAAAATTGGAGTAGAAGAGTAAAGGAATTTTATCATTTCTGCCTTTACTTTTAAAATATTTGACAAGTCAATCTCATATTTAAATCAATTTCTGATTATATTAACACGACAACAGGTTCCCAAAATTAGAAACTAATTTAATAATTTGGACCTTAAAATGTAAAGAAGACTTATCTATTCTGTTTTTTAAAAATAGAAAAACTATTTATTCGATAAAATAATTCTAAAATAGTCTGAATGTTATATTCTTTTACATCGAGATCGGTAAATCTATCATAGATTTACTGAATTACCGATCGGTAAACCACAAATTTATTAATCTCAAGATATAAAAATTAAAAATCTGACTATTTTTAAATTAAGTATTGAAATCCAATAATTTTTTTAAAAAAAAAATAGAGCTATATGTATTTATTCGAAGCGGAAGGAAAACATGAAGCACAAACGTAAGGAAATTAAGCCCTTGCTGGTGTGGCATTCAGCCTCTATTCTCCAGTTACATCTCAAACCATGCCTGCTCCAGATGGCTTACTCTAGACCTCTGATATCCATAAGGACATGCTCTACAAATTATTATTTTTTTACTGAGGTACAAGATTTTTAAGTAGACATGGAGTCTGTTCTCCTAGCTATTGCACCCGACTTGGTTACTTGGAAACTCTCAGCTACTAAGATCTTCTCGGTAAAAAGTGTCTATCACCGCCTCCCGCTCTTGGGTCGACCGGCAAGCATGCGATTCGTAAGCCGTGCCTTCCGGGTTCAAATTCAGGAGTGTCCTGAAATAGAGATGTGCCCACGCCGCGTATTTTTAACGGATTGCGGGAAAGCTGGTGGCTATGTATTGCAGTACTTCATGTCTGCTCAGAGAGCGGACACCAGGCAGAAATTTTACTCCCTACAGTGCGTAAAAAATTGTAAACCGCAAAGTTAGCGGAGATCTGGAAAAAATTTCGTCTCGTTATCTTTTAAAAAAAAAAAAAAAAAGTTGACTATCACCTTCTTATAGAGGAAGCACAAGGGACCGAATTCTGCTTCCTTTTTGGCCTATGGGAGCTCTGCTAAAGTACAACTTATCTTAAACCCTAAATCCTAACTTGCTTCACACCATCAAATTCTTACCAAAGATAAGTTGCGACGTCAACAACGTCGTTTGCCCACTCTAATATGATGTCCCGAAAATAGCCCAACACTTACTTCTCTCTTGCTCATTTTCCTCTAAGGTATAGAGGCGTCTTTTAAACATTTTTGTGTAGATGGACCGGCCGCTGCCTCTCACTTTACTACCTTCGGACAATCAGGAGGGACTCTTTATACCCTTTTTTTATTCGGCTAACTTGGGACTAGATTTATGTTGCTATTTTCTAGTGCATCTGTCTTGACTGCAACGATTATGTATGTAGTAGATAATTACGAAGTTTTTACTCAGTCTTTTGCTGTATCTCATTGCATCAACATCTCTAGGCAAATATTCGTACGGGTAGACAGGAACAGACAGTTGTGCATGCGCAACTACATCTTCATGGACGTAATCAAGACTAAACTATCGGAACCAACTTTACAACTTCTTTTCTATTTCATAATGCACTTTATTTTTCATTTATTCTTTTTTTTTTTTAATGAACGAGTTGATATGGTGGCGATTATAGTTTGAGCATCCTTTCTCTTTTTAATATAACATGCCTTCTTACTCTCTTTGTACTTATTTACTTTATGCTCTCGGACTGTCTTATATTTTTAATGTAGGCGTGCTTTTTTTTTTTTTAAAAAAAAAAAACTTTATTGAATAGCGTTAAGAAGTGATTTTTGGGAAAATTGTACATCTAACTCCCGCCATTGTAAATAAGCCCCTCCGTAATGGCTTTCGAAAAAAGTGACCAGAAATATAGTTTTCCGATAATTTTTTGTGGATGTGAGAGTTACGATCCGAAATACCAATAAATGGATAAATTAAACTTAGTAGAGACGAGATGTTACTTTCGATCTGGAAAAATTATTAAAACACTGAATGGAACATGAAGTGATAATTGAAAAGGTTGGTGCAGCACACAAAACAAAACGCAAACAAAAAAACAAAAACAAAAAACAAAAAAAAAAAGAGAAAAGTGGAATAATTTCAATGATTTAAGATGAGGAGCCGTGGATATCTTTGCTTATGTTTGTCAGGAGACGTGAGGCGATAGAGATGAGCCATATCAAGAGACGTATGGAAAGGTCAAAAAAAAAAGAAGAAATAGGTGGGAATTATAATAATTACCTTATAATTTTGAATTAAATTAAGAACTATGAAGTACAAGAACATGGTAAATATATTTGGCATTGGGTCATAATAGAAAGTATATGACTAAAACTTGGTTATTGTTGTTATAGAAGAGAGAGAGAGAGAGAGAGAGAGAGAGAGAGTCAATGGAAATTATAGTTGATTCTAAATGAATGTGGTTCTGTTCTGAGATAATGTTGGTGTTAGTACCAAACTTGATTGTGATTTTAAGAAATAATGTCTAAAAACTTTCTACTTTACAAAAATTGTTTAGAAAAATTATTTTTGTTTCTTATAATTACTAAATCAATCTAAATATACATGTATAAGTTTTTTTTAAAAAAAATTAAATATGTAAAAAAAATTTTGATGTACTCTACAACTTTGTTATAGAATGATAGTAGTTATTTCAAACGAAAGGAATTATACTCAGTATGTTAGTTTGCGTTTCGGTTGCTAAAGTGAAGGTATGTATACAACTTCGAATTGCATTTGGATGTAAAACTTGTTAAAAATGTTGTTCTTTTCTGTTTTTTAGATTAAGTTTTTCTTTTGTTTTTTTTTTGTTTGAAGACGGTGATACTGTCTCTTAATTCTTTATTCATCTAGAAGAATTAGTTTCATAATATAGGAATATAAAGTCCTAATAATAAGAAAAATGCTCCATCAGCCAAAAAGTTTGCCAAAAGATCGGCTTCGTATAAATATGCTCGAGACGTACGTGCTATATATGGTGGATAATATTTCTACACTCAATGATCAGATTTCTACAATATTGTGCTGGTAGATAACCGACAAAAAAGTTTAAAATAGTTAAATACGAGCCTTCTATTATCAATATATTTTATTTTTAAAGATTAATTTGTATAATCCTAAAATAGAGAGTTGACATGCCATTTATCCATAAAAGTTTCACTATCTCGTTTTGTAACGAACAGCTAAAATGCATGCACCAGATATAGAAAAATAATAATGAATAATGCAGCTTAAGATGAACGAAAAGTGTCTAGCCTTAACTAGACCGTCACATATCCACGCACCCATTACGTGACCTCCAAATCTACTTCTCCTTATTACTTGGCCGGCTGGTCCTTTTACGGGTCAGTTTATGTGTCTAATATGAATCCACCTTGTAACGTGCTTCCGCTCGACTATAAATAACCGCCTAGCAGTCTTTCGCTCTCTTCGATTGATAGATAGATTCATTCTCTCTTTTCCCTGATTCACTCATCTGACATAGAAATTTGATTGATTGGTTTGTTCGTAATAGGATAGACGAAGATCCCCCGATCGATCTGAGGTTGTTTCTTTGTTGGTTTGATTTGATGGAGATTTGAGGTGGATGGCGTCAGTGGTGGCGGCGGCAGGGCTGCGCAGAGGCCGCCCGTGGAGGTCTGCAAGGGCGTGAATGGCCTCGATAAGGTCGTCCTCCGTGAAGTTCGTGGAAGCTCAACCGAGGTATCATCACTCTTATCTCTCTCACATATTCTGATCGTAATTTGGGGATCGTTTTGATTGGTTATATATGATTCTTATCTGACTGCACGCTGATTTGTGGATTTGATTGATTGGATCTCGCCGGACGGATCTCGATTGATATATTGGCTCGTCATTTTTATTGCCAATTGAGATTGTCAAGAGTTTATTAAAACATCTATAGACGAGAGACGTTTATTGAGCTGAATTCGGCTTACATAGGAGGCCTTTTACTTGTATGGGTCTTAGATTTTGTTGTAATTGAGCTAAATCTCTAGACAAGTTATTCATATTCAATTTTTAATTAGGTAGTGGAAACGCTTGCAATAAGCATGTACTTAGAGGGTTTACTAAACAGGAAAGTTAGTGCTGCTGGATTTGGTTAAGCTTCTCTAATTGTTATGTTTATTCCATCTCGGAGTGGATGAATTTTTTTTTTTTTTTACAACATTGTTTACTTATACTCTCTTTCATTTTAGCACCTAAAAGAACTTGAAAGCATGAAGAAGCCCCGGTAATGTCTCTACCAGAGTGTTTAAGTTTTAAATTAAGCATTACTAATAGTAGAACATAGAAGACATGATCAAATTGCATAATCAACAGGCTTAAGTTGGATTTCTGTTCAACCAATGTATTCTGAACTATGGCAAGTGCATAGTGTGTATTTATTGTTTTACTGCTATAAAGAAGTTTTCTGATGAATCTCTTATGTTTTGAACTAATTCTTCTTTTCCTTCATAGTAAGCCTCTTGTGATTGATATTCACTGGTTGAAGGCACGGACGTTCGCGCGGAAAAAATTGTGGATGTAAAAATCACGGACATTCGCATGAAAAAAATCACGGACGTCCGTGGAAAATATGTTTTCCCTCCGGTGAAATGCGTTTTTTACGGACGTCCGTAATTTTTTTCAGCGGACGTCCGTGCTGAGAACCATTTTTCTATTACCAAATGCTTGTTACCGATAGTGAAGATTAAATGCTACTATTTTCGTTTCAGATATATCTGTACGGGGCCCACGTGACCTCTTGGAAGAATGACCATGGAGAGGAACTACTATTCGTCAGCAGTAAGGTGTGCAGTATGGACTTAGTGGCTTTCTATAGTGCCCTTTTTGTCTTGTTCTTAACCCAACAAAAGTGATGAAGACTTGCTGAGCCTTGAAGAATTAATTTGAACATCAGATCATATTGACCAGGCGAAGTTACTTCCAAAAGACGCCATTCTGTTTGTTATTACAGAACGCAAGTCAATATATTTCCTGAAATTGGTGATACCACCAACAACTACTTCTTAGTGATAAGTTCCGCCGGGCAGGGTCTTGGGAAAATTGGTGATACCAATAGCTGAGAAATGCTCTGTTCTAATTGGGGGTGGTATACGATTGGTTTAGCGTCTTCTGTGAGGTTTAGACTAACTAGTGTCTTTTTATATGCCCAAAAAACAAATAACTTTTGGTCGATCAAACTCAAGCAATAGTGTTGACCTACAGGGAAGGTTCTTGCTATTTGCAGATAATGTAGGGTTATTGTCCCTCTTCTTATAAAACTTAAGGGCATTTGGTGACGTTTGTGCTTTAACCTTCTATTTTTTTGTGCATCTCTAAGTGTATTCCTCCCCCTCTCAGGCGATTTTTAAGCCTCCCAAGCCAATACGTGGTGGTATACCGCTTTGCTTTCCTCAGGTGTGGTTTTCTTCTTATTATTAACGGCATAAGATAAGGTATTTTCGTTGCATACGTTTGCAAATTACTATGTGTTATGCAGTTCAGCAACCTTGGACCTTTAGAATCACATGGATTTGCTAGGAATCGCTTTTGGAGTATTGACACAGATCCACCCCCATTCCCAACACCTATCTCAAATAAGGCTTATGTTGATTTGATTCTCAAACCATCAGAAGAAGATTCAAAGATTTGGCCGCACAGGTGTTGGGCAGATCTCTAAGTTGTTTACGCTGTGTTTCTACATATAAATAATACCTGCTTATATCCTTGATTAAGTTAGTGTTTATTGTTAAACTACAGTACAACCATCAATGATCATTCAAGCCAAATCTTTAACCTTTTGTTGCAGCTTTGAATTCCGCTTGAGGGTTACACTGGGACCTGGTGGGGATTTGATGATGACATCCCGCATAAGGAATACCAATCCAGATGGAAAAGCTTTCTCGTTTACATTTGCGTACCATACCTATTTTTCAGTTTCAGATATCAGGTCTGTTTATGTTAAGCATCCTTGCTAATGCATTTTTTTATTTCTTTTTTCTTGTTTTCTAGTAGTTTATAAAAGAAGCATGCTCCGTTTCCGTGCCTAAACTTTTGTATTTTTTTTCTAAGAATATATTTCTGCCATCTCTGGACTCTAGAGAAACATTTGTGTTAACAATTTTGGCCTATTCAAATGTGCTGAAACACGCCAAGGCATGTATGTCTCCCAGCGGTACGGGCAAAGGGTGTGTGGCTTGGAAGGTGGGAGGTTGGAATACCACTATCACTCCTAGTTTGTTCTAAGAAAGAAAGAAGAAAAATAAGAAAGATATACTGATCAAACAAGCTGTAATCTTCAGATAATGCCATTATTTCGGTTTCCTCTCTTCGTATTTCACTAGCTACTAGTGATCAGATATTTCTTTTCGGTTTCAATTGTTCTATATTTTCAGTATACCAAGAGGCTACACTTTTTTGTCATCCTACTTTCCTTCTTGTGTTTGACTAAAGTAATTCAACATGCCTTCATCCATACTGTTAAACAAGGGGATACCATGATCCTGTTTTTTATTAGATAAGATACTAATAATCCTGATCTTATTTAGATAATTTTGGTTCATTCCTTGTATAGATATGGTTATGCATTTGATTCTGTTTGCCCTCTTGATCTTCTCTATCACGTGAGTCTCCAAAAGGTATGGTCTGTGTATTATGATAAACACTGCTCCAAATGCACCTATTTGTTTGTCCTTTCCACTGTGCATCTAAGAGCACTTTGTGATAAGGTGTAGAAGCACTATAATAGCATCTGCTTATATTTGTCCTTTTAATTCCTTACTCATGGAACTCTTTTCAAACTCTCAAGTTGCTTCAAATCAGTATTTGTTTAACAATAGTGGGTATTCCATGGTTCTGTTATGCTCACACAATTAAAGGGATATGGTACTGGTATATGCGTCACAGGCAGGTACCCATGGAAAGTTAAGGACTATAGGTTATCCAATCTTATGTATGGTGAAGTGGATTGCTGTATTTTGAAGTATGCGAATCGTATGTGGTCGCGACTTTTTAGGAAGCCTAAAGGCCAACTCTCCAACTTAATCTCCATCTCAAATATGTCCGAGAACATAGGTATCCACTTTCACCATTCTTTAAGGGGTTCTCGTATCTATTATTCTCCAACTGATTCGCATCTTCTCTATATTCCTGCACAATCCGCTTCGGCAAATGGCCCTTAGATGGACCCTTGATTTCGTTCTTCTTTCATTTCTCGGCATTTAGGTAAGACTGTCTTTAAGATAATGGTGTAAATCTTTTCCCTTTCTTGAGAGAACGTTGATGCTAAATTTTCTTTGAATATTTTCAGTGAAGTACGGATAGAAGGATTGGAGACATTAGATTACCTTGACAACTTGAACAACAGGGAGCGTTTCACTGAGCAGGGAGATGCATTAACATTTGAATCTGAAGTAAGATTTTGGCAATCATGTAAACTTCCATTCTTGTTATCTTACTGCTGATGATTTCCTTGTTAAAGGTGGATAAGATCTACTTAAGCACACCACCAAAGATTGCTTCTGGACCATGAAAGAAAAGAACATTTGTGGTTCGTAAAGATGGGCTCCCAGATGCTGGTGGTTCCGGCTGATTCTATATTTGTTTATGCAGTTTTGACTCTAGCCTGCTACGACGAATAGATGGTTGGGTGATAAATGTCTATGAATAGTTTGTTCAAGTTTTCTTATGTCTTGATAGTGGTATGGAATTTGGACAAGAAGGCCAAAGCTATGGCTGATTTTGGAGCGATGAGTACAAGCGAATGCTTTGGTAGAAGCTGCAGCAATTGAGAAGCCAATCACACTTAAGCCTGGTGAGGAATGGAGAGGAAGACTGGAGCTCTCTGCCGTTCTTCCAGTTACTGCAGCGGCAGTTAGATCCTCAACGAGTTCTTCAAGGTTTATAAATCTGGTGTATCAATCGCAAAGCTGTACAGGTTTGTATTTTGTCCTTGGCAAAACAATAGCAACCCTAGAGTTCAGAAAGTTTGTAAGTTTCCATATGTTGATAGGGTCTGATTGATTGCTTTGTGTTTGTGGGGCCTACCGCAGGAAGTCTTGTTTGCAACCAGGAACATGGCATTCATTAATTCAAGTATCCCTTCCATATTAAAGCAGTGCAGTATGAGCTCTGAAAATAAGGAAGTGCGTGAGGCAATCCAAGGGGAAAGTAAAAAGATGAGATATATGTAGAATGTGTAAAATGTCGCATGAGTCAAGGAGAACGAATGGAGATCTGAAGAAAATTTTATAAACATATGTAAAATAAGGCTTGTATACTTTTTGGTGCGAATTGTCTTAAAGTTTTTGCTTCCTGTATGTTAATTAGCGATTCATTATCGGTATTTGTAGAGATATTTATACTTTTAGTATAAATAATATTGATGCCGTTGATGGTAAAATTTGGCGTAGTTGATTGGTTGTTTTGGAGCTGGAAATGTGAATTCGCATAAGGCTTGTATTCGTCTAATGGAACCTTTAAATTTGTGACATAGTTGTTGAAAAAGCTGATCTTTGTAGCTGGGCGGTTGCAATGAGATTCGTCGTTTTTTAAACAGATTTTTGGGAGAATTTTGGGTACAAGGTCCAAGGGAGAAGGGCAATTTGTGTTTTCATGCCCCTGTTAATTGATTTTTGTGTTGACTTCCACTTTGGTTTTATCCCTTTCGATCTTAATTAACTTCAACAGTAGGTCAATCAGCTCTGCTGGAAAATGAAAACTCCGTCTTCCATGATCCCCTTCTTCGGTGATCAAAGTACATCTTTCTGCAATATTTTGCTATCTCAGTAACATTTTTTGCCCAAACAAAGCAAAAAAAACGTAAAAAGAACACTTGACGACCTATAGATACTTGGGAAACAATTGGCCACAAATCAACTAGGGGTTGCAATACTTGCTTAGACCTATACTGCTGGCTGTTGGACCAGTCGGACCTGCTTAAAATCTACTACAAGAATTCATTTTTACTGTTGAAGTTCTCACTTCTGGCCGTAACATTTCTGCAATTGTTTTCTTGTCGATTTCACAAGAATAAGCTGCACAAGAATAGGGTGACTTCTGTTTATGTTTCTCTGATCGAACTCAATGCCGATTGCAAATTAGCAATCCGAATCGCCACCTTCAACTTTGTACTGTAGTTTCTGATAAGATAGTGCTTCAAATGAACTAACACGCATTTGCGTCGTTCTCATATTTGCATGAACCAGATATTCAGTTCCCTGTATATCAATCTAATATCTAGTTCAAGTGAAGTATCTCTTCTAGTACATTTAAAATTTATTCAAACACACTAATTATATGCAATAATGGTTATGAGCTACCAAGCAGTTAGTTCTACAACGCCAGTTCACTTGGTTTCTACCTCTATTTACACAGGTGGATAATGGTCAACAAAATATTTGATCAACGAGGACCTCATGCCTTCTAGTGACTCTTAACGTCTAAAAATGGCATGTATACAGAGCAGAAAATTGAGAAATAAGTGATCATAGAAGCTGTACACTTGGTATGGAGAGATAACAGCAGCTGTATGTACACTTGGTATCGTACGCCTCTCTTGTTCGGACCTCATATGTAAATCATATCTTGGGCTTATTTTCCTAAGTTACGAAATCTTATAAAAATATTTTTTAATATAAAAATTATAAATTTAATTTATAATTTTTATATTTATATATTTTTAAAAATAAATACTACAAAATAGATATTTTAGAATTACCAAAACTTTAACAAATTAAATTTTTTTTAAAAAATTCGCTTAAAATCGATAACATATTGAAATTCTAAAATATCAATTTAAAACTTTTTAAAAAAAAAAATTAAATATAAAAATTATAAATTTATCAAAATTTATAATTTTTATATTAAAAATTTTAAAATATTCTTACAATTCTACGAATACTTTTTGTGCAGTGACTGCACTGTAATGGGAGTAATTTTGGGAGCATACATCTTCGGCATAGGTTATGAGCTCGATTCAGAATTTCAGAGGAAAAGTGGTGGATTTGTGCCATAGATGAGACAATCTTAGTCCGGAAGGAGTTGCGTTCTGCTACGCTGCTTTTGCTGCCGCTGCTTCTTCTTCGGGATCTCCAACTCTGACCGCCGGAGCATCTCCCACATCACCTGAACATCGTGGTACCCGCATGTTTGCACGTCGTTCCTCAGCTTCAGTATTCCTCCCCCTGCTCACAAATAATCACCGAGTCATTAAAATTAAAGATGTCGGATCACAGGGTAACTTTGCATAAATTAATTCCAATTGCTTTGTGTTTTCCGCTTTAATATTAACAAGTCGTTTGAATTAATGAATTACGCCGCATAAAGATGGTTTACCTTTGCTGGATCGGTGAGCTTTGAGGCGAGCAGCGACGGCCAACCAGGCGCGGCGTAGCGGCATGGCCACGCGCTGCCACCTGGCCATGAAAACGATCCTCCGACTCCTCTTTATCGGAAAACACCATGCGGCGCTCTCGCCGCTGTCTCTGCCCTCCGCCAGTATAGCCAACCAACGACGTCGATGATCAAGATATATGAACAGAAGGAATCAAAGCAGAGTCACTTTACACTCCTTCTCGACGGATCATCAAATAGGTAAATAACTAAATCGATGTATTCGAGATCAAAATTAATCAGAATTATGAAGGGAATGTATGGATGATGAAATATCCTAGGAACGAAGGAAAACATTCGTCGTCGCTTATAAATAAGTAATAAGACTCTGGCCTGCTGCAGGTTTCCCGGTTTCAGTAACACGATCTACCGTCACGTGGCAGTTGCTGAACGATCCTGTTATTTTTACTGGATTATCTACACAAGCTATAACAGCGATACACTGTTTCAGTCGACGAACCACTGAGTAGTTAATACTGTCGGCTCTTACTTAACGAGAAAGAAGGTGATACGTGGAAGCTTTTTAACGGTGGAGAGTTCACAGACGTCGTCGACGCTTTGTTGACACGTGGATAATGTTGACGTCGAATAGTTGGTGCGTTTTATTTTCAGTCGCGATCAACCCTCTGCGGCCCACGGGCTTCATAAAAGGGATGTCGATAACACACATATCATCATACTATTCTCTTAGCTGAATTTTAAACGACACCTTTTCATATTAAAATTAGCTATACACTTACTTTGAATATATATATATATATATATATATATATATATATATATATATATATATATATATTAGCAGTGACGGACCCAGAAATTTTATACAGGGGTGTCAAGAATATAAAATAATACATGTAAAAATGCACAAGAAAACAAATTTTTCACAAACATATCTTATATAAAGTCAACATTACTATTGTACTCGACGGTTTTTTATATTTTGAAAACGATCTATGATATTATTAGTAAAACTACTAGCTAGTATCAAAATAAATGAAAAAGCATACCAAATCAAAGGACATGCAGCGAAATCGAGTGAAGGCAGCGGTAAGCCGCAGGTGGGACTGGACAGACAGTGTCACAGTGGATGGCGGCGGCAGCTGTCAGGCTGTGCGAAACAGCCGACTTCCGCGTAGGCGCGGCGCCGGCGGCAGCTAGACAGTGCGGGCGGCGGCGTCAGGCTGCGCGGGTGCGCCTGCGGGATGGCGGACGGGCGGAGGTGACGAAGTCCGCGGAGGCGCAGGCTGGACAGCTCAGGCGGCGGCGTAGGACGACGGCATAGCAGCTTGGGGCCTTGGGGGCGGCCCGCGGAAGTCGCAAAGGCGCGAGGATTTTTTTAACGACTCAGCGTGGGCCGGTGGCAGCGGCAGCAACTAGCAAGGATGGCCGGAGTCGATCAGTCGCCGACCGGCGGCACGGCGGTGGCCGGCTCGGGAGGTGGATAGGAGTGGAGATGAGAGAGTTGGGAGATTAGGGATTTAGGGTAAAATGTAAGGCGGCGGGCTTGGTAAAGTAGATAGGAATAGGATTAGGTTTTCAGAAAAAACATTTGAAGAAAAAAAAAAAAAAAAAAAAATCTGTGGATCGCGCGACGCGCGCGTTCGAACTCGCGTCGCACGGTACACATGCAGCGACGCTTACCGCTGCGCCAGTTTCCCGAAATGCTTTTATGAGCTTTTTCTTTTATTAATAACATAATATATATACCCAAAAAGCAGGGGTGTCGCTTGACACCCCTGCTATAAGCGTGGGTCCGTCCCTGTATATTAGGTGGCTTTTCTAATAAATTTCGTTCTGAAATCGAAAAATCCATAGATGGTTCGAAAGATTGGTCAATCAACGAACCAAACATGTAAAAGCTAGGCGAACTCAATTTTTTTGACACCAAAATGGGAACTTCGAGTTCATGGTCTCGTCTTAGGGACCTTTGCTTTGCCCGAACCGGCTGGTCGGTGGATGTAAGCAACTTTTTGCTGTAGAATTTAGATATAAATTGATTTAACAACAAGATATGAAGCACTTTTACAATTCTGGTTGATAATATATTCCTTTTATTCCAAAAAGTTAATTGTTGCTGAGTGCAGTTAGCTCGACTAGATGTAAGGCATTTTAAAAAGTATCCCCATTTAAATTCGGATATGTGGGATAAAATATCTAGCAGAATTTTCTAAAAAAATTTTCTGTAGGAGCTCCTGTTTATGAGATGTCTGTAATCGGATCCTAGAGTGTGAAAGTTTCTACGAGTTTAAAATTCCTACGAGAGCGTGTGCTTGTATTATGGATTCCACGACAATAATCAAAAAAAAAAAAAAAAAAAAGCTCAAGTGGTATCGAATGCTTCCGTAGCATAGTGGTAGTGCGTTCGCTTCGTAAGCGAAAGGTCGCGAGTTCGATCCTCGCCGGGAGCTCGAACTCTTCAGTTTTTCGTCTGTCTGTTTATATTATATACTTACACCAGTATTACGTATTTAATTATTCATTCTCCTTTCTTAGAAAATAAGACCGAGACTTATCCACGCTGGATCTTAAGGACCTCCTTCTTGAATAACGAATTAAATTTATTATGTCACATATCTGTTAATTTTAATCCTCGCGTACACTGATGATTTTTATTTTATTTTTTATATAAATCGCGACCTGTAAGAATGGCCGGCTGCTAGCTCTCTATTAGGTTGACGGCCAAAAGTGAATATCTTTGGCAGGTCTGATATGCAAATAAAGCTTGTTGAAGGAAACTCTGCAGGCATAGTTACCACTTTCTAAAGTACTCGAACAAAATAAAAATTGCACTACTTCCAAAATCTTTCCAAAACATTTTGGGAGTTCTAGAAATTAAATTTAATCTACATGCCGACAAATTTTGGGAGCTCTAGAAATTAAATTTAAGCTAAATCTTTCCAACTCTCTACGGAGTTGCTCGTGGCAGCAGCGGAGGGCTGTCCCAGGCGTCCGGCTAGGGAGCCGCTCCACGCGGTCAGGGGCGGATCTAGTATATATCCATGGGTATCAAATGATACCTCTGCTTTCAAATTAAAATATAGGTATATATATTATATATATACGAAACATATAACGCAAACCATACGACATCACTCCTCCTAGGTTGATCTAGTGGTTTTCAGCGAATTTTGCTTGGGCGTGGTCGTGGAATCGAGCCCCGGTTGCAGCAGGTTTTATTTTTTAGTATTTATAAGAATGAAATGGGCTTTAATCAAGGCCTAATGGATAATAAAGCCTATACTTGTTTAGAACTATATGTTTATATTTTTATTTTCTTTGGAAGTATAATATATATATATATATATATATATATATATATATATATATATATATATATATATATATATATATATATATATTATCAGTAATTTTAATAGTATTTGTTTATATTATTATTTTTAAATATAATTAGAATATATAATATAGTATTTTGATTTAAACTGTTCCTTTTTTTAGGAACTTATTGTAAGAAAAGAAATATAAAGTGCTGTGATTAATGAATGTAGAATCTTAGGTTATTAATATCTCTTCCTCTCAACAACAATGCTGCATAAGCTTCCCCATTCTCCTCCATTTCTCTCTCATAATATCTGTGCCACTCTCTCCTTATATGTTATTATGTTAATCAAGCTGCCTTTGATTTCGCCACTCACAAGCTATTTATCCCGTCTTGCTGATCATCTCCACTTTTATTCGTTAACAAGATTTTATTTGAATAATTTTTAATTAGATTTATAATTTGTAGAATGTTGAGGTATTATTATAAAAAATAAAGAATCAACTCATTCAAATAACTTCGTAGGTTTCCATCCCTCTCTCATAGCATCAGGCAAATAGAAAGTCTATTCTAGAGTATTCTTTGAATATACGTGATGAAGTTAAGATATTATATTCTAAAAGATCATTGTCAACTACGAAATCATAATTTTTCTCAAAGTGAGTTTTATGGACACATGCGTCGTTTTCATGATTTTATAAAAATTCGACGAGGTCAATTACAATGTAATCGGGTTTACTTTTATATTAGTTGTACTTATTTGTTATATGTAATCGACTTTGTTTTGTGAAAGTTATGACCATTATATATAACTGAACTTTTTTTTGTATTATATTTCGATACCCCTGCGTCAAATTTCTGGATCCGCCAGTGCGCGCGGGAGGGGGGGGGATGGTAGACTCTTGCCCATGCATGGCTCCACCGCTGCTCTTCACTTCACTATCGAACCAAACTCCTAATCCACATCTTTCATTACAGTTGCACGTTTTTGCACGGTCCTCTGCAGTAGGGTTCGAACACAGAGAGTTGGCGAAGAAAAACAACTTCATCTATAGCGTGTATGGATATGTATGCAGCTTTCAGAAAGATGGAAGAGTAATTCTTCTATAAATGCGCGGTAGTTTGCTTTTCTCCTCTTTTCAGCAACAGTTTTTTCTTCTTGCATAAGTACCCTTTTTGAGAATGATCCCCAGTTTCTTCCACCGGGCCAGGTCCTTCAAAAAATTTGCCCACTTCGAAAACCCAGACAAAATGAAACCACAACCCTAATTCATCCTCCTCATCCTTGTTTTATCTTAGAGCAACACTTTTGGCCCGAACACTTAACCCAAAAAATAATATGATTTGTGTTTTTTCCACGTCTCAGGATCGGTAAATCATCGAAGCACGGAGAATACCATTCTGGATGTTTTATCGAGCCCATAGTATTTCTATTAATCTTATGTGTATCCACATTATTCAAACAACATGTGCTCTAAGATTTACTGATCCCGAGACACGAAAAGATACCGTTCGGACATTTATTATTTTATCAAGCCGAAATTATGGATGAGCCCCTTGACTCGGTAAAAGTAATTTTTTAACCCCTCCAGATTTAATTTTTGATAACTACTCCCTATTTTTAAGCCTTCTTATTTTTTAACCCTAATAACTAACTCAATTAATTTTCTGACGAAAATATCCTTTCGATTCTTCTTTTCTAATAAGATTTTAATATTTTAAGTCTTTTTCTCCAACGTTTTCTTTTCGCTGCGCCGTCTTCCATAATCATCGTCCGCCGCGCCGTCTTCTACCGTTATCGCCATGACAAACATAATTTTTTTTTTCATATTTTGTTCTTGTTTGATTGTTAGTCGTCGTCCGGCGCACCGTCTTCCATAGTCAACGTAATTTTTTCATATTTTCATATTTTGTTCTTATTTTGTTATCTAATCTTCTCTTCCATCTCCATGGCAAACGTCTTCTTTTAACCCCTCCAGGTTTACTTAGAAAATTATTTTTTTGTATTTTTTTGTATTTTTACGTACCACCGAAAACGAGTTCATCGCATCGCACTAGTCATCGAGTTGCATCCCTAAAATTAAGCAAAAAAATTAGTAAACGGTTAAGGGTATTATAGTTAATTTTATATGTAGAATGGCTAAATAATAAGTAATTTAAAATTAAGGGATTATTATTAAATATAAAAATCGAAAGGGCCAAAAAATAACTTTTCTATAAATTAAGCACTTATCCATAATTTTTCGAAGTATTTTTGTTTATCTTATATGTATCCACATCATTTAATCAATAGGTGCTGATCCAATTTAATTCCCTCTCTGTCTCACCACCCAATTCCAGCACTCTCGGTTGCCCTCTTATGTGTATCCCCACCAATCTTGTGTTTTCAAATTGTTACTATCACCTATCTATATATCTATATCTGCACATTATACTACTATTTGTTTAGTTAGTAAAACATAATTACAATTAATGTATTTTTTTTCTTTAATTTCAAGAATTTTTAACCTCTCTACATCTCTTTCTGTATGTTAATCTCTCTCTCTCTCTCTCTCTCTCTCTCTCTCTCTCTCTCTCTCTCTTGACTTTCTGTTACAACTTTATCTTTCTTTTTTGTCCTTCTCTGAATATCATCTTTAATTATACGATCCGTTCTTTTTACTTGCAGGATAAATTAAATCCCATTAATGTTGTTTGGTGAAGCCTCTTTTTTATACATCTGTAAATCCGAGGAACCCTAGTTATTGCCTTCTTTTCACTTCTCCTCTCTTGCCTTCATATCACACCCCAAAGCTTCTTCCTCACTTCTTGTTCCTCCACAGTGTTCTTCCCCGTTCTATTAATGGAGTGTAGGAGGTGGGCTCGAGCAACCACGGCTGCATGTCTCATCCTACTGTTGGCAACCATTGTTTCCTACGCAATTGCAAAGCAGATTCGCAAGAATCACCACCATGTGACAGCTACGAGAACTGCCGCTCAGAAGAGCTCTTTTTCTTATTCCTCCATTAATGGAGTTTCGGCGGCGAAGCAATCGAATCGGTGCCGGTACAAGAAGCTCGGATTATTCTGCAAAAGTTCAAGTTCTTTGGTTGATGATGATAAGAGAGTGGTTCAAACAGGTCCAAATCCACTGCACAATAGATGAAGAAATCTACGGGTACGTACGTACTGCGTAGTTTAAACTAAAGTTATCAGAGAGATATCATAATTAAGTTAAAGGACATGATAAGGAGGAGAAGAAGATGAAGAAGACGATCGACGATGGGTGTTAATGATCAATGTGGGTTTTGGAAATCTTCTGCTTCATTTTCTTCTTTTTTCTTGATTTTTCTTGATTTTTTTTGTTTTTTTTTGGTTTGATTTCATGCATCTGTGACACCTCTTGGATTGTACATCTTGATGTTCAATGGTTATATATAATTATTGTAGCTTCTTTTAGACTTAGTTAATATAATCGAAATTATAAGTAACTACGCAGAAATTTTAAACTTTGTATTTTGACATTTATTCGTTTTTCTGGAAACATTTCTTTCTTTTCCCCAAATTTTAGAGCAATTCACACCTCAGAAATTCTGAGGTTAATAATAAGTACATATGGGATAAAAGCATGCGAATTTAAAGTGCAATAACTTTGATGATGTGGATTAATTAATAACTCCTTGATCCAACTAACTCTGAAAGCAACAAAAAAGCATGTGTGCTAACTAATTACTAATAATGAAGATCGGTTTACAGTTGACATAAATTTGAAATTGATTGATGTGATCTTTATGGTTTCATTTTTATGTATTATTTAGCTTTTTTGAGGTTTTTACTTAAAGGATTAATTGTATATAAGTCTTTTGCAACTTCTCAAAAATCAGTCAGTCACACCAGAAAAATCAAAACTATTATTATTATTTTTTTTTTATTTTTTATTTTTTAAAGATTAGAATGGGGAAAACCTGCCCGTAACCGGCCCTCATTCAAGCGACCGTCGTAACAGATAAACCCACGGATGGCACCGATCTCTGTTCCAAAAACTAATTTAAAAGCTAGAGAATGATTTGAGAGATTTTTAGTCAAAGAGGGACTGATTTGGCATTGGCTTTTTTTAAATAAGAAGATGACCACCTAGCAATACTCAACTCATAACATCATTCATCTCATATTATGCGTGGCTACTTATAACCTCATGCAAGACGGCAAAAATAAAATTTTAAAAAAAAAATCTAATGACAAGTATAGTGCTCGAACAAATCATGAACTCAATCCCTTTTTTTTTAATGATAATAGTTCTTCATGTTATAGTTCAATTTAAAAACTAATTGGCTTCGCGCGGATACATTGTTTTGACTAAGTTTTAGGCAATAAACATTGATATGTTATGCAATTGCACCTAAAAGTACTTATATTAATTGCATTCCTCCCTCTCTAGGAATCGTAGTTATCTCAACATCAACATGCATGCGCTTCGAAACATCAAATAGGACGGCAAGAGGACACCGACACTAGTTTTCATCATATAACAATGTTATTTTTCATCATGCGATACCAATTTATTTTTCAAGGTGCTATACTACCCATGATTTAACAATAAGCACATCAAATACATTACAAAGCCATGACAAGGCTCATTTAGACAACAAAAAAAAAAAAAAAAAAAGCTTTTAATGGGAAGTTTTTTGCTTGAAGTGTTGATACATCATTTCATTGGGCAGACATCACCACAGAGCCGTGGTCACTGCAGAGCAGTTTTTTTAAGTAGCTATTTTGGAATTCCGAAGGTAACGAATTTTAACACTATTTTTAAACTTTCATCCTAAAATATCTATTTAAAATTATTTTTTGAATAATTTTTAACATAAAAATTATAAATATTATCAAAATATGTAATTTTTATTTTAAATTTTTTTTGAAAAAATATATGTACACATCTCGAAATAGAACGGATGCAGCGGAAGGGAGAGGGGGCAGCCAATCCCACTCCTTCTACCATTGTCGGTTGCAGCATCTATTTATTTGTTTGTCTCCCACAAACTGTTTCCTCTTATTCTAAATTATAATATTATGTCAACTTTCATTATTATATATGATGATGGGACGGAATAAATTGTTTTGCTGTACCAAATATGTATCTCGAAATGGTAGAATCGTTTGGCCATGATTGTGTAAATGATCCATATAACTCTTTCATGTGCCTCAGTTTTATATAATTATTTGCGACCATCTTACAATACCCTGTTTCTGAATTTGTAAATTCTGATAGACAATTGACACAACTTAAGAACTCTATAAAATTTGAAATACATTCATGATGAATATAGAGAGCAATGCTATTGGACCTAAACAATTATCTCGAAAAGTAGTTCGTTTGTGTTTCTCCGTATCTCGGAATTGGTAAATCTACAATTTATCGATCCTGAAATACGAAAAACGCCGTTCGGACTATTTTCGGAATATTTTATTGGGCCAAATAGTATTTCTGTTATATAAATACTAGACATCGCATTTGTGATGCATGCGCCAAAAATAATTAGAAACTATTTTTAAAATTATATTTGTAAAATTTATTACTTTTCTAATTTATAATTAGAAAGTATTTTCAATCCTCTCAATTATAATAGTCTATTAAACAAATCTGCAAATAAAAAAGAATTTAATCTGAAAATTATAAAGGAATAACGAGGAGATGAAAAAATAGACGGTGTTATGACTTTTTACGAAATATAGCAATACAATATTCATGATGATTATAATATATAATTTAAATTTAAATTAATTATTAAATAATTATATTGAAATAAAAGCTCTTATTTTTATTATATAAATACTTTTGTCTGGTGTTATCTCATTAGTAGTCACAATCACATGAAATAAGGATAGATAGTCATCATCGGCAAGGGAGGGGGAAAGAATCGATGACGTTCTTGCAATCAAATTTCAACTTCACATCTGCAATATTCGGTGGTTTCGTGATGGAGCATTCGCAGGATTCGTAGAAAGGTTGTATGATTTTCATGGATTTGAGCTCCTGCAGCTCCCTTTTTAATTTCTGATTCTCTTCCCTCAGACTCTCACAGCATCTCTTCAGGACATCGTATTCCACCTCTGTCTGCTTCACCTTTGTCCTGCCAAATATATTACATTTCATATTCATGTCAATTATATATAATATAACGATCTCCGATCTTTTTACTTCTAATGCATTTAATAATATATATATACCTTGCTCTTTTGTTCTGGAACCAGACTTCTACTTGTCTAGGGAGTAGGTTCAACCGCTTTGCTAAATCGCGCTTTCGAGTCTGCATTTTGTCATCAAGTTCATCGTTTAGAACAGCAGCAAGAAGAAAATATATAACAATAGAGATATTCTTATGTGTAACGGTTACACCACATCACTCCGTAAAACGGTCTAAAAAATCTATTTAAAAATATTTTTTTAAAAAAATTTTTAATACCAAAATTGTAGATTTTGACGAGATTCTACGACTTTCGTGTTCAAAATTTTTTTTAAAAATAATTTTAAAAAATTTTGACTCCAAAATTTAACAGTGAAGCGGAGTAAAAACAGTTTTAAAATCCGTTAAATTTTAGAGCTCTAAAATATTATTTAAAAATATTTATTTAAAAAATTTTAAACACAAAAATATAGATTATCAAAATCTATAATTTTATTTAAAGAATTTTTCAAAAGATAATCGAGTAAAACGTTTTTTTATTTTATTTAAATACGAGTGGAATATATGCTGAAATGGCGTAAATGTTTTATTGTGAAATTTTGCATAACAATAATGTCATGAAAATAAAATGGTTATGAATACCGAAGAAATAGTTCGGTGCTCTCTGAAGCTATCTTCGAGGAGAGCGGCCTGTTCTCTCGTCAACCTGAGCTTTCTCTGTGTGTTAAAATTGCTGCTGCTGCTCCCTTCTGCGCCTGATTTGTAAACTTGCATGAACATGGCGTCTTTGTTTTCGACGCTTGAGCTTTCTGAACACACCTTCTCCTTCGCCGATGATGATTCATCCTCATTCTCTTCCGGCGAAAACAGTCTATCAAATTTTACGGCTGGTGAATTCATCTTTCGCTTACCGAGTTTGTTTTCGTCGGAAGAGTACCATCCAAGGCAAAGATCCGTGTTGCAGTGCTGTTGTTTCTCCATGGCAAGAAACTCCATTGTTCCTTGAGGGTGACGAGCTTCTAATGGAGAGAAGAAGAATAATAGTAGTGGTGATTTAAATAGGGTTCATAAAGAAAAAGTTACTGTTTCTGAATTGGGGAGCATCAAATCAAGAATCAAGAGCGTTGGAAAACGTTGGTATTGGTAAGAAACAACTCTAAATTAAACCCTTTTTATTAATCTCACCGTCAGTTTTTATCTTTCTCTTTCTTCTCCAAATTTATTGTAGTTATTATACTCTCTTATATAATATATATTAGAAATATCATTAAAATGTATACATGTTGTGATATATCTTAGTATCATAACTCGTCAAACGGGGTAAACATAATATCAACCGACTTGTTCCCGGGTGCCCGCTACCCGTTCCCATGCATTGTTTTTTCTTTTCTTTTCTTTTTTTTTTTTTTTTATAAATTTGGGAAAGACAAGTACAAGCCATTTTGTTTTAAATAATAGTTTACATCCAGGTAGAGGAGCCAGATACGTTAGCATTTATAAGCGCACATTATTAATATAAACTATTAGCTTCAAGTGTCTTATTATGGACTTCAATTTCTTTTGGTCTGAAAATATAAAAGTCGTAGTAATGTCATAATTTTACAAGTTATTGGTAAAAATTTGTAAAAAACGAGGGGAGACCCGTTTGAACTTTGAACACATCTTCCTAGACAGGGTAGTAACCGAATAAACAACTAATTAAGAGGAAGATCAAACACAATCAGTTCAAAATTCCACATTTTATGGTATCTAATACTGCTTCAGAGCTTCAATTTATGAAACATTGAGAACGTAGATGTTCTTCAACACCACTCCATACACAAATGAGACCTTTACAGGAAAATTTTACGCGGAAAGGAAAAAAGTGGAGTTACATTGCAAAGGAAAGAAACCGATGAAAGTTCTGTCGACATGACATCTATACAACAGTAAGTAGAAAAAGTAAAAGAGGCATCCTTTTAATATACGACGACATTGACGGCATCTTTACAATTGTTCGGTTAGATTTAGTTACGAGAAGACGAACATTTTCTGTCAGGCCGGGCTCTATAATTTAGTCGCCATCTAATCTTTGCCCTCTAGTCTCTGTTACTCCAATGTCGAATCTTTCCATCGCCTTTATCGTAGCATCTGCTACTTTGTCGCTGTTTCCATCTCCCAGCAAGAAACGAACCACGACGCAGGTGATGTTATCGGCGCTTCCTCTTCGAATCGCTTCTTGCATCAATGTCTTTGCCGCCTGTTCTGGTTCATCAATTGGTTTGATCATGGCCACAGCCTCCTGAAATAGACAATTCGGTGCAATAAAGTCATCTAACAGCATTTCTTCAACAAAGTACAGAGAAATTCTTCAATATGTACCTCATTGGAGACAACATCCCACAAACCATCACTTGCGATGATGAGAAACTCAAGAGAACCATCTACCACTTCTTCCTACATATACAAAGCAGTTGTTATCAATTTATAATGCAGCGTGAATTCTACAATCAGAGTGGCAGCATTTCAAAATTCTTAATGTATTAATACCCAACTTTAATACTAATTACAAAATTTTCAGTTCAGAAGTACAAATAGACAATACTTATCACACACATAATTCTAAATACAATATTCTTAGCTAGCTGTAAGCGACATGGAAATCGTTAAGCAATACTTAGTGTTAAATTTGCTGCAAAGGTGGATTTTTTACCTGAATTTCAGGGTCTGCAACAACATACTGCTTCAAAAGCTTATCACCAAATGCACGGGAAACAGCCAGAACACCACCAACCCGCCATGTTCCTGTTTTCATCCAGTAAAAGTTGCAACCTAAGTGAAAAACATATGTAAGAGAAAAAAAATCCTTCTAAAGTGTCCTAATGATTACCAGCCCAGATCACAAAACCTCCAGCGTTCTCGATCCTCTTACGTTCATCTGTACAGTCAGGCTTATGATCTCTTGATACAGCTATTGCTGCAAGAATCAGGATTTATTATCAAGTGACACACAAAAGCATCTTCAATTAAACAAAAAAAAAAATCAGGTCATATCGTCAACATGAAGCCCAAAAGTACTAATATTTCCAATTGTAGACTCCCATTGAAGGAAAATGAACAATTTACTGACAGAACATCCTTTGTGTTTAATGTGGAGACTGTACATACTTGTAACAGGATAATATGACAAAAGTTCCTAGACAAACAAAAAAGTACCCAAAAAAAAGAAAGGTCTTTTAGTATAAGTTTACCCTGCCCTCCCCTGCAGATAACAGCCCTTGAATCGCCAACATTTGCGATAAGCGACGGTCTCCAACCAATATAGCGGTTGAAGCAGTAGAACCAGCATCACGATTCTGATTAATATCAGACTTTAGAAATTCGGAGTCGGTATGGTTGTATGCGTCAGCTATTGCAGAATTGTAATTTGTCAAAGTAACTTCCTCCATTAACTGTGACAAATCATATGTGAGTTGAAAGGACAAACATGCCCAAAATAAGACGTACCTATAGCCGATTTGGTATCAGAAATAAACTTTGGATGTCTGATCAAATTACTAAAAAGATTCTGTTTGACATATTCGGCTGCTCGAGCACCACCATGACCTAGATAATACAAAGCATATGAATATACCTATAGATAGATGTAGAGAAGTTGGGCATCTCAACAAGTCCAGGTAAAACCGCCGAAAAAAAAAAGCAAGAGACTTACCATCAAATACTCCAAATAAACCAACAATCTCTCCATCGACGCCATCTACTCTAGTTTCATAAAAGTCCTCCATCGAAGACCGTTTCCCGGGACAGCTCGCGTACCCATAACTGAACTTTCCATTGTGGCTGTTAAAGAGCAAGTACCCATTGATTACAGCTCATTCATCATTATGCTGGGTAGAGATCGAGATGTTTTTTCTTCTTTCTTTCTTCTTCATTTTCTTGTTTTTTTTTTTTTTTTTTTTTTGCCCTTTTTTAAGAGAGATAAAGCTAATAATAAGGTTAGCAAATTATAAGTTCCTTATATCCGCATGCTTCTAATTTCAATGAGACAATATGAATAAATTGGTCAAACCAATTCAATGTTTTACAGATAATTTGTTAATGTAGGACCATATGAATCCATTGAGTGTTCATTCCTGCTAATAATGTCACTGTCGTTAGATTTTCATGACTAACCACAACCGTACAATTTGTATAATTATCTAAACCATGTGATAGAAAACTGACTAGCCCAAAACAAATTCTCTAGTCCCACACACAGCTATCCTTTGCATTTGATAACCAGTACCATCCAACAAGTTATCAATCAGATTAGCAGGATGACATATAACATGCCTTAATCTAACGCAGGTAGTGCCTTAGTCTCGAAATTTTTTTTTTTTAAAAAAAAAAAAAAAAAAAAAAAACGTTCTATTATGAGCTTACGAGCGTCACGTTACATGGAGAGGACTACGTAAAATAAAAAGCAAAAGATTTCATCATCTAATATAATGCCATTAGTTCCCTAACATTAATACATATCTAACGAACATGAAACATAATCCGTATATTTCATAAACTACTGGGAAGCTCAGCGATTAAGTTCACTGGTATTAGCACTCCTCAGAAGAGGGAATTTGCAAATTCCCCGTGGTGGCAATCAATGAGCCAATGGTGCCCTGTACTCTACTTTGTGAGTAGGAGGCTTCCCAAGGCAGGATTTATCTGTACCCAAACCATACCGTGGCCGACTTAGAGGCAGGTTTCTCCTTGTTATAACGAAGAAAATAAAAATAGAGAATTCAATGAAAAATAAAAAGTAAAATAATCACCTGAGACCTCCGCCGGTGGCAATGGAGCTAGTCGCAGTAGATATACTGCTAGGAACATTGTTGGATGGTACGCGGTTCAAAAACCCCATTTTCTGCATTGCCTCTCAATATTTCTTCTCTCGAATCGCAATAAAGCCTTCAGCAAAATCAGAGGAACTCAAATTCAAAAGTAAAAGAATAAGAGGTCATCTCCTTGATGAATTAGAGCTGTAATCGCAAAATCCAAGCATGACGATCGAAGAAAACGGGGTAAATTTCGACAATTTTGGGGTAAAAAAGGGCGCAAATTGGAGGCGGAGCGAAGGAGAAAAAGGTGGCGGTTTTGGAGGTTTGTTTTGTGGTGCGCGGGTTCGCAAACAGATCACAAAACCGCAAAATTCGTATTAACGCCTTTAAATAGTCAAACCCTTAAAAAAAGGTTTTTTGACGAAAAAGTTCATATTTTACGACATCCTGTCATATAAATTCTTATTATTAAAAGTAATAAAGTTATTTTAATATTTTATATATATTTTAGTGTATTTTATTACTATTGTATTTCGAAAAATATTTAAAAACTTTTTAAATGCATATTATTAAATTAATATTTTTATAATTAGTAAATATTCTGGAATTTTAAAATATTTATTAAATATATATTTAAAAAAAATGATATAAAATTTATATAACAAATCAAAATATATCTATTCGGTATTAAGTTTTGTTTAGAAAATATTTATGTGTATGTGTTTCATTTCAATTGAGTAGTTATTTGAAAAAATAGTTTGAACTTTTTTAAAGACTAATGCCCTCCCTCACCTCTTTCCCAACAAAAAAAAAAAAAAAAAAAAAAAAAAAGTTGAAAGTGAAGTTTGATTATACGTGGTCGTCTAGAGTTTTCCAAACTTTTTGGTCAAAGAAAAGGAGTTGTTGTATTGCTTTTGACAATTTTAGATCATTGATACTTGGACCAAGATAAATTTGTGCCATCAATAAATCGGTCGCTATCGGAATCGACATGCGAAAGGGATCGGTCCTATAAATCAAAGGAATTGTGGACAACACGCATTGATGGCTCAGTCATGGATATAATGATGAAAGTTGTTCAAAATTATTAAATATATAAATATAATATTAAATAAGAACTCCGGCTGTAGAGCCGATTTTTTTAATATTCCGTCAAATTTCTAAAGCCAAAATTTAGTAAATACCCCTCTACTATATATTTTTGGGCACTCATACTCCTATACTTATTTTCGTGACTTTCATACCCCTTTACTATTAGTTTGAAAATGCGATACTCCTTAAAAGAATTTAGGTGTTAATTACGCTGATGTGGCACCAATTAAGCATTATTTAATTATTTTTTTAATATAAACATGGGTATTTTTTAATATCCAACTAATGTTAAAAAATAATAAAAAATATTAATTAGTGCCACGTCAGCAAGATTAGTGACGTGTCCGTCTAATTAATCGAATAAGGACATCGCGTTCCTAAATTTGAAGTAGAAGAGTATGAAAGGTCCCAAAATAAGTTGAAGGGTATGAGCGTCCAAAAGTCTATAGTAAAGGGGCATTTACTAAATTTTGGCCAATTTCTAATAATGAGCTTAATATGAGGAGAGTGGATTGTATTTGGTAAAGCCATCGGCGCGTGTGGCGAAAATTCGAACCGCTCATTTATCGTGCTTATATTACAAGAGTTTATATATAATTATGTCGATTTATTTGATTTATTAAATATTTTTTAAAAAAAATTGAATTATAAAATTATAAATTTTGATATTAACTACTATAATTTTTTATAAAATATTTAAAAATAGGTCAAATAAGTTGATGTAATTTTTATATAAAATTCCGTGATATGTGTACAATAAATGGACGGTTCAAATTTTCACCACAAGAGGCTGATTTGTACGGACCCTTGACAGATGGGACTGATCTGCCATTTCCTCTTTAAAAAATATAGTCCCTTAAAAAAATAAAAAATAAAAGGATGATGCCTACCGTGATAAGAATTACTCCATATTTCTAATAAAATTTCGTGCACCATGTCGAAATAACTAGACTAACCAGTACTGTTATTTAAAAAAATTGGCATTGCCAATTTTGCTTCCACCATGTAATAAATGGTAAGAAAAACATGATTTTCATAGTGGACCTAGTGGTAGAATCTTATCCAAATAGAATTCTGATCCCATATGCTCGTAAATATGGGATTACAGTACTTACGAGCGTAAGGATAAAAAAGAAAAAAAGAAAAGAAAATTACTATCCACCCCCAAACTATAAAACTTACTAATGAAAAATGGTTCGCTGCAAGGGGAAACGCGTTTCCCACGGATATCCGTGACAAATTCCGTGCGGATATCCGTGCGATTAACCAGCGTCCCTTACTAATCAACCCCTCTCCCATCACATCTCCATCACATCAACCATCATTACCAATTTCAACTGCATTCGGACAAAAATACCCCTAGCTATTTGGATACCGAGGTCATCTATTTAGAAGCATTTTTTGAAAAAATTTTGAACATGAAAGTTGTAGATCTCGGCGAGATCGACAACTTTCATGTTCAAATTTTTTTCAAAAAATGCTTCTAAATAGATGTTTTTGATGTCCGAACTATTTTCAGCGGATTTCGGACCGAGGTCTACACTTCGGACCCCAAAATACATATTTAGAAATATTTTTTAAAAAAATTTTGAACATGAAAGTTATAGATCTCGACGAGATCTACAACTTTCATGTTGAAAGTTTTTCCAAAAAATGCTTCTAAATAGATATTTTCGATATCCGAACTGATAATACATACGAGGATATTTTCGTCCGAAATTTTTTGAAACAGTAAATGGGGGGCCTATAAGTAGGGGTGAAAACGAGCCGAGTTCAATCGAGTCGAGTACCACTGTGCTCAAGCTCGGCTCGATTGGTTTAGCTCGAGCTCAAACTCGAGCTCAAGCTCGACGAGCTTCAAAGGCTGAGCTCGAACTCGACTCGACTCGATAAATCTAAAGCTCGAACTCGACTCGAACTCGGCTCAATTGTATCAACTGAACCGAGCTTGAGTCGATTCGAGCCGAACTCGAATCGAGCTCGGCTCGATTGCATGAATTAGATCAAGCTCGAGTCAAGCTCGAACTCGAACTCGCTTAAATAATTTTGTTATAAAAATATTTGAATAAAATAAAAAGCTCGTTTAGGCTCGCGAGCCTAACGAGCCGGAGTAACACAATGCTCAAGCTCGGCTCGTTTAGTTACTCGAGCTTGAATTCGTGCTCGAACTCGACTCGAGCTCGATAATAATCGAGCCCGAGCCGAGCTTAAACGAGTTCGAGTCCGAGCTGCTCGTGAGCAGCTCGGCTCGTTTTCAGCCCTACCTATAAGTAATAGGGGGGGGCTGATAAGTGAAAATGAAAGTATAGGGGTGCTGATAAGTAAATCCCCCAAAAAAAAATGTAATTAGTTATTGCAAAAAATTTTAAAAATTATAAACCAAAATATAAATTTTGATTAAAATTTTGATAGAAAAGTACGTTTGACTTTTATTATTTATTTGGTTTTGGAAAGTAAAAATAAAATATGAATAAAATAATTTAATATATATTATAAATAATAATTTTATATTATTAATATATAATATATTAATATATAATTAAAAATATATATATATTATTAAAAGTTAATAATTTAATAATAGTATATTTTTTATATTATATAATAATAATCTTATATTAATGTAACATATAAATAAAGTATGAACATATAATATATAACTAAAATATTTATATAATATTAAAATATATTATAAATTAATAATTAATTACTTTTGTTGCGATTATTGTTATTATTAATAATATAATATTATAAAGACATATATTAAGATATTGGTAAAATACAACATTAATATTAACATAGAATATCATTAAACCTAGTTGTTAATAATAAGTATAATAATATATTAATAAAATAGTTAATAAATAACTTAAATGATATAAGATATTGAATAATAGTATTAATATTAAAATAGAATACTATATCATTAAAAATATATTATTAATAATAATTAATCTATTATTAAAAATATGTTAAATTAGTAAATATGAGTGCCCATCTACTATATATTTTTGGGCACTCATACTCCTATACTTATTTTCGTGACTTTCATACTCCTTTACTATTAGTTTGAAATGCGATACTCCTTAAGAGAATTTAGGTGTTAATTACGCTGATGTGGCACCAATTAAGCATTATTTAATTATTTTTTTAATATAAATATGGGTATTTTTTAATATCCAACTAATGTTAAAAAATAATAAAAAATATTAATTAGTGCCACGTCAGCAAAATTAGTGACGTGTCCGTCTAATTAATCGAATAAGGACATCGCGTTCCTAAATTTGAAGTAGAAGAGTATGAAAGGTCCCAAAATAAGTTGAAGGGTATGAGCGTCTAAAAGTCTATAGTAAAGGGACATTTACTAAATTTTGGCCAATTTCTAATAATGAGCTTAATATGAGGAGAGTGGATTGTATTTGGTAAAGCCATCGGCGCGTGTGGCGAAAATTCGAACCGCTCATTTATCGTGCTTATATTACAAGAGTTTATATATAATTATGTCGATTTATTTGATTTATTAAATTTTTTTTAAAAAAATTGAATTATAAAATTATAAATTTTGATATTAACTACTATAATTTTTTATAAAATATTTAAAAATAGGTCAAATAAGTTGATGTAATTTTTATATAAAATTCCGTGATATGTGTACAATAAATGGACGGTTCAAATTTTCACCACAAGAGGCTGATTTGTACGGACCCTTGACAGATGGGACTGATCTGCCATTTCCCCTTTAAGAAATATAGTCCCTTAAAAAAATAAAAAAATAAAAGGATGATGCCTACCGTGATAAGAATTACTCCATATTTCTAATAAAATTTCGTGCACCATGTCGAAATAACTAGACTAACCAGTACTGTTATTTAAAAAATATTGGCATTGCCAATTTTGCTTCCACCATGTAATAAATGGTAAGAAAAATACATGATTTCAAGTGGACCTAGTGGTAGAATCTTATCCAAATAGAATTCTGATCCCATATGCTCGTAAATATGGGATTACAGTACTTACGAGCGTAAGGATAAAAAAGAAAAAAAGAAAAGAAAATTACTATCCACCCCCTCAAACTATAAAACTTACTAATGAAAAATGGTTCGCTGCACGGATATCCGTGACAAATTCCGTGCGGATATCCGTGCGATTAACCAGCGTCCCTTACTAATCAACCCCTCTCCCATCACATCTCCATCACATCAACCATCATTACCAATTTCAACTGCATTCGGACAAAAATATCCCTAACTATTTGGATACCGAGGTCATCTATTTAGAAGTATTTTTTGAAAAAATTTTGAACATGAAAGTTGTAGATCTCGCCGAGATCTACAACTTTCATGTTCAAATTTTTTTCAAAAAATGCTTTTAAATAGATGTTTTTGATGTCCGAACTATTTTCAGCGGATTTCGGACTGAGGTCTACACTTCGGACCCCAAAAATACATATTTAGAAATATTTTTTGAAAAAATTTTGAACATGAAAGTTATAGATCTCGACGAGATCTACAACTTTCATGTTGAAAGTTTTTCCAAAAAATGCTTCTAAATAGATATTTTCGATATCCGAACTGATAATACATACGAGGATATTTTCGTCCGAAATTTTTTGAAACAGTAAATGGGGGCCTATAAGTAATAGGGGGGGCTGATAAGTGAAAATGAAAGTATAGGGGGGCTGATAAGTAAATCCCCCAAAAAAAAATGTAATTAGTTATTGCAAAAAATTTTAAAAATTATAAACCAAAATATAAATTTTGATTAAAATTTTGATAGAAAAGTACGTTTGACTTTTATTATTTATTTGGTTTTGGAAAGTAAAAATAAAATATGAATAAAATAATTTAATATATATTATAAATAATAATTTTATATTATTAATATATAAATATTAATATATAATTAAAAATATATATATATATTATTAAAAGTTAATAATTTAATAATAGTATATTTTTTATATTATATAATAATAATCTTATATTAATGTAACATATAAATAAAGTATGAACATATAATATATAACTAAAATATTTATATAATATTAAAATATATTATAAATTAATAATTAATTACTTTTGTTGCGATTATAGTTATTATTAATAATATAATATTATAAAGACATATATTAAGATATTGGTAAAATACAACATTAATATTAACATAGAATATCATTAAACCTAGTTGTTAATAATAAGTATAATAATATATTAATAAAATAGTTAATAAATAACTTAAATGATATAAGATATTGAATAATAGTATTAATATTAAAATAGAATACTATATCATTAAAAATATATTATTAATAATAAGTATATTAATCTATTATTAAAAATATGTTAAATTAGTAAATATGAGTGCCCATCTACTATATATTTTTGGGCACTCATACTCCTATACTTATTTTCGTGACTTTCATACCCCTTTACTATTAGTTTGAAAATGCGATACTCCTTAAGAGAATTTAGGTGTTAATTACGCTGATGTGGCACCAATTAAGCATTATTTAATTATTTTTTTAATATAAACATGGGTATTTTTTAATATCCAACTAATGTTAAAAAATAATAAAAAATATTAATTAGTGCCACGTCAGCAAGATTAGTGACGTGTCCGTCTAATTAATCGAATAAGGACATCGCGTTCCTAAATTTGAAGTAGAAGAGTATGAAAGGTCCCAAAATAAGTTGAAGGGTATGAGCGTCCAAAAGTCTATAGTAAAGGGACATTTACTAAATTTTGGCCAATTTCTAATAATGAGCTTAATATGAGGAGAGTGGATTGTATTTGGTAAAGCCATCGGCGCGTGTGGCGAAAATTCGAACCGCTCATTTATCGTGCTTATATTACAAGAGTTTATATATAATTATGTCGATTTATTTGATTTATTAATTTTTTTTAAAAAAATTGAATTATAAAATTATAAATTTTGATATTAACTACTATAATTTTTTATAAAATATTTAAAAATAGGTCAAATAAGTTGATGTAATTTTTATATAAAATTCCGTGATATGTGTACAATAAATGGACGGTTCAAATTTTCACCACAAGAGGCTGATTTGTACGGACCCTTGACAGATGGGACTGATCTGCCATTTCCCCTTTAAGAAATATAGTCCCTTAAAAAAATAAAAAAATAAAAGGATGATGCCTACCGTGATAAGAATTACTCCATATTTCTAATAAAATTTCGTGCACCATGTCGAAATAACTAGACTAACCAGTACTGTTATTTAAAAAATATTGGCATTGCCAATTTTGCTTCCACCATGTAATAAATGGTAAGAAAAATACATGATTTTCATAGTGGACCTAGTGGTAGAATCTTATCCAAATAGAATTCTGATCCCATATGCTCGTAAATATGGGATTACAGTACTTACGAGCGTAAGGATAAAAAAGAAAAAAAGAAAAGAAAATTACTATCCACCCCCCTCAAACTATAAAACTTACTAATGAAAAATGGTTCGCTGCACGGATATCCGCGCATTTCACACGAGGGGAAACGCGTTTCCCACGGATATCCGTGACAAATTCCGTGCGGATATCCGTGCGATTAACCAGCGTCCCTTACTAATCAACCCCTCTCCCATCACATCTCCATCACATCAACCATCATTACCAATTTCAACTGCATTCGGACAAAAATATCCCTAACTATTTGGATACCGAGGTCATCTATTTAGAAGTATTTTTTGAAAAAATTTTGAACATGAAAGTTGTAGATCTCGGCGAGATCGACAACTTTCATGTTCAAATTTTTTTCAAAAAATGCTTCTAAATAGATGTTTTTGATGTCCGAACTGTTTTCAGCGGATTTCGGACCGAGGTCTACACTTCGGACCCCAAAAATACATATTTAGAAATATTTTTTGAAAAAATTTTGAACATGAAAGTTGTAGATCTCGACGAGATCTACAACTTTCATGTTGAAAGTTTTTCCAAAAAATACTTCTAAATAGATATTTTCGATATCCGAACTGATAATATATACGAGGATATTTTCGTCCGAAATTTTTTGAAACAGTAAATGGAGGGCCTATAAGTAATAGGGGGGGCTGATAAGTGAAAATGAAAGTATAGGGGGGCTGATAAGTAAATCCCCCAAAAAAATAATTAGTTATTGCAAAAAATTTTAAAAATTATAAACCAAAATATAAATTTTGATTAAAATTTTGATAGAAAAGTACGTTTGACTTTTATTATTTATTTGGATTTGGAAAGTAAAAATAAAATATGAATAAAATAATTTAATATATATTATAAATAATAATTTTATATTATTATAATAATATATTAATATATAATTAAAAATATATATATTATTAAAAGTTAATAATTTAATAATAGTATATTTTTATATTATATAATAATAATCTTATATTAATGTAACATATAAATAAAGTATGAACATATAAATATAACTAAAATATTTATATATATATTAAAATATATTATAAATTAATAATTAATTACTTTTGTTGCGATTATTGTTATTATTAATATAATATTATAAAGACATATATTAAGATATTGGTAAAATACAACATTAATATTAACATAGAATATCATTAAACCTAGTTGCTAATAATAAGTATAATAATATATTAATAAAATAGTTAATAAATAACTTAAATGATATAAGATATTGAATAATAGTATTAATATTAAAATAGAATACTATATCATTAAAAATATATTATTAATAATAAGTATATTAATCTATTATTAAAAATATGTTAAATTATTAATAAAATAAATGTTATATAATAATAAATATTATTATGTATACATTAATTAATATATTATATATTAATAGTTACTAAGTATTAATAATATAATTTTTAAATACTAATAATTTAAATAGTATATTTTTATTATTAATAATAGTATCTTATTAATTAATTATTATTATTAATAAAATTTTATAATATCCTAATATATATATATATTTTTTAGTATATATATATTGACTTTCCCCACTTCTCTTCAAATAGGAGAGAAGTTGGGAATGTAAAAATTTTATATAAAAGAATAGTAAATGAAATAAGTAAAGTCACTTTTTTCACTTTCTTTTTTAAGTAAACAAAAAAAAAATAAAGAAAATGAGAAAGTGATTTAACCACTTTCTCCACTTTCCTCACTTCCTTCCAAAGTAAACAAACCCTAAGGTATGCACTGAAATTTTATTATAGAATTCTGTGAGATAGTTCGCATAAATAGGATATAGAATATATCTCGATAGGTGAATCAATTAGCGGATCACCTAGCTGATAAAGTATTTTGTTTATCGTTAGATTTGCATATTCTTATTTCATCTCTGGAGGAGATAATTTCTATCTTGCATTTCTATTTAATTGGCAGTATTTTTATAAGATTAATAAAGAGCTAAAAGATGTTATTTTCAATGAACGGGTAGTCAAAAATTGGAGCATGTACTCAACAAAAACCATCAGCGTCGGTGTTTTCTTCACGAGTTAGATTGATTGGTTTGAGGTTTAGCGTTTAGGATTTTCACATTACATCTTAGGAAGAGAAAAACTAGGAATTCTTTTAGTGGTTGCAGGCGCTGGCCCAAAAGGCCCATGTAAGTGATCATAAAAGAATTCTTCTACTCAGATATATTCGTACTCAAATAGTCCAATCGTTCGCTTTAAACGGGATTTTTCCTCATTAGCTAAACTAGTTTTGCAGCTTGTATCATAAACCAGATATTTAGTATATATTTATTACTTTTTATAATTATTATATTTTTTTTTTTATAAATTAATTATTATTTTTATTAATATTACATTAATACTTTAGCATCCATATATATTACTAAACCAACGATCAAATACTATATAGTATATAAAAAGTTAATTTAGAATGACGTGTAATAATGGTGATATCTGGTTATATATATATATATATATATATATATATATATATATATATATATATATTATATATATATATAATATATATATAAATATATATATCTGTGTGTGTGTGTGTGTTTAGATAAATTTTTTAAAATTAATTGTTTTTTGATTAAGTTATATATTTTACATAATTTTCATCTTAAACCTTTCAAATTCTTAAATTTGTTACATGATTTTTTGGATTGTTATCATTTATGCAAATGCCATGTGATTATTTTATTTAAGAAAAGAAATAAATAACAAATTGTATACCATGAACGTAGCGCAAGTTATTTAAGATGCCATGAACGTAGTGCAATGGCTTTGATCACCAAAATTTTATACTTAATATATAGAGTAAACAAAATCTCAATAGTACACTCTTTGGCTATGGATGGGTCCCTGTGGTTGTTGGATCTGGAAAGGCATGTGGTTCAAAGAAACAAAAAAGCCTAAAAAAGATATGGATTGATTGATCCCTTGCTTGATAACTAAGATATATAGAGCACCACTGACCACCTTTATTTCAATTCAATATATAAGGTTTGACATGCCACCTACTTGTCTTATTATTATTCATTCCTCCAAGGCCCACTGCTAGAGTCCACCATCTCCACCCTCCATCTTGAAACACCTAATCCAAGGAAGTCAGTCTCATCCATCCCCATGCATCATTGATACTACAGAATTTTTGAAAATCTGTGCATCTTCATGGGCCACCCCTTTCTCCTAACACCCATCCCGAGATACTCACCAATCTACACTGGCTAATCGCAAAATTTTTGTAATGTATGGTAGGCCGCAATTTGCACGCCAGATTAATTATTGCATGGGATCTAATAATGGTACTAATAGCGTGGGTAACTCGGCAAGTCACTCCTAGCATCACTCCTCGATATATACTAACGATTGGGATGCATGGGTGACATCTATCCTCTCGGGGTAGGTGTTAGGAGAGATGAAGGGTGGAGATAATCATGGAGGAATGGAGGTGCATTAACATCTATCCTTTTTTGCCGCAAAATTTGCTGGACAAGGATGCATGCATGGAGATGAAAGACAACAGTAAGTGTGACACAAGGGGACATAAGGCATGAAAATGTTCATGGCTTGCTGCACAATTCATAATAATTGCTACTAAAAGATGAAAAGCAGCTTTTTTTTGAAGCATAAAGAACATGTGGACCATCACCATTATCATTATCCTATATAATCAGGTCTACATGTATTATAGCATTTTTTTTCAAAAAAAAAAAGAAACAAAATGGTGGTATTTTGTGCAATTTCTGTAAATATTATGGTAATTTTTTACTCCTTTAAGCTGGAGCAGTAGTTTTCGTAGGTTGCACTTGGGAATTGATGTGCATCTCTCCCTGGAATTCTCTCTCTCCCTTCTCCGATTACGTACTCTTCCTTTTATAAAATATTCAGAAGTTATATTTTTCATAATTAATCCACTTTAGTACATGCTTAAATACAATTAAGAATAGGATTTCTCTTAAGTATAGTTATTCCTAGAAGAATAAAAAATGCTGAACTGTAATACGTTTAGTGGACAATTAAACCAACCTGGTGAAAAAGACAGAAAGAGATGATCTGGAATTTAATTAGGACTTGAAAGCCCTTAAATTTGGCTACAAGACATTGAAGAACTGAGAACACATACACATATACAGATATAAACAAACCGAAACGTGGTATATTATATCGTACGTATACATCAATTTCCCGTGGTCGTGTTATTCCAATATGAAAAACCCAAAAAAAAAAAAAAAAAAAAAAAGAAAAGAAAGCAAGAAAACGAAAACTTACATTGGTTTGCTCCATTTCAACCATGCAAATTGGAAACAAAGACGATCGATCATGGTGAAGTCTTGAAGAAAAAGAGGAAGGAGGAGAGAATCCCAGGACAGTGGGGTAACCGCTAAATCAGCCAACTCGAATTCTTTTGCTGGGCAACAAAGGAACGAAGATAGAAGCGAGATCATCAGGTACCGCAAAGAACTCCTTCACAGGCGGCGGCGGCCGCCTCCTTTCCGCCAGTCGCCGCTTTCTAGGAGGCGGCGGACACTTGAGGGATAGCTTCAGCATTTGTTTCTCAGACTTGGGTGTAGAAGGAACAGTATTCACTGTCAGACTTTGATCGGCGGTCTTGGCAGACGTCCGCACCGGCGGGAGCGCGGCAGGCAATTCAACTACGGAGATCGCCGGCGATCCCATATGATATCTGAACCTTGATTGATGGTGAAGTGAGTGGATTAAGAGGAGTTGGTGGAGTAGAGTGCAAGTGTTATATAGCTACGATGATGAATATAAATATATCAAGTAGGAGAAGAGGAGGATGCTGCAGACAAGGAATAATAGAGAATAAATAGCACAAGAATAATTGTTAATAATTATTAAAAGTAAATGTAAATAATTATGTAATATATGGTCATGATAAGGTAGCTGCAAGCTAGGTCTTGCAATGTTCGAGTTGTTAAGATTTATGTAGTAAATAATTATTAATTAATAGGCTAATAACATGCAAACCAAATCGTTCCATGCTTAAGAAAGAAGATATATGAGGTGTTGTTGCATTTAACATGTAAAAATTTGTATATTGCTTTCTACTTCAAACAGTTGTCATCAATTTATTATTTAAGTTATTTTTTATTTTTAGAGAAAGGCATTGCCTTTAAATATTACTAATTATTAGATAAACTGCACAATAATACTTAGATTTAATTGTAGAAAATTATTTTTAATATCATGATCATTTTTTTTGTCTTAACAGTCTATTTGAATTTCTATCATATATTTTGAACCGAGCAACATCATGATCATTTTTAGTGAAGATGATTGAGTAGAGGAACGCACATCAAAAGGAATGAAGGAAGGATAAACTCTGGTTAATGCATTTTAATGAGGTGGGAACCACAAAAATTAATCTTTGACCAGCTGGTAAAATAAGCTGCATAATGGGCCCCTGTTTGCACAAGCATCTATATGGTTACATATATCTAAGGTTTTAAATGTCGTTTCGTATCAAATTTTAATAAATTTTAAATTCGAAACGTGTTCAAGTACCGACTGTACCATGCCCACCGTACCAGTATGTATTTTTTTTTTATTTTATAAAAAATATATTATATTGAAAAACATTAAAAAAAACAAAAAACATAACGTTAGAACTTAAAAAAAAAACAGAAACACAATGTCAAACACGACGCGACCCAAATTAAACAATTGTAAATAGGTCATGTCCGCGAATCGTTTATTAATTATTACTGTTCATCTTCCTCGCATGCGGACGAGGAAAATAAAGCAGGCGAGAAAGATGAACAGTAACCTCAATAAAAAAAAAAACCGTGCCGCTGGCTTAACACCTGTCCAGGTGCCAGAGTTCGACGGCGCCTGCACATGCCGGACGGCACCGAGCGTGCTGCCCAGCATTTAAAACCCTGCATATATTTATTTGATCTGGTCCGGGTTGGATCCGATCTTTGGGATTAAGTACTAACTTCACCCATCAGAGTCCTTTAATTGTCTATATTTATTCGCATTGCTGCATCCATCCTTTAAAATTTTCGAAATGAATTTTTTTTTTTAGTCGAGAAATAGATTAATATATACCGAGAAGCTCATGGATAGAATGATTAGGTATCTTGATCCAAAAAACAGATGATCTCTTAAATATCTCACAAGTTTAGGCAAAAAGGCTGTCCACACCCACATGCCTTTTGCTGGCTACTTATAAATTTTTAATGAGCCTTTATCTCTTTAATTAATCAGGTTTATTTAACCTCCTTTATTTTTTTTTAATAATAAACAAGAGAATTATATGAAAAGAAAAGTATATATGATCAGGGCATGTGAAAGAAAAACTGCACTGCCAATATTTAATAGCTCTAGGAGAAATTTATGTATATGTACAGTAATAACATGTGCTAAATTTGGGCAGATTTTAGAGTTAAGAGGAAGAATCAGAGTTGCGGAAGCCTGTCGGTTCATTTGTCCGCAAAGTCTACGTACTAAAATACAAATACATGTTATCTGTACATTTATCTATATTGATAATAATAATATGAAAAAAGAAAAAAGCTAGCATTCACTAGGTTTTATAAATTAAATATTTATAAAAATAAAAGTGGAGAAGAAAGAGACTAAGCGCAATAAACATAAGATGGTAAAGTACGTAGTAGCCTAGGAGAGGTTTGCTTTAAGATGAATTAGGAATCATTAGAAGAGTACAAAGGAAGTAGTAACTAAATATTTATTACAAACACAATAATTAGATAAAGATAAAAGTGTATTAGAATACCAATATAAACAAGCCTAAAATGATTACATTTAAAACAAAAACCAAAAGACTACAATAAATTCAGTATCCAAGTAATCAAATGACGCATCCATAACCGAAAGAGGCTGTTTTTATAGGACCATTGGCCTGAGAAAGCAAGTGCACGGGCAAGTAGTCACACAAGTACATACAATAAAAAATAGATTTCACTCCGAGCATGCACAGCACAAGCATCACCCATACAAGTATAATATGGTAGTATGAATAAAATAAAATGAATATAGGTACGAAAAAAAAACCAAATGAATAAAATATGGTGTAAGAATGAGAAAGAAAATTAAAGAGAAAAGCAAAGACAAAGGAATTGTAAATTTAAACTATGATGTCGCTAATTCTAATTCTATGCCACCACTTCGCTGGATCGAAAACTAGGTCTTTATTTATTTCTAGAAGGTAAGACCAGAAACCACTTCATCCGCTTCCAATCTATATTACATCGCTCTTTTGCTCCCAACATGAAACTTTTTGGGTTATGTATATGTTAATTAACCCGAATGTGACATGAGAGAGGAGTATCCTTCACCCGAAAAATGATCTCTAGGATCGGGTTCGGAAAATTATCGTGCCGACAAGGGTACCAAATGGCTAGTCGCGGAAGAGAAGTACATAAACCAGTAAAATGCATAGCATCATCTATGGTCGGTACATGAACATGAGCCACTTGCGGTTCAGAAATAAGTAGACAAATATGCAAAGGAAAGGAGGCACTTCAAACTTTATCAAATGAGGAAACCATATGAAGCATCTCACGTGATGTACGTCGTCATGCACATGAAGTAACAAGTAAATAAATAATAAATAAAATTAATAAACCTCTCCTGATTCTCTTCTCTTCCAATCGTTTTTTTTTCTTTTTGAGAAAAAAGAAGACAGATTGTAGAAGACATTCATTCCAACGTCGCAAAGTCTCAATGTTTATATCTTGAGGGAATCTTGAGAATTATTAGATTATATAATTTTATTACTTTAGCGTTCGTACGACGTCAATGTAGGTATCAATTCTCTTAATTAAAATGGGTGCGATAATATTTAATCTTTATAAAGTACATAGCTAGTATATTTTTATCCCGAAAGCAAGTGGAGTAAGTTTGATTACATGTCCTTTTTTCTTTTTATTGAAGCAAAGCTCTTAGCTTTAAAAAAAAAAAAAGAAAGATCATTTAATTGGTTAATTAGATTGAGATTAGGTGAAATAGGAGTCTAATTTACCTACTTTCGTTGGCCTTTTTTTTTGTTTTTTAAAAGATCTACATGGATATTAGCAACATCTAGTCTACTAGTTAGTTGTTTGATAGCCTTACGTGCATGATAGAATCCACAGTCAAACCATATCTGTTAAGATATTGCATAAGCAATCTTGTTGTGATTATATCTTAATCACCATGCAAATAACCTTTTTTTTTAAAGTTTATTTAAGAACAGTATTGTAGTGGTTTACTTACTTGTCGTCGTCCTACGGCATGCAGTCTTTTAAGCTAACCACTCCACCACTGGTGTTCTAGACAGCATATATTAAGGAGAAACATTCAGTTATAAACATACAAAACAAAAGCAAAAAAGAGAATAGTGAAAAAGTAATACTTATGATCGTTAGCAAGACAATAATTTGATGAATGAAGTGAAATGGTGGTGTGGGATAATATTATTAGAATTAAAAGAGTTTTGTAATTTCAGGATTTAATAAATTGTTATGCTATCTACAATCATTTACTGAGATGCCCCGACGGCAGCTTCAAGATACTCCAGTGGCTCACAAAAGTAGAGTATTTCTGAAGTTGCTTAAAATCGAGAATCAAAATCACACATTCTCTCTTTTTGTTTTTTTTTTTTTTGTTTTGTTTTTTTGGTTTTCGTTTTTTTTTGGGTGTTTAGTATCACACTCCCTTTTAGTTCAAGATAACTGCTTTAAATTCTGTGTATATGTTCCTTTTGAAGGCCAACGAAACACATCTAAAATGAACCATACGATCAGAAACAATATTATATATCTATGTAATCCTAGAAATAGTTGATGGCTCATGATATTTAACAAAATCTTTGTACCCCTCTATTTCTTCTCAAAAAAAAAAAATTATTTAACAAAATCTAACATTAATACAAGATACAAGTATGCAGGATTCAAATGCAAACTTCAATGCATGATTATCTAAAAAAAAAAAGCCAAAAAAAAAAAAAAAAAGAGAGAGATAAGACTAAGAAGTGGTTTGACAACCTGTAGATGATCACTTTACTGTTTGTGCTGATTACTTCAACTAATCCTGTCCTGCAGTGAGGAAACAAACATGCAGACAAATAATAGAAGATACTCCAAGATCCCAATACCTTTATTTTCTTTAATATATAGGCCATTAACAAATAACAATTAATAAAAAAAACTTTGGATCACCAACATGGAGATTTGAGAGATCCAAGATGCTCTATATATATAACTTAACAATTGATAGATAGACTATTAATAATTGTTATTGATGGATCAGGAGAGCACATGAAGCTGTGTACTCATAGCATTCTGAAATATGCTGCAGAAGCTTACCTTAAAACTGCTAATGTATGGTGATCCTCTTAAAAAATGCTGAAAAATACTGCATAAGCTTGCCTTAAAACTCCTATTAACCCTACCCCCAGCACTGCTCCTCTAAAAAGCTTAACAATTTGTGGCGGCATAAATTTCCTCCGAGAAAGATGAAGATATTCTTGTCATTAAGAGATTTGATTAAAAAACATAATTGCAAGTAATTATATTATTTAGAATCAGAACGTAGCTTATTCAATTTGCTTTGTTGTTAGACTTATTATTTGTAGAATCACATTCCGTCATTGTCGGGGTCATTATTTAGCGTCGAAACGTTGGTGTCTTAATTTGCTTTTTAAAATAAAAAACCCGATTATTAGATGAAATCTGTAAATATTAGATAGAGAGTCGTTGTTTTAAAACCGATAATTGTTCTGAAGGACACGTGTTGTGTTATGGGTGAGGCAGTGTTGAACACTGCCAAGATCGGTAAAAGGCAGTTTGATCAATAAACTAATCTCCTTCTACTCATTTGGTCCAAGATGGGTCGGTTAATCAGATCTCATTCAGCCCACAAATGAGATGGGCCAACCATTCTCCCTTATCCTCCGGCCACTCAAGCCCGTGTTAAATATTGATGGACATGAACATCCTTTGATAGTTGTATACAATGAGTTCAAAGGTTGGGCCTGGTCGTGGACTGATACTTTCTTAGGCCTGTTTGGATGGAGAGAATGGAACAGAAAATTTGTATGGGAGGATGAGTCAATTTTTTTTGTTTGGATTTTCAAGAAAAGAGAGGGGAAGAAATCCAAGAAAAATATTTTCCCCTTGGACCAAGTTCAAAATTTCCCCCCCTATAAATTGAGAGATCCGGAAGAATACATTCCCTACTGTTAAAATTGACATAAATATCCTTTCTTTCATCAATCTCTCTTTGACTTTGCACTATTTATAGCAAGGATATAATAATAGTTAAATAAACATATTATTTTATCTTATTTATAGTTTTTTCTTTTTACATTTATTCTATTATCTAAATAAATTGGAGAAATATTTGCTACAACTTTCACTCCACTTTTTTTTTTTTTTTTTTTTTTTCACTTTTCTTTTTGCCAACCAAACACGGCCTAAGAGTTAGTAAATATTATTTTTTCACATAAATAACCTTCCACAGTTTTTGCCTTGAAGAGTTAGTAAATGAAAACTACTCAACTATACGTGTTCTAAAATTGGCAAACACAAGGGCCCACCGCCCATATTAAGATAGTTGACAATCAGCTCTTTCTTCCAAGTCAACTTATGGCTTTTTCGCAGCGACCTCGATCGGACGGTTAAAGGCTAAATTTGATCAAAAGGTTTTTGTTAAGACTTTTATATACAGAATATATGATAGATTCTTGTAATGATCAAACTCCAATACAAAACAGTTAAAAAACGACATGGAAATACATTATATATTGAGTACGCACAAACTCGTTGAGTTGAGAATAGCATAAAGAAATTAGCATTTCTTTCTGTTTTTATAACGAATTTTTCTCATTTCTCCATCTAAAAATCTATAAATACAGCAAATATTATATTATCATTATTAGTATTCTTAAGCCGTATGACCCCGCACCCCCATCCCAAGCTAGCGACCCAACTAGCTAGAGCCTAGAGGACAAACACAGCAGCTGCAGCCGTCCGATCTAAAATTCTAATACTCCAAACCCAATTCGAGTCCCTCACGCTTATATTTCCCCACGTTCATCCCCTCGTCTCTTCTTCTTCCTCCGTAGTTCATAGGTTAACTAACATTTCGACCGACAATCAATCCCCGTAAACGACAAGCTGAGATTTATTAGGGATCGGCAATGGCCGTCGATCTGTTATCCGATCAGACGGCGATCCAGGAGGCCGCTGCCGCCGGCATCCGCGGCATGGAGCACCTGATCGTCCAGCTCTCCTCCGACAAAAACTACTCTCAGCCGTTGGATTGCAGCGAGATCACCGATCTTACGGTCGCCAAGTTCAAGAAGGTTATCTCCATCCTCAACCGAACCGGCCACGCCCGATTCCGCCGCGCCCATTTCACTAATCCCAATCCAGATTTTATTCCCACCACTAATCACGATCTAAGTAGGAAAGAGGGGCTTACCTTGTCGCTCGCGCCGGAGACGCGCTCTCCTGCGCAGACTGTGTGAAGCCGCTGGCGAGGAGTCTGACGCTGGATTTCACCAAGCCTTGCGGATCGCTGAAGAATGAGTCGGACGACGACGAGTACAGCGTGTCGCCATCGATCTCCACGTCGGCAGCGTCGTCGTTTCTCTCATCAGTCACCGCGAACAGTAGCGTCTCTAACGGGGAGCTTGGCACATTCCTCGTCACCGCAGCCGGCCCCAGCGCCACCGGGAAAGCCCCTCTCGCCGTCGTCGCCAAGAGAAAGTGCGATTCCCACGCCGGCGCCCCCGCGGCCGATGCCACTGCTCCAAGCGAAGGTAACAAATAAATTAAATCATCCGCAGCGCATGTTAAAAGTATAATGGGCGGGAAGCTAACGTGCGCTTGGTTAACTAGTCAAGTTTTGAATAGTAATTGCAGGAAAAATAGAGTGAAGAAGACGGTGAGAGTGCCGGCGATAAGCTCGACGAACGCCGATATTCCGCCAGACGAGTACTCCTGGCGCAAGTACGGGCAAAAGCCGATCAAGGGATCCCCTTACCCACGGTAAAATCATCTTATATTAACTTGTAAACAATCTTTATTTGCCGATGAACGGCTGTGATTGAGAGATGATGTACTGTGTTACGCAGGGTTACTACAAGTGCAGCAACGTTCGGGGGTGCCCGGCGCGGAGGCACGTGGAGCGAGATCCCGAGGACCCGGTGATGCTCATCGTGTCGTACGAGGGCGAGCACAGCCACTCCGCCGCCACCGTGACAGCGACGCAATCCAGATGATCCTGATCGTTGTAAGTATTGCCTATTGGGGAGTTAACGGGGACAATTTTTGGAAGCTGCAGCAGAGGGTTGGGTTTTGACCAGTGGATAGTGGCCCCGGTGGGTCCCATCGACTGTCTCGTGGGCCCCATATCTAGCTAGCTTTGCTAACTAGAGGTGTAGGCAAAAAATATCTGCTGGTATGGGAGGAGGGAATTGGGGTAGTTTAGTAAATGTGGTGGCAGTTAGACGCTGAGGAATGTCATCTAAGAATTAGGTTTAGAAAGATAATAAATGAGGATTGTTGCTGTTTACTAGTTCTTAACAACAACTATACAATTTAAATTCATAATAATTTTTTTTTCTTTTTTTAATGCACTTGCTTGATCCGGGGAACTAGTGACTACAGAGCATTATGGTACGGTGGGCGAGGTGAATCCTTTTCAGATATCTAACATATATAAAGATAAAAGCTAGCATTTTGGTACGCTAATCATCTACGAACATGGAGTTCCCACGACTCCAGTTTCACTAGGCTCGATAACTACGACAGACTCGAAATTCTTACACTAAACATAGCGTTATACTAATAACCTGGCTAACAAATCGCAGGTTAGAAAATCATGGGCCTATGAATCCATTTATTGTTAGAAAATAAACAGAAATATTAATAGTAATCTAAATCTTCACGAGAATAGCTCTAATACGTATTGTAGTGTAACTTTTAATATTTTTATTCGCCCCCATCAGATAGTACAACAAAGTTTGATCAATAGTTTCTAGGATACCATGATGTCCGTTTGGCGGTGTCTTGCACTTACGACACTGAATTACTGAACACACGGGCATTCATAAAATTATCTGACTCCGATAGTGCCTTCTGCAGCATGCATTACCAGAGACGATCTGACAGTACTTTTTGAGAACAGTAGAGAATAAATTTTGTTGTTGGTTTTTCTAATAACTTGATTGGTTTAAATAAAATATGAAGAGACACATATCTAAACAGTAACTGTTCAAAACTTCTACAGTTGCAACTCCTCACAACCACCGCAGTTATTATTATGAAAAATTCTTTATAGACCAAAGATTTTTCTTTATTTAGTAAGTATGAGACAGAATAAGATAACTCTTAAAAGAACTTGTCCTATGGATTTTGTCAAAAAAACAAATTACAGAATTGGTCCCAAAAATATTTTGAAAGTTAATTTTCAACATTTATGTTCCATATTCGATCATGGTTTTTATCTAGTAACCAGTTCAAATTTCCTACATGTGCACCAAATTATAGTCAAATTATTCAGATTTGTTAAAATAGTGATTAATGGAAAAAAAAAAAGTTGTAGACGATAAAAATGCAATTAACATAACTGATATAAAAAATCAAATCTTGCTGCTATCCTCTTGTGTGGAACAAGTCTACTTTTTTAATAGACTGGGGCCTGAGTGGGCCGGGCTTTTGTTTAAGTCCGTGGAATTCTTAGTCCGGTTACATTATCATATAAGGTAATTAATATATTTTGTGCCAGAAATAGAGCATTGACACTGGACATGAAATTTCCATCCCTGCACTTGAGATGGTGTCTATGATGCTTTTCACCTTAAGATATGAAAATCCATCCGTTCATTATGCACTCCTGTTCTGACTAGTGTATTATTGATTTTATAAATTTAAAATTTTAAAAACGGAGAATGTTACTTGGTGGTTTTGACATTATAAATTTAAGTATTGAAAGAAGGAAAAAAGTTAGGCAATCTGCCCAATGCACTAAAAATGTTAATGTATAAGTTAATTCTTATATTTAGAGATATTTTTTTAAAAAGAAAAAATACTAAAAAAGTGTATGCAATGAACCAGACAATACGAAGTTACTCTTTCCCCATTCTTCCTATTATAGACGTCCAGAATGCAACTTTAATACCAGATTTTACAAATCGATTGGGAATTGCTACAGACAATAATTAACTGAACCAAATAGTGGATGTGAAAGCTCCCATGCACTACATCTCCAATAATATTTTTGCTCAGCCACAGCCAGCTAAATGAAGTATATTTGGAGACAATCTACTATGATATGAACCAAGTTTCACTTCAAATGGCTCATTTACAATGATTTACAAGGATATGAACGAAAAAAACTAAGCCTCCCTATGTTATAACTTTGAAGCATCGAGCCTACAATGGAAAAATAGCCTGTCCTTCAAAATGTACCTTGAAAACGTATTTGAAGATAAAATATACAGAAAATCAAAAAAAGAAACAAAGAACAAATACGTGGTTGGTCAGTTACCGCCACCTGACCCTTACACTCGCAACCGAAAAGTAACCTCTTCGGTCCTCGGTAGTTCATTAAGGGTGCAACTAATACTGTTTTAAGTGCACCATCGAATAAAGGTTATCATCTTCACACGGATGCAGTTGGACAGTCTTTATCACGAGCATCGCTACTTTCTCTGCTAAGTTTAGATTTTGACAAAGTGAAGGACGGCGGCCTAGGAGCTACCTTAGCAGCTTGTTTATGAGAGTCTAGAAGATTCAGATAAGTGTAGAGAGACATACCACCAAGGGCTGTAACAGCTCCACAGATACTTAAGGTGCCTGGATTGGAATTAAAGAAAACGTACCCTCCAAGTAGGATGACGCATGTTTTGAACTGTCCAAGAACAACATGAGAGGTAGCAGAAGTCGCCCTGTTCATATCATAGTCATGCGTTATAATGTTTACATGTGCGATAAGCGCAATGTTTGGTACCTCTAAACAAGGTTTTCTGTGCCGAGCCGAGCCGAGTTTCGGTAAACTTAGATCCCGGCACATGCCGATATATATTTATTTGTTATTTTTTAAAAAATAAAAATAAAAATAAAAAAAATTACTTAAAAAATTCAACTATAAAATTTTTTGACACGTGTCGTGCCGGTTCGTGCCGTGCCGACAACTGCCGGAACAGGCACGTGCCGTCCGGCACGGGCTGTGCCGACCGGCACCGAAAACCATGCCTCTTAATTTGATCTCTAAAGTGATGCAATATCCGCATATGTTATAAATCACTGCGAGACGATTTTAAACATGCACTGTGAACCATTCCACATCAATTTAGAATCAAATTAGAGATCAAAGTTAGAGGTACATAACATTTCTCATCCAACAATTGCGGCAAATCCAAACATATATTTAGTGATCAGAATATTACCCAAGAGCCAGAGCACCAGACCACTGAAGCAAAAAGCCAAGGACAGCAGAGAGCAAAATAGCTGATGTGTTCACAAAGCTCCAGTTGAAGGAAAGAACTCCAGGGGGATCAAGACATGGCATCATGGCAACCAAAAACAAGAGAGTGATTGGCGTTGTCTTCCACATCAATCTGTTTCGTTCATCAACAGTTGGTCAAATATAAACCAAGATTTTCTGTGCCGAGCCGAGCCGAGTTTCAGTAAATTCAGATCCCGGCACGTGACAACCTGCCGATGGTGTCGTGCCGACCGTGCCGATATATATTTATTTGTTATTTTTTAAAAAATAACTTAAAAATTCAAATATATGATTTTTTGACACGTGCCATGCCGGTTCGTGACGTGCCGAGAACTGCTGGAACAGGCACGTGCCGTCCGGCAAGGGCTGTGCCGACCGACACCGAAAACCATGATATAAACTAGTTAAGATATAGTAAGACCATCCATGAAGTAAATAAATGGGAGTCGATCATTAAACTTTTTTCACTCACGCTAAAGCAGTCCAGTTATCCTGCTGCTGAAGATTGGACCAGAGGATTTTATTGGCTGCACTAGGTATGATCCATGCCAGTGCAACTAACGCACCGAAAAGGTAAAACTCAAGGTCTGTAACCGTAGCAACAGCTACACCTACAGATACAACACTGAGAGCTAGCACCTGTAACAGAGAAAAAGTCAGAGAAAATGTAATTCCTAATTGAGTAAGCAGAACAACTTAAATTGATTTGAGCTGAAACACATTACAATACCCTTTGGAAAGATACTCTCTTGTGAAAGAGAATAAATTCTGATAGAACAATAGTTGGTGTTACAGAAATTTTAGCCATTTGGTAGAAGCCGACGCTGGAATGTGATAACTCAACTATTACCTTCTATTTATTTAAAAAACATCAATATGACATAGTTGAGTCAAAATAAAGCACCTGTTGTATTTCAAACTAACATTAGCAAGTCCGTTAGAGAGAGACATGACAACACCAAGAGCTAATAAAGAAGAATATGGTGTTGATTTGGGCGGAGGGGATGCCGGAAGGAGAGAGAATGCATTCAACATCGCCATCAGAAACCAGCTCAAAGCGTAATGGATGAAAGTAAGGAAAATTGGGTATTGGAAACCTACTTTCCCGAGAACCTAATATATGAGGGGAAAAAAAGAATTATAAGAAAGGAAACGAGACAAAGCAGAGCAGAATTTGAATAGAGCAAAGAAACTAACCAATTTATTCATCATGATAATAACAACAGAAACCAAAAAATTGAACGTGAGAGATACAGTCGGCCCACATATGCGCTGCTGCAAACGCTTGGCACCATCGGAAGAGTGCAGCTCAATGGACATAGAGGCCCATAGGTTTTCTATCAGACGACCTGGTTCAGTGCAGAAGAGTTGGTGAATACAGAACATGTTTATGAAGCTTGCACAGAAATCGAACAGAAGCAAATTCACAACCTTGGGCATATGTAACCAGGTAGGTGTAATTTGAAGCAAATTGACCTACTAACTAATGGCATCTGCTTACCTTCCTTCATAAGCATACAACAAATCAATACGAAAACGAAGATAACGATGTCGAAACTGCCTAACAGGAAAAGGTATTAAAATTAGGTAATGCTCAACCAGAATGAAATTCAACTAGGAAAGAAAATAGTTAACGTCAGTTGACCCACCCACTGACCTATGATAATAAAGAAACCCTGCACACAGAAATAACTAAATAAAGAGAGTGTTGAATCTCAAATACCCATGATTAAGAAAATGCAAATCTGCCGACTATCAAGGTTTCATAAAATAATAAGCTCACTTAATTCAGGTCAACTGAAGCCATAGACGTTTGAATGTGGATTGGCTTGACATCAATTTCTTCACTTCCTATTGACCCATAACAGCAGATAAATTACATTATATAATGGTAACACTTAGAGATCCCGTTTTCCCGTACTCCCAAATATCTAAAAAAAATGATCAATTATCATCCATTTCATATAAAATGCAACAAAAAGAAAAAGTCCACATTGTTAGCCTATCGAACGCCAGCATTCGCACTCCAAGCTGGGGAAGCAAATGTTAATAACCAAAGAATTCAAATTCAAAATCTAAAAAGTCCTAACTCATTTGTCATCAGAATACAATGACATTCAAATTCTTGAATGAATAAAGTGTTACATAAAGTAATGATCTTTGTTAACGAAATACAAGGCAGCTTAAACATAATCCCCGAAATCAACCATCTTTCTAAGAAAAAAAAATCCTCTTTTATTTTTAAACATCTCCAGATGTTACGATTACTAAATAAAATTTCAAAAAAAGAAAAACACAACTTCTTAAATTTATAAAGTACTAACTCCTGTAAACTAAAAAAAAAAGCACCAGACTAAAAATTTAAAAAAAGAAAAAGAAAAGGAAAGAATTGGAGAGAGAGAGAGAGAGGGAGACCTCGATCGGTGGCGTCGCTGTCCTTGCGCTTGAGAAGACGACGCACATCTCTTCTCAATAAGAAATTCATCAGCTTTCGACTGCACAGCATCTCTCCGATTTAGGACTCAGACGACTACACGCACGAACAATAGTAAGTACGGTTTATAAAACAAAAGGGGGAAAAAGTTGGAAAGAAGGTATCACAGAAGGGAGTTCGTGTTCAAAACGGAAAAAATCAATTAAAGTTGAAAGTAGAGAATAAGGTGTTCCTAACTATTTTTAAGTATAATTCCCAGTCCTGTCACCGCTCTTATTCTCATCGCCACTTATTGACTCGCCAGTGCAACGCCCAACGCTCCTTGCAAGCACCACTTAATCCAAACACTCCGTGCATAGCTCGGTACATCCATCCAATGGCTGTATAGGATCTGTGTCTTAAAGTTTGTCGGTGGCAGGGGCGTGATTGCGGAGAAATGATGCGTCGAAGCGGAGGCGGGGTGGGGTCATCCAACGGTGAAGTCCTCCGCTGATCACGGCTGTCCTTTCCCCAGATCTTAGGGACGATGGTTATTAGGAGCGTGGACCTAACCAAATTACAACGATCCGGACTTTGCTATACACTCTAAAAAATCACACAAAAAATTATATATACTGACATGGTATAATGAAAATCATATATTACGATGGATATATATATTTTTAGATATTTTATACGGATCACAAAAAAATTGTACGGATCACGAGGTACGTATGTGGTGGAGATTAATTGTATGTTGTTTGTTAGGTAGGTTGTTGGAAAATGAGTAAATTTTTCCTTTCCATATAACTAAATTCCCAAATTACAAAAACCAAGGTGTGACTATGAGGATTATTTTACCATAATAATTCAGATTGTTCATTTACTCTTCTTTTCAGAATATATATATATATATATATATTCAGGCTACATCATTTGAAAATGGGGCTACTTAAGTAGGAGATGCTTAAAAATGATTCATAAGAAAGCTTGTTCGTTGCTTGTGCAGTAGGCATGAGTGATAGTGAATCAATCATCAGGCATGAGTGTTATTCATTTCTTGAAGCTACAGCATTTAAAGGACGTCATTTGCTTTTATCGCATAATAAAATCATTCTTTTGTGTGATTGAGTAGACTCTTATTCTCTACTAATTGTATGCCCGTACGATGTGCAGAATTAGTTATAAATTTTATATAAAATATAATATTAAAATATTATTATTTTTTATTTTTATATTTTTTATTTCATTATAACTATATAAATCATAATAATATTCTGTTTGTATATATAAATTTGTATTATCAATTTTTTCTTAAAAGCGGATAAAATTTTATTTTGAAATGACCAAAATATTTTTATCAAAATATTATATTTTATTTAATTTTAATATTAGATATTTTATATTTTCTAAATTAATTGTATGAATTTTAAATTTTAATCAATTAATATAAGTGACGCATATTTTTTAAGAGAAAGAATCAATAACATATGTCATACTAAAGATTCCTTATAATGTATGTATCGTAACGACTTTGATATATCAATTTATATATGTATATATAAATCTGTTTGTTGATATCTACTTCTGGGAACACTTATTATTCCTATCAATTTTCACCACTGCGACACTTAGTTTCTGAATTAGCCCCTCTCACGAACTGCATCACTTTAACACGAGCATCCAACACAAACATACAAAACCAAAATTCCAGCAAGATCTCAAAATGTATGGGATCGGACTTCCAACACTACAATGTTTCATAAACTTGGTCATATACGCCATCATACTCTGTGATTGCAAGAGTTAGTTTTTAGAAAAACAATTTACGATCTTTTAGTCGCCACGTAATAATTTTTATCATCCTACCAGTTTTTTTTTCTATTATATAGAAGTACGATTGAAGCTTCACTGGATCTTTACCACGCTATCGCCACTTGTACAACTAATTTACATTTCTGCAGAAGGAATTGATCAACTCGGATTTCTGCATTTTTTTCAGCCTTATGATCCATGATTATGCAGCAAACCAATGAACTCTGGCTATTATTAATGACGGTCACTTTATCCTCAGGCGTAGCAGGTCATGATAACTGCAATCATAAGATAGTTTATGTTAATTAAATATATGTCATCAATGTAATAGCTCTTATCATGCGCTGATTAGCCAACGTGTCACTTCATCCTCAGGCGTATCTAGGCTTCCATTTGGACTTCACGATCTATATATATATATATACTAGTTTTATACCCGTGCGATGCACGGCTATAAGTCATATATATATAATCATATAAATATAAATAATGATGTTAAAAATTTTAACTATTTTTTTATATTTTTAATTTCATAAAATTTTATTTTATTAAAATATTATACTTTCGCAATATATTATTAGAGTAAGAAAAAATCTCAAATACCATATAACAAATTATTCGTAGATTGACGTAAAATAGTTTATGTGTAGGATTAAAAAAAATTTACATGGTAAAGTTTATTTTAAAAAATTAATATTGTATAATATATAATATATAATATAATTATTCTTATACTAATTTTTAGATTATTTTTATAAATTATTATTTTAATTAAATATTTATTTGTAATATTAGACCTTTCATATTCTTCAAATAAGTTACATGACCTTATAAATTTCTATTAATTAATACAAATGCCACATGGCTTATTTAGAATAAGAGTAAATGCCACATGGCATAATAAAAATTATTCAAAATGCCATATGGCATAACGGCTTTGATCTCCCAATTTTATATATATGTATATAGATAAGAAAATGCTATAAAAGCACCCATTCATAAGGGTTAATTTACCCTACAGTAAACGGTTGTGATCAACCATTATAGTGGCTCTTCCTTCTCAGCACCTGCAGGGCCGAAACCATTCAGTTTTAGCCCTTACAGTTTTATAAATTCATTTAGGCCCATCCGCGTAACACGGTTCATATTATTTTAACTATTTTATTAGTATTTTTTGAGAAAAATTTCAACTTAAAAATTATAGATTTTGATGAGATTTACAACTTTTATGTTCAACATTTTTACGAAAAATACTTTTAAGTGGATGTTTTGAGACTTCGAAATTTTAGCGGATTAACGGGTCGGATCCAAAGTTCGTTAATAGTTCAGAGTATCAAAATATTTATGTAAAAGTATTTTTTGAAAAAATATTGAACACAAAAGTTGTAAATTAATTTACTAAATACCCTCTACTATCGTTTTGGGCAGTCATGCCCCTCAACTTATTTTCGGTACTTTCATACCCTACTACTTTATTTTTCGGACCGCGATGCCCTTTTTGCGTTAACTAGACTGTTAAGTTGCTAATTACGTTGACGTGTCACCAATTAAGATTTTTTTTAATATGTTTTTAATATTTTTTAATTTTTAATTTTATTATGGGTATTTTGGTAATTCAAGTCTTAAAATCGAATTTGACCGGAATTATACAGGACCGCCGCCACCCGCCGGCCACGCCGCCGCCGCTGTCACCTGCCAGCCCTGCCGCCGCCGCTCCGACCGACGCCCCTCCCACTGCTCGCTGTTGTTGTCACACGCTGATGCAGCCGCTGCTGAAGCTACTGCTGCTGCCAAAACTGCTACTGCTGAAGCTGCTGTTTGCTGCTGAAGCTCCCTCCACCGCCCGCACTCCCTCATCCACCTTCTTCTCCCCACGTGAGCTCGCCCGCACAAGCTGGCGTCACCGCTGACGGCCTCCCGCTGTTGCTGTTGCTGCTTCCGTCGTTACGAGCGAGCTCGTGTGGGGAGAAGATGGAGGATTAAGGAGTACGGGCGACGAAGGATGGAGCCCGGATGGCGGAGAACGGACGAGGGCTCGGGCGGAGGTGGGAAAGCGGCGGGGGAGGGAGCTCGGGCGCTACCAGCCACGCACGGGCGACGGAGTTGAGGGCTCGGCGACGGAGGTGGGTGGGGACAGCAACACGGCGGTGGGAGGGGCGCCAGGTTGAAATGGCGGCGGCGCGGTGGGCGGGCGGGCGGCGGTCCGGCATAATTTCGGTTAAATTCAATTTTAAGACTTGCATAATTACCAAAATACCCATAATAAAATTAAAAAATTAAAAAATCTTAATTGGTGACACGTCAACGTAATTAGCAACTTAACAGCCCAGTTAACACAAAAAGGGCATCGCGGTCCGAAAAATAAAGTAGTAGGGTATGAAAGTACCGAAAATAAGTTGAGGGGCATGAATGCCCAAAAGTTTATAGTAGAGGGGTATTTAGTAAATTTTGGCCTAAATTTTATCAAGATTTATAATTTTTATATTAAAAATTTTTTCAAAGAAAAATACTGATACAGTATAAAAAATAATATGCACAGAAACCAAGAGAGGGGCTCAAAAAAAAAAAAGGAAAAACACAGGGTTTGAAAATGACGAAGTTTAAAAAGGACTGAAAACGAATTTTCCCCTAATTACATGCGTGCAGGCTAAGCCGAAAAGTCGAGCAGAGCTAGCTATCGCTACTGCGCGGGCTGAACCAGCTCGCCCTCAACAGCGTGTAGTACGGCCAGCGTGTAGCCCGTCGCAGAAGTACCGGCTGAGGCCGACTCTGTGACGCCCAGTACCCACGGGGTCACGAAAAAAAAAACAGAACATAGATTTTTTTAAAAAAATAATAGACTAAAGACAAGACGTTATGAGCTAGTACTTTCAATTCTCAATAATACACTAGATTTACAGGTTAATTAAATTTACACAGCGAAAACTATAAATTTATTACATTTTGATCCCCAAATTATCTTCTAATCCTCGTGCATGCTCAATAATATCAATATCATCTTTGATAGCATATTATAGAGCAACCAAACAATGTTTGTAACGTTGAAATCATCACATATGTACACATCATAGGTACACTCACATAGGGCCAAATTACCTATTACGTACCCTGACTTATCGTTATTTTGGAGTTTGGCACCCTGTTTTACGAAAGAGGCGCTGCGCATACCTCCGTCCATTTTATCACTGACGGCGTTAACAGAGCGCTGACGTGGCACAACAAATGTCTAGGCTGGGCCGAATTACATGTTACATACCCCGACTTATCTATTTTGGACTTTGACACACTGTCTTACAAATATGCTCCAGACCAAAATTATAATAGCTCCACAACTAACAGTCACTCCAAATGATCTACACCTGCATTACAAAAAGATATATACTTCTAAATTTTACAAACACTAACAAATTACAACAAACTATCCCATCTGATACAATTTAGCTGAGAATGCAATACAAAATCAATGCAAGACTTTGATTCTACATTCTTTAGTTTGTAGGAAAGATTGTAAATAATATGTCCATATCTCTGAGAGGTTTGATGTAGGGTTGAAAACGAGCCGAGCTGCTTACGAGTAACTCGGACTCGAACTCATTTAAGCTCGCCTCGAGCTCGAGTCGAGTTTGAGCACGATTCAAGCTCGAGTAATGAAACGAGCCGAGCTTGAGCATTGTGTTACTCGCACGTTAGGCTCGTGACGCTAAACGAGTTTTTCTATTTTATTCAAGCATTTTTTAAACAAAATTACTTAAGCGAGTTGGAGTTCGAGCTCGACTCGAACTTGGTCTAATTCATGCAATCGAGCAGAGCTCTAGTCGAGCTCGGCTCGAATCGAATAAGCTCAGCCCAGTTGATACAATCGACCCGAGCTCGAGTCGAGTTTGAGCTAGAGATTTTTCGAGTCGAGTCCAGTTCGAGCCGAGCTTTAGCTTAGTGGTATTCGATTTGAACTCGACTCGTTTTCACCCCTAGTCTGATGTGTCAATTTTGTTATTTCGAATTTGAAGTTTTAAACTCTTGATCTCTATAATTTTTTTGATGGATCGATGATCGAACTCCAAAGATATATGAATATATTATTTACAATCTTAGCTACAAACTGAAGAATGCGGAATCGAAATCTTGCAGTGCCTCTGTATTGTATTCTCAGCAAAATTGTATTACATGTGATAGTTTATTAGTGTTTGTAGAAGTATCTGATAATTGTGGAGTTATTTTTGTCTGGAATATTTTTGTAAGATAGGGTGTCAAAGTTCAAATTAGCGATAAATCGGGGTATATAATATGTAATTTGATCTAGTTGGATATTTGCCGTGCCATGTCAGCGCTCTATTAACGCCGTTAGCGATAAAATGGACGGAGGTATGCGCAGCGCCTCCTTCGTAAGATAGGGTGTCAAAGTCCAAAATAGCGATAAGTCGGGGTATGTAATATGCAATTTGGCCCTCACATAGCTAGCATATTTAGCATCTTATGAGCATCACAAAAGCATATAGCATAACCATAACAACTATCATCACAAACTCAGGGTTCATAATCCGGTATAACATGAATCTCATAACACATCATATTATACACCAAATCAAACACATCAAGCAAGCTCCCACATCAAGCATGCTACAAATAACTCGGTGCTTAATCACTAGCACAACCACAAGATAATAATGCATTCAAGTGTTAACACATAACACATAGCACATATTTTAATACCTACCACATATGTATCAAAACGATCAACCCAAATGCATCGTAAGGTAGGTCAAGCACTTATAACAAACGCACATTCATACAAGCACTCCCGTTAACAATATAGTTTAGGTCGCACACCTAGGAAGTCGTCCACGCAAGCAAACACATCACTAACATGTTGTCTATGCAACATAACTTACATAATATTTATAACGTTCCTAATACATGCACCCACAGAACTCTTGTTCACAAGCATTACTAGGCAACGTCAAATACATATATAATTTAATACTCGCATACATCGCCGAGCACAAACTAGCCTATCGCCCTAATCGAGTCGACAAGCAATGCCACACGAAACATGTTATTCATACAACAGGGAACATATATAAGGATGTCCAAATATGATTACAAGCACATCCTATCACCATGCCTGACCATATACCTCTAATCGACTAACATTTACATGTTCCGATGCACATACATCTATGTGCACTCTAGCTAATCCGTCTGCACACTAACCCACTGGTATTTACCGTCTAGGAAACGCGAACCACTACCGAGCACCCAATATCGGACAATATCAATATCATGCTAGGGGACATGAACACCATCTACATACAATATCATGCTATCGAATAAAGTCACACAAAACGATCCGTATAGCTAGCATGAATATTATTATTATCTAGCATGAAAGTCATTAACGTCGAATACACGTTATCACAACCTAGGAGTCACATGTTATTTTCAACATAAATCCTAGCATGCTTTTCTAACGGATAATATCTTCTAACAAATGCTATCGCAACCAACAATTCATATCATGCCGACATATCAAGACAAGCTACTACATCATAGCATACAGTCCTAGCATAATTTTTAACGATATTTATAACAACCAAGTGAGACCGCAAGGGCATTCACCTTAATCCGAACGTAAACCTTCTAGGATTTACCGATCGGCGCGCAAACATCGAAGCATTTCCGAAAACGAACCCACGAACGAACCCACGATGTCGAGATGATGCGGCGGAGCGGTCGAGTTCGCCGGAGGCGGCCGGACGACAGCTACAGTGGCGGCGGCAGCGAAATCGGCGGCGGCCGTGAAGCTCAAGAGGCAGTGGAGGCGGTGGAGATGTTGGTGACGGCCGGAGAGGGGGCAGCCGGCGGCGGCGTCGGTCGGACGAAGCAGGCCCGAGACGAAGAGGCGAAGATCCGGACGATCGGCGGCTCAATCGGCGGCAACAAGGTTCGGCGGCGGCTCAGGCGACGTCGGGAGGCAACGATGGACGACGGCGAGCGGCGGCGACACTGAAATCAACGACGGCGCGGGTTAGGGTTCGACGCGTGTGCGAGCGATCGTGCGCGGGAGAGGGGGATAGCCGGCCATGGGAGGAGAGGGGTTTTGTCGGCGGCACACACGCCGAGGACAGCGGTCGGTGATCGGACGGCGGCAGCGTGACGAGGACCGAGAGAGAGAACGGAGTTGCGATAGAGGGAGAGGAACGCGCGCGGGAGGGAGAGGCTAAGGGCCGGGCGCGACTGGGCGAGCCCTTGTGGCTCGTCCGGTCAATTGGGCTCGGCTGGGTCGAGCCACATGGCTCGGTCGGCCGGGTCCAATCCAGATTGGGCCCAAATCACAACCAAATCAATCCAAATCAAATACAAATCAATCCAAATGCAAATCAAACACCCAGATAGTTAATTAAACTCTCGATCGAACGAAACTAATCCGAAAATAAATTCGATTCTAACTAATCGAACCCAGTGACCTCACAGACTCCCACTTTATGCATCTCTATTCACAATCCAAACAAGTATTACCAAAAAGAGAGGAGGGGAAATAAAAGGATGCTGTTGTCTTGATCAGGAGAACTATCCCTAGCCGTCTGATCCGACGGCGGAAACTGATATTTTGGTACACGATAAAAGCTGCTGGCTTTACTTCCCACTCATAAGAAATCCAAAACAAATAACTCGTTAGTCTTTGGCCTTGTAACTTAATTTTTATCCAATTTAAGAATAGAATAGTTTACAATGAGAATATCATCTCATTACAATAATAAAGTGAGTCAAAACTCAAATAGTTAAAATGCAACGTCAAATAATTTAATCTGAAACTTGGAAATTGAGACAGGAGTTCCTTCAGGGAACATAATAATCAAAAGAAAAGATTCTAATTTCAATTTTCAGAATGCACACTAGGACATCATTCCCTTGTTTCTTGCCTCACAATAAGTCAGTGCAAACGATGGATTTCTTTTTCAACGGGAAATAACAAAAAAAAAAATTAGTAAAGTATATACATCAGGTTGATTCTTTCCCTAAGAAGATGAAAGCATGAAGAAGAGTTTGCGCTTCACGATTCTGGTTATGCGTTCCTGATATAATAACCGATCCTTCAGTTGATCCTGCCTTTGGATCCTGAATCATCACCTTCGCCCCTGATATCTGAAAATCACATTTTAATTAGCATATGTAACTTTTTTACGTCTATAAAATACTCGAAGATGGCTTACGAACCCCTCAAAATTAAACCTTAAGGCAAGCAAAAGAAAAAGGGAAAAGAAAGGCCAATGTATTGGCTCTTCTTAACTTCATTACTAAACAATGCTTCCCATTCAATGAAGCCTTGTCAGAATATTCACTCATTGTAACAATATGTTCTAGATTTCAAATATATATTTATTTCTTTTCATTTCATAACCAAAATCACCTAAGATCTTACAACGCCATTAGGATTCCGGCTAACTTAGTAGCATGTCTAGTGTGGAGGATTTGTTTGGTAGAGCACTATGTTTGAACAAGAGCATTGTTATTCATAAGGGCCATCAAAACTCATGATCCAATCAAAGTCATTCACAGTGCATTGGGTGTGTAGATCACATTCCAATGCACTACGTGCGGTTCTGAATCTTCTGATTGCATCAGGATCATCAGAGTAACAAAGTAATATCAGTCTATGTAATATGAAATGAGCAAAACCTTATGCTCAGAAACCATATACAAAGTAAGAAAATAGTTAAGGTAAATATAAATTAACTTGTAAAACTTGACCAAAAAAGGATATTGATTTACCTGTCTTATGTCTGCAAGAGTACTGCCATTTTCTCCATGCACAAATTTCAGAAGATGGTGAGGAACTACTACTTCAATAGTTGTAATTAAGGGGGCTGGCGCCTGCGTTCCACTGAATAATAACATCCAGTTACAAAAGGAAGAAAGAAATATTTGGATTACAGTTACAAAAGGAAGAAAGAAATATTTGGACTAAAGGAAGGGATTGTACCTTGTGGTGCTGCTACTTGTCAAACCAAAGTTTGCAGCAGAATCAAACATGCTTCTCGGAGTCCCACTACCTACAGTCTGTATAACAAAATTAAAAATGCTGTATAGGAGAGTAACTGGTCTTATTGGAGTTGGAGATTGGATTGGTTCCAGAAATGTTAAGAGAGATAATTGGTGAGGTATTTTCCAATAAATGGCGTACCTACTGTCGAAGCCCTAGGACACATATGGCATAGAGATGCACATGAAAAGAAAAGAAAAAAAAAACAAAGGTGGTTTGACTGGTTAGTTATGCTTTCGCTTCTAGTCTAAATGTAAACTTGTCACTACCCAAAGGACGTTGCCTATTGTTGAACTTCTAAGAAAAAGGTGCGCGATACAGCAGAAAGAAAGCCTTTGAGCACCTTTGATAAAGTTTCTGTTATAACACTTTGCAGAGAACCCATCACTTAACAATTAGCTTATTTTTAAATTCCAAATAGTATCAAATAATATTCATAGTTGAGCTTTATCTAATAACAAGTTTACATAACGCAAATACCTACCAAAAATATGTATATGCATCTATGTTCTGATATTTAACATGAATATGGGAACATGCAATCGACAAATACTGCAGTTAAGATCTTTGTTGTATTATAAAATCACGCTATCCTAAGGCAGTTGTGTTTGCTACCTGTGAAACCCATGATCTTGGAGGGCATGTATGGTCAAAGGAAGGTCTGACCACTGCAGCTCCACCACCATATGAAAAAGGAATTTGATCAGGTCTGGGGGACCTCTTGCTCCATTTTGGGCCCACTGACCAATCAGGACCATGAGGCGGTGCAAATGTTTGGTAAGGAACAGGACAGTTTGACTCAATCCTCGGTCTGAGAATGGACCGAACATCATTGTTGGCAGGAATATAAGCTGTCTTTCCAGTGAATATGAACTCTCTGATTCTACTAGTAACATGAACCAAAGCATCCTGGACAGACTGGAAACCACCAGTTATCTGCATGAAGAGCTAGGATTAATTAAGGCTGGTTCCATTGCATAAGTCGACATTGACCACAGGATAAGCAAACAATCCAGTGCAACACTTGATCAACTACAGAGCATCTAGGTTGGCCATCATTCAAATTCATAAATTCACATATACTTGGCATAACAAGTTACATAAACAAAATTGAAATCAACACAAGGAAGTTTTCAGCATTCTAAATTACAGAAAACCCCATGAAGAGCTGTAGTGTCTATTTACACAGTAAATAGGACAGAGAATAATGCAGAAAAGGTTTTTAATTCTCATATAGATACGTTTTGAAAGCTACGTGATAGATGTTTCTCAAAATGTGATATGCTCGCATTTGGGAAGAAAATACTGCTATCCTGGTAATCCTATTTCAGATTTACATCTTGAAACAACGGCTTATGCACACAAGCAATCACAGCTCAATGGGAAAGAACTGTTTGAACAAATACTAGTTAGCTAAGTGATGAATTATCTAAACCCATAACAAAACCTTCCAGATATCTCATTGACACAAACACGAAGCCTTGCAGCAAAATTGTTGTAATTAAGTTTGGGCACTTAAGTTTTCAACCCACTTTTCAGATAGGAGACATTTCCAAGGCAACACCAAGTAACTCCCCACTAAAAACCTCACATATGTATAAGTTCGACCTGCTTGGCTGCTTAACTGCATACAGAAAGACTTCCTACGAAAATTGCAACCTCTGCCACTAAATTGCTCATAAGTATTATAAGTGAAGAAAATGAAGGATCTTAAAAATCATGACAACTACAGCACCAGAAAACAGGATATGAACTACAACAGGTTGGTAGTACCTAGAGCAAGTCAACTATGCAACAATTTCGAAGAAAGTGATAAGCACCTGCACAACTTCATCATTGGGATGACAACATCTGGGCACTCCTTCATTTGGTAAGATCTGGATATTAGCCCCAGTAGTCCTCCTCAACTCTGTCATAATGGTGCTACTATTCTCGAGAAGACAGCCTATCTGCTGAGAGGGTATTATAAGCCTTGCAGAGGTCAATGCTCCTTTTTCAACATCCGGATCCACAAGCCTGGAATGAAGACGAAGAAGAGCTTCTTGTGCAGGAGAACTTTTCATATCCACATTCTACAAAATCAGTGGTAGCATCAAACTAAAAGTTAGTATGCAAATTAAACATATAAAAAATTTAAAAACTCTTGTTTGTAAGTACGAGGATAACCACAAAGTAAAAGGGAGAAGTGAGCATACTTCACGAGCTGACACAACCACAACTCTTTCGTCTGAGTCAGGTACTGCATCAAGTACTCGGATTATTGTGCCAGTTTCATTTTGCAAGGACCGAACTACACTCCCTCCTTTCCCAATAATACTACCAACTTTTTCATGAATGCACAAAATCCTGTAGACAATTTCTTCGTCCGGTGTCTTTCGAATCCTAGATGAAGCATTATCTATGGGTTTGGGCGAATAACCCTTGAAATGATGGTCAGGGCCATGGGAGCTTGGCATGTAACCTCTTGGAGATGGAACATGACGATCCGAATGTGCAGGTAAATGAAATGTTGCCCCGAATGATTTAGACGCTGCCAAACTAACTGACTCTCCTCTAGGATGATCTTGAAGGCAACCAGACACAGACAACAGAGCTTTTCTAACAGCTGGAAATGCTCCAGATATCTGCCATACTAGAGAAACAAAAGTCATTTCCCCTAAAATAACATGTATATATAACCATCAAAATAACAAGTGATGACATACTCACAAAGAATTGCAGGAAACCAAAGATGGGGTGTAAACTCAAAGTCACAAAGTAAAATACAGGGTCACAAACTTTAAAATCACGTGATTTGAGCCTCAATAGTTCAAACTTTCCAACAACTAAAGTATGACTTCAATTTCTAGCATTGCAATGAATTGCCAACAATCAAAATGGATGGTTGTTACCTCTAAGCAGAATATAGCAACCTATATTATTCCATCTAGTCTAGAAAGTTACTAAAAGAATTAGAAAAAAAGAAGAAGAATCTAGACTAACAGAAAGGAATTCTGATAGTGAATAGAGCTTCCTAGAACAAGACATCAAGGGAGATCCTAATGCACCGAAGGAGAGCATATTATTCTTCTTAGGTATGGTAAAAAATAGACAGATTGTACTATAAGAAGTCATGCATATAAGTATAGCAATATACATCCAACCACACTGCCATGCATTTGAAGATGTCAGATTGAGCTCACAGTTATACAACTTAAAATGCCTATGCCTCGCATGAGTTCCCAATAATTGATACCTCCATCTCTTCAAGAATGACTTTCATAAAAGTTTCACAAACAGATAACTAGGAACTAAGATGAACCTTTTTTTTCCCCATAACTCTACTCCAAATTAATCAGATCGTACTGATCGCTTAAGAACTAACATAGTTGCCTTTCTATGTCATAATTGAACAAGCTCATTTCCTCGTCTATTTTATGTTTATAGCAAATTCTTCATTTTCTCCAGAATATCTCCCAAACTTCCATTTTTGAAGTGAGCAATGGCTAGTCAAAATGAGCTATCCGTAGTGTTCGTTACTCATATCAAAAAGAAATTAAGTTCCCATATGCTTACATGGATGAGCTCGTCTCCAGGTGCGGCGCAAGCAGGTACGTGCTCTCCTTCCAAAAACCTAACCTGCGCACCAGTATCCTGGCGAATCTTCTCAACGATCTTCCCTCCTTTTCCCATCACACACCCTACCTGATTTCCGCCGACCAACATCCGGCAAACAACTGTCGGACCATCTGCCCCGACGCCTTCGTCCGCCCTGACAGTTAAAGACCTCTCGAAAACCCTAATCAGCGCCTTCTGCGCAGCGGAGATTTGGGAGTTCTCAAGATCGGGGAACTTTCGATCGACGGCGGCGAGGATGTGCACGAGCGCGTCGTCGGGGGCAGAGGGTACAGGAGAGTCTACACGGACGCGGGCACCAGTGTCCTCGCGGAGCTGGCGTAGGACGGAGCCGCCACGTCCGATGAGGGCGCCGGAGATGGCGGCGGGCAGAGGATCCGGAAGAGCATTTCAGAGGGGGCAAGGTGGCGGAAAGGCAGCGGCGGACGAGTAGAAGAGGAGGAGGCTGAAGAGGAGGATGTCTGGCGGCGCTTCACAGGCGGTGCAGCCGGGTCGGCGGCTGAGGAGCTATCCATCGCCGTTATCTCACGTTTGTTTGTGTCCAGAGTTTTAACGGTTAAAACCCTGGTAAAGCGGAACAGGGAAGGCGTATTTTACAACTGCGTTTTTTCAAGGGTGCTATCTATGGTCCATTTCAAGTGAGCCGGCCTGCGTAATTGGAAGACATATAGAAACAGCCCAAATTTGATTTGCTGTTTTTCTTTTTCTTTTTTTTTTCGGGTTGTTATATACTTATATATCATGCGAAGAAAGACACCTTTCAAATTTCTATCATCTGTTCAAAGCAGTTGGAAGTGTGAATTTCTACAACTTCCATATTGCTTTTTCATCACTTTAAAATTTATAAAAAACGATTATAAATAAATAAAAATATCTACGGTTTTGAATTATTACAAATATTTGGAGGAAAAATAAAGAACTTGGTGCCTAATAATAAGACTTTTTGTTTCTCTTCTAAGTTTCATGCACCAATATACTTAGCCAATGATAGTACAAAAAGTTAAATAACACACTCAATCATACGGGGGCTTGAAATCTTGATTAATTATGACCATATATTTAATTAATCATCTGCTAAAATTTTTATTGGGTAAGAACTCACCTAATATCTTTTACTTATTATTATTTTATTTTGACAAAATATATTTTTTAACCCCTAAACTTTACAAAAATGTGCCTCCATAACCCTAAACTTTAAATTGTACTCGTGATAACCCTGAAATACGAAAAAACGCACACGATAACCTTGTCGTTAGTTTTTCCGTCCACCGCCGTTAATTTGCTGACGTGGCAGTTTTTAAGTTATTTTTTTTATTAATTTTAATACATATAAAGTTATATTTATCCCTTCACAAAGTTAAAAAAAAATATAAATTGATTAAAAAAATACATATAAAGACATATTTGTCCCTCCAGAAAATTAAAAAAAATTAAAAATTGATTAAAATAATTAAAAACTGCCACGTCATCGAATTAACCGTGGCGGACGGAAAACCTGACGGCAAAGTTATCGTGGGCGTTTTTTCGTAGTTCAGAATTATCGCGAGTATAGTTTAAAGTTCATGATTATAGAGACACATTTTTATAAAGTTCAGGGGTTAAAAAAGATATTTCACCTTTTATTTTTTGAAAATAGATGTGTAAGATAATTGGAGTTAACACTTTTCTTGCATGCTTGGACAAATCCAACAGGGATGGATACGGGCAAAATTATCACCCATAGATGTTTAGATGAACTATGGCACGACACTTAGCATTTTGTAGAACACATAACTGGATCTAACTCCTAAATGCATCCTTAGTCCGCATCAATAAAATGTGATACAAAATTAAACGTAACTTGAACACTTCACATGCATGATAGTGACGACGGACAACAATTGATATAGTCATATGTGAAGCTCCAGCATGTATTTTGGTGATGATTTGATTTGCTATCGCATGATCAACGATTTGCCACACACTTGGGGTGTGTTGTTGTGGTTAACCACAAGAAAAAGGTTCGTGATTTGGACAGGACCATATGATGGGGAATTTGAGGCTGCAAATGGGTCTGGTTTGATCTGAACCCCAATGACAACTCGCAATTGAGCTCACACTATTAGGTTCATAATTCTGAGCCAGAAGTTCTGGCTGCTTTGGTTTGGATGGAATGGGATCGTTTGTGGCGCAACCATTGTGATTCTCTATAGTTGTACCATCCAGACCGTCCTTACGTCTAGTTTAAATTATAAAATTTTATATAAAATTTTTGTCGACTCATTTGATCTATTTTTAGGTATTTTTATAAAAAAATTTGAAAAACAAAACTATAGATTTTGATGTGATTTATAATTTTATAATTCAGAAATTTTTAAAAAAATAGCAAACAATATGTCAAAAATATTATCAAAATTTTGATCATCTTTTTAACATATTATTTTGACATTTTTTTTAAAAAAAATTAACTACAAAATTATAAATCATCCAAAATATATAATTTTGTAGTTTAAAATATTTTATAAAAATACTTAAAAATAAGTTAAATAAATTAACCATAATTTTACATAAATTTATGTGATTCGTATTATACATAGTGACGGTCATGATGTTGACCACATGCGATCGCTATGGTTTTTACCATGGGATTGCTCTCGGTTTAGATTCAATGCTTTCTTAAATTGATATTTTGGGTCTGTGGAATGCACTTAAACACACGTATGGGTTATCTATCACACGATTTGCAACATATTTTATGAACCGTTCAATTCGTGTTTTTGGCCCCAAATAAGTAGCTAGACGATTAACGTATCAAGCAACATTTCGTTTGGCTAAAACCGATTGCTTTTTTTTCTCCCAAAAAAAAAAAAAAAAAATTTCTTCTGAGTTAAGTTAAACTAATTTTGACCATATCTTTAAGAAAGAATTATAGTAATATTGTTCGACAAAATTTCTACCATATATAATTCCTTTTATGGAATTCCAAAATTAATTTATATAAATAAATTTTAAAAAAAGTAAAAAATTATAATTTATGTATCAAATATCTAGAGTTGTATAAGAACAGCGAGGAATTTAAATTCTCCACAAAGACACAATTGCACTGGTAGCCACTTTTTTACTCCTTTGATTTGAAAATATGTTTGCTGTATGCTTCACTCTCAGGTCTCAGGATTGTGATCAAGTATATTCACTGGTTTTATAGAAATTAATCACATTATATAATTATTATTATTAAAAAACTTAATTTTTTATTATTTAATTTGTATAATTAGTAATTATTTTATAAATATTATTATATTTTTATATATTATTAAGTAAAATAGATATTATATAACATATGTAAAGATTATTCAAGTTGTGATGTAAAATATATATATTATATATAATATAATATATATGAGATATTATTCTCTGTTCGACTTTGAGAATAGATCTTTGGTAAGCTAACATTTCAGTCGTTGATCTTTTTGATCTTATTAGCGGTGAGATTTAATTTTACGTTTAATGGCGCTTTTGGTAAGCTAATTCTCAGCCGTTGATTTTTTTAATTCTAACGGCTGAGATTTTAATTTACCAAGATTATTTTCAGGTCGAGTGCTGAAAAATAGCATCTCACGAGTAGTTAATTGCCAAATACCACTCAACCCCTATTCAGTTCATGCGGCCCACAAGAGGGACAATTTGGTCATGACGTCCGTTTACTAGCTTCGACTAGAAGAGGCCACGTGGGTTGCAAAACGAGCACGCGAAGGCTGCGGCTCTCGTTGGGTGGGTCCCGCCTATTCCAGTGACGCAAACGCCACAAGATATTTTCCCCCTATGAGTCCCCTCTCCGGTAATCTAAATATGTGGCCGCGCCGCTACAAACGAAAAGAAACGACAACACGACGAGGAGACTAACGATTCCATACACTATCGTACGCTTGAGCATATAAAAAACTATATATTGTAAATTTTTAAATTTTTTTAATATACAAAATTATAAAGTTTTATATTAAAATTTTTAAATAAATGTTTTGAAATTCTAAAAATTAATAGATTTGAAAAATTTTAAAACCATTTTAAAATTTATTTTAAACCTATTAAGTTTTAAGTTTTTGAAATTGTTTTTTTAACTATTTTTTAAAAAAAAATTATCTTAAAAATTATATATTTTATTAAAAATTATAATTTTTATGTTATAATTTTTTAAAAAAATATAATTTTTTTAATTATATACTTGTATGTATGGAGTACGATACGAGCATATCGCATCAAAATTGCACTAGAAGACTTGCGGAAGCCACGGGACAGGATTAGGATGGTGGGCACATCCTGGAGAAACTATGGTTCCATAAAAAGATTCGGTTGAATTTCCTTTGACATAAAAAAAAAAAAAAAAAGATTCGGTTGAATTTCTGATATTCTTGGTGAATTAAACCAGTACTACTTTAAGCAGAATCTCCTATTCGATTATCTATCTCATATTATACAACAATAACAATCTAATCAAATTTTATCATTGCAGAATAAAAAAAAAAGATATACAGACAAAAATTATTTCTAAAAAAAATTCCATTTGAAAAATAAAAATACAGATAAAATATTTATACAACAAACTAAAAATTACTCAATAAGTATGTCCTGTACGTATAATAGAGTACTAACAGTAAAAAAAAATATACAAACATAACAATAAACCAAATGTATCTATCTTATATTATATTATAATTAACTAGTATAATTTATATTGTATAAAGTTAGTAAATTAAATGGACATAAATATGGGCAGCAGTTCGATGGGGACGAGGTATGTGGACAAGGATGGCTCTCGTCCTCAGCCTATCATTTTCCTTTTTCCCATTCATATTCCTCTTTTTTATTATTTTTATTTAATAATTATACTACTAATGTATATTAATAATATAAAGCTTGAGAGCGGGTCATTCTTTACATGATAACCCCGTCCGCGTTCTCGATCCATCGTCTGTTCCTACTCCCGTTTTCTGAAACCAGAACCGCTTTGTTTGGGTTGTTTTCCGGTGGGCAAAGAAATGAAGAGGTTGCCCGACTGCGAGCTTTGCGGTGGAGAAGCAGCCGTTCACTGCGTAGCAGACGCGGCGAATCTCTGCTGGCCGTGCGACGCGCGCGTCCACAGCGCTAATTTTCTCGTCGCCCGCCACCTCCGCACGGCCCCGTGTTCTTCCTGCGGCGGCAGTGCGCGGTGGATATCCGGCCCCGGCCCCGCATCTCCATCGGCTCGACCCCTGATCTGCACAACTGCTGCGCCGACGATTCCTCCACGGCGGATTCTGCTTCCTCGTCTTCCTGCCTCTCTACGGCGGAGTCGTCAGCAGTGCCGCCGCCGTCGAAACCTGCGAGAGTTTCGACTGCTTAGTGGAGGGAATCTAGCCAGCTGGTGCAGAGGATTGGTGAGCAGCGGGCTGAGGTGCGCAGAGATGGTGGCTCAGGCGCTCGGCATGTGCGGGAAGGGAATGACAGCTGTTCCCCTCAGGGTGGCCCGCGGCGGCGCTGTGGCACGCGATCAAAGCGTGCGAGGGAGAGACGACGACGACGGAGAAGAAAAGCCGTACGTGCGAAGCATTGCTGAGGAAACTGGAAGCTCGGTCGCGCGTGCCAGCGAGGCTAATCGTACTGGCGGAATCCCGTCTGGCACGTGCTTGTCGCCGGCGGGTCCTCGCCGTGGAGGAAGGCTGGGCGGAGTGCGAATAGGCAAGAGTAGGAAAAATGGAGAAATTTCATGTAGGAGATAATTTATGTAGGAAGTATAGTTTTCGGTATTTACTATTTACTTGGTACGCAGAAGAATGAAAGGAAAAAATTTATGTATATGAAATAAAATGGTTGAATTATGGTGCTAAAAATGGGAAAGTGGGGCTGCTTCTTTTTCTTTTCTTTTTTATTTTTTTAAAGAAAGTAAGCTTTCAAATGGTGTCAGTTGATGGTTAGTGCTTGTGCTTCAAACTTCGTGCTAATGGTTATTAGTTTGGGAGAGTTGCTTATCAGCCATTTCCACCAGATTTTTATACAAGTTAGTTTTTTTTTATTCGTTATTGTTCGCATCACAAAATATTTACATAAAACTATAAAAGTATTTTTAGTAAAAAAATTAAATATAAAAGTTTTAAATTTTAATAGAATTTATAATTTTTATATTTATTTTTTAAATAAATATTTTTTAATAAATATTGTTCGCATCACTAAAATTTTGAAGTATCAAAATAATTATCCACTAATTAAAATATATAATTCATGCTGATTTTTTTTTTAAAAAAATTTTATTTATATAAGAGTCAAAATAACTCCAATATGAAGACCTAGAAAAGAATTTTATTATCTAATAGGTAATTTAAACGTCTGATATCAAATTAAACCACAGAGCATTATAATCACAAATAATGTATGCTTATTGATAATTAATGTATATCTTGAGTTATAGTTTTTGCCAATATTTTTAAATTTTCCTTTTTATTTTGTATATTTTAAAAAAAATATTGTTATTTGTTTGCTTAATCTAATATTATATTTGAAGAATATACTTATTGGCATAATATATCAAATTATTAATTATGTACGAATATATTTTTTACCAAAGCATGACTTTAATCATAATCAAATAATAGCAAAAAGTTTATCGATTATTTAATTTGAATGAAAAAATTATACGTGCTTAATGGCGTCCGAATTAACATATTGTGAAGTTTCATTGAAAAAGCATACCGTACACATATAATTAATTAGGTTACAATTGTTTTATATTCAACATCCAAACAACTCACAAACATAGAAAATGAAAAAGACTCGGCATATCTTTCCACCAATGTATCATTTGTATGGTTGAAAGAAAGCAATATTCTCTATTGAATTATGAAGTAGAAAGTAAATGATTAGTCTCGCAATTTGACAACACTTTATGTTATAGCAAGTTTCTAATAAAGGAATTTCACATGTCAGGTCTTTTTTCAGAGTTTAAGTTGTGCTCACCAATTGATCTTTTCTGTGAAGCATCAATGATATAGTTCTGCAAATATTATGATAAATTATGTGTTGATGAAAGTGATTAATGAGAAAGACACACTAACTTGTTTATAGGTTGAAGACAAGTTCTGTTTAATTTCATGAATTTTGCTTGATAATGATTTATGACGTGATAATGTATATCGTTTTTCTCTGAGTGAATTTATGACATTAGTAGCTTATTGATTCGGGCATCAATTAACAAACACCCAGGGAATTTCATGGATGCCACCTTAATGCTGGAAGTGAATATAATACAATAATGCTGTTTTTCAGTTGTTCCCTATATATATATATATATATATATATATATATATATATATATTTGGGTGTAAGAAAAAGGAGTTGTACTCTTTATCCAGGTGATAGGAACCACGAAGAGACTGATTGAGGGCAAAGAAGTTTCTGAAAAGCTGCAATATTATGACTTATCCATCTCGATATACCATCCAATCAATTTCTTTTTTCAAGTGCTATTTCGTGAGTCTTAATTGGTGCTTACACTTATATGTTTGCAGACTAAAATTTTATCTGTTATTTGATGCTTCATGCATAGGTTTATGTGCCTTTGTTCAAGTTGATTCCTTCTATTAAATTGTATTATAATTGTTTGATATCTTGATTTTCTTTTCTCTGCTGCAAGACGCATGTAAAGTTTACGAAAATCTGATACATTAAATGCTTATTGTTGTACTTATAGTTGCGTTGACATTAAATCTTTTATTTCTTTGGGTTGGAATAGTAAACTCTAGATCTTTTCTCCCTGTAAAAGAAGAACATAAAGTTTGATTTTTGGTCATGCAGCCTGGTCCTTCTGCTAAGGAGAAGCCATCTAAACTGCTTAGAAGGAAGCATCAGATCGGAACTTTGTATTGTGACATGAAGCAGAAGGAGATGGAGTTAGCAGAACGTCGCTCTCGTGGTCTTCTTACGAAAGCAGAAACTCGGGCCAAATATGGTTGGTGATCTAAAAATTATGTAAATATTTTTGTAATCAACCAAGGGAGGACAGACATTTTTTGTCCATGTGCTCTTTCTTATACTTAATCCCTTGGAAATTTGTCCTTGTCCTCCACTTTTTTTTTATGTTAAAGAAGTTAAACATATTTGGGACATGATAATGAAGCTTCATAATTTGTGACGTGGTGAATACGGTGCGTGTAATAATTTCTCTGCAAATAATAACAGTATGGAAGTATTATGATTCCATCGCATAAGCCGCCACATAAGCGAAGTTAAGTCAGGAGTTTAGTAGGAAAATTATCGGACGCAATGCTCCATGAATTGCCTGCTGGTTATGGAGAACCTGTTAAAGAGCAGAGTAAAAGGAATACGTTAAATTTTCATTTTGCGTCAAAAACATGAACAGGAATTATACATGTTAACTAGATTAACTAAGACGAGGTTGCATTATTTAATGAGTTTGAACAGCACGTATGACTGCGGAAGAAAATGTGAAGCAGAAGGAAGAACCTTATGCGTCATTGCTAGATATCAACCTGAGTATGCTAGTAACAGCTCCGGGCTGCCAAAGTTTATCCCAAAAATAGCTGATTTGAGTGATAATTATTTGGTTTCCAGTTTAGTATATGCTCTATCGAAATTATATATCAGGTATATTCAATTGAAGGCAGAATTTCTTCATTTTCCTAACTGCTTTTAACTGGTATAATATTAGCTCTGTAATAGTGTGTTATGTGTTTATGCGTGATCCTCTGAAACACGAGGTGGTTTTGCAGTGTTATATGTTTGCAGCAGCATTCGTACGACCAGAATGAGAGCCCTACCGGCAAGATTTCGCCTTGTAAACTACTAAACTAAGCGGGATAAGTTACCTACCCTCATGCTATGTAAACTATTCTATTACTAATTATTAAATCAGTCTAATCTATATATATTATATATAAAAAATCGGATATTTAAGTAGTTGAGCGCACGTGGCACTTCCAATAATTTATAATATACCATATGACATTTATATTGTCTCATCATGTAACATATGACAAGTTTAATTAATCACACTATTAATACTATTTTTCATTCAATGTACATTGAATATATTCAATATATTAATTAAAAAATATCTATATTTGTGTAAGAAGCAATAATTTTAAAATTTAAATTATTCATAGAAAAAATACATTATACTAATTTAATGAATTTGAAATGTCATTATTAAAATATATCAATATTCCACATATAAGCAAATAAATAAATATATAAAAAAAGGATGATTAAAGTCGTAGCGATACATGATATTTTAAATGACTTTTGATATGTTATTTGGTATTTATTTTTATATAAAAAATGTGGTATTTATTTTGATAAGAGTTAATATCGGAGTTTAAAAATATGAAATATTCAAAAATTAAATTAATAAAATATAATAACTTTTTAAAATAATAATTATAATAAGAATATTTTAAAATAATATAAATATTTAAAAATTAGTGAGTAAAATCGTTATATGAAGTGATATCTCAAATAAGTTTCGATATGCCATTTAGCATTTATTTTTATATTATAGAGAAAAGACATGTCACATTTATTAAGATAACAATTTATAAGTAAGTTAATATATATATATATATATATATATATATATATATTATATATATATATATGCTAATCTCCACTCGACAGGAGCACGGCTCGCTCCTGTCGACTCAGCAGCCGTCGGATCGCGACGATCCGACGGCTGAGATCAAGCGCGTGTTTTGTAAGAGCTCGGATCGGTTTCAGCCGTCGGATCACCTCGGCGATCCGACGGCCGACATCACGCGCGTGTTTTTGAAGAGCTCGGGTCAGATTTCAGCCGTCGGATCGCCGCGATCCAACGGCTACGGACTCGACAGGAGCGGGCCGAGCTCCTGTCGAGTGGAGATTAGTCTATTTCTATATATATAATATATATATATAAAATATGTATGTGACTTAATATCAACATAATTTTATGATGTATTTTAAATAATATTTATGTATGAGATATGATATCTATACAAATAAAATAATTTTAATAACAAAATAATTAATTTATCTATAATTTAAAATATAAAAATTAAAATTTTAATTATAATTATTTGTATTTATAATTTCTCTTGCAACGTAGGTGCAAAACTAGTATATACATATAAATAGTTAAGTTTAGAATCTATATACATATATATAAAATTGGGAGATCAAAGCCGTTATGCCATGTGGCATTTTGAATAATTTTTGTTATGCCATGTGGCATTTACTCTTATTCTAAATAAGCCATGTGGCATTTGTATTAATTGATAGGAATTTATAAAGTCATATAACTTATTTAAAGAATATGAAAGTTCTAATATTGTAATAAATATTTAATTAAAATAATAATTTATAAAAATAATTTAAAAATTAGTATAAAAATAATTATTATATATTATATATTATGTAATATTAATTTTTTAAAATAGAATTTTACCATGTAAAAAAATTTTTAATCCTATGCATAAACTATTTTACGTCAATCTTCGAATAATTTTGCATATGGTATTTGAGATTTCTTCTTACTCTAATAACATTTACGGAAGTATAATATTTTAATAAAATAAAATTTGTATGAAATTAAAAATATAAAAAAAAATAGTTAAATTTTTCAACATCATTATTTATATTTATATAATTATATATATAATTTATAATCGTGCATCGCACGGGTATAAAACTAGTAGTATACAGTAACTCTAACACACAATATGAAACAGCTAAAGATGGCCCGAGTTAAACACAGCCACGTCATATCATCATTATCCTCCACCGTAATTAGTTTATCAGTAGCCTCTTGTATTCTTTTTCTTCTTCTTCTTCTTCTTCGCTTCTCCTCATCGCGAGATCAAATCACATTTCAATAACAAAAATCAAAACCATCCTGAAATTTCAATGGCACGCGTGCTAACTAGCTCCATCATCAGCTACGAGTCTCGTTCGTCTCTAACCGCGCTAATCATCGGCCCTGCGCGCCTTCTCTCGCTCCGGCCGCTCCGGGCGCCCGGAGAAAGCAGAGATCATCGAGATCGATCTGTCCGGGAATTCGGACCAGATTCTGCCAGCGTCCGTCTCGAAGAAACACTTCAGAACGTCGTGATTCGGAAATCGGCGCCCGAATGGATCCCGTTCCGCCCCGGAACTTCGTATTTCGTGCCACCAGTGGATACGAGGTTCTGAATCGATTAAAATCGTCGAGCTCGTCGGAAGGATCGACAGATTAAACTCAAAATCTATGACGGAAGAAGAAGATGTCGACGACGGTGATGAGGATGCACTGTCTGCGATATCAAGTGCTCGTGGTGGCCCTCGTCCAACTACTTTATCAAAGGTATATTTGGTTTGGTGTGCTATTTGTAGCTTATAAAATTTGAATTTACACGAGGTCTTAACATATTCATGTGTATTACTTATTAGTTTTGTTCTGCTGGTAGCTATGAATTTTATGGATGTTTTTGTATTTGGTTACGAGAGTTTGTTATGCCATGCAAGTTCAGGGCTTTTGCTTCGATAGATTGTTGAATCGGGGGTTGTGGCCTATTGGATTGCAGAAGTTTTCTTCCTCTCCATTTTGCTTGCTTTTAGCTAAGATGGAAATGTATTGATTCAATTCGTTAACATTTGTCCGCGTAAATTCAGGGATATGAGTATATTGTTTATGTATACTAACAACAAAGTTTAGGAATGAAGTGATTAGGAGATAATTATGTGGTTCCAATGGACAGTAAATGAGAGGAAATCTCTTGAGTTGGTTCTGGACGTGTAAAGAGAAATCCGTGACGCTACAGTTAGGCAGCGAGAGGTTGGATGTGACCCTTGAGGGGTTTGGAAAGACCCAAGGAGAGTTGCGAAGAGGCTAAGGAGACTTCTTTTCGCTTAAGTTAAGACATGGATCTAAATGTAGCGTGACATACAAGGGTTCATGTAGCCAACTCCACTAAGTGGGAAAAAGCTATGTTTTGTACTGATGTTGGAAGTTTGTCTTTTAGGCACATTAAGTTAATTTTTCTAGAGCCATTAGATTCTATACCTTCGAAAACGAAGTTGTTGTGAAGAAGTGATAAACTAGATGTGTTGTACCAACCATTACTTTGATAGTTTTTTTAGGTGTTATACATCTTGTGTGGCTGTCGGATAGATGTTTATTCCCTCGAATTTTTTACTATTGCATGATCAGAGGAATAGATGAATGCAACAGTGTTATGAAATTTTGTACTGATTGATATCTAAAATGACACCTGAGTACCAAGAATTGATCAGTGCTTTTCTCTGCATTTGCTAGGTTATGGTGGTTTATGAAATAAGGTTGTAGGTTGTTTGCTGATGGTTCAGTGGATCACACATTGAGGGTAAGAAATTTGAATCAGTTGAAGTTTGAAGTAGCCAGTTTAGTGAACATTATAAGCCATTAAAATTTTTTTAAAGATGCTGTCTATCCTACTGCTTAGTTGGGTATGGATGTCCCAGCACTCTATGAGATTCTCATGACAATATTTCAATGTTTTGCCATTATTCTTCCCTCGTTATGTTATACTGCTTAATGATGCTGTTTTCTTTCAAGTTCTTAGTTCTAAATGTTTGACAATTAATAGGAAGATTACCAAAACAAAAAAGGAATTCTGACGACGATGAAGACTGACTGACTGGGACGGGAATGGAGAAACAGTGGAATGCAGGTGATGTTTGTACATAAGAAAGAAAGCTGTATGGCCGTGGGCTCAAATGTATATTTGGAGATGCTTCTCAAATGTGTCCTGTTGTTATTACTCCAAAATTGGACGACTCCTGGTAGGTTGTCCCTTGAAATTATCAATGCATGATTAGATTATTCTGTTATTCCGCTCCGTCTTAATAATGAGACAGAAATCTTCTGCTCCACTTTATGTTCCCAATATCTATTTTCACATTCTAAATAAATACTTATATAAAAAAAATTTCAACATAAAAGTTGTAGATTTTGATGAGATTTACAATTTTTATGTTGAAAATTTTTTCAAAAAATATTTTTAGATAAGTTTTTGGGCACTCCAAAATTTCGATGACTTTAAAAATAGTTTTAAAAATATGTTGAAACATTAAGACTTTAGAGCTCCAGAATATATTTAAAAGTATTTTTTGAAAAAAAATTTAATATGAAAGTTGTAGATCTCATCTAATTTATAAATTTTTTTTTTTTTTTAAAATATATGTAAATATTTATTTGAAGTGTGGGTATAGAGATCGGGAATATAGAATGGAGCAAAGGATTTATGTCCTTAGTAATTTGGGCTTGGATATATTTCCCAAGGCAGACTAGGCAATATAATATTTTCAAAAATAATTTCTGCACCCAAACTAGTCCAATTGTTAATCTCAAATTAAAATTTCCAGCCCAAATTATTATACTACGAGAAACCAAAACAAAAAATAAATTGACTACTTTCTAGACTTACTACATACGTAATAGCGCTATCATATTTTCACATATTCCATGATCATCTGGATGTCCATTTGTTTCCAAAGTTCTGCTACTTCACATTTTAGCTAACTTCTAGCCGGTCCATTCCTTTAAATGAGAGGCCGAAATCACAGAAATTCTCTGCATGCTCTATATTTTCAATCTTTGTCCCGTACTCTAATAAATATCTCTATATATTTTTAAAAAAAAAAAATTAACATAAAAGTTTAAATTTTGATAAAATTTATAATTTTTGTATTGAATATTTTTTAAAAAATATTTCTAAATAGATATTATGAAGTTCTATAGTTTTAACGGATTTGAAAATAATTTTTAAAATCTATTTAAATATTAAAACTATGGAGAATGAAAGTTTTTTCAATATATATATATATATATATATGTATGTATGTATTTGTTTAAAGTGTGGGAATAGAGAATAAAAGCATATAGAGGGGTAGATGATTTCTATCCCCCAAATTGTGTTTTGGTGTATGGGCAGACCGAAATTCTGAATCGCCGACTAAAAACTTCACTTTTTTTTAAAAAAAAATCCAAATCTGTCCCAAAAAATTCCTTATTTTAAGAAAATTTTCCAAGTGTTTTAGGTTTACAAATCTTGTTGTGCTTCTAATATTCTTCTTTGATAACTTTGTTTATAATTTTGTTTGTCAAAGAAAATACCAGTCTGACCGTGTCTTATTCAGAAACAAATTTGAGTTTTAAAAGTTCTTTAATTCTCCTTTAGGGTTTTATACAAATAACCGTGAATTTTTGAGGAATCAATGTCGAGAGTTGGTTCATGATTTTTCTAAGATAAAATATATTTTGTAGAAATGTAGATATTCGTCTCTCACACGGTCGCTCCTTATGCTTCACATCACTTTAAACCTTCCCTTTTTAAATCTACCAGAATTCTATTTTAGTAACTTACAATTCTTATTTTCTCAAAAAAAAAACAATTCTTATTTCGTAGTGCCTTATTTTTCGATTGCTATGATTAAAACTTAAAAGACAGAAATTGAGATCCCCAGAGTGAGCTGCACATGACTATTAAACTTTATCTAATTCATTTAAAAAATATTTATAAATTACATTTATCAATGAAACACTAATTACGTAATTTAAACCCATCTCTAATAAAATATATATTAAATTATATATAATTAATTTTTATCATATATTTATTCCGTGATCTACACATTAATCTCGTAATTTATTCAAATTATCAAAATTACATTTCTTCTAGTAATTTATCACATTTCCTCTCGTCGTCGCTGTCCGGTTATCTCGCTCTCTTTCTCTCTCTCAATCTCTCTAATGGCGGATGAAGATCCCCAATCGCATGAACGTCCGCCGGGGCCGTTGCCGTCGCTGCCGGCCGACAATTCACAGGTGCGTGATGGCTCCCACTAAATCCCTATATGTCCCATCCAACTCCTATGTGGTTGTTCAAATTCTCGGATCGACTGAACTTTTCTTCATACTGTGTACTCGATCGATCTTTCGAGGATCGTTTCTGAGGAGGTGTAACCGAGTAGATTTTGTTGGGTTTATTTCATTATCAGCAATTTTCAAGGATCCTTAGTTACAACAAATTGTTTGTTGGATCTACGGGGATGATCATTGTGCTTGGATGTAGATATAGCATATCATTGTAATTCTATGCCTAATTTGATTGAATTGTTTCTATTTCATTTTATTAAGCACCAAATTTGAAATGAATCGTTACTCTTTTCATGTTTTATTAAGCACCTTATTTGAAAGGAATTGTTACTGTTTCATTTTTTATTAAGCATCTAATTTTTAGTGTCATATTTTGTTAAGCAATGTTACACTAATTCCACTTTATTAAGCACCTAATTCCATGTAAACTGAAGAATTCTTAGTTCTGTGGTGCTGACCTTATATGATCAGACAGGTAGCTGATGGTTGTGGTCCTGCAAGGTCAGATGCTCCACCAAAGATGCTTCCTAGGTATCCATACCTTATACCAGGCTTGCTTCCACAATGTCAAGAACAAAATGACCATGGGCCAGGAATTTATGCTGTTCCATATCATTCATATATGGGGTCAATGGCTGGTGTCTTTCCTAGCTCACTTATTCCTCTCTCATATCGGATACCTACGTAAGTTTTAACATATTTTTTTGCAAATACATCCATTGTTTTTGACAATGCATGTGGCTGGACATATACGTATGTGTTTTTGAGTTATAGCCCTATTATGTAGTTTTCCGATCTGCCATGAAGAATACTATAACCTTGAATTGCTATTTTTTGCAGTATAGCATATGAATAGAATAAGCATTAACATGTGCTTCATAGGTAAAGAACTAGGAGTTATTATAATCCATATACAATGGTTGGTAGGATTTTTTGAACAAATTCGTCTCATATTTTGCTACGCAAGTTTCACATTTTCAAAGATGTGCATTTTGTTGCATGTTACGTTAAGCATGTTATGCTGTTTGATTACTAATATTTTTAATGCGAGTTCGCAATTTAGGACGTCGGGATTAAATGATATTGACATTATGAAGTTTCCTTAGCTATCAGAATGATCTTCACCGTTGTTTGCTTTTCTTGGCTTCTTTAGTTATCTCTATCACTGACACTTCAGTGAACTAAAGTTGATGTCGTATGTCACCATAGCCCCTTCAGGAGTCACATAACTAATCATCTTTTCCTTCCTAGATGGAAGGTTTAAGTTTGACTCTTGTCTAATCCGCTAGGCTGCATAAGTAGTTATGACTAGATTTTGCATGTCCTTATGATAGAGTGAATAGGGCTTAGTGCTTCTTGCTATGACCTGCTTGTTGTGCAATGAGTAGGGGTTAGTTCATGTCTTCGAACTTATAATATCAAAAATTAATATATTACTGTTCTCCTTCTTTACCTGTTCTTCACTCTATATCATCAAAACTGCAGTCTAAATCTACTGATATCTACAGTGAATAGTAATATTTGTTTCATCAGTTCACTGGTTCATTTAGTAATGAAAGAAATCTATATATTGAATTAGATGATTCTATGCTTTTACGTTTTTATGCACAATTTCAGGAGAACAAACGCTACTGGTGCCGACGGTGAAGGTCAAGACTTGGAGAGAAGGCATCAGCAAGTGCCTCAAAGACAAGAAGTTGTGAGGAGATTTCAGTTTGCCTTTCAGATTGACTTGGCCCTCATCATCAAATTGGCTGCGCTAGTCTTCCTATTCAGCCAAGAAGGATCCAGACACCGATTTGTTGTTCTTGTGTTTTTTGCTGCATTTATCTATCTGTAAGTAAAGTTTGTCGCTTTCGTAATTTTCAAATACGTTTTACATATATTCTGGTTCATACACTGTAGAAATGCTGCATGTAGATTCGTAATTTTAATCATCGGCAGCTTACAACATGTAAATACTGTTTTGAGCTTCCTCTACCTGAAATATTGGTTCCTGATTGTCAGAAGTTTAAGTATTCATGTTATGTGTTTTTTCTTTCGTAAAGGTCATGTTATTTGAAGTGCAGGTATCAGACTGGAGTACTTTTGCCTTTGATACGATGGATTAGGCGAGGTGCAGCCCCCCTTCATCCACCTCCACAACGAAGACCTCCTATTCCACCAGTCAATGGTCCTCCCGCTGAGCAGAACTTGATAAATCCTCCCCCAGGTGCAACTTTCAATCCTAATGGTTTCAGATCTTTGCTCAGACAAGGAGCAAAACTGGTAGTAAGCAGATGCAATTTGTTGCAAGTATTTCTACCATCACTCAATTATGATGGTGTTTTTCGCTAGGATGCTTATAATTTAAATTAGAAAGATAGAGCGATTTTGTTATGTGCTTCAAATGAAAATTCGTGCATGTTATTATATGTGGAAACATAATGGCTGTTTCTATAATGCGTATACAAAGTTATAAACCTTGATTTGAAGATACTCTAGTCGTTATAAGCGTTCTCTTAGATAAAGTGCCAAAACCTTTTAACGTGAATGAACGGAGGAAGGATTCGTCATGAATGATTTTGTCAAGCGTGCCTATATAACAGCAAAAGGAAAATGGGATTATTTTTTTATGTTACTAAACTTGGAGATTTATATTATTTTGTTACTGTACTGCAGGGGAAAATTTTGGTGCGGGGAATGAAAACCAGCCTCCAGAGCATGACAACCAGGAAGCAGCAAATGAGAACCAAGCAGGTGGATTTAATCTGTGGGTAATTGTGAAAGAAATACAGATGGTTGTTGTAGGCTTTGTCGCATCTCTTCTACCAGGTTTTCATCACCATGATGCATGATCAGAGAATAAAATGTGAATTTGTAAACAAGAATACTAGAGCCGGATGTTTTGACCCGAAATAGTCTAAATACCCATCCTAGGGTGTCTTGGGATGTCAACAAGATCGCTTCCATTAGACGTGATCTTTGGGCTGTTTTTGGTGTGTACATTGGATCATGTATGATTGCTTTGAGGAACTTTTACTTTTGTATTCTTATTTAATGTTAGCGGTTGCTTCCTGTGCATCTATCGTGTCTTTTTATGGGATTTTTTGATAATATTTTCGAATGTGCTATTCATCAAGCTGCAATTGCCTTCGACGAAATTCAGTGGTGATGGGGCGTCTTAGCCAGCACTCATCTATCATCTCATACATAGCGTTGCATATTATTGGTATCATCCATCCTAAAAATTTTTGATCATTCGTATGGATAATTGTAGATCAAGCAGTCAGAAAATCGTCCAACCGATCGGTTGCTTGATTTCCTTCTCATAGTAGGTTGTAATGCACCACTTGCTAAGCCCAAGAATTAGCAAGGTTAACGAGAAGAAGCCACACATGCTGATATGGCACAATTAAAATCACACATCACGATAGATATATCTGTATTTGATATTTTTTAGGGATCAGAGGGAATTGTGCGGATCACGAGGCGCATGTGTGGTGGAAATTGATTGTGTGTGGTTTGTTGGGAGTTAGTAGTTTTTTCCTATAATTATTATGTATCACCTCCATAGGAGGCACAGATATTTCTTCATTGTGATACTTTTGGCATGGATCCATAAGATTAATGAAGATTTAGGAGCTTTTGTCCCCCTTTCTGACAAAAAAAAGATGAGAATATTTGCAATTAAGTCATGCAATCATCCTAACTACATTGAATTTTACTTTAAACAAAGATGTATTCAAGCATAAATCTAATTGTAAGTAATAAATGGAAAAATTTAGATTATACCACCTTTTGCTTTATTAAATCATAGAATAAGCATATCTGCAAGATACATGAATAGTTTGAACTTTCATTGTTTATCATAACAAAAACACTAACCATCTAAGCTGCCAACCTTGTTTGGTCACTTCTCAGGAGAATATGGTTTTATTACATTACTAGGTAGACATAATTTAAGCGGAGATTATAGTGAAAACTTTGGTTTGTAGTACTCGTTTTATACAATTAATCACAATCAAGAAACCAACAAATGAATAAGGGGCGACATCACATAAAAACCATTCAATGTTCATCCGTCAGGACACTACCATTTTTCCACCTGAAATTATTTCGCCATGATTTAACTTGTGAGACTCATTTTTGCTATGTATCACTTTCCACCGCTCTTCCCAATAGCTCTCTGGTAGATCATAGGTTGAAGTCTGAGGAGAAGCTGAACCAAATGAAAAAGAGTGGCGCCTTTTGTGTTATGCTTATATTTGTTGAATCAAATGACATATTTGCATCTAGAGCAAGGGCATGTAGTGATTTTGCCTTTTCGATCAAGTCCTCACATCTATATTTGCAGAAAATTTAGTAGACGCTGAAGACTAGTGGCATTTTCTGTCGCTTAAAAGTGAATATCTTAGATTAAGCATAGAAATTACAAATGTCGAATAATGCCCTTTTTCAGAGCGAAGTGATCTGCAATGCAGCTCCATAGTATAATCCATGCAGGAAATAGATGAATTACTGGGACAAGATAGTATTTCATCCCAACTGGCTAACAAAATATTTAGCAAAAACTACTAAACTTTTAGACGCCAAAAAAAAATAGCAGAAAAAGGAACTAACGAGATACTTGTGAGACGCATAATGTCACCTCTTGCACTGTATATAATGGTCTCCAAAACTATACTTTCAAAACATATTTAATCAAATAATGAACTATTATATTATATTTCATAGGTTGATGTAGTTTGAAAAAAATACTAAAAAAAGATCAAAGGAAATTTTAAGTTGTAATTCAAAAGTTATAACTTTAAAAATTTCTGCTCGTACATGTTGATAGTATAAAATTTTTATAGTATACTTTTCTCTTACCTTTTCGTAATTAATATGGAGAATCAGGTCAATTCATTTTTTTGTAATTAATGAAGGATATATATGTTTTGATTGGGCTTTTAATTAAGCGTATTGGCCGTACTAATATTTGTTAAAATAAGCCAATTGGGCCGTACTTATATTTGTTATTTCCAGTGGTTATTAATTATTATTATTATTACAAAAATACTAGTGGTTATTGCCGAAGCGTCGTTCGCGTCCCGCTAGTCCAGTGATTAGCTACGTCCGCGCCGTGAACAAAACATCCGACAACTGGCTATCGTTTTGCCACGTAATAACAATTCCCCTTTTAGTACACGCGTCGGTCCTCCTACCCGTCTCCGTCCAGATGCCATTATGCTCTCCATCTCCGGTCTTCCCCGGCTCGGCTGCTGTTATTAACAACCTACTTCAACTTCCCAACCGCCATCACCGTTTTCCCGCCATGACATCCGCCTGGAGACCCGTTTCCTCCACATCCGTAGCCGTTTCGTCAAGCTCCAAACGCGTTATGGATGACGTGTTCAGTGTTCCCGGAGTAAGCTCCAACGAGATGTGCGCCGCCGCGGAGGCTGCGTTCCAAAGGCATGCGGCCGACGCCTTAATGCGGAAGAACGGTGGCGGCGGTGGAGTGGCGGTGGTTTGGTTCAGGAACGATCTGAGAGTATTGGATAACGAGGTTCTCTTGCGCGCTTGGGAATCATCGGCGGCGTTCATCCCCGTTTACTGCATCGATCCCAGGAATTTCGAGACCACGCATTACTTTGGATTCCCGAAAACTGGACGTGAGTGGTTAATTAACCTTAATTAAATTACTGTTTTCTTCTTTTTTTTATGTAAGGTTTATTTTTTTCCAATGATTATGATTTTTTTTTTTTTTTTTGACAGCTTTGAGATCCCAATTTTTAATAGAGTGCTTACATGATTTGAGAAATAATTTAATTGAGAGGGGATTGAACTTGGTAGTTCGACGTGGGAAGCCTGAGGATATCCTCCCTCTAATTGCTAAAGCTGTTAGAGCACATACAGTTGAGTCCTTTTCTTGGACTTTTCTTTATTAGCATATACTTTTCCAGTGAAGTGCGTGGTATATCTAATTCGAAAAACTGCTATGAGTTGTACAAAGTTTTTGCATGTGAATGAGGGGAGGTTCCATTTCTAGCTTCTTATATTTTCTGATCCTTGTCTATGGTAAGTGGTAACACATTGTTGTTATTTTGGGTGAAGATTTTTATTGTACTTTAATTGAAGGAATCATTTACAAAAGATGTTGAAGCATTCGGTAGAAGAACTTGCAAATTCGGTCCTCTTTGGTTAAATAATTCTGAAAGATCTACTTTATCGTGGCTACTGATAATGCGTTTGATTCTGAAACAACTCAAACTGACTACAGGGTCTAGCATTTGAATTATTAGGTAATCTTTATTAGCTTATTTAGGATAATGAAATCAGGTGTATGCACACAAGGAGACTTGCTACGAGGAGCTGCTTGTTGAACGCCTTGTTCGCCAGAACCTGGCACGAGTGAATTTCAATGAAGGAATACACACCTACAACCTGCGAAACCAAAGCTACAACTTATATGGGGAAGCACCATGTACCATATTGACGACCTCCCTTTCAGTACTTGCAATTTGCCAGACATATATACTCAGTTCCGCAAGGTGGAGTTCAGTTTTAGCTTCCTGTTTTAACTACGCTCCTCATTTTGGAAATATATACTAAAAATTTTTCCTGTAGGCTGTTGAATCTAAGTGTACAATTAGGAGTTGCTTGAAGATGCCAATGTCATTGGGTCCCCTACCAGAGACTGGGTTGGATCGTATTGCGGGGTGGGGAGATATTCCTTCACTCGAGGAGCTGGGACTCCATAAGAAAAAGGCAGGTCATAAAATGTCTTTCTTATCTGTGCCCTGGTTTAATTGTTTATCTAACGCCATAATGTATGTTAATGTTTTAACCAAGTCAGATCATTATTGAGAGATTTGCTGATCAGCTTGGAAATTCATTTCGCCTACTTTTTTGTTTACTCTTAAGTAGGAGTTTTCACTTTTCGTTAATCCAAGTAAAGGTGTTATTAGCATCATAGGCTGAATCTAGATACTTAACCTTCAAATGTAGTGCGCAAAAGGACTGCACTTTGTGGGAGGCGAGTCTGCAGCTCTGGCGCGTGTGGACGAATATTTCTGGAAGAAGGCAAGTGTTTGAATGGCTTGAGACTCTAACGTTTACCTTGGTGCATAAAACTTTTATATTGGCTGAATGAACATTTTCTCGATATTGTTAGAAAATTTAAAAGAAAAAGAAAGAAGAAAAAGAAGAAATATCTCCTCAATCTCTTTGTGGATACACATTGATGATAAAAAAGTAGAACTAGCACTTTGAACTACTTAGACTATATCAGCAGATCTGAGTCCTAATTAACTTCCTCTTATTCTTCTAATTTAAGCTTTTCATAACCAGGACTTAATTAAGATATATAAAAAGACGAGAAATGGCATGGTGGGGTCAGACTATTCCACAAAATTCTCACCGTGGCTTGCTTCAGGGAGTCTTTCTCCGCGTTATGTATACGAAGAGGTTGGTGTACTTTCTCAGGTTCTGTGAAAGCAAAGCATGTATCAATATAAAATGTTTTTTGTCCTGGTCATATATAGGTGAAAAGATATGAGATGCAGAGGCTTGCAAATGATTCAACCTATTGGTATGCCACCACCACCTTCTACAATCTAGGACTCCATAGTTCAAAACTTTAGATTAATTAACACTGGCTATATAGCCTTCAATTCTGAAGTTTAGTTCAGTTTTTTGTTTTCCTTATTTAGAATGTTCTATTCTCTCACGTCTACGCTTTGTATGTTTACGTTTATGCTTCTCATTTCAGGGTATTATTTGAGTTGATATGGAGGGACTACTTCAGGTTTTATTTCAATAAAGTATGGAAATTCCATTTTTCATTTAGGTATTTGTTGTTTTATTGAAGAATGTACTATGCTTTTAGGCTTTACACTGATCCCGGTTGCACGTGGTAGTTACAAATGGTCAAACTTTTTTGTCTCCACTATTCAGGAGGTCCTAGGAAAGTGATTCATAAATGGAGTCAAGATCAATCATTGTTTGAAGCCTGGAGAGATGGATGTACAGGGTAATGCTCTAAGTTCTCTACGTTCTGTTTTTGAGCAATCAATAACCTGTATAAGCCAGCGTATCTTTCTCATATTTTGATTTATACTTCCCTCATTAAAAAATATCAGATATCCGTTGGTTGATGCAAACATGAAAGAACTTTCAGCCACTGGATTTATGTCTAACAGAGGGCGTCAGGTGACTGATTTCTCCCGAGTAAACTATGCTTCTACTGCTTGCATCTTTTCTTTTGTTTCATTTTTTTTTAATAATCTACCATATGTGAATTTAAGAACTGGGACACTGTCGTTTAAAATTTTAAATTGCAGATAGTGTGCTCGTTTCTTGTAAGAGATATGGGTATTGACTGGCGCATGGGTGCTGAATGGTTTGAGACTTGCCTGTTGGATTATGACCCTTGTTCAAACTATGGAAACTGGACTTATGGGGCAGGTCAGTACCTACTCAATAACTATTTTCATGCTTAGCCGTGATCTACAAATATGCTTGCATTAGCATGTACTTGTTGAATATTTGAATAGGAGTCGGCAATGACCCAAGAGAAGATAGATATTTCAGCATCCCAAAGCAGGTATTCTCTCTTTTTTTTATTATTTTCATATCAAAGTTTGGAATGAATAACACTAGAGCAACCGAAATTTCACCCAAAGTGGATCGGTTCACTACTAATCACATAGTTCACTTTGGTGCAGTACATAACTTCCTTGGGTGAAATTTTGGTCTCTATCTTTTTTTTTCGTTTTTTAATGTTTATGGTATTAGGTTGACATTATATTTGTTTGGATTAGATCACTTATAAGTGATAAAATTTAAGAGGATGGTCTTTATGATATGCAACTATGTTTGATCTTTACAGGCGAAAACATATGACCCTGAAGGGGAGTATGTTACCTACTGGTTGCCAGAGTTAGGATCACTCCCGAAAGAAACAAGGAATTTTCCTGGGAAGTCATACATCAAGCATATTGTACCTTTGAAATTTGAAGTTGGCTCGGGGTCCAATTACAAGCAATGCAATGGGAAACTGGAGAAGGGAATGACAAAGAGAACAATGCAAAGGAGAAACTAGCCAATAGCCTTATTCTCGACATTTTTCTCTAAGGAGGCAAGGTGCGCGGGCCTGGTAACTAGGGCGCCTAACAAGGTTTTTTTTTTTTTTTTTTTTTTTTTTTTTTTGTTAATAAAAATCTGAAGTGAGCAAGTGCTTTCATTCAATAATGAGAAGCTCACATAAAAGTAAGGTATGCATGGCACATCAAACTATGGAAGACATGGCAATTCCAACATGCTAGTTCTGTTTTGTGTGTGTAAGCACGTGCCATCTAAAAAAAAAAAGAAAGTGAAGCTGCAAAAGAGAATCCATTTTAGCGCATCCCGATTTCACTCTTCCTCGCTTTACTTGGTGGATGTATAAAAACCTGGTTGAAGTTGTAAAATAGCTTCATTTTGTGAATTATGTACTGACAAAATATTGTTTCACTCTAATAGAAGGGAGAAAAAAAGGTTGATAATTTTCTGTAAAACATATTTTATTCATTATACTACAAATTAACATGCCAATTTTGACAAGTAAATGTGTTTGATTTTGATGTTTTTAGAAATTTTTTTTTATTCCTATGCAGAGCACTGTTGCAGCTCTTAGCTTATTAGTGGCTTACTGAAAAGCCATGGGTTGGGATATCTTTGCTGATCAAAGCTGATCCGACCAACAGGGCAGCATGATTGCCTGTGCTTGGTATAGTATTAGTAGTGTTATAGTTGACACAGAAAAATAAGCTTCTCTGCCGAGGAATTGGGCGAGAAGTCACTTCATCAAACCAAGGCGTTACTTGCTCACAAGTGGCTGCACCCGGCATCTGCTAAAAGATCACGATGAACAGAAACAAGAAGGGGCGCGGCTCTCCTACTTCGGGCGCAACAGGAAGTAGGAAGCCGCGCCCATCTCAGCCGTCCGTTAGGATTCGTGCGGATTTCAAAACATCGTTTAAAAATTTCGTTCGCTTATTTGACCTATTTTTAAGCGTTTTTTGAAAAAAAATTCAACTACAAAGTTGTAGATTTTGATGTGATCTACAACTTTGTAGTTGAAAGTTTTTTCAAAAAATATAAAACATTGTGCCAAATAGATAATCAAAGTTTTAGATCATCTTTTTGACATATTGTTTGGCATTTTTGCGAAAAATGTTCAAACCGCATCAAAATCTATAATTTTGTAGTTGAAAACCTTTTTTAAAATTATCAAACAGTGTGCCAAAAAGATAATCAAAATCGGCGCCAATTTTGATTATCTTTTTGGCACATTGTTTGATAATTTTAAAAAAGGTTTTCAACTACAAAGTTATAGATTTTGATGCGGTTTTTAACTTTACAGTTAAACATTTTTCGCAAAAATGCCAAACAATATGTCAAAAAGATGATCTAAAACTTTGATTATCTATTTGGCACAATGTTTTATATTTTTTGAAAAAAATTTCAACTACAAAGTTGTAGATCACATCAAAATCTACAACTTTGTAGTTGAAAATTTTCCAAAAAACGCTTAAAAATAGATCAAATAAGCGAACGAAATTTTTAAACGATATCTCGAAATCCGCACGAATCCTAACGGACGGCTGAGATGGGCGCGGCTTCCTACTTCCTGTTGCGCCCGAAGTAGGAGAGCCGCGCCCAACAAGAAGCTGACAAATAATGATTGCCAACCTTCTATCAAATATCGATTCTATGAAACAAAAACAAATGATGCAACTCCCTCTGTTCTCTCTCTCTCTCTCTCTCTCTCTCTACAGCATCTATGTTCCAAAAAATTACAAGCAGTGTTTTCTCCAAAACTAAAATTGGCTCTTCACTTAAGCATTTGATGTTCAAGAAACCTGCTAACAAAATGGTATCTCCGCAACCTATCTGCATGTCAATCCGTGTCGAATTGCAACAAAATATAATGAAAAATAAATTATGAAAACTCTGTACCAGCAAGAATATCCATGATAATCCCTTCCTATCCAGAAAATCAATAAGCAGTGCTAGAGTCACCCTCAGGATATCCTCCATGATAATCTCTTGGAGTTTCGTTTAGAGGTACTACACATTTCTCAAAAATCAAGCACATATCATTTCTCAACCCGATTCAGCAGCTTCTCCGCCGCCATGGGCGGATCCAATATATACCAAGTGGGGTCAAATGACCCCACTTGATTTTGTGTGTGTGTGTGTGTTATATATATATATATATATATATATATATATATATATATTTGTTTGTGTGTATGTGTTTTGTGTATTATATGATAATTTTTTTTATTATTCAAAAAGTAAAAATATAAAATTATTTTAAATTTGTATATGAAATTATCTAGAACATCCCAAATACTTACAAATATCTCAAAATATTTACGAATATTTCAGAACATCCGAAATTCCTTAGAATACTCACGAACATCTAAAAATACTCCAAAAACTTATAAACATTCCAGAATATTTATAAACACTACAGAATTTTTCGTAATACATACAAGTATTTACAAACACCATAAAACATCTACGAACACCTAAAATTTTATTTTGTTGTTGAATAAATTTTAATTTTTTTTCATATTTTTTTATATTTTTTTTGTATTTATATATATATCACTACAGTAAAAAAGTCAAATAACGACTAAATGGTCACTGTAGTTTAGTCTGTAATAGTGCAAATTTTAGTCGCAATTGCTTTCAGTAACTAAATTAAGTAGTGTTTAGTCGCCGGATCCTTATCTCTAAAGGTGATATTTGTTGTAGTATATTACAATTAAATGAAGAATTTGAATTTATATTTTGGAGTGTTTTTATATGCTCATAGATATTTTGAACTATTTTATATTATAATTCAGAATTAAAATACTTATAAATTTTTTAAAATTGATATAATATTTAAATAGTTAGCACTCTTATTATTATATTACCATAAAATATTGTTATTTTTTTCTGACCCCACTTAACATAATTCCTGGATCCGCCACTGTCCGCCGCCCCCCGTCGTTGGCCCCGCCATCTCACAGCTCGTGAAACCTTCCAATGGCTAGATCAGCGGCCACACGGCGATGGGCCTCGCGGGTTGGGAAGCGCCAAAAGAAGAGAGGAAGAAGGGCGGCTTAGAAGCCGAGGAAGATGGGCATTTCATTTAGCAGTAATTATATTTCATCCTGAGCTTTTAATAATGTAATTGGGAAAACTTGTTCATTAAAGTCAACTCCTGAATAAAACAGTACACATATAAATATGGGACTACGAAAAGGTGTTCATAATCGACCACCAAAGTAGCAGATACTTACAAGTATATTTATATGGTATATCTAACTCCACTTCTAAAGCAGTAGATTCCGTAGAGATTATTGCTAAAACTATGATCCAATTCAATATAGTAGATGCAATCTAAGTTCATAATACCTTCTTGCCAGCAAAAAGAAATCGTAGAATTCTTTTGTCAAAGTCATCCTGATTATGGATACGTCTAATTTTGCTCATAATATATATGTACTTCTCTTACGAGGATATCTATTGCTATAACCGGTTGCGGTTAATTAAACACAAGATGAAGCATTAAAAAAAAAAAAAACAACACAAGATGAGGCATGGTCTGTAGTCTAATAGTCTTACGCTTGAATCTAAACTGCACGTTGTGCTATTTGGTAAATGTATAAACCTTTCCTAAAAACCTTGAGGGCCTTTGTAGTCATGAATTTGCTTGTATTATAGATTATGGCTATTTGTAGGCAGAATTTTTAATAGTTAAAAACTAAGAGCATATGTAACTTTTGCTAGCTCTGTCGATACAAATACATGATATTATGCTTGCGCATAATTCGGCAACGCTGCTAGATAACCGAGGATACAGCTAATGCTATTTTTGCATGCTTGGCTAATACTACTGGTGAAGCAGAATCTGTTCTGAAGGTTTTTTGCAGCAGGCCATGACGAGACGACGTTCTTTAATGTCAGTAAAACTATCTGCTGTAGTTCATACATTTACTGGGAGGAAGCATCTGTACAAGTATATACTCAATCATACTCGAGCATGAGAGTGCTTATACCTCTATGGATATTGGAGATGTACTCTGAACGAGTTTTTTGCTTCTTAACTATGTTCAAATAACTAACCTTTATAGGTGGTTATCATCCTATGATTATTGCCGGCTTTAGAGTGTTTAGCATCCGCTGCTACTGTCGCTTATGCATATAAGTTGTATCTCAGGCTTTGATAAATGATCAGCTTATCTGAAGGTTTTTTCTGGCATGCCGAGCCGAGTTTTGGTATATACGAAACTCGAGAGGTGTTGACTGTGCTGATCGTGCTGTGCCGATCCGTATTATTTTAAAATTTTAAAATATTTATAAAATAATATTATAATATTATTTTAATTATAACATATGAAACTCGAGAGGTGCCCGGCACGGGAAATCCTGGATTATTTTGAAAATATATTTTAATTCAGCATGTGAAACTTGCTGCCTGGCACGGGAAATCCTGGATTATCTTGAAAATATATTTTCATTCAGCATGTGAAACTCTCTGTCAGGGTGTAAACATTTTTGTTTGTTCTGTTTGTGCATGTTCGCCGAACTCTCAACTAGTGGTTCACTTCTGTCACCCACGAAGACGCAGGAGTTCAATAGGCTATATTAGTAAGATATCTGATATAGCTTCTTTGAGTAAGATATCTAATAACAATTATATAATCAACTATGATTTGGCCAGGGATGGGAGAGTTTATTAGCAGGACTAGGACAGCATTTCTTCAAAAAGATGTTTGCATTACTGCATCTTATATATAAGTACCAGAATTTCTACTCATCAATGGATATCAGCTGCTGATGCTCTAGTTGAAGATTTTGGTCGTCTCTTTGTGAATTTCATTATAAAGCGTCTATTTCATGAAGAACAACACATTCAATGTTAGAGATGTGGGTGAAATTTAGAGGTATAACATTTTCGAGAGATCCAAAAATCTGTCCTACTATGATGGAGTGCGTATCGATCACTGTTGTGAATATGATCTTTACAGCTGGATGAAAAATGAATTTTCCTCCTGCACGGTTTGACAATAAACTTGGAGAAATAAATTAGATGGTTGCAACTAAACTGAAGCAACCATCATATATGAGAAATAATAGTTAGTTTCTCATCCCAGTCTAGTTTAGAGTTTAAACCGGTCAGGGGATTGAACATATAACAGATAATAAAACATGTTTAAGGCAAGCCAAGTTTCTTGGATAAGCAACCATCAGATATGAGATATAATAGCTAGTTTTTCATCCTTATCTAGTTTAGAGTTTAAAACAGCTATAGGGTTGATTCTACTAACAGATAATAAAACATGTGCGAGCCAACAACTTTCTTGCAAATCCACTATACGTAGCTCTAGAGAGTCTTCGAAGAGGGCAATGAATCTGATTCCCATGACCAAACGTCAGGGATAGTCCCACAACTTTGCAGGTGTTCCAGACCGTGAGGCAACGAATTTGTAGTCTGGTTCATTCTATTCCTAGCATTCCCATTCTGCATGGCCCCTCCTAACATCTCGGTGTTGAACAGCACATGATGATCGTCGCCTTGGACGTTACATAGATTCTGGGTGCCCAGCAGCTGAGGTGACCCGATATGGGTTTGGAGGAGATGGTCCAGGCTACATGTTAAGGTTCCTCTAGCTACCATATCTTCTGCCATTTTCACCTGCAAAAAAAAAAATCAGTATTTAGAAAGACCGGAAACCTTGTGCAGGGATATGTATAATGACAGAAATGCTAGAGCTCCCGGAGGTTATCTCAAATTTCTCCTTGGGATTGTGAGTTTGCTGCTCAAAAGTTTTCAATTGATTTCTTGGAGAAAGCTAGCAGAAAACTGGGGAATAGCATGGCTGTAATAAGCTATAAGGAGCTACGGAAGAGATCACCATAGGCGGTGTATTAGAAGAACTCCACAAATGAGTAATGGTTTACTATGTCTTAGTAGCTAGTGAAAAACCTCAAATGAAATGTATAAAGCAAGCAGTGAAGAAAATTTGGATTATGAAGGGGGGAAAGTAGAAAATTTCTACAAATGGCAACACCTTAACGCTCAAAGCTAACGTCTGAATTGAGCTAATACTTACTATGCCGTAATATCTGTTGTAAAACTCGAATGAAATGTATAAAGCAAACAATGAATAAAATTTCAATTATGTAAGGGAAAATGCAGAAAATTTCTACATATGGCAACACCTTAACCCTCAAAGTTTCAACATCTGACTTGAGCACGCGATTATCCGTCACAGCAGCTTGGAATTGTCGACTTGTACTAGTCAGCTGCTTGTACAGTGAGGCACTTTCTCCTCTTAGTTGGTCCACCTGAAAGTGATGGAGACAAGCAGAACACTTATAAGCTTCATGACATCTGATTACTTGGAAACCTAAGACATCACTTTTTTGTAGGGCTGAGCATTATCCGAACCTACCCGAAAACCGAACCGAACCGATCCGAACAAAGCCAAAATTTGGGGTTCGGGTCGGGTTGGGTTCGGGCCGACATTTTAATAGTTCGGGTCTATATAATTCGGTTTGGTTTCGGTGGTCGAATTTCGGGTTGGTTCCGATTGGACCCGAATTATCCTCACGAATCACGTTTTAATTAGTTTCATTGGTTTTTATGTGCTAATTCTTTCTTTTAAACAAAACATTCATGTTACAACTATTCGGGTCGACCCAAATTCGAATTGGTGTTGAATAAAAATAATTTGTGCTATTATTTGGGTGAATCCTAACCAACCCGAACTGAACCGAATTTAGTCGGTTCGGGTGAAATGAAATTCGGTTTGGTTCGGGTCTGAACGTATTCGGTTCAAGTCGGCCTTAAGAATTTCGGATCGGATGGGTTCGGTTCGGGTTGACCCGAATGCTCAGCCCTACTTTTTTGTACTATACCTGCGACTCGAGATCAACCAAATAGTCCTGTTTTCTCTTCCTTGATCGTCTAGCTGATTCTCTATTAGACTCCATCCTTTATGCAATAACCAGAAAGCAGCATAGTCAAACAATACGGAACAGGTATTTCTATCACAGCACTTTCCTCTTCCCTTTCAAGATAAATGATATTCCAAGAGTGAAACTTCTTTGTAAGACTTATACGTTGCATGGCAATTTTGACCATTGGTAATGAACCTTTAGATGTAATAAAAATTTGATACAAATAACTTTTTGAGATAAGTCAAAACTAAGAGTTATATGCCTTTTCAACATTATGCTTGCTACTAGTTCAAACTTACAAGCAATGTTATATTGCCAACATTAATACTAGTGAAAAAAATTTATATGATAACGACAATGATGATGAGTGTTGATTTCTAGTGATCTGGATGCATAGGATTTTAAATTTATGTAAATAGACTTACCTCCTCCTTCGCTTCACACTCTGATCACTTTGCCCGGTCTCTGTTTCAAGTGATTCATCATCTGACTGCTCTGAACCACTTGTCCCTCCTGGTGCTTGATTCTCTTTTCCATTAGGCTTTAAACAAGAAGTTGGAGTCTCAGCTGCTCAACACATCATTTTAGTAACTACTATAGTAAATTGTCTTAATGTAACATGTATTAAACTTCTCTATTGATGGCAGAAACAAATTCAGCTTGTGACATTATTTTTTCCACATGCAATGTCTCTGTATTAATGCCTTGAAACTACATATTTGTCTGATGCAGCTAAATTTATGATCTTGTTTCAGGGAATCAGCTCTAATTTTCTTTTCTTTTTTTTTCTCTTCCTTTTTATGGCGGGACTAAAATGGTAAAATTGATAGGCAGGAGGATTTGGATCATACCGCAAAGGCATGAATGAGACTCCATTGTTGCAGAAATGCTGGAATATTGTGGTGTAAAATTCTGAGACCATACTGGGCTCCCCGCCAGCGTTCCTCCGTTGTCCACTGTTTCCTGCTGCAACATATTTTACATGTACAAAGATATTATATCCGAAATCTGACCGACTGACCTGGAGGTTATCCATCTCTGATCCAACTCATAATTATCTATGTTTCTTTTTTCCCAAGGATAATACATAAGTTAGTACTACTGTGAGGTAGTATAACTCATGGTTTAAAATGTGGCTAGCACTCTATGAGAATTGCAGATCTTGGGTAATTGATCATGTTACACAGTTAAGATAACTACAAATTCACTTTTGTTCCACCAATTTTTAATCAACTGAAGTATCTGATCTTTCTTTCCATCTAGTTAACTCCGAAGATCATATAGAACGTAGTATGAAGGGTACTTTATTAAATACCTGATTGCAGAAGTCAAAAGGAAGGTGTGCAAAAGATTCAGCAGCTGCAGCGGCGGAGGACTGGTGAAGGAGCAGGTCGTTGCCGGGGCCGTGCTGGAAGAGGTCATCGACGTCAAAATCCATCGACGCGCTCCTCTTCACCAGGTTCATCTGGCTCGATCGATCGATTGAACTAAATCCAATCACTTACAAGAACAAATTTTCTTCTATGATCTTCGATCTTCTTCCTTTCCAATCTTGTATTATTGAGGAGAGAGAGCAGTAGTAAAAAAACCAAGCGCCGAAAGCTTGATACTTTTTAAAGGCGCAGGACGTAGGATGAAAAGGACGTCATTCGCTTGTGCCCCTTCTGTTCATCAGAATTACGAGGACACCGCTCTCTTCTACAAGTAAAAGATACCGTGCTCCAATGGGCTTGCGTTACGTCTGCATGCATGAGAACATAATGGAAAAGAAAAACTGCGTGCGTGCGTTGAATCAAAGTGTACACAAAAGAAATTAGGTGTGATGCACTAGCGAGTTCCTTTCCTGCGCTACCATTTTGCCGATCGAATCTAACCTAGGCCGAAACCAAGTGTTCGAAGACATAAAGACTTGTAAGAGAGAGCAAGCATTGTAACTTCTTCCTCGTCGAGCCTCTTGTAGCACCACTAATTCTCGGCCATCTGGTTGGTCGACTTTCTAAAAAGGAATGGATCTAATTAATAATATTAGGGATGAATCTTATAGCCACCATTTCTCACACTTTTGTTTTCTCTTTCTTTTCTTTTCTTTTTTTTTTTTTTGCTTATTGAGCCATTAGAGGACCAAAAGCCTATTTCTTTGATTGAAGGCCGTAAGGTCTTCAAACGTGTGTCATCCCACGTTCTCGTGATAACTGCACCATTTATTGATTTTTATCTCTAAACTGACTACTTGTTTGGCGACCTTGGCTCCCGCCAATAGCCTTCGTACTAGTGCGAGGTCTTGACATAGACCATCTGATCATGCTGCAAGATAGATGTCTCTTTGGCTAGCATGTGGTAAACCAGGACCGATGTTATGCCGACAGAGAAAAGAAAAAGGAAAAAAAGAGAGGCAGAAGCTTTCCATGTTTAAACTTTAAAGTGATCCATATATATAAGTGAAGATATCGTCTTCTCTTTGACATTGGCCAACCAAAGTTTCCAGCTTTGAAAGGCGGGGGTGCTGATGGTGATCCGAGTCAGACCTCCATTACACTATGTCTTTTTTCTTTTCTTTCTTTCTCTTTTTTTTTTTTTTTTTGAGATTTATGAGAGAAACTATATCTATATAGGTCTAATTTGCACGACCGTCCTGACATATAAACTCTTAGTTGGCATTCAGAATTCTACCATCGGACCTTCGCACCCGACTCGTATGTTCTAGTAAAGTTTATGCGTCGGACTGAAAATTGTACACTACACCTAGCATTTCAACCTTTTCCAGATAGATCTACTGATATGCACGCCGTAAAATTAATATTATGGGGGGTTTCACCATGTCATCCCCAGCCCGATAAACAACTTCCACCTACTAGGCCCTTTTTACCCCGACTTATTGCGGTTATTCCATTCTATTCGGTCCCTTCTCTTAGTATGGCGATAGAGATAGAGTCAGTTACTCGTAGCACCAACTCAATATACCACTAGAATATATAGCAGTATTATAAATAAAAACGCCAAGACCATCACAGTTGATAGAGTGCGTCCCACATGCACAGTAGTGGTTGCACCCACGTTTTGATGTTATTTTTTTGGCCTTTGGCTTCGTATCTTTCTCTAGTTTCATCTAATCTCAGCTTCTGATCTGAGTGATCTCCATCACCTGCCATGTTCTGTCAAGCACCATGATCCAATTTCAAAATGCTACAGAAGTATCTCGTTTAGAAATAAAATTTTAAAAAGCTACTGAAGTATACTTATAATTTGAGATAAATCAAATAAAAATAACCGGCTGCAACAAAGTAACATATACAAACGGAAGCTCAGCTTCAGATTATGTGCATCTTGGAAGCAGAACTTATTAATTAAAATTAAAAAAACAAGATATGTACAATGAATTTAGATTCTTCTGTACGTTGCTTTAGTAAATGGCGAATGGAAGATAGTAAGTGATATAGTATAGATTTAGCTTGCTACGAGTCAGACTTGCTTGGCCATCATATTAGGCCGAGGTATGAGGCTCAAGTAGGTATGAGGTGCTGAGGTATAAAGATGAGATGACGTTAAGGTATAACACCGAGGTACGTGGGTGAGGTACAAGGCAGAGGTATATGGCTGAAGTACGAGACCGAGGTGCGTGGCCAAGGTACGAGTCCAAAATTCAAGGCTAAGGTAAGAGGCTCGAGTTGAATTTCCGAGACGTTATAATAAGGCCGAGGTACGAGGCCGAGGTCACGCAGCGCAGAGTTGATTCAGGAGGAAGAATTAGCCAAATCTGAGAGGAAGAATAAGTCAAGAACAATCACGAGACGGGATGTGGCATAATGAGGATGCATTGATCAGATTTTTAGGATCTATATCAAATTTGGATCTTAAACTTCCATATAAATAGAGATAGAAAACTCTAAAGGAAAAGAGGAGATTATGTAAAGTTTTCATCATTGAGCTAACTGATTAAGAGAGAGATTGTGAAAGAGCGTTGTATCTCATACCACTTTTTTCACATAGTACATTATCCTCTGGATGATCGTGTTCAACCCATGATTTTACCTCGGCCCGAACCGAGAGTTTCCACGTAAAACATGTCGTGTGTCTCATGTAATTACTCATATCACGTCATAGCCACATCTGTTTTCGAACACTCTAATTATATCGGTCAAAATCATGTTCGATAAGTAAGTATTTCATAGGTTGAACCTTGATGATTTCGTTGTATATCGGGCACAAATCATGAAGATAGTTTGCGAGATTCCTTGAATTTCCGGCATTATTAAGGGAAGTCAATGGCTAATATTTCAAAATACCAAATTTTAAGTATCTCAAAGAAGTAACCAAATAATCTGAGTGCCTATTTAAGCGCTTAAGCCGAACCCTTCATTTCCGTTCAAACATACAGCCCCCGCCGCCACCGTCCCAAGGAAAAAGTACCTACCGTATGGAATGTACAGCGATAAGATCACAGAGATAGTGGGGCACCAGCAGATGCTGAAGAAATGGAATAAGCAAGCAGTGACACCAAAGAACAATGGCAAGAAGAGCAACCTTCCCAAAAGAATTTTGGGGAAATTATTGTTCAGCCTCCTATCCAAAATATTTCTTGCTCAGCAACTTTCTATCCTAGATTCGCTGGACAACTTTTGTTTTACTGTTTCACTTTTTTTACGGACGAAAATGCCTCCAGAATGTCCCACTGCAACACTTAAACTGTTATTTTTGGGTGATATTTTTAATACCTCAAAATAAATATTTAGAAATATTTTTAGAAAAAAAATTTCAATATGAAAATTACCGCTCTTATGAAGATCTACAATTTTTATATTTAAAATTTTTTCAAAAAATATTTCTAAATATTTATTTTAAGGTGTTAAAAAATATCTTAAGTGCTATTTTCAACACCCCAAAATAAATATTTAGAAATATTTTTTGAAAAAAAAAAAAACTTTCAATATAAAAGTTGTAGATCTTTTGAAGATCTACAACTATCATGTTGAAAGTTTTTTCAAAAAATGCTTCTAAATATTTATTTTGAATGTTAAAAATAGCACTTTAAATGGAATTAAAAATGTCAAAACACATTGGGATGGATGGGTTGTTTTGTGGGACAACTTTTCATAGAAGGCTGATATGATTGAGTAAAACTTGAAGAGACTGTCCAACAAAGTTAGAAATTTAAGGAGGGTTGTCTAATTATTTTCTGAAGAATAATTTTTTTTATTGCAGTATATGTTTGATGAGGAGAGGAAAAGGTGTGTGCTCCCAATGAATTATAGGGCACTTGAAATGCGTCCGAGTTCTGAGGTAAGCGGAGGATTTGGTTTGCAGCAACAAGGCATCCTACGAATCCGATGCCAAAGTGCGTACCTGCATGTTTTGGCAGCATATTGAAGGTTGTGGAGAAGGATTCTACCACTCATGTTCCTCAGATGGAAAATTCTAAGTCTGTGAGTGTGTAAGAAGAATATTATGCACACCTTAGGGGTGCATAGCAAAGCCCTTTGTTTTCTGCCGTAGTATAGCTAGTCTTAGGAAAATTGGAAACAAGTTACAGGGCAAAGAACAAGAGACCTTCTGGTGCTATCAATTAATTGACTCATCATAACAGAGCAACATAATTCAATTCCAGTCCTTTTACAGTCATATAGAAGTGGTTCAACTCAAGAGTTGCTGCCAAAATCTCCAAATAGCTTTATAACTTTGTTGTTCACACAGTTTTACATCCAAATAGCTTATAATTTTTGCATGTTGTTTTAACAAAGGTATAAGATAACATGATTTTACATAATTAAACTCCATTTTCTTATCAACTGCATTTTCCAACTTGCGAGCTGAAAAACATTTAGGAGACAACTTTTAGTATGCAGCAACTCTAGCTTGCTGTGAATATGTATGGACCACATCATATAGGCGCTAGACTTGAAGAGGCCATCTTACTCATTTCTGGACTGTATCCGCATTTCTCATAAGCCGGGTAACTATAAACTCATTGTAAATCAATCTTCTTGAACGAACTTCTTCTGTGCATATAAATTCTTCGCTTGCTTTCTTTTTCTTGTTTCTCTTCTGCATGACAAGGAAAGATAAAACTTTTGTTATTTTTACCAGATAAGCAAAATTTGAAAAGTATATAAGCCATAACTTGTGCAATAACCTGATATGCATCAAAGTTATCTATGATTCTCTGGGCAACATATGTTGAAGTTGTATCTCTAGGACTTGAAATACTCATAAAAATCCCCATTCTCTTTGGTGCATCGTAAGGATCATCTCCTCCCTATTTACAGCAGCATTCTTATCTTCAGAATGATTGTTGGTACAAAGACAAGAACTTATCTTGCACATGAAATAAAGGATAAAAGGAACCAGACAGCTTACATTATCACTCCCCTCAGCAACTGTCCCATGTACCACCAATGAAATATTGAATGTAGTAATCTGCTCAGTATAGAAAAAAGGTAAGTTTCTTGTGTATATATGTCAAGAAATGTGACATTGAAAAGACATTTTGATCCCAGAAGAAATATGCATGTTTGATTGATCCATCTTACAAATACTATTACTTCTATCTGTATGGTATTTAAGGACCTTATACAGCCCGAGAGTTGTAATGTATCCGCATTAACCTATAAATCATGTGGTAGATCAACTTTTTTTCATGTAGCTGAACAGAACTACATTAAAAGCAACTTGGATATAGGATCCACAATGGCCATTAAAAGCTCCGATCTGCAAAACTTTTTTTCTAATTGGAAAATGCAGTTTAAACACTAATTTTGACATATATAAGCCTTGACGAGCATTTGGCAGTACATGCATGTTCAGTTTAGAATCAAAACTAAATGCTGCATCTAATTGTGCATTGAAGCTGACATCATGATCTACTTGACATCAAAGTCACGAGATGTTAGCAGATGTCACCAGCTGAAATTAATCTACCATACGCCCTATAGTATTTGGCAGTCCTTTGTCCTGCTATTATGTTTAAACAGGTACCTAGATTAAGATAAAACTAGATCATGTTCGAAATAGTGAAATACATTAACATTCAGAAAAGTGTTAAAGAATACATACCATATCTTTTGTAACTTTCCAAGGCGCACCAATAATGACTTCATCAACATATCTGCAACTCAGCACACTAAGACTACGTTCATGAATATGCATGATAGGGTGGCCTCCTCTTCTGTCACTGTGGAGAAAATAGAAAACTAAATAATGATGATACATTTTTCACACTGTCACTGCTTGTAGATACTGTAATATAATCTTGTTATGTTTGTAAAGTTTTCTACACGGAACATGTTGACTTTCTTTTTTTTGTGTAACAGAACATCTAGATGTTTCCAACTATAAAAGAAATGAAGCTAATACCTCACAACTCGATCGCTGTGGACACCAACAAGTAAAAAGTCTCCCAGTTGCCTGGCACTTTTTAGGATCTGTTATAGCACAAATAATCAAATTTAGTCCATCAAAACATATACTACAAAAAAAAAACCTACCTCAAAAAGAACAGGCAGACCTGGAGAAAATTAGTAGCAAGAGAAAAAGAGGGAAGACATTTTTTTTTGTGTGTTGGGTACCTCGACATGTCCAGCATGAAAAAGATCAAAAGCACCATCTATGTACACCACACGAGCATCAGGTCCAGGTGCCTATAACATAGGTAAAGGTGCCATTAGTAGCTACAAAAATATAAAGCCATATTGTTGGCTATCTATATCAGCATTCACTACATTTTTTATAGGTAAAAACTTTCTGCAGTGAGCACTGACAGCACTGATTCATACCTTGCCGTTTGAGAATTGCACAATCCTATGCGAGGTAGGTAGAAAGTGGGAAAATCGGAAGAGTAACAGGACCATTTCCTTCGGTCTGAGCAGCTTGATCATTGTGAAATTGGTCAATAATTTGACTTGTCATTATGGCTAATGTTGGCTTCCTTGTGTCTTAATGATGATAGTCCTGCCTACGTAACAGAGCAACATAATATGAGAATCTAATGACAAAATCAGATGCAAAGGTGAAATCTCATACAAAACATAGCCATGTACCTGTATGTGTCTAAAATGAGTAGAAACTAAAATAAACAGATGAATAAAATTTGAAATGCCAAGAAATTTCAATTTCCAGCTTTGTGGAAGTAAATGAATTAAATCGATTTTCTAGTGAAAAACGTGGCTCACACAGATTGTTATTTAGCACTGAAAGCAGATAAGAAAGACAAAAGTATATTACCAAAATGTCGGTGCTGAGAAACACCTTCCGTGCGCTTGATTTGCTTGTAGCGTCCTACCTTTTTTGCATGTGCATAAGCATCGGTACCGGTCAGGAAGCAAACATGGATCATCTCCGTGAATAATGTAGTCAATTTTGTATTTGTTGAACAATATATTCATGAAATCTTCTGTAATCTCATATGGAGCATTTGTGATAACCTCATCCACCCCCACTTAAGCCCATTAACAAGAATTAGCCTACAATAAGCATCAGTATATTCATGAAAGCTTATTATCAGAGAAAACATAGTAATTAGAAAACTTAAGGGGGGAAGAAATCACCAATTGTTTCCGAAGCAAATGGATAGGAACGTACCTCTCTTCCATGGATAACACAGGAGGTCCCTTGTTTGCAACAATCTCTTCATCGCCACAACTCCAACAACCAATTCATCACCCAATGCTTTTGCCTGCCTTAATGCATTTGCATGGCCATAATGCATGAGATCGAAGCAACCATCCATGTAAACCCTAACAGGTCTCTTCTTTCTCTTGTGTAAGACCCCTAAATCAGGGCGGAAGTAATAAGGCAAGCATGATACATCAAATCCAGTAAAGTAGCCACTTGAGAGGCAAACACTGCTGCTGCAATCATAATACCTCCCAGGCCGAATAGCTGGGGGTAAATGAACTCCATCCCAAATCCAACGACTTGTCTCGAAATCCATAAAGTGATACTCTAATGGACACTGCAAAATGGTAAACAAAATTTAGAAGAGTGAATGAAGGAAAAATCATACAATGATATAGTATTCTGCAACTCAAAGTAATTCATGTGGAGTAAGAATGGAGCGGAATTGGATCACCATTTAAGCGGATATAATCTAATCCCATGAAATCAAAAAATTCGTTAAAAATCCAAAATTGACCGAACATCTACAGAAAGCAAAACTAGCGGTACCTTCGCTCCTAAGTTGAAAAAGGTAGGGAATAATTATTAAAATAAAAAAGAAATTCCCAAAAGAAACAAACTTGGAGATGGAAATCTTAAAATCTAACTGAAAAGCGGAGGATTTGCCAAAATTCGATTTTAAATCAAGCGTGAAATCAACGGTAGTAAAAGAACATGGGACAAAAACAAATCAAGAGCAAAAAATGTGAAAAAAAAAAGGATATGGAGGATTTACCAATATTGATTGACAGAACTCTGGTGTGGTGGACGGATCAAAGAGGAGGAAGGAAGGAAGGATTACAAATCAAATATTCTTTTTTCTTGATAAATAAATAAGTAGATACTTCCCTCCCTCGCTCCTTCCCTCCCTCCCTCTTCTTTATGTAGCTAGAGAGCTGGTTGGTTCCCTTAATCTTATTTACATTTATTATTATTATTATTATTATTTATTTGTTTTTTGTTCGGAGCGCCAGATGTGAGGTGGGACCAACGCAATCAACTTGACAACGTGGTGAATAAGCCCAGCCATTTGATGGTGGATCTTACGGCCCGCAACATCAGGAGAGCGAGAGCGGATCGGCTATTGCTTTAAAGTATACGATTCTCATCTGACCAAAAAAGTATACGATTTCTCAGGTCAAGATCTCTACTAATTAGTTCTATAATGTGCGTTTTATAAAATTTTTTTATTTATTTTAAATATTTTCATAATAATTTTTAAAAATATAAATTTATAAATTTTCATGTGATTTATATATTTTGAATCTCTTTTAACATATTATTTGATATTTTTTAAAAAAAAGTAATTATAAAATTATAAAATCATATCAAAATCTATATATTTATATTTAAAATAGTTTTGAAAATAATATTTAAAAATAAATTAAACAAAATTTATTTAAATTTTGTTTTGATTGCGTCGGTTTCACACCAAGGTCGGAGATCTTGGCACAGAGAAATGGACGCGGCTCTGCTGATTCGGACAAATTAGGAATCACCAAAACAAATCGATCGATCCGAAAAATACGGATCTCGAGATCTCGTATAAAACTTTCGTCAACTTATTTGATCTATTTTTAAATATTTTTGAAAAAAAAATTGAACAATAAAATTGTAAATTTTGATGAAATCTATAATTTTGTAATTGAAATTTTTTTAAAAAAATATCAAAAAGTATATCGAAATGATTATCGAAATTGCTGATCATCACATCGGTATACTTTTTAACATTTTTTAAAAAAAATTTAAATATAAAGTTGTAGATCTCATTAACATCTACAACTTTATAATTCAAAAATTTCAAAAATATTAAAAAGTATGTCAAATAAATCGACAAAAATTTATACAAATCTTAAAATTTATTTATTTCAGATCGGTTGATCGCGGCCATTCGTTTTCTATAATCTACGCTACGTGGCGATAAATGGTTGGTGCTTTGAAGAGTACATAACGGGGATGAAACGTAGATTTTACGAAGGTAGCGGTCCGCTTGTGACACCTAAAAGTCCAACCAAAATACGCAATCAATTGAAGAAACCCATGTTTTTCTAATCACGGCGAAGACGAGCGTTTTCCAACATCAAAACCTGTCGTCGTCGAGTGAAAACTCCTACACAGCTTGAACCAAATGGTGTAGGCAACAAAGAAGGATGACTTTATTTCTCTTTTTTTTCTAATAATTTCTTCTCATAAGTATTAAAATTTGTTGACGTGCATTAAATTAAATGAAACTTTATTCTGAGATTCCCAAGCAATGAAGCCTATCTTTGTTGACATGCAAAACACCCGATATCGACAGGTAACAACAAGCATTTGGTCAAATATATCCTCGCGGTAGTTGCTTAATATTGCATGTCGTTTTATAAACTTGAATATGCGTGGTCTCATTTACTAGACCATGGTTGTAGCTCAAACTATGATGAGTTTTTAAAATAAAAACTTCTCATTTGATATGTCACTTGCAAATTATGCATATACTTCTCAAAGAGCACCGATGAGAAAAGAAAAAAAATATTCTCAGAATATGCCACGGAATTAAGATATGCATATTTTCAATATTCTTTTGCAAATTCTGAATAGAAGGAATCACAAAAATTCTGCCAATTCCCGTGTAATTTTATGCAAGTTATTCTTCCCCTAGAATGCATATCTTTTAACGTACATATAATTGTAGACACACCATTTTATCCGATTTCATATCACGCGATATTCTAAATACACACACACACACACACACACACACACACACACACACACACACATATATATATATATATATATATATATATATATATATATATATATATATATATATATATATATTATATAATATATAATGCATACATACACATATATGATAGTAAATTTTGTTTTAAAAAAAAAAAAGAAAAAACGGATAATTCCATATCAGCCCCCCTTTTAAAAGATATTCCGGATCAGCCCCTGAAAACACATTTACAGGAGCTGATCCGGACATTTCAAAAAAAAGGAGGCTGATATGAAATTCCCCTAAAGAAAAATGGAGGATGGACAGATGATGCAGCTGCCCAGCACGCCCCATCTCCTCTTCCATCAACCACCCGCAAATGTTGACACCCCCCTTGTCCCGTTCACACCACATCTCTCCCCCATCCTCTATTTAAACACACATACATATCACAAATGGGGGGAGAGAGAGAGAGAGAGAGGAGAGACGCGAGTGAGAGGGAAATATATACAGAGAGAGAGGTGATGAAAGAGGAGGTGAGACGAGGAGAGAGGAAGGAAGTGAGAGGGTGCTTACTGCCCGCAACACACCAATATCAATTTCGTCATGATATTCTCCTTGCCCCATAGATCATCTCTCCCATTAACTACGCGACCACTGGAGCATTGTTGTCCTATTAAAGTCATAGTATTGTAGTCTCCTCGGTTTAGAGACTCTGACATGGTTATGACTTCATAGCCACGACCGCCGCAACATAAAAATCAAAATAGTAACATAAAGTTACACCTCTCCATTAACTCTCTATATGAACGCCAAAGTTAATTTTTGAGTTCACTATTGAATTTAGGACGTCTAAGACCCCCAAGAACACCCATTACAGTGGCAAAAACCGCCGGTTGTTGAAACTAGGCGAATCGAAAAACACAGGAATAAAGGCATTAAAATTGATTTTCTAGTGCGTATTGAACTCGGGAGGTCGGAAAACGCTAGGAGACGCATAGATTCGGCGGTGAAAGGTCACCGCCAATGGCAACAAGCCGCCGGAGGTCCGCAACGGCGAGCTCGGTGGCTCGAGGCTGTTGAAGACGATGACACCGGCTTGGCTGGTGGCCCGAACGGTCAAGCCGATTGTCTTAATTTGTAATAGCCATGGACTAAGGCCGCAAGCCGTTAAGGGCGGGCGGCGTAGCCCAAGCGCGAAATTGCACCGGGTCGAGCCTAATGGCTCTTGACGGGACCAAGTGGTGTGGTCTGTTCCAATAATTGTCCAAATATGTTTTTAACTAATTTAGAATTGAATTTAATCTCCAATTTAAATAATTAACTAACTTTTAAACTCGATATTAGTTCTATTCACAATAATTAAGTTAATTGTACGTTTAAGATTATTACATACGATATAATATGTGATAATTCATGAAATTGAATACTAACTATACATTAATGACATGAATTAGGTATGATATAAAGTTAAGGTAAGGTGGCTATTCGAACTCTAATTTTTATATATTGCATAACAAGCTTTGCAACTATATGTACTAAATGTATTCACATATGTACTAAACTTATTATTTCACATATTTACTAAACTTATTATTTCACATATTAATCATTTCAAAATTCGAGGCAACACATAAGAGATGATGACCTCAGCTATTTGATGGTTCTATATATTTTATAAGTATATTATCTAAATTCTTTGGGGCAATTTCATATCAGCCCCTCTTTTTTTGAAATGTCCGAATCAGCTCCTGAAAATACGTTTTCAGGAGCTGATTTTGAAAAAAATTAGCTCCTGAAAACGCGTTTTCAAAGACTGATCCGGAATATCTTTTAAAAGAGGGAACTGATATGGAATTATCCGAAATTCTTTATAATCAATTTATATATATTATTTTAGGTTTTGCATGTTACGATAGGTAGATACAAAATCTCTCAAAATCAGCTCCTGAAAACGCGTTTTCAAAGACTGATCTGGAATACCTTTTAAAAGAGGGGACTGATATGGAATTATCTGAAATTCTTTATAACAATTTATATATTATTTTAGGTTTTGCATATTACGATAGGTAGATACAAAATCTCAAAAAATAAAAATTATATATTAGTCTGATGACTCTTTGCTCTTCTAATTAAATAAATAAGGTAAACTAGATTTATAATATTTATCATTAACTCAGGCTATTAATTATGTGACATCAGACATAATTAAAATGCAAACAAAAAAAATAATATAGGCTAGATGAGCAAGGGATAGGAAAATCGGGTAGTGTTCGATTCATGATTTAGCTCTGCTTAATCACTTGACATAGTGTCGGCTTCATGCTTTAGCTCGCGAGCCGAGATGCTATCTTGTCGGCGATCATATTTGATGAATTTATATATTTATAAAATTAGATAATAAAAATTATTATATTATATGATATTTTAAATAGTTTTTAATATATTATATAATATTTATTTTTATTCTAAAAATATCATATCATTATATTATTTGATAAAAGTTTATAATTATATAATATTTATTTAAAAAATATAAAATTTTAACATTATAAATATATATTTTAATTAAATAATAATTTATACAAATATCTAAAAAATTTTACCTTATATAGAATTTTCTAATCATACATATATATATATATACATCATTTAATGTCACAAAATTAATCTTTTTTAATCTATTATTTATATATATAACTTTGATACAAAACTAATTTTATAAGTGTTGAAATTGTTTAAATTATGTTTTTTTTTTTTTAGAAAAAAAAATTGGACTATTTTTCCATTTGTGATGCAAACATTGATAATTAATTTTATATTATCAGGTAAATATTTTTTTGGGTTTTGTAGGAGTATTACAAGATGAGGTTAATCTTATTCGCAATTAAGCAGTGGTAGTAATTTTTTAAAAAGTACTTAGGGTGGTTCCATTAGCTGGTAAAATCTTTAAAGTTAATTAAAAATTTAGAAATTCGAATGTTAGCGCCAAAATCGAGGAGTCCCAGCTGACCGTAGTCAGATTAGGTCAGAACCTCCTCGTGATTCTATCTGATTGTTGATCCCATTATGTTAAGAAGGATGCGCCACTCCCCATCATTTCTCACAAATATTTTTCAAAAATTTTTCAAAATCGATGATCAATTGATCACCTTTAAAAATATAATTTTTAAAATTTTTTTTCTAAAAAACTTAAAGTTAAAATTATTAATTTTTTTAAATATTACAATTTTTATTTTTAAAATTTTATTAAAAATATTTTTAAATAAATATTTTTAACTTTAAAAATTAACAGGTTTAAATATAATTTTATTGTAATTCAAATTTATTATTTTTTAGAATTTTAAATATTTTTTAAAATAAAAATTTTAGATCTTATTTAAATTTATAATTATATTTAACTTTTTTTATAAAATATTTTAATTAAAAAAATTAGATTTGAAAATTTATGAAAAAATTATTTGAAAAGTTAAGGTTTTCTCTTATATTAATTTTACCCTATTGAATCAACAAATTCAATTTTCCTTGCCTGTAACTTGCCGGTTTCACTTTTACCCCTCTTTAATCACTGGTCCGTTCCTGGATTTCAAAAATTAAAGACTAGGCGCAGCAGCAGCTTCAGCAGCGGCAGCTGCTAATACTACTACTGGTAGTAGTCAAGCAATGAAGGCCGCCGGCTCCACCATGGCCTCGAGGACGAAGGCACAGCTCGAGCTCAAGCAGCGCGTGTTCACCTCTCTCAACAGGCTCGCCGACCGAGACACCTACCAGCTCGCCGCCGATGATCTCCACCGCGCCGCCCAATCCCTCTCTCCCGACTCCATCTCCTCCTTCCTCTCCTGCATCTCTACTGCGGACACCGACGCAGCCGACCGCAAGCCTCCCGTCCGGCGAGAGTGCGTCCGTCTCGTCGGCTCCCTCGCTCGATCCACGGCCACCTGCTTGCCCCCACCTCCCCAGGATCCTCTCCTCCGTCCTCCTCAAACGACTCAAGGACACCGACTCGTCGTCGTGAATTCCTGCGTCGACGCTGTCGCTGCTCTCGCCGCCTATGTGCCTGATGCTTTCGTCACCCTCGCTCAGCCGCTCTTCGAGGCCCTCGGTGAGCAGAATCGCTACGTGCAGGACGGCGCCGCCCTCTGTTTGGCCAAACTCATCGACCAGCTTATCTCCACCAATGGCTACGATCCGCCGACGCTGTCCGCCATGAGCTTGATGCTGCCGCAGATGCTCACCAAGGTTACCAAGCTGCTCAAGAACCCACACTTCATGGCCAAGCCCGCCATCATCGAACTCATCCGGAGCATCGTCCAGGCCGCCGCCTCTTCGTCCTCCGACTACGCCCTCTCGGCTGCCGTGAACGGGGTTTTGGAAGCGCTCAAGAGCAGCGACTGGACGACACGCAAGGCGGCGTCCTCTGCTCTCGCTAATATGGCTGCTGTGGCGCCTTGCTTCTTGTTGGAACCGCTCAAGCGTACCTGCCTTCGTTCCTTGGAATCCTGCCGCTTCGATAAGGTTCATTTACATTACTTTTCCTCGGAAATGTGTGTGTGTGTGTGTGTGTGTGTGTGTGTGTGTGTGTACACAGAGAGAGTGAAATATAGACCTTTGGTTATGAACTCTTAATTAAGTTATTGAGTGTAGGTGAAACCGGTGAGAGATTCGGTCCTGTATGCGATACAGTGCTGGAAAACTCTTCCAGAATCTGATACTCCTGAGCCTTCAGAAGCTGGATCTACTACTACAAAAGGTGAATCAAAAGTAAACTATAGCTGATTTTTTTAGGTTGAAGAAGCTCATCTTATGGTCATCATGTAATTGATTAACCTCTATCGCACATTCTGATTATGAGAATTTTCTCATTTTGCACTGTCAACCATTACAATGTTTCATAAACTGAACGTGTCCATTTATTCCTTACTTTCTGTGCACTTATATAGCTCATGAACGTAGCAACAAAGCATCTGCAGTTGAGTCATTTATGACATAATTATTAAAGGGTTTTCTTCGAGGCTGCTGCTGATTGATTAGGTACTTGTGCAAATGTAATAAGATGCTGAAAAATCTACTTAATTTGCCCTGCTATTCTGCTGAGTGTTTCTTGGACGAAGGACTTCCTTGTCCAATGTCATTATCTTAATATACTAGCTATCTTCCTTATTTTCATTTATATACAAATAAATTCCTTCATCTACTATCACAGAGAACATGGTTGGGGAATATAGCGTTGCCACAAGTGGTAGCAATGGTGGACGGAAAGACGAGTTGTTCACTAAAAATGGTTCCGATTCTGTTCTGAGCTGCACTTCAACCATCTTAACAAGGAAAAAAGTTCCGCTAGCTGCCCAGAGAGGAAGTTCACGTCAACTGCAAAAGAATCATCATACGAAGTCGAATGACTGGGATGTTGAGATTTCATTTCCAAAGTCATGTTCTGAAGGGAGTTGCATTCTACAGCATATGAAAGTACTATAAAAGCAAAAAGAGAACAAGAAATTAAATATGGATATGAGATTATGGATGACAAACCAGACTGCTCCTCAGTATCAGACATCGTATCTGGTTACTTTGACATTAAGCATGTTACTGTCAGCCATAGCTGCCTTGAGAAGGGTGAGGAAAATTCCAAGGATATTACCGCAATGAAAGATAGACCATTAGGACAGGTGGCTCATCCAGATGAGGGCATCAATTTCGGGAGCGGAAGAGTGTGGATTCCATTGTTACAGATATGAACTCATGCGCCATGCATGAATGCTGTCTGCAAGCTACAAATGAATTGGCCTCCATTAAAGAGCAGCTCCTTGATATTCAAACCAATCAATCAAACTTATTGGAACTCCTGCAGGTATATGTCTCTATCTCTCATCCTTATCTCAGAAGTAGTGCAAGTTTGTATCATGTTATCATGTTTTCATTAGATTATCATGTTAACAATTCTTGGTGGAGTTAATGCTTGATTTTATCAAGTAAACGATGTTTCTCTGTCATACCTTAATAGATTAAAACATCGGCTTGCAAGTGGAAGGCACTGCAAGATTCTTCAAAATGCCAAAATGCTTGAGGAAAAGTGTCCTTGTACTTAAAACAATGGATTGCAATGTACTATTTTGTTTTGTGGGGTGATTGTGTCTACCTTAAAGCTTGAGAAATCACGTAGGATGAAATGGTGAAATTTATAGAGACCACAAGAACGCTAGACCACATTAAAAAAGTAAATCAAAGAAGAATCTAGCTCTTGCTTATTTGGTTGCTTTAGTTGTAAACACCTCGAGGCTTAGCATCTTCTCTGATTATGTAGGGATTTAATCTTAAAGACGGTGACATAGGCTTTCTTGACCATGATATCATGCATTAACTTGTAATATGCACTTGTTTTAAAAGAAATGTTCTTCTGGCATTATGGTTTGGTAAGAAGTATTTGCATTCATGTTTATGCTTATCAAAGTTAAATTCAGTAAAGCACTCATACTTATTAATACTTTAGGATATTGTCCTTTATCCTACTTGCATCCATAAGTCAAAATTACAAGCTAGTGGCTTCATGGTCCTTGTGTGTTAATATAAGCTGTCCTGATTTGTTTAAGTTATTAATAGTGGATGTTATTGTGCATCAGGATCTGTATCAGGATATAGGATACGAAAAGATATGTTGCACTATGCTAAGTGCATTCTCATGCCATCCCATTTTGTAGACTACGTACGATCAGTATCAATCCATATATAGTGACTCCATATCCTTTGAAAATCTTAGACATCAAAGTCGTTGCATACTAATTATCTTGACTCTTAAACTCGTCCAGGTCTTCATGAGAAACTCGAACAATGATTTAAGAGGATTACAGATAAAGTTGTGTAATCTTGAGCAAATAATAGAGAAAAAGCCAGAAGGAACTACTCAGAGTAACTATAGCATTACTTCCCAGTTTCTAAGAAAAAATCATAGTGTGTCGTCCACTCCAAGGGTCTCTACTTGTACGCCAAGGCCATCTGTGGATGTTAATTATAAACACCCTTCCTTATTATCCTTGAAAAATATGGAGACATTGGCAGAAAGAGCATCTCCAAGAAGCAGATCAAACACTTCAACAAAGGATACAGACTCGTGGAAGGATCGTGCATCGAACTTAATCAGAAATCCAATCACAAAGGGTGTAGAGAAACATTCAGGAAGGGTTCAAAATACGAGAGGAAGTCTTGCTAAAGGCAATAAGGATGCACTTTCTGGTCCAGATTTTAAGATTTGCAGCAAGGAAGTCGACATTGAAGGCAGAGCTGCTCTTTGGAAACGAATTAGGGGTTTTCTGTGTTATGGTGACCTCGAATCTGCATATACAGAGATTATTGCTTGTGGTGATGATCTTGGTCTGATCGAACTTATGGATAAAACTGGTCCAGTTTTACAAAGACTTTCACATGCGACTGCTGATGAAATTCTTGACATCATGGCCATGCATTTTCCGAACCAAAGGTTCCTGGGGTCTCTAATTCCTTGGTTAAAGCAGGTTAGAATTTCCTATCTTAATTTGCGGAGTTTTAGTTCCGTAGATGAGCTAACAACCCAACAAGGATGTGCAATTTATCATCAAATGGATATAGAAAATAATTGAGATGTTATTTGTGTTGTTTCTTAACCCAGATTATATTGGTATGTTAATTTAACTACAGCTGTAGGAAACTCCCATCCACATTCTAGAGTCCTTTTATTGACTTCTTTCTGACTATAGTTGCTTACTAATGTGTTCTAGGTGGTAGAGTTAAGCACTTCTGAGGAAGCAAGGCATATATTCCTGTCTATGAGAGCACGCTCAGGTTTCCTTGCAGCGATCCAAAAAGCGTCGACTTTGGAATTCCCTGATCCAGAAGTTAGAATATCCATCAGACAGCTTGCTTCAAAGTTGACACGTATTTGGCTTGGGTCACCTGGCAGGTATATCTGCACCTTTTGCATGATCAAGAAATGCTGATTGCTAAATGCAATATTTTATGTGCATTAAAACGACAGACGGTATTCTTGCAAGATGTATGGTTGAATCCAGCTGAATTCATCACAGAACAATTTATTTATTAGTACTTTGTTTTTATCCCTACGCTAGTCACTTCACTTTCATCTAGAAATGAAACTGCAAATGAAACCTGTGTCTAACGGACCCTTATTCAGGCTAGCAACAAAAATCACAAAGTATTTATTAACTTTTCCAGATGAAAGTGAATAATGGAATGTACATTTAAATATGTTTTTTTTTTCCCAATCAAATTGAACAATTTAATCATAATTATTTTTTGGCAAAACGTTTATTTCATAGTTTATTTTGACATCAGGGATGAGTACCTTTAGAAATATGCCCGTGGGAGTAGTTCCCAGCACTCAGAGAAATTAACTTCTAATACTTACTTGCAATAGTCTGTTTCTACAATGCAATTTTGTTTCTCATTAGCATATAATGCAGAAAAACTATTAGAAGGAGTTCTTGAATAAGCATGCAGTGAAAGATTTCAATTACTTGCTGATTGTCTATGTAATTGTTTGGCATCATTGTCTTCCAACATACTGTGGCTATCTATGGTTATGTTGACCACACATTTTCTTATTTAGCAGATATGCACAGCCGCTACCTCCAGAGATCAGCGCATAGGGGGTCTCTATTTGGCTCCTTTCCGTGGTTTGGAGGTACACCATTGTTGAAGGTAATTACACCATGGTAAAGTTATCTAAGGGACTGATTCCTTTTAGGAAAAGAATTTACCAAATGGTTATTGTCCATATGTTTTTACATTGAAGTATATTCATGTGGGCAGTATTTTTCATGCTTTATTTCTCATCATATAGATAAAATTTATGAGAAAGCTTTCTTATTATTTCTTTAATTGCCTACGTTATGTTGTGCAGAATATGTTTGTGATGCTTATGTCTTTGCAATGAATGCTGTTTTATATGCTTTTGTTGAGATGTACATTTGTGTTTCTGCTATGTAACATTGTTAAGGAGATGGCACGGATATGTTCGCCACATTTTCTGCATAGAAGCTGAAATTTTTGAAAATCCAGCCGTAGATGGGAGGAGGCACTACACTGCTGGTTCGATGATCTGGATGCTGTGTTGCAGAACTTGATGAAGATGTGTAAAGAAGGTTACAGATTAGATCATCTTCCCACAAGCTTACAAAAACTTGAGGAAGAGCTTCATAAATGCTTTTTTCCATCGAAGTCTGGTTTCCGAGAATTATAAACCCTTTTAAGTCACAACCTGCACACTGCCCACATTTCTCCCTTATGAGCTAAACCAGCCCACACACGCCCGTGCGAACATACATACACACACACATAGGTATATTTTAAGTTCGACCTGAGAATAGTTCTGCTTAGTTGCGATCTTAGTTGTCAGATCATTTGAAATTAATGGCTAAGATCGCAACGGAATTTGAGGTTAAAACAATTGTTTAGCGTTGGAATTTTAGATCGTGAGAGATGTGTTGGGTCTTGGTGATGAACTCGAAGTTCGAGATGCCGCTGGTGATGAGATGTTGCGACGAGATTAGAGGTGGAATCCTAGATCGTGATAGACATTAAACACGTCATATCTCGATGACGAATTCGACGGCTGCCGAGATAAATTGCGACTGGGGGGCGCCGCAAGAGATGAAGGGGGTTTGTTCAGATCACGTAGCGATCTCGGCTGTCGATTTCAAGTGATCCGACGGCCGAGATTGTAACTGAATGGGACTATTATCGGTTCGAGCTGATAATGCTCTCTCTCTCTCTCTCTCTATATATATATATATATATATATATATATATATATATATATATATCATATCATATCATATCATATCGCATATTAGAAAAAGTAATTGACAAGGACAAAGTTGTGGAAAATAAGAAACACATGTTTTGCACGCCACAGAAGGTGGCAATTAACTATGAAATTAGTCCCAAAATTTTCATACTCCTATGTTTAAATTGTATTATTGATAAAAAAAACAAAGCACAGTCACAAAGAATCTGAATTTGCTATTTAACTTCGGATTAACTCTCAAAAATAGCAGCCCTCGGCATGAAATTCGTCTATGCTCCAAAAAGTTGGCCAACTCCCTGCTTGACTGCAAGCAAACTAAAAATTCAAAGAACCAACCACCCTAATAGCAGTAGTTAGAGAAATTATTTTGTGCGTCCTTCGTGCACCATGTTATTCGTGCACCAGGTGCACTTACAAGTTTTTTTTTTAAAAAAAAATTGACATTAAAATTGTAAGGTTTTAATAAAAAAATATAATTTTTATGTATTTTTTTAATTATTTTAAATATGTATTTTGAGCTAAAAGCTTTTAAATTGCAAAAAAATATTTTAAATTCATAAGAATTTTTTAGTCTTAAAATATCTATTTAGAAGCGGTTAAGAGACCATTGTCTTCAACCTAATGTCAAATATTACCGGTGCCTATGCCATTTAATACATCTAATTATTTTTAACCCCTATCACATGGAAACAAAATGTATTCATCTGTTTAAATGAAGTCTTAAGCTTTCAAGTAGTTGAGGATTTTTGCATGAATTCTATCCTAAGTAGAATTTTTGGAATGCCACACGTGCGGAAGCGATCCATACTTAGGGATTGATTTGCTCAATTTTACGTAGACAGCGAGCTCATGCCGTAGGGGTAAAAGATCCCATTTCAGATATTTTTAATTAATTGATGAGATCGTTTAAAAAATTACAAGATCATAACTTTGACAAGTTTTAAGAAATTTTTTCAATTATTCTATATTTTATATTAGTCATTTGAAAATAAAAGTAACTTTCTCTAGTGGTTTGGCATGCAAGAAAGAAAGCTAAAACTTTGCATTTACATAGCATATGCATCCATATTAATTTCTCCGTACCTTATCTAAGAAAAATATTTTCGCGTATAAAAGTTACATACTTAGAATATATTTGATTTTGAAGGTTTATCGTTTACTACTCATTATCCGATCGAAATGTAGAATAAAAATCATTCAAAAAAAAAAAAAGAAGATATATTTGATTGTAATTTGTTAAATAATTTATAAATAATATATTTCATCTAAATTTAAGTTATAAACCACATATAGTATATGAACTTATACATACATTGTAACTCCAATTTAGCTTTGAATTGGTAATATAATATATGAAGTAACGTGTACTAAAAATTACACATATTTGGTTAAAGTGTAAACTATAAGCTACAAATAAACACAGTGTTAACTGGTATAATTTTCTTTCAAATTCAATTTTGAGAGTCTTATTAAGTAATAGTTTATAATATTATTTTTTAATGTGATGTTGATTTTATAGTTTAAATCTGTTTAAAATATTAAAAAGTAAATCGAATGTATCTCAGAGTCATCATTTAAATAATATATAAGTTAGACTATTTGCAGATCTTTGTTATTCTTTTAGAAATATTTATAAACTACAAAACTCTAAACGATATTGCAGTAAATAGTTATTTGTTATTCTTTGTGTAAATTTTTTTAGAAAAATATTATGTAAATTTTGAACTGATTTGGTAATTATTAGAAAATAAATTTATTTGAACAAGAATTTATTTGAAACTATTTCTAGTTTAAAATATAAGTCTACTATTATAGGAATGAAAATATTGTTAAGTGGGCAGATTCTCCAATACATATTTTTCAAATTTTTTCTAATTTATAGCAAAATTTGATATTTAAACATACTTTTAGAAAAAAAAATTATAAATAAAAGTTATAAATTTCGATAAAATATATATTTTTTATTTTTTATTTTTTTAAAAAAAAAAGCTGATCTAATTAGATATTTTATAGCTCCGAGGTAATAACGGGTTTGTAAATAATTTATAAAATTATTTATATCCGTGAAGCAATTAAAGCTAAAATAAATATTTAAAGTAATTTTTTTTAAAAAACATTAAATACAAAAATTATAATTTTTATTTATTTTTTTTAAAAATAATATAATAATAATAAATTTTTATTATAGATTAAATAAAATGTAAAAGATGCGTTTCGCAAAGGGTATACTTCTATGATTGTTAAGAGGGGTATAATTCAGCACTCTTTTCAGGATTCTACCGAATTAATTTCTAAAAGTGTATTTTTAGGAGTTACAAAATCAGCTCCTAGAAATTTATATATATTTTTTAAGGGATAGATTCGGTCGATTTGAAAGAAAGTGGTGGTTTAATTGAGAAGACCCTTTACAAGGTGGTCCTCAGGTAGTGTGTCTATTGTCTAACACCTACTGTGTTGACTCTACCCGATGGAGCGGTGACGCGAACCTTAATTTCACGAGGAGTGACGAGATCCAGAGGATCAGGTAGCTAGCCTTCCAGAAAGGACTAAAAAGTACCTGCCCACCCACGCTTCATTGATGTCGTCCAGGTTCAACTGAAATCATGTTCCACCACCCACGCGACATCTTGATTTCTCCTACTCCAAAACCCCCCATTTTCTCTTATATCCTGCGATATATTGTTACTATCACGCGATATATCGCCGGCTCATAGAGTGCAACGGGACTTATTTGTTAAATCTGACAAATCAGAACTCGTCCTTGTGCTTTTCCTCCTCTTTCTAGGATAATGTAATGCTTCGTACTGGATGGATCCAGAAAACTCAATTTTTGTTTAATTAATTTTATTAAAATTATAAAAATAAAATTAATATTAAAATTTTACAAAATTAATACTGGATCATCTCTTTAATAGATGATATTGTCCAACATGGTGAGTGCGTCCGCAACGACGGGCAGGACAAGTTATTGTATGTTCAAGAGGCAACTAAATGGTTACCTCTTAAAGGGACGATATAGCTAATATAAAAAGAAGAGATGAAATTGCTAGTTTAACTGACGATTCGTTTTTTAACTAAAAAATTATTATTTTTATTTAGTTTAACTTGTATAACAACCTATTTAATTTTTATTTTAATATTTTTAATTTTTTATATCATATAATAAAATTAAAATAATATATATTTTTAGTTTTATTTATAATTTGTTATTTTAAAATTTTTAAAAATAATATTAATAAAAGTTTTAAATGGTCTGCCGAAATAGTTAGAATGATATTTGCAAAATATTTTTTTTTATCTTTTATTATTCTAATTTTATGCTATTTATTATTTTAAAATAAAATAATAAATAAATTATGATCCATTTTATTTTACTCTACAACCTTACAGTTCAAACGTTTTTAAGAAAATATCAATAAATACACCCAATAGTCTGCCAAAGTTAGAATGGTGTCTAAAAATAGCTCTTTTATCTTTTATCCTTATATTCTTACGTTATTTGTTATTTTTAAATAAAATGATAAACAAATTATTAGACGTTTTATATTACTCTATATATTTTCAGTTTAAACTTTTTTAAAAATTATAAAAAATGTGTCGAATAATCTGCCGAAGAAGTTAGAACGGTACCTAAAAATAGTTCTTTTGTCTTTGTCTTTTTGTTTTTATGTTATTCATTACTTTTAAATAAAATTAATCAACAAATTATTGGTTATTTTATTTTGCTCTAAAACTTTACAATTCAAACTTTTAAAAAAAATATAAATAGATGTTTTTTTTTAAAACCGTTTGAATTGGAAAGTTGTAGAGTAATATAAAATGAACCGTAATCATATTATCATTTTAGTTAAAAGTAACAAATAATATGAAAACATAATGACAAAAGATATAAAAAAATTACTTTTCAGGTATCATTTTAATTTCTTCGGTATACTACTCGGCATATTTATTGATATTTTTATAAATAATATTTGAACTGAAATATTTTAGAGTAATATAAAAAGGACTGTAATTTATTTATTATCTTATTTAAAAGTAATGAATAACATAAAAATAGAATGACAAAAGATAAAAAAGCTACTTTTTATGTATCATTCTAACTATTTCGGCAAACTATTTGGAATATTTATTGATATTATTTTAAAAAATTTGAACTGAATGTAGATAAAAATAAAATATATATTATTTATTTTACTATATGATGTAAAAAAATTTAAAATATTAAAATAAGAACTAAATAGATTGTATACGAGTTAAACTAAATAAAAATAATAAATTTCTTGTTTTTATTTAAGTTAATAAAGATTGGCAACCTCCTCTTTTCTTTTCTTTTTTTAAAAGAGGCGATGAATGGTCACCTTTTTAAAATGCGATAATTTGTCCTACACAAATTGTCAGTGGCGGGTGCACCCGCCACATTGGATGATAGTGCATATTAAAGAGACGACTCAGTATAATTTTATAAAATTTATTTGATATTATAATTTTTAATAAAAATTAATTCTTACAAAAAAAAATTCCCAGAAAATCTCCCATAGAGTGAGAGTGACCAGCAATGGAGAGGATCAATGGTGATCTAAGGACCGATTTTGAAGAACATGATAGAAATACGGAAGGAAGCTCCAGATAAGATCTGTATTGAATTTGAAAATTTGATAATCATACGATGGTAGTTCCAATGGGCTTATTTATAGGCCGGCATGTTTGTTAGCCCAACTAATTATCTTACAACCCTCGTAATAATAGGATCCGATAAAGCATGAATTCAGTCTGCTCAAGATCGTACAAAAGTCGTCATGTGGCGAGCCGTTAGTAAAGCTGAACGGGTCAATCCACTAATCCCACTAATTATACTACTTCTATTACTTCTATAGCAGTTATGTTACCTCTATGATGTCCATATCTATCAAACCTTGCTAAATATGCTTATAAATAGTTGTCATTGCCTCTAGTATCAAGGGCTGAGAGCAAGCAAAATAGAGAAAATTTGTAATCAATATGGGGCTCCTCGATCCACATAGAAAAAGTGAGGGAGATTTTATAATCATTTCCACTTTTAATGAATTTTTGTCACTAGCTACGTAATTGCCCATAGCTTTACTCGGTCTATATCGAGTTTTTCATATAAAACTTGTGTATTTATGTTATTTGTATCTTTTCATAGCCACCTCTGCGTTCGACTCTAATTATATCGAAGATGCTCACCGCCGCTGGACGATCATCTTCGCAAGCCTCGATGAGCTCCGATCCTCCGTCTTTGGTTGTTTGGACTGCTCCTTAGCAACATACGTAGTTGCGATTGCGGTTAAATAGGGAAGATAAAGCCAAACTCTTGATAGCGGAAGAACACAGGCTTCAGAAAGAATATGGTAGGACATGAGTCATTATAATTTCTTGAACACTTTGATATTATGTTGCATTTATAAATGAGAAAATGTAGATTTTCTTAATATGTGGACTTGAATGAGATATGTATATGGGTAATCGTATTTATGCTATTGAAAAGTAAGCATAATTACTCTAATTATGCTCGTGTGATTTCATATTTCATCTACCCCCATTTTCGATTTTTCGTCCAACCAGTCTCTGAAAATACGTTTTTATGGACTGATTTGAATGAAAATCAGTTATTAAAAATGCGTTTTTAAAAATTAATTCGGACGAAATGTGAAATAGGGGATGATATGTAGATTTTTTATAACATCTTCGAGTTGATTATCGTTATTTTAAATATCATTTCATGGCTTAAATTCATGATTTTAGTTTAGATTTCATCTTTTGGACCCTTGATTTTAGTTTGGAATTAATTTGATTTTGCCAAATTTTCGTTTTCAATATCTCAACCCTGGCGCGATCCGCCATCGTTGTTCTCTCGTTTCAAGCTCAAAGGAGCGCAGTTTATAGTGCTCTCCTTAGATCTGAAACGGCAAACAATTTAAAGCCACCGATAAACACCTTTTAGCTTTGAGAATTAGACTGAAATCTGATTTAAAAACCTCATTAAATCGGATTTAATGACCGCAGAAAATACAATTATAACACATATGTGCTATTCCTATGACGAAATTGATCCATGGGTCGACTGCACCGTAACATTATAACACATATGTGCTATTCCTATGACGAAATCGATCCCATGGGATCGACTGCACCGTATTATGGTAATACGGTGCAGTCAACCTACTAAAATATCTATATGTGCTTATTTTTTGTAAAAATTTTTAATATTAAAGTTATAAATGTTGATGAAATATAAAATTTTTATGTTAAATTTTTTTTTTTTCAAAAAATACTCATAAATAGTATTTTGGAGTTCTGAAGCTTAATGGGTTCCGAAATGAACTTGCAGAACCCATTAAGCTTCCGAGCTCCAAATTATCTATTTAGAAATATTTTTTAGAACAACTTTCAACATAAAAGTTATTTGTTTCATCAAGATCTATAATTTTTATGTTGAAATTTTTACAAAAAATATATATTCTTACATGTATATATACGGTGCAGTCGACCCTACGGGATCAGTACTCATTCTTATGAGCACATGTCCGGAGGAAGCTCCACAGTCCACTTGAGTCGCACAGTACGGCTCGCTCGAGCGCTGCGAAGCACGCATAGACAATGGTAATGTTTTTCGCTATGGATTAAAATAAATAATAAAAATAAATAAATTATAAAAGTTGTGTTTGGTAGCGACTTTTTAAATAGCTTGTAGATAGAAAGTTATAGAATAATCTAATTTTAAATTATAAGCTGTGTTTGTTAAATAGTATATTAGGCAGCTTATAAAAGTAGTATGTGTCAACAAGCTGCTAGATTGTGAAGCTTTAAATTATTTAAATGTCCATACAAATAATTATAAATTATGACCTAAACCAGCCTTTTTTCCAATTCAAATAACGCCTCACTGACTCGCATATTCCTGTTTCCCTACCTCTCGCTCAGTGGTGGAGCGATGACCATATAATGGGCAAACATTAGTACTCGTTAAGCACATCAATACTTTTCATAACTTCTCTATTCTTTTATCATTTAATCTATATGGTGTGCCTCTTGGAGTATGGTCTATCTAATTAGTATTATTATTCTATTATGTATGCGTAATTCGTACTAATTTTGGACAAATTCGGTTTGATAGTTTATTCTATGATCTTGTTTATTCAATTTTTATTATCTCTTTAGACCTTATTCTAGTGGGACTCGGGACTAGCCGTCGTGGGCTTATAATTACACTATTCTTTAAAATTTAAATACTAAACTATGGTGATCCCAATATATATGAGATTTTGTATTGCGCTAATATACAGACAGTTATACGGAGAGCCTGCGCTATTTTATTTCCAGAACTGAGTTGGTGCAATTGCCCACACTTGAAGGCCATCGTCCTCATCTGCTGTTGTTCTTTACATCCTCTCGTTTTGGATCATGTTTGGGAGCGGTGCAAAAAAAAAAAAAAAAAAAGAACTCATCATTTTCTTCAAAATCTAAAGCTTTTAAGTTGTCATACCGAGAAACCATTTTTTTTAAAATCAGAAAATAAATCTAAAGCAAGCACGGACAGCTGCAATGTTTTTTTTTACTATGGATTAAAATAAATCAGAAAAAATTAAATCATAAAATTATAAATATCAGCAAGAATGGAATTAGAAAGAACATAATTCATATGTGCCAAAAAAAGGTTCCTTCCAAATTGAGAGAAAACAGGAAAACAAATTAATAAAAAATGTTGATTCTACTATTTTTGTCCACTATGGCTTAATTGTTAAATTATATGTTTGACTATAATGAGTAATATTGGCATTTAAATTAAAAGCTTTTTTTTCTTAATTAAATTAGTTTTATTCCTCCTATTATCTAAACAAAAAAGAAGTAAAATGGGGCTTATCCGCCACTTTCATTCCCTTCTTTACATCTCTTTCCATTTTTCGCCGGAAGTTCCTTAAGACACGTTCCGCGCATGAATCTCATCTCATATAATGTGAGAAATCAGATGATTATCTCGTGCCGCGTGTTCTCGCTCGAGACGAAAGCGACGCATCATCTCCGTCACTGAATCTGTGGTGGACGCGTCGACGGTTATCCACCAGATTTAACCCCCGCATTTCGAATCCGCCCAAACTTCCTCCTTGGCGTATCAGATATCCTATGAGAGCCTAGTTGATCTGCTGTTCGGCTTATCAGTGATAAGCCAGTGGAACAGCATGGGAGAAAGCGAGACAAAGTCTTTCTTTCTTCTTCATTTTCATTTTTTCGTCTTCTTCCCGTTGCTTCCGTCTTGCACCTTCTCTCGCAGCCTGGCTAATGGCGGGCCAAACCTAGAGATTCCTGCGCGTGCCCTCCCCACACCCCTTTGATTGAGCCTGTATTCGTGCTATTGGGGCTCCAATTCGGCTAATCTGCCTCGGATTTGGCTACCAAGATGTCGTCGCTCAGCAGGGAGCTGGTGTTTCTCATCCTACAGTTCCTTGAAGAGGAGAAGTTTAAGGAGTCGGTCCACAAGTGAGTTTAATTGCTTGTGATCGCTTTCGGCTGTCTCTTTTTCTTTGTAACTTTACGTTGGTTTTTTGTAGGTTGAGCAGGAGTCGGGATTCTTTTTCAACATGAAGTATTTCGAAGAGAAAGCGCTGGCGGGAGAGTGGGACGACGTCGAGAAATACCTTTCTGGATTTACCAAGGTCGATGATAACAGATACTCGATGAAGATCTTCTTCGAGGATCAGAAAACAGAAGTATCTTGAAGCTTTAGACAGGTTATGCATTAAATTGCTGTCTCTGAATTTAGTGGGGCAATGAGGGAGCTTTACCTGAGCTTTGGTAATGGTCTTTGCGTGCAGGCACGACAGGGCTAAGGCAGTCGAGATCTTAGTCAAAGATCTTAAGGTCTTTTCCACTTTTAATGAGGAATTGTACAAAGAGATTACGCAGCTGCTCACTCTTGACAACTTCAGGTTTGTTGGTTATTCTTGAATCAGTTCCCTTAATGGAGGCGCCTCAGGAAGCGTCACCATTCAGGGTCGAGTCTACGTGGGATAAAATCTCTCGCATTATTTTTTTGAAAACATTTTTGTATCCCGTGGCAGAGGTCATGTTCATGAAAGGCCAGTATTCGGATCCCAAAGTGTCGGGGCTGGGGGTGAGGCTCTCCCACGAGTTTGAGGTCTCTATGAGGACATGCGCTCACATTATGGGTTCTACTACAATAATCTCAAAAAAAGAAAGCTAAATTTGAATGCTACTAAACTACGTGCTTGACTAAGCTCATGTGCTGATGTTGCTTTGTTATTGCTGAAATGACGAAATGTTGAGGACTATGAAATAGGGAGCGTATTTTGTTAACTACCATGTGTGGAGTGGCAGGGCACTTTATCCCAAAACTTCTTTGCTCCTGTCTCGTATTAATCATTTATGAATATGGAATATTATGCGCCTGGCTAAAGAATTTACAAGAAAACTTCGTGCTCCAGCTAGAATATCAGAAGGTCGAAAGTAGAATCGACTGGAGACCTGATTCTTCATCATATATATATACATATAACCTCTCGGATATCATTCCTCTTGGCCCGCACTTACACATCCTATTTGAATATTGAAGGGTGGTGTAGAAGAGGTGCACCCTACGAGTTACATACTTTTTTCGAGAAAAAAAGGATAGAGATTTTCAAGGTATGCTATGCTCGGTGATGACTCCGTCATTGCTGATCAGGAAGTAGCCGGTGTCTATGAGTCTGCTTTCCGTTGGAGACTCTAATAGCATATATATATTCATGCATAAACAAATTTTACTTTTTTCCGAATTTCATATGGTGGTCTTGGATATTGTACTCTTTTCAGTAAATTGCATGCTTGCTCTTTAGCCATCCTCTAAGCTTGATATCTTATTATCATACTGAAGAGGCAGGTTGGAGACTTGGCTTGTTGCCAATGCCTAGATGACTGCGCTAGCGAGGAGTTTGGATCTCTGTAATGGCTGTGACAGTAGTGTGTAGAGAGAGGGATTGACAGTGGTGTGTGTAGAGAGAGGGACTAGCGACTAATGGTCTAGATCCAACAAGAGATACAACAGATAGACAACTAAGATGACAAATATCAGTAGGAATTAAGATGAAATGACTATAGCTATGTGTTATCCAGGGTGATAGAGGTAGGTGGGTGAATTCAATGCCACAATAGTGGGATAGATTGATGGCAATGATGGACCAACAGCTAGTGGCATCAAGACAAGCAAGGCATAAACCAGCGAGGTGGCTGCAAGAGGATTAAAAGAACTTTTGGCTTACGCAGAGGCACATTGGCCCGGCTATTTAAGCCCAACAGACACGATATGGAAGCAAATCCCTTGTTTTGTTACTTTAAATTGGAATGTTCTACCTTGGTTGGATTAGGATCAATATAATAAATCTGGTCTTGAAGTTTCTTGGAGTACATAAGATACTACATATTGTTGTGCTAATCAGAATGATCTTAGCATGCCCTAATGTAAGGTTGAATGATATAGTTACGTGACTTTTTTTTATTTTTTATCTTTTAATTCTTGAGTTTACACCTATGTCATTGATTGCGAGTGATTGTTCACCATGGGCGTCAGGGAATGCTAGTTGAAACACGAAAAGTTTATATAGATATTTTTTTTTTGTTTGGTTTGTATGAAGTTCCTGAGGACAACTTTAGTTCAAAGCGAATTCTATACTATGAGATTGTAGAGAGTAGTTTTCAACGTTATATTCTGTTATGAGTTCATGAATGGATTATGCTAATGCATGGAAGCTAATCATCATCTGTTTGTTGCTTCCAAAAAATATATATGAGGTGAACAATTATGGTGCTTATAAAGAGGTCAAGGATCCTAAGATACTATCGTCCTAGTCTCTCTGTTATTTGCCGTGTCAAACGAGCTCGAGCCGTATCAAGATATGAATCAGGGATCGAGTCGGAAGTTAGGGTTTGCATCGGATTTAGGATTATGTATTAAAGAAATATTATGCTGAAATATTTAGTAGAATATTTGTATTAGGAAATATTTTATTTGGAGTTATTTTAGGAGGAATATTTGGTAGCTTCTATGAATATGAATATACTATTTCTTTTTATTATGGAAAGAATCAGTTTATTTTAGAAATATTAGTTTATATAATTAAAGTAATTCTATCGCCGACACCGGGCCGCCAGAGTTTATTTGCCGCCTGGGCGCCGGTGTTTATTCACCACGTCCGGGCCGACGACGTGCACCGATTTTGTCGTTCATAACAATTTTGGTATCGAAACAGTCGGTTCCAAATCATCGTCGTTGCTGCACTATGCTACTTATCTTCGCCACCATCGGGGTGCCGATGCAATTATGTTGCTGACACTAACCATTGGACCTCCGATTGAAGTATTTTACGGACACCGAGCCGCAGGCGTATGCCGCCGCCACCGGTACACCGATGGAATTATATTGCTGACATCGAGCCGTAGGTGCATTTCGCTGCTGTAGGGCTGCCGATGGAATTATGTCATTAACATTCAGGAGCATCGGAGCATGTCAAATTTTGCATACAAGGTTATTTTCGAAATGGTGGAATGTTATGTATCAGATCAAAAGAGTCTGAGCGGCATGAAGATATGGATCGGGGCTCGAGTCCTGAGTTGAGACAGAGTTTAGGATTTGTAGTAGATTTATATTATGAGTATTCTTTTGAGAATATTTGGTAGGGTATGATTGTATTAGGAATGATATTATTTGCAAAATATTTAAGAAGGATATTAGGAAAGAGGTAGCCTCTATAAATATGTAATATACTATCTCTTTTTTCTTTTGTCTTTTTTTTTTCCATTATGGAGAGATGTAGTTTGATAACTTAGTTAGACGTATATTGTAGAGCAGCCACTAGGTCCCCGGTGTCTATCTGTTGCGTCCAGGCCACCGACGTGACCCAACCTAGTTGGTTCATAACACTATTAACACTCTCTCTCGCTCTTTCTATCTTTATCTCTTGCTCTATGTCCACCTTTTCCCTGTCCAAGAAAGACAAATTCAAATGCACTAAGGAGCTGTAGTTATCTCTGGATTGAAATTTATTACCATGTGGTATCCACAGGTAGTCTTTGTTGCTTTTTGATATTTGCTTGTCTTCCATTTCATTTGAAGTGGTGATTCACATCAACTTGTTTATGGGTAACTTCTACTGTGTTTCGCCCATACTCAAAGTTTTGGTTAGTGTGAAGCAAACCACTTGTTTACAAAGGGTCAATATAGCCTGCTAAGTTAATTGAAGAAGTTTTGGCTGTCACTTACAAGAGGGTATTTATGTTTTTAATATACATGTATTCAGTTGGTTAAGTTATCAAATCTCTTTGCCATTTGTTTATTTGCATTTTTTTGCGTCTGTTATCGTTTGAAGTATCTTTATTTTATTCCCTCTAGAGCTGGTGGCGTGGTCTATCATGGTAATGATATTTGTGAGAGAGTATGATATTGATGGATTTTTTTGTGTTTCTGGATCTTTTGTCAGTTGGTGATTTCAGCATATACTAATGATCGTTGATCTTCTTTCTTGTTGATAAATTCTATACTTAAAGTGAAGTTGCTCTTATTTATGAGTTATTTATGTCTAATGCGCTTGGTTGGGTTTATGCTTTGCCCTTGTCATTAGTTTGAAGTATGAAGCGTCTAAATCTTTTCTAATAAATAGGTTCTATCGGTTAGCTCCCAAAATTTTAAATTATCATATTGAATTTTTTTAAGATCTTTCCTCATCCTGCAAAGAATAGTCTCTTTGACAGAATGCAAATTTTTTGGTGACAGGGAAAATGAGCAGTTGTCTAAGTATGGTGATACCAAGTCTGCTCGAAGCATCATGCTGATTGAGCTAAAAAAGCTGATAGAAGCAAATCCACTGTTCAGAGACAAGCTAGTTTTTCCTACTCTTAGAGCATCACGATTACGAACTCTAATTAACCAAAGGTATGACTTACTATTAAGAGATTGTCGCCGCCATATCTTTTCATCATGCGTTTGGCCAAAAGAGTTTTGGTTATGCCATCTTCTTTCTTCGGATTTTTACTTGTTGTCTGAACTAATTGTTTTCATATCTTATTCTCAACTCTATGTTTTTTTTTCTTTTTTCCGTTGGCATGCAGGAACATTATTTTACAAGTTTCCTGGATAGTCATTGTGTATTATACTAGGAATTTTTTGATCTTACATCCTCAATTAATAAATGATATCATGGTTTTTGTAGTTTGAATTGGCAGCATCAACTTTGTAAGAACCCCAAGCCAAATCCTGACATTAAAACCTTGTTTACGGATCATACCTGCATGCAGCCAACTGGAGTTCGTGCACCTCCTGTTTCCGTTCCACTTACAGCAGTACCCAAGGCTGCTACCTATACCCCTTTGGGGGGTCATGCTGTATGTTATCTGAGCTTTTTTGTTTGCTTATTTAGAAATAATTTCGCATGTATATGATGCCTACAAGCTCTTGCAGGCATTTCCTCCAAGTGCAGCTGCTGTAAATGCTAACGCTTTAGCTGGGTGGATGGCCAATGCAGCTGCTTCATCGTCGATGCAATCTGCTGTTGTTGCGGCATCATCAATACCTATTCCACCTAATCAAGGTATCTCCTTCCTTCTTTTTAGAAACTTATTATTCACATGTTGTTTTCTTCTATTCATTAGCTTTCACTATATTCTCATCTTAAGAGAGTCATATCTGTCAAGCCTGCATCTGGTTCTCCTGGTTTTGATGAAAGTTTGAACGATTAATGCTGATAAACTTTCTAGAAAGCAATAGTTGCATCTTACTACATTTTAATTACTAATGATCTTGTTGGCTTTGCTACAGTTTCAATTCTGAAACGGCCCAGGACTCCTCCAAATGCACTTAGTATGACTGACTATCAGAATACCGAGTCGGAGCTACTGAAACGTATGCGATCTGGTGCAGTTCCTGCTGATGAGGTATTATGAATACGTAGACTGTATTCGATGGAAGTCTCATGCTTACCTTGCATTTTGACTGGTATTGGCTATTTATTGCTCTATGTTTCATGTTCAGGTTATTACCCTGGAAGTATTTCACAGAGTTCATGGTCGCTAGATGATTTGCCTAGAACTGTAGCTTGTACACTAAATCAGGGATCCAATGTGACTAGCATGGACTTCCATCCTTCTCATCATACTCTGCTACTTGGTATTCTGGATCATTACATTTTTCTAGTATATTGTACAAGACCACAGTGCTTAGGTCTTATTAGTGAGGTATTTAATTAGATATCCTTATTCTATAGTGGGCTGTGCAAATGGTGAAGTAACACTATGGGAAATTGGGCTGCGTGAAAGCTTGGTGTCAAAGGCATTCAAGATTCGCGATATAGGAGCTTGTTCATCACAATTTCAGGTTTTTTTTTTAAATTATCGTACATTAACTTGAGAAGTACCATATTGATTGTTTTTAGAGATCATGCAGAGATTTATTCACAGAAAAACTTAGTATAAACTAGCAAGTTTTAGACATTTAACAAACAATAATCTATCCTCTGCTCTTTGAAAATGCGAATGGAAATCTAATCATCCACATCTTTGACAAAGCTCATCTTGTTGAGAAATTTTCATCAAGCAGTATGCTATTTGCCGTCCGGGCTCCTACCTTCATCATGATGATAAATTGTAGAAAATTTCAACATATTCTCAGTGCATTAGATAATTGAAGCAACTTGTGCTTTTCCATTCATCTGAAGATTTTTCTTTTCTTTTCCCCAATTATGCAGCTATGTGTGTACATGCACATACTTACATGAACGCACACACACTAACAAGCATACACGTTTATATTAACAACTGTTTATATAAGTGCATGCATGGCCGCTAAATTTTACTGACCTTGCCATTTTTACTGAACTTGCCTTTCTATTTTGTCCTTTTTAAATCTAAGTGGAATAGTAATTTCATTTATTTATTTATTTATTTTTATTTTTATGCATATTTGGTGTTTGCAAAAGCTAATGTTACTATATGTTGTCTGAATTTTCACAAGTGTGTTGCAGTTGTTAATGCATCAGAGTTTCTCATTGTTGCTAATTAAGAACATGTTGAACAGGCTACAATAAAAGATTTGTCTATATCTATAACACGAGTTACTTGGAGTCCAGATGGAAATCTTATAGGCGAGCCTCTGTGTCCTGTAACTTCGTTTTAACTGTTGCTTTTGATGTTTCCTTACATATAATTGTGTTGTAGGAGTTGCATTTAACAAACATCTGATTCATCTACATGCTTACCAAGCGCCAAATGAGCTGCGGCAGCTGTTGGAGGTAATTCATTTAAATTCGGACTTACAGATGAGCTTGAGAAAATATGTTGTATTAACGTATATGTTTATATTTCCCCTTTTTCATGAACAGATTGAAGCACATGTAGGATCAGTCAATGACATAGCCTTCTCTCACCCAAATAAACAGTTATGTATTGTAACTTGCGGTGATGATAAGTTAATAAAGGTATGTATTTTATTTTTCACATTCAGATATATTTTTTTTGTAACTCCTAGTGGTTGTTTGACGCCCTATGTCTAAGTTTCTAGGTTTGGGATTTGAATGGACATAAGCTTTATGCCTTTGAAGGTCATGAAGCACCGGTATATTCTATATGCCCTCATCATAAGGAGAGCATTCAGGTGATATGTTCATTTGATTCATGAGTTCTATTATGAAGTTACATGTCGATCTTGCTACTTCATTCTATTCCTTCAAGCTGTCAAACGTTTGGAAGTAAATGCATTTGATAGGACCTATTGCTGTTGTATAATTCATCATGAGCAGTTTGCAAAATCGGGTCTCTGTTAATCACTTATTGGCAAGATCAGGCCCTTTGGAAAGTAGATCTGAAGAGGTTTTTTTGTTGAAGAACCTGTGTGGAGCAGTTTATATATCCCTCCATCATTCATGTTGGCATCTAGATAACTCTGTTTGTAATCCTTTAACTGCTAAGATCTTGCTAGGTTCCATCTGTAATTATACATAGTTATGAAACATTTCTATTAAAATTAAATGTGATTTCTTGTTATATTCTATTTGAATGGTTTATCCACTTTTTGTACATAGTACAACCACCTTTATTTGAACGCTATTAGAGACTGATGCTATGGTAGTCATACTTTTTTGGATTAGGATATGATAAACCTTAAAAAGTTGTGTAAGTTACTTTTATTATGTGCACTTGGTGATACTGTTTTGCAACTCTGAGTTTTGAGCCTGTAAGGATGATTTCTATAAAATTGATGCATAAGCTCAACTTTAGTTTCTTGGCTTGTGAGACATATTTTTCTATGCTTTTAATTAGAAGTTTTCACTTTAGATAAATTTGAAATTTGTATAAGGCAATTGTATTTTTATGACTTAAGACCATTGCATGCCAGGCAAACACAACAACTACATCGTAATAGTAATTTGGTATCTGTCAAATCAGTCTAATGGAACTACATTGTAAATCCAAAAGGCCTTGTTTGGCTACAGCCTGCTTCGACCTTGACTTGGTGCTATTATTACTTTTGCAGTTTATTTTTTCAACGGCTCTTGATGGAAAGATCAAGGCATGGCTATATGACAACATGGGTTCAAGAGTTGACTATGATGCCCCTGGCCGTTGGCGGACCACAATGCTCTATAGCTCCGATGGTAGTAGGTAAGGATGTAGAGAGTTGAGGTTGTATATGTATCATGTTATCTCTTGGTATGGTAACTAGGCGCCTTCTTTCTTTTATAGATTATTTTCATGTGGGACAAGTAAAGATGGTGACTCTTACCTAGTTGAGTGGAATGAAAGTGAAGGAGCCATTAAAAGGAATTATTCAGGATTCCAAAAAAAATCAGCTGGTGTTGTGCAATTTGATACGGCAAAAAATCACTTTTTGGCTGCTGGTGAAGATAATCAGATAAAGTTTTGGGATGTAGACAATGTAAATATGTTGACAAGTGTAGATGCTGATGGTGGACTTCCGGTCAGAATGTTTGCTATGTTATACAATATCATATATTGGTAGTTCTTGCTTGTGTATTAATTAACAATTTACTGTACATATTACAGAGTCTTCCACGTTTGAGATTTAACAAGGAGGGTAACCTACTTGCTGTGTCGACAACTGACAATGGTTTGAAGATTCTTGCTAATGCGGAAGGCCTTAGATATCTTCGTGCTTTTGCAGGCCGGGCTTATGAAGCATTTAGGACTCCATATGAAGCTAAGGTGTTCAAGTGCAATTTATCCTTAAGTTTTTTATTTTGTTTTATTGTATTCAACACTTTTGTAGGAGATGCAAGAACCTTATTGTTAATACTTTTGGTAACAGGTTTCTATTGCTCCTATGGTTGCAAATATGTCACCTAACATCAGTAGAGTAGATCGGGTAGACAGAAGTTCTCCTGCAAAGCCATCTCCTATACTAGTGAGTTGCACAACACATGTAATAGTTTACTTCTCTTCCCTGCCTAAAAGTTAAGCATTTTCATCTAAGGTGAAGTATCTCACTTAATTGCATAGGTACTAGAACAACTATCATGATATTGTGTAGCCCCTCTGACGCCTGATTTAGACTCCTAATTGACACTAGTATGTGAATATGCACACCGTGCTTTTATGGTGTCTGACTTGCTGCAGCTACCTCTCCTGTTTGTTACAAGATCCAAACCACGCTTGCAAGCGCATCTTAAGAAATTTGTTGAAAGGGCTTTTCCTAGATAAGTCCAAATGGAACTTTTTTGTTGATTTCCTATATGTGCATTTTCTATAACTTATCATTGTAATGTTTATCTGATGTCTAGGTCAGTTCTATTCTTTATGTGCTTCTAGAAGATTTTAAAATATTACTGCTATCTTTTGAGATACGAAGATGAAGTGAGGGCACTCTTTCCTCTGTTCTTGACATTATCATGCAATACCAAGAGCTGTTTCTGGAGCATTCTTGAATGCATTCAAACTTAACTGGACATTCTTTAGTGCATTTTAATTTGAATAGTGATACCTAGCATGGCTTTACACTATGAGCTACTATTTTATTCTTTGGCATCTCTCCAAATCTCTACTCATTTTATTGTTTGATAAATATATTTACTAGAATGGAGGTGATGCTTCATCTGCCGTGGAGAAGCCAAGAATCTCGGATGGTTTACCTGATAAAGCAAAATCTTCAGAATTGGCTGAAATACTGGACCCTTTACAATGTCGGGTTATTGCAATGCCTGAGAACACAGATCCATCCAGCAAGGTTTTTAGTGTTGTGTGTGGGTTTTTTTTCTCTTGCGCGAGGTTTCAGCTTACAAACCATGTGATTGGTCTGCGTGCAGGTAGCCAGATTGTTGTACACGAATTCTGGTGTAGGATTGCTTGCGTTAGCTTCAAATGGTGTCCAGAGGCTTTGGAAATGGAGCCGCAGTGAGCAGAATCCAAGTGGCAAGGTAAACATTAGACTTGAAGCCTTTCCTGTTTAATATTAAATTTAATTGAATATTTAATGGCAAAACATCACTCAAGTGTTTGTGGTTAAAGGCCACGGCCAGTGTTGTCCCGCAGCGTTGGCAACCGAACAGTGGTCTTCTTATGACTAATGATGTATCAGGTGTCAATCTTGAGGAAGCAATGCCATGCATAGCACTTTCGAAAAATGATTCATATGTAATGTCAGCTTGTGGAGGAAAAGTTTCACTGTTCAATATGATGACGTTCAAGGTAAACAGTTAATAATGTTTTGATTACTTTCAACAATTTTATCTTGGTTGTTACCAAAACACCAAATGGCTGCTTAGGTCATGACGACATTCATGCCACCGCCTCCAGCTTCAACATATCTGGCATTCCATCCTCAAGACAATAACATCATAGCAATTGGGATGGAGGATGCAACCATCCACATTTACAATGTTAGAGTAGATGAGGTAATACTATCTTGTCTGAGAGCATTATAATGCTATGCATACAGATTGTGGCTGTACACCATTTGATTCTGCTATATTCTGTCAGGTTAAAACAAAATTAGAGGGTCACCAGAAACGCATAACTGGTCTAGCGTTTTCAAACAGTATCAATATCCTTGTTTCATCAGGTGGTGATGCTCAGGTATATTTGTCCATTCTTAACTACCTTGTTAGTTCATATAGCTACTTTCTTTAGTCTTGTTTGTCAATTATCTTTGCTTGCTTAAACAAGCTGGATACTTGATGGCATTCAAGTAAGATTGAAATGTAATGGCATACTCTTGGAGCTCTTTGAATGCTATAGTTGAAAGGCCGGCTGAGTGAGCAAGTCAGTTGCACATCCCAGTTTCAAATTCCTTCATTCCTCAGAATATGGAGGCACTACTTTGACTTTAGATGTATCTACTTCTGCGATAATTCTGGTGGACATTACTTTAGGCTTGTTTACTCTAGTAAGGAACGACTTGCACCAAAAGGGGCTGTCCATTCTGGAACGTTTGGGAACTATGACTCTTTATAACTAAAACAACATAAGAATTTATGTCAATATTTACTGTTTACAACTAAAACACATAAGAATTAATGTCGATATAAAAAAACCTTTCTGGTAAATAGTTTTGAAATGAGTTTGCTTTTGAAATCCTTCATGAGATGATAAGATGTTGAAACGGGAAGCCAGTAATGTATGTCAGCATACGAAAGGAAGAAAAAAAAAAGAATTTTATGTGACAGGACGAAGGTAGTATTATGATGTTTGCTTTCTTTTAGTAGATCAATAATTGTCTGTGGTTCAGCTAGGATTTTATGTGAGTGTAAGCCGTGTTTCAGGCAAGTTTTGAAAGGGTATGCTTTTTCGCTGATGAACTCCGTAGAAATAGTTGAATAAAAATATTACAATGCCTGTAATCCAATTGTTACAGCTTTGCATTTGGACTACGGATACGTGGGAGAAGAAGAAATCAATAACCATCCAAATGCCTGCTGGGAAGAGTCCTTCTGGGGATACTCGAGTCCAATTTCATTCTGATCAAACACGCCTGCTGGTAGTCCATGAGACACAACTGGCAATATACGATGCCTCCAAAGGGGATCGGATCCGACAGGTGACATTGTTTTCAAGATTATGGGGATCCCTTTTCATCATGTAATACTCTTAACCTATTTTGTCTCTACTTTCTTTTCAGTGGATTCCTGAAGGTGACTTGTCTGCTCCGATCTCCAATGCATCATATTCATGCAATAGCCAGTTGGTCTATGCTGCATTCTGTGATGGTAACGTCGGTGTGTTTGATGCTGACAACTTGAGACTTAGATGTCGTATTGCCCCATCAGCATATCTTTCTCCAGCTTTATCAAACAGGTAATAAAGCCCCAAGTTTAATAGTGATACTATCATACAAAAATGATCATGTCACCCTTGAGGTTTTTTCATATTCTTGAACTATGCATGCTTTATCTATTTTTAAATCAGACTCCAAAAAAAAAAGAAATTGAACAAGGGAGAAAAATGGAAGAAAGAGGATACCCTACAGGGACTTGTGCTTTTTTTTGGGACTGCTAAATGTATTGAGCAAAGGACAGGTGTCTACCACTATTTACATGCATGCCACTAACTGTAATCAGAGTGAGAAGTGTCAGGACAAATAAGCTGTGTCTTGATTAAATCACTGAAATAATTAAATAGATGACTCTCGGGGGAGACGTGGCAAGCATGGGGTCCATGATCTCCATTGACGTACTGGCGACCAACGAAGAGATATGTGGATGACTCTAAACTGTTCAAGTGATGGAGGATATGTTGTGTACTTTAATCAGGATGTGGTAATAAAGTTGGAAAGTATTGCGTCTTTCTTTCAGTGATCACCTTTGTTTTCTTTAGAATTGCAACTTACTGCAACGAAACTCTGACACTCCCCCCCCCCCCCCCCCCCCCCCAACAAAGAAGAAGCCCTTTCCTTTGAGATATTCTGTGGACAGCTTTATGGGGAATTTCGATGAGTCGTACCAGGTGAAAGAGATTGCCTTTTAAGTTAGCATTGCCATTTGAAACGGAGGCATGACGTTGGCTCGTAGTAAATAGTGCAAAGATAAAATGCTAAGGATTGAGATGTCAAAAATTCTATGCGTTATACCCCAGATTAAAATGCAATTTTATTTCCAGATATTAGCTTTTACCATTGCAGTGAAATCACGTAAACTTTTACGTAGCTCAAACTTGTAAAACTTCATAATTTTATGGAGTGTTTACTTAATCAGATGTGTGATAAAGTGTAGGAATTCAAGTTTGTATTTGAGGAGGTAAGAGCTGTTAGAACCAGTTTACTTGGTTCTAAGAACAATAGTGGTCAGATTTGTAAGCGAAGTAAACATCAGGAGTGAGTAGTGCTAGTCATTATAAGTCTTCTAAACACTTTTTGGATAAGGTAAACATCTACTTAGTGAAGGTTCATCATATACAGATACTAGTTCACATGCCACCACGTAGCTGCATGTGAGCTCGTAATACATTTTTGTTACATAACGAACTTAAGAGGGTCGCTTCTGCTGATCTTTCTTTTGGACTTATTTTGGCACAGCAATCCACGTGTGTACCCTCTAGTAGTGGCGGCCCATCCGCAGGAGCCAAATCAATTGGCAGTTGGGTTGACAGATGGAGGAGTTAAAGTGATCGAGCCGCTGGAATCAGAAGGAAAATGGGGAGCAGCAGCACTTGTGGATAACGGGATACAAGTTTGCAGGACGCCGGCATCATCTGCAACAAGTAACCCGGCAGCAGACCAACGTCAAAGGTGACATGAATGTAAATGTATAATTATTTCTTATATGGTATGTTATATCTTGTTTATATATGGTATTTATATACTGATTCTTTGTACGTGCCTGTAACTTCTCATAACATAGCAATCAGAAGGATTGTTAGAGCAGCAAAGAATTTACCATGTAAGTTGTGTTGTTTAATCTTGTTTTGTTATTGTATAATCAATCAAAGATCTCACTGGGAATTTGCCATCCCCATCTGTATATTACAATGTTAGTTTGTAATTGCTTCTTGTTGTTAAGTTATTTTTGCAAGAAACATCCGCAATAATAGGTAGCGGACTATTTGGCTATCATAGCGAGATATAAGCATTCAAAGTTTTATCATATCTGATTCTTTAGACAATTATTGTAAGGGACTGCTTGCGTTAGAGAAGCAGCAGGTTCTATCTGTGTTCTATTAACTCTATTTGAATGACCATTCCTTATCAATGAGTTGAAAGGGTTGCCTTTTTCTTCAACCCAAATGTTTGGGTTTTTTTGTTTTAATTTTATTTTTTGTGTGTCATACTGTAAGTGATTTTACTTTTTTGTTTGCACGCCTTGCTGAAGATCAAGCTGATTCCGCATGGATCTGAACTGTAGATTGTATATGTTGCTTCTCTTTTTCAACTTGCCAAGCAACCTCAGAAGAGCAATCTTTCTCATTCCTTTACTGCTAGCCTTGAGTATTTACAGTCGGATTGGAAGGAAATATCCACTTAGCTTAATGGTATTTCGATAAGTTGAAACTAGTGAAAATATTCAATCTGAAATTGTTATCATCCATAAGACATTATATGGAAAAACATCTGAGATGTACTTAACGTTACCTGCCATTGTTGTAGGAGCCCCCTTTTGGTTTCTGCTAGAGAACATCCGCGCTATATGGCAGAACACACTGCTGCCGAAGGGAAAGCCATCGGCTACAGGCATCCCGCTTCTTAAGATCTTCACATATATATGATTGATAAGCGAACCTCGACGAGGCTTTAATATGTGTCTTGGCGGTCAAGCAATTTGATTTGACGCGTACAAAAATTGTATTATAATTTTAGTGTACAAAAATTGTATTATAATATTAGTGGGGGTTCGTTCTTAGTGGGCTTTGGATTGATGTTGAAAGGGGAAAAGCAGAAGGTATATACCATGCGCTATTTTAAGTGAAACTCTTAGATGGGCTCAGACTAATCTTCACTATTAATGTAGAAAATGGAGAGATTTGAGACGAGAGAGGATCCACGCCTGGTGATTGCGGGAACGAGATGAATGGGTGTGATTTAGGAAATGAGAATAGTTTTTTAGCGTTTTCTTGAACTTTTAAAGTAGAGTGCAGTGGTGTATATATAGCTGGCACCTTAGCTCCTGAATTGGTTCCTCTATAAATTGTATAATAATAAGATAAGGCAAGGGGTGTTTGTACTAAGAAGTGAAGTGTAAAAAGGGAAGGAGAGGAGCTAAAAGAGGAGGGTGAAGAAGAGCACAAATTATTATTCAATTAACAGATCTAACTGACACTAATTTAAAAATGCTGAACACAAAAATATAGAATTTGAGATGAAAAATTTGAAAAATAGGAGATGAATCGGTGGAGGAGAAGAGAGAAATGGAAAAAAGAAAATGGGATAAAGCGACTGCACTCTAAAAATCTCTCTTGACTTATTTTTTGGGGACAAAGATAACCATAAAGTTTGTCTTCTGTTCCACAAATAAGAATTTAGTCGCATGTTAAATATGCGACTCTGTGCCAGCATGACAGTACGTATCTTCAAAATGATATTAGAAAAGAAATATATTAGAAAAGTAATATTTTTAAAAATAATATTTAGAAAAATTATTAATTAAAATAATTTTTAAAAAAGAATTCGATCGTCTCCCACACAAAAACCCCTAGGCTTAGTGTGTTGGCAGTGTCCATATAACGGGCGAAACCCAACCAAATCAAAATCTGCAAGCGTCCTAAGACGTGCTTGACCCGATCTCTCCGCTCCCTGCAGTCCATTTGATCTCGCAGCCATCTTCTTCGTACATCCCCCTACACCAGCGCAAATAATTATCCTTCTTCCTCTTTCTCCACTCGATTAATCAACAATGGCTGCAGCAGCACTGGCCCGCCGCCTTTCGACCCATTCCCACGGGCTCCGTTCCACCCTCTGCCGCCGCCGCCTCCACATTCAGACCGGCTTCAGAGAAGAGCGCGATACCTTCGGTCCCATCTTAGTTCCCTCTGACAGGTCTTCTTTCTTTGATCTCACATCTAACCTGTCTTTTCTGATTTATAGGTGTTAAATGGCGATCTTCGTGTTGCTTTTTCAGGTTGTGGGGTGCGCAGACGCAGAGATCGCTGCAGAATTTTGATATCGGCGGTGAGCGGGAGCAGATGCCCGAGCCTATCATCCGTGCATTCGGCGTTCTTAAGAAGTGCGCTGCAAAGGTTGACTTGATCTCACATTCTCAATGTTCAATTCAATAGGTTGTTCGCTTGCAACTGCGTGATCTAGATTCCGTCAGAGAAGTTTTTCAATATTAGATATGTTGCATAATGGTAGCTGGATATTTACGGATCAAATTCGTCTGCTAAACATACTTTAATTGAGAACGTTCGTTTAAGGATTGAGATGTTTCCTCCAAGATTTTACTAATCTTTGCAGAAGAAAATCATTATATGGTTTAGACTATTCTTACTTGCTTACTCGTTCGTAATTTATTTATTAAAAAAGTTAGTCACCAGTACTATCGTAGCTACATGGTTATTGACTGTTCATTACGGTCAGTAAAAAATTGCCTTTTTAAAAAGTGTTTAGTGTTTGGTGAAAATGCTAAAATTAGAAAATCTAGGAAAAGAACTGGGAAGCTAGGTTACCTTGTTTTTGGAGAAGCTATCTTTTAGCTTCACACACACACACAAAAAAAAAAAAAAAAAAAAGAAATAAAAATAAAATCTGAATCTAACACTTCAGATTCTACAAATCAACTTTAAAAATTAAATCTTTGAAAAGCCATTGTGAAAAAAGCTCTACCAAACACTCACTTGTTGAGTTTGATTTTTGTTATTCTTCTTGCAATAGCTCACGAATCGCAACAAACCTTGTTTTCTTTGTTTTAAGATATTCATGTTGATCGATAATATGATTCCATGTTTATGTCCTCACTTAGAGACAAGCTGACTTGATGTTATGGTTAACTACATTGGCTTTGATTAAAGTACTTTGCAGTCTAGATATCATATTGATGCAAATATATACTGCTGTCTCTGTTTCTAGACCTATGTTATGTCTTTTGTTTGCTTTATATACCGTTGGGCAATTATACTAGTAGCAAGAGTAGCTTCTAAAGGAACATATATTTTTATATAATCCCAAACATGTTTCCACTACAATTTACTTGATTTTGACAAGCATGGAATGAGAACATACAATACTCAAGATGCATTAACTTCCATAGTTTACTTGAATACTATCGTTCTGCTCTTCTATTGAGGTCAAGTGAATTAAAACCATCTACTTTCCTATATGGAAGCTTATTGAGGATTTACACAGTTGAAATTCCTTGCAGGTGAATATGGAATATGGTTTAGATTCAGCTATAGGAAATGCAATTATGCAAGCTGCACAGGAGGTTGCTGAAGGCAAATTGAATGATCATTTCCCACTTGTCGTATGGCAAACTGGTAGTGGAACCCAAAGCAACATGAATGCCAATGAGGTTAGCATCTAAATGATCTTTTCGGTGTCTCTTTCTCTCTGCTCTAGATACCTACATACTTTTTTAACCGTCATTAATATAAAGCTTGTAGGATGGAAAGCTTTAAACTTTTTTTTTTTTTTCACCCCGCTCTTTGGCAAGCAATATCTAAATATGAACATTCACATATGATATGGTTCTACCCATGGACACCACATGCAAAAGGCAGTGATCGCTAGTTTATTTGATCGAGATTTTATAAAGTTTTCAGTGCGGCCTAATGGAGAAGACAACGAAGACCTGTGTGATGACCCAAAATGGATAAACAAGCAAAAGATATTTATAAACTTATAGAATTTACAAGGACAAAATTTCTACTATGTATATATAAATATTCCTATTCGAGCAACGTTTATCGGAGATACATCTGCGGGAGAGACGGAACATATGCTTCATAACTTGTCGTAGTTGGTTTTGGAACGATCGTGACCAATCTCTTTCACTGGTCAACATGTTTCCACCAACAACTACAGCTTATTTCCAGATAGAGCTATTAAATAAATAAAATGAAGTTTTAAGGTGACATCAGGTACCATAAAAATACAACATAAAAGTTTTTAAGCACCCCTAGTATCAGTCGACCGGTTTGGGGTATCGGTCGACCGATCCCAACTTGAGGGCCCTCAGTCAGCTGCCTATATATCTCGGTCGACCAAAACTATAATATCAATCGATCAAATTCTAACCCGAGAGCAAAAATGAACAATAATCATTACAGTCGGTCGACGGGTAATGGGTTTCAATTGATCGATCAATCCAGAGGCTAAATTTCTGCAGAGTTGAGGGCTATTGATCGACCCGAAGTCGGTTTTGGTCGACCGATTATCAGCAGAAATGTAGAAACAACATTAAGATCAACCCAAAACATTTATAAAATCCATTCTAACCACAAATTCTCAGTTGCTAAGACAACCCACACATAAGCAGCATCAAAAACAGTAGAGGGTTAATAATAGAGTCATGACATTCCTTTTAACACAATCTTGACATTGTACATAAATACCACAATACATAGTTATAACTCCGATAACAACCGGTAGAAGGGTGGAGTTTAGCAACAAGTCCATTACTTCAAGTTTTACCCAAATGTAGCTACAACAACCAAAGTCACAAGTTAAGACCTCCAAGACTTGACTAACAACCCAAAACCAATTACCTTGGTAATTGCCAGTAATTTTCCTCACATTTCTCGAATGACGATGGAGCCTTTCCTTTTTCCCTAGCACTTGGGGAAGGAAGAGGTGATTATAAAACTCAGTGAATGATCCACCCTAGCATCCCCAAGGTCGATGCTAGGATTGGGATCACAAATACAAGTAGTAAGCATGGTTTATACCAAATTCAAATGAAATCATCTCAGGATATCCATGCAAATGCAAATCTTGGCCAAGCTATTGCATATTTTTATTATTATCCCGGACCTATTGTAGTGTACATTTACAGGTCCCTGCTATGGGTAATGGTGGCATATCCGGTTACTTTTGCGCTTATGGTCAATTGGCCCTATCGCCCGCGGTAATCTAGGCGTCGAAAGGATGCCTAGCGCCAGATCAGTCACTACCTGGGCCCTCGGGTGGATCTGACACTAGTCCGAAGAATAACCCCACCCTCTATGTTAATTCCGCATGCATTTTATTATTCCCATTAACATGCCATGACTTTCTAGCATATCGAGGTAATGTTTATACCATACATTTATTATGAAATCAAGTCATATGCAGGATATAACATATTTCCATAAAATCTAGCATGTACAAGGTTATTGTGACAATCATTCACGCAATGTCATCACACAAGGAATCACTCAACATGAGCAATTCAAACCATCGTAACCGTTACACTCCATTGATGAACTATATAAGAAAATCATGGAGTATAGTTACCCATATACAAATATCTTCATTACGGTTAGACATGATTAAAACTGAGTAAGTTACTATGCAACCAATAAGACAATAACATAGCTCCGAAGAGTCCAAAAATGCGGGACCACTCATCTCTACCCCCGAGTCTCAAAGAGAGAGCCTCAAACCTTCCGCAAAGGACGAGGGAACCTCCAAACTTCACCAATAACAAGGAGAGGAGTTGAGGAGTCACCGAAGCACTCACCGAGCCAGCGACCGGAGGGCTCGCTAGAGCAAGGAGCCAGCAACCGGAGGGAACCTTAGGGAGGAGGAGGAGGAGGAGGAGAAGTGAGGATGGAGGGGAGTGGTAGAACCCCAAGCCCCTTAAAAGGCTTGGCTCAGCAGCAGCCCTAGCCATCAGCCCGACCAGATCTGGCTTGGGTCGAGCAAGGCCAAACCAGACTAGAGCTAAGTCTGACCCTAGCTCTAGGTGAATTACGGTCGCCGAAAAACAGTATCGGTCGACCGATACCTGATAGAATTGCATAAACAGATTTACTGACCTCAAAACCTGCCACCATCTTTGTTGCATATTATGTCTTTGTAGCTCTAGAATGGTATTTTTTTTTGGATCCACTGAATGCTGAAGATACAGGTGTTCTCATAGTTCTAGAATGGTCCTATTATGTGCCAACTCTGTTTGCTTTTGTAAGAGTTATAAGTTCACATTTTAGTAAAACCCCGAACTTGATCACATAGGTTTCGAACATATTGATCATTTATCATTGCTTTCAAAATAAAAAAAATAAATAAATAGACATGAATCCTTTTTTTAATTTATTGAATTTGAAATTTTAGAGGTGTAGATCTCACTGCCAACCTACTTCTTTGATTTGTACTCTTGGTTACAGGTCATTGCAAATAGAGCATCTGAGCTTCTAGGACATAAACGTGGGGAAAAATTTGTGCATCCAAATGACCACGTTAATCGAGCTCAATCATCAAATGATACCTTTCCTACTGTAAGTATTCATTTTTTGGATTTACTTGACGTTTCATAAAGCCCAGCAGCATGCTCCATATTAACATGCCTGTGTTATCATCTGGAGACTATAAAATTTTGCTCAGTTTTGCTGAGCCTGTTGTGGAGTAAAAGGGGAAGCTTTACAGATTTGAAGCTACGTTTCTTATTTTAATTACTAGTTTTTTTCAAGTCCTTGCTAATAAGAACCGTGGATGATCGTTAATTTGATTACCCTCAAATGTATTCCATCTTTTCAATACTTTTTCAAGTTTGAGATTTATTGCATATGACCTGTAGTATGTAATCTAGTATAGTATGAAAAGCTTGATTACGTTGGTCAATATACATATAGGTTGTCTCAGAATAGTACGTGGCACTGTATACTTATTAAAGATGGAAACAGTAGTGAATGATTGTGTTAGATTTTTCTATTGTAGGTTATGCACATTGCCGCAGCTACTGAAATCAATCTGAGCTTCATACCATGCTTGAAGCAGTTGCACTCTTCTCTTCACAACAAGGTGTGTATTTGTTACTTTAAGAAATTAAAAAGAAAATTTTTCTATATTCTCTGTTTTTCGTTTAAGTACTGGTTACGAGGACCTTGTGCTCTTTATGTAGAGTACATGTATGTCCGTATATTGAGACATTCATTTTCTTTCTTCACCTCTAAGTCAGGAAATAGTAGTGCTACATCACAGTATACTATTTGATAGTGGGAGATGTTTGGTGCATGAGTAACAATAAGTAAATGGTTTCAACCTGATATAAATTGATCTAAGATAGCACAATTTTGAAATCCAGTTGGTGTTTCTTCGCTTCATCATTTATTAGATTCTTGGAAAAAGAAATGTCTACACGTCTAACTGTCATTTATGTTTTGTTTCTCTTCTTTCTTCCCAAGTGTATTGAGTTCAAGGATATTATCAAGATCGGGCGGACGCATACTCAAGATGCAACACCTTTAACTCTTGGACAAGAGTTCAGTGGATACACCACACAGGTTTTTAAAAGCTAAAACCTTGTTGTACCATTAAGCATGTTCTTTGATAGTGATTACTTTAGCTTTTTCATTTAAATTAACTCCACAGGTCAAATATGGTATTGATCGTGTGCTGGGTACTCTTCCGCGTATGTACCAGGTAATTGGGATATTGCTTAACTTCTTCCTTAACATTATTAAACAGCGTTTGAAATTTGTTTGAGCAGCTTGCACAAGGTGGTACTGCTGTTGGCACTGGACTAAACACTAAAAAGGGGTATAGTATTTGTTCACAAACTCTTCACATGATTAGTCATCCAAATTACTGTAGCAACTATTTTCTTCGCATATGTTAATGCAATACAATACATCTTTAAACATTTTTACCTTCTTAGGTGTATGATAATCATTGTTTTGGGTAGCATCTTCTCATGAAAGGTAGTTGATATTCGTACATGAGATGGATAAAACATGAATAGGTTCTTGGAAAAACTTGTAAAGGTTGATGGCAAAAAGTTTTTTTCTATGTTTGATGTGAAAAAGCATTTCCAGTTCACGACGGAATATACCTGTGCGCGATGAAGCCATAGTTTTATGAATTATTTTTTATTTCTTTTTTTTATGAATTGTATATATGCTTGACAGATGACCATTAAGTTGAAATAAATAGGAAATGTTATGTGTATTTGATGGCTTTTTTTACTTCAACCATGAAACCACTGAGTTGTTATATGTAAATGACTGATAGTTGAGGATTATGTGACGATGACTTCGATTAAGTTATTCTCTAGGGGTAGACCGGTAGACTACTGTAGACTCAGCATATTTGGAGTTGGTGTAGATATGAAGTAGCTCGCAGGTTTTTGATTAAAAATGTCTTTCTGTTAGCTTTGTAGAACTTAAAGTCTACTAAGAGGATATGAACTTTTTCTTGATATAGCTGGCAGGATTCTTTTTACCCCTTTTAGTTGTTCTATCTGCTTGGTATGGTAGTCTGTATCTTTTATGGTTGGTAGAAAGCATGGTTTTACGTACTGGTCGGCACTTCCTGTGCCGGCAGCACGTGCCTGTTCCGGCAACACGTGCCTGTCCGGTAGTTATCGGCACTGCGAATTGGCACAGCACGTCCGGAAAAATTTTATGTTTGAATTTTTAATTATTTTTTATTTTTTATTTTTACTTTTGAAAAATAACAAATAAATGTATATCGGCATGGTTGGTACAACATCGTTGGCATGGCTGGCATGTACCAACATCTAATAACCGAAATGCGGCTCGGCTCAATCACTGAAAACCTTGGTAAAAAGTTAGCCACCTCAGTTTTGCTCGAAAAGAAACCTCCTTTTAGTAGTGGTTTAGGTTGTTTTGCTGCATGCATTCGCTTTCTTCTCCTTAAACTTATAGATTGAAACTACAACCTGTCTCTAATTGTGCCTTTTTTACATGCGAAAAAATGCAGGTTTGATGTCAAAATTGCTGCTGCTGTAGCTGAGGAAACTGAATTACCTTTCGTGACAGCAGAGAACAAATTTGAAGCACTAGTTAGTATCTATCATTAACTGTTTTCTCCTAGGAATATGCAATGCACTATGGTAGCTAACAAATGGTTTTTTATCAAGTAATAAGCTGAAATGCAGATATAAACATGAGCAAGTTGGGCGTGTTAATGTCTTACACTATCTTCTTATCTTGAGTTTTTTGGGAGTGAATTGTAGAAAATCTACCTATTATAGTTATCCTCTGGATATCGTGACTTCATTTTGCAGAATTTTCCACTTTTTCGTTGTTGGTTCACTCTAATATACATTTTATGTGGTTTCCTATCGTTTAAGTATTGCTAATTCCTAAATTGTGGAGTTGAGAAGTGGTTTCAGTTTGATGTATGTCCTGGACTTTGAGCAGTAAGAACAGTTTACGGATAGAGAGAAACCTTTTTGTATTTGTTATAGATCTGACACATTTTATATACATTTACTAGGCCGCACATGATGCGTTTGTGGAAACTAGTGGCGCGTTGAATACTGTTTCGGCTTCTCTTATGAAGATTGCCAATGACATCCGTTTACTGGGAAGGTAATACAATATACTCTTTGTTTTCGTGTACGTTGTTGTACTGTTAACCTCCATTTTTTTTTTTTTTTGTCGTCCTCAAATTTCAGTGGGCCACGTTGTGGACTTGGTGAACTTATATTACCTGAAAATGAGCCAGGGAGCAGTATTATGCCTGTATGCACCTTCATTCATGTTGTATTTCTTTTTTCATGAACATTTCTACAGACAGTTCATTCCAAAATCATTTTGGCTATAGTTCAATCTTCTTTTTAGTTACTCTTTTATAATGTTCACTTTCACATTTCAGGGCAAGGTTAACCCCACCCAGTGTGAGGCTCTTACCATGGTTTGTGCTCAGGTAAAGCTTCTTTTATTGTATTCCCCTTGACGGTGCAGTTAATCATCAGGGTCACTTGAAGCTTTTGAAGTTGCATTTCTTGTTCATGGGATGTGGCAAATGTTGTTGCTTTTTTCTAAATATGACCTATTAGGTTTGGTTATCAGGTCATGGGTAATCATGTGGCCATCACAGTAGGTGGAGCTAATGGTCATTTTGAACTCAATGTATACAAGCCCCTGATTGGTAGTAACCTTCTTCGGGTATGATCAATGATTGCACAGTTGTTATATTATGGTTGTATAATGGGAGATTATTTCTTTCTACACTGTCTCTTCTCTGTATTGTTTTAACACCAAGTATACTTTGTTGATAGTCGTTGAGGTTGCTTGGGGATGCAGCGGCTTCATTTGAGAAGAACTGTGTAAGAGGAATTCAAGCAAACCGAGAAAGAATTTCTAAACTGCTACACGAGGTAAACTCTATTATTTGAAGAGCGTTCATCTCAAACATGATATAACAATACTTGGTGGTTGATTTGCTACTGCTTTCTGTTGATAATGCCCAACAGTCCCTCATGCTTGTCACGTCCTTAAACCCGGTAAGTTTTGTCCGTAGCAATTATTTTGATACTCTACTGTATTTAGTGAGACCAACTTTAAACTTTTTTGGCTGCCAATGTCCAGAAAATTGGTTACGATAAGGCCGCAGCAGTAGCCAAGACAGCACACAAAGAAGGGACAACCCTGAAGGTGATGAACATACAATCTACTTTACTGTGCTAATGCATAAGATGGTTTATGGTCAAGTAGCACACAATACTTGAACACCATAGATTAGATAGCTAAATCAGGTGCATGTAGTATGATATTCTATACATGTACAGCCTGCTTGGTCACTAATTTGATATCTTATGCAGCCTTACTTTGTTTAACTGACCTTGCATGTCCGCAATAAAAGCAAACATTCGTTATCCTTTCCGCTAATATTTGTTGAAGCTTTTTGTTGAACTCCTTATCTTATCGTGGGTTTATCAGTAGAAACTAAATCATGTTATATGAAGTGATTTTGTGGTTATATTCTGTTTCTCCAAATGTATGGATGGTAAAAAGTTATTCTTAACCAGAAAAAAGAAGTATGCGTCTTTTTTTTTTAATTATTTCCAAATATGTTCTTCACCAGACATGCTGTTTGTGAAGCACTTTTCTTTTCTCCCCCAAAATCTCAAACATCTATTGGACATAGTTTATAGTTTCTGTATTCATACTTAAACATGGGAGTTTCTTTACTGCAGGATGCTGCATTGAAGCTTGGAGTCCTCACCAGCAAAGAATTTGATGAACTTGTGGTGCCAGAAAAGATGATTGGTCCATCTGATTGAGAACGGTTCACAACTATAGCCGAAACCACCTGATAAATAAAGATAGATATCATAATTCTTTTTGGAGATGAGAACCTATTTTTGGTTCTCAAGTTGACAAAAAATTTTAAGCTCATATGAGTTATTCAATTGATTGAGGCTCACTAACAGCCCCTGTTACTGTTAGGGGAAGAATTTTTGGTTATATATTGTAGAACTCAAGAAAGAGTTCTTGATTGGGAAACATTGTTCGGTTGTAGTGGTGTCGTCGATCCAAGTAGAAAAGGAGCCAACCCAGCTTTGGCTTGGCTTGCAGGAAGATTAAACAAGCTATGCCCTCGAGCGTAAAATCTGACATATGCGTATCTAATGAAGCATTCATACTTCCTTGATGATGGGATCTTTCCGTTTGAGTGGATCGATCGATCTCTCTTGCTTTCCTTGTCGCGGTTTTCATTTCCTGAGATATCCATTCTTCTGATTGTAAAATTGTGCACATTCTCATTCTCAAACCATATGTATAAATATGATATGATCCCAGAAAGCATAGGAGGAAAGAAGAAGAGCAAAGAAAGAAGGATGCTTAATAATTGGGGAAACTACATGTCAATGCCTTGTTCAAAAGGCTGTGCAAATCAACACGACAAGGGGCCAATTTGTATGGGAGGAGCTGATTTGTAAGTTGCCCTTAACAATGTTCTGTGGGCGCATGATTCTGTTGTTGGATGAAGGATATGAGTTACTTTTGTACTACAAAAAGGTTACATGGAAGACGTATAGAAGTGTTATATGGCGGAGGATGTGTTAAATGTTTTTCGTTTTAGATGCAGGTGTACAAGAGTGATGAGCAATTTTTATGACCAAATAAACATACAAAGAAACATATATTCATTAGATGGCTTATAGAGTCTTTGGGTGATTATCTTGTGGTTCGAGATAATGTAGGCATTTACATTAGAAAAATAATAATAAACAAAAATATATTTATATAACACAATGATATTGAAAATCAATAAAGTTATGGCTCAGTTGGTTAGAAAGCTAAGCTCAGCGGTTGGGAGGTATCTTTATAAGGCCAAGCCTTCGATAATGCAGAAAGTATATATTGGTAGGAGATATGACCGTAATTATTTCACTTTTCGAATATGATTAGTCTTATCTTCTATGGAAGTGATGGCAAATAAATAAATAAAAACAAAGAGAGAAGCTATATATTGGATCTGCGATGATAAATTCACTTCTAATTTTTTTTATCTCAATTTCTTCTTCAAAAATAATAAGTGGATTTAATTAACCAGTGCCTATATATTGGATCCGCCCCTGAGAAGCTTGTTTGGATTATTATTATTATTTCAGATTTTTCTTAAACCCTAGTTTCTGTTCCAACTCTCCACGCTCCTCTTCTCCTCCAAGTCCGTCTCCAACTCGGGGATTTTGCTCCGTCCTCTCGCAAATTCATACCACATCTTCAATATTAATGGATTCCGAGCTAGGTTCCGTCTTGACAAATTCTCCAGACCAAGACGAAGATCCTATGGACCACGAAGTCGGCGCCGCCGATGAGGAAGACGAAGGCGAAGAAGATAACGACGTTTTCCTCGGCGTAACCAAGCTCCAACATCCTCGCCTCCTCCTCCGCCAGTACTTCCCTTCCAAAATTGGCGGCGTCCCAGTAAGACAACTATCTGCCTATATGTTTTCTTTTTCTTTTCTCATCATATTTTGTAAGGCTGTAAAGCCTTCCTCTTCTTATTATTCTAGGCTTGGCTTGACCCAAAGGATTTACCCGAAGGAAAATCTCGAGACTGCGGGTTTTGTGGGTTGCCACTCCAATTCCTACTCCAGGTCAGTGATTAATCTTTGAAGTTTCTACCCGATTATGTTTTCTAGGAAGTAATAACCGATCATTTGATTTGTGTAGATGTATGCACCAATTGATCAGGAGATATCGAAGAAGGAGTCGACATTTCACAGGACACTATTTGTTTTCACGTGTCTGTCGATGTCATGCCTCCGCCGCGACCAGCATGAGCAGTGGAAAAGAGGAGCTCAGAGAGAGTGTAGAAGGTGAAATCTGAAACTTGTGGTTTTTCAGCAGTTATTTAAGTGTTATTGGAGCTACTGCGTCTATTTTCTTTTGGCCTTAGGATTTTGACTTTTGTGATTGATTGTTGAAGTGTGAAGGTATTTCGATGCCAACTACCGTTAGTAAATTCATTTTATTCGTCAAAGCCGCACCAGAAGCCATTGATTAATCTAGGTATGTGCCAATCGCCATACTAACTTGGGACCCTTGGAGTGCATATTTGTTTGCAAATTTATCAGTAGATGTTCCAATTGACTTATTATATGTCTTTCAACTTTAGAGTGTTACACTTAGTTCGCAAATCTTCTGACAATATCCGTGTATATGTGTGTGTGTATATGCATATATACACACATCGAGAGAGAGGGAGAGTAATCATAAATCTAGCTCTTCTTAAAAGATTGTTGACGGCAATGCTTCTTTCCATTACCCGTCTCTCTTTCTCTCTCGTCGACGATCTTATTTTCAGCCAAGATTCATTAGCTATTAGACGTATTTGAGTTTGTAATTTACGTAAACTGAAGAGGAAGTGATGTGGGAGGTGCCTTAGAAGAGATTATGGGAAAAGATGTTGGCTGGTTAGGCTGTCAGGTTAAGACCAAGCTTTTAACTCAAATGAAAGATGTTAGGCTGGATTACGTCTGGACCCTTGGGGCAATGCCTTTGAGAATATTGGTCATGGCGTTATATTTAAAGAAGTTTAGCCGTCTCTTGACACGTATTGTTCTTGTAATGTTTCGCTTCCCCTCAGTTCCACTTTGTTCCTGGTGTGGCACATGGAAGGGAGACAAATTTTGTGGTAGTTGCAAGACAGCTCGTTACTGTTCCGAGATACATCAGGTGGCGGAGGTTTATTTACTGTTTGAATCTAGATTTTTGTATGTTTTGCGTGCTTTATTTATTTTTATTTTTTAAGTTTTGCAGTCGTTGCATTGGAAGTCGGGCCATAAAAATGATTGCCATCAGATAGTGTCTTTGCTTGCATCTGAAGCTAGTCTGGATAATGTTAGGGCAAATCTGTCATTTACAGAGAAAAGTAAGGAACATGTGTATGAAGCTTCTTGTTTGTATTTTTCACTCAAATTATGGAAAGATTTCTGACTTTATGGCCTTCTCAGTTGCCTGTAACATGTTGTGGCCCGAGTATGAAATTGTAAGTGTCACAGATGACACAACATCTGCAGATGTTAGTTCAGGGATATCCGGCGTCTTGAAAGATGATAAATTAGATGAAACTCTCTCAAAAGATGATAATGTAGATGAAAGTGATGAGCTTTGGATGGAAAAGGCTGAGGTAATATATTTATTATGTTCTTAATTCATATCTTACTACCAGATCTTATCTAATTGTTTCCTCTGCAAAGGCTGGTGATGATAAAAAGAACTGGGCTTCCTTTGAAGAACGCATTTCTAGAGCCCCAAAGCAGGTTGTAAGGTGAGATATAATATTGTTCTGTGGATTTATGAGATCCTCCGTGAAATTTACTGTAAGGACCTCAACAGTTTTGCTTCCGTTCCTTTTTGGTGCCAGTTTTGATGGCCACTTTCACAGTTCTTACGATAATTGTTTTTCTGTAGCTTTCTTGCTCATGTTACTATAAATTCCTTTGTTTAGTCATGTGCAACTCAATGTTGTCTAATTAGAGTAGCCCCTCCGTGGATTGCCCTTGCTATTACTTTCCTAAGTATTTCAAGTCATGATGCATTGATTTCCCCACCTACAAAAGAAGCAATATAGATTGTTTTAATACGGAAATATTGACCTTTTGATTTCTTGTGTATATGATATATCATGATGTATTTGGTCCTCAATTTCCCAATGTTGCTTCTTCTTTTATCTTGCTTGCTTATGTTATTAGAAATTCCTTAGTACAATCATGTGCGAATTCAATCTTATCTAAGTAGATCCTCAATTTCTCTTGTACTATTCAATTTGTTGGTGTGTGCACTATGCAGTTAGAGTGATTCTAGCTTTCATGGCCTCCCTGTGTAACAGGCTCCAAATTCGATTTTCAAGACATTTTTTTGGGTCAACTAAGAACTACAATCTTGTTCACTTTGATGTGCTCTACATTTTTTGGTATTTGTTTAATAAAAGGCAAAAAATGGGTCAAAACGAACAATATTGTATATCATTTGACCAAAAATGTCTTGAAAATTGAATTTTGGAGGCTGTTAGTTACACACTAGACTTTGTGCTGCTTTTGTTATGCTGTTGGTTTCACCACTTCCGGAGAAGCATTGTAGACTACCTTCCTCAGAAAAAAAAAATGTAATTGATTTTGTGCGATACACTAATCTGCTTTTTTAAAAAAAAAAAAAATTGTCTACAGATACTATGGTTATCCTGAAGCGAAACCATTATGGCCTCTGCTAGTAGGACGCCCGTTGAAGCAGATTTACCAAAATGTAACTATTGTCATGGCTCTCTATGCTGTGAATTCCAGGTGAAAATACGTTATGGGTACTACTTCTTGTAGAAATTATTGGTTGCTTCTTTGCCTACTATATACCCTTCTAACTTGTTATGGATGCTATTAGAGAATGATAGGCAATTCCGAATGTAGAAAAGTTGTAATGGCCTACATATAGGAGGGTATTTCCATACTTAATATCTGGTAAACCAATTGTAGATTTATTAATGGAATTGGTGTTGCTTTATGGTAGTTCTAGTATGAAATTTCGATAAGAGAGTGATGATCTTATTTCAAGGATCTTAAATAAATTGTGATTTGGTCTTTACACTTAATTTAAAGGTATAATTAACCTCTAAAGGAAATTTATTTCTTTTCGGTCCTTGTAATGATCCCATGGGTGCATGTTAGTTTTACTTCAGTCACCTTCGTTTCAAAGACATGTTAGTGTTTTTGTCAGATGTAGATAATGATGATTAGGAGCTGAGCTTGGTTATAGTTTTGCCTTATATCCAGAAATAACGTCATAAGGTGTGAATTAGTCTCTTCTGGTAAGGAAGAGCATTAGAATTCGGATATGTAGTTTACAAACTAAAGAAGAATATCAAATCAACCAACAAAATTATATATTTCGTGTGACAGTTTTGTTCATTTTAGGTGTTGTTAGTTCCATTGGTTATTCATCAATTGCATGTAACAAGTGATGAAAATTTTCTTCTACTTAATTATTTTCTTCTGGTTATATCTGTTTGCCTAACTGGAACACGGTAGCGGGTAACAAATTTTGACATCTTTGTTTCAGATCATGCCCCAACTGCTTTATTATTTGAAAGTGTCAAATGATCCAGATTCCCTTGATTGGGCGACTATGGTCATTTACACTTGTGAAGCTTCATGTGAAGGTAGCGTGGCCTACAAAGAAGAATTTGCTTGGGTTCAGTTGTATCCTGATGAACATACATCATGATAAGTGGCTATAACATGGAAGTCTTACTGCCCAGTTTCAAATTAAGTCTTAGCTCATAGAGGTATGATGCCATAAATATATAACTTAATATTAGCTCCAGGATGCTGTAGCTCACTTGAGATTTTTGTACGTTTAGAGATATATGTGGGATGCTCTGTTGAGTAACCGTCTTTATTTTTTCTTTTCTTTTTTGGTCGCCACAGTAAGGACACTAGCTAGAATTGTAAGTAAATTTTGCAGAATCAATAATGAAGTCTTCTGCTGCTAGTTACTAGTAGAAGCTCTGGGAAGCAAGGAATAATGTGATGTGAGAAGATTATCAAGATATTTGCTTTAGCTAGTTCCAACTAATATGACTGTTATTTATAATCATATGTTCACAGCTGTAGGTTGAACCCTAAATGGTAGCAAAATTTAAAAAAATATAGGACTGCTATGAAATTCCCTTTTTCTTGTAGCTGTGGATGCAATTGAGGGCTTCATGATCAAGTAGTATGTGCGAATGGATGAGATAGATTTGATAACGAGGGTGATCTAAGCATTTGGAAAAATACTCATTATTGGTATGCAAGAAGTTAATGCCAAGCGCAAATGAGCTGCTTCCGTAGATAGGCTACTAAAAGCGATGTTTATATTAGGCGAATATTTCTAGTGCATTAGTGTTTAATAAATCAATGAAAAATATCAGCCCTCTGATTATTTTTTTTATAAATCTGCTGTAGTTTTCAATTTGTTGCGAATCAATATTTTTTTTTGAAATTCGTGCAAGAAGTATTTTAACTATTATTACGTATTTTTAGAGAAGTTTTGGATATGGAAAAATATATTTCAATGTAATATACAATTTTGTATCTAAAAAAATATTTCTAAGTAAATATTTTGAGATTTTAAAATTAATTCGCTAATTCTGTAAGACTACTTTGAAGTTTTTAAATATTTATTTAAAAATATTTTAAATATAAAAAAAATTGATGTGATCTATTGCTATATAATTTTTTTTTTTTTAAAAAAGTATTTTTAAATAGATAATTTGGAATGTCGAAGATAAGATTGTTAAATGAGAAATTTATTTGTAAACAAAGTTTCGAAGAATGGTTGATATGCAACTCAGTCTTAAATCAATTAGTACGATTGCTCAAGGAGGTGTTGTTTTAGGTTTTGGTTCTCGCTTTTTATAATGAGCGGCGAAAATTTGTAAATGTTTTGATTAGGTTCTCATACACGTGTACTCTATTATCTATTTATCTGAGCGGTGGTTTCTCTAGCGGGTTTTATAGCTTACGAGCTATCCAATAGGCACTGGGGTAGGATTTCTCCTGGTTAGATTAAAAAAAATTGTGCCTTTGGAAAAAAAAAAAAGAATTTTACTAGAGTTACAACCGATCATGAAATTGACAAATTATAAGAAAATTTTAAATAAAATCTAAAAAGGCTGTAGTGACCTTTGAAATTTTTGATGGTCTTGATGTAATCTAAATCACGTACGATGCTTTGGAGTATGTATGGTACACATTCGAAAGTAGTGGTTTTGATTGCGTTATTGTCATCAGAAGCTACTGACATTTAAAAAAGAAAAGAAAAAAAATTGGGTGGATTGGGACATACCCTAACTTTCCCTGAAAAATATATAGAAGAAAGGAGAAGTTGGTCACTATCGAAGTTGAACCTGCATCCATTGACAACCAGAATCACGCCGTGTAATAACCATTTTTACATTAAATCATTATTATACCTAGACTTAAAGTTGAACCAACGGCCCAACCGATTGTATCGCCGAACCCACGATCAGGTAGGCCCATGGATTTTGGCATCAATCCATTGAGCCAGTTTAAGATCGACTATGGATCAAGCCCTCTATGAGTTCGAAGCAAGTTTGAGCTGAAATCGAAGCAAGGTTCTGTGATAAAGTCAAGTATGAGCATCTACCTACCCTCAAGCCTATCTCAGCTCTAGTTTCCTACAAAATCGAGCTTTGAATGGTAAAACTACAATTCTGGGAGAGCTCACCTGATTTAAGATTTAAGTTAGGCTTGCGAAGCTTGACAAGCTTCTCTGTAGACTAGCACCGGCTAATAATCGAGTTCAAGCTAGGAATTTGAAATGCCGCTATTGCTGTTAACTAACTGAATCGAGTTCGTGTTTGGTGATACTTGTCTCACTTAACTTGGTTTCACCCTTACATGTATGTTTGTGCTCTGTAAGGTTAATTCCAAATAGATACGTGGTGCATGTATCTTTAAAATGGAAAAAAAAAAAATATATAACAAACATTCAATCAAGTTAGTTTGATGTCAATTCGGTCCACTTATTGGACTTCATTATCACTTTAATCCTAGGACACCTTTATTTGAATTCTCCATACATTGATTTGTATCCCCGATATCTCAACAAACTTGATTTGAACATCTAACCAGAATATTTAGGACATTTTTAATTTTAAAGTACTTTTTCCTAATCCCTAATATTATATTCAACCCATGTGACTAGAGGTATAATGAGTCAATTTATTCACGAGTGCTTACAAGGATACAAGCTTGACTCAAATTCAGCTTATTTACGAAGTTTCAGCCATATAGAATGCTCAGCCCGTCCTAGTCATGATTTTCGGTGCCGGTCAACACAATACGTGTCGGACGGCACGTATCTGTTCCGGCAGGTGTCAGCACGGTACGTGTTAAAAAATCTTATATTTAAAATTTTAAATTAATTTTAAATTTTTATTTTTTAAAAAATAATATATAATATATATATATTATAATATATATAGGTACGTGCCGGGATCTTAATATACCAAAACGCGACTTGGCTCGGCACAGAAAACCTTGGTTCTTCAACTTTTCAGACTCGTTTAAACTTTGATACTAAATGCATTAAAAATCTATCCCGTACGACCCCAATTTTTTACAACATATTGCACCTTCATCTTAAATTATATGATATTGTCCTTGTATCAACATTAATCATTATTTTGACGAAAATAGACTTTGAAAGATTGACAGGCTTAAAAGCTTGTTAAGCTTGACAAGCCTAAATTCAAATTTATTATCCTTGACAAGCTCGACAAGGCGTTGGCGAGCCTTTTTTTTTAAGCTCATGTTTCCGCATCTGTAAGATCACAAATTTTCTGAAAAGCCCGGCCAAACATGTACTAGCTCAAGCTCGAACTCAGGCTCATTGACAACCCTATTAAAGGACTAACATGGGCCTACCTGAAATCATAATTTGGTCAAAAACAGCAGTGAAATTAATTCTAGTGCAGAAGGATTACAGGAAAATCACCCAAACAAAACCACCACCGTCTACACCCAACCCAGACAACCATAGAAGTCAAAGTTTGATTTAAAAAAAATGAAACATATATATTTTTGTACAAAATATTCTTTTTAAGAAAAAAATCCTTGAACTTTTTATTTCTTTTTGGCCCTGTTCAAAGTTTCTCGTACTTGCATATACGAGATATCCAGAGACGAGCAAATAAGCATCCCCCACTATATGGAACTCGGCTACATGAAACACCATAATAAAAATAATGGGTTCCCCAACAATCGATAGCAAAATTACAAGAAACTTGCATTACATGTACGCTAATGGTAAACCTGTGATGTATAGTATTCACTTTCATTAAAACCAGGTCTCAAATCCTCTTCGCACATGAAATCCAAGGGGAACGAAACAAGGTGACCTTTTACCATCCGCAATCTTTCCATAGGATCAGTCGCTTTCACGTCTCCATCCTCATACGACTCTAACTTCTCCGGTGCAATACCCAAATCGTTAGTTGTATAGCCCACTTTCTCCTTCCAGTAAGTGGTACTTTCTCGCAATGCAGATCTGGAAAAGTTGACATCAGTTGTATTGTATATAGTGATTTCTTACAAGAAGCAAATGAAAAGCCAGTTTAATACCTAGTGTGGATAAGATCGTTGGGGACGCAAGAGAAGACATCCTGGTAAATCGTGGTATTCGTCTGCAGTCCAATGCATAAACATTCTTAGAATTGGAACTAGAAGACCAGAAAAATTTATAAATAGAGTAACCATTACCTATAAAAGCTTACACCCCTACACAACGAATCAAACGTGCGATGAGACTCTTAAATTGGGTGACATACATTGTCAGGCACTGGCATACAATCTAACCTTCTCGATACAATGGAAAACTCAGTATGTAATGTAAATAATCCCAGCCGGTACAGTTTTAATAATTTAACCTAAATATATCTCAGTGGATGAAATTTTCGATTACTTACGCTATCAACATTGAATTCCGATTTTTTACTATTGAAGCAAAAAGAAGATTTAGCATTGATAAGTCCTTTAGATCACTACCAAGTTACGTAATTTTTACTACGGATGACGCTTGTGAACTTAGTTGCATTTCCTAATTCACAAATTGGAGAGAAGTTTGTTTTCTGTGTTTTTTGTCACTAGCAATAGCTACACAAACAAGAGGATCCATATCTATACATTGCAGTTGTGTCCGATGCCATAATCAGTTTACGCTTGCAATGATGGCCAGTAACTCTTGCCAAGCTCAATGATCTTGGATTACTAGTGGGCGGGGGGACCTAGTACATAGCAAGCCCATCTAAGTTCAGTAATGTATCCACATCTGTGTACGCATGGATGCTCTTGACCATCATCACCTCACACTTGCAAGTGGACAATGCAGGATATCCACATCGTAATCTTAACCTGTATTTTATCCCTTATTTTATGCCTAGATATAAATAGATAACTCTGTAACAAGTTGACAATAGTTTAAACAACTAAGAAGAATCATGACAGAAAAACATTAATGATATGAGAAATCTGTGAGGCTTCACAGTTTTACCTTTGCAGTTGCCATCCATATCTCCTTGAAAGTCGCATCCTCCACCGGCCTTAATTTGGCTGATCTGGAATACAACAAAAGAGCTTGTATAATGTAAAAATGTGTGGCAAACTGCTGGCAAACATAAAATTCACTAAAAAACTGAAATTCAGGTAAATTAAAGCCAGATAAAGCTTTTAGGAATGTTGTACAAACGGTTTTAGAAATCATCGGGTTGGGCCCTAAGCAATGGCGTACAATTTTATAGGGACCGCTAATGGATTCTAATACCACCACATAGCTAAGGTGCAGTCATGGCAATTCTAAACCTATGCCACAAAACACCCTATGGGATTTCAAATGAAAGCTGAATGTAGCCTATTCAATTGGCACGTCATGGCATATCAAACGAGACACCATGCTGCATTTATAATAAGGGTAATTTTTAGCCAACAAGACAAAGAAGCCGTTGCATCAAAGAGCAAAAATATTATGATAAAACATCTACGCTTAAATAATTTATAGTTTGGACTTTCTTTTCAATACCATTTCTTATATTAGATAGTAAGCAGCATCTTAACACTAATATAAACATGTCTGACTTGTTAGCATTGACAAGATTTAGTAGGAATTTTAATAGTAGTTTAACAGGGTCAGCATCTATGCACTTTGCAAGTCCAGATCGTTAATGCAACCAAACCTTCCTTTTAACCCAATCTCACATGAACGATCTCTTAGTTTCGCCAAAAGGGAGGGTGGAGGGATTTGAATCGGATATAAGTCAATCACACATCATGTTTAAATATTGCAGTTGTCTGGAAAATTAAGGAAATATTGCCACACATAAGAATATGCTTTTACCTCTCCTAACTGAAGGCCAAGGTGTTCTGACCACAGAGATAGCCGAAGGCTGAGAGCAAATTTCCCAGCTTCCCATGGCTTTCCATTCATAAATGAAGAAACAAACTCCTTATCCTCAATAACCACACCTATCTGAACAACAAAAAGCGTTATCAAATTTCGCAGCACATGCATTGACTCTTGATGCACAAAAATAAACAAATAAATAAATAGATACACAGATACATAAAAACCATGTAAGGCATTGAGTTGACTTTTGACTATGTTACGGAAAAGTATCGTTTGCTTCACTATTGCACAAGGAAGAAAGGACAATGGATAGCTCTTCACGCCTATCTTGACCTTTCAAAATCCCTAAAGAGAGCTGTCCTAATTTTACTGATGAGGAGATCAGCAGGACGCTGCTTAACAGCGGCATGAATTAAAGAACGGCTAACTTAATGATGGCTGTTTTGACAATGACGATAACTCTTAAGAGTTTTGTCGTGAGAAATTTCTTATAAGATGGGCTGTATGTCTAGCTTTTCCTTTCAGTAAGTATTTTGATCTTACCTACGTTTTCACTGATATTCAGACAGAAAGGAATTTTGTTTATTGGTTAGGTTGTTCAAATAGTTACTTTAGGAGGTTATTTGCAAGGTCTTAATATTGTAATCTTGGCGTGGGCATGTTCAGAAACAAAGAAATATGAGTCTCCAAAAACATTTCCATGGAAAAGAAATATTATATTGAAAATTTTATATTCGAGAATCGGAAATCGTGCTTTGCCATTCTGCAAATTTAGAATTTTTAGTATTATTTAAATTACATTATATATAATATTCAATAAAAAATTCTTCAAATCTAATACCGGTAATTTTAACTAGGCGGAGGTCGACCTCAGTCAAGCATGGCGCTGCAGAGGTGGCAGTGGGAAGGTCGTCACTCACAATGACCTCCGTCCAGCGTGGCGTGGGGGTGCAGTGGAAGGTCGGCATACCACCTTAGCTGCCTCATCACACGAGGGTGTTGATGCTCGCGAGTTGTGGGGTGAGTCATCACGGCCAAGAATGACATGACACCAAAGTCGTCACTGCCAGTAACAACTTTGGCCATGAGTCCATTAACCACTAGCGCAGCACTCCAGCTTCGTTTCTTCTCCTCTTTTTCCGCTGAAGCCTATCTCGACCCTCTCCTTAGATCCACCAAATTTCACCACAATACCCAATTTTTGATAATATTCTTCAAAGTCAACGAAGTGTTTCAACAACACAACACGATTTACACCCTACATTTCTGTAAATTTAACTTTATACTCAAACGTCTTTAATTCTCAAATTCAGAATCATGGTGTTTGTGGTGCTAAGTATTTATTTGGTTATGTGGTTGTCTTTTTACATAAATGGGTACATGTGACAAGTTTTTTGTGGTAATTCAATAAACAAGTTATAGGCTATGACGACTTTGGTAAAAAGTTGCACACTCATGGTGATGACATGAGGCCAAAGTCGTCAACGCCAATGACGACTCTGCCCCTGCGAGCGCGAGGTGACTAAGTAAAGGAAGGTCGTCACCTTAAAGACGAATTTCCACTATGCCCTCCTCTGGCACCACATTGGACTGAGGTCGTCACTTCGAGTAATGACCTCCATCCTAGCTGGTGCTGCTGGATAAGAACTGGAATTTTGGAAACTATTATTAGGAGTCTTCCAATTTTTCTTTTACCTATTTTCCATAACGTTTTCCAAAACATGGTTCTCTACTTATTCTCCTATTCTTCAGCCAAATAATGTTTCTCCCAAAACAATTGCCGTGAACAGTGGAAGAAGCCCATAGACAATAAGTATAAGAAAGCCTTGGCATGGACCTCCTGTCGTCGTCGTTGGCGGTCAAAAGAACCATAGAAGCACAAACAAACATCTAACGTCCAGCGACAAACCAAGCGCTTTGAATGTCGACGATATGCACCGCCAGTTCTTTTGTTGGGTCAAGGTTAGGGTGAGGATGCTGTATGGATAGGCAGCAAGGAAGTAGAGAATCAGTAAGGCGAAAGTGGTGTCTTTCTGCTCCTCGTCTGCAGGATCCTAAGGACATCACGGCTGGTGAGGATTTGGGAGGTGTAGCGGATCAGTACAAGGTGGGGAGGTGCACACTTAAGGTCTCAACTCCTAGTCTGATAGGCATAGTTTTGAGAAGTCCGAGATTTCGCCATCAGACTAGGAGGCCCAGGTGGAAGTAGAAAGAGAGAGGGTTGAGAGGTGATTAGGGAAGATGGTTCTGGTAGTTGTTTGGGCTTACTGGAGAAGACTTCGCGGTGGCGGAGGAAGAGTCGATGGCAAAGGTGTTTCTAATCCAAGCTTTATCGAAGGCGGCAGCGTTGACAATTTGAACTATTGTTGAAGATAAGCTAGCACCAAGGGAAACAGGATAACCTCTTCACACTCTATGCCTAAACAACAACTTGTATCCAACAACGAAAGATAACCTTCACCTTCTTTAAGCTCCTCTATGCCAATTTCATTGTTCACAAAGGAGATTTTTGCTAAATCAGAGTAATCTACTATATGTTGCCCCATTAACATGTTTATTTGCTTGGAGTTGTTAGTATCCCAATATTTGCATTGTAGAAGAATTCGTGTACCACCTAAAATTTACTGAGTGGTTTTTATATGCAGTTCTTAAAATCATTTGAGATTGCTTGAAGAAAATCTCCAATTCTCTTAGTTGCAACGTTATTTTTTGTTATTCTAGTTTGTATATGTTTCAAAACGTTTCCAAATCCCCCCCCCCCCCCCCACCCCACCCAAAAAAAAAAAAGCTCTTAAAAATGCCATAATTGAAAATGGAGAAATAAAAACATTCTCTACTTCTAAACAACAATTCTACAGAGATAATAAAAAGTAGAGTAAAATTCCTAGAGAAAAGCTAGATAACAAAGTTCTACGAAGAAAGTAGAGAGGAAAAATAGAGCGTAGATAATAAAATTCTGGGGAAAAAAGTAATAGTGAATTTTAAAATAGAAAAAAATAGATAGATGAAATTCAAGTCTTCCAAGTAAAATTCCCGAGGGAAGAAGAGTAAGATTCTAGAGAGAAAGTAGAGAAAAACTTCGAATAAATGTTTCGTGAAAAATCTAATAGTAAATTACTAGAATTACAATAATTCAAACTACTACACATGCTAAAGAGAAACTTACAAAAAAAACACATATGGAGATGTTTTATAAAGGCATCCGGAGGATTCTAAATAACCTCTACAAATAACTTGGGACTTAGAAATCTAACTTGTGATACTACCCAAACAAGGAGTTTCGGGAAAGAAATTTCTTCATTCCTTGTCAAAGTCAATCAACTGTAGAACTACCATATCCAAACTCCAAAGAGACCCTAAGATCTTATGCCACACATACAGGATTGATAGATCATAAGATAGAAGACTTTGGATAGTTATTCATACAGAAGTCCCGTATTCAAATAAGCAGTATTTTGCAAGTAAATCAACAATTTGGAAAGAAACTTTATAACAATGCACAAGCATAATGCTAAAACCACAGAAAGGATAAAACTTTAACATAGTTGAGTACCTCGGAGTCCCTTGATCCAAGTAAACTCCTGTCATTTATGTTTGCGGATCCAATTACAACAACACGATCATCAACTATCATCAGTTTGCTGTGGACATATACCTAAAAAGCAATCAATCCATTGTAAGACTTCTGACAAAGGATGCCACGGAAAGATAATGATACCATAATCTGTTATATATCACTCCGTCATTTATGTGAGTATAAATATAGTGATGCTATCGCAAGACCATTCTGACAAAAGAGCATCACTTCATGCATCATATTGTTAACAGTATACCTATCCAAGATTTGCCCCTAGAAATCTTGACTCTTAAATGAATAAACTATTACGTAAGCTCGACCTCTCCTTGAGCTCATTTAGGATTAAGCATTTGTGAAGCATAAATAAACCAAGGCTCAAACAGCTCACCAGCTGCTCGAATCGGGGCAGCCCTTGGTCAGGGACTCAGAGCTGTTGAAGGTTTAAGCAAAGCAAATTTTGGCTGTTAACAGTGATGGGAGATAACCTATGAATGGTAAAAATTGGAGTTTGAAGGGATAAAAGTGAAGTTGTTGATAAATGAATTAGAACGAAATCACGAATACATTTTAACTTTTAAGGGCCAAAACCTCTCTTATACACTTAGGCGTTAACCCTTTCCATAAGACATTAAACTACCAAGGCTTAAATCACTTGAGGTGATGTACTCAAAAAACATTTTCCAACTATAACAAGGCAACCAAACAGACAGGTATAGATGTCAGTGACTTTTTTATATAGTATGAAAAAATCTACTATTATATATATATATATATATATCTTCCTATCGAGCTGTATACCTGGGAAGTAGCCAGAGGACCACCATCACAAAGCCTGCCATAGGATCTAAGACCATAGAAGGATATGTAGTCATTTGATTTAGGGCCCATTGTCTCATAAAGCGTTTGGAGAATTGAGTCGGGCCCTCTGCAAATGGTTCTGTACTGCCAATGCATTATCGTTCTAACAGACGCTGCACCAGCATCATCTACACTACCCTGTGAGATAATATCTCTAAGCAGTCTATTAGTGACAGACAAAGCAAATAAAAGATTTGATGTTCGAAGAAATAATACCTAAAAAAAAATAATAATAATAATACCTGAAATGCAGGTAAGAGAGGAATCACTGCAATAACCCTGAAAGTCTTATTCTCTTTGTCCGCCCGTACAATTCGACAATACAAGGCTTCTAAAACACGGTTACGTATTACATCGTCTCCAGAACGACCGGATATAAAAAATTGATTCTGGAAGATAAAAGCAATAATATTGTCAGCAAAGCAAATTCATTGACACACACACACACACACACACACACACACACACACATATATATATATATATATATATATACACATATTTTTTAGCAAGTTGGAGTGAAATTTCAAATTTTCAAATGACTGCATTTACTTTTCAAGAATTCCAAGTAATTATCATTTCTGAAGGAGATATAGCCATCAGATTGGGTTATGCAATCAATAAAAAAATACCCAAAGACATAATGTTAGGCCAACATTAAACTTTATTCTCTCAGTCCTGGCTACCAGATATTTCATAAAACTAGCACTACGCTATATGCACCGAATTGTACTTACCAATAAGAATTTTGAACGTAATACCAAAACCCACATAATCTCGCAGTTTGCAATGGGACATTTCTTCCAACTTTGCCAAGATAACTTCAAATTTTGATTATGTAATTATTTCACTGCTAATAATCAAATAACAAATGGGTATCTTGGGATAAAAATAAAATGTAGCCAAATTATATTACGCAATGTTGTTTTAATGTAGAGATTGTAAAAGATATGGGTTGGATTTTCCAGAGTGCACCTTACCCATCTTGGACATAAGCAGCCATGGATCTAGATAATCACTGTAGCAGGGTTCCTTAATACTAATAAGTTATCGTATTTCACTCTAAACAGTATAAATTATTTGTCACTATTTCAAACAAACAGTTCATTATTGTTCACAATTACCCTCAACAAGTTTTCACAATTATCGTACAATCGAGAATATGATCATGATGCAATCGCTCAGATGAGAAATCGCGATCAACACCATAGTCGCGCTCGGATACCATATGAGGAAAAAATTATCTTCATAAAACGAGATATACAACCAATAGATAAAGTTTAGTGTGGGGTATGATGCTTACACACAAACTCAAGGTCTATATACCGATAATTATTAAAAGTGTCAAACTTAAACACATACATTGCTGTTATTATTGAGGACCAGTTCCATGGCAAGAAGTCCTGAACTAGAACCTGAATCTTAACCATGAAACCACAAACCACAGATATATATATATATATATATATATATATATATATATATATATATATATATATAACATGACCAAATTACGAGATCATGCTAATTGCCGCATATGTTTCATCCTTTTCAAGATCTGACCATAAATTGTCATAACCGTCTGACCCTTCTCTCTGCTCAGGCATGATTTTTCTTTTGTTTCGCCACATAAACAGTAAGTATTCACCAAAAGAAAAAGAAAAGGAAAAGAAACAGAAAAACTTCACAGAAATGCTCACCTCAATATAGATGAAGTGTTCAGATTTTTCTATAAGTGAAATATAAGCATTATGTATGCTTTCCTCTGTTTGGCTTGTTCCAGCAGACCATTGATCAACACTCCGTATAACCTGCAGATGTGATTACACAGATTGGTAACAAATATTAGAAATCAACAAGTACCAAAAGAGAAGTTGAAGCAAAAAAAAAAGAACAAGACATAAGGAATACAAAATATCAAGCAGGAACCTAAACATCCGTGCAGAGAACAATGTGGTTGACTACCTGACAACTGCATGGAATAGGGGAACCAACGTCTCCACTTTCTTCAGCAAAAACAATTTGATCACCCCGCTCTTGTGACACCCACCATTCTTTACCAACATTATCCATAAGGGGCTGGGATATTGCATTGAGAGACTTGTCACTCTCAGATTTTGTCGAACCAAGATCATCAATACTACCCTTCATCTTCGTATTTGCAAACAAGTGTTCCGCCTTTGTCTCGCTGAAGGATAACACAGAGCTTTGTTTATTTCTATGTACATGGTCTGCTTGACTGTACTTCTCATCCAGTCCCTTTATTTAGACTTTCCATTGTTGGTGGTTGGGCAATCTGGCTCTTGAGGTAGAAGCGATGGGATGTTTCCTTTATCTTCGCTGCTACTTTCTCTTTCTCTTTCAGTACCCACGTAACACGGACTAACCATGTTATGATAAGGCATCAAGAAGGGAATGGTCTGTTCATTTGGAGCTTTATTTCTCTGTAAAATTACCAAAGATGAGATAAGAAAATACCATAGATGTAAAGAGGGAGCATACTAGCAAAATAAGGCAACCTTAGCATAATTCCAACGTTGAACAAAGTGCCTCGCTACATCAAGGCAAGGGGGACCCCACATAGCACACTGGACATCATGCCAAGGCATGCGAGGATACTTTTCACGATCCAATTCATCCTTCATGGTATCCTCCCATGAATTTGGCTCCGATTCCCTTAAAAATCAGGGAAAACAATATTTGAGACCATTGAATCATATGCTGAATGAGTGATCCAATTTTTTAACAATATTACATCAGATGACATTCAGTTTCACCTGGGATTATAATAGTCTTTTCCAGGCCATATTAGAGGTGGAAAATCAGTAACTTTGTGTTCAGAAGTATCATAACGTCCAAAGCACAAATCAAGCCCTCCAAGATAGCATACTCTATTATCAACAACAACAATTTTCTCATGATGTGACCTGGATAGAGAGACAATATTTTAGAATATCCACCGTTACAGTACAATTTTAAAGGAAGTGAAACTAGACAAGATTATCCTACCACAAAAACACACCAGCTGAGAAATGGTCAGGATATCGAAGAACTTTCACATTCTCGTGAATATTACGTAGTCTCCGCTTACTATATATACTATTAATAGTAAGAGCAACAGAAACTTCTTTGTAAAGTAGGATATAGATCTGCGCATTAAGCATAAGAAATTGTTAAAAAAAAAGTTACAAGTAAGAAACGTAATGTAAGGTCATTTGTGAGACACAAAAAGTTACTACAAATCCCAAATAATGTTATAATCCCAACATAAATTTTGTATTTTATGTAATTTTGGACAGACTCCTTCTGGCGGAGTTTTGGCAATGTTTTTGACATTTTTTCACAAAATTTTGAAGTAGAAATTACCGTATTTTATCTTTTCTACAATTTTTATTATGTTCAAAATATTTTTAAAAATACCGCCAGATAGCAGATTTGGGGCTCGTACTGAGCCTACCGGATCAAAATTCATTATAATTCTTTAAAAAATAAATACTGCATGTGACACTCTAGCATACCATGCTGGAAAGCACTCATCATCATTGAGAGATAATCACGGACAAAATATATTTCAAGTGACTAGGACATCTGAGACAAGAACCCATCTATGCAACAAAAAGCATGAGATCAGTGGAATTTCCACCTGCACTAGTATGCTTTGCGCCTAAATTCTCTCCCCTTTTCCCTCCATAGGCATACTGATGGGATTGTGTGGAGGATGGGGTGGGATGGGAGTTAGAAGATGAAGAGTGGAGATTATGGAGGAGAAAAAAGGAGGCAAAACAGGAGGGTTGCAAACTATTTTCATTTTTTCACAGCCTTAAAGGAAAAGGAAGAAAATGACTACCGAAAGCTAGGCAAGGATATTACCTTAACACCTTGTTTAGCTTTTCTTTCAAGAAGAACTTCAAGTACTGAGGACTCATGATAAGGAAAAGGCCTTCGAAGATACAACTCTGGGCATAGCCACCAGTCAGCAATAAAAATCTGCAACAAAATTTAAATCACACTAAACTTTATCACACAATAGAGGGTGTAAATATCATTTTCCAATAAAATGAGCAAAAACCTCAGATTTAGCTTCTTCAATGGATGAAGCAATAGCTTCAAAAGCTGCGCGTCCATCAATAAACCATTGAACCTCACTCCCATCTTCAGTCAAACCCCTTGGTGGTGCAAAAGAACCAAACCGATGGCTATAACACCAGCTTTCCGGAGGTCGTAAACCAGCATCATTAATAGCAGCAACCCAGTCTTTTACTTTAGCTTTGCTTTTTGTCCTCAGCTTTATGGTGCTGCTCCCACAAGAAACCTTGTATCAAGTAACTATGTGAGTTGAAACTTAGGATCAATTTCACAAAATGCTCATACATTGGAAGACTAATAAAGATTAAAAAAACATATAAGAAGCAAATAATGCCCTAAATCTCCTAAACATACACGAAATTCAGCAAGTCAAGTGGGCCGCTTGCGAAAACACCTCTTCTTGCTGAGAGCCTGAACAAGTGCCAATTTACACCTTATACAACTATACTTATTTCTCAGAAGATGTGCATGCATGTTGGGTTCTCGTATAAAGGCAAGTCCACTAACCTTGAGAGAAAGTGCATACATGGACATTTGAGCAAGCCTAACCTTGGTAAGGCAAAAAAAAAAACTTCCCGTATGCTAAGGAGAGACCGTTGTAGCATGAATCCTCGGACAAGTCACCTTAGGAGGACAAAAAAGGCAAAAATAATAACTAATTGCTGATTTCTTTCTGTTACTAATACCCAAATCTAGATTTGTCCTGTCTGCTTATAATTATACTCTAAACTAACCGAGTTCATTTCTAAATGTTCCCTTCTTTAACCCAATCTAAAAAAGCTGACCTACCGTGGTAAACAAATGATTCATGTACATAAACTTTGGGGTTATAACACCCACATTCTGGGACTTTTAGAGTATTAGACTATTGAACTCCGACAGCTTTAAGAGTACTCTAGCGTCAGTAACATGATTGTGGTAGCTAACTTTTCCCACAGTTTAAGCAAGGAACGCAACCCATGCTTATCCGGTGGTCAGTGCTAATAAATTGCACTCAATGCAGAACAAAAATGAACCTTTGCTAAAAAATCATATATGTCACATACTGCAGACCTTATTCTTAGATAAAGCATATACATACAAAAAGGCCTGAAGTGAAGGATAACTCAATAATTGTTAATTGAAGTAATTAGGCATGACTATGCTGCAGTTTTATGTAATTAAATGTCTTTCCTCAAGATGCAAATGAGAAGCTAAAATAGTTACCGAAGCAAACTAAAACTATTTTCTTAAGGACATTAAAGTAACTCACTGTAAAACCAAAACGCAAAGGATTGAATTCCTTTGTCTCTTTAGATAGATAAATTCGGCTATTGTCATTCCCGTCTGATGGAGGCAGCAAATCAAACAGAATGATATCCAAAAGCTTAGTGTCAAAAGGATCTTCCAGCAATGCTAAAAACCCAGGCTTTAGTACAGCCCAGACCTATAGAAGAATAAAAAACATATAAGATTAATTATATGTAAAGGATCTGACCTAATTAAAACTAAGTGGCTGTAAACTAAAAACATGATGTTGAGATCATACTTCTGCATAAATCCATAAGGCTTATGTCCATATTTAACAGAAATAAATGCAAACAAAGAACCATTTCTAGCAAGCTAAAGGTAAATGACATTTATACTCTACGAACAATTACATGTGAAATAAGTATCCACTTAAAAGCAAGGTTCGACGTTTCGGGCGGCACGGAGCGTGCCGCCCGAAACGTGCCGGAGCCGCCGGCGCTCGGCCGAGCCGGCGGCTCCATTTTTGTTTTTTTTTTTTTTTTTTTTTTAATAAAACTGGTCGTCTTCCTTGCGGCGCTGCCGCGAGGAAGACGACCTTAATTAGGTCACGCGCCGCGCGCGTGACCTCTTTGGGTCCGCGCGATCGCGCGGATCTGATTGGTCCGCGCACGCGCGCGGACCTTTTTTTTTTTTTATTTTTTTTAAAATTTTTATAATTTATAAAATATGCTTTAAAAATATATTATAATTACTTTTTATTTTTTAAATATTTTTTATTTGTTTATTTGTATTTTATTTATTTTTGTGGTTTTTTTTACATTTAAATTTAATATAAAATATAAATATAATATTTTATTATCAGCACGGTCGGCACGGCACGTCTCGAGATCCGAATTTACCGAAACGGCACAGCACGGTAAACCTTGCTTAAAAGGTAAAACCTATACAGGCTTCTTGACTGATGTTCTTTCAAAAAACTAAATCAAGCAAAAACTTAAACAAGCAGCAGGATATTTTCTTTGGTTCATTAGACAAAAACTTAAATAAGAACAAAAAGTGCTGATTGACCTTAATGCCCGTTTGGCAGAGGTTTGGAGCCTCTAGAATGGGAATCGAAATGGTTCATTCCCATTCCATTATTTGGTTTATGAAGTTTGGAATTTTCATTCCAATTTCCAAACTTTTCATTCCAATTCCAATCCTGCATTCTACATGGGTCTCAACTTTTCATTCCCTTCACTATTATTTCTTTTTATTATTATATTGGAATTAAAATGTACTCTATTATTTATAATATTTTATTACTTAACTTTCATAACGCTTTACTATCATATTTTAGTATAATGTTTTATTGTACTACTACATTTTTATTGTAAAATATGTTTATTATGTTGTTTTAAATCTTTTAGTATACTTTATTTTATTAATATTGTATTAATAGTTAAATATATTAACTATAAAATTAAATATTTATTATTTTACTAGTAGGTAGATAATTGAATTTTATTTATCACAAATTTTTTGAATTTACAAGAAAATTACTTTGTAATTATATTTCATATTAACTTACAAATAAATTTTATTATCTTGAAGTATATTTTATATTTATTTTGTTGTATTTTGTTATTTCATATTTTATTTTACATGGATATATTATAGGTAATATGATTAAGATAGTAACTAATAGTACCATGTTCTATTATAACATTAATTATAACTAAAGGTTATTACTAATAATGCTTATTATATTTATAATAATACTAACTATTGTTAATCATTATAACAATAACTATAACTAAAAATAATTCATAACTAATTATAATTATCGTAATTTTCATAATAATAATAAACATATTGTTGTTAGTGATAATAACAGTTATAATAACAAATAAAACAAGTTGTTGCAATTTATAATCAAATAGATCAAACATCATGTACTGCAATACGATTCCGATTTCATATGAACCAAGCAGCCATTCCCTATTGATTCCTATATGGGAATGGCTCAAAGTAGATGCACCCATACATTATGATGAAATCCTTACATACCCATAAACTTCATGTATTGTATCAGCAAACAAAACAAAAAATCTGCTGTCTAATTTATTTTTCTCATTATATAGACAAGGATGCTGAAACAGTCTTAAAAGCAACCTAGTAGGCTCCAAGTACTTGTAGCTTTGGGTCCTTGACAGATAGCTAAATAAGCACATTACTTAAACTAGGATATACGTGACATCTTCTCTGATCCAGTGCACAACATATTTTGCACTCTCATCCAAGGTTTTTTGTGCCGAGCCGAGCCGAGTTTCGGTAAACTCAGATCCGGCACGTGCCGACCGTGCCGATATATATATTTATTTATTTTTATTTTTTAAAAATTAAAAATAAAAATAAAAAATTAATTTGAAAATTCAAATATAAGATTTTTTGACACATGTCGTGCCGGTTCATGCCGTGCCGACAACTGCCGGAACAGGCACGTGCCGCTCGCACCGAAAACCATGCTCTCATCTTCGCAGTGCCACACCTTAAATATAAACCCTTTAAAAACCACCTCATAAGGCTCCAAACACTCATAATTCAGAGGCATGATCAGAAAACACGCAGAGGCAAATTACATAGTTATAATAGATGTCAAGCTACTGATCAGCATACTTTCACTCATCTTTAAAGTGTTGAATCTTAAGAGAAAGAGCCTCACTTTGTTTAGAAAATGATTGCTGCAAACTTACAAATATTACGTAAGGCATGAAATATGTCAAGCTCCAGTTTACCGTTCTTATAACACATAGCTTCAAGTGTAAAATTTGCATCAAGGTTAGTTTTGTTCATGTAACTACTATGATGGTGATAAAATGTGAAGTATTTATGTTTCTCTGCTTTAGTTTCAACATGGAAACACAAATATGCTTTTAAAGCCAATCATTACATAGCCTCTGCAATCAGCAAGACATGCACCTCTATCTTACTAAGCTCCACATGTTGTTAAAATTTAGATGGAGTAATAAACCAAGAGCCTACTGCACATTTGAATTCCATTAATACCAATGTGTTTAAACCAAGGTTTTACGTTTCGTGCCATGCCGAGTTTCGGTAAATTCCGAACTCAAGACGTGCCAACCGTGCCGTTTCGACTGTTTCGACCGTGCCGATAATAAAATATTATTTTTATTTTCTATTATATTTTTTAATACTTTATTATACTTTAAAATTAGTTTTAAGATTTTTTTATTAAAAAAAAAACAGTGGTCAAGCGCAGTTTAAGTCGCACCGGTGGCGCAACAAAGAAAATAAAATAAAATAAGTCGCGCTTGTGGGCGCAACTGTTCATTTTCCTCGCGAAAGCGAGGAAGATGAACAGTAAATTGGTTTTTTTAAAATAAAAAGCTTGTGCCGGCCGGCCGGCACTGTTCCGGTGCCGGCTCCGAGACGTTTCAGTCGGCACAAGGCGTGCCGACCGAAACGTCGAACCGTGGTTTAAACATATTGATGTAGATCAATGGATATCAGAATCTTACATGCATATCTAACCACTATCATCTCAGATCACACGGTGACTAATTAATTAGTACATGTAGTCCTGGGTACTCAATGTTCATGCTAGTTCACAGATAAGTTTCATTTGATCTAGCAAATGAACTTTCAGATGATCAGCTAAGAAAAACAGTTTTGAGGGATTAAGAAATTCATACAACAAGCAAACTTGTACTTATCAGGCTTAAAGACACTTACCTTTTGCCAGCCACCAACACAACAGTTGAAGAACCAAGTGCATGAACAACATCTTCCATCATCTTCATCCTTTGATTGTCTTAAAACATAACCTTCTTTTAACTTAGGCCCGTATTCTGGCAAAAAGGATAATCTAGATACCTCGAGAAACTTGCATACCTGCACTAAAGCTCACCATGCAGGGATCAAAAAACAAACTAGTAAAGCACTGTTATGTTAACACAGCAAAATGCATAGATCAACGATCCCAAAGGTAATAATTCCTTCAAACCATTGCAAGAGAAGCATAGGTTAAAAAAAGCACCACAAAGAATAGAAAGAAAAACATTAATACTCATTCATCGTGCATCATTCCAGATAATGTTCTCTTGTAAATGATCATTGAAGGACATAATAGCCAAATATGAATGGAGATAACGCAATAGCAACTGTTTAGGGTGCTATTTTAATGAACATGAATAACATCATTACTGTGAGATGTCAAACATATAATATTCTCATCCATGATGAACAATTACCAAATTTCTTGAACTCACTGTGGTTTATGGCTAGAATCTTGATTATCTATTACAAATGGCAACTAAAGCTAAAAAGAAAAGTTTGAGTGATATTAACATAAGAACTAACCCACTTTTACACCTAGAATCTAGTGACCCAAGTCAATCTCAATTAAAAAAAATATATAACCATGGAAATAGAAGGAAAATAAATAAAGACAAAAGTCAAGAGAAAAGGCAAAAGTGTGAAAAGCTGAACTAAAAGTCTTAATTGATCTCATTTGACTTATTGCGTAATACTTCTGGGAAATCAATCCTTGGGAAATCAAACCTTGGGCAAATCCATTGGTACAAGCTTTGAATATCATGCACCCATCTCTGCCGCTTATTCTAAGAGTCATTTGTCCAAATCTTACATCCAAAGTGCATGTATTCTATGTTTGGGAGAGCCAAGAGCATTCGCACTTTTTGAAGTCATTCATAAATAGGTTGCAGACCATGCAATGAATCTAATACCTATTTTAAAAAGAAGCATCAGCTAACACAATCTTTAGCCATTAGGACCTGCATTCAAGTACCTAACAAAGAACCACCGGCAAGTGCTTCTAAATTTACTTTAAAAAGGAAGCTATCGAAATAGAAAACAGGCAAGATAAAGAAATCAAGATATGTCATCTCAAAAAAAAGAAAATCAAAATATGCCATCTTTCATCCATATTTTACCTTTCCAGTGGGTTGATTTTCACTTGGTAAAAAGTGACGAGCACCACAACCAATAAATCCAATTTGAAATTCAGAATTTTCATAAAACTATTCAGGATGGATGGCTACTGCAATCTGACAATAGCTCCACCTAAAGATTTTTGGCAAAGCTCAATTTAGATGGTAGATCATGTCATCATGACCATAAACATTTCTTCCTGAGACACAAATCAAGCAGGGAAACCTCAAGAGACTATTCCATTAACCAGATCAATCTGACCCAGCTAGGTTACATTAGTAGCAACATGATTTCCTTGAAGTTGGCCTAGTTAAAACCATGGTCTTTTTCATATGGTTTCCATACTAGTTAGATTTTCCATTATAGAATTTCCGTATTAGTAAACTTTCTTACTTTTACTTGTACTTCAATTTCTTGATCTCTCTCTTAATCTAAAAAAGAGGCAGAGATCTGTTATTGAAGATATGCAAAATTCCTTTCTATTATTCAACATGGTATCAAGAACATGTTCACAAAAACACTAATTTTTTGGGGTCCTCTTCTCCCACCGCCCAACCCCTTTTTTTGTTCATTCTCTCCAAGTTTCGTTGGATCCCAGAATCACAGCCACCGCTACCACCTAAGCCACTGGTACTGTTCATTGCAAAGAGTACCACGTTACTGTTCGCAATGAACAGTAACGTGGCATTGTTCACTGTATCCGCGAATACTATTCATTGTGAATTGTACTGCGATGTCATGCTAGATTTTTCGTTATCCTCAATATGTGCATGATTGTGCTACGTGATTGTGCCTAGATACTACTTGTATTCATAACTGACTGCTCCATCTATATCCGTGTTCATATAGTGTTAGTCATGTTTCCATGGCCTCCTCGGGTCTTACTATTATTCGTACAACCAAGAATTCTGTCCTAGCTACTGCGCATGATCGTGGCCATCACCCGAAGACAAGGACATGATTTAGAGGAGGAAAGAGCCAAAAATCTATTGGTAGGAGTATGGTGAATCATCTCGTGCATTTCGGCGGTGTTTTCATTGTGGGAGGCCTAATTATATCTCAAAGAAGTGCTGAAATAAGTTTGGTAAACCTAATTGCACACGCTGCCTCACATACTGCTTCTCAAACTCGGCCAACAGGTAACTTTCTATTTAGTGTTTCACATGATAAGTCCTGAATATAGACTCAGGAGCAACATCGCATGACATTAACCGATCAAAGATTTCTTCCTTATACTTGACAAATTCTATACCGCCTGTTTATATTGCTGATGGTACTGCCTCTCATGTTTCAAGGCGAGGGATTATTCAAACTCCTACGTCCCTAACTCTCAAAGAAGTTCTTTATATTCCCAAAATTCTGTTAATCTTTATCTCAATCAGTCAAATCACTAAGTGTCTTTTAGGATTTCCGTACGAAGAATAAGATTGGTGAAGGACATAAGTCTAGAAGCCTCTACTGTATAGACGATAAGTTATCGCCTATCAGAGTTGGTGTTGACGCAACTACTGCATCGAATTCCCGGTATCAGTCGCATTGTAGGTTGGGTCATCCATCTTTTCAAATTTAAAACAACTCATGCATTTAGGTCACAATGTCTCTTCTTTAGAATGTGAGGCTTGCAAGCTCGGCAAGCATCACCGAACCTCTTTCAGGGCTCGAATCAACAATTGGAGCTTAACTCCATTTAGTTTAGTGCATTTTGATGTGTGGTGACCTGCTCGGTTTTCTATTGTGTCTGGTCATCGTTACTTCATTATCTTTATTGATGATTGCACTCGCGTGACTTAGTTATTTTTTATTAAAGAAAGATCCCAAGCGTTTCATGTTTTCAAATTTTCATAAAGAAATAAAAACTCAGTTTTCTACTAATATTCAAGTTCTTCATATTGATAATACTTTGGAATTCTAAAGGACTTTTCTATTTTTTGTTAATCTAATGGCGTCAACATCGAACACTTGCGTATATACCTCTCAATAAAATGGTATTACTGAAAGAAAAAATAGATATCTCTATGATGTACCAAATGAATGTTCCAAAATATTTTTGACATGACGCAGTCCTTACAGCATGTTTCCTATCAATCGCACGCCATTTTATGTGTTGTGTGAAAATGTTCCCTATTGTTTACTTTTTCCGAACCAACCTCTGTTTAATCTTTGTATTTTTGGTTGAATGTTGTTACTAAAGTTCTAGGTTCAGGCCATGACAAAATTTCTCCTAGGTCTGCTAAATGCATTAAATTCTCGTACTGAAAAAAAGGATACTGATGTTTTGACCCAGTTTCTCATAAAACTCAAGTTCTGCCGATGTGACATTTTTTTGAAAATACTCAATGTTTCTCCAAAAACACATCTTCCACTACTGTTAAATCAATCATTATGCCTTTACCCCACCATTACTGTCCTACTAATATGCCATTTGAGTGTTCTGTTGATACACAAGATGCAACATCTCGTGTAGTTGTCACTACATGCCCCTTACAGGTGTACACCGTCATTCAAAGCAGCTGCCTCCAGCGCAGCCGACCATTGATCTTCAACTCTCGGAAGGAGAGCCACTCACATTCCAGGTATCTGATCTCGATATTCCGATTGCTTTCAAAAAAGGTACTCGTAAATGCACATCTCATCCTATCTCCGACTTTGTTTCATTTGATCGTCGTGGTTCTTAATTTCGTCGGTTTGCCTTGTCGTTGTCTTCAGTTTCTATTCCCAGAACTTATCAAGAAGCACTAATACATCATGCCTGGAAATGAGCCATAGAAGAGATGACTGCCCTCACTTCTCAAGGCACTTGGGAGCTAGTGTCGTACCCTAGTAATAGTGATGTTGCATGCCGTTGGGTGTTCACTATCAAGTATTTGCCTGATGGTCCATAGATCGGTACAAGGTTCCTAGTTGCAAAGGATTTTACTCAAACATATAGTGTGGATTACTTCGAAACGTTCACTCTGGTTGCCCGACTCAATTCCATCCGGGTTTTATTCTGTGGCAGTAAAAAATGCTAGCCAATGTACCAACTTGATGTGAAGAATGCATTCCTCTATGGTGATCTTTCTGAAATAGTTTATATGGAGCAACCACCTAGGATTGTTGCTCAGGGGGAGAACAAGGTCTGCAGACTTAAAAAGCAATTTATGCCTAAAACAAAGTCCACGTACCAGGTTTGAAAAATTTAGCCAAGTGTTACTTCTACGTGATTCTGTAAGAGGCATGCAGATCACTCCGTTTTTATTTGTTAAATCTGGTATTGTTATTCTAATTGTGTATGTCGATGACATTCTACTAAATATTATCTTAGACAGCATTTTGTGACTAAGGATATGGGGCAGCCTCGTTATTTTCTTGTCATAGAAGCTGCTATAAGCAAACATAGTATTGCATTATCTCACAGAAAGTATGCTTTAGACCTCCTCAAAGAAATAGGCCATTTGGGATCCAAAGCAATTAATACACCAATGGAACAAAATTCAAACTTGTGGTTTGAAGACAGTGAGGCGTTACGGAATAAAACTAAATATAGACGTCTAGTTAGTAAACTCATCTATTTGACAGTAACTAAACTTGACAACTTTTGTTGTAGGTATGATCAGTAAGTTTATGGAGAGATCTAAAAAGTACTACTGGGAAGTTGTTTTATGAGTTCTACAGTAGGAGCTCCAGAAAAGGTCTTTTATACATCATCCTGGATACTTAGAGATTAAGGCTTATTCAGATGTAGACTACGCTGCTCTAAAATAGATCGGAAGTCTATCTCTAGTTATTGTTCTTATGTTGGTGGTAGTCTTGTTACATGGCGAAGTAAAAAGGAAAATGTGATTGCTAGATCTAGTGTTGTAGCTGAGTATAGAGCTATGGCTCAAATTGCTTGTGAGATGATGTGGGTGGCTAAAATCCCTCATAACTGATTTTGGCATTACTTATCAAAAGCCTATGACTATGCATTGTGATAATCAAGCTGCCATATTCATTGCAAGTGGTTATGTCTTTCATGAGAGGACAATATATTGAAGTAGATTGTCACTTTTTGCATGAAGCTGTATGAGCAAGAAAATGTGTACTTCTAACACTCAGTCCAAGGATCAAACTGCTGATATGTTCACTAAACCTTTAAGTAGTAGATATTTTGTGCACTTATGTAACAAGTTGGGCACGGTAGACATAGGGAGTGTTAAATATATTAATTACCAAATTATATGGTTGACATACTAGTTAGATTTTTCATTATAAAATTCCATATTAGTTAGATATCTTACTATTGCTTGTACTTTCCTTTCGTGTACTTTTCTTTCTTGATTTCACTCTTAGTCTATAAAAGAGGTAGAGATCTATTAATGAAGATATGCAAAATTCCTTTCTATTATTCTAACACTTATTATTTATTTCACTTATTTAATATACATAATCATGTTCCAACCTCTTTCAAAAACTGACGTTTTCCGTGCCAAGTTTCGGCAAATTGCGAACTTGAGACGTGCCGAATTTGCTAATCTTGCCATGCCGAGTGGTACTTTTTGTAAACTTTTGTATATTATTTAAAAAATAAAAAATAAAAACTAGTTCTAACCCTACATGTGCTCTTAAGCTGTTGCCCTCTCGGTAGTTATTACAGTTGCCCGAAGGGCAGCTTTAAAGCCGCTACTCGTCCCATGCCTCTCTTCTCTCTCTCACTCTCTCTCTCTCTCTCTCTCTCTCTCTCTCTCTCTCTCTCTCTCATCCTCTCTTCTCTCCCCTATCCTCTCTACTTTCTCTCTAGTATAGATTTAACTAAAGATTCATGTCAGACCTGGACTTCGGTGATTTTGAATTCACGACTGATACATTAAAACTGAAACCATAATCCAATATGTCCCTAAAGAACTATTTTCTTGCAGAAAGTGAAGAGAAGGGGGTTGGCGGGGTGTTAAGCAGGGGTGAGATAAAAAGTGTTAAATGGTGGAGAAGTGAGATTTCATTTTGGTTGTTTAGGTTGTAAAGTTTATGTTTATTTGGAATAAAGAAATTGGTCGGAAGCGCAAATTTTATGATGTAAATATTTATTTGTGTTGTGGTATTTACTTCCGTAAGAATATGTAGTATATATAGAATAAATGTATAAAATGAATATGACATGACATTAATAAAACTATAGGGATTTTGTCAAGAAAACTCCTCAAATGCAAAACTTGAACAAATCAACCCCTCAAATAAAAACATTGTGTTTGCTTTCCAGAACACTTTTTATGATGAACACTTTTTTAGCTCGCCAGTAATACTTCAGCAAAAACAGTGCGATACAAGCTAGCACACTACAGTAGCTGTCAACAATACTAAATAAGGCATCTGGAACACCTTGGAGTATCTTGTTATGGGGGTTTTCTGAAAAAGTTGAAAAGGCAGGGGTTGATTATAAAAGTTTTGAAAAGCAAGTTTTTGACATTATTCCAAATATATATATATATATATATATATATATATATATATATATATATACACTTTAAAAAACTGAAAAGAAAGGAGGGAAAAGGTGCACTTCCCAGCACTGGGGAAATTATTCATTAGATAGGATGTAGTGAGAAAGTAGTGAGAAATTCACTTTCTCACTTCTCAAGTGCAGGCGAAGAGAAAAAGCCAAACATTGATTAAATGATATGATAGGAAGTGGGGAAGTGATTCATTAGATATATGATGGGAAGTGAGAAACTCACTTTCTCACTTCTAAGATGCAAGGGAAGAGAAAAAGTGGAAAAGCAACTTTCTCACTTTCACATTCTCATTCAAAGTAAAGCCCCTCAATATCTTCTAACCCAACTATCCTATGCAGCATCACCCACCCACATGGAACAACAAACATGTCATATAAAATCAAAATAGGGTAGCAGCACAGGGAACTCAATCTGGAGAAAGCCTTGAACTTGGTCACCCCATGTGGTAACAGGCCATTTGTTTAGAGGTTATTATCGTTAGAGTTGAAATTATGAGCATTCATTATAGTATTTGCTATATTGACTCACATGTAGGACTCAAAATCCCATTTCAGCAGCAGTTTGCACATCGGTGACCCTCCTCAATATTGGAATACAATACCAAATGTTCCAAAGCAAAAGGAATGAGTTGCCTATCATAGCATTCAAATGGCGAGTACACTATCAATTGCGATCAATTAACTGAACCTCCCATTACTAAACTTAGAACTATGCACTTTAAACATTTGGTCCAATTATATTGGTTACATCAAAAACATATGTAATGTGCCAAAAGGGAAGATATATGTCAATACAACAGAAACTAAAGGGACTAGTAAAGAACACTAGTTCCATCAATTTGTTTTCTATATAGCTACAGAAGCAAGCGAAATATCCAGCATGTTAAAGGCCATGACCACTTACCTCTGGAGAATTAACAACATCCAGGTTTCCTATGAAGTGATTTAAGTATCCCTGCATGGCCACTTTTGCCCTGTCAGTGATGGAATGCTGCCCTCCTCGTTCTGGACGAAAGAAATGGGAAAGCTGCAGCAGAGGGGACATCTCTGTGAAAGCATGTTTCCATCAGATCTAGCACATACTGAAGTATTATTTACTGATTAGTTCCATGAGGAGAACTAATCAACTTCCACAGGAAAACAAGATCATAAAAGAAGATAATTAGGATCCGATTGGGTCAGATCTTACTATGTAAGAGTTTTTATATATACTAATTGGTAGTATTACATATTATCCTGACACTAACAAGTCATTGTTTAGGCCTTTAGTTATCTCACCAACGCTGAATCTCTGATAGTCTCTTTACGAGAAAGGCACTCAAAAGCTTCACTATAGATTGACTTTACAGAAAGAGTTCTCTACTTATTCAACAGAAAATAGGGTTAATTTTGAAAAGATCCATGCAAAAAGAACGATCTTCTTTCAATTTTATATAGAGCTTTTGCAAAGGTTAGATTAGGAATTGGCAACGTTAAAGTTAACTGTACTTAAGTGCATAGTTCTCCTCATGCTCTGGGTGGATGGAATCATCATCAGCTTCATCTTCATGTTGTACTACTTTTGTGTTTTCTCCTATCCCGATATTTTGAAGCCATTCCTTGACCTTATACCAAAATACATGAGCAAAATTGTTCAGACTCGCTGAAAATTGGATAAAAAATATCTGCAAAAAGGTCATGTGAAGTAAATTAAAGATCAACCGAAAAATGCAAGAAATCAAAAAATGAGCCACTTAAAAACTGTATCAACAGTTACAGCAACTCAAATCCTTCCGTTGCCAGTCGGCTAGGATGTACTCCCATGGACAGCATGTCAGACCCTACGGGTACTCTCCAATACTTGTCCAATAAGCAGAAAATGGGCATCCAATTTTTTAAGAAAAAAGGAATGTGGCTGCAGACATGCTAGGGACACACTGAAATACGTATAAAACAGTTAGATACGCACAGTACATGCTGGGTCCAAGTAGATCCAGCCCAAGTGACACAAAATATTTGAAAATGTCTAATTTAATGATTTATGATTGGCTAATTGCTAATTTGATGAGATAGCATTCATCAATTATAGTTGTACAAACTTATACAAAATAGGCGGTAGTATTCGTATCAGCATATCTATATTTAGTCATCTCCATACCATATTTGCATATGTGCTTCTTTGCCAGTTGGATCAAAGCAGATAACAGAAAAAATATTGAACTAATATTAAAACTTTGCAATATACTGTCATTTTTGTAATGGCAAGCCAAGCTTCTGAGAAAGAATGACTGATCAAAGCAAATTTTTTAGAGCCATCTACTCATGCTATATTTATTTCTACGTACTCAGACAGATAATTATTATGAAAACAAAAATTTGACTGCTTGTCTTTCTTTAATTGGTTGCATGAGTATGAGTATCAAGTAGCACGCGAATGATAAAGAATTGATAGAGAAGGAGTGGTTTTGTCAAAAAAAAAAAAAAACCTATTTTGCATCGAAATTGATCCCATAGGTCGTCCGTATGGGATATGGAACTTCTATTTAGGGATATTTTTTGAGGCTCCAAAGTTTTCTAACTAGTAAAAGCTTCAGTGCCCTAACATGCCTATTTAAAGGGAAGTTTAAAAAAAAAATCCAACTCAAAAGTTGTAGAGCATATCAAAATCTTATTTTTCGTATTTAAAAGTTTCAAAAAAAAAAAATAAATAAAAATAAACATATGTGGTTGGCTTGATTTAATAATTATTAGAAAAAAAAAGCAGGAGTTTATTTAAGACAATGGAACAAAAGAAGGGGATAATATGACATTATTCCTAGAAAGAAAGGAAAGAAAGATTCAGATAGTAGACATACATCCTCTTGCTTTTCTTGAAACTCATCAATTATTGCCCGTTTCTTCAATTCAAAATGCAGATAGATCACTTGTGTAGCCTTCTTCACCAGGCGCCATTCAAACTGGAGTACAGGAATGTAAACAATTGTGGATGAAGAGTCAATTTATTAAGCATAATTTGCACATCTCTTTTTTAGGTACGTAGCTATGAACACCTTTGCCACATTTTGACTAGAGAATCTAGCATAGACATTACCACTTTCATGAATGTTATACAGAGCCACTATGAAGAAGTGGATCACTTGATTGAAAATAAAGATGGATCATGAAATTTGTTTGAAAACATTCAAAGATTAATTACTATATTCCACAATGAAATACATGAAATTATCTGAGTAATAAAAGAACATGCACCGATTATGTGATAACAAAGTCAAGAGAGATATTTAGCACAGTTCTAGCAAGATACGAGATATTAGTGGGGCATCCGATTCTCAAAACTCAAAAGCAACAGTTAACAAAAAAGAGTTCTTATTTCCAAGGAGGTGGACTTACAATAGATGTGATACTGTTAATCGTTTCTGTTAAATTTTCCCAATTGCCTACTCAAAGTTATCATGACTTCAAAAATTAAATTGACGAGGCCAAGGTTTATCTTTTTGCTCGAAAATCAAATATGCTAATTACCACATATAGAGAAGACATGGCATTCTAATGTAAAATAATCAATGACTTTGAGTAGTTAGGATGAAGACAATTGGCTACTAGTTCCATATTATCTTAGTTACCAAAGAACCCTGCCCTTAGTTGGAAAACTAATGATCGTAGGCTCAGTGATGACAGCAAAGCGCCATGACCATTAGAAAGCCAAAGTACTGCCACATCATAGTGGATGAGACAATTATGCATAACAGTCACAGCAATGAGATTATGGTATATGTAGTTTGGCATACAGTTCTGATGTACATAGGCTTCACGCCATTCTCATCTTGTAGATATTCTTGTATTCACCTCATTCTGTATATACCATTATTAATTTTATCCCAAATCATAACATGGTAACAGAGCTAAGGTGTTACCTAGCTTTCCTAGCACCACTATTGACCTTGCCAGCCATTATTGTCACTGCAGTTGTCATCTATCGGCGCAGGTGGATAACCATGGGCGGATCCACTATGTAGCCAGTGGGGTCAATTGCCCCCACTCAAATGCTGTTAAACTAAGGTGCCAAAGGCGGCCATACAAACCTCGCTCCGCGGCGGGGTCGGAAGCCGGAGGCAGAGCCATCGTGGGAGGAGGAGATTTAGGCTGCAACAATGGGCTGGAGAGAAGGTCGCTGAGACAGGCGAGGAGATTAATTGGGCTCTGGCGTTTTTTTTAGGCCTACTGAATTTAATTGCTACAGTTAGTTACTGTGCAATATTTTAGGCCCACTGGATTTGAATTTCTACCATTTACTTTTGTGCGAATAGTAAAATTTGTTATTGAATTTTATACATTATTTAAAAAAAATTACATAGTTATCTTCAATATTTTAAACTATCTGATAAAATATAACACTTAAAGTTTATGTAATATATGGCCATATATTTTAATAAGATAAACTTTAGCACTTATGTAAAATTTTATAAAATAAATCGTTCAAATTTATGTATATTATTTTATAAATGAATTTTATAGTAAAATTAATTTTTAGCTGAACAATAATTATAATATACAATTAGATATTTTTAATATATTATATGTTATTTTGATGATGATAATTATATATATATATTATATATATATATTATATAATTATTAGGCCAAGTTCTAGTTACATTAGTAAATTTATAATTATAGCTGTAATATACTTTTTACTACTAGCTAAGTCAATTATTTTAAATTTTACATAGGTATACAAATATTTGATTTTAATTTTCTCTACTTTAGTATTTATATGAATAGATAGTTCATCAATATTACATCAAATTTCTTTCATTGTCCAAAATATTTATATAATGTATTATTCAGAAAAAAAAATATTCATAATATGGTATTTGCTTACATGCATAACTACAATACAGCTAAAGAATAAAAGTAATATTATATTATATTTAATTACTCATAATTATATTGGTTAAATATAATGTATAGTTATTGCAAAAAAAAAAAAAAAATTATTGCTTAATTTTATACTAATATAAATATAAGTTATACTACTAATGCATTAATATAGAATTAATTATTTAATATATTATGCTAATAAATGTATATATGTATTGCAATATTAGCTTAAAAAATAATATTAGTATTTTTTTTAAAATATACGAAATAAAACACAAACTCTAAAGATTATTAAAAAATATAATTTATATAATATTATAATAATTACTAATAAATAGATATTATTTGTGAATGTACTAGTCTATTAAAATTTTATTTTGTATCATATTTTTTTATATTATCAATTTCACGATATAGTATTGCTAGATCTGCTACTGTGGATAACATTTGGAAAATTGACTTGGCTCTAATGGATTTGGGTAAGTCAGTCTAGGAAATTGCGATCACGACCTTCCCACGCAACTTCTCTTCTTCGCAGCTGGGTTCCTTCACCATCACCTACACGGCAGTCCACAACGCTGCCAACGCCTTCATCTGTTCTCTCCTTCTTGTGCCGCCACTGTTTCTTCTTCTTTCGCCGTCGCTATTTTGGATGTTTCTCGCAACTCCTGACATCGCCGTTGCTTCTCCTGCTACACAGCAACCAAGTCTCCATTGTCAGCCGTCGCCAGCTATTGCTACGAGCCTACGACCACCTTTTGCTGCTGTTGCCGGCAGCTTGCTGCCATTGCCACCCTACCAAGCTTCCACCGCCACCGCCGTCTAGAGTTTCAGCCACAGCGGCGGCTGCAGATCACTCGTTCGAGTTTCTGAGCCACGGTCGGTGGTGCAGCCCGCACTTTAGACCAGTTCAGACTAATACGGTTCAGCTTGGTTCAAGTTGCCTCTTAGGTTGGCTCATGCTAGTTTAACCTGGTTCAACCTAATTCAGTTTTGTGCAGCCAAATGCGATACTTCTAGTGCTTTGGGGGCTTTTATTGGTCACCGGTTCAGCAGTTTGGTTACACTCTACTCCATCTTAGTGACAGCTATACTTGGCATGTGTTTGGATTTAATTGTATTCAGAGCCAGCTGGATTAAGTTGGCAGCTTCTTAAATTATTTTAAAACTGGTAGCTAGTTATATTATAGCAGTTGAATAAGTAGTATTTGGTAAATTTAGCTAGATATATACTTAGCTAATAGGTATAAAATGATACAAAAGAATATAGATATTTGTTTTTACGTAAAATTTTATTGAAATTGAGCTAGTTAAGTAAATAAGTGAGACCATCAAAATACAGATGGTATACCAATATAGCGTAGCTAGTTAGTTAGCAAGTTGGATTAAACGATTATAGTCTCTGCATGATCCGGAGTTCGAATCCACGCAAACGTGTCTGTTGTTTCACTTCCCAAGCTAGATTAGTTTTATCTTTGTGGGATGATAATACTCATGGAAAACCAAATAAAAAAGATAGAAAGTATAACTACTAATAAATAACATTCTACAAAATTTCGTGAAAAATGAATGACACAACAGTAAATTATTGGTTACAAGCTTACTAGCTAGTTTAGAAGCTATAAAATGCAGGCCTCATCTCTATATGTAAGAGCAGGCAGAACAGGCAGCCCCGGTTCGCATGCTATCCCTCCCCTTCGTCCAGGGCATGTGAGGAGATCGCGATCGAGAAAGCGATTATATCTCATCGGAGATATTTACGCGATTTGTTCTCTAATTTTTGTATTCGCCTTACTATATGAGACCTAAGGTTTGGGGGTACCACTATAAATACTTATTAAGATCACACAACATATGACTAGACCCTCTGTACTCCTGATATACTAAGTGCAATTCTCTCCATGACTGCTCGTGGACGTTCAACTATTGACTAAACTACGTAAAATCTATATATTGTTTTATGATACTTGCATAATCCACCTTGTCTCCACCTAGCTATGCAGCGTGAATCTCATCCTCAGTACTTCCCCTTTATCAAATATAATTATACATTCCTCCATCAATAAATCAATTAAGACATTCCTTTTATGGTAATAGCTAGAATTTATATTATTTAATATATAATTCCATCTGCATATATAATTCAAGATATAATGCTTGGTGCATGTTCAATACCAGTAATTAATAAGAAACCCATATATTTCTCAAAAACTTTTTCGGGCTCTAAATTTTTGGTTCTCGCATTCAGTATTATATATATATATATATATATATATATATATATATATATATATAAGAGAGAGAGAGAGAGAGAGTATATTATATATATATATATATATATATATATATATATATATATAGAGAGAGAGAGAGAGAGAGAGAGAGAGAGAGAGAGAGAGAGAGAGAGAGAGAGAGAGGTATCTAAGATGGATTATAGGGGTGAAAATGAGCCGAGTTCAAGTCGAGCACTAGTAAAATAAGATTCTGCACAATTGCTTCTGCCCGAGCTCGAGCTCAGCGATCTTCAGAGGCTGAGCTCAAACTTTACTCGACATGCAAAATCTCGAACTGAGCTCGGCTCGATTGTATGAAATAAGTTGAGCTCGAGTTTCATCTTGTGCTCGTTTTCACCCTCGACAATGGCCATTAGCCATCAATGTTAACTCGTGTATCCATAGTAATTATGTGATACATTATTAGAAGATGTTAAATTTGTGTACATTACTTACTCAAATAAATACACTTTATATGTAATTAACTCTTGACAGCTATGTCTAACCCATCACATTGACATAAAACATCTTTTCTTGTAGTGAGTACTGGCGCCTTATCCGGCCACCATATTAGTAATTTTAGCTGAAAACTCGCTGAAATTATATATTCTCCATTTCATGACCACCCGTGGGATTGGAATCTTCGACGTGTGCTTCATGAGACACAAGCCACATCACTAGACCCATATGTGGGAGACAATATTGGCAAAAACTCATACTCGCATATTAAGTATACATACATATACACACTTTAGATGCATACATTGAATTATTAACGAACTTTTACAATTTAACTACAATCCAAACACATGTAACTCAATAAATTTATTCAATTATGCACAGTAACATTATAATAACTTTAAAATACTCAAATAACCAAGCCCTATAAATTGAAATCTAAACGTAATTGTCAACTAATCCAATGCAACAATCTCATGAAAATTATAATGTGGGGTGACAAATTGTCTGGACTTTCATGCTAATATATTCATCTTCAATATTCATTACTCACGTATAACTATTGATAAAGACGGAAATAAACTGCATTCAAAATACCAGTGCGGAAAAATATTCGGCATTTATGAAAAGGAATTACAATCAATGAAGCAGTAAAAAATGGGAAACTATAGACATATGCTCAAAGATTTATTCCTTTACAACGAAGTAATTCCTATATCATTTAGGGTTTCCAAGCGGCTATATATGACATTAAAGCAGTACGGTCAAAATGGTAGACACTATATTACCATCCCCATTCAGGTGAAAGTAAATGTCCGTGAACATAGGCGATTCATCGAACCACATAAATCATTGTATTCCACTGTTCTCTTTGAAGTCCCACTTTCTCTTCACTGTAATATGTGAGCCTCATCTCAGCATAACCACTTCATCAACTATGATTAAGAATTACCAAATTCTAGGAGATGTCCATTAATAACAAGAGAATGTGGAGTTCTCTCTCTCTCTAATCCCACTTTCTCTTGACTGTAATATGTGAGCCTCATCTCAGCATAACCCCTTCATCAACTATGATAATAATTACCAAATTCTAAGAGATGTCCATTAATAACAAGAGAATGTGGGGCTCTCTCTCTCTCTCTCTCTCTCTCTCTCTCTCTCTCTCTCTCTCTCTCTCTCTCTGTAGGTGGATCTTTCTATCAAGGAAACATCGGTGCTGTTTGCCAGCGGAGAGGACTTAGAGAGACTAAATAGTAAGCAGTAATCAAGTAAATTTAGTGAGTTCCATTCCTAAGGTTCATTAAGTAAAGACTCATTGAAAATGAGGAGAAAAAAATTCGTGGGTTCAAAATTTTGCTCCGCACGGGGTATGTGAATTTTTGCCCCACGCTGGACTGCCCAGCAGCTGGGCGCTTGTGTAGATCCAAATTCTGACATCCGTGGAAGTAAAATTTTGCATGGTGCATTCCATTGGATCTATTTGTGGAAGATTCAAGTGCTAGGAGGGATGCACAATCCTCTACTCGATGTATAAGCGTTGTTTAAGCACGTATCATGTGCGAAGATTTGACGATAGAAGCAGAATGAGTGCCATCCGAAGATTTAACACAAAATGGACCAATTACGAATATAATTTTCTCTTGTAAATTTCAGAAAAAAAAAAAAGAACTTTTATAATCTGATGAAGTTACCAATTCCCTTCTTTCAGTTATGATTATAAACAAATGAGCGATAGATTCTGCATTTCTATAAGTGTATTAATACAACCACGTCCAACAAAATCGCTTTCAAAAGAAAAGGAGACGATGATCGGATTTGCGTACCTGCTTGTATTGAAGCTCGATGGTGTAGGTAAGCGAGAAAGGGCTTCTGTCTGCGGCGTCGTGGCGGGAGACGGAGACGATGGTTATGCGCGGCAACACGTCGAAAATCCTCGGAGTTCCAAGAACTGATCGTGACGACTGTCGGGACGAGCGGAGTGACGACGGCAGCTTCGTGTAACTGCCGCCGCTGCCCTCCGCCACGGAACCATCCGACGACATCAAATCGAATTGAATGACGAATGGGCTTGCATCTGCAATGAAGATGACGATATCTCTGGAGTTCTCTTACGTGTCTTTTTCATTTGAATTTTGAAAGCGAAGAAGAAGAAGAAAAACGGTTAAGGGCTTAACTGTGGTGCAGCTGCTTCCACCAGGGCCTGGACCGTTTGGTTTGGTAGCGAAGGGGATGCGGTGGGCCCTTTTGTACTTAATGAGTGGCGGGGAAGTAGGTTGGGAAGTCGGAATTCGTCATGTTCTCTTGAAGCATGTTTTAGGTGGATGGGGGGTGGGGGTAGAGAGAGAGCGGAGATAGATGTTCATTCATCCATTTATTAATTATTAAAATAATTGTATATCAGTAATTAGTTTTGAATTTTCTTATAAAACAGCTTTTCATTTTAAAAATTCATTATTTATATTTTAAAATTTATGGTAGAGATTGTTTGACTACTGTATAAGGATTTTTTTTTAGATACTTTGATATATAAAAAATAAATTCGATGTGATTTATAATTTTTATATTTATTTTTAAAAAAATATTTTTATATACTAATTTAAAACTTCAAAATCTTAGTAAATTTAAAAATTAATAGGTTGGTCCGCAAAAATTTTGGAACCATAAAATATCTATGTAGAAGTATTTTATTGATAATATTAAATTAGGAAGACAAAATTTTAATGTACGAGCATATGGATAAAAAAATTGTGATTATTTTAAAAAAAAAAAAATAAGAATTATATTGAGATTTATAACTTTCATATTTGAATCTTTTTTAATAAATACTTCCAAATAAATATTTTGGAATCATATAATTTATCGGATTTAAAAATATTTTAAACTATTTTAAAAATCGTTTCAAACCCCTTAAACTTTTAAACTCTAAAATATATATATAGCAATAATTTTTGAAAAAAAAAATTAATATAAAAGTTTAGATTTTATTAAAATTGATAATTTCATGTTAAAAAATTTCTCAAAAAATAATTTCAAAATATTTATTTTTACCTATGCACTTGTATACATGCTAATCCCGTACAGAGAAGTGTAAGGGATCCTTACTCCATGACTTACATCGAGACAAATTTCATGGCTGGAAAATTTTCACTAAAAAATCCTCCTTTCTGTCCAATTTACATTTTCAGAACCGCATTTTAACTTATATAAAACTTATACCCACAACGTTTGGGTCCGTTGGTAGAGTGGTTGGATTTTATTTCCAAGCTCCTATACTTGAGCTAGTTTGCCCGCATGTAGTGTCTACGTCTAGTCCTCGCCATAGTTCAACGTTTCGGTCGGCACTCCTTATCCGACCGAAACGTCTCTGTGCCTATATTATCGGCACAACCCAGTCGCACGACCGAATTTTTTTTTTTTAGTAAGTGAGAATTGTTAATCTTTCTCGAATGAAGCAGATAACAGTGTTTTTTTTTTTGCGTCCACGCGGCGCTGCTGGTATGTCGCGCTGCATGGATGCTTTCTTTCTCGTATTGTGCCAGTGGGCGCGACTCAAAGATCACACGCTCTTAATTTCTTTTAAAATTTTCAATTTTTGAAATTAAAAATTCTTTAAAAATATTAAAATATATAATAAAATATAAAAAAATAATATTTTATTATCGGCACAGTCGGCACACGATCGGCACGTCTCGAGTTTGGAGTTTACTGAAACTCGAAACGGCACGGCACATTAAACTTTAGTCCTCGCCTGCATGAAGGGACGGACGCACAATGGGTTTACAGATTGCTACGGAATGGGCCTGCATGCTTGGGTTTACTCGTGTAAAACATATTTGTAGTGCCACAGCTCTTTTAAACAAATGAGCGGGCGGCGTATCTATAATGCATGGAAAAAAAAAACTTACCAAAGAGTTAGAATTGTTATAATATCCAAATACCCCTGCGATTTAGAGTTCTTCGTGCCTTCCAAATCAGACGGCAACAACCGTAATAAAATTAATTGAATAAAAAATTATTAATAATATATTCTAAAAAGAATTATTAAGAAGACATGAAAGCACTATTGGTGATAAAGTTATCACTTCAGCGGCGCAAAAGGTAGGGATAATACCTTGCGGGAGACGACGCGATTAACGGATAAAGAGAGAGGGAGAGTGAGAGAGAGGGAGGACGAAGCGCTTTGCTGTTCAAGGGCGCGAACGATACCAATAAGAGATAGCAAGATTAATAGAAGAAGAAGAAGAAAGAGAGAGAGAGAGAGAGAGAGAGAGAGAGAGACAGACGATGCCCTGAACGGTTGAGAGGGAGAGCAAAACAGGGACGGACCCAGTATAGTAGCAGGGGTGTCAAGCGATACCCCTGCATTTCGGCAAATGTAGTGTATATATATTGTTTTTTAAATTGTTGAGAGTAAGATAAACAAAAACGATGCTTAGAAATCGTGTATGCACGTTGGCGCGATGGTTAGAGTGGGTTAATGGACCGCGGGCAACGCGGGTTCGAAACCGAGCCGCGTCACGCGAGGTTAAATTTTTTTTTTTTTTTTTTTTTACCGCTGCCGCCTCCCCCCCAAACCCCACCCAAAACAAAAACCCTAATTCTCCTCACTCCTCTCCCGCGGCGGCGGCGGCGGCGGCAGCTTTGCCACTCGGCCCTCTTCCCTGGACCTCCGTCACCTCCCTCAGCGATAGCCGCCGCCTGCTGCATGCTCGTCCCGCTCCGCTTGGCGCTCGCAATCGCCGTCCGGTCCCGGCGCTCACCCCTTGCAATCGCCGACTCTGCGTCCGTCCGCCAGTTCGGCTCTGCGGCGCTCCGCTTCCGCCCGTCTGCCACCACGACACCACCGCTTCACCGCCGGTCCGCGAGGTCAGCACTCCACTGCCGGGTCCACACTCCCAAGTCCGATTACTTTCAAACGGTATGATTATTTTTGAATTAAATTGGTGATTAATTTAATAATTTGATTGATTTATTATTATGTAGTTGATTTAGATTTAATTGATTGACTGGTATTTATTCAATTTTTAATTTTTAATTTCAGTAATAAAACTAACAATGTTAAGAAATTTCAAAAAAAGGGTGGTGAATTTAATTGGTTATGAAAATTTGTCGAGAACAATTATATGGTTGACTTTGTGCAAGTTATCGTAATATAATTTATGGTTAAATAAATTGTATTTTGACACCCCTGCGTAAGATTTCTGGGTCCGTCACTGGAGCAAAATATCAATAACCAAATAGCGTTTATCGCGGTAATATGAGTAATTTCATTTGACAAGTAAGAAGTATGTTTACAAAAAATATCTCGACGTCATTTTACTATTTCTTATTTAATTTTATGAAAAAAAATATTTTAGGAAGGTTCTGGCACATGGCTAGTGAATGTTACAACCAAACCAAATGAAAGAAAGCAATGTTTTCATAAATTTAAACAATATCAAATACGAACCAAAACTCAGGAATATAATATTACTGAGAATGTGATTCTTGAAATCTAGATTACTGAAAATACAATTTTTTGAAAATTTTACATAGTCATGAACCAAACACACTTTTAGAATTTTATGTCAGTCACCGATGCTATTAGAGTAGACTCAAAACCTTCAGCTCATACTCTTCTATATTAAACCTACTTGTTTCGATGTGATGGTAGGGAGCACAGGAGCTAGTAGCATCCATCTGCGAAGATAGTAAGCCGTCACGCATATTGTGGGTAGAAGCTGCTTCCTTATGGAGCTGGGCTGCTTCCTTATGGAGCTGGGGCCAAGCCATCCGAGATTTTACCCGTCGTGTGATATTAAAAGCTCGACAGATTGAGAGACTCCATCTACGAACGGTTCCGGAACCGTCGTAGCTCAAGTTCGTGTCCTATAAACTTTGAAGGTGGTATATTTCAAAAAAAATTAAACTATAAAATTATTCTGCAAAATACATCATACTTCAAAATATTTTAGAAATTGTCATAATATATGTTAAAATCATTATAAATGATATTATAGATATGATCAATTTGTTTGTATTTAATATTTTTATCTATTTATTCGACGTATTATTTAATTTTAAAATATTTGAAATATGAAGTTGCGTGTCTTTTTTTTTTAATAATTTTATAGCTCAAAATATTTTAAAATCTATATCTGACTATGAGTTGTTTTAATGAATTAGGTGCAAAAAGAAATTTCTATCAGAAATATTATAAAGTTACTCCTACAAATGACTGACTTAAGATTGCCTAATTCTCCCCTCCTCCTTTCAATTAATAACAGTTGCATTTCACTTGGCATAATCAATTCGTACAACATTTTGTAATGTTACAAATACATCTCCCGAAATCAAATTAAACATCTCTCGAAGCCCCCATTTAAAACAACATAACTAGAATAACTCAGCTGTTTGAGGCAAGAGAGCAGGAATGAAGGGAACACCGGTCCGGGGCAGCCATTGGTTTCCACGAAGGAACACGCCGACGGTGAACTTCTTTGCGTGCTCATAGGACAGCTTCTTCACTCCCTTCCATGTCGCTCTCTCCGTCACCGCTGCTCCGGGACCGTGGTTATCGATCTCAGCGTAGAAGCAGGTCCTAAGGCCAACATCACCGTTCCACGGAAGCCATCCCTGTGGGTGGATGAGATCATCGATGAACGATTGCATAACAACCGTTCTGGAGTAAGGCTTCCATGGTCGAGCCAGGTAGGTGTGGAGCTGGTGGCGGACCGGGTAGAGCTCGGGATCCGCTGTGATGGTGCAATTATGTAGTACTATTCCGGTCCTCTCCTTGGGCTGGACACGGCCGTGGGCAGTCACGATGTTGACCTGGTTTGAAAGTGGCTTGCGTGCAACGATCTTGCAGTTTTGGAAAATCGTCTCACCGTTACCGAAGATGAAGTCGATGGTGCCGGAGATGGTGCAGTCACGATAGAACTGTCGCTTGGTGTGAGCATAGAGGGTGTCCTGGTAGCCATCCATCTGGCAGTTGTAGAACACCGACATGTCACCACCGGCACGGAGAGCCACCGCTTGGTGGCTCTCTGGCCCAGCTGTGTTCTCGAACCCAATGTCCTTTGCCAAAAACCGAGCTCCAGCTACGCCTGTACATTCAATGCAACAGCTTATGAGTACTCTGTAGCTTAGGAGAACTATTACTTTTTGCATGAGGATATAATATAACGGGGCTTCCTTTCGAGCCGTTAGGGATGACGCTAAAGTCATTTTAACGCACCGCAGCTCCATTTCAGCATCCACATTTTAATTCATGCATTATTTGTCGGGATAAGTTTTTCGGGTTGGATCGACTTACAGAAGGAGCAAGTGCGGTAGGTGGTGACGCCGTCCTTGACACTCTTGTTGCCGGTGATCTTGGTCTTGGTGGGGCCGTCGCCGACTATCACTAAGTCGTTGACCTTGCGGCTGATGTTGACCATTTCGTTGTAAACTCCAGCCTTAACATAGATAACGAAGATAGAGTTCTCATCCCGTTCGGGAACCTTTTCAATAGCCTCAGTGATGGTCATGACATCGCCGGTGCCGTCCTGTGCAACGACCAAGTTGGGCTTCATCTCCCACGGGCGCAACCCTAGCAGGCTGCGGTGTCCGTCGGAGACCCAAGAAGGCATGTCCTTATCCCCCTTGGCGAGGAGGCGGCGGGCGGCGGAGCCTGGGATCTGCAATTCACTAAGAGCTTGAGAAACACTGTCGGCCATGGCGATCGCGTTGGTGGTGAGCTCCATGGCCGTCTTGAGCGCCTTCTTCATCTTCTCCCCGGCCTTGCTGTTCGTCCCCTCAAACCCATCAAGGCAGGTTTCTTCATAGGTGAGCGCGGAGCTAAGCCACACGTTGAGATCATCAACGAAGTCTATAAGATGTGAAATGTCTAGCTTGGTGAGCTTCTCCACCGACGTGCGGAGGTCGTCAATGGCGTAGTCGAGGACCTCCCAACACGTGTTGAGAGCAGCCTTGGCCTTCTTATCCTTCTCGAGGTTATGGAGAAGGGAGGAATGGTTCAAGGCCTCTTTTACGTGCTGCTCGGCGATCTGGAACGCGAGCTGGACAAGCTGTTTGGGATCGGTGATGTTGCCGGCGGCGGAGGTCAAGGTCGACTCGCATGTCTGGCGGTAATCGGTTGGCTGGCAGACGGTCTTGACTGCCTTGACGCTGGCAGAGAGCTCGCCTGAGCCCTGTTAATCAATAATTGAACTCTACATTCGTTACGAACTTTGATCTATGTGCATGCAAGGAAAATGCTAGTAAACTCACAAAAAAAAAAAAAATAAAGAAAAATAAAGACTGAAAGAAAGAAAAACAACCCAAATCACCCAAGATGCCTGCATTGGTATGCATTTATATCCAATTTGACAATGTTTTTGGCTGCCGTGCCATTACTACTTGTGTGTGTTGTTCTTGTACTTGGTAGTAATAAAATAGTAAAATATAACGTCATATGATGGTTCTAAATCAACTAGAATTATATAATGTATATCGAAATATATAATATACAAATTTTAGTATAACTCATTATTTAGGAATTCTGATGGCTCTAATATATAATAGTGCTCATATATTTGTTCTCAAAAGTTGTCACCTGTTTTGGTTCAACATCGCTGTTATTTGAGGAGTATACGACAACACCGACAGCAGCGACAAGGGCAACGAGGAGGATGGCTGAGCCGCCAATAATAATGCTTTTCTTGACCATTATTTGTATTTATGAGTTCTTCAACTTCTTCTTGGAAGGAGAAGTTGAAGAGGGGGAGCGGGTGTTCGACCCTCGGGTCGGGTTGTGGTAGAGGTATAGATGTTCATGGCCGTTGTTTTATAGGTGGACGAAGAAGACAAAATGAGAGGTCATTACGAAAGCAAGAAGCGATAAGAACACGGCGGACCACTGGATAAAATTAGAATGCTCTTTCTTTGCATTCGGTTGACAAGTCTAATATTAGAAATTTAGGATGACACATACGAGGCTTGGACCTGTTGTGGGCCATGTGGCACTTGAACTTTAAATTGAATATAATATAATAAAAGTTCATGGATTAAGTGGAATCAATCCTTCTATATTTAGGGGCTAATTTTTATTTTTCTGAAAAACGGAGAGTTAATATGCAACTCTCACAAAGTTTATTGCTTATTGCTAATATATCTATAATATGGTGTTCCCTTTGTATTTTAACATTTTCCGAGTGATTATTGGTTAATTAAAGATAATTATAAGGTTGGGAAGTTTGGATAGTAGAAGTTTTACGAATTCTTTCATTATTTACTTTATAAGTATACTTGTAGTAGAAAACAATTTCCACATTATGGATTCAACGGCACTAATAAAAGCATTTTGCTTATCTAATATATCTTAATATACTTATTGTTATCAATTTTGAGATCAGTGACCTTGTAAATGCATTTCATATATTGGTAAGATAAGTTTACATAAAAATTTATTATACATATTATAATTAGATATAATTTAAGAAAAAACTAAACACTTTTACATAACTACTATTTATATAATATTTTTTACTAACATTCGTATGTCACACGGTGGAAAACAAATAATTCTCAAAATAATGTTCATAATAATATTTTTGAAATGACAAAACGCTAACTGATAGCTTTAAAAGAATGAAAAACAAAAAAAAAAAAGTAATACTTCTACCTAATTATAATTTATATAAATCTATGGCCAACACTCATGCATTACACAGCGGAAACCTAACAATTCTTAAAATAATGTTCATAATAACATTGAAAGGGCAAAACACTAACTGAAGCTCATCCTCATCCGTGCTCTCTTATTAAATTTAAAATAAATTATTGCAATAACTTTTTCCCCTAAAAAGTAATTAAATAAATAATATTGATTAAATAATAAATATTAATATTAAAAAAATCAAAAATTTTAATAATAAAAAATTACTATCACGACTTTCTAATATCTTTTAGTTTTTTGTTTTCATTTCACTTTATACTCTATTTTCACTTATTCCAAACAAATGGTCCTGATCATCCAAATAAACATGCAAACTATTTTGCCACTTCCCATCCAATACTCCTCAACAGTTCTCACTTCATAACTGGACCACTTCTTTCTTCCTTCGTGCTCGCACCTCCAAAGCAAACAGCCCTTAGAATTTGAAATAATGCACTGCTATTCTAGCTCATGTTATACCAATCATGCACTAACCCACACATGACCCAAGGCAACAACTCGAGCTTGCCCGAAAATATTCCTATCCCATCTCTTACTTAACTAAATCTAGCCCGATTTAGTCTGCCCTGAGCAAGATTTTCTGTGCCGAGCCGAGCTGAATTTCAGTAAATTCAGATCCCGACACGTACCGATATATATTTATTTGTTATTTTTTAAAAATAAAAAATAAAATTAATTAATTAATTTTTAAATTTTAAATATAAAATTTTTTGACACGTGCTATGCCAACAATTGCTGAATAAACACGTGCCGTCCGATACGGACTGTACCGACCGACACCGAAAACCATAGCTTTGAGCGACTATATATATCTCCTAGATGTAACAATGTGTGTGTGTATATATATATATATATATATATATCCTAGATGTAACGATTTCCGTGCTCATACAGCGCTCAGTAGCAATTGCTCGTCGATTATTACGCAAGTTCCCTTACTGGCAAAAATGTAGCACTTCATAACCAACTAATTATGGTTCATAAATACCAAACCGGAGAAATTATTAATACTGTTAGCTAGCAAAGCAGTGGCTGTCTTTGAGTTGGCCGGACCTGGAACCATCTTCAGCAGCACAACGCGACCAACACGTATAGTGCTACATTTATCATATTATATTACATTTATGGGGCATGCTATTACATTCATCATATCAATTCTTTTTACATTATTGTGAAAAAACCTCTACCCATAACTCATCTACTTGTATACAATTATCGTAACAATAAATTCATAAATAACACCGCTCCATATTTAACCAACATACCTTTACCATATTATCTTTATAAAAATAAAATTATTACCATTTCGATACTTTTCTCCTCTAATCGCTCCAATTTAAAAGAGAAATAAATTTTATAGATCCAAAAAAATCTTTCCTTAAAATTTTTCTTTTCCTCTACTTTTCATCATTAACCAAACAACAAATTTTATTTTAAAATCTCACATTCCTTCCCTCCCAAATCCGTCCCTCTTTTACCCCAATCCAAGCAATGCTGAGGGACTAGAATGAAAATAAGCCGAATTGGAATTTAAGTACCACTAATTTTAACTTGGCTTCATTTAATTGGAATTTAAGTACCACTAATTTTAACTTGGCTTCATTTAACTCGAGATCGATCAACTTCTAATGCTAAGGTCAAACTCAACTCGAAAAACCTTAAGTTCAAACTCGGCTCGATTATATCAACTGAATCGAATTTGAGTTGAATATAAAAACTCAATTATATAAATTAGACTAATTTCAAATTGAACTTAAACTTACTTAAGTATTTTTATTGTAGAAAATATTTGAATAAAATAAATAAAACTCGTGACCCTAAAGAAACAAATAACACAATATTCTAACACGATTCGATTAATTACTCGAACATAAATCCATACTCGAACTCGAGCTTAACAATACTCAAACTCAAGCTTAAACAAAATTAAGTCTGAAATACTGGTGAACAGCTCGATTCATTTTCATCCCTAAAAGGGACCATCCAACACGAATCTCGAAGCAGTAAGATCCGCAAGCGATGAAAAATATCAGACGACAAATTAAACAACGACTTATGGAATGAAAACAAACCAATCCCACAAGTGTTTGAACGGTTAGCCAAACCGGGCCCCAACAGTAATATGATTAAACATAGTACAAGTCGACAAATTTTGACCCAAACGTCAATTACCAGCAACTTCTCGTCCCCCTCGGCGGCTCCGACGGACCACGGCGGCCACTCCCTCCACTACCACCGCTGCCGACGTCGTTTCTGATCATCTCATCGAACATTCTCTGAAGATCGTCAAAACTATCTGGCTTCTGTTAATTAATAGCACAATAATTAGCAAAATTAGTTCTGCATTAATACGATGCATTGTTCTAAATCATATATATAAATAATTATATTAAAAAATTTAATTTAGTTTATATATAAAGTTTAATTTAATTTAATTTAATTTAATTTAGTTTAGATCATTCAAAACGTTAACTATATATATAATTAAAAATTTTATATATAAAGTTAAAAATTAATAATATCAGCATATAATATAATGTAGTTATTTTTTATACTACATTTATATCATTTTTATAAAATTATTTATTTTGATTAAATATTTATTTATTATATTAGATTTCTATATTTTTTAAAAAATTTATAAATTTTATTTAATTAATATAAATATCATATAATTTATTAGAATAAAACTAAATATCATCGGATACATCAAAAATTATTTTAAATACCACATAATAAAATTTCATAGCAAAATATCCAATTTTATCTATATGTATATAGATTATAACGGTACTCTTGAGATAAGAAAAAAACCAAAGGTTCACCGCTTACCTCTGGTGTAGACCAGTCCATCATAGACAGCATCTCTTGCATGAAGTCCGTGAAATCCTGGCCGTCCAACAAAAAACCGATCTTAGCAGATTTGGTAATCATATAACCAAGTTTTTTGACTTTTGTTTTCTTAACTTACCTGATCGTCGTCGTTGGGGTCGTAGATCCCAGCGTCGTACATCGTGCGTTTGCAGTTGTCCGACAGAACTGAAACCACATTTAATACAAAACCCGTCAAATCTCACGGCGTAAAATATCGAAATAAGAGCGAGCAGCATCTCCGTCGGTCTTACCGGAGTACGCCTCCTGGATTTTCTGGAACCGGCGCTTGGCTTCCCCCGCCGCCGTCGGATTACTCGCCCACCTATCCGGATGCCATTTCTGCAATTGTCATACGGGATCTCTTCATAATCATACAACATAATCACAGCGAAATCAGGGAGAGAAAAGGAGGAACGTTCATAGATACCAGAGCGAGTTTTCTGTAAGCGGCGCGGATATCGGCGGAGGAAGCGGTTTTGCGGATCCCCAGGCGGGAGTAGTAGCAGGAGACGTCGGAGGCGGGGTCGCTAGACGCCATAGCCGCCGCCGCGCCGCCGCCGTCACAGGTCTCGTACTTAGTATTTTACTTCTTCCCCGCTACAGAGACGGAGGAGGGGGCCGTCTCCGAAGGGGGTGAGAAGAGGGGATTTGTAGCCTTGGAGAATATCAACGATTAATCACCGTCAATAGACGGAAGTCTGATAAAAATATCTTTGGTGTAGCTTCCCCCGAGGGGGAAGTTTCCAGACTCTCCCCCTTCTACCAGCCTCAGATATTTTTTCCGCCGATTTTAGTTTACCACCAACCTATAACTTATTTACTGAACTGCCCCTCCCACGTGGTTTGTAACTTGTAAGATTAGTAAGATCATCTCCGCCGTTTGGGAAGTTGCTGATTATCTTAATATAAACATGTGATTCCTTGACCAAGAAAAAGGATATAAACATGTTATTATTTACGCATGGAATATCCAGCTTCTTTTAAAAATTAGAGGTGAAAACGGTATCCAGTTGTTCTCTGCTTTAATTTGATAATTCTATAATTAAGAAAGAAGTTTATCCTGTTCTACAATTATGTAACCTCTTCCCAACTTCGGATGCCGTCTTTTGTGACAAACAAATAGCAGATTGATAGAAAACATGGAATATAATGCAGAGAAATTAAAGTTTGGGAGAGTTTGTTAATTTGCAAGCATGCAAAAGAGTGGCTTTTGTTTGACGTCGGAAAGAGATGTTGGCGACGGACTGGGAGCGCTGGAGGGTCTACATGACTTATATTTAAAATAGCGATCCGGTGTCAACACGACAATCTGCTTGTGTCCGGTGCCACGATGGCTGAAGTCGCAAATCACAATGCAATATTTGTTTGTGGCACCACGTAGAGGTAGTTTACGACGGTGGCACCAAAACACCATTCAAAATGACTATTCAATTTTATTCTTGTATAAAGACTTGACTTTAAATTTATAAATATTAAGTAAAATAGTATTAAATTTAAAAATCAAGAGAAATATCTAACACATGTATCCTTTCTCGCCTGTTAAGTTAGTGATAATATGATGTCATCAATAACCAACTGTTTTTTAGGATACTCGATATAGTTGGAGCTAAATTTTGTCGGCAACTGTTCTAATCTAAGAAATCCGGGGATAAGAAAAAGGTTGAGGTTGAGATAAGAATTGTATCGTTAAGTGTGCTTACTTGTATATTCAGAGAAGATTTGGAAAAATTTTCTTTCAAATTAGTCATTGTTTTAAAAGCTTTCGGTGTGATATTTGATAATGAGTTAGATTTTTTGAGTATTTGATTTGAAATTAGCTTTTGAAATTCTTAATTTATTGTGATTTTTTGAGTTTTTTTTAATTTTATTTAACAACTATTTTTCCAGGGTTGACAAATATCCTTAATTTTTTTCTTTGTGTCACCGGGAATCATGGCGTGACAGGCAAGGTCACGTGCAAACTCTATTAGATGTTTTTCACGAGTCAGTTTAATATATTTGTTCCCAAACAAGCATCAATACACTTAACTGATCACCATATCAATTGAGTCTACGATCAGAAATATTCGAGATTGGGTGTATAAGATAGTAGGCTTCATTTTTTTAATCCACATTCAACCCGGTCTATTACTCGAATCCATAGAGTTTATCATATTTATGTAGTGCTACACATATATCAAACACGAAAACATGTCATTACATATAAAACTTTTATAAAAAAAAAAAGAATAAAATCGATCCATTAACCAACTCATTGGCTTAAATCTTTCAGCAAATCCATTGGCTTGCATGACATATTTCCTTCATATTGACCATGACATATTTCTTTCATATTGATGCTTGAATCGATCAGCCAATCCATTAGCTTCTAGGGTATATTTCTGTCAAGAAGGTCCTTCAACTGACAGTCTCCCTCCATCACCGCATATGTTGTTATTCTGTATTTCTTTCTCTTCGTCTTTTCTCAGCTGATTGGTGATCATCTCCTTGTATACCCCCACAACTCCAACGGCCAGCGGCCGAATAGACGAAGGAGAGTCGAATAATAACTCAAAACTTTGAGGCGCTTAGTGCAGACGAAGGTTGGTGCCGCAACCTCTCCCCACCTTGGGATGCCTGTCTTTTGTGACAAACAAAAAGCATATCGATAGAAAACATCATAATTTTTGGTGTCGGGCGACACGGCACGAACTAGCACCGCAACTGTCCAAAAATTTTATATTTATATTTTTTAATTATTTTGTTTTTATTTTTTTTAAAAAAATAATAAATAAATATATATCAGCATAATGGTACGTGTCGGGATCTGAGTTTACCGAAATTCGCTCGACTCGGCACAGAAAATCTTGGAAAACATGGAATACAGAGAAATTAAAAGTTTGGGAGAGTTTGTTAATTTGCACAGTGCATATGCAACAAGAGCGGCCTTTTGTTTGTCATCAGAAAGAGGATGTCAGAGCTTTGACATCAGAAAGAGATGTTGGTGACGGACTGGGAGGCGCTGGAGGGTCTACAAGAGCATCATCATCCCAGCAACATCTTCTTTGCCATCAACTTAGAACCGTTCGATTGAATCGTTTCAAGCCATTGGATCATGAATGATTCTCTTCTGTATCCATTTTTTTGTAGTGGTAGTTAGGAGTGTTCTTAGTCGATGTTAGTTGAGATTTGAGACACAATTTAGTTTCTACTAATATCATTGTTAAGGTACAATTTTAGTTTTCTACATTCATTGGATAACGAACAAGGAAACAGAACAAATTGTTATGTTCATCGATTAATTGAGTAATATCATACATCTAATATTCTATGTAGTTGGGCTAAAGTTTTCGGGCTTAGTCTATAAAAGAGCTAGTTTGGAATAATTCTATATCAAGAATTGATAAAGGATTGAGATGTTTATAAAGAATTACCTCTAGAAGATTATTAACCAGATTCATAGCAAAATCTAGCTGTAAGTGTGAGAGTCTAGTAAAGATCTAGATCTTACATCGTTGAAGAAGCGACTAGGAGAGCTCTTATTTGTACATGGGACGATAGGGACGTCGCATATATGATGTGGAAAGATTGTAATATCGTACTTAGTTGGACTAATTAAAGTACACGGGCTTAGCCAATGAAAGAGCCAGATAAGTTATAGTTTGAGATAATCCCACATCAAGAGTTGATGAGAGATGAGATGTTTATAAAGCATCAGCTCCAAAAGATCATTAACCGAATCCATCATTTTCAGGAGCTCGGTCAGTGAGGGGAGCGAAGTTGATGGAGCTACTAGGACGTTACAATGCATATGAGTAGAATAATATTCATTTTTTTTTTTGTTATTTTATATCTATTAGCTATAGAAAAAAGTTGATTTATCCAAATGCTCTTAAAAGTACCACTTAGATTATATAATCAGCTACATCTTAGAATAATTAGCTAGATAAAAATAGCAGCTATACAAAACTAGGTAAAAGTGTAAGTTACCAAATGTTGCCAAACAAATTCTAAATTGTGTGCTTAATTTTTGGTGATTTAAAAAAAAAAAATGTTGATAACTTTAATTAATCAGTTAATTTCAGTCTGTCAAATAAAGAGGATATCAACATAAAAAAAAAACTTCCAGCCTCCTGGGAATTATATTGGGACATCAAGGGGCCTCCAGTAATTTTCCCTAAAAAGAGCAAGTAAAAGCTAACAAAAAATAATCTCAAAAAACGTAGCAATAATAACGGCACCTTTTGGCGGATAATCTTTTTACTTAGATTAATTATATATTAGTCCAATCTTTTTAAAAAATTTATATATCAAGTTTCTAAAAATAAAAAGATATGCTAGTGTCGCCGTACATGCATATTATATTAATACATTTTTTATTTTTACAATGAGAGATATTTGGATTAAGGTTCAAAAAACCTCAACATACTGTATCAAATTCACTTGTCAAAAAATTTTACACTTAGTTCTAAAAATTTTATACTTAAGCTCTTTAAAGATGATATAAAAAATTTATTAAGATAGTTATGAACTATCAAGACGGTGTTCTAATATTATTTTTTAATTGAATATATCAAAAGTTTACATTAAGATATTAAAAGTTAATATCAAAATATTATAATATTAAAATATCGAAAGTGTCAAAAATTTATTAAAATGTATAATAATCTAATACAACGTGTCTAAAAACTAGAATATAAAAAACAATTTTGAAATATTAAAAACAATATAAAAAATTGTAATACGATTATTCATTTAAAGAATTAAGATAAATTTAAGGGTTAATTCCATTTCAGCCCCCTTTTTTTCTATTTTGCTAATTCAGTCCCTGAAAACGCATTTTTAGGGGCTGATTTGGTATAAAATCAGCCCCTGAAAATGTGTTTTCAGGGACTGAATTGGCCGACCCCTGAAAAGGGGGGCCTGAAATGACATTTGCCATAAATTTAACAAAAAAGGAGGCTAATATGTAACAACCTCCTACTTCTTTTATCTTAAAATAGTAATATATTAGCACGATCTGGACTGCCATTGGATATCAAAAATTTAAAATAAAAAAAAAATAATAAAAACTCCTACCTCCTTTCACGAGCCATTACGTGCCGACCGAATAATGAAACACAAAATCTCTGAAACTGCACGAACTCGACGGACCACCTTTCTCGCGCCACACGAGCCCAACAGCGCACAGGTCAGGAAATCGTACAACACGATAATTATGGATCTCACCTCCTCGTAGAACTTCCCGTACGACGAGATTCGAGCAACGTTGCTGTCTGTCTGTCACTCTTATCTTTCAAGCTCGGGACCCGCTCCTCCAGCGAACACAGCGATAAACAACAAATTAGTATTTAATTCTGTCAAAAAAGAATAGAATAGTGATGATAGGAAAAAGAAAGTAATACAATACAGCGCATACATATGGCATGAGTTTATGTGTTTGAGCAAATTTTTAACGGATAATTTTAAATCACCTCCTATTTTGAAATTGGGTCCATATCAGCCCTTTTTCAGGGGCTGATTTTGAAAAAAATCAGCCTTGAGGGCTGATATGGCAATTTCGAAATTACGGGGCTGATTTAAAATTACCCCAATTTTTAAAGAGGTACAACCATTAGGGGTTGTCCATATTAGACATATTTTTTAGTTAGATTTTACCTACCAGATATACCCATCTATATATATATCACTTTCAAATAATTTTTAATAACTATTAAATCAGTTAAAAATATATTTTTAAGAAATGTTATATTTTATATATTTGATTTATTATAATATTTTTTAATATCTTTTGACTGCATAAAATGATATAAGTACTATTGTTAAGTTAAATGCTCTAATTTTTTTTTTTTTAAAAAGTAAGAGTAAATTTATTTTTTATTAGAAGCATACATAAATACATATTTTAAATTGAAAGAATATAAAATTTAATTTAATTTAAAATTTAAAAATAAAAAAAATAAAATAAACAACTAACACCACAGCTCACAAATGCATCAGCTCATAAAAGTAGAATTTCGATTCAGACATGCGGATGGGTCCGCCAGCAATGACAACAACAATTTATCCAGTATTGGCTTATTGAAACAGCCTCCGAATAATGGAAGGCGGTTGGCAACTTCTATTTGATTTCTAGCATGTCATTAATGCACCTAACTTCCCCCATCAACCTCATACATATACATATATCACATTATATATTATTATTATTATTATTATTATTATATTTTCCATTTATTTCCCACAATTTCTTAATCCTCCTGTACAAACTTGTAAATTACTTTTTCTTAGGGGCTGTTTACTTCGCTTAGAACTCAGCGAACTCACGGAACTGGAAAGTGGGAACTCAGTTGCGCTGTTTACTTGGACGTGCGAACTCGCGGAACTCAGTTTTGGGTTCCGCGAGTATTTAAACAAATCAGATCCGCCAAAGGCTGCGAAGTGGCGGATCTGATTTGTTTGTTGCTTCTCCGCGAGTCGTCTCGCGAACTCGTGACCCCCTGTCTACTGTAGCTTGTGAGAAATTTTCGATCGCCGATCTCGCGTCGATCTGCCGCCTCTATCCCCGTCGATAATCGACGCTGGCGAGTACGACGGCGACAACGACAGCGACGGCGACCGTTATTCCCTCCTCTACTCGCGGAGATCAATTTGTCCCGTAAACCCTAACCCCTTTCGCGGTTGATAATCTACGGCGGCGAGGTCGAAGGCGTTGTTTGTTCGGAGTGGCCAATTATCTCGGTACCTCCTCATCGATCATCTCTCCATAAATCCTATTTTTTTCGGGTGAGATCTGTGCTAGATCAAGGTAAAAATGATAATTTCGTTGTATATTTTGTTTGCTGGCTGATAATTTCTTGGATTTGGAGTGATTTTATAAATGCTGGCTGTGAGTGATTGATATCTGCTGGAGCAGAGTATATATGCTGGTTTGTGAGTATTTTTATGTTGGCTGAGGATTACTGGCTGCTAGCTGTGAGTAGCTTTATACTAACTGTGGACTGGTTTGTGCTGGCTGTGAGTTTGTTATATCTACTGGCTGTGAGTATTTCTGCTGGCTGTGCATATTTTATACCTGCTGGCTGTGATATATCTGCTGGCTCTGAGTATTTTATATTTGCTGGCTATGAGTATATCTGATGGCTGTGAGTTTATATGCTGACTCGTGAGTATTTTATTGCTGCTGGCTGTGAGTATTTTCTGCTGGTTGTGAGTATATCTGATGGCTTGGGAGTAATTTATAGCTGCTGGCTGTGAGTATTTTAAATTTGCTGGCTGTGGGTATATATGCTGGCTTGTGAGTATTTTTATGCTGGCTGTGAGTATATATACTGGCTTGAGAATATTTTATTGCTGCTGGCTGTGAGTATTTTAAATTTGCTGGCTGTGAGTATATATGCTGGCTATGAGTATGTATACTGGCTCTGAGTATTTTATATTTGCTGGCAATGAGTATATCTGATGGCTGTGAGTTTATATGCTGACTTGTGAGTATTTTCTGCTGGCTGTGAGTACATATGCTAGCTGTGAGTATGTATACTGGCTTGTGATTATAAAATTATATAAAATATGAAAAAATATAATATAATATATTTTATTTTATTTTATTACTATATAATCTAAATAAAATAAAAGAAAATATATAGTATTATATCATTATAATATAATATATTTTTATAATATAATATATTATAATATAATATATCTTATCATAACATAATCTAATATAATGTATAATTTAATATAATTCTAATATAGTATAATATAATATCATATTTAAATATTTAAAATTTATTATCCTTACAATTCACTTCACTTTCAACGTCAAGTAGACAATGAAACTGTCTTCCAGCTTCATTTCTAATTCCAAGTAAACAAAGAAACTGTCTTCCAGCTCCCACTTCACAATCCCAAGTAAACAGAGAAATTCAAAACATCACTTCTCAGCCACTTCTTAGTTCTCACAATTCACTGACTTCTCACTTCTCAGACTTTCATCTGAAATAAACAGCCTCTTAATGTAACACATTAAAAACATATTGGCATGCCATAAAATTACGACATCGTCAAAAAATCGGACGGCCTTTCATCCCTATTAACTAGGGGTGTGCAACCGGTCCGGACCGGACCAAACCGGACCGGTCCGGACCGGACCAAACCGGACCGGTCCGGACCGGACCGGAGACCGAATCAAGAGGAGGAGATGGACCGCGGACCGGACCGGAATAGGACCGGTCCGGTCCGGACCGGACCGCGGAAAAGCTAGACCGAACCGGACCGGACCGGTTTGGACCGGTTTGGACCGGTCCGCAGGTTCAAAACTCCGTTGTGCTCCTGTGCAAAGCCTCTGTTTTGAGTTCATCAAGCCCAAATAGCTTCTGGGCTTTTGAGAATTCAAATAGGTTCAAAGTTTCTGGGCTTTTGAGCTCATCAAGCCCAAATAGCTTCTGAGCTTCACTGCTTTCACATTATAGATTCCGGTCCTCGGTCCGGTCCACGGTTTTTCCGGTCCTGGACCGGACCGGACCGAGGACCGAATAGCATGCAGATCGGGACCGTGACCCGGACCGAATTGCTACCGGTCCGGACCGGACCGGACCGAACTCACCAGTCCGGTCCGGTTTTTCGGTCCGGACCGGTATATGCACACCCCTACTATTAACTGGAAAAAGAAGAATTATGAATAGATCAGCAAATAGCGTTGGCAAGCGCAGAACTCCATGATGGGACGCTCGGCTTCTGACTTATCATGTTGCATTTAATGCATTTTTTTAATTTAAGTAGAAGGAAACATAAATACAACTATACAAGTACATGTACACGTAAATATATGGGCAATATAGTACGTCCAATTCAAATGAGCCGAAGCTCACGAATTGACTTATGACATAATTAGCCGAGTGTTAGTTTGGAATAATTCAATCAGTTCGACGAAAGATTGCATATGCTTGTAAAATATTGGTCTTAAGATACCATTAATTGGATTCATCTTTGTTTTGTAGAGGTATGATCAATGGAGCAGTCGAATGTTGGTGACTGGTGAGGCCTCGATCAAATGTTGAGTTTGCGAAGTTAAAAAATAGAATCAATGCAAACCTAGCTGAAAGTGTAAAGATCTAGTAGAAATATGGGTTAATGTCTCTCCAGCCCCTGCTTTACAAATCTCTAACGATTCAGCCCCTGGTTACTGTTTATGTCCATCTCTCGTAAAATGTGCATTTTCGTTTTGACCATTATATTATTATTTTTTTGAAAAACTTTCAACATAAAAGTTGTAGATTTTGACGAGATCTACAACTTTCATGTTGGAAGTTTTTCTAAAAAATATTTCTAAATAGGTGTTTTGAAGTTCCAAAGCTTAACGGATTTTGACGTGACATTTCAGAACCCGTTAAACTTCCGACCTCCAAAACATCTATTTAGAAGTATTTTTTGGAAAAACTTTCAACATAAAAATTGTAGATCTCGTCAAAACCTACAACTTTCATGTTGAAAATTTTTTCAAAAAATTGACCGAAACCGAAGTATTAGGTTGCCTCGTTTTTTGAGCACCCGCGGATCGGATAGCGGGGGCTGAATCGGAATCGGCAGGCCCCTTCATTGCCCCTAGAAATATAGATCTCACATCACAAATGGACGAAGGGACAACACTGTTAAGATCATGCGTGAATCATCATATCTATCTCTGGTTAACTTAACGCCATAAATATTTGGCATTGGGAGACGGAGCAGCACAGGCACCCGCATTCCAAGCGTCCAGTCATTACTTAGCCTTAGCATCCGCAAGATTTCAACTAAATACTACTGTTCCGCGCCCGTGGGTCGAGCGATGGGGCAGGCGGCTCAGAAACTACTCGTTCCAGGTTCGAATTCCCACAGACGCTATGTCTGCGGGCGTGTGTTGGATGATTTTTTTTCGCTGTATCTCGTAAAAAATAAAATAGATCATGTTTGAGATCCATTCGCGGGCGAGTACAATGATCTGTCCTATCCCTAAGAATAGATTTCTTCAATTGGTGAAACAGATATCGGTGCTATCCGTGAGTTTACCTATTACGACGGTCACTCGAAGAGGACTGGTTACGGACATAATTTTTTCTACACTAATCTAAAAAAAAAAAATTTTGGCAAATCGGGCCCCCCCCTTAATTGGTTATTGGCGAACAGTGCCCCCCTAATTAATTTTGGCCAAATCGCGTCCATTTACGTTAAAAAATGACGAAAATATCCTTATTTTAGTTTTTCGCGCATAACTTTTTGTATAGTACTCCAAATGAGATGACATCGGTCCCATTTGAAAGATATTTGAATTATCTTTCAAATGGGACCGATTTTACTGCATTTAGAGCTCTCTACGAGAAGTTATGGCAAAAATACCGAATCAGCATCAAGCTGCTACGGTATTTGACGGCGTTTCGGTATTTTTAGTATAACTTTTCGTATATAGCTCCAAATGAGATGAAACTAGTCCCATTTGAAAGAGAACTCAAAGAGCTTTCCAACAAGTATAAAATCAAAACTAGTACATTCCGGCGAACGCCTGCGAACACCCGGGAACACCTGCGAACACCCGAGAACACCCGCGAACACCCGCGAACATTTGCGAACACTTTTCTACATAACTTTTTGTAGATAACTCCAAATGAGATGAAACTAGTCCCATTTGAAAAATAACTCAAATAGCTTTCCAACAAGTATAAAATTAACAATAGGACATATCGGCGAACACCTGCGAACACCTACGAACACATGCGAACACCTGCGAACACCGCGAACACCTGCGAACACTTAGGAACACGTTTTTACATAACTTTTTGTATAGAACTCCAAATGAGATGAAATTAGTCCCATTTAAAAGATATTTGAGTCCTCTTTCATAACTTTTTGTAGAGAACTCCAAATGATATGAAATTAGTCTTGTTTGAAAGATATTGAAGTTCTCTTTCAAATGGTACTAGTATCACAGCATTTGGAGATACGTACGAGAAGTTATGTAAAAAATACCGAATCTATGTTAAGCTGCTACGGTATTTGACAGCATCTCGGTATTGTTTATATAACTTTTAGTAGAGAGCTCCAAATGAGATGAAACTAGTCCCATTTGAAAGATAACTCAAAGAACTTTCTAACAAGTATAAAATCAATATTAGGACATTCCGGCGAACGCCTGCGAACACCTGCGAACACCCGCGAACACTTGCGAACGCTTTTCTACATAACGTTTTGTATAGAACTCCAAATGAGATGAAATTAGTCTTGTTTGAAAGATATTGAAGTTCTCCTTCCAATGGTACTTGTATCACAGTATTTGGTGATACGTACGAGAAGTTATGTCAAACATACCGAATCTATGTTAAGCTGCTACGGTATTTGACAGTATCTCGGTATTGTTTGTATAACTTTTAGTAGAGAGCTCCAAATGAGATGAAACTAGTCCCATTTGAAAGATAACTCAAATAGATTTCTAATAAGCATAAAATCAATACTAGGACATTCCGGCGAACGCCTGCGAACACCTGCGAAAGCCTGCGAACACCTGGGAACATCCGCGAACACCTGCAAACGCTTTTCTTCATAACTTTTAGTACATATCTCCAAATATAGTGAAAATAGCACCATTAGAAGGACTCAAATATCTTTTAAATGGGACTAATTTCATCTTATTTGGAGTTCTATACAAAACGTTATGTAGAAAAGTGTTCCCAAATGTTCGCAGGTGTTCGCGGTGTTCGCAGGTGTTCGTAGGTGTTCGCAGGTGTTCGCCGATATGTCCTATTGTTAATTTTATATTTGTTGGAAAGCTATTTGAGTTATCTTTCAAATGGGACTAGTTTCATCTCATTTGGAGTTATCTACAAAAAGTTATGTAGAAAAGTGTTCGCAAGTGTTCGCGGGTGTTCGCGGGTGTTCTCGGGTGTTCGCAGGTGTTCGCGGGTGTTTGCAGCCGGAATGTCCTAGTTTTGATTTTATACTTGTTGGAAATCTCTTTGAGTTCTCTTTCAAATGGGACTAGTTTCATCTCATTTGGAGCTATATACGAAAAGTTATACTAAAAATACCGAAACGCCGTCAAATACCTTAGCAGCTTGATGCTGATTCGGTATTTTTGCCATAACTTCTCGTACAAAGCTCTAAATGCAGTGAAATCGGTCACATTTGAAAGATAATTCAAATATCTTTCAAACGGGACCGATTTCATCTCATTTGGAGTACTATACAAAAAGTTATGCTCGAAAAACTAAGATAAGGGTATTTTGGTCATTTTTCAACGTAAAGGGGCGCGATTTGGGCAAAATTAATTAGGGGGGCGCTGTTCGCCAATAACCAATTAAGGGGGAGCCCGATTTGCCAAAATTGCCAAAAAAAAACTAAATACTATTGCACCAAAAAATTCATCCATAAGCTAAAAAATTATCTAAAAATTATATGAATCCTATTATAATGATCACTTTCCTTGGTGGTATGTACGATATTCGCAAATTTACCGGTAATATAAATCCACTAAATGAACAGTCAGGACCTTCTCTATTTAATCTGAAAAATAAAAAAATAAAAACTTCACCCGACTAAACATCACTTTAAATGGCCCCAGTTCCATTAATAATTCATTAACTCATTCCTTCATAAAGAGATGGTCGAAAACTGACCGGCGCCATTGTGACCGCATATGAGATAAGCACTGGCATCAAAACATATGAGAGAGAGAGAGAGAGAGAGAGAGAGAGAGAGAGAGAGAGAGAGAGCTAATAGTGAAGGCAGGATAAGAGCAATGGCGGGCGTGCTATCCAAGGGCCGCAGCGGTCTCAAGTTCTACTGGCGGCGCTACCAAAAGCTCGATGGCTCATCATCCTCCCGCTACCGCCGCGTCCACCGCGCCGAGCTCGGCGACGGTCGCCGCCCGTTCTGGCGCCGCCGAATCAGGATCAAAATCCGCCCTCGGCTCCGCCTTTTCCGGCGGTTCTCCATCAAGAGAATCCTCGCTAAGATCCGCGACGCTTACGTCAACATGATGCTGGGATTAGCGAGCTCCAATGCGATCAATGCCTACGGCTACGGCTACGGCTTCGGCGCTGGTGACGCTGCGGAGGCGGCGTTCGGGAGGCTCCCCCGGAAGGAATACGACGAGAAGATGATCGTCGAGATCTACAAGTCTATCATTGCTCAGGGACAAATGTTCGCCACCGGTGGCGCTGGCGTTGTTGCCGCGCCGCCCTCCGCATCTCAGATTGCCGTCAGAAGGTAGCTCTATCGCTTCCTGCTGGACTTTCTTGGACTTGTTTTGTATTTCGATCGGTTTTATTTTCGTTAAGGATATATGTACATTATTTTCAGAATAATGAAAAATTATTGAATATACTGCTTTCATTAGCTCTTATTATTATTTTTTTCTCCTAGCCTGCTCTCCATGATCTTTCTACTCATCGTTGTACCTGTAATTAACTCTACGCTAATATATATATATATATATATATATTAATATATGTTTTTTGAAATCATTTGCTATGAAATAGGTAAGAAAGGTTGCTATGCTACTAACATGATTTAGAGGCTCATCACTGTGGTCTGTTGGACGATGCGTCCTTATTTTCGAATGTTACTAGTACGATATAAATTTGCATAGTATCATTTGCACTGTTGACACGTCCTAAAATATGAATTTACCGAAATTCTTCTCTGTTCATCGCCGAAAATCTTGGTTGTTAGTCTCTAAAATATTAATTAAAATTGGATTATTTGCTCAGCAAGGATTTTTTTGTTTAAGATTGGGATTCCTTATCTTGGTAACAAATTTCTACTCATGATAAACAATGATTTGTGGGATACCGACATATTATATGTCATTTTTCACATCCGAGATATATATATTTAAAAAAAAAGTTTTTTAAAAAAATTAAATATATAGATTAAATCAAGATTTTTTTTTAATTTTTTTAAAAAAGTTTTTTACAGATATTTTGATTTTTTCAAATTTTAACGAGTTAGCGGATTAGTCTTTTAACCCGTTAAAATTTAACGTCTTAAAATATTTCTTTAAATTTTTTTTTAAAAATTAAATATTATGTAAAATCTTTTTTTAAAAGTCCAAATAGTTTTAAAATATATTTATATTGTAGTATAAAATATATGATATAAATTTTAAAATAATAATTTATTTTTTAAAACTTTTAAATTTATGGACTGATTTGAAAATTGGTTTTAAAATCAAGTACTCGTACACAATTATCCCAGAATTTGTTATTATTTGTTTGCATGTGATTTATTAATACTTTGTTTGCATGTGATTTCTAATAAATCCGGTTGTGTGGATGATTAGGAATCAGACATTAATTGATGTACACGTTTACCGTCGCTGATTGATTTGTTTCCCAATTGTGATATGGACGCGTTAGTATAAAAAAAGGGGTAATTCCAAATCAGCCCCCTAAGTTTGAAACTGTCAAATCAGCCCCTGAAAACGTATTTTCAGGGGCTGATTTGGACCCGATTTCAAAATAGGGGGCTGATATGGGATTTCCCGTATAAAAAATGTTGCCATTTCAGCCATCCGTTCTAATAAGCACAGATTTTAAAAAATTATATAAAATTTTATCTATTTATTTAATTTATTTTTAAATATTTTTTAAAAAAATTTTAAATTGTAAAATTATAATTTTTGATGAGACTTATAAATTTGTAGTTGACCATTTCTCAAAAAAATACCAAATATGATAAAAAAAGATAATTAAAATTTTAGATTATCTTTTTGGCATAATATTTGATATTTTTTTTAAAAAAGTTTAACTACAAACTTGTAAATCTTATCAAAATATACAATTTTGTAGTTTAAAATTTCTCCAAAAAATATCTAAAAATAGGTCAAATAAGCGGACGAAAATTTTATACGATTTTTCAAGATCCGTAAAGATTGCAACGGACGGCTGGAATTGGAAGGTTTTCCTACACCCTGATGCTAACACATCAAGGGAGCCGCGTCCATTGTGATCCACCTTCAAGTTTTTCACGAGCAACCGCATTAGATTTTTTTTTATAATCTGAGTTATATACTGCTGATATAGTATCAATTTAGCTTGCCACAAGTCCAAAAAAGTGACACTGATTAGTTCAGAAATGCCGTTAAGAATCTAAATTTAGTCCGAAGTTGTACTCCAGCCCGAGGTCGCGAATCGATTTCAGAGTAAGAACGATCAAGATTGATCACAAGATGACACATGGTGAGCTGTGATTGTTGATCGATGACCAATTAATCCGACTCTTCATCAAATTCGATTTCTCATACTTTTCTTACAAGGATAGACTTTCTTAATATACACGAGTGTCGATTATAAATACTGCCGATAACTGTCTGTGTAGAGGAATTTGTAGAGAAATGGTGACATTAGATCAAGCTATAAGACGTAATGGAGTGTTGAACGTCCCTTTTTTTCTATTCATAGTAAACTTTTTCTCGGTGGTTACGTATGTCCGTGATTTTATTTTGGTGCAAACTAGAAATTTTTAAGTAAAAATATTATATTTTTTATGGCTGTTTATGTTTTTTCTTAGCCAACCTCTATCTTCGTACATTTAGTACATCAGTTGAGCATAATGCTCGATCAATTGTGTATTAAAATATGTGTGGTATATAATTTTATATGTAGCATGTAGTTTTGATTATATCTAGACTAAAAATGATATTTCTAGAAATCTCTTTATGCAAGTTATTGACGGGTGCCTGGTGAGTTAATTAAAAAAGGAAAGGGCATTTTGCGGATATGTGTCCCTCTTAATCGATTTTTACGGATATATGTTCCTCTAATTTGGTTTGACAAATCTGTGCCCCTTTAGCGTATGAAATGACCAAAATATTTCCGTACTTTATTTTGATAAGCGTGCTCTATTTTCTCTCTCTTCTGCTTACAGTTTTCCGCCAAAAATTCAATTATCCTTCTCGTTTCTCTCTCCTACAGACCTCCCTTAATAAAATCGTAAAAAATCCAAAACAAAACCAAAAATTCTGAAAAAATCACATCTCATTCGGCAGCAAAAATAGATTATTTTAAATATTTTTTCTTAAATTTAGAGTATCTCTAAATATATTAAAAATATTTGAACATTTAAAAGTATTTTTAAGGCATCAGACGACGTTTTTTCCAGATTTTGACCGCGTCGAAGTTGCAGCAAACACTTATGTTTGAGGCAAAATACATCTCGAAATGACGTTTCCGAAAAGGTAAAGATCGTCCCAATCGGACCACCGAGCGCAAAGTTATGGCATTTTTTCGAGAATCTGAGGTGCCTCATACTTTGACAAAGATAGAAAAACGAGTGATATTGTAACCCTTCAAATCCTAATGAATTCGCTGCGTTGGTTTATGTGATCATCGTAGTTTTTTTCTTGTATTTCTCAAGAGCTTTCATGTAAAAAATATTATGATACTTCAAAATCTTATGATATAGCTCTCATTAAAAGTTGTCATATCGCAATATCTTAATCAATACTTAAATGCTTATGAGATAATTGCATATGACTTCAAAATTTCAAACATTTTATAAATGGATCTTCCATTTTAATAATTTATAAATTATTTTTTACTAATTTTTATATAAAAATTATTTTAACTACTATATAAAAAATTTTAGAAAAACTTTGAATGAAAAAATATATTGTTAGATGTGATTTAAAATTTTAATATTCAAAGTATTATAAAATTATTATTTATAAATTTTAATTATTTGTTATAAATTTAAATTTTAATATAGCTAACAAATATTTGAAATAATAATTATACACTATTTTACTTGAATGGTATAATTTTTTTTTTTGTTCAAATTTAAATGGTATAATTTCTATTTAGTTGTTACGTATTCATATAATTTAGTTTTAAATTATAGAGTATTCTATTATTTCAATTTATAGTTTCGTATTTAATATAGATTAAGAACTAGTTTGTGTGTGTGTATATATATATATATATTCATATATATTGTACGGACAAAATACTAGGATGAAATTTTGGACATAATACAAATCGCGGATTCGAATTCCACATACGACTATGAAATAAAAATAGATAACTCTAATGAGTTTTTAGTTTGGATTGCTAATGTGGTAGCTGGATAGAATGTCAGTACTTTACGCAGGACTCGAAGTGTATATCATATCGAAATTTTACTTTGAATGCAGCTCTGATCCAATACGAACTAAACAGATAGTTTGTAATTAAAAAATAATATCTCCAATAATTTGAAGGCGGGTGAATTAAAAATTTTTACCTCATTATCTCATAAAAAAAAAAATTCAAAGAAAAGCTTTTCATTAGTTTATTTTGGTTGGTAAGGGCGTTGAATTGGGTATATCGTGAAGATTATTAATAAAATAAACTTTGCTTAGTACAATTATGCAATAATTGTACTTAACAAACTGATTGATGACTGAATTGATCAATATATAAAAATAAAGGACCACTTGTATTTGTATATATCTGATAATTCAAAATTATCAAATTATATTTTGTATATCAAAATAATATTTTTTATATAATTGATTACATATAATAATAAAACTACAAAAATAAAGTTAACTGCTCTTATCTCTTTTTTTTTAAAAAAAATTAAGGATAGTTTTATTATTTCAAATAGTCAAAAAAAATATAAAATATTATTTTAAATTAGAAAAGTATAAATATAATTTTAAATTTATGGAAGTATAAAAATACAAATACTCCAAAAATAGATGATCCTTTGGATGATTGGATGTTGCAAAAGGAACCAGATGCAGATGATGTTCAATAGACTTCTTTGTAACAAATAAGTCTTTATTCCCCTTTCGAATTAACCATTGTTACTATAAAATGTAAAACTCTAAGTTTGGTTAAAATTTTAATTTTATAAAAATTATAAAAATAATTCTAACGGCGGTTGTGACTATTATAATATCCTACAAGAGCTAGATGAGTACTGTTTTAGGTTTAATTCCATATGGCAAGACGATGAAAAGATTAAATAGTTTAAAATGTTTAAGATTCTAAGCAAATTTTAAATAAATACAATATTTTTCAGGGGCTTGGTAAGTGAATTATATGTCACTTGTTTTTGAATCCCTGCTCAGAGGTAGGTACAAATAGTCATTGCATATAGTATATGACAAAATTATTAAGTATCAGATAATATAATATCTTAATTGTCTTACATATTTCGCTCATAAATAAATTAAGGCTGATCATAAAATTGATAAACCCATTTTAAAAAAAATCAAGGTGGACAGAATATTCTCTATCTTGTATTTCTATTTTGTTCTTGGCATTTGTATTTGTTGATAATAAGAATTTACATTTAAAGGAAACCTCCCATGCATATTTTATTTTAATTCTTCCTATACAAAGAAAAACTCATTTAGAATATGATATCCCAATGATTAAAAACTCATTCAGTTGCATTGAGATATGCAATTTATGAAATATAAATTCTAATTTTCTTAAAGACAAAATACATCTCTAACAGTTTTAAATATGCCGTATAATATTTTTTTTTTTAATATTTATATCAATTGATTAAAGAATTTAAAGGTCATTAAACTGATATAAAATGCAGTGAAGCTAATTCTAAAAATAATTAAAGTATAATGGTTAATAAGAGTAATAGTTATTTATTGATAAATTTATTAACATATCTGTACATTGAAATCAAATAGGATATATTATATGCTGTGTAAATTGTAAAAAAAAAAAATCAACATTAATATAAAATTTTAGTGTTTTGAAAAAAAACGATTGTATATTTACATATTGTTTAAATGAAAACTGGATCTCCGACTATACTAAAAGTAACGGTTTTTTAAAGTTTTATAAAATAATATTTAATTTATTAAAATGAAATATGAGTGAAATTTAATTTCTCCCGGCGGCCGTGATGTTCAAGCGTAAGAACAGAGGTGGCAACGAGCATGGCCGCGGCCATGTCAACTTCATATGCTGCACAAATTGCTGCAAATGCTGCCAAATCTGTATACTAACTTTCCTAATTTGTTCTCTTTTTTTTTTTTTTTTTTTTTCCTCTTCATAATGATTTCCAGGTAACTCTCTGTTTATATGTGTGCCAAAGCCATATGCCACGATGTAGTATTTGTTGGAATGTGGCTTATTTTGCCACCTAATTGGTAAATCTCGTGTTAATTAAAGAATGAATTAAAATGTAATGGTGTGCATTGAAGGAAAGTAAAAAAATGTTCGTTTTGTGATTTTCAAAGGTTTGGAAGATGAAAGGTCTTTTTTAGAGTCGGTAGAAGTAAATTTGGAATGGTGGTAAAACTGGCAATCGTTTCTTCTATTTTATTAGATACATTATTTGGTATCTTAAAATTCTTTAATTAATATTTCTTTAAGGAGTCTTGACTATAAATAGATCTATTGGGGTTGTTCAAAAGGTATACGAAGACGATGGTTTGTAGACTAGGATTTTAGTCTATCGGAGATCGTGTAACGTCGGAGTGGGTCAGGTGTCTTTGTACTCTTAAAGAGACCGAACGTTGTTATATTATCGAGGTGAGATTGAAATTGGAGGAGGTGTGTGATCCTTATAATCTTTTCTCTGTTTAGTGAATTTCTCTCATGCTCCACAATAGTTTTTCTTCGATTTTGAAATTTTCTACGTAAATCCTTATCTTGGTTTTCTTTATATTTTACATTTTTCTGTGGATTTTGGTCCTGATTTTACAACAGTATTGCATTTATGGTGCCATTCACTCTCATGATGTGAGGTCAGAGCTAATATGTAATATACAACTGATAACCTCACTATTTTACATCATTTTTTAAATAATTTTATATATAATATATAGTAATTTTTCTTGCTATAAAACATATGATAAATAAAATAAAATATTTTAATAAAAATAATTGTTATTTATATAAAATTACAGTATATAAAAATAAAACTTTTAGTATTATATATATATATATATATATATATATAATTATATATAACAAATAATAATAATAAATAATCTGCAGCTATTTTAATTTCGGTTATCACAACGTTTTACTTCGATTTCGATTCTCATCAATAACGACAGCGGCACTCAACGCTCACGCACCATTACAACTGCCATTAAAGCTTAATAGGCGCGGGCGACCCCCAAATCTGTATTTTGTTAGGGTCGGGCTGGCTCGGCCGCTCAGCTACTCCCCTCGTCGGCCGTCTCCTCAGCCTTCTTCGCTCCCCAAGCTGTCGCCGCCATTTTGTTGGACTCCCTCGCCGCTTTTCCGCGCTCGTCGTCTGCTCCTCCGCTTCCTATTGCTGCTTGCTGGAGCTTCATCGCCTTCGACCCTCTGTTGGGGCTTCTTGCGCACCCTTTTTGTACCATAAGAGCGCTTCATTCTTCTTATTTTTACTCTTTTCAGTTGTCATAGTTATGAATTCTCTGATGTTTATTGTGCTGAAATGATTTGATTAGATTTTCTTGAAGTTGGTTTAGGGTTTTCTTGTGGCCGTTGTTTTTTATTTTTAATTATTTTATCTCTTTTTTGTGTTCATTAGCTGAAATTGTATATTGTGAAGTTGGTATAAGTTAATTGAGTATGTGTCATAAGTTTGTATTCAGTGGCGGAGCTAGAAATATTATCTAGTGGGGTCAATAATTTAAAAAAAATCTGATACCAAATTAAATTTCAATAGACTAGTATATTCACAAATAATACCTATTTATTAGTTATTATTATAATATTATGTAAGTTATATTTCTTAATAATCTTTATAAGTTGTATTTTCATTTCGTATATTTTAAAAATATATCAATATTATTTTTTAAGCTAATATTGTAATACACACATATATTTATTAGTATAACATATCAAATAATTAATTCTATATTAATGCATTAGTAGTATAATTTATATTTATATTAGTATCAAATTAACGAATTAATTATTTGTTTTTGTTTTTGCAATAACTATATATTTATTTAACCAATATAGTTATGACTAATTAAATATTATATTATATTATTTTTCTATGTATTGTAGTTATACATGTAAGAAAATACAACAATATGAATAATTATTTATGAATAATATATTATATAAATATTTTGGACAAATAAAAAAAATTTGATGAAATATTGATGAACTAACTATTCATATAAACATTAAAGTAGAGAAAATTATAATCAAATATACGTATATCTATATAAATTTAAAATAATTATCTTAACTAGTAGTAAAAATTGAATTACAACTATAGTTATAATTTTACTGACGTAACTTGAACTTGGCCTAATAATAGATATTTTAGCGAGATTTAAAAAAAAAACACACACACACACACACACACACATATATACTAAAATAACACACACGTGTGTATATATATATATATATATATATATATAATATATATATATATATATACTAAAATAACATATTAAAATATCTATTTATATATTAAAATTATTGCTCAGTTAAATTACTTTTATTGTACTATAAAAATTATTTATAAATAACGTACATAAACTTGAACGATTCGCATAAACGACTCAAATATCACATAAACTTTAAAGTGTTATATTTTATCAGATAAATTTAGATATGGAAGATATACCATGTAATTTTTCTTCAAATAATGTATAATATTCAATAACAAGTTTTACGATCGCACAATAATAAATAGTAACAATTCAATTTCAGTGGGCCTAACAAAAAGCACCAGAGCCCAATTATCTTTGAAGCTGCAATCCTCTATTTAAATCAACCTCCTCGCCTGTCTCAGCGACTCTCTCCCCTCTCCAGACCATTTTTTGCGGCCCAAATCTCCTCCTCCCCCGATTGGTCTGCCTCCGGCTTCCTATCCCGCCGGCGAGCGAGGTTTGTATCACCGCCTTTGGCGTCTTAGTTTCACAGCATTTGAGTGGGGGCAATTGACCCCACTGGCTACATCGTGGATCCGCCCATGTTTGTATTGGTCAGTGCAGTCTTGATTGCTGCATTTTGATTGTGGTATTGGTAATGAAGGGGTTTTGGTGGTCAAAGGTAAAAAGTGTTGTTTCTTTTTATTGGATTTCAAAATAGTTTTAGAGGTCGAAGTGATTGCTATTTGATGGGGCATGCATCTTCTACAAGTAAATACTTGTTTCGTCAAAAATGAAGAAGGTGCTTAGGTTGCTAGTGTTGATATTCATGCTGAAATCTGTATGTTGATTCTTCAGACTACTCGGCTACTAAACCATCCAAGTTTAGTTTGCTTGAATGTAAGAGGCATAATCGTTTTCCTGATGACAATGCATTGGTTAGTTAAAGATTAATATAAGGAAATTTCATGTCTTATGACTGCATTGCTGTTTTTCATGATGAATACATTAGAATAGAGTAAGTAACAAAGTGAGAGTAAAAGTACCATAAAAATCACTAAAAGTACCATAAAAATCACTCTTGATTATGACTTCCAACGATATTCTACACTCCACAAAGCCTCTAAGCAATTCATGTTCTGTCTTCAATTTTTGCAAAAGAAATTAATATTTTTGTCTACATTGGTCTGTCCATTCGACGTAATCGAACAACCACACTGCATCCTACAAAATTTCTTGCTGTTCAGAAATATCTCTTTCGACTTCCATGGTCTAGATCTATAATAACGAGGCTTAAGGTTTGGCTTTTACTTGAACAATGACGTGTAAAAATGAAGGCTATCCCAACTTTCTGAAAGAAAGGATCTACAATCCTGATTCTTTGAACTCTTAGACGTTTGTCACATACATATTATCTACACTCTTCTGGTGGTTCACCTCGTTATGTGAGCCTTTTTTTTCCCTTTTTGTAATTCCCCATTCTTCTTTAGCTTCTGGAGTGTACCTGTAGCATGCATCATATTCTTGTACCTTCTGTACTTGATGTTTGTTTGCCAAAGAAGATGCCACCTTTAGTGGTCTTGTTGCTAAACATACAAGTTAATTTCAACATTTTCTAGATGTTCTGGCTGTTAAAACTTCCTTGTTTTTCGGCCATTTCTATAAATATTCCTATTGGTAAGAAAAGTAAAACTCAGTAATATGAAAAATAAGCCAGCAACTAGAGAAACATCAATTCTTCCTAATTTAGAACAAAAACTATGATGGCTACAGTAGACTAAAGAAAAAGAGTCAGACCTTCAGCACCATATTCTTACAACAAAATAGATGAAGAATTTCTTTTTGCTTAATCGTAACTCTTATTTAGCTAATTGCGTAGGCCAGCAACAAAGTGGAGAACATTGGCAACAGAGGAGAGGAGAAGCTAAGGAGAAACAACAAAGAGGATAAGGTGGATAAGGTTAAGAGCAATTTGGGCGAGCTAAAGAGGTGAGATCTGGAACTCTAAATCTTCCCAATCTCCTTTCTTCATTCCGTCACTTTGCCCTTTCTGAATTGTCCTTACAACGCTTGAAAGGTGAAGGGAAAGTTGGCGATTGTTCGGATTCCAATGTTCGCCAAGGTAGCAGCATCCCTTCGCCTAGTTGTTGCAAAGGTGGTAAGCTTGTTGCCGCGCTCGAACTAATAGACAACACTTCTTCGGCTTATACAAAATAGCAACTAGTCAAGCCCCACACAGGAGACTTTCGTGTGAGCATGCCCTCTTCTTGATTGCTTCTTTGTAATAGGTGCTAGGAATCCATGGTGGATCTCGGAAGTTATTAATTTTCTCTTTTGGCCATCTATTGATTTTGGATCTTTTTGAGTAGATTAACAACATACTTGACAAATTTTAAAAATAAAAAACTTATTGTGCACGTAAACAAGAAGAATCACTATAAGAGGAGATAACAGTGACGTTCATCCAAATAGCATGAAAGCCAATTGGAGATTATACCTACAGATTGGAACTAGAGTAATCGAAATTGTAGAAGATTTAACAACTATAAGTGTAGCACCCTTCCTAGAGGGTAATGCAAAATAGGAGGAGTAAACTAAATACCGATTACCATAACTTCAACCCGAACTCGAAATGTCACAAAGGAATGAATCCAAAAAAGTTATAAAATAAAAAAAAATCACAGATCTTCTATTTTACAAGAGGAAAGAACCTGTCAATATTTCTTTTATAAAGAATACTGGAACTTGGAAATGCATACAACCACTACAGCTTTCATAGGTCGTGTTAATGAATTCAATGGAAACTACAAGAAAAACACAAAAGAGAAATAGAGGGCTGTAATGGTTTTAGTAACCACAACCGTAGCTAAACATTACTGAATACTTTGATCAACAAAGGACACAGAACCTCTGACCACTAAAGCTATATGGCAATCGTGCGTAAAAGCTGTACAAAACTACTCAAATTACAAACCTAAATATTAAAAACCATTCGAAAGAAAGTTCTGGAGATAATACCTTTGATAATGTTAAGAAAGTTGTGGATAATCCCTTCCATAATTTACTCTAAGCCAATCTCAGAATTTAAAAAAAAAAAAAAAAAAAAAAAAACTAAGAGTGATTAATCCCGTAACCACTCAGCGGCTGGTTATCTAATAAAGTTAGGGATAAATCTGCTTTGTGGCCAAAAGAGGAATGCCTCATGTGTTTGTAATGGACGTGTAGGCAAAAACATTTAGAACCTACGTCAAAGCTAATATAGAGAGTTACTCAAATATCAGCTTATAACATCTTAGATCTTGATATAGAATTGATTAAATCTAACTTTGTAAAAGTGAAATAAAAATCTAGATATTAATACATTAATTCTTTGTAGATTGATAAGTTTCTTTTGATACTCTAGATACATTTGGATGTGCTACCTATATTAGTATATTTCCATGATCGTAATGATACTGGCTTCGACATTATTTTCTGGATGCATGGTTATTAGAATTTGAACCAAATTCTTAAAGTAGAGGAGAGTACGAGGTTAGTAAAAGTACTTCCCTTGCACAATTTTGTAGAGATTTGTTTAGATGAAAAATTTTGATGGTATATACAGTTGTTTGTTACATATGTCTTCAGTAACTGTAAGTAGTACTCATTTTGGGTCAGCTATCATTAATCAAATACAATTACACTTGAGGTTGAGTTTGAATTGATTAAAGTTCGAAGAACGAATTGAATGTGTTGGGCTAGGAGTTTAGGCCATTGGACCATAATGGGCAGCTCGTGAGTGAGGGAGGGAAGTGGCCTGCCAACCTGTCACCTATCCTCACTCTCTAGTTTTTTTTTTTTTTTTTCCGGTGTGTCTCTTGATTCCCCCATCTATCGTCCTCACTCTTTAGATCTCCTTGTGTTTGTCATCTTTGCCTGTCTCCACTTGGCTGTTTGCGTCTCGTGCCATCTAAGCCGCTGCCTTTTACCGTCGGTCGTGTGTACAAGCACGTGATGAAGCTTAGTGACACCATTTCTAATCTTTAGTACAATTCTAACTCCAAATTTTCTTCCAAATAAGTGCTTCCTCTCACGTTGTTGATTCTTGAACCACCTTGCCGTTGGTTGCAGCATGTACTACTCCGAATAATCTTCAGTGATTTCATAATCAGCTCAAATTTTTTAAAAAAATCAAATTATGTTTAGATCTTCCAATCGATCCAGCTGTAAATTTTAGATTTTTTCGTGACCGAAAAAGTATTATGGATGAAGCTTGAGATTTGATCTATAATATATTTACATCAAAATAGTGGGAAAGAAAACTTAAATGCATAGCCAACCCTCTTCCACAAATTTAGGAATGACTCGTATCATTGAATGTATGCATGCGTGCATATCACACTTCGCTTACCCATAGCAAAAGCAACTTGTGATTTGATGAATATATGCATATCACACTTCGATGAAAATGTATGCATGTGTGCATATCACACTTCGCTTACCCATAGCAAAAACAACTTGTGATTTGATTCAATACCTATTATGAATTGGTGCAAGCCACGTTGTTAGTGTTTCTACATGCTTTTGTTTTGTACCTTTCTCACTTATTTTATTTGTTGAAGCCATTGACGTTAATTTGTCAGTGTTGTTCATGTTCCTCATTTTATAACCTTGATACATTTTCCGGTTCCTCATTTAGGTTCTTTTAAGTATTTGAGATAAGAAAGCTATGAATCACACAAAGGAACCTGAAAATGAAGTCCAATTTCAATGGGGCAAGAAAAGAGGAATTGGTGGCGTCAAGAAGGACGTTCAATTTTACGAGTCCTTCAAGTATGATGGTGTAGAATACGCTTTATATGATAATGTTTACCTTTACAAGAAAGGTGAATATGAACCATACATTGGGAAAATTTTGAAAATTTGGGAGCTCGCAGATCGTAAGAGAAAAGTGAAGATCTTGTGGTATTTTAAACCATTTGAGATTCAAAATTATCTGGGGGCTTACAGACCATCGGAAAAGGAAATTTTCTTGGCTTCCGGCGAAGGCGTCGGGCTTGCTAATATCAATCATTTGGTAAATGTCTAATCATGTACTTTTTTGTTAACTCGAATTTAGTTATCCTATTGTAGACATTTTAGTGCACATGTACATGTGCTAATATGTTAACTACTTTGAAGTTTTGCTTGTGTTTATCATGGTTTAAATGACATAGTTATCCTTTTCTATTTCGTAGAAATAATGTTTAGTTTTGAGCGCAGTCGTTTTACCTATGGGATCGTTTACTTTGTAGAGCAAAGTGGAAAGTGGGAGGTGAGAACTAGGCGACAAGTGATAAGTGGATGCGAAGTCGGTGTGCAGTGGGTGAGAAGTGAGAACTGTGAGGGAAGCTGGTGAATATTGGGCGAGTGAAAAGTGAGAAGCGGGTGAAAAGTGAAGTGGATATGAAGTAGAAGTGATGTGTGAGAATGAGAGATGGAAAGTGGATGATAAGATAATTAAATAAATAAAGTTATGTATAAATAATTTATCATTTTAATTCTACATAAATAAATATATATTATTTAAAAATAATTTTTAAATAAATTATTTATTCTATATGTATATAATTTATGTTTATATAAATAATTATTACATATAAATTACTATTACTATTACTTATATATATATATAATAATAATAATAATTTTAATAGTTTGTTATTTGTAGATAATTATTCTTTGTGTAAATCTTTTAGTTTAGTTTATTTATATATGAAAATAATTTATTTAATTACAAATACTTTTTGTTGTATAAATACAAATGCCTACTAATGACCATTAATACTACTTAACTATCACCATTTTACTTGCTACAAACAAGTTGTGAAGTTAAAAAAAATGTTGAACTAAATTGAGAGTTGGAAGAACTAGTGCAAATTGAGTTCTTATCAACTTCCATGCGAAGTAAACATGATAAGTAGCGTCTCACTTCTACCGGTTTCAGTTCAGGAAACAGTGAAACTAAGTTCATCCACTTCTCAAAACAAATTAAACTGATAAAGTGAATCTCATTTTCTAGTTCCTAAATGAAGTAAATAGCAAAAAATAAATTCCACTTCTCAGAACGAAGTAAACATAGAAGTGAGATCTCATTTTCCAGTTTCATGCAAAGTAAACAACACCTAAGTGTTTACATGCTCTTTTATCTTCGTGAGGGATAATTGTATCAGTGCCATTGTACATGCATAATAACTCGTGATTATTCTTGTTTCTTCTATCCAATGCAAATTTGGAGCATAAGTATTCTAGGATGATATAGGCTTTTGTAACTATTTGTTGGGAGTAACATAACAATTCAATAAGGACTTGCACATAAAAGTATAATTTTGGAAATGAAAGTGTTGTAAACTATTCTATTGTCAATTTGAAGTTGTCTAGCGTACAATTTGAGTCGTGATACTCCTTGTATGTAGCTTGAACCATGATTCTTAGTCGGATTTACCATTCATATTGTTTGTGTTGTGTTAGGATTTGTTATTTGCACTAATATTTCCGGATGTTGTAGTGATGGGATCACTAGGAAGTGCTATGACTCTGTATGCATAGTAAGAAACTTTTCGAATTGGTTGTCCAATTGAGAAAATGAATCCTTAAAAGCATTTGCTGTGAATAAGATAGCACGTACGATGTTTTAGTTGTTAACATGTGGTGTTTAGCCTTTGGAAATTTGTAATGATGGAGTTGAGAATGTACGTATACCAAATAGAGATCTCGGATTATCTCGGATATATGCGGTAGTGGATCGTTGCTTTCTCGTGCTCCCGTCCGTTGGCATGACTCTGGCTAGATTTGATGATCTTTCCTGCGACGAGGATGTCTACTAGAGTCATCCTCTTGGTACACTCTTCAAGTCCCATGGCATCTCAGAACTGTCTTGTCCTAGATATCTATCTAGTGTATCTATATATACCTTAGTTCCTCTGGGGTTAGAATTGCCGTGGATGGGGGGAATTTGTTGATAAATATATCAGAATCTTTAAATATAAAAATATGATGAAAGTAGGACTTCCGAAAGTTGGTTGGCGGAAACGTGAGTCATCTTGAAGTTAGGTAAGCATTATGTCATGTCTTGTCATAATGTGAGTTATTCCGAAAGATGTACATGGCGGGAGCGTGAGTCATCTCGAAGTTAGGTAATATGTCATGTCTTGTTATAATGTGAGTCATTCCGAAAGATGTACATTGCGGAAACGTGAGTTATTCCAAAAGATGGTGACATTATCTAGTTTCTATTGCATTTTGTCGTGTCACCATGTCTTAACTTATAAAGTCAATGTATTGTTACCTTGGATCAATGTTGTCAAAGGCGCAAGGCGCACCAAGGCGCAAAGGTGATCGCGGAGCCTAGGCGTAAGGCGCGGCGCGGGCCTTATTAACGCAAGGCGCGTTATTTCCTTAGATATAAATATCTCCATAAAAAATATAAATTTAAACCAAAATTGTCATTGAGAAGATCAGAACAAACCTATTAGCAAAGATCTTACACACATCAAAATACACAGATAAATTTCTTACACATTCTTAAGACTCTTAGCTCTTAACATATGTATAACTTGCTACTTACCCCTAAATTTTGCGGAAGTTAGCTTATTGATGGATTCTGGACAAGCCATGTTGGAAAAGCACATAGTCATATCACATGAACATGCTGACTCAAAGTCTCAAAGTGTGAAAAGTGATGAATAGCTAGCTCGTTTTGATGGCTTAATTGGGCTCACATGGTTTATGAATGGGGCCTGTTCATTAGGCGCAGCAAGGCGCGCCTAGGCGCAAGACGCGGCTCGGCGCTATAAGGCTGCGCCTAGTGAACGGGCGCCTTGCCTTGTTCTTGGCGGGCGCAGATTCGTTTGGCGTGCCTTTAACAACACTGCCTTGGATATGTTACTTTGTCCAATTAACGTTGCTGTCTATTTTTTAGTTCAAATTTGTCAAATGCATGCCTTAGTCATGCCTAGCCCTACCATGCCTATCTTACGCCTAGGCATGCCCGGTCTCCATCATGCCCTGTTCTAGTTCCAGCTTATCGCTAGTCATAGCCACCTTTGCTCCAATCCTCATGTTTCGCCCTTACATTCGTTCTCAAATAAACTTATTTTTAATGTGACTTTAGAGTTGGCTTAGTTAACTTTGCGGGTTTTATTTTTTTTTCTTTTTTTTTTTTTTGTGTGTGTATTTCACACCCTTTTTTGTTAAAAAAGTGTGTTTGCTTTTATCATACTCACTTCATTATTTGTTCCTTGCGCTAGTCTCAAGAAACCCCCTTGTAGGGGTTTACCCAATCCGGCTTGCTAAATCCATTTTTTATCATCACGGTCAGGTCGAGATTAGACCAGGGTTGGCGTTCCCAAAATTCGGTGCGGCTCAACCTGTGTAGTGAACCTTTAAAGAATGTAGTAGAAAGTATGAAATTGTGACATGTTTAAGCTTCTATTGGTTACTACTTTTAACTTTACCTTTACCATTTCGGCTGCCGAGTTATTTACTGCTCCTAGTAGACTTTATATCTCTTTTTAAGTTGTCTAATGCTATTTTATTTTTTACCATATCAGCTTTTATTATAAATAGTTGTATTTGAGTTATGAGGAGGGCTGTAACATTGTAGTAGTTGCAATTATTTTGATAGACGAGTGGAGCCCATATACCTGACGGAGACAAGTAAAAGCCCACACTTGACCTGGAAATGAACACCCCTTTTAAGGTCGAGCCGGGCCAGATTGGCTCAAACCAGCCCTATTGAGGTCGAGCTCGTGCCTATGCAACCTGCACTCACACCTTGATAATTTAACATCTAGACCCCTGCGCTTTTGACAATCTAGATTTAGTTTTTATATGAATAATTTGCTGTTGAGTCATTTTAATACTCGGAATTGTAATAGCTGCATAATGTTCAGGATAAGCATTGTGGACTTCTGCCTAATGATTTGAGCAATTTCTAAATATATTATGTTTGTGAACCGTTGATCATTCATTATTTAGAAAACAAGCCTAGAACCTTTGATGTGTATCCTTAATTTGTTTGGCCGGTTGGATTTGAAAAATATTGCCCGAGTTTCTTACTGAATGTGTTATTGTTTAGCATCATTAAATTCACAGATTTTGCAGGATTGTCATTATGGCCTACTGTTCCTTCGTCCCTATTACTTTGCTTGTCCTCTTCTTTTAATCATGGTTTCTGTATAATTTGTGTAAGCATTTCATTAAGTCTGTTTTCTTTGGCTTTAACTAACCAAGAAACATGTTTATTTGGTTTTAAATGTGAGGTTTTGAATTATTTGTTTAAGCCGGTAATAGTGGTTTTAAGGATTGGACCGAACTGAACTTGTTCTCTCTGCTTTAATACATGAGATAGTCACGTCATAATGAACTTTGAGAGTCTTACTGTTCTCTTGCTGGTTTTCTAATTCTCGTGGCTTAGTGTTTTTTATGTCGCTATTACTGCTTTGCCCCTTTTCCTTTGTATTTGCAGGTCTTTCCGGCTAACATAAACTTTTTTTTTCTCTGTTATTCGCTTTTTCTCTGTTATTCGCACTAGAGAACAATATAAAATATTTTTCTTCACATTTAGACAAACGCAATGGCATTCTATGACTTCGTCGTTTTCGATTTAGGAAGCTATAGCTGGAAAGTGTCGTGTAATATGCATATCACTGGATCAGAGGAACATCCAGCCTTCAACTGCAGAACTGGAAAGGGCTGACTTTGTTTTCAAATGCACATTTGACGTACAAAGCCTTACACTATCAGAAAAATTACCTGATAGAATAGCTGGAACGGAAGGCATGTGAGCCTTTATTTTTGTATTTGTTTGTATTTGAATAATGAGTATGATTGAGCTTCTCCTATGCAGTCTCATGAGCAGTTTCATGTATTATTTCAGTCAGATGCCTTCTCAATTGGAAAGAAGATGAAAAGCCACTTTCTACTTCCAAAGATGACGCAAACAGCCTGTGTGATCATGATGAAACAATCGCAAAACAATCTTCTCCTCTTAGTAAATCTGCCACCTTTAAAGACAAAGGTAATGATGGCGTTATTGAATGGAAGGAGAATCTGCAAGAAGCAAAGAGCCTTTTGATTGTAAATGAAAAAGGAAAGGTGGTTAAAGACGATTGCTGTCGTGATCATGAGAAGCAGCAATTCTCTAGCAAACACTACCCTACATGTGATGATAGACCTTCTAAGAGAATTAAGGTGGATGATTCAGTCAAATGCTCTGATAATCTGCAGGAGAACGTAAGTAATGATAGATGTAGAAAGCCAATAACTGGATCTGGTGGTGGCGAGCATGCTAAATCGACTTCCCAGCTCCACTCAGAGTCTTCTAGAACATTAAAGATTTCTCAAAAAAAGGTGACGTCTGGTGAAATTAAGCCGAAGTCCTCAGCGTTGGTTGAAAATAAGAAAAACGATACTGCTCAACCCATAGAAGTCTCAAGAAGACCAGATGAAGTAAGCACTAATACTGATTGACATGTGAATTTTCTTTAGTAATTTTCAGTGACAATGTTTATAAGCCATGAGAGCCTTAAACTGTTCAAACTAGTTAAAATTCTATGACTTCACATCTCCTAACTTACACATAAGATTGACGAGGTTTTATGGTGGCTGCCAACCTAACCCATCTCTCCTTTTGGGGCTTAGGAACTGTTGTGCTAAACATTAATCTAACTCAATGTGTGTCACCTTTCGCAAGCTTTAGGTGCTAATCAAGCATATCATAGCAGAACACGACCTATATACACGTGTGTGTGTGTGTGTGTGTGTGTATGTATGTATGTATATATATATATATTTGGAGAGAGAACGTTTCCTGAGTACCAGGAATATCATAGACAAGCAGATAATACATGATAGTACAAAAGTGGCCTTCTCTGCAGTATCTTCTTTGTCTCTATGTTTAGGGAAAATTGATTTTACATGCTTCGAGTGATTTAAATTACTAACAGATATGGTAACTAATGTTTAATAGAAATTCTGTTGCGTTACCTATCAATAATAGCTGCTTTTATCACGATTATGACAGCTAGGCAATACGTGATTCATATCTTGAAAAGTTTTGGGTGGATCGATTGTACATGACATACTGTAAGCAACTCGAGAGAGGCTCTTTTCCAAATGTATCTTGTTTTTCTTTGACATCTAGGAAAAGATCAATGAATGCTCATTTCCAAGAGTTATCAGCAATGTCAATCCTTTTTCATTGATACAGGAGATCAATGCCTGTGTAGCCATCAACGAGGAAGGGGGGGGGGGGTAGCGTTTAGATTTTGCTTTTTTACATTTGTTTGACATTCTATTGTCATCGTCTGTAATGTGTAAAACATATGATATTTAAATGAGTCTCGTGGTAATGGTTTGATGACTTTGATGTAAAAAGATGGATGCAACTTCTTCAGATAACTGTTTAGATCTTAAGTCATATTTGCATCTTGTATCTGCTATTCTTTTTTCAAGTGAAATACTTATTGGCTGTCTTTTGTTTGTATTTTGACAGGAAGGAAGCAAGTGGTTCAAAATCCTTGTGAGTAACTTTTGTTCCAATACATTTAGCATTTTGAACTCTCTTGCCTGCAAAGGTTTAAATGTGGTTTTCTGTAATTTGTTAGTTGCTGAGATGTGCACCCATATTCTAGCGAAAGGACAATTGGTATCTCTGGTTTCAAAATGAGTAGAGTTTGCTTTTGAATAAATTATGTCCAGCTTACATGTGACAATCTGTTAATTTGTTAGACCCTGTCTGTTGTTAGATAACTGTGTAAGAGCTAAAGAGTCATGGCATCTGAGTTTTTCTTTTTTAATACATTCTGGCTTAGGGGCCGTTTACTTGGCGGAAGAAGTGGGAAGTGAGCAGTGAGAAGTGAGCGAGAAGTGGGAAGTGAGAAGTGAGTGAGGTGTGAGAAGTGAGAACTAGAAAAAAGAAGTGAGTGTTGAAAAGTAAGAAGTGAGAACTGGAAGAAAAGTGGGTGAATAGTAGGTGGAAAGTAAAAAATGAGAAGTGATAAATCGAATTGAGAAATAAAAAAATTATAAAATAAATATTTTAAAAAATATTAATCATTATTATATAATTAATAATATAATATTAATAAATATAATACTGAATAAATAAATATTGTATAAACTAAGTATATAATGAAAACTATTATAATACAAAAACATTAATATTTTTATAATAAATAATATTTAATATGTATTAGTATTATCTAAATTTATTAAATTAATTAATTTATAAATATATTATGCATATTAAATAATTATTAATTATTACTTATTATATTATAATAATGTTTCTTATATTATTATATTAAATAATAATATTTATATTTATAATAACAATATTATTATAATAAATTAATATTTAATATATACAAGAAATTATTTATATTTATATAATAAATATATATTAAATTATTTTATTATCTCAATATTATTATTATATTAATTAATAATATAATATTAATAAATATAATACTAAACAAATAAATATTGTACAAACTATATAATAAATAATATTTAATATATATTAGTATTATCTAAATTTATTAAGTTAATTAATTTTAAAAATATATTATGCATATTAAATAATTATTAATTATTAATTATTATATTAATTAATAATATAATAATGTTTATTACATTATTATATTATATATTAAATAATAATATTTATAGTTACAATAATAATATAATTATAATAAATTAATATTTAATATGTACAGTAAAATATTTAAATTATATAATAAATTATATTTTAATAAATATATGTAAATACTATTCATTATTATATTTATTAATAATATAATAAATATATTAATAATAAAATAAATAATATAATTTATTATTTGATTATTATACATCTATAATATATTTATAGTTATTAATTATTATATAAATTTTTTTTTCTATGTATATATTATAATATAAATTATTAATATTTATTTATTTGTATATGTAAAATTATAAATTATTTTTATTATAATGATCTGCATTATAAAATCTCAATGGTTACTACTCATAATACTGGTTTAACTATCACTACTTCACCCACTTTCTAACAAAAAGTTGTGAAGTCAAAAAAATAAATTTTGAACTAAAATATGGAACTGGAGGAACTTGTAGAACTGAGTTCTTATCTATTTTTATACCAAGTAAACAGCAAAAGTGAGAAGTGAGAATTTCCAGTTATCTCTTCCACGAGTTCCAAATGAAGTAAACAGCGAAAGACAGTTCCGCTACTTCTCACAACGAAGTAAACAGAGAAGTGAGATCTCACTTTCCAGTTCCGTCAGTTCTATCAGTTCCACCAGTTCCGCGCGAAGTAAACAGCCCCTTAATGTTTAAGGAAATTCCTAGATTATTTACAATACATACAAATTGCCCTAATTAGATGTAGCCTTTTCCATTCTGGTAAGTGTTTAGTAGTATGCCAATCCAATCGCAGTACATATCTACATCCAGTAATTTATGGATATTGCTAGCAGATTTATGTGCTGGGTCTTTTGTGATGCTCATAATAGAGGTTTCGTTGTGCTTTGTTCAAATAATGATAGTAGCTTATTTTGTCGTACTTTTCCAGCCTTGGGACACAAGACTTCAACAGGCCGATGGTCAAGGAAGACTTGTGTTTTTAGACAATCTGGATCCTTCCTATTCCTCTGGAGATGTAGAGGTGAGCGAATGCTTAAATTATTATAATTTGCTTGTATTAATTTTCATATGCTGCTGAAGTGTCTTCATGACTTCCACGACAACTTTGGGCCTTATCACTCTCATTTAAAGCTTGCTTACTGCTGGTTGATCTTTATGGTGGTTAAAGTGAAATAATGGGACTTTCGATGGAGCATCCAATTGTAAGAAAGGAACTCTTAACTTCAAAGTAAATGAATATCAAGTGATTTTAATGTTTGTTGGCTTAGTATGGCACCTGGATAATTTAGATGGGTGTTTAGTAGAGCTGCGGATAAAACTGAATTTATGCAGTTAGTAGTAAATACTAATAACAACAGCATCCCGGTTAAGTCCGGCTGCAACGGGGTCTGAGGAGGATAGTTGTATGCAACCATGCCCTGACAGAGGCTATTTCCGTATGACCATCGATCTGAGAAATCAAATCCAAGTCACAGGGCAAGTCAGCAGACGGGTTCATAGGACAAGAAATCATACCATGTATACAACACAAGCACGATTAATGTACGCATATACTAGTAAGAATAAAATAAAAGACATATACATGCAAAAATAAATAGAATATGATATAAATATGGGGAGGAAAAAACAAAGATAAAAGCTAAGGCACTATATAATCCAAAAATAAAAGCAAAAACACCATATAATCTAAACTACAATTTCACTAACCTAATTCTACGTTGCCACTCCGCTCGATCAAGAGCTAAGTCTCCATCTACTTCTAGAAGGTAAGGTCATGTCAGAGCTAAGGCTTTAAAGAGTTGCTTAGAAGTTTGGTAAACAAAAACATTAGAGAAGCACCTTTTAAGTAGTATGAGTGTTTGGTAAAAGAAAAGTTGCTTTGTTTTTTTTAAATATAACAGACTGACTTCCTCTATATTCAAATTTTAAAGAAATGCCAAGAAAAGCTATAGTACAGGTACTTTGGATACGGACTTTTTCTTGGAAAAAAAAAACAATCGCTGTGAGTAAAAAACCTATCAAGCAAGGGTTCCTTAGCTTCCCCAAGAAAATTGTTTTTTAGCTATTAGAAAGTTTTAAATAATTCAATGTTTGATCAAACATTCCAACTGCTTACATAACACTAGGAAAGGTGAAAATCATTTCAAGAAAACTGTAGCAAACATGCCCTAGAATGCTTTTACTTATTGAATACACAAGACGAATGTCTTTTACTTAAGCTTTATTTACTGTTAGCAGCATTGGAGTTCCTCTTCTCTTCTATTTGTATGAGATGTTTTTCTTCTATGTCCGCTTTGTGTACAATCCTCCTTGACAGGCAAAAACCCAGTAAAAAATGATCTTGAAAGCGCAAATGATAATTGTATAAACTGAACAGATGTGGCTTAAATCAAGACTAACATTCGCGTCTTAACCTTTGTGCATGTAATAGGACTTGATGTATTAAATTTGAATTACCTCTCTGCAGGATATTATCTATCATGCTTGTCAGGAGGTTTCTACTGCCAAGGTTATATCACACTCCTCGTTTCAAAATACTAATTATGGGCAAGCATATGTGATCTTTAAAACGAAAGAAGCAGCGGATTTGGCAACAAACAAGATTAACAAGGGGTGCTTACTGCAATCAAATGGCTGGTATTTATTCACATCACTTGTCCTTTACCTGCTTGCCACTTTTTTTATTAATTTTCATAGTATAATTTAGAAAATGCTTATTGCTGCTGAACCTAGAAAAAACTTGGATCTTTCTTCCTTATGTCTCATAAGTTAGCTTTTCAATATGAATATGTCCTATTCATCCATTTGTAGAATATGGTTTTACTTATATTGAAATACAGAAGCTGCATAGAACTGCTATATTAAACTCTTGTGGTTTAGTAATTCCAGTAGTTTGATTAATTTTTCAAGCACTACAACAGAAGGTTGATTTGAGACCCAGCCATGTTATTAGGGAAGTTGGGACGATGAGTAAGTCAGGTATATGTTGCTTTACGTGTTTCACTTATGCTTGTTGTAGCGATGGTGCCTTTGACCTGTTTTCTCTTTTTCATACTTTTACAATTCTAAAATGACTTTGATACATAGGAGTACCGTTCTCCCAAACGAACTCCATCACAATCTCGTATAGTGTTGTGGAGAGCGATTAAGAACACCGTGCTCATTAACTTAACAATCTAGTGATAAAGGACACTTGCTGGTACATTACTTAAAAATCCTGTTATTTTACTCTTAACAATTTCTACTACCTACCACTTAAAAATGACTGAATGGTAGGTACCACAAACCATTAAATAGCAGCCATGTCCCTTGGTTCGAGCTGTTTACTGTAAATGAGTTTCTACGCCCTTCATGGTCTTTCTTCTTTATACATATTCTACAGATTTTTACAATCTCGTATAAGTGTATTAGAAGTACAGCCATTAAGAACACCTCTTTAACAAGCTATTAATAAAGAAGGTCCCTTGTTCACGCATTTCCTAAAAATCCCGGTATGTTAATCTAAAAGATTGCTACTACCTACCACTTAAAGATTGGTAGGTACCACATACCATTAAAATCAGCAACATCTCTTGGTTGTGTGTGCAAGCTCTCTACCGCAAATAAGTTTCTATACTCCTTCATGGTTTCATCCTACATATTTTATCTTTCCTGCACGTGGAACAAGTAGATTATTATGCAACATACATGCAGGCATGACAGGAAGTTTCCACTATTCATGTCGATAGCCTTCACATGTTTCATGCCTTTATTATTTCGCTAGAGAGCACAAGTACGTGGCTCTCTTTGTGTAAATTTGTTTCACTTGGAAATCAATACAAACATGAGTTTGCACTGTATCTGTTCACTTCTGATACCTAATGAGATTTAAGGCCCATCCTATTATTCATATTCAAGGTTGTCTTTTTTTTCCCCCTTCAGCCCCCTTATATGCAGTAAAGGTTTGCTGAAAGTGCCCCCTAAGCCATCAAAGCTAGTGGGTCATTTATCGATAGAGAGAGTCAAGCTCCAAATGCAGCGTGAAGAAATGGTATGATGCATTTCAGTCATTTATTTTAGGGTTACTATTCACTTTTACTTTATGTAACTTTCTCATCGATCTCTGGGTTTTCAAATCAATCACATAAAATAGCCTTTGACCTTTTATCACAACATAACCTTTTGAAATGACATAGATGGACCATTATTGCTTATGTGATAATAATATACCTTAATCGATAATCATATTAATGATGTTGTTATAAGAACATAAACTATCTACTTTTTGGCAAAAGGTTACGCCATTATAAAAGGTTAAAACCTACGGTTTTATGTGATTGATTTGAAAACCAATGATCCGATCTAAATCGTACAAAATACAAGGTTATTTGATAATATTACCATTTTTGTTTTATTTTGCAAAGAGACAAGCAGTTTGGTACTAATTCTTCTTCGAAAACCATGTCTCAATTTCTTCTGGTTCCAGAAAAAGGCTCTGTCAACATCTCACTGCTCCCAGCCAAACACAATAGAGTACGAAATGGCAATGGATTGGTTGCTTCTACAAGAAAGATTTAGCGGTTGCTACGAACGGTTATTCAAGGTCTGAAGTGCTGGAAGATCATCATTCCAATGATAATTCAATTGGTTTGACATGTTGAAATTTCTTAATTTTACAAGCTGACTGTAGGACCAAACTGAGGAGATGAAGCGTGTCGTGAAGAGCCTCAAGAACAAATTATACCGCTAACATGACTAACAATTGTTTTTGGTACGCCATGCGAATGTCGTGCCATGCAATCTCTTAAGGCTGAAGGTTACACATCTTTTCTACAGTAAGTTGTTTTCAATACTTGTTTTATTGCTCTGACTTTCTTTTCGAATTTAACAGGCTGAACGGAGCTGATTGGGGAACTATGTAAATACACTAGTCTTTAAACATTTTAGGCTTTTGCAAAAATTTGCCTCAGAGGGCACGACCTGCACTTCAGGTTGATAGAGATGGGTTATGCGGTTTATCATGCATGTTGGTTTTATTTTGCCCGAGTTTAGCTTGAAAGCCAAACTCGTAAATCATTATCTTTTTCATGCATGGTGCTTTTTTGCAACATTGAGGCCAGGTTTCCCATGATCTGCGGAAATTGCTATGTAAAATGTTCAGGAGTATAATATGATTTGTTCATGGCTTAGATTAATCTTGTCACTTCGCATTTCTTTTCCAAATTCTAGTATGTTTCTTTTGTTGGCTCTCCGTAGTCTACAGTTTATGTCTAAACTCAATCGTCCATAGTCGATAAGGATGTTGTATCGTCTGTTAACTTGTGAGCAACGAGGCACTACCCTAACAAACTGAGAAATCAAGAGCTAAGCTATCTCGTGTTTAGATCAAGGTTTACCGTGCCGTTTCGAGTTTCGGTAAACTCAGATCGTGCCGACTGTGCCGACCGTGCCGACCGTGCCGTGCCGACTGTGCCGACCGTGTCGAATCGTACAATTATATAAAAAGATATAAGATTTATTATATAAATAGTAATAAAAATTAAATAACAAGAAGTCTCATTCATTTGTTAAAATTTAAAGTACATATTATAAATTATTACCACATTGAGTGTTGGTGTGGCTGATATCGACGAAATCTAAATCATATAAATTTATTCTGTGTTTTGTTTGAAAATAATATACTCACATATTCAATGAATAAATATGATGATACTAATTATTAAAAAAAAAATTAAAAAACGAAATTTGCCGACCGAAACGACCGAAAAACAGCCGTTTCGGTGCCGCCAAGTGGCGGCACCGAGACGTCAAACCATAGTTTAGATGTCTTTCTATTGCATATTTGATTTGAATCATTAGCTGCATGTACTTTGTTCTAATGTAATTTTGATGATAATAAAATAATAGAAGTATTATTGTTGAGTTTGTTTAAATGTGTAAAGTGTGGGTGTACAATAGAGTTAAATCTACATATTCTAGAGCTTGATTAAAACAGGGCATCTGATATCAACTTATATATTTTTATATTATGTTCAAATGAAGCATCATCAGTGGGATATGTTAGTTGATTTGCATATCTTTCTATCAATATATTTTTTGTATGGTCTGGAAGGTTATATTATTTTCAGTCAAATTATAAATAGAACTAGTGCTTGACATCACTTTAGTATTTCATCATAACTTTATGTAGAGTTTTAAATGAGACGAAATTAGTTTATAAGAAAATAGACTTCAAGAGCTTCTTAATAACATATGATCCTGGTTGCCGAGCGCGGCTAGCTCGATCGGTTAGGAGGCGCTTCATAAAGCGTCACCATCTTGGTTCGATGCCGTCTGGGGTGAAATCTTTTATAGGATTTTTCGAAGGAAAATTCTCTGTACCCTGTGACATGAGCTCTCGTTTAATGAATGTCTGTATTCGAATTCTAGAGCGTCGGTCGGAGTTGGGTGTGTGGATTTTTCACGAGTTTGAGGTTCCTACATGGACGTGCGCTCAAGTTACGAGTTTCACCACGATAATCTAAAAAAAAAAAAAAAATCCTGGTTTTCACCGATGGTTTTACAACCTGCAAGTCAACACTGTCGCAGCGTGGCGGTGGAACATACATAAGACATCCTTGAACAATTTTTAATCTCCTGAAAAGAAGAAACAAATCACAATTCCGGCCATCTTAGTGCAGCAGCATATAAGGGCGATACACATCAAGTAACTCCCCACTTGCAAACTTCACATAATCACTTAAGATATAGCATTTCCAGTATGTTTCTACATCGCAATGTGATAATATATAAGCATAAATAAACATTATGGAAGTCATTATAATTGTATGCATCAACATGCATGTCCAATTTCTCAACCAAGTAATAGATCATTGTCACGACCTGACCCGCTCCGGGCCCCGTACCGCCCAAGCTCCGGGGGCACCGCACGATCGGGTCTCTTTGAAAAGGGTGGATCCACTTGGTGATGCTAATTCAAGCCCTCTCAAACTTATAAGTCCAATTTTTCTCTTCTAATCAAGGGATGTGAGACTAATATCACCCATCAACCACACATTCATGGGCTATGGCCCAAGGCCTTTGAATTTGGGCCAATTCGGCCCAAATCATGGGGTATTACAATCATGGCCTCTAACTCATGATATCATATACGCTTGGTAATTTCCAGCATAATTCAACAACATAGAACTTAGAAGTCACATAAGCTAAATGCCTGATCATGTAATATATTAGTCAACACGTATATATTCCATGGTGAATTTATACATAAAAACAGATGCATTCTCTTTTCCAAGCGATGCACACCACATAATTCATGTGCAAGCTCTACAATACCTTATACTATGATTATAGCTTTGCATGTCATACATCTCGCAAGATAACAAATCAGAAAGACCAAATAGCTCGGATGCACACGGTCACCCACCTTAACTCAACTTTCTTACCAAACCGCAGTGCAAACTCCACCAAAACACAAGAAATCCTCTGAAAACTCCATCACAAATGCGGCGAGGGAGTCGAGGAAGAGCTGAGCAGAGCTTGCCGGCAGTGCAGCTAAAGTATGGCTATGTAACTTGTTATTCTGCTTAGCTTCCTGGTTAGATATGAAAATTTTCCATTGTTCATCAAAAAATATTGATCAAGATATTAAAAATCTAAAGATATGATTGTTAAAATGAAATGAAAACTGAGAGATGGTATGTCATAAACATCTATAAACCCCAGTAATTCCACTTAGATATAAACATTAGCAACAATAATACGAAAATTAAGTTCCCTTGTAAATTTATGCAATAACACAAGAATCTACCTTGTAAACATAAAAACATTTGTCTGACCTATTAATTCATAAGCCGTTCTACAGAAATCCTACGGCAATGTTCAACTAAACATGTATAGTATCATAACATATTCTAGAGTCGCTCAAAGTATTTTTCAATGTTCGTCTACCCTATCAAATTTCAGTATCAACATTCGATATCGGGCCTTTGAACCAATATCTTGCACTAAGAATCCATGACGACGACGAAAGCATTAAAACGCATCCAATGGCGACCGGAGCGTAGTTAAGGGTGTCTTTGGTGACCGGATAAGCAACAGGGAGGGAGAAGAGAACTGTGATAGTCGCCACCCAAAGCACGCTAACCAGCCAACAAAGACGCTGTAGCGACCTAGATGGAAGGGTCCCTTGACGAATGTTTTTCTCCCCGTTGTCACCCTGAAGAAAATTGGCAGAGCGTATGCGATATAAAGGGCAATTGTTGCTACTGACACCATTGCTTGGAACGCCACCAGGCTTCCCAATGACTGTAAAAATGGTTAAATATTTAAAAAAAAAAAAGAAAAAATCTATTCGAAAGTCATTAGATATATTCAGACTTATTAATGTTACTTGTTCATACTCGCAAAGTATTTGAGAGAGAATATTACCGTCAAGGCCATGCAGAATGCAATGCTTACAGAGAGCCAAACGGCATATATAGGGACCTCGTGCTTGTTTACTCTGTACCATATCGCTGAAAATGGCATTGCCCCATCTCTGGAAAATGCATATGCCATCCTGTCATACACAAGTATAATCATGGTCTAATTCATCTTATTCCACAATGTTTAATTCGTGGTAATCGGTGGTTGATTTCGTTGTGTATTTTGATGCATTACCTAGAATTGCTTGTTACACTGCTAAGGCCAGAGAAAAACACTGCAACAGCAGCTACAACCAAACAAATAATTCCTCCTGTTCCACTTCCATATCTGTTTCTAAAAGCTAGATAGAACACTTCAGCAATTGCATAACCACCCGCATCATTATCGCTACTCAGAAGGTACGGTATGTTGGTCACCGCAAAAGTGATTCCTAGCAGATAAACCCAACCAATAATTGCGCATAATACGACCGAAGTCATGAGACCAATTGGCCCACTTCGATCTGCATTCTTTGTTTCTTCAGTCTGCAACGATATAGCAATGGGATGAATCAAATTAGTCTAATCATGAAGAAGTTTGTTGATGCAAAGGAAATAAGAGAGACTTTACCATATGCGCAGAAATATCGTATCCTGCTGATGAGTACTGGCTCATTAATAGGCCTAGGAAAAATATATAGGGCTTGCTGCGAATGCCAGCATCATTGTCAGTGTTGAAGTGAGTGAAAACAAATTTGAAACTAGCCTTCTCAGTAGCGACAGTTGGAATTAAGATCATCAGAATAAAAACTCCTGGAATTGGTCGTTGATGATTAGTTTGACTATATGTGAATACTAATGACATATATCTGCAAAAACCCGTGGTGCAACCAGTAGAGCACTAATTGAGAGTGCAAGAAGGCCGCATTCAACCTTGACTTTGGTCCATTTCTCAAAAGAAAAAAAAAAAAAACTATTAACATTTGCGGGAAGGGGAATGATTTGAAGTGATGTACCTACGGTGTTCCAAGTTGCACCAAGTTTTGCAAACATGGATATCCAGGAAATAGGTAGGCTGTTCATAAATCCATGCATCAGGAGGAAGCTTCCATGAAAAATCAAAATCATGTATTTAGAAGCATTGTATCCTCCTCCATTAACCCCTCCAGTGCTAAGCAAGATTATCACTTGAAGTAGTTGTGACAAGGAGAAGTCTATACTTGTTGTACCTGCCCACTGCAGTAAAATCATCTTTAACAGCTGATTGGCTATGCAAATGAGATTTGGAAGGGACATTTGCCTTTTTATACCCCCTTACAATTTAAATTTGTCAAAATATACCATCTGACCCTTAAAATGACGAAATTGTTCTAAATAAGTTCACAAAATTTGATTAGATACATTTACGGTACGAATGAGCATATTAAAAAATATCATTGGATATTTTTTTGAAAAACTTTCAATGTTAAAATTGTAGATTTTGATGAGATTTACTACTTTCATTTTCAAAAATTTTCAAAAAAATACTTTTAAATATAAGTTTAAAAATAGTAGAAAACGCGTTACTTTGGAATCCCAAAATAACTAAACAAAAGCATTTTTTTGGAAAAGCTTTAAAAATGAAAGTTATAAATCTTATCAAAATCTACAATTTCCATGCTAGAAGTTTTTAAAAAATTATCCCTAAGTATTTGTGTTTGTCATTTATCATTTCATACAATTAAGAAGACATTTTGGTCATTTGATATAATAAAGGGAACATAAAAATGCTATTTCGAATTAGGGTCACATTTTGACAATTTTGAATTATGAGGGATAAAAAAAGATAAATGCCCTTACTTAGCGGATCGGGTTGGGTGCGGTTCGCATGGCTATCCATTGTGGTTCGATCCATTGTCATCCCTAATACAAAATTCACAAAACCGTTCTAAATTTTACGACAAAAGGAATATATAGTTGTCTCGAGTAATACCTGCCCAACGATATTGAACCTGCATGAGATAAGACATATTAGCAATTAGAAAGCTAACAACTTGGTGATGGGGTTCTTAATTATATTAAAGCAAATTGTAAAAATCCTAGGTGTACTCGGAAAACTAGTGTGTGATAGGAGGAGGCTCATAATTGTATTATATATAATCTCTAAATATCCTAGAGAGAGAGAGAGGAGCTGGCTTCTCTTAGGTCACATCAGCGATGTGGATCAAATAATTTGATCGAGATTAATTGTCCAAATTTTATATTAATCAATGTCAAGATCCTATCTTAGAAGATAAGATCTTGATCGTATTCTTGATCAAATTATTTGATCCAATAGTCCCTAATGCGGTCGAAAGAGCTATTCTTCGTTCAACCTAAGAGTAGCAAATGTATATATATATATATATATATATATATATATATATATATAGAGAGAGAGAGAGAGAGAGAGAGAGAGAGTAATGCTAGTCCCTCCTAAAAATCCACCAATCAAAGTGGTTAAAAAAAAAAAAAAAATTTGTGAGCATTTTTTGGAAAAATGCCCAATATAAAACTTATAAATTTTAATAAGATCTACAATGTTTATATATGAAAAAAATTTCCACAAAATACTTATAATTAGATATTTAAGGACTCCAAAATTTGAACAGATTGGGAGCGGATTTCAAAAATAGTTTTGAAACCCGTTAAACTTTATAGTCTTAAAACACCTTAGAAGTATTTAAAAAAAAAAATTCAATATTGAAGTTATAAAACTCATCAAAATTTATAACTTTCATATCGAAAATGTTTTCAAAAATTGCACTAAAAATTTGTGTTATTTTTTTTAATTATATAGACTGACGAATTTTTTTGATGAATCTGTAGAAAGACTAGCATTTTTCATATATATATATATATATATGTGTGTGTGTGTGTGTGTGTGTGTACAATACCAATTCTATGCTTATTGATGAATGGTTTTCTAAAAGTTTTTTAAGAACAAGTTATGATCATCCAATAAAAAATAATTAATTAATTAAACAAGTCACATACAAAATTAATGATCTTATTGTTATTGGGTTTGGAAACGTCAGAAACTGCAGAATATACAACAAAAAGTCAAGAAAGTGATAGGCGGTAGTCTACCTACCATCCGGTGAACCAAGAAGCCAAAGGGGCCCACTCTTTGCCGGCGAGCTGAGCGCTCCAGTAATACAAGCCGCCGGAAGTCGGGTAGGCGGAGCAAATCTCCGCCATGGAAAGCGCAATACACCCGTTGAAGACTGACACCAACACCCATCCCCATGTCATCGTAACCGTCCCCCCATACCGCAGGCCGGTGTTATACGTCGTCGTAATCCCGCCGAGCACCGATATGCTCGAGAAGGACAGCGCAAAATTTGACAGCGCCCTACAAAATATAGCAGAGTAGAATTATTTATGAAGCTTTGATTAAACAAGATGATGGAGTTTGTGCATGAGATTACGATAGTTTGCGCTTAAGCTCCTGCTTGTAGCCGAGTTGGCGGAGACGCGTGCTGTCGGCATCTTGGGGGAAAGATGAGTTGCCAGATTGATATCTCATGGTGGATTCAAATGCCGAGAGAGAGAGAGAGAGAGAGAGAGAGAGAGAGCAGAGCAGCTGAACAAGGGGCCTTTATAGGGATAACTGCATATCAGCCACATTTGTGTGAAAACGATTTACAAATCAATTTTTTATTCAAAATTCTTATACATCAAGCCTATGTGGAGAATTATGATAAAAATATTTTTAATATTATATAAATATTATTTTAAACAAATTAAAATAAATATTTTTATCTAATCTATAATTCTCTCTTTTCGTCTGTCTCATGTTCGATATATATTTTCGCTCCTTTTTCGTAAAATTCATCTCCAATTTACTATTTCAAACTCTTCTTCAAAAGTAATTGAGTTGGCTCAAAATACACAGCGGTAAGAGCCTCAATATAGACATTCTCGCTGCCAGAATAGCCGAATTAAACTTCAAGGAGACCGTGGCAACGAGAATAGTACTGAATTTGGCAAAGGTGACTTCAATGCACACTTGGCAATTTATATACTGTAGTATACTTTAGTTGGTGCATCTGCTAGATATTATATATATTAGTGGAACCACAATGTGTGTGTCAAAAATAATTATAAATTATTTTTAAATTTTTAAATTTTTTTAATTTGAATAAGAAAGTGATTTAATTATCTTACTATGCCGATCTATTACAATCATGTTATTTCTTTAAAAAAATATATTAAAGAAATCTAGAAGTATAAATCTATAATAAAAATAAATCTAATCTAAAAATTATATAACAGATATTTAGGAGAAAGAAAAGGGTGATTTGTAACTTCCTACGACATATGAACCACATAATTTTTATTATAACTTCTGTATATAATTTAAATTTATAAATAATTATATTAGAATATAAGATACCGCCAAATCCTTCTCTTGAAGTTTAATATAATATATTAATGAATGACACGTCCGAAATACGTGTGTAAAAAATAATTAAAATTATTTTTAATTTTACAATTAAAAAAATTTATAACTTACTTAATTTATGCTTATAAAGTATTTTACTTATCTCAATTATACCGTTCTATTGTATATCATATTTTTCTAAGAGAATGAAAAAATGGATATTAAACAGAAATCTAAAAAAACAACCACAAATGAAGTAAATAGAATCTGGAAATAATTCCCAAGGCATGGAGAAAAAAAATAGACGGTTATAACTTTCCAAGGAATTTAAGTTACACAATACTTGTGATAACTATATATATATATATATATATATATATATATATATATATATATAATTTAAATATATATTAATTATTTAATTATTAAATTAAAATATATGATACCTTCAAATCTATTTTTATACTTTAATATTATATATAGGGGTAATATATTTCAGTTCTCTATTTTTCACATTCGCTAGTTTTACGGGGCTGAACCGAGATAATGTAGTTTTAGGAGGCTGAATTGTAACTTTCTTATATATATACATATATTAAAGTTAATATTTTTAAAATGCCCAAATGACAAGATATAAAGTACAAGGATAAGGCATTAATCCTTCAAGGCCTTCAACTTTCGAACAATGGCCGTCGCCATTCTGCGCAACTCTCTCCTCCTTCACCAACACCAAATCCCAAGAAAACATTTGCCCGTCGTCCGGCGGCGAACAAGATGCTCCGTGATGTCGGCAGAGGGCAGTGTCGCCGATGTACCGTGGGGCTGCGAGTACGAGTCACTGGAGAGCGCACAGGCATTGCAGCGCTGGATGTCGGACTCGGGCCTCCCACCGCAGAAGATGGATATCCGCCGCGTGGACGTCGGTGAGCGCGGCCTCGTCGCCCTCAAGAACATCCGCAAGGGGGAGAAGCTTCTCTTTGTTCCGCCATCTCTCGTCATCACCGCCGACTCGGTAATCTTTGCGTTTCAGTTTCTGATTTCTTCTGCTTCTTTCTTGTTTGAGTTGAAGGACATCTTAGCTAGGAAGAATAACTTACGACTCTGCGTAGAGCATTCTCTGTTCCTCTTTGGGTCCCGAACATTAAATTTGTAATGTCTACCACCACAAGAACTTGTAAAACACAGAAATGACAGAAAGCAATAGATCGAAGAGTTGATGTGCAGCATTTTTTTGGTGTGAAATCTAACCAGGAATCCACTTTTTTTTTTAATGTTAAATATCTCAAAAACTGAATAAGATGTATTAAAACGGGAATTATACTAACGAAATGCAGGAATTAAAATTAGTAAATCAACTGGAAGAACATCTGTAAATGAAATAGAAATGGACTGTTCTCAGGTTCTCTGTATGTATTTGTCTGTGTCCTCCGTCCCTTGGTAAAACTTTGACTTCTTATCTCCAGAATAACAGATATGCCATTCGCCAGTAATTACAACATTGCCATCCGCCAGTATTTGCAAAACTGCCATTATCTCTATAATTTGTATTATTATGAAAATATCATTCATGACAAATACCTCCCCTTTTAGAACCTGGACCTCCAGATCCAAGCCAACCCAAGGAAATTTCTTATGAATGTCCCAAAAGTTCGCCCGAGTTGCATCTTCTAGAGGATATCCTTTCCATTTTACTAGAACGTATCCAAGATTTATTGTTGCCTTTATGAACTTTTCTCCTGGAGATTTATTCATGCACCTAGAGATGGTGGCAGAGTTGATAGCACTTCAATATTTTAGGGGCTACTCTCTTCTTCAATTTACCGACATGGATTACAGGATGGATTGAGCTTCTTCAGGTAGCTTTAGCTTACATGCCACAAGTCCTATCTTAGCTAAATCTCATATGGTCCACAGTGTTTAGGATCTAACTTTTGGTTAGACCTATGAGCCACTGAATGCTGCTTGCAAGGCTGAAGTTTAAGATATACATAGTCTCCTACCTCAAAGTTTCTCTCAATTCTATGCTTGTTGGCGTAATACGTCATCCTTTCCTGTGCTTTAGTGAGTTGCTCTTTCAGTCTTCGTTAATTTGTTGCCTCTGAGAAATCATCTCCTCAAGTAGCACATGGGTTGCATCCATATGATGCCGGGATGGTCGGCTCATCGGCACGTCTCAAGTTTGGAATTTACCAACACTCGGCATGAAACGGCACTTATACCTTGGTTATTGATACTTTGTAGCGGCTGTAGTATTTATTCATGTGTGTCCATACACGTTTATTTGTATATTTGTATATGCTTGTTTGTTTTATAGGAGTGGAGCTGTCCAGAAGCTGGTAACATTTTGAAACAGAGTTCTGTCCCCGATTGGCCAATGCTTGCAACATACTTGATCAGTGAAGCAAGTCGTATGAACATCTCAAGATGGAGCAAATATATTTCAGCTTTACCAAGACAACCGTACTCGCTTCTATATTGGTATTCCTTCGAAATTTCTAGTGCCTTGCAGTTGTTCTGCATCCCTTCTTCAAAGCTTTTGAAATCTATTCTCTGTTCTCTGTCATAGTTTACTTACCATTTCAGGACTCGCTCAGAACTAGACTCATATTTGGTTGCTTCACAGATCAGGGAAAGGGCAATTGAAAGAATCACAGATGTGACCGGAACGTAAGTATTTACTCTATTGTTTCTTGCAAAAATTATGGCTACATCATGAGTGAAGCAGTTTATATCCTAATTGCAAGTTTGCTCAAAATGCACAGGTATAATGACTTGAGAGACAGGATATTCTCTAAACATCCAGATCTCTTTCCTGAGGAGGTAATGTTTGTGCGACTTTTATAACAATGTAATGCGATTCAAAAAAGTAAATTTGATGAAAAATAGTGTTACTGTTACTAAATCATCTGTATGCAATAGATTAAGAATTTGAGCAGTACCTTGAATGTTAATTTGTTGAATTGCCCTCACGAACAAAGTTGGATCCCTCAAGTAAAGCTTTTCATTGGAATTTCAGGTATTCAATATGAGCACTTTCAGGTGGTCCTTTGGCATTCTCTTCTCCCGGTTGGTGAGTAAATTATCTTTGGAACTGTTTTTCTCACTGGTTATTCACAGTAAATGTTTATATCTTTGTATAATGCTGGTTTCACTTGGCATAAAAGGTTCGTCTACCTTCTATGGACGGAAAAGTTGCATTGGTTCCTTTGGCAGACATGCTTAACCATAATTCTGAGGTAGTATCATTGTTTCTTTGTACATCTTGGTTTGATTTAATGTCCATCTTCCACATGTTGCATGCAATGAGGTAATATCTTGCGTTCCAATATCTTAATGCCGCACAAATAGGATCTTTTAATATGTCTGAGTAGGCAGGGAACCTCAGGCTAGAGTAAAAGGAACTCTTCTTATCCCCCTATGAAGCCATGGAGTGGCAATTCATCTTATTGCTCATCTGATAATCTTTTCTTATTATGAAACTGTGGATACGAAAATGTTGTGTCTCGTGTGTTTAAGATGATTTTGTTTTCTGCTGGATACATAATATGAAAAGAATGCAGTTTTTAACATTTTAGCGGATACCAGAATTTCCTGCCACTAGCTGTGCGATATTGTCCAACATGCTATAAGATATACATCTCATATAATAGTCATACTAGTAAATAATAAATATTGACTTAAAAGAAATGCTTCATAAGTTATAATAAGAACTAGTAATTGGGGTTGAATTATTGAAAAATGGAATTGTATAGAACGTGTTTGGGTGGTTAAGAGCAGACCCTTAAAAAGGAATTCGTAGGGCCAGCCACAATTCCTTTCCCCCTAGATCTTCGACTAGTGATTGTGTATATTTCCTGCTTATTTTACTGTGAAGTATTGGGACTTTTTAATTATAATGTTCTGCCTTGGGATCGTCTCCCCTTTTTGGATGATGACAAAACTTTAGTCCTATAAATAGATATAGTGAAAGATGTAGATAAATCAATAATGATCTTTTAGAAGAAATCTGGGCTACTCCACTGTCCTTTGCCTCCCCGAGGTTTCTAAACTTTGCTATTCCAATTGACTTACGGATGTTGATTAAACGGTTACAACCACAACAATTGACGGGCCAAAGTGGTCAACCCCCACAAGCTCTCTCTTTTGCAGGACAAGAGAAAACAACCAATACTTTCTCGTTTACGGACAAGAGAAAAGCTGTTGATACAAGATTACAATGGACTAATACGACCTCAAGTTCAAGCTCAACAAATACAATCCTCGCTATTCTTAAACTAGCATAACACTCAGAAGCACGGATGATCTATTCCCATATAAGCTCAAAAAATGATTTAGAAGGCGATCATTTGAAGCTTGGTGAATTCCAAAATGAGTATCCAAATGAATAGCATGAGTTGTGGCGATCATTTGACGCTTTAGACATATATAACCACCTCAAAAGCATTTCCTGCAACTAGGCCAACGGCTATGTTTCTCATAGACCATTGCTTAATACACGGTATAGGTTCTTGCGAGCTCTGGTTGACAGTCCACTCTGATTGACCACAAGTTCCAGCTGGTCATGAAATGCGGTCTTCTTCTGTGTGCAAGTTTAGTCCGAGTATTTGTGCTTTTTTTTACTTGATACTCATCCATTCTGTGCAAGTAATATATGGTTTGAAAGCTCTTGAAGTCTACTTTCCAATTAACCTGGTTTTGTTGCTTTGGAGTTACATCCAGCTATCTTTATTACATACCACGTATAAAGTTTATATCCAAATAAACCAGTGGTATTTTGACAACTGTAGTCATATAAAAGGTCTATGGCAGGAAACTCAGTAGTCAGTCGAACAGTTAATAAAAACTTGTTATGGTTGGCCCTATGGTTGATTACAAAACATAAACGAGCTCTAATTTTCAGCATGAAAAGTCTAGATACATACCTATATGATTGTATGTATAGAACTACCGATGTGAAGAAGGCTATATATGTTTGGACAGTACCGGATCAAATATTTTATAAGCTTGATAAGGTTTTGACGGAAAACTACATGGGATATATTTGAAACATGCTTTCCAGGTGAATGTAGCAATGAAGAAACGAAACACAGCAAAATTAACTACATATAACTCTAAAGTAGTTCATCTGACACCAATTCCCATATCTGGCCATTTTTATTATTGGTCATCGAAATGAAGACAGTTATGACATATAAAACCTTACTCGTAGACATTTGTATATATAGGATATGCATATATTATGTATACTGCAACACTTGTATACATATGAACATGTACATACACATATACATATGCTCATGTGTGTATGTGTATAAAATAAGTCTCACCGGAGGGGTTCTGTGGAGGGTGTAGGATGTATACAACCATATCCCGAAGGAGGCTATCACTAAATGGCTCTCGGCCTTGGCAACTAAACAATCAACCACAAACGAATTAGCACACGAGCAAACAAGTTTGCAGAGCATGAATTTAGATCACACAAGTCCAAGCATGCGAACAGGCGATGAACACAACAAATAAGAAATACGATGCTAAGAACAGAATGACAATAAAAGAGTAAGGAGGAAGCACTTAGAGAAAAAACAAGTACGGAAAACCAAACAACTAGTGGAAGCTCTTGGAGAAAAACAAGTATCTAACTAGACTCCTATGTCCACAAAGCATTGGTGTCATTAACACGGATTTTTTGTCGCCACTATGCACGGCCGATAGTGAGATCCTCATGGAGGTTTAAATAGGTTAGGTTTTGTTAGATGGTCTCTATGCAATTATTTCTTGGTCTACCGTGTCTTCTATTTCACACGTTATTTGATCCTTCACATCTCCCCACTAGTACAAACAAAATCATTATAATCGTCTCTCTCTGATCTTGTTTATACTAAGGTCACATCGAGTTTCTGTCATATCACCTCATTGCTGATACAATATTTGATAGCGTAGCCATAGGTCCATCATAGTATCCTCATCTCATACACCGTCATTCGCTAAATATGCTGGCATTTAACCGGCCAATATTGGTGTTGTATAATACATTCGGCCTTATAGCGGTGCGATAATGTTTTCTTCATTGTGGGAACACTTTGCACAAGATTCAGATGTCATTCTCCACTTGTACCATCATGCTTTAATTTGACGGCTGACATCTTCGTCCACTTTCCCATTTTCCTGCAAGATAAAACCCAAGTACTTGAAGCTCGCTTTGTGAGATATTTTCTGTTTTTAATTTTAGCTAAGACCTTTCATACCTGCTAGAAGGGTTGAACTTGCATTCTATATACTCGATTTTGGCCCTAGTTAGTTTAAAATTCTTAGATTCCAACGTCGCCCTCCAAAGCTCGAGTTTCGTGCAAATCCCTTCTTTTGTGCCATCAACAAGCACAATGTCATTAGCAATAACATCCATTATCGTAGATTTGCTTTGTCAACTCATCCATTATTAGGGCAAATAAAAATGGGTCAAGTCCGAACCTTTGTTAAGGCCAATGGTGATACGAAAAGTCCATGATTCGCCAACGGTTGTCTAACCCATTGAATTGGCATTTTCATATGTATCTTCAATGATTTTGATGTAGGTTTACGGAGATTCCTTTCTTCTCCAAAACACTCCACAACACCCCTCTTATGAATCATTGTAGGCTTTTTTTTTTTGAGTCGATAGAAATTGTATGTAGGTCTTCTTGTTCTTCTAGTATTCCATTCGCTCCTTTGAAGGTGAATCACCATGGTCGATTTCCCCGGCATAAAGCCATAGTGATTCTACTCTCTTTTTCTGCCATAATCTCCTCTCTATATTACCCTCTCTCCACAGACACACACACACACACATATATATATATATATATATATATATATATATTATGTATGGAAGGTTGTCACTTGATCTGGCGGCAAGACTCCCTTGCGTAAACAGATGGATAATGTTTTCAAACCAGGTATATGTTTCGTAGGTAGAGTCATCAGAGCCTTCAATATCTATGCCTGAAGTTCAACCGATAGTTAGTTCGACAAATGATACCATTTGGAGCATTTGTAACGTAACTTTTGTTTAGCTGATTTCCACATGGTTTTATACTGCTGCCTATTTTCTTACACATTCTGTATTATAAAATGCTGTTTTGATAGTTAATTGGGAGATGAACTCTTGAACTTACTGGAGAGGTTTTTACAAGCTCCATATACATAAACAAATGTCTAGCTATAAAGCAATTCTATGACTTGAATTGGGTATGTGATTATTTTGATTCTTACACACGTGGAATTAGTTTATCGTGATCAAAATTGTGATGCTATACTTTGCTCATATATGATGGTAAACAAAAGATGATCGTTTTGCGGGGATCCAAGTGCTTTTGCAAAAATATTTATGTGATGTATTGATAGGACAACCACGTGCTCTAGTGGCTCCCATCCATCAGGTGGTGTGGGTTCGAGGCCCCGGGAGTGGCTTCGTACTCCTCAGAGGAAATTGGCTCATGTCAGGCACATGTGACCCACGTGCATGACGGGTTATGCTCGCCGTACATCTCCTCACTCCCGCCGCACAGGTGGCCCTCCACCTTGGCTGGTGGTTGAAGCCTAGTGGGTACCGTAAGGCCCCACCCATGTGGTTGTTCTTTTTTTATTTATGTGATGTACTAGCAGATAAAGAATTGCATATGCAGCATAATATCCATCATGTTAACGGAAGCATAACATCTATCAATCATACAGGTGGAATCATTCCTGGACTATGACAGATCATCCGGAGGAATAGTGTTTACAACTGATAGGTCATATCAACCAGGTGAGCAGGTATAGCAAAGATGATTTTTCTCATATTGAATCGCAAGCGCTTTAATAATGTTCTCTTGTCTGTCCAAATGTTAAATACAGTAACAGCTTCATTTTGCTAAGTTCTTAGCATATTGCAGAATGTTTCACTTGTAGTCTTCTTGGACATCAGAGGGACCATATGCAGAATTTTTCACTAGAAGATTAAGAGCCTTCTAGACATTATTGTAGAGATCATATATGCCATAATGGATGGTAACTTAGATAAGCACTTTGGTCGCCTTCCAATATACCAATTATGAAAAGGTGTGGTGAGATAGACTAGGGAATATGTATGGTGTTATGTGGACAAGAATAAGATCAGTAGTGGGTGAAAGTTTTAGACGTAACGCGGCCCATTTCCATTTGAAGATATCTCCTGAGAAGACTTGCTTTGCTTGACAAATTTTGAATAATTACTGACAAAGATGAACATGCAGGTAGAAGACACTTTTCTTTTGGAAATTCTGTGACACCATAATTTCGGTAGTAAACATAATTTTATCATTGGGAGTGTTGAGAGTTAGGTACGTTTTATTGTATAGACTGCAATATAGATTTGGGGTGTGAGTAGGCTTCACTCATTTGTATTTCTTGTATAACACTATGCATAACTTTTTGCTCAATAAACCTTTATCACTTTTTCTCAAATTCACTGTGTATGGAGCTAGGTTTATAGCTTCCCGCCATCGCGGTTCCCGCAAGGGTGATCATCTCCGGCAAGGTCAGAGCCGTCATGGTTGCTGCTACATCTGGGTTCTTGTTACTTTGGCAATCATTATCTTCTGCTTCATTCTAAGACTGGGGCTTCCTCACATATTCGTGATCTTGACCTTTAGCCTGCTCACCGAAAAGCCCGCCATTCCCAATCATGCTGTAGTGGTTTCCATGTCTCACTCTCCTTCTGAAAGTTGCCTTCTCCTTGTGACGCAGCTGTAGCCGCCGCCTGCACCTTATGCTTCCTTCCACTGTCTATGCTGCCTTTTTGAAAATTATTTGATCAAAATGGCTTTATCTTGACTTCACAGGTGATCTATGCAACCTCAGGACCAGTTAATACGTTTAATAAAAACAAGTTACATACTAGGTCCACGAAGTTTAGTTGATCTATAACTTTCTCTTGACACTTGAATGTTGGAACTAGTTTAGTTGGTTTTTTACTTTCAACTCTTAAAATCAGTCTAATCCTATTCTAATGGAGGAAAGTGGCCCTGATATTCCCCATTTGTCTAGCTGACACTTATTTGTATTTCACATTGAATTGTTCGTTTAAGATTTGCTTCTTCAGCTAATGTCATATTTCCTCATCTTTATGCCATGCTCTTGTAGGTATTCCTATCATATGGCAAGAAATCTAATGGAGAGCTACTGTTGTCATATGGTTTTGTACCCAGAGAGGGCACAAACCCAAATGACTATGTTGAATTATCCCTCTCACTTAACAAAAATGACAAATGCTATGAGGAGAAGCTGGAAGCACTAAGGAAGCATGGTCTATCTACGTAAGGGTTTATCTTAAGCTGCATTATTTGAAATTGGTAAAGCATGTGTAGTCAATGATTCCTTAAAGTTCGGGTGGGTTTCTTCTGCAAACGGTTTTATGTTTTTCCATCACCATGCAATAGTTTTCTGTATGCAGAAATTCAGTTTTCATCACCGTGTCACGTTTTTCTGTATGCATAAAGTGCTGTGCTCATGTGGTAGTTCCTCATTACTGTTCATTATGTAATCACAGCTTGAATTTGCTTATGTATGTTGAACCACGGAGACATAAATAGATGTCGAGTGATTCTAATGCTTGGCAAAAACTATCGTTCCAGCTCAAAATCTTATGCCATGCTTCAAATCTCTATTGGTTTGCAGTATGAAAATGTTTCCTTCACTCTCTTCTTTATGATAATCTCCTTTATATTGACTGCTGCTTGAGTGAAACGATAGCAATCCAGCTTGGTTCTCAACGTTTCAACATCAATTCAACATATTGAAACTCTATATAATCATAAGGATGGAGTCCATTCACTAAATAAATTTGGCCGAAGAAACATCACATTTTTAGCACCTGCTGATTGTGCTTGTAATCGTGTTTTATGTGTCAGTGTAGCGGATGCTGGCACCATCATGGCCATTGCCTCCCACCGCCATGCGACATTGATGAGTGGCGCTGCCGCTGCCATCTTCTCCACTCTCTCAATTTTTTCTTTACTCGGGTCCTCCTAGCCTTTGCGAAGAGGATGACGATTGCGTGATCTAAATAGGTCAAGCACCATCATGACTTTTCATTTTTTAATTTTAAAACTTTTTGTTGTCTTTTAATTATATTTATACAAAAATTAAAAATTTAAAAAAAAAATTATCGGCAAGGGTCAGAAAGGCGGTGCCAGATGTACATTTACCAATACTTGGTGAACCACGGCGTGAGAAACCTTGTTCGTAATATTTTGGTCGGCGTGAGAAACCTTGTTCATAATATTTTGGTGGAGAAGGAAACTGCCAGCTTAAGGTGATTATTGTACTTGCATGGGGGTTGGGAGTTTTCCAGCAACCTGTTCAAAGTTTATTTTGTCATATAAGCAACTTTCCTGCCAAGACTCTAGCCCATTAAGATAGCTGGTTACATACTTCATGGGTCTAATTATTTTTTATGTTGTCATCACCATATAGTAAAATAACTTTATTTTTTTTTCTTGACCGTATTATTTTTTTGAGCTAACATCTTGAGTTCTTGTCTAAAATGAGTAGGCCTCGACGTTTTCCATTGCAGATCGTTGGCTGGCCAGTGGAGATGACAGCATATGCCTACCTTGTCGTTAGCCCTCCGAGCATGGTTAACTACTATGATGAGGCATGATAACTTCACCTTCTTAACAATTCAATACTTCATGCAATTCTATGAACTGTAATTCATATCAAATATCATATAAATCGGCTTAACCTTAAACGGATACTTGCAAGTTTCAGAAAGGAACTTTTGTAATTGGGCATTCTAGTCGAGAAAGCTCTTTTATCTGATCATGTTATTGAATGGGAGTGGGCATTAATGTCTACAACTATCTATTTGAGCCACCTCACTCTCCCATTCAAGTAGGTTTCAGTTACAATCTGCAACCAAAGGTCTAGTACTTAACAAATTGAATATCTCTTGACCAAAAAAAAAAAGAATATCTCAGAGACTGTTGCTTGCATAAGATTTTCTCAGCTATTGTTGCTCACATGAGCTAATTGATTTTCTTTTTAATATTTTTGTCACATAATTCTTCGTTGATAGTGAATGTTTTGTTTCATGTTAATAGATGGCTGCTGCATCAAATCAAGCCTCATCTAAGTTCGGACTTAACTATTCAAAATTAGAGGAAGAAGCTCTCCAATTCCTACTTGATTGCTGTGAGTCCAGCATATCCAAATACAGCAAGTTCTTAGAGGTAATGGCATTCTTATTGTACTAAGAATGCTCTTATTCGGGTTCAGTAAGTAGTTTTCTCGTTGATACTAATCACCGAAATGCAAAACCAGCATTTAATCCTAGTACTAAAGCTTAGATAGAATATTAGCGTCATGAGTTGACTTCTTAGGGATAACAGATTTCATTCTTGGGATTCTGGTAATGTATTCTCTCAAACAGGAAAAAAAAAAAAGAGATGCGCTAATGTATCTATGAATAATTCATGTTTCTAACAATTTCCTTCTTTACAGTAAACAATGTTGTAAGTTTATTCTTGTTAGGATTACATGGTCCCAAAGTATCCCGGACTCAGGTCGGGAGTCAAGCACCGTAAAACCTGCTTTTTTGGGATAAAATCATGATTAATTCGTTGGTTAATCAAATAGGTTGAGTACGTTAATATATATAGAAGCATAATAGCCATCTACTCCTGAACTCCCACCAGAAGTAAATTCCTCAATTTATGACTTTCCTAATAGAACTCCTACTCAATCTAGTGTTCTCCTAATATAACTCCTACTCATTGTAGGCCTCTTCAAGTACATCCTAATATTCTTTTTTATCCCTACTATAGTTGCAACTCAGTCTAAGACTTTCCTAATACAATTCCAACTCAATGTATGACATCTCCTACAAATTTCAACACATTTGAATCAGGTGGGTGACTCATATTTAGCCCACTTCTAGATCCGCATCATTCCACACCCATAAAATAAACTTGTCCTCATGGTTGGAATAAGCGCATTTCCGTGGTCGTATCTGATACCAATAATGTAATTTTGTTCTTCTTTGTCCTTTTGATTATGCTGCTTATACTTCTACTTCTGCATCTACCTTGGTTGTTGTTGCTGCTGCTCCTACTTCTATGTTTACTTCTTTTACTGCTGTTTATTTTTCTGATTTTACTGTTGATACTGCATCTGCTGCGGTTATTGCATCTGCATCTACTTCTCCTGTTGCATCTGTCGCATTAACTGCTGTTGGTGTTGCATCAACTGCCGGTGGTGCTTCTGCTTCGTCGTTTGCTGCTGTTGCTTCTGCTGTTGCATTTGCTTCTGCTGCTGTTGTTCTGCTACTTCTTATTCCCCTGCTGCCTTTTCTTCTCAAACGTGTCATTGGATTCGACTTCTGCTGTAATGCCTGATTGATTTTCTCTGTATTGTCTTCATAAGCTTTGGCCATGAGTTTCTTCTTGATGGGAACACTAGGAATCTCAATTTTTATAGTTGTAGCTATTTGTGCAAAATACCCCTTTTGGAAGCATCGGAGTATTGAAAATTTGAAATTGCGAATTTATTATATCGCTCTTCTTGCCCTAATCATTATTGTCGCTCTGATATTTTGCACAAACACTATGTTGTGGTTTTATCACAAATTTCAACTTGATAATTCTCGTGAAGTCTGCAAAACAATGATCCAAGAGCTCCTCCTCTGTCCACCAATAAACCAATTGCTTATAGTTGCATTTATTTTCTTATAGAATTGTTCCAGCATGTACATGTTTCTCAAATTCTTCCTCGTCGTCACACCATTTGGCAAAATGATTGCAATGGCAAATACTCTATTGTGATCACGAGAAACAGCGCAACTTTCAATATCACGCTCTTTGAGTATCTTACGCTCATTGTGTTGATAACTTCACTGTATATGTTTGTGAAGCTTCTAAGTCATGGTGTTGGCCGGAAAATCATTAGTCAAGTCCTCAATCTGGGACTCTCCTGATCTCTTCTGCAATTTAGGGCTTTTTTAATGTAACTTAATTATTTAGATCAATATACCGTAGCTCCAACTGGATTAAGATTTTCCTATACAATTCTAACTCGATCAAATTAGGTCGATAACTAATATTTAGTCTATCTCCGGATCTGCATCAGCTAATAGTAATTGTAGTTTTAGGAGGCTTAAGAAGACAAGTAATTTGTAACAACCATCTTTGTGGTTAGAAACATTTAGCATATTTCACGCTGGCTTGACCTGACAAGACCTACTGGTGTGCGGGTATCGATGAGTAGTGGGTTTCTAGGCTAGCAAGTCGGTCTCCAAAAAACTTTGCACCCATACCAGCCAATTTACAGGTAAGGTGGGTGTGCCCTGGCGGGATTTGGTTGCCAGCAATGTATATAATTTTGATTTCTTTTTTCTCTCGCCTGAACCGGCGTGATTAAAGTTTCCCAAATTCTTCTTTTCATGTACCATCTCTGTCAAATTAGAAAGCACAGACACGGACACGGATACAGTTCGGACACAACAATAAAAAATAGAAATAATTAAAAATAATTTAGATTAAGTATTTGAAAGTAATATTTTCCATCCTTTAGCTAACTTAAATAACAAGAATTTAATTGTATTAATAAAACAAAAAAAAAATATAATATTTTAGTACACTATATTATATTACTTCCTACTATGTACTGCTAATATAATATACTATTTGATTTCTTCCAAAAAAAGTCTTTTAAAAAATAAAATAACAACATAAGTACGGATAAAGTATGTCGGATACTTCTGTTTGGCGTATCTGACACGCGTGTTCGGAATTTCTTTTTTATGTTTATTTTTTGGATGCATCTCCGGCATATGCCCGATATGTATCCGTGGAGTGTCGGTGTCGGACACTACACGGGGCAAAATTTCGCCATGTTCGTGCTCCGACACTCAACGGAGCAAAATTTTGCCTTGTTCGTGCTTCCTAGCTCTCAAATTCCCCAGTCTTGCTAAACTTGCCAATTATTTTTGATCCATCACCCCTCTATAGAACCTTGTCGGCTGCCGACATTCCTTTGCTGTCAATCCCTTGCAGGTTCTCCTACTCTCTCTCTCTCTCTCTCTCTCCCCTCTGCTATCGCTATCTTCAATTCCATGGTTTCGTGGTACAACCACAGCATAAAGCAGAAAGCAACTCCTCAAACAAAAAAGAAAGAGAAAAAAAAATTCCCCGGGTGCCCATACCCTTAGTGTAAACACCCGTGCAGGTGGATACCCAAATTTATGTCCCGTCTATATAGCATTACCCATTCAAAGCACCCGTTCAACCAGTGCGTGCCCGCATGCAGGTCTGAGCTACCAGCCTGTTTGTCAGGTCTAATGATGGCTCTAATATGTGATGTTCCCACTTACATTTCCTTTGCATGGTGTGTGGTGGCTTGCAAACAAAGCATCCTTTTTACGATCAGAATGCCTTACCATGAATAATTTGGAATGTTGACTTTTATTGCAGGGAGGCGGCCCTCTTAGCCCGCTGGCAACAGATCCAAAGCAAATTAAGAGAAAGTTACTTCTGAAACAGCTAGCTACAGACCTGTGTACCAGTGAGAGACGAATCTTGTACCGCACACAATATGTAAGCCACTAAGCATTTACCTCTTAGCTTGTATATCCTTCCATGCATTTCTTGCGTTTATCAGATCAATGTTGTCTAAATTTTGCTAAGATAATTTGTAGAAGTGAAGAATGAGTTACCACACTTCTTTTTGGCAAAAATACGGTTTAGTCCCTAAACTTTGCTGAAATATGCCGCAACTTTCAAAATTTCTCGTGATTCTCCTGACCTATTAAAAAAACGTCTGCAATAGCCTTGCCGTCAACATTTCTGTTGTAGTTTTGTTAATGTGTTGTGGCAGTTTTTTAGTTACTTTTAATTTTTAGGGGCAAATTTTTCCCTCATAAATTAAAAAAAGCTAAAAATGATTAACATTGATGAAAACATAATTAAAAAAACTGTCACGACAGCAAATTGACGGGCGTCGATGGAAAATATGACGGCAAGGTTAGTTTTTTTTAGGTCAAAAATTCATAGGCACTTTTGAAAATTCATAATTATAGCGGCTTATTTTAGCAAAATTTAGGGGAGTAAACCGCATTTTTGCATCCCCCCCCCCTCCTCCTCCTACCTTTTCTTTAATGAAAGCTCGTATTTATAAGAACGCGAATTAAGTCATGATTCTTCACCTTTAAAATTTTGTTCTTACTACTTGAACATTAGGTTAGTGTTTGAGATTCTTGTAAGATAGACATATGGAGATGTGGTCCTCAAGTTGGTCTTAAACGATCTATGTATTCCATAGATTTATGATTCATGATTTGAAAAACATGCATGCCCATATTGTCTTTAACTGGTTGTTTTAATCCTCTAAAATCGTTTTGTAGATCTTACGGAGAAGGTTGAGGGACATAAGGAGCGGAAGTTTAAAAGCTCTAGAACTCTTCAATATATTCAGGAAGTTGAAGTAGATGTCCTGGTTTTTCTGTGATATGTCTGGCTATGATGATCCTCGACAATTGTTACGTAAATCTTGCCGAAAAGGTCGAATGATATTATTAAAGGCAAGTTAAAAGCTTTAAAACTACTCCATGTATTCAAGAAGCTGGGTAGAGTTAGGTTTTTCAGGTGATATGTGTATCTCATCAGTATATATGAGATCATTTGATTGTCGTACTGTAGATCTTGCGGAGAAGGTCGAGGGATATAAGGAGCGAAGTTTAAAAGCTCTTGTAACTCTTCAATATATTCAAGAAGTTGAAGTAGATTTCTGGATTTCCTGTGATATGTCTGGTTGTTATGATCCTTTGCAGTTGTTATGTAGATCTTGCCGAAAAGGTTGAATGATACGAGTAAAGGCGAGTTAAAAGCTTTAAAATTGAGTTGGGTTTTCAGGTGATATGTGTATGTCATTCGTAGATATGAGCTCATGCGATTGTCATTTTTTCTTACATATTTATATCAAAGTCATGGAATTTTGTCCTACTTCGCTTTTTATCTTAGACGGCACTGGCAAAGTTGTATTCTTTAATGCCAAATCAAAAAATGATTTCATTGTGGGCTCTTGTGAGGTAGCCTAATTTGTTGCGAGATTTGAACTTGGAGAAAATCGAATTTTTTTTATCAGATCGGTAGTAAATTGACATCCCTAAATCGAATCAACAAGTTTAGTTATGAGCTGTTTGGTTAGCTGTTTTTAGACGTCAACTACATCAGTTGCAAAATAGGAGGTTGAAATCTTATGTTTTGATGCATGTAGGTGGTGGGGCCGACCAAAAAACTGCTGTAGTTCAGGAGTTCATTTTGATTCTTATTGCAATATCATTTCGTAGCTATTATCAACTTAGAACCTATTGCATAACTTTGAAGTTTTAATTTTATTTTATTTTTTGGTTTTTTGATCTTAGATTAACAACCTTTTAATTTTGATATTAAGAGAAAAGAATGGGAAGCATTAAAGTTGTAGTTTGTAAGAACATATTTAATCAACAACTTCATTATACTTGTTGCCGTCAAACACATCATAAATTAGTTTTTCGGAATATTTTTTTTAGCTATCTAAAATAGCTTTTTAGTTTGTCCTGAATATTTTCAGGCTAAACATACAAGTGCCGGCATTGGAACGCTTTTAAGTTTTTGATCAGAATTTTTTTTAAAAAAAAAGTTGAAAAATGTATAGGATGAATTTTGAAAAGCAGTTTTTGCACATTATTCTAAAATAAAAAGAATTACGGTATTCTAACATATCAGACTTGTTTAAGATGGTGCGCTTCATATTAGAGTTAAGGAATTAAGCTGGTTTCGACTCGGATTTAAGTTCAGTATAAATAACAGTGCAGGACTTGTATCAGTAGATTTTTGTGCCTCCGGCGAACTCCGGTGGCTTCACTGTTTTCTCGATGGCGCGCTTCTCGATTTCTTCTAGGTTTCTCTCCCGACATCTACTATCATTCCGTCGAGCATCTTCGTCACCGTCAATCCCCTCCCCCGCACAATCCACTGCTCGCAGACTTGGCTGCGGCGGCGGGAGCGGTGCCGGGCCCTTCTGCTCCACGTTGGCTTATCATTATCGTGATCTACGTCTCCCATGGAATCCTACTCTCTTCTTCTCTTCTAAGCCTACTAGTCTCGACGATGCCCAAGGCCCCACTGCCGTCGATTACCGGTGCGTATGAACTCTGCCTAAATCAGATTTTGCAGAATTTTTCTTCGTCGTTACAAAAGTGTTGCACTTTTTGGGTGGTTAACGTATGGGGTTTTAGTTAGCTACTCGCTTGATTTGATTGTTATCGTCGTTTAATTGTTTATGTCTAGATTTCTGATGTTCTTTATCTTTACAGTTCTCTTTCAATTCTCCTATGTTGTTTGATGAGTACAAATTTGCGTGTTTTGGATGTTCTTCATTAGTTAATTTATGGTATTTAAGAAAGTGAGGTCTGTTATGATAAAATTGGTCTTATTTTGACATTTTAATTGTAAATCCAACGGTTTGTTTGTTATGTGGGATTTTAATTATCACCATTTATTTAAAAAGTACAAATTTCCTTGTGTTATCTCGCTTACCATTGTTGAGCTTTGGAGGTTTTCTACATGTTGAAAAGTTCAAAGTTTGCACAAATCAAAGAAGAGCAATTATACGACTTTAGAGAAGTACAAGCATGTTATCCGCAAAATAATGAACCATTTCTAATAATCAAACTCACTTTTACTTTCTCTACTCAAAGCAATATCCGGAGAATGGACACACATGATCTCAATTAGAGTTATCTTAAGTTCTGGCTGTAACAAGTATCTAAAAGTATCACAAAGTCTAAGACTGTCCAAACTTTATCTTTAAGTTTCTGTGGACAAAAAATAAAATCTTAACAATGCAGCTGCTGTAATTTTTAACAAGTAACTTAAGAGTAGATAATGCTATTTTTTGTCTTGAAAAAAAATACTGATTGTAATTACATATGCATGTTGAGGTATGAAGACTCTTCTGCCATTTACTAATGCATTGATTTTAAAGTGTATTACCATTTTCTCAATAAAGAAGGTGTATCAGTAAGGACAAAATGGTGCATGTGTATATAGTCTGCATTATTAATAATAGCAAATAATTGTTATTTGGTATTTTAAAGAAAATGGGCTACTTTTTATTGAAAATCACAACACCCTTTGAACCGTACAAGTATGATAAATCCAGTTACTCTAGAATATATAGGAGCTTCTTAATTGGAGTCCATCCACTCTAAGAAACATTTTTTTTTATTTCATTTTATAAATGGTAGGAAGCAATTTCTGTTTTAAACTACTGTAGATTTTTTTTTAAAAAAAAGAAGAAAAAATTTTCAAAGTACTGTAAAATATAAGTCACTTCGCTGTAGATTCTATAGTAGCTTCGCATCTACATTTGAAGTTCTGTGCTTGTTAAATTTTAATGGTGTTAAAATTGCAATAATCATGTGGAAACTCAAAAAAAACCTGTTTGAATATTGTAGAATCTATAGTAGCTTTGCAGCTATATTTCAACCTCTGTTCTTGCTAAATTTTTAATGACGTTAAATTTGCAATAATCATGTGGAAACTCAAAATAACCGGTTTGAATATTGATTTAAAATATTTTAATTTGTGCAAGCATGATACCATTGTCTATGAATGGTCTTTCTTTTCCTTGAAGCAGCACAGCACTATTTTACATTGTATAGGTAACTAACAGCAGCTGATCTCAGTTAAAATAAAATAGGTAATAGAAAGCTGTTGTCTTCTGTAGCAGCCATGGTAAAACCTCTGCTAGTAGGATATTGTGCGACCATTTTAATCTGTAAGAAATTAAGATTTCTTTTGTCAATATATGATATGAAAAAGACAACCAACCTATGAATAGTTTTTTTTGTCAATATAAAAGAATTCTTTTTTAATGAGAAAGTTTTGTTTGTGCAAATTTTCTTTTGAGCTACCATAGTATCTCTTCCTGTTGTGCCTTCTTCACTGTACATTCTCATTCTGCGTTGTTGAGCTCTTTACTAGTCTTCATTATTTGTCAATTTGTGTACTTGGTAGTTTCTACATTAAATTCTTTTTCTTTGCTGCTATTCACAACCTTTCTCATAATTTTGGGATTTCGAGTTACGAAAAATTAGAACTATTATATACTTATTTCAAGTATCAAGTTATTAGAGAAAGGAAAATAACTAATGACTGTGTTTGATATTACATTCTGGTTCTCATGTTGCTTTTCATTTCTGATTATTGGTGATCATTTTTATATTGATGGATTATTATTATTTCTTTAACAGATCGCTTATACCAGAGAGCGAGTTTCATAAGTTGGCAGACAACACAATACACGACCTACAAGAAAAGTTTGAGGTAGTTGTACTATGAAATAATAGAGTTCTGTGAAGGGCCTTTCCAAGAGCTCACTTTTAATATTGGGCTATTGTGCATTTTAAATTGTTAAAATTTTGATCCTACTTGTACTTCTTCCAGGAATATGGAGACACGGTACAGATTGATGGTTTTGATATCGACTATGGGGTGGGTTAATACCTGTAGCTTTATTTCAGACTTTTAAAATATATTTTGGTTCACATTTCCTTCAATGTCATTTAAACTATGTTTTGTGCAAACAAGGGCTTTAATTGGTTTCTTTACCGATTTAGTTCTCTAGAAGGTCACACTGTTCAACTTGTGATATTTTTTGTTAGTTCTATTCCTACTAATATGGTACCTTCAGTTTATTTTACCCTAATACATTGTGAAATATATGTTGACGTAATATTGTGATTGAAGCACTTCTTTCCAATTATGTAGTAATATGTTCAACATCATGGTGAAAGCATTATCAAACCAATTTTTATCTATTGAGCTTTCATTTCCATAAGTAGTGAAATATGTCTGATTATCTATGCAGAGTGAAGTTCTAACAATCAAGATGGGAAGTATCGGCACGTACGTCATAAACAAGCAAACTCCAAATAGGCAAATCTGGCTATCTTCACCGGTGAGGCAAGTGTTGTTCGTCAAACTCCAACTGAGTACTTTATGGATGTTTTGTCATAGACAATTTCGGATTGTAGAATTATTATTAGTTGAATTATTTAATGGCGATTCCTGATGCTCTAGACATATTAATTGCATACAAGGGTCTAAGACTGTTTTATGATCATAGTCACATAAACATGTTGCGCATTAGCATGCAAACTAAAATGAACAGGTCAAATTGTGTACGATAATATTATGTTGCTAAAAAGGGAACCAGTCTCACATCTCCTATGTAAAATGTGAAACACATCTGGTTAGTTAAGCTGGTAAAAATGTTTTGAATTGTGAATAGACAACTCCCTCATCATTAGAACGGGCATTTGCTAAAATGCGCCTCCCATAATTCAAAATTGACAAAATATGCCCCCTAATTTATAATGACCTTTTTATAACCCCCTCCCCTCCTGATCCTGTGAAATGACGAAATTGCTCTCGTCAAGTTAGCTGTCCTTTTTTTTTTAAAAAAAGAGTAAGGATAATTTCGTCATTTCATAGGGGGGGAGGGGTGGGTTGTTGGAGGGCGAAATGCCCCTTGTGATAGAAATAAAGCCGATAGGGCTAATTGGTGTCTAGTTGGTAGTGTTTCCAGCCAAAGCAGTTGAAAAAAGATAGCTGTGTATCTTCAACAACTTTGTTCTGAAGACTTGACAAACTGTTAGAAGATTATCCAATACCCGTCTTTTTCTAGGGAAGAGCTAACATTTTTAGTAGAAAATGCTGGGCATTGTTTCAGAAGTAACAGGAAAAAGTTTCTTGATTCCTCATATCTGAATTCCCGACTTTCAACAGTTCTTCGTCATCCATTCTTCTTGATTGATAAATTGTGGATCGTTGTTGTGTTCTTTTGTATTTCGTTTCAATGCTGCTAAAGGACCCAAAACAAATCCAAAAACCCATCCCGAGTGATACTTGTAACGATGCCGAGTTTTTTCACTCATCCCAAGATGCTTTTTGGGTCCTCTAGCATTAATCTTGTTTTTCTTTTTGGTGTTAAATTGCGTCTCCGGCCCGAATTGATGGCAATTTGTATTCCTTCCCTTCAGCGGGCCTTCAAGATATGATTGGGATGCGTCAAGTGGAGCTTGGATTTACAGGAGGACGAAAGCGAACCTTTTGCGACTTCTGGAAGAGGAAATGGAAAAACTATGCGACCAACCCATTCGACTTAGTTGACTAGAGGATAAGTGGAACGGCGAGCACAAAACGCCATTTTTTGATAAGGTAGCGCGGAGTCATCGTCGAGTGGCGTCAGCAACAAGTATCTTTCCGAGGCCGATAATTGCGACGGTTGATATTTCTGCTGACCGTGCTCTCTTCCTTCTTTACCGATCGATGATGAGAGCTTCTACATGGATTCTTTTAATGGTGTATTATTATGACTTTCCTAGATAGATGGTTGTAGTTGTTTGCAGTTGCTTGCCTGAGATGATGGAGATGGTTTCCATGGCACTGATACAATGACAATTAGTTGAGAAATAGAGTTTTGCTAAAGTTGAAATTCAAGGCACGTTGATAATAAAATATTATTTTTTATATTTTTTATTAAATTAAAATGTAAAATCTATAATAAAAAAATTTAAATTAAAATAAAAGAGGGTCATGCGGTTGGCACAAGGGGGGTGCCGTCCAAAACGTAACATCAAGTAAGGATCTCAGCATTCTTAACAATCTAGGAAGTACGGGACAGGGATAGAACATAACACGGATAGTAATTTTGAAAAAAAAAGTAGAACAATTGTATGGTTTACATACATCACTACAAAATATAAATAATTAAAATAGTATAGTATTAAGTTTTTGAACAACTAAAAATTAAAAAATACTCAATAACAAAATTTATTTTTAATATAATATTTTTACATTTTTAAAATAAATTTAAATAATAAAAATTTAATTATATTAATAAAAATAAAAAATATATAATATTTAAGTATATACTATATTATATTAATTAGTGTTAATACTATATAGTATTTTGCTTTTCTCAAATTTTTTTTTTTTAAAAAAAAGACTTTTCTTAAAATAAATAAAAACTATATAACTACATATATATGTGTAAGACATTGTCTGACGTGTTGACATGCGAAAGTTCATCTTTTTTTTAAAAAATTTTTCGAAACACTTTTCTAATGCGTCCGATTGTGCCCGCAGAATGCCTATTTCAGATACTGTATAAAATACAATTTCGGTATATCTATAATTTCTAGTTGTTAATATTCTCTGTACTATAGCAAAATTAATTGGGATAATTTCATATCAGCCCCCGTTTGTTTGAAACTGTCACATCAGCCCCTGAAAACGCGTTTCGGGGGCTGATATGAAACCGGTTTCAAAATAGGGGGCTGATATGGAATTATCCGAAATTAATTTCAGGAGAATTTTCTGTCACGTTATATTACTGTGGATGAGAACTAAACTTGCGTTCCATTGGATACTTGTAAGATGTGTTTTTGACGGATTCACCTGCTATTATTTCAATATATTTCACAGAAATTTGTTCATATGGAAAGTTCATTATCTATTTACCAAAAATTATGAGCACGGTATCTATAAGGACCATCAGACCTTTTGATATAATTTGTACTATATACTATGTCTCATGATGTATGAGGTACAAATCTATAAGGACCATCAGACTTCTGATATTGAAGTAGGACTATCGAAGTTCTACAGAAAATATCACTTTTGAGAAAAATGTCTGTCACCGATTTTAGAAGTGACTTTTGTTTTTTTGAGATGAATAAATGAAGCATGTATTCCGAGCCCACTTTGCATTATAAATGGATAGACTTTCAGATGGACTGACCTAATTTCTACCACTTGAGAAAAGAATTATCGCCGAAATATCACCTATGTATGAGTCCGCTTTATGAATAGCAATCTTGCAAATCTATTGTGTATAAGGATGTACGAGGTACACATCCTGATACACAATATGTTGAATCAGGGCAATGGGGGCATTTCTGAAAAAATATTTATCACCAGTTTTAGCTGCGACTTTCCTTTTGGATGAATAAAGGAAACGTGTCGTTCTGAAATATATAGAACTTCAGATGGACTGTCCTAAGTTCTACTACTCGCAAAACTAATTACAGGTGGAATCTCGCGCTTGTCTTGGGAGTTCTAAATCATTCGGCCTCGCTGCCTTCGGCTCGGTCTTAGCAATGAGATGTGACTAACATGAATAGCAGTCTCGCAAATATAGTGTGTATGAGGATGTACAATATATACATCCTGACATATAACATGTTCAATTAGGGCTATCGGGGTATTTCTGAAAAAATATTTATTACTGATTTTAGCTGTGACTTTTTCTTTTCGAGATGAATAAATAAAACATGTCATTTCGAAACGGATAGAACTTTGGATGGCTTGACCTAAGTTCTACCGCTCGCAAAACAAATTATAGGTGGAGTCTCGCGCTTGTCGTGGGAGTTCAAAATCATTCAGCCTCACTACCTTTGTGTCGGTCTTAGCATTGAGTTGCGACTAATATGAATAGCAGTCCCGCAAACATATTGAGTAGTGAGAAAAAGAATAACGCACCACCTATTGTTTGAGTGTAAGACGTAAAATATACATGATGACATGCGCCCTAACTATATTATCTCAATTATAACATTCAATTATATCATAACACGTGTCCTAAATCTCTACTTTATAAAAATAGTTTTCCAAATTTCAATGCTAAGAAAAGCATATTATATAGTCAAAGCCTTTCCAAATTTATTGATGTAGTGGAAATTTACATGAAAATTATATAAGTAAATTGAAGGAAAATTAAGCCAATCAAGCTTTAATAAGCGTTCCTAATCAAAGTATAGAATCACAAGGAAAATCTTGCTTCGGAAGAGAATCTGTGACTACTTTTACTTCACGTGGAGCATGACGAAATATGGGTTTGCTGAGATAACTAAAAGAAGTAGCTTTTGTGGTTTATTTTGAAAAGAGAGAAAAAAATTACTTTCTTATTTTCCTTCTAACTTTAATTATTTATATAATCTTTATTGTTTTATTTTCTCAATAAAATTAGAAAGCGGGAAGAAAGCGATTTTTATTAACAGTTAATGATAATTATAAATAATCTTATTATTTCGAATATTACCTAATATATTGCTGTTATTAAATTTATAACTCTACATGACAGCAAATTTTATAAATATATTTTATGATTTTTCAATAAACTAAAATTATAATTAATTTACTAATAATCAAATTTCAATAAATATATTTAAAACTTTATTAAATTTATAAAATTATATTATTGGGATTATTATACTAATGTAGAAGATTTGATTCCATACGCTCGTGAATATGGGATTCCCAAACGCATAGGCGTATGGTAAAAATTAAAAAAATTGTAATTGTTTTTTAGAAAAAATTTTAACATGAGAGTTATAAATTTTGACGAGATTTATAATTTTTATGTTAAAATTTTTCAAAAAAGAACTTCTAAATAGATATTTTGTTACACCAAAATTTAACAAATTTGAAGCGGATTTTAAAGTAGTTTTAAAATCCATTTTAATTCTGTTAAATTTTATAGCTCCAAAACATCTACCTAAAAGTATTTTTTAGAAAAGCTTCAAACATAAATATTGTAGATCCCATCATAATCTATATTATGATGTTAACAATTTTTCAAAAACCATTAACAAATTATTTTTTAATTTCTCTGTACGTTTTAAAATCCGTTTAAACCCGTTAAACTTTGGGCCTCCAAATCATATCTCCAAATTACCTACCTAGAAGTTGTTTTTAGAAAAAATTTTAAAATAAAAGTTATAGACCTCATTAAATTTTATAATATTAAATTTTTTTTTAAAAATAATTACAAATTCCATGCCTTTTAAAATATATTTTGAACCTGTTAAACTTTGTAGTCTAAAATAACTATCTAAAATTATATTTTTAAAAATAATTAATATAAAATTATAGATTTTATTAAAATTTATAATTTTTATATTTTAAAATTTTTTAAAAAACAACTATAATATTTTTTTAATTTTGTTATACGTACGAATGTAAGGGATCAGCACTCGGCAGAAAGAGTGGAAATAACTTTGAGATTCTAAGTCCACTGAGATGCAGCAGGTTGACGATTTGTCGTATTCTTAAATCGGCCGCATGCGAGCGTGGTTGGCGGCGAGGCCCACTTCAACTTCACGGGCATGCGTGGAAACCGAGTAACGCAGGGGTTAGCAACTCATACTGAGAACCAACCAGATTCTTACACGTATGAAGGACACGTGCTTCCTTGTAAGTTGTACGGAGCTGGGTTAATGTGGTTCACAAATCATGCGATTTATATTCAAGTGGCCGGCAACTAAAATTAAAAAAAAAAAAAAGAAAATTCTTCTACCGCATAATAAAAAAATCTGTCAAAAGTTAATAAAATATATAATGTAAAATTTAAAATAACATGGCGTTTCAAATACATAATTTTAAAATTTAAAATAAGATATTGCTTAAAATATATAATTTAAACTTTAATAAAATTTAAGGTATTTTTAAAAAATAAAACTATATGTTATTTTACGTTAATTTTTTATCTAAATAGATGATTTGAACCCTTAAAGTGAATTTGATAAATAACTTCAAAATCTATTACAAATCGTTAAAACTAAAGTCCTAAGATATAACTTTTATGTTTTTCTAAATTTTTTTTTTTTACTTTTATGTTGGAAATGGTTTTTTTTTTTTCTTACACAAATTTATGCATGAAATTCCGTGGGAATCTGTTTGTATCCTTTAGCAATTGGTGTGCCATTGCCAAGGGAAATCAAGGTGGCTTCTCTCTCGCAAGATAGCTTAATTAATATGATAGCTGGCTTATGAGCCATTAATTACGACTTAGAAATATATTTTTTACTATATTAGATAAATGTGTTTTGGAATTTTAAAAAATGTAACAAATATATATTGTACTTATTATCATGTATTAAATTAATATATTATTCAAACTTTTATTATTTGATGATATTTAAAATATTTTATTATAAATATTTGGTATTTATCATATAAAAAATTAAAAAATTATCAACACCTCAAATAAAAAAAAAAGAGAATAAATCTAACTCCTCTTCTCGCTGTTTAAAATTACCGTTTCTTGACTGCCACGTAAGCGATTAAACGCTAGTGCCTGTTCGCCACGCCTCCCAACATGGATTCTGCTTTGGCCTCGTTCCAAGCTAGCGATTCTCTGATTCTCTCTCCTCGTGATCACCACGGTGCCTTCTGTCAGCTGCACTTCCCATAACACGAAACACTCAAATATTTTTCGGACAGCGGGTCCCCATCAAGCTTGTCGGTTATTTCGTCCAACCCCGTTAGGTACCTGGATTTAGCTTCGTCCTCCTCCTGCCGTCGATCGCAGCTCATCGTTTCCTGATTGTAAACTGTCGATCGCAGCTTATTCACAGATTAAACTAAAAATTTCACCTGCTTTGTCGTTGATCGTCACTATCCCTTGTCGGATTTCTTATCGGAGAATGGATTCTGACGCATGGAACCGTTTCGCCGCTGCCGTTGCCTCGAAGCACTACCGGTCCTCCTCCGCCATCCGTTACTCTAGATATGGTGAGCCGAGCTCGCCCAATCTTATTTTTTCTTTCTTTTTTGGTTAATTAACAAGCAGTGTGGATTCGATGGGCCTAGCAGATCCGTACCAGGGATTTGAAGAGATGATTGATGGCGGTGATGAAAATTCCTGCGCGGATTTCTCGTGCCCGTTCTGCTCGGAGGATTTTGATATCGTTGGACTTTGCTTCCATATTGATGATGAGCACCCAGCTGAGGCTAAAAATGGGGTAACATGGTTCTCGAATCAGAATATCGTCTTTAATAATACTCAAAAACGAATAAAGCTAAAGAAAGTGCAAAAGTTGACTTTATTTCCAGTTGTAAACGGATTTTCTTAAGTTGGGAAGGTGGTTATTCTTTTATTATTGAGTCTGCACTCCTTTTTTCCCAGTATGCTCTTGACATTGTGGAAGATTAGCAAAATAGGAAACCTTTGTGAGACTTGCCTTTGTTTGTTGAGAACATCAGCAAATACATAAACTGGAAAGTGGAAACTTGTTTACTTTATTAGCCTTCTGTGGCGTTAATCATGAAAGTGACCTCATTGTATCTCCAAAAAAGATAAAAAAAACAAAGAAGACATCTTAGGATTCTTGGACTTCATAGGATTATAGAATGAATGATTTTATCTGATTGTCTCGCGTATATGGACTTACCACTATTGCTATGATCCAAATCCATATTTGATTTCCATGTTGAAATAACACGTCTGCATTCGTCAAATTGTACGAAGGGTACAAAGTTTGATCAATCCAAATTATCCAACTGTTCAAATTGAACTTTTAACTGCTTCTTAATGGAAGTAATCAAAACGTGCAAATATAATTTGCCACTATTGCAGTTACAAGTGCCTGTCATATCGTTTGAATATATGAAACTAAACAAGATTAGTCTTACCCCTGTTGGGGGGGGATACTCGTTGGGAAATCAAAAGATGACTAGACTTGGTATCCTCTTTTTCCTTCCTTAAGTAGCTTTCATTTTGCTCAATGCTACTGCCTTTAGCTTACATACTTGTTCTTGGAATCCTTTTTTCCTTCCCAGACTGACCTTTGTTTTGGTCTATGCTACTGCCTTAAGCTTATTATATTTTCAAATGTCTTTGTTTGTGTTGCTTGGCTTACAAGTTCTTAATATTGCATGAATCGCAGAGCCTTTTTTTATTAGCGTTGTTAGTTTGTTCTACTCTTCAACTCTCTCTTTTAATTTGGTGGTAATTAAGCGTGGAAGTTGGGATTAGTTCCAAAAACATATGTTTTTGTTTGTTTATATATGTTTTTGATATTTCTGAATTAGATTTGAAGGCATCTCTCCCGTGTAGCTTATATCGCTTCCCATGCTAAAGTATGCATATCTGCTTTGTAAATGGATTTTTATTCGGACTTCGATAGGAAGTTCACCTTGTTCTCTTAAATGCTAGTGTGAAAAGTATATAATACACTTTCTGTAGGTATGCCCAATTTGTGCAGCTAAAGTTGGGATGGACATGGTTGGACACATAACAATGCAGCATGGATACTTCTTCAAGATATCCTTTTATATTTTATAAATGATTTATTTTAATATGGTCGTTAGAAATGTCACACACACTCCTATCTCTTTTGTTTGTTATTGAGATGCCACAAAACCTAGCGTATCGAAGCTATCTTATTCCTTAACGACAACGTACATGCAACGTCGGAGGAGATTCCGTAGAGGATCATCTGGGGCCCATTCAAGTTCAACACTTTCTTTGTTGAGAAAAGAGTTAGAACTCCAATCTCTGCTTGCCGGATCTTCATACTTAGAGTCTTCTTCAACTGCTGCAGCTGACCCATTGCTATCATCATTGATATATACACCAGCAGTGTCTGAGCCATTGAAGGATAGACATGCTGAATGTTTAAGTGAGAATAACTCAATAAGCAAGAATGGTGATGAGAAAGCGGATGAAAGGTATGGATCAGAGGGTTAACTCATATTCCGTGGTTGCTAATTTTTCAATGGATGTTCCTAGCAACGACAATTGTGATTGTTACTAAAGCATAAATTAATGTTCCTTTTAATCTAAGATATTAGATAAAAAAGTAAAATTGGCATTTTTATTAGCAGAGGTCCTCTTGCATTTATGCTGTGGCTAGGAGCAAAATTTATGCAGTCAATTAACGCCAAACTGAACAACAAAGATTTTGCCAAAGCAGATTCCTTAGTGGCATCTATGTTTTATTGGGAGTCAATGTGCAAGTCTACTGTCAGTCTCCATGCATAAGAAAGGTTCTTGCTTGAATAAATTCTACATCGAAAGCATATATGGAAATTATATAGTAATGTTGTTGGAAAAGCGTATAGGAAAACATTTCGCAATAAATCAAGAGTTAAAACTAGAGATCATTGCTCATCTTGTGGACTTCTAGTGAAGAACAACATTTGAAACAAATGTTCAGATATAGGTTTTAACCACTAAGCACCTCAAGCTTCAGAAACATAGGGCTTTTGGAATGTTACCCTTCAAGTTGATACAGTTCGTAGTTATGCATTTCTCTCTGATTCATGGGTTGGTTACATGCTAGTTTCTATCTTTGTTCTCACACGGTATGGCTTTTAACTGAATGCCATAAGGCTTTGAGAAGATGCATTCATTCTCTTCTGCTCTACTTAAGTTTTGCTAAATTTGATAGCTTATTAGATAGTGATAGGGAAGAGAAAACTGACTTCATGACTCAACAGGTTTTAAAGGACCTGTAGCATAAGAATCAATTTCAATAGTTCAGTTTTTATGCATGGAAGATTTCAACATGGCTACACTAGATACAACAATATTTGCATGTGAAATTCCTTGGATCTAATCCTCTCTCTCTCTCTGTGCTTTTTTTTTTTTGGGTTGTGGTATTGAGGGGATTGTTCTGCTAGTTTTTTTTTCTTTTTTTTTCCCTTATCGAGATTGGAAGTGATTAATGTGTTTGAAGTTATAAATGTTGTTAGTCGCTTGGGTGTGAAACATTTTTAGCAACGGATTCCATGGGATAAAACCTTTTCGATCTCTCCTCTCTCTGTTTCTTTCTTAGTAGCTTTATTAGGATTACTCATGGATTATTGCTTTAAACAACAAATAAGATTACGTAGCATTATCAGATATGTGCTGGGCATTGGTGGCGAGATTACCATTTGATATCAGAATTGGTAATGCACTTGAACTATGACTAGTGACACTATTTAAATTATTAATAAAGGAAAATAATGCTATATCATAGTACGAAGGTCAAAGATAATTTAAAAAATTACAAAGGTGCCATTAAACCAATTGAAAGGCCATGATCAAGAACTACTTAAAAAAGTTAAAACATTGAAAGAGCATGATCAAGAACTAAGTTAGGGACTAAATAAATTTCATGCTAAATGAAATTCAAAGAAAAGGTTTGTGAGGAAGTCAAATGCCAAATAAAGTGTGGATGGCTTGAGATGAAAGAGCCAAAAAGAAAAACAAAAAGCATTACAAGGAAAGTGTGGATGGCTTGAGATGAAAGAGCCAAAAAGATTTTTAAAAAAAAACATTAGAAGAAAATCCATTTAGTTGTAATAGAATAGTAGGGAGTGTTAGTCAAAGATGGTTTTGTGTGCCTCTTTGGGGAGAATTTTTTATATTATTCTTTCTTTTTTATTCTTATTCTTTTATTTTCTCTCTTTTTCTTATTCTTTTTTTTTTTTTTAAAAAAAACTTATAAAAAGGATCAATAGTTAATCTTGACAGCCCAGAAAAATGGTATTGGAATGTTTTCGGAAGTATATAAGGCCTTCAAAGCATCTAAAACAGGTTTTAAGATGTTGGCGTTGTATTTTGTTAAGTATCATTTTAATATCTTATTATCCATTTTTAAGTATAGAAAGTAGCTTATATTTTAGACTTTTTATGTATTTCTGACAATTTTCTTGATTAGACATGTGCTAGTTACACACACAAACTAGTTAGATACATGCGCACACGCACGCAAACACACACTCTCTCTCATATGGTACTTATACAAATTAGAACATTTAACCTTTCTTTAGACAGACGTTTTCCAATTGTCATTTGATTGAAGAGTTAATAATTTTGTGAATATACATATGCTAATCTCGCCCGCATGCGTGTGTGTGTGTGTGTGCGCATAGTAAAAGAAAATAGTGTGGTTAAAACTGAACACAAGTCGTGAGTTCAACTTAGCATGGCAACCTGCATCTTCCTTCAAATCGACCAGTAGAATCCTAAATTGGTGATATCTAGCATTGCTTAAATGTGCACTTTTGTATTCCAATCGGAGAAATGATCAGATCAGCTCGACTGCATGGGATTACCATGATCAGCTCGACTGCATGGGATTACCATGCAGTCGAGCTGATGTACGCACACTTACGGGTGTTTTTTGGAAAAATTTCTAATATGAAAGTTGTAGATATTTAAATAGGCGTTGGAAGCTTTTTCAAAAAAATACTCCTAAATAGGTATTTTGGGGTTCCGAAGCTTAAAGGATTCTGATTGGATGTTTCAGAACCCGTTAAGCTTCGGAACTCTAAAATATATATTTACAAGTATTTTTTGATAAAACTTTCAAAATGAAAGTTGAGATCTATAATTTTATGTTGAAAATTTTTCCAAAAAACACCCGTAGGTGTACATATATCAGCTCGACTTTATGGTAATCCTATGCAGTAGAGCTGATGGGATCATTTCTCTTTCAATCGTGTGGGTATTGTCATTTTATGATGGTCCTATTACGTCTTGCTGTTATTTGCTTATATCCTGCTGCAACATTTTCGATTATAGGCCCTCTGTAGGAGTACCTCTGTCAGACAAAGACAAGGAGGAGGGAACTCGAAGAAGAGAACTCGTGCAGGGGCTTTTACTCTCAACAATATTTGAAGATTCGTTATAATTATCCGCGACAATCTACCGAAGTCGCAAGAAAAGCCCTGGGGTAGTCCTGAAGATAATCACCGGGCGCAGAATTATTATTTCTGTGATATGCAGAAAGGCGAAAGCTCTGTCCTGGAAACAGAACAGCTACTACAATGGGGTTAGATGAATGATTGGTTGAGTTAACGTAATAATAAATCCAGTTTAGTCGTCTTAGTTTCTTGAAATCAGCTGAACTCTGTTTTTTATTCCCTTATAAAAACAATTATGTAGTTTGAATGCAAGTTGTAGCGTTGCTTAATTATACTATTTATTTGGCTACGTGACTTAAATGAAAACTTCGCTCAGCTCTTGTGTGGTTTGCTTTACTATTTGTATAGTGATTTGATCGTTTGTAGTTGACTGGAATATTTTTTTTTTAAATTCAAAATAAAAGTTATAGATTTTAGTAAGATCTATAATTTTATATTCAAATATTTTTTAAAAAATAATTCTAAATATTTTGGGGCTCCAAAAGTCTTCATATATTCAGTTTGTACACTGTATTTGATTATATGAATGCCACAATCTACAAAATTAAAGACAAATATGCTTCTCCTTCTGTGGCGCACGGACTTAGGACATATCAATGGCTTAAAGAAGATACTAGGGTATTTTTGTTTTTATGCATCACGTAATTGGATTTGATTTTTTTTTTTTTTGTGCCCGCCTAATAGGCGTTAGCGGAAATGTATCCGTTTACCATATGACCAAAATGCTCTTAACTTTTTTATTCTAAAAAAAAATATGAACGAACGCGAACACATACAACACTTACGAACACCTGTATTATTCGTAGGTCTTCAGAGTGTTTTAAGAGTATTCGGAGGTGTTTGGAGATATTTATAGTTTTTCGGAGGTATTCGTGCGTGTTTGTAGATATTCGTGCGTATTTACATATTCATTGTTTAGAATAAAAAGATTTTCGTCCGTATTGGGGGTTGCTCGTGGGTGTTCATCTATGTTTATGGGTGTTCGTGTTTTCTTTTTTTTTTTTCGGAATGAGGGTGTTTTAGACATTTTAACATTAAAAATATCTTCCATCAAGTGATAGCGGAAGAAGCAGGTGGCTTCCATCAAAATTTTATTTTCCATGAAGAGATTGTCAGAAGGATTAATACACGAGAACGTCTTCCATCAAGTGATGATGGAAGGAGCAAATTATTCTTGTTCTATCAATTTTCAAGACGGTGGCCCTTCCACAGGTGTAAGCCTTCCCTTGGTGACATAATAATTGATAAATCTCTTAATTATCTGATAATTTTTCTTTTTAATAATGTTTCAGGATATTTTCTTTTTCTGCGGAATTCGGAGTTACATTCCATGAAATGGATAGAGAAACAGACAATGATGTTTGTCGATACTGATTATGATGTTATTTTTTATATATATTTTAACCTCTTTATTCGTGGATTATATTTTTTTTAGGATCTATTTTGCTTATTCTTTTTATAAAAAAAAAAAAATTTGAGATGTGTAGATTGTTATAAATTGAGAGAATAAAAAATACTTACTAATTACAAATTTTAAAAAATTATAAATTTTTATAATAAATTTTAATTATTTTTGTATACCTATTGCGGGTGCGTACGACATCAGATACTTCTGATAGGTCATATTGCTCAAATGGATTTCCAACCCATTCACATGGAAGCTTCAAAACAAATATGTTTTAACAAGTTGATATTTAGGTATTAACTATCAGTTTATATTTAGGTATTAAAATGGACGAATAAACATAGAATTATAGACGAGCAAGCAAGTAAGATAGATATTGCGCAAGCAGGTAGGGCTGAACATTAGGGTCAACCTGAACCGAGCCGACCGATCCGAAATTTTTAACGCCGATCTGAACTGGATACCAAATCGACCCGAACCGACCCGAATTTTATTTCAACCCAAATCGACCCGAATCGACTAAAATTCTGGTCAGTTCGGGTTGGTTCGGATTGATCCGACTAACAATACAAATTATTTTTATTCAACACCAATTCGAATTTGGGTCGACCCGAATAGCTGTAATATGAATATTTTGTTTAAAAAGAAAGAATTAGTACATAAAAACCAACTATACTAATTAAAACGTGACTCGCGAGGATAATTCGGGTCCAACCCGAACTGACCAGAAACTCGACCACCAAACCCGAACCGAATTATATAGTCCCGAACTATTAAAATGCCATCCCGAACCGAACCTGAAATTTTGGATTTGTTCGGATCGGTTTGGTTCGGTTATTCAGATATGTTGGGGTAATGCTCAGCCCTGCAAGCATGTGTAGGATTGAGCAAGCACGATGTTTCTAGTGAATAAGTAAGGTATTAGATTTGTGGGGTTGGAGTTTTGCAAAGTAGAAATTTTTTGACAAAGTTCATAATTATTTTGTTGAATACTTAGCCTTTATAATGTATTTTTCATGCCCACATCATGCTGACCTTCTGCAGTAGATCCCAGGAGAGGTGGATGTGAGTGTGCACATTTGTTGCAGCCTGCCACAAAATCTTTGGTTGATCTTCCAATAAGAGAGAGTGTGGAAAAAAAAAAAAAATTTAGCAACTAAGAGTGTTTATCTCAGACATTGTAATTTTGTAGTTATTAGGGTTTTAAAATCAATAATTTTAAAATAAAGGATAGTTATTAAAAACAGAATTTTAAGGAGGTTAATATATTATTTGTTTTACAAATAAATAGAACTACAATAATTTTTCCATTAAAATACAACCAAAAATAATTTTTTTAGATTACTATAAAAAAAAATCTATTCGTAATTGGTCTTTTTGTTTATAGTTTTCGTAATAATAAATCTATAAATAGTACTGATTTATATTTAATCAATTAAAAAGTTTTTAAATCTCACAGGTTAGAAGGAACCAAACGTAATATTGGACTTTGTCGAAAAGATACCTTAAAGCCCTACTTAATGAAGCCTTATAGTGCTCTCTTAGAAGACCCAAAAGTGTCAGGTTTTATGCAACCTCTAAAGGCCCATAATCATTCAATTTGGGCTTGGTAAAAACACCACAACTAGAAAATCTTACACAAAGTTATAGAAAAAAATTCTCATCTCATTATTTTTTAGAAAACTCTTCAATATCTTGCTAGACGAAAAAAACTCACATCGCCGGGCAGCATCGGCGTACTTAGCGTATCCCACACAAACCTAAAATATATCCTTTTAGTAGATTATAATGTTGTTTCTATTTCAGAAATCAACACATTTTAAAATAATTTATTATTTTATTGGAGGTCAATGTATAATTTCTAATATTTAGAAGAAAAATATTTAATCCATAAAATCACAATAATTTACTATTTTACTAGACGTCAGTATATAACTGCTAATATTTAAAAAAAGAGTACTTTTTTTTTTAGATAACGAGGTGAAACCTCTCTCCGGGTCTCTGCTAACTCGCGGACCACGATTTTCTACGAACACCTATAGGACCATTTTGGACCCAGGTGCCCGCAGGAGAGTAAAACTCCGGCCTGACGTCCGCCCCCGGACCAGACATGGAGTACTGGGAGTTACCCAGCCACCAGCTTTCCCGCAGCCACTGCAAACACGCGACCGCGTGCACATCCCCATTACAGGCATCCGTAGGGCTCGAACCCGGGCGCTCGCTTCCTGAGGCGAGCGCCCCGGCCGAGTGACCTGCGGGCGGGTGGGTAAAAGAAGAGTACTTAATATGTGAAGTTTACTCAGGTCAAAAAGTTTAGTGTTTAAACTGAGCTACTATTTAGAATAAACTGGCGCTATATTTAACTTTGAATCTAACTTTGTGTACAACAACAGTGCTTCATTTATTTTTTACCAGAATATCAATGATCTCGTAAGTCATAGAGCCGTTAAAAGTTTGGATGGATAGAATTGTTTTTTCATAATTGAAAATTTTTTAGGTAATGAGCCTAATTTTTCTCCGCTTCAAATATAGATTAATTCACTGAATACAGCATTTTTAACATATCATTTGGACTGTGATCAAGGAATCAAACCTTATACGTGCTTTGTGTTTGCACGCCGTTGAGTATGTACCTGTCACGACCTTTAAGTTTTTTTAATAAAAAACTCGGAAAGATTAATATCCTGCATTATAGCTGACATAATTTGAAATTATAGATTAATATCCCGCATTATAGCTCATTAGGGGTGAAACTAGCCATGTTCCAACCGAGTGCGACTAAGCTTACGCTACGCTCGATTGATTTAGCTCGACCGCAAATTCGAGCTTGAGCTCAATAAGATTCAAAGGTTGAGTTTGAAGTCGTTTAGACTCGAAAAATGTCGAGCTCAGGCTCGACTTGTTTGTATCAATGAAGCCGAGCTCAAGTCAAATCTAGTCAAGCTGGATTTGAACTCGAATCAATTGCGTCAATTAGGCCGAGTTCAAGATCGAGCGTAAACCGATTAAATAATCTTATTATAAAAAATATTTAGTAATAAAATGTTCAAGTTCGGCAATTACTCACACTCGAATTAATGCTCAAACTCACCCACTCGTGAGTAGCTCGGCCTCGTTTTCACCCCTAGACTCTATTGAATCTATATATTTGGATAAAAGATAAAATTGAAGGACAAAAATTCTCTGCCTCCATTTTTGTTCTTGTTCTCTGTTCCGGCATTTTAGTAAAATACTTACATGTATTTTTTTAAAAAAAAATAATATAAAAATTATAAATTTTTATGAGATCTACAAATTTTTTATTGAAAATTTTACAAATTATTTTTTCTATAGGCGTTCTGGAACTCTAATTTTTTATGGGTTTATTTTAAAATCTGTTAAATTTAAAATTTTGGAGTCTACAATATCTCTTAGAAAAAAATTTAATATAAAAATTATAGATTCTATCGAAATCGATAATATAAAAATTGAAAACCTTTTTAAAAAATATGTAAGTATTTTTGTTAGATATAAGGGTAAAAAATAGGGACTAGAGGCTGGTTCAAAGATTGAAGGTGATAGTATTGAAGATTAATTGTTTGAACGTGAATTAATTTGTCGTTACTTATAATAATAGCATAATAATATCGTGATCGATTTTGCTGCCTAATTAGCAAAAATCCGCCGTTAAATCTTCTCGCTGGCCGCCCTGCGCCAGGCTGCCAGCCGATTCACATTCACACCGTGTTTCCTTCCTGTACACTCCACCACCTCCTAACACGCACGCATAAATCACGTGACCAAGCAAGTGGCAAAACCGTCATTTACCCTCTCCGGTTAGGATATAACCGCCCCACATCCTCCGCTACTTTTCCCCACTTCCCTCTCCTCCTTCCCCGCCGCCGTCCGCCGCCGTCTCCGCCCAGGTACTCCCGCTGTCTCCGCTAATACAACCCTAAAATCCTGTAATTATGAAATCCAAAATCACCTGTTAATCCTTCCACGTCATCCATTTGGTTCGCAATTTTTCTAAAAAGCTCCGCGTTTGGTTTTTTGAAGGTCGTGCGGGCGCTTGATTCGAGATGGTGAAACGCGGGAGAGTGGTTCATAGAAGACCGGCTGCCGCCGGCGGCCGACATCGGGAATCTCGCCGGCGAGATTCTGTATCCGGCGACGACGATGATAAGGAGTACGTCGTCGAAGACGATGAGTCGGATAGCACCGATGAATCGCTCGTCTCTTCGTCAGATGATGAGAACTTCGAGATCAACGCCACCGACGATGATTTTGATGAAGATGAAGATGACGATTTTGCCCCTCGGAGATCGAAGAATTGCAACGTTAGGTTAAGAAAAAATAGAAAGGTAGCTTCTGATGCTGATTATGGGGAGGAAGAAGAGCAATTGAAACCATCCGATCCCGAAGAGGAAACCGACAGCGAGATCTCGTAGAAAATCCAGCGCGTCGGAAGCTGATGAGGATTTCAATCCCGATGAGGACGAAGTTGACGAGGAGGTAGTTACGGTTGTGAAGAAATCATTGAAAAAGAAGAGCAATTCGAAGACGCGCTGGCAGCCGCCAAAGAAGAGACCGCGTAAGGCTCCTAAACAGAAGAAGAAGGTGAAGAAACGAAGGGCGATTTCCACTCCGAGATCTGATGATGATGATTTTGTTGCTGAGGATATAATTCCTAGCTCTGTGAATACAATTAGGAAGAATAGAGGTACAAATGTTAAGAAGAAGAAGACTCTTAGGAGAAAGAGATCCGCCGCTTATTCGGACGGAGAGGATTCTGATTTTGTTGTGGATTCTGAGGATGAATATGAGGAGGAGAAGAATAACACAAGGACAAGGAACAGCAACTCAAATGGAAAGAGATCAGAAGTTGGAGATTCTGAACCGGAATTTGAGGATTCAGAATCGGAGTTTGATTCATTTGTTTCTGATGAAGATGTGAGAGGATTGGATGTTCCTAGGAGGAAGGTTCAGCAAAGAGCTATGACCAACAGGAGGTCGAGAGTTTTAGTAACAAATTCCGATTCCTCTGATTTTGATTATGAGATTTCGGAAGAAGAATTAAGGGATCTGAACATTCCAGTGCCTGAGGCGCCCAAGCCCTTGCAACTACCAAAAAGATCTGTTATTAAGGGGAAGGAGAAAGAGGAAGAGGATTTGGGGAAGCATGTATGTGGGATTTGCTTGTCAGAAGAACAGAAGACGACTGTTCAAGGGATGCTTGATTGCTGTTCCCATTATTATTGTTTCCAATGTATCATAGAGTGGTCAAAAGTAGAGTCAAGGTGCCCGGTTTGCAAACGGAGGTTCTGTACCATTAGCAAATCGGGAAGGGCAGATCCGGGTTTCGAGCTCAGGAAGCAGATTATCAACATCCCAAAACGCGATCAGGTAGTTAATCTGATGTTTCTAGTTTGTGCTTATGATAGAAAAAGAAATATGTGGTTTAAATTAATGCAGTTGAACTACTTTCGACTTCATTCAATTTGAAATCAATTTTATGTTTTTTATTCCTTTTTTTATTGGTTCTGCCATTGCTGTTAGAAGAGTGGGAAAGCAGTGTAATTGTGCAGTGATCATACTTTAAAGCGGCAGAGTATGCGTCGTACTGCATGGACGGATTTCATGCTCTTATTTTCATATATAAGTAAATGAACTATTGTGATACCCCCTTACAGGTGGGAAAAGTTTGTAGTTAATTTTCTGTGGTTTTTGAGAATATAATCTTAGTATCCTCATTTAATACTGAAATATAAATCTCTTTATCTCTTCATGCAGCATCCTGTTCATGAGTGTACTCTCTAGTTTCACCTTCTTGTTGAACCAGAGCATAAGAGTCCTTCACATACTTATTTAGTGACCGTAAACATTATCTTATTCTGCAGTTTATATTATTAGTTCGGGTCTTGGTATAGGGTAGTATATCACAATGCATGTAAGATGTTAGAATATTTGCATCTAGTGGTCGAATTTCTCGTCTCCAGTTCTAATTGTGGTGTTTGAACAGGTCTATCAGCCATCAGAAGAGGAGATGAGGGGTTATATAGATCCATATGAGAATGTGGTTTGTATTGTATGCCAACACGGTGGCGACGATAGTCTTATGCTGCTGTGTGATATTTGTGACTCCTCAGCACACACGTACTGTGTTGGCCTCGGCAGGGAAGTACCAGAAGGCAATTGGTATTGTGAAGCATGTAGATCAGCTGATGAAGGATTATCACACACTCATGTTCAAATTTGTGCAAGTGAACAAGTATCTAACACAAATGATTTATTATTTGCTGGATTCGACACAGAAGATTTATCTTTACCTTTACGTAGTCCAGGAGGTTTAGGGTTTCATTTTCCACATGGACTTGATTTGAATGCTCCTCCGCGGGACTGCTTAGAGGAGGATCTTATTAGCACCCCCTTGCAGCAGCCCTCCGGCGCTGGGGCGTCTACTCTTTCTGGAAGACGTGCGATACATCAAAGGATACGCTTTATTTTGTCAAGCCAAGTAGATAGGTCTAGAGAAGTTGTGTCAACTTCCAACGAGAATGGCATTAACAACAATTTACTAGCTGAGCCAGGCATAGAACCCTCGCATCCTGCACCGAGGAACGTGAGTCATGCGATGAATAGCCTCCCTGTTGGACATTCGAGGTTTAGATTGTCACCATGCATGTACAGGGAGAACGGTAATTTTAGACATGTCGATGGTGCCAAGGAGCATGTGCAATCTAAAGTGAAATATTATTTGAGAAAATTGTCCAAGGATATTCGTGCAGGTATGTCCTATATACCAAGTTTTTATCTTTGAATTTACTAGTCTAGTTTTTTGTTGTTTGTTAATTCTACTTGGAACATTTTACCTAAGCTCCTTGAAACAACAATTAAAATCATTAATGTTTCAAGGAGCCACCAAGTTTCTTCTTGAGAAATTATATTCTTCAGGGTTCTAACAACTTTGAAAATTTCAGGCTGATGCCACAGTGCCACATCAACAATCTTTTATATTGAGAACACATTGGGAATTATCACTTTTATCTATTTTACATGGAGAATAGTTCTTCCTAATGTGATGTGGTAATTCCCAATATGTTTTCAGCATAAAATGTAGATGACGTGGCACCGCCACATTGGCCTTGAAAACTTTAGGGTTGTCGCAATCCTTAAGAATAGTATTTTTCTTCTTTCTTGGAACAATGCACTGTATCTTTCTGTATAACTTACAAGTAAACTAAGCTTTTATACGTAATGTTGGGTGGGGACCCTTTACGAGCTCCGCGGATGTTCGCTCAAATCACCCGTAGTGTAGTATCTCTCGATGAATAATAGTACGAGAGCACCTGTTTTGCATTATATTACATTCCTTGTTTGTCCACGTAATCTGTGGTTATTTGCTTAAATCTCAAATATCTTTCTTATAAATGTGAAAAGGTTCCTCTATATCGGTACAGATTATCAAGCCTTCAAGGACATCGCGAGGTGTTCAACTCACACCATCTTAGCTGCATGTGGGATTGAGCACAGGAAGGAAAAGGTCGTGGGTCCCGTCCAATCCCTCGATGTCTGCCACCATAATCGCAAAGATGGACCCGTGTATCTGCCTGTAGGTTGCTGTTCATCTTGCTTCGATTCCTTTATAGAAGGTGTTGTGTCGAGGATAATGAACACTTAAAGAGAGGGTACATTATATTGTTTTCTTGCGAGAGTGCATCAAAATAGTGGGCTCCTGGCTATTTGTTATTTCATTTTTTTCCCCCTTTAACATTACGATCCATGAAATACAATTTGGATGCTCCATTGAGCTCCATCGATTCATTTTTATTCTTGATGTGTAATGCATGCTATGTACCTTTAAGGAAAAATTCAGCTCTTCGCAGGGTTGTTCAATTGGCCTGGTGTATGGCTCGCGAATTATTATTTACGAGTTCGAATTTTGTCTGCTATAATATAAGACAAGTGTTCTTCTAAATTTTCAGAAAAATATTGAGTTGTTATAGGTATGTATATACATCCAACAGCATGTCGGGAGATAATATGCGTTCATAATTTTAGTCTCTGATTATGATCGTGGTTTAAGAACTGTATTAAGGAAATAGTGTCGGTAAAATAATCTAATATTTGTTAGAAAAATTTTACATAGTTGAATCAATAAAAGCAATATGGACAAACGGGAATGTTCCAGCTTCACAAGCGGTCATACAGAGTTGAATGGACAACTGATATGTTCCTTCCAAGCAATCTCATGACGGTGAGCGATCGTGTCCAAAAAACGTCAAATGGACGGTCATCTGTTGTTACCTGTACCTGTACTAACATTTTCCTTTTTAATGCATATTTATATAATGGCTAAAACCCTTTTAGTCTATAAAATTTATCAAATATACCGTTATAATTCTGAGTGTAAGTAATATTTTTGACTTTCGAATAATATATTATTTAATAATTTTATCATTAGTTTTTTTTTTATTTGAGTTCGTTAAATTACCAACGTAACAGTTATAAGTTGACATGATATTTTTAAATTTTTTTCTATAATTCAAGGGTTTTCCTTTTTGGTGAGATACCTCAAATAGATAAGATTGAAATAGGTTAGATATAAATGCTATTAAAATTGTGATTCGAGTTAAGTCGTTCAAGCTCAAGGTTGTAGTAATGCATAGAAAGACTTTCGCCGGTCATTCCCTTGACACACTTGTAGTAATGGTTACGTACGATGGCGAAGCGCTTTCGCCAACGATCTATCCGAAGTTACAGCATTGGCAACTGGCAATTCTCTCATTATGTGGGATGGCCTCAGAGGTCCAAAAATCAGACCGGCACAAAGCTAATAAAAGATAACCTAGCCTACGGTACCCGCCCAATGTGATAAGGTTCATAGGTCAAGCAAATAGTCGGTTGCAAGTGACACCCGCAATCAGCCCACTTTTGCGTCCTATCAGACTGACTAATATAGTATTTATCCATATAATTAGACTAGAAAAAAATTATTTATCTCCAACAAACTATCTAACAAATCACACACAATAAATCTTCACCGTACAATTTTTTCGTAATCCGCACAATTTCTCCCGGGAAAAAAAAATCTAAATTACAGATATATCTATCGTAATGTGTGATTCTGATTATATTATGTCAATAGATATGATATATTATGTGTTTTTTTGTGGATGCATAACAAAGTCGTAGTAGACAAACGTAAGCACGTGCATGTTCATGAAAAATACGTTGGGATTAGTGGTTATTTCGCTACCAACCTTGCCGAACATGGCAAACACGTGGCCAAAAATGCTAATCCTAGATAAGATTCTGCTGTCAATGACTTGGAGCTCCGAGATTGATCTCGAACTCCGCTCTTCCTCCCCCCACCATTTCCCCATCTCATCGTCAAGTTAAAGTTAACGAATGTAATCAATAAGCCGAGGGTCAACTGGATCTATAAATTCTCTCAAGCTTTTTAGAAAGAAAGGTTAATTCAGTCACAGATCCAAATCTTTTTAGTCACTCTAGATTTTCTTCAATTCATTCAACCAATCATTTTCAGCGAAAAACTAAGAGTTGGGAAAAAAAAAAGTGAGCATTTTAACATTCTTAAATATTTATTGAGAAATATTTAATATAAAAATTATAATTTTGATGAAATCTATAATTTTTTCATTAAAAAATTTTAAAAAAAATATTTTTCTCTATATATATTCTAATAATTCAAAATTCAGTTAGTTAATTGATTAGTTTTAGATCCACTAAAACTTTAAAGTCTCAAATAACTATTTGAAATTTTTTTTGAGAAAATATTAAAATAGAAATTATAAATCTCATTAAAATTTATAATTTAAAAGTTTTTCTAAAAAATATTTATAAAATGATTAAAATGACTCCACCTAAATATCGAGAATTTTTTTTATATAAATTTAAATAATAATAAAAAAGTTAGGTGCTGATTTATATAAGTAAAACAAAGTTAGGGATTAATCGTAGTTACTTTTTTTAAATAAAATAGTGATATATATCTATCTATAATAATGTAAATCAGAGCTATATTCCTGTTTTGCTGCCACGTGTCCATCCTAAAGCGTTGCTATGCCACGTGTCCATCCTAAAACGGTGCTATGAAATGATGTGTCTAATCTCCAAGGGATGCATATGCTCATGAAATGATGCATATGTTCATGAAAGGATGCAACCATTCATCTCATAAAAGGATGCATATGTTCATGAAAGGATGCAACCATTCATCTCTATATATAACAGTTATTACTATTTCTTCGGAACGATTTACTCCCAATCCTAATAATTGTTAAGCTACAGTAATCGTTCGGTTGTCCAGATATGTTATCAACATATCTATATTCAAGTTCATGTATATCTTATGTCTTATAAAATGTTTACTCCAACTTTTTGTATGTTGCCGTTTTACGGGTCAAATCACAAAAAGGATTGAAAATATTTATTGAGAATTACGACAATAGATTTCAAGAATATATAAAGAATATTGTGTACTATGAAATTTTCCAAAATTTGCAAGAGAGTGTAGGAGTTATTTATGATTGTGGATAAGATGAAGAACTGAAGAATTTGCAGCGACACAGTGGATATTACATCATCACATCATCTATGGTATGAGGACCTACAAACATTTTTCTTTTAATATAAATTACAAATATGTAATCATCATTTATAAAATAAAATTTTTATTATAAATATCAAATATTTAGCATTTCAATTGTTTTAAATAAAGTTTATCATTCTATTATAAAATAAATTATTTATAATAAATTATTTAAAAATAAATAAAAATTCATACAAATAGTCCGTGCATTGCACGAAACTTATACTAGTTAATAATATAATAAGAACAACAACTGTACACGTGGTCACATCTGGGACTTCGGGACACTGTCAGAAGCCGCTTGGATTAGATCGACCTTATCTAGAGTAAGTTTGGCCTGTCTTTTACCATTACAATATTGATTAATGTAATTACCAAAAACCTCTATTTTTTTAGATGTGAGCACGTGTATTATTATTTGGGGAGGAAGTAATTGATAAAAAAACAGGAAGGGAATCGATAAAAAGAAGTCCAACTCAGCACCCGCTAGATGCGTATTTTATCATGCATGTTAATGCTTTTTCTTAAAAAAAATTGATATTTAATTTTCGGACTGTGGTCGACTTCCTAGGAGTTTTATCGCTCTGTGTATAGTTTTAAGAAAAAAAAGAAAGAATATTTATATTTTTATATTAAAATATATAACAATATCTTTTTTAACTTAGAATATCATTTTTAAATTTTTTACTTATATAAAATAACAAAAGTATTATCTTCAATTAGTTATTCTTATTTTTTAAAAGATAGAATAATAATAACTTTATTATTTTATATTTAAAACATATATATATATATATATATATATATATATATATATATATATATATTATATATTTATATTTATATTAAAAAATATAATTATAAATTATGAAAGTATAAAAGGAAATTGTTACAAACAATTACAATTTCGAGACGTGCATGAAAGTCCTAATGTCGGTAGTCCTGCTAACGTTGTTGACGTGCTCAATTTCAGTTGACAACAAAGCATAGGATCACGAATCATCATGCAGGCGAATTGAAGAAAAGTCAAACTTGGTCTTTTTATTAGATTTAGAGCCTTGCGGGTCAACTCGCACGGGACTGCACGGCGCGCGCCAAGCAGCAGCTCGTACGAACGGGGCCTAATCTAACAGCAAAACAGAAAATAACGGTAAACCAACGGTCACAACGGAACAACTGAAACGGAGCAACTACCGAAACGGTCGTTGTTCAACTATTCGACCATTAGAAGCTCGTCAAGACGATAATCTCCCATTCACAAAATTAGAGGTCAGAGATCAGAGTTAGTTTAGTCTAGGTAGCAGGGGTGGCGGGGCGGCGTGTGCCGTAGTCGCGAACTCGGAGGTGGAGTTGGGCGGCGGCTGCGAGGAAGTCGATATTCTGAAGCGGCGTGAGAATATCGACGAGCTTCGTGATCGTGCGCCCTCGGAGAGAATCGGCGGAGGCGACGAGATGTTCCAGCGAGAGCAGAAAAGCCTCGAGGGCGGCCGCGCAAACGTCGCCCTCTCGCTGGCCGCGCGCGAAGCGGAGCACCTGGGGCATCGCCATGGACTCCTGCACGCGCGCCATCTCCTCCCCGATCGCCTTCTCCTCCGCCGCCGTCGCCCGCCGCAGGTCCTCCACCTCTCGCTTCTGCTCCGCCGACATCTCGCCGCGCACGCCGCAGCTGGAAAGTAAGCGGAAGGCGAGGGAGGGTCTCCAACCCGCGCACCAGAGGAAGGTGCGCTCCAGCGGGGTGAGCCAGGGAGGTGATAAAAAAGGGAGAACGTCGGTGGCGGCGACGCTAGCTTTCTCTTGGTAGTACTCGTGGTAGTGGTCGAGGACGCGGGCGGCAAGGTCTCGGTGGGCGGCGGCATGGCGGTCCGGCGGGTGACGCGGCGTGGCGATGAGCTCGCCAAGTAGCTCCTCTTGCCTTGACACCCAGGCAACGAAGTAGGAATCCATGTGCATGGGCAGTTGTATTGGGGCTGAGCATGATGGCGTGCACGAGAGAGGGCTATAATCTGGATTCCTTCGTGGAGAAGGCTTACAAATGGAATGACAGAAGCTCGGAGGTAAAGCGCGCGCGTGACAGCGGTAAGTCGGCGACAGCGTACGGGCGAAGAAGAGGCAGGGCGCGCGAAGCAACGTCCGGGAGGCGGTGCTGAAGTGGACATGTTTGTAGGTCCATTTTTTTAAAAAAAATGATATTATAATATAGTTTTTAGAGAAACTATATTTATATTATATATACGAAAAACCCGCAAGTTATGTAAAATTATTCTAATTAAAACTTGTTGTTTTAATTTTATTTTATATTTTTTTAAGTATATACGAAATTAATATCGCATTGTCAGATATACTGACATCCAATAACATTATAACGATTTTAAAAGAAAAATGTTATAATATAGTTTTAAGAGAAACTATATTTATATATACGAAAAACCCGCAAGTTTCATGGGGAATTTATTTTTTAAATAATTCTAATTAAAACTTGTTGTTTTAAATTTTTTTTTAAGTATATGAAATTAATATCATCGATTAAAGATCCTATTTTATTTTGGTAATATAAAATAAATAATTTTAAAGATATAAGTTTTTAATTAATGTAATTTAAAATTTAAAAATTTGTTAAATTGGTATCTTATAATTGTAATAATATATATAATAGCATTAATACGCTACAATCCTTGTTTATTTTCTGTCTTTTTTTTCATGTTTTACTGTTTATTTTTAATGAAGTAAATAAAGGAGTGTTAGCAGATAAAATATGGAGATTATGAATAAGAGAAAAAAGAAATAAGAGAGGGTGAATAAGGCGCTTACTACTAGCGGGCCTATTTACTTAGAAAAAAAAAGTAAGAAATTAGAAAAGTGAAAAAAATTAAAAAGTCAATTTGTTTTGTTTACTTTAAAAAAAGTAAAAACGTTAAAAGTTGAAAAATTAATTTTTTTTGTTCATTTTAAATAGAAAAATAAGAAAGCAATAATAAGTTTTCTTTTACTTTTTATTCTTTCATTAAAAATTAGAAAATGAAAGAAAAATAAAAGTTATTAGTATTTAGTGATGATTATTAATAATTATTATTTATAAAATAATTAAATAGTGTTATATTATTATAAATAAATTAATATATTTATAATAAATAAAAATTATTATTTTAATAAATAATGATATATACAAAATTTATATTTTTTAAAAAATAACAAAAAACATACAATAATAATAATAAATAAGCAAGCTGATACAAATAATAAATAATAATTATATAATTATATTATACTTTTATAACTATTTTATTTTCACTTTTTATCTTACTATTTTTTTTTATTTTCTATTTTACTACTTTCTTTCTACTTCATTTTCATTTCATATTTTTCACTCAAGTAAATATTTCCCTTTACTGAAGAAAATTATTATCCGGAGCCTGAAGTAGCTCCGAGGCGGATGCGGATCCACTGCGCCCGCGCGCTGCCGCCCTTTGCTGTACCCGCAATCTCAGCCGTCCATCCATTTAAACACATATCTCGAGACAATGTATAAAATTTTTGAAGTCTTACGGCAACTTATTTGACCTATTTTGAAGTATTTTTACAAAAAATTTTAAACTAAAAAGTTATACATTTTGATGTGCTCTACAATTTTCTAGTTCAACACTTTTTAAAAAAATATCGTATAATAAGTCAAAATGATAATCAAATATTTAATCATCATTTTGATATATTATTTGGCATTTTTTTAAAAAATGTTGAACTAGAAAGTTGCAGGTCGTATCAAAATCTATAATTTTGTAGTTCAAAATTTCTCTTAAAAACGTACAGAAATAGGTCAAATGAGGTAACGAAAATTTTATACATTGTCTCGAGATATATGTTTAAATGGATGGACGGCTGAGATTGCGGGTGCAGGAAAGGGCGGCAGCGCGCGGGCGCAGTGGATCCGCATCCCTCCGAGGCAGTTAGTTAACGACAATTAACTTCCAATTTCGCCATACCTACTACAGAATGTCATCTTTATCATCATAATTAGATACCACATTTATTTCACATCATGATTCCACAAGTACTACCCACAAAAATTTGGAGATTTGATCCTCTCTGTACTTCACGGATGATAATACTGATATTTAAATTTATATAGATCTAATGATTGGGACTAATCGATTGATAAAATATTACCCACAAAAATAGTACTGGTATTACCCACAAAAATTTGGAGATTTTATCCTCTCTGTATTTCACGGATGATAGTACTGGTATTTGAATTTATACAGATCGAATGATTAAGACTAATCGATTGGTAGAATATAGTCGATGCCATATATGAATTTATCTGTTACGACGATCACATAAAATTAAATCGGTTACCAACGGAATTTGTTAATATACCATATGGCATTTGTTATTGGTGCAACAAGAAACACGGCGAATAAAATACAACATTTTCATAAAACACAATTAACATATATCAAATTAATCTATTTACATACATAAGCACTAGCATATAAGTAATGGGGTAATACCAAATCAGCCCCCGTTTTTTTCATTTATACTAAATCAGCCCCTGAAAATGTGTTTTCAGGGGCTGAATCTGCCGACCCCCAAAAAGGGAGGGCTGAATTGGTATTTACCAATAAGTAATTGTACGGTATATATTATATAGTAAGAATTTCCTCGATGTGTTCTAAAGAAAAAGTCAAAATACATGAACAATATCTATAAAAATAATTTCTCTAAAATTGACTAAACTTAAAAGTACTTATCAAATAGTTTTTTTTAACTTACATTAAGTGAAGTATGAGTGAAATTTATTGTACCTGATGTTTTTAAACGATTTTTTTTTTTTTTTCGAATTTACTTAATAAATATATTAGTAAAGTTATTATCTTACAAAACTCATAATAAAACAGTCTTATAAGTATTTGAATTAGGAAAAAAAATCTGCCATAATTTTTTTATGTAATTAAGATCGACTCAACCTGTATAATTACTAAAGATATTTTGCGTAGCCAATCAACCTTATACATTATGTCAATTTAAGATAGAAGATATTAATACTCGCTAGAGTATAATTTAAGTTTATTACGTGTTTACTAGTAACAAGTGATTGTTTTTATTTATAGTAAGAGCAAGTGTAGTATAAAAAGGGCAAGGTTTTTTAGCCCTCCTTTAAAACTTATCCTCTTTTAGCCCCTGCACTTTCCTCTTTTCTCTTTTAGTCTCTCATTCGTAACTCGTGTGACGTTGTTTTTACCATTATATCAATATTTTTTGAAGAAATTATAATATAAAAGTTATACATTTTGATGAGATCTACATATTTTATATTTAAAATATTTTAAAAAATATTTCTAAAAATATGTTTTGGGACTTCGAAAGTTTAACGGATTAACGAATCGGGTGTCAAAATTTATTAACAATTTGAGCCTCAAAACATCCATTTAGAATTTTTTTTTTAAAAAATATCAAATATGAAAGTCGTAAATCTTATCAAACTTTACAACTTGTCATATTAAAAGTTTCTCAAAAAAATATTAATACAACAATCAAAATGATATGAACGAGATACAGAGCATGTGCTAAAAAAGACGACAAACTTGTGGGGCTGGAAAGGGTCTCGGGGTGAACAGTAGGGGCTGACAAGGGATTATCCCGTGTAAAAATGTTAAGAGTATATAACTTAGATAATTCAAATACTAAATTAGAAAGAAAAACAAGTATTAATATTTATTTATACAAAAAAATTATTACAAGTATTTTTGATCATACAGATATAAAAATAGTTAGATTTTAAAAAAAAATTGAAAGGTCCTCTAGTGATTAATTTGTGCATAAGGCCCCACGTTCTAATCCCCGACCTCTAAAGGTACCTGTAACATAGTGATGTTATCAACAATATATCCTAGGTCACTATATATATAATATGAATCAGGAGCTACATAATGCAGAATAGATGATACGCCCGATTTTAGTATATTGGCATTATAAATCGGTTTGGCCATTGAGATTCTCTAGTTATCTAAGAAAAAAGTAAGATAATTTGGAAAGATCGACTTTAGAATTGCCTGTTCAATGCACTAATATGCCGAAGCTAGTGGTAGAAATACTCGTCTAAACCAACCAGTGTTGACAAAATTGGTTAGTAAGATTAAATACTGCGAAGCGACCGCTGCTTACCCCTTATAAATGGTAGATCAGAAGTTCGAATCCTAACAAAGCGTGAGGATGGATTTACGTACTGTTCCGTTTTCGGTTAAGATGCAGTATAGAAACTAAATTCGACGGTTTAACTCTCTTGATGGAAACTCCTATCAGACTTTTTTTTTTCTTTTTTTTTTTTAAAAAAAAGTTGACTTATGTCGTGGGCAGGGGGTTTGGCGTGGACCCCAACCAGTGGATTAAATTACAAAAACTATACATATAACAAAGTTATACCTTGTATAGAAAGAAAAGCAAATACAAAGAGAAAACAACGTCAAAAACAACAAAAAGGGAGAATATCCTTGAAGAGTAGCTTTCTTCTAATTAAGTGTAAAGTATTATCCAAAACTACAGCAAGAATATTATGGATGATGTGGAGTTTGAATTTGCTATTATTCCTTGTCATGTTGTTTTCACCGTTTTCAAGTTCGATTTGTTGAAAACAACACCTCGATCCTCCCATTTTCATTTCATATTCACACCAAGAATCTAAAATCACCTTAACAATAGTTTGCGCTCGCATTACGAATTGCACCAAAATAATCTAAAAAAATTATATATTTGTGCAAATAATCTTAACAATAGTCTGCACTTCGCGAACACGGACGAACACCTACGAATACCTGCGAATGTGAACACCCACAAATACCTGCATACACCTAAACACATACGAATACATGCGAACACCCACAAATGCGAACACTTGCGAATATTTACGAATATCTGCAAATATCTACGAACACACACGAATACGAATACCTGTGAATACCCACGAACACCTACGAACACCTGCCAGCATTCTCAAACACGCTACGAACACAAAAACTATACGAAAATCCTACAGCGTTTGGAAGTGTTCGCTTGTGTTTGTGGGTGTCCGTAGTGTTCACGTGTGTTCGTAGGAGTTCGTATTTTTTAAGAATAAAAAATGAAGGCATTTTTATTTTTCATATGACAAGGGAGGCACAAAAGGGCCAAAGCAATTAGAGAGATACAAAAACACAGAAATCAATTAGCAGGGATATAAAAATGCAAATCGCACAATATTTTTCCTTGGAATCTAAAAATTATTTGATACGATATTATTGTAGCTTTGCTCCCTCTCTCTCTATTCCTTTCTCTAGATTCTCTTCCTCCTCCTTTCTCTCTCTCTTCTTATAGGACAACCTCATAGCATATATAAACACTTAAATTTGATTGTTTGGTACATAATAACATCACTATGCAATTGGCAAAACCTCAGGATACATGAAAATACTTCCAAACACTTTTTTTTCTCTATTTTTCTTTCCCACATAATACCTCAGACGCACTGAAATATCTAAGTATATATTTAAGATACATCCTAACAACACTACGTGACTAGAAACGCCTCTTAAGTACATATCAATATCTAAAAATACTTCAAAATACTTATGGTAAAGGTGTTATGAAGTGCTTTTACTTATTCTAATTCTTTCATTGGTTTAGAACATATAGATTTGTGTTCTGAGTTATAGGTTTAGAACATGTAGATTCGTGTGTTCTGAGTTATTATAGGTGTTCTTAGTCTCTCTCTTTCTTTCTTTCTTTCTATCCCTTTCTCTAGACTCTTTTTCTTCTCATTTGTCTCTTTTTCTCTCTACTAAGAACACCTCAGAATGTATGGATACAACTAACACAGGGTTTGGAATACATCAGATTATCACTTTCGTGACTAAGAACACCTCAAATGCCTATGACGAATGTATTATGAAGTTTGGTTTGTGGAGGAGATTGTAAAATACTCTCAGAACACCCAAAGTTTGGTTTAGGATTCATCAAAATATCATTTTCATGACTCGAAAAACTCAGAACACTTCGATTATGGATGTTTTGAAGTATTTTTAGTTGTTCCTATTAGTTCTGAGGTATTCCCAATCACGTAGTATTATTATACAAACTCATATTTAGGTGCTCTTATGTATTATAAGGTGTTTTAACGAGAAAGAGAAAAGAGAGAGAAACATTGTGTACAAAAGAGAGAGAAAATATCGAGTTTATATAGCTTGAAACAAGCACCAGGGCAATGGTACAAAAAGTTCGGTTCCTTTATGGTTCATCATGGATAAACTAGAGCCATCTCAAATCGTTGTGTTTATGTGAAGTAATTTAGTGACGATGATTTTTCATTCTCTTGCTTTATGTTGATGATATATTGTCTGTGGACTATTACCAGAAGAAGATTGGCCATTTGAAAGAAGAGTTGAGCAAGTCTTTTGCTCTGAAAGACTTAGGATCAGCTAAACAAATATTGGGTATGAAGATTACCCGAAGCCGTAAGATTGTAAAATTGCATATATATTTTTCTGGTCTATAGTAGGGACTCAGTTCATTAATGCTCTATTAACTCGAAGTACTTAAACCACTTACATCAGCATGTAAAATATTATCAACCTCTAAAAGAGGTGATACAAGGATATGAAAATATAAAGGTAAAGAAAAACTTGGGCGGCTAATCAGTTAGCTAACTGGTTAGTTTTTCGATAAATATGCTCAAAAACTGGTTAGCTTTTCGATAGATATGCTCAAAACGTATTTTTCATTTTTGCAGTAGTATTATACGACATTCCATAACCGGATTTCTGTGATGACCCTCTGATAAAGTTTTGGAGTTTAGGAATTAATAACCAAGACATAATCAATCACAAAAATAACGTTGTGGAAGCTCTTCTCCCATACCAAATTGCGTCGCCTTTAGGCAAATCCACAGCTTAGCTTCCATTGCAGATAAATGGGATGCTTATGATACATTGTTAGTAGCCAACATGTACATGCAAAGGATGGATGCTGACTATACAACATAATTTTTTTTTTTTTTTTTTTTTTTTTGGGCCTTAGATGAGCTAAATCTCTCTTGTTCTGGGCTTATAGGTAAGCTTGGGAAACCATATCCAAGATTGTAGGAAACTTTGCTTCATTTTCGCCAGGTCTATTTAACGATTTAACCAGGATTTCTCCACTTTCTCTGAAGGCTGGGACTGGGCTTGTCATCTAATAGATGTGGGCTCCCTTGTGCTCGATTTGTTTCTACCTTTCGTCCGGAGTTTCAGGTTCTTTAAACGCCAACAAATAAAAATAAATTGTATTTGAAGTGATTTTATAAGTGTTATAAAAATAAGAATTTACTTTTAGAATAGTTTTGTAACACAAAAATTTCTCAACAAAGACTTTTTAATATGTTTTATATGCTCCACAAGTATAGTTTGAAGGAAAGTGTTGTATCTTAACTGAATAACTAAAAAAATCTACCAATCCGTATTGTTAGAAATAGAAGAAAAAAATTGACATATTTTTTAAGAGAAACTTCTAATGTTAAAATCATAGATTTTGATAAAATCTTAATTTTTATTTTAATTTTTTTTTAAAAAATATTTATTTTTGGATTTCAAATTTAATAGATTTAGAAATAATTTTAAATTTACTTTAAATTTGTTGAGATTTAGTATTTTCAAATATATATTTAGTAGTATTATTTAAAAAAAAATTTAAAGTCTAAATTTTATTAATTAAAAAATTCAAATTAAAATCTTACCTAAAAATAATCTAAAACTATAATTTTTTAATTATGTAAATTTATACATTTATCGGTTAATTTGCTGCTGCGCTAGCAGCCCTCTATTTTGAATACGAGACAGGCAAATCGGTTCTCGCGGTCTGGCTTGATCAACGGCCGAGATCCTCTGTAGAGGATATTGTCCCACCTAGCTGGGGTCAACTGGGGCTACCTCGAGGTTGTCTCTGACAGACTATGTACCCTTTTGTTTTCAAATTTATTATTATAATCTGAAAAAGTTGCTCGTTGTCTTTAATCCGAACATTATTTCTTTCATTTTCTGCGAAGAGCGCGGATGATATTGCGCCTTCCCTCATCTGGTAAGACAAATTTACAGCTTCTGACTGACTTTATTCACGAAAAATTGATTGTAACTTCGTTTTTTATGGATTTTTAGAGATTCAAGTATAGATAGCATTTATATGTGCAATTTCAACTTCTTTCTTTAGTTTTGATACTTGTTGGAGCGATTATTTTGGCGTTGTTGTTTTTTGTGTTTATCCTGCTTTCAAGCAATGAGGTTGTGTAAGGAGTCTCAGATACTTTTTCTTCTAGACATCGTCTACTGCAAGAAATCTTGTGCAATTAGTAGGAAATAAAGCATAATCTCGAGTAATGGTTATATTTGTTTGACATATCCAGAAAATATATATAGCCGATTACCTCTTGATTGGCGGATTCTTCCTCAAAATCTTACACTAATATGGTGCACTTGTACATATTCCTGATGTTGTTGATAAGATTTTAATTATTATAGTCAAATATATCCCAAATTCACCAAATATGACAAATAAAGTAAGAAAATGTGATCATACATTGATGTGGTGTTTGGAACATGGGTAAGGATAAAGAATACCCCGGTAACACTCTTACCAGGGGTAATGAAATTTTTTCCAGGGTATTCTTTACCCATGTTTGGATGGGTGGTAGCGCTTTACCCTTTAAAAAAAACAATCGTGCTCGGTGTTGAGCCTTTCAACCGTCGCCGTTGTATTTGAGGTCATTCGCCGTTGCCGAGCCCCTTCACTGCTGCCGTTGAAGTTAAGGTCGTTTGCCGTCGTCGAGCCCCGTCATCGTCGAGCTTGGCGACAGTAAAAAATAAATCAAATAAAAAAATCCAGCTCGGCGTTGAGCCCCTTCACCATCAAAATCAAGCTCAGTCACCATCGAAATCAAGCTTACCGAGGTCGTGGAGAGAGAGAGAGAGAGAGAGAGAGAGAGAGAGAGAGAGAGAGAGAGAGAGAGAGAAGAGGAGAAGAGAGAGAGAGAGAGAGAGAGAGAGAGGAGAGAGAGGAGTGCACAAGTGTGTGTGTGTGTGTGTGAGAGAGAGAGAGAGGTGTGCTACTGCGCGGGTGGTAACCCACTACCCACCTCTCACGACGGGTAGCATGTTATCCTCATAGGGGTAAAACTACCCGTCCGGTAAGTTTTACCCCTACACCAAACACTGGTAGAAGGGGGTAAAAATTACCTGCATAACATTTTATACTTTTTGCCTCCAAACCAAACGCCACCTGATTTGTATTATGAGTCGAACATGTTACATAAGAGTTGAAGTGCGGGATAAAGGAACCTACTTCCTTTCAAACTTCAAAGCTTGGCTATGGTACGTTTATGACTAACTGGATAGATACAAGGAAAGGGTCAAAACTGGAAGCTTCATGAAACATTTGAGTAAATTTCAGCCAATCTTTTATCGTGTGTTAAAGGCGCAAGGTTAGAACATTGACTTTAAGATTATTCTGAATGTGAATAATCTTCCCTTTCCCCAACCTTCTTGGGGCAATAATTATATGCTGATCTTTAACAGATATTTTTCTGATACGGAGTTCATATAGGTTTGAATATAATGTCTAATGTTGACTTAAGACTTCCTTTGAGCCGTCTTGGCTTTGTGTTTATGATGTTTTCTTCATTCTATATGTGCTAGCACTTTACTATCCATGAAGGGTGGAGAAATTATTCGAGATATTGAGTGTAGAAACGTTTTTGATATATGATAAATGTTGGCTTTATAGTTATTAGCAAGTGTTGTCGTGCATTTGTTTTGGTATGACCATATGATAAATGTTACGCTTTCATAGATGATTTGAGCTGGTAGTTCACACCTGCACTAATTTGTCATCTTTCGAACATTCTATGCATTACCATAAGTTCTATTTTATTTTGTTGATACTACACTAGAAACATAGTTTTGTACATCTAGAAATGTTGGTTAAGTTACATCATTAATTATTTGTTAGTAGTATGAATCTAAGATTTTTTAGCATATTTAAAATTGTTACATAACCTCGATTACTAGAATTTATCATGGTGGTTTGCCCTTTTCTAGGTTTCTTCCCTTGCAAGATGTCGAAGGAGCAACTTGCCAGATCAACAGAATCGAATCAACTACTATTTGTGTGCATGCATTTTCAGATCTATCTCGTGTGTCCCCAGCAACTTTTGTTTATCTTTTGAAGGAGTGCTACCTATATGGTATCTTTCTAGAATGGTTCCATACTGTGTTTTCTTTTTTTGTTAATGTTCTATTCATCTTCTAACTGATGTCAAATGTTTTATCCTTTTTATTTGATCAATTTGTCTCCTTGTGTCTAGGTGGTGAATTTGCAGGATGTTTAAGAATGTCCCATCTAGATAGTGCTACTGCTGCATTCTAATAAAATTTGTATCTCAAATGGAAACTCGTATATGATTCATCAATATTTATGCTATGGGTAAAATATTGCTGTCTGCTACTCCTATTGCAACTAATTCCCAAGCATTATGTCGATAAATAACCTGTTTTGGAGAGTGTGAGGAGGATGGACTTACATTCACATTTCAGAAAAAGATGCTAAGGATTCTTTAGCCTATAGTTCGATCTTTTACTTGAGATGTAACTCTGGAAAGTGGCTCCTATGTATGTGCTATATCATATGATATCTAACCTTTAGAAAGGGTTTATTACCTTTAATTTTTAGATATAGAGCGAGGATTACTGGTATTGGCAGGCGTCTTACATTCTTATGTAGTTAGTTGTCGTTGTTATGGAGATACGATAGAGACAACCAGTAGACTGAATAAATTTGTGCTATAATTGTTGTAATATCTAGCTGTGATTGCAAATTATTACCATATTGCCATTGAAATCTAGTAGTCTTATTCTTATACGCTTACGTTAAGCCTTCTTTGAGTTATGCATTATAAATATTTATTCATTGCAGTAGAACAAGTCAGTTACTATTTTGCAATTCTTATATTTTCCCATTAGGCCCCTAACACTAGAAGCAAAAAGAACTAAGCTAATTGGCACTTCAACTAGTACAGTTGGTTCTTACTCGCCTAATTTGTGGAAGCATATGAGAGCTGCTATTAAAATCTAGATCTTTGACTATACAGCTAGCAATTTTCGAGTCTTGCGCAGTCAGATTGTCTATTGTACTCAAAGTGAAAACCATCTGCTGTACGAGTTATATGATGTCCTAGAAGAGCCAAGGGATAAGATTGTTCCTTGCTGTTTCTTTGTTTGTAAGCAAGACAAATTATAGTCGAGAAATGCTATTCTTCATGGTTATGACCTTGAAGAAAATCAGGATTATGTGGATAATGCCTCATCTATCTACCTTTTATTATTGTATTAAATGTCTTGGAAAAAAATAATTTTTATGTGACATCTTTGAAAAGTGGGAAGTAATTGTCTTCAAAATATTGAGAAGTGGGAATAATTACTCCTAAAGCATCTTATTGAATGCTAGGTGGATGTGGGATTATCCGCATCAGCCCTGATTTTCTTCAGGGTCAAATTGACCTTGAAACTGGCATTTCTCTAGTCTAGGCTGAGATATAAAAACCTATTGATAATTTGATATTTTTAACAAGCTTGTTCCTTCTTTTCCTCCTTTTCCTTCTAAATCTAGCAAGAAAAGCTGCAAACGTACATCTATATGAAATACGGCAAGTGACACGAGCCAATGCAACTTTCTTGCGTTATCCCAATCCAAATGGAAAAGTGATCTGATTCTCTCTCTGGCAGGTACTCTTAAAGCAACCTCAAAGTTTAGAATCCTTCAGCAGAATGTTTTGCGAGCACTTCAGAGTTCACCACAACCTTCTCCGGCTATTTTTGTTGCTCAATGCCTCTACGTCTTGCCTTTATTGGGACCACAATATACTGAAGGATTCAGTCACCTGCTAGTGTCTTCTTTCTGTCGTTTGAAATCTTCAAAACCAACATTGGCAGATCCTTCAAAGGCGAAGCATTTTGCTGCAAAATTATTTGTTGACATTCTTGAGGGCGTAGTTGTCCATGAGGAACGCATCCTTATCAAGATAATGGAGGCATATGACATTGAGTTAAAAGATATTGGAGAAGCCATATGTGTTTCAGACAGTGATGATTTGTTACACTTGGCGAAGTCATACATTGAGCATTATATCTTTGACTACATAGAATCAAAATCATTTATGACTGCTGTCACACTGTCAGAACACTTTTCAATACACTTCTTAGATGAGCCATTTCTTTTAAGCATGATAGAAAATAAGGATTTCCAAGCAGCGAGTAAGTGGGCAGCCTTTATGGGAAAACCAATGATACGTTTACTTGTTCAAAAGTATGTGGAGATGGAGAAGTTAAAGTGTGCATACAATTTAATAATGGATCATGGTCTCAAGCAGGAGTTTTCTGAGGTTTGTCATTTGTACAAAGAAAGGTATACATCATCAGTTGCAGTCTAGATGCCTAGGGAGGACATTCTAAGTAACTAATGGAAGTGCTTTTTTACCTGCATATTAATTAAAAAGATGCATCGGGAGGACATTCTAAGTAACTAATGGAAGCGCTCTTTTAACCTGCAGATTAATTAAAAAACTGGCTGAAAAAGGCTGCTGGGATATTGCTGAACAAAGGGCGAAGAGTGACAACAAACTGTTAGGGTACCTGGTAAGGATTTTTGGACAGCCAAGTTAAGATGGCTAACTTTTTATAAATGGTTGTGAGTTTGTCATTTTTCATTTCAGATGGCAACATATCAAAGTATTGTCATGTAATTTTGGTATTCAAAATTTCTATAATATATGTCAATGACCCAACTTCTTGTTTGACATCTAGATCATAAATGGACCAACCTTATACAGCTGTCTGTAACCTTGGCTACTTTAGAATTGGACCAACCTTATACAGTAGGCACGGCCGCACGGGAACTGGTGCATCCCTAATCCAGCTCAACGCATCCACGAATAGATATGGTTTAAGAGTAGTGCTAGATAACCCAAATAATTTCACCCAGAATAGCCCAAAGTACACCTCAAGGTGTGATCAAGGCATGTGATCTTTGCCACACATCCCAGGATGCCTTCGATGCATATTTGGGCTATTACTGTCATGAGGGGTGATCCAGAACTTTTTATGGTTGAAACCTAGCTGTAAGTTTGTTAATGTTGTTTCTTATTGCACTGTTATTCGATCTCTGTGTCAAAATGATCTAACTGTAATTAGAATGACGCTCACTGTTCTTTTCTGAAGGTCTATCTTGCTGCAGAAGCAGGCTACACAGAGAAAGTTGATGAATTGTGCTTGCAATACTCCCTTGAAGGTTTCGATAATCTTACAGGTCCAAAGAACATAGCATGTTATTTATCTTAAATGACTATTATCTTGGTGATTGCTGCTGGTGAATTCATGCATTCTTCGAATTCTTCTAGGTTCAAATTGATTACCATTCCATGAAATCATTGAAACATTACCTCATCGTAGATATTAGGCAACTATTGCAAGTCTTTTTTTTTTATAATTTAATATCAAAGTTTCTGACCTAATGATTATTTGACATCTTTAAATGATGTTTTATGCTTTAAGTGCCCATAAACGAAATTCATTTGCATTATTGTTTGCTGTATTTGTCATTAGAAAGGATGTCTCCTGAGCTCAATAGAATGTTAGTCAGAGTACTTCTAACACTTCAAGATAGTTGGAGGAGGAAGAAAGAAGCTTTTGTCATCATGGAATACTTTATTTAATATAAAGCTGATATGGATTTAGAAGATCCTTGTGCTAGATTATTACAAGGTTCATAGTTTAGATTTGAAAATCTAAGTTCTTATTTTGTTTCTCTTTTTTTGTTTGGCCGAATTGATGCTTATGTTCTCTTTCAGGTGTGAGAATCTGGATGTTTTGTTAGATCAGAGTATTTACTGAGATCCATTTGCATGAGAGCCAGTATAAAAAGCCTTCTTGATTAAGTGTCGTGAAATTTAGTTTTGACTCCAAAACTTACAAGTTCAACTGCTGATGATATAACTATTTCTGTATCTGCAATAGGAACTCCAAGCGCTTCATTAACAAATGCATTATCAAGTAGGCTTTATACCATATCCTGGCTTTGATGCACTATAAAATGCAGATTGTTGATTCATTATAAGGTTCTTGTTATGACTAACTTCGATGCTGATCTCAGTGGTGTCCTTTGGTTGCTTAAATGTCTTCGATTTGGCAAGCAGCAATTTCACATAAATAAAGTGACAATAAGCCATGTTAATAGTTAGATATAGGTTTTAGCCTAAGATAGTAGGAAACTTATTGTTCCTTCAATGGAAAGGAAGTGCTTGTATATTTTACCTATCTTTGTTGCTACTTGCTACTCTCACCAGAACACCTTCTGTATTGATGAATCTAAAGGAGTTCTTCTTGCATGGCATTAGATTTTGAATTATATGCTGCCTCTAATGGTTATTTGAATGTGGTTCTGTTTAGGAGCATTGTTATGGTGTTCATTCTATGTTACTGTAAGATTTTTTATTTTCTAAAATGCATTCTAAACGTGCATGTCATCGTCGTTATTGCCATCTCTAACTTTATTGCCTAAGGGAAGTGATACCGTTGTTTAATATTTACCACACTTCATGAAATCTCCGAAACTTAATAAAATATATATCCCGGCATGTTTGGGAGTCCTTAATTCATGCCATCTTACAATATGAAGTTGATTTGGAAGAGTAAACCAAAAAGTCTTGTTTATCCTAAACTTAGTTCTTCGAATTCCTCAACTGGTGTAGTTTTGTTTTAAAGGTTGCAGTGCTGCTTACTACTATGCATCTGGCTAAACTTGGATGTTGCATATGAATACTCCAGACTTTCAGTTCTTTTGCTAAATTATCTGTTACAAACTTTATTGTGCTTGTTGACTCTGCTTTGTGCATGCCTTCAGCTCCTCTTGATACAACATACTTGTCTCGTTATCTGGATCGTGAAAGGTTATCTTTGCACGATATCCTATGGATTGATGAATTTGGAGCACTTCAAGATGCTACAACCTACATTGAGCAATGTAAGGTGGTTGGTGTAGATTGTGAGTGGAAACCTAATTATGTGAAAGGAGGCAAACCAAACAAGGTAGTGAGGAATTCCAATTTCTAGATTAGATTTATTATTGCGAGTTCTTTTTTCATACAGTAAGTGATGCTTGACAAAACTCGGGTACTCAAGTTGATTTATTTTGAAGAACTGTTTCATCAGTTTGTTTCACTATATTATTACAAACTGATTCTTCGTTTAAGCTGGTTATTTGATAAGGTTTGTGCTGCTTGAATAACCTAGGGTAAAAGTGCCACTGTTGGTTGTTAGGAGCTAGAGCTAAGAGCTAGCAGACTTTATGATGAAACCCAGGATTGAGAGTTTAATGCATGCTACAAGTCGTGTTGGCCATTCCATGCAAAATCATTAATATGGAATCCCTATGTAAGGAGTACTACTATACCTAATTGATATATTTCTTTCTGAAATCTTATAAACTTTTATTATGGAGCATGTGATTTAATAATAATCCAAGAATATTGTAACATAAATTTATCGTACCAAACAAAATAAATACACGCGAGTTCTTGTTTACATCCTGTATAGAAGGTTTTCATCGATCATACCCTCATTTTTTTGTGACACTTGATGATGCATTGCTAAACCCTCTTGAAATTCTTGGTTCTCGGGGAAATCTAAATGACAAGGATTAGGAATGTCAAACAAAGAGGACTACAATAAAAATATGACAACCTCATTTTTTCTTCTTGAGTTCCATTTAGCAGCTCTTATGTTCCAAATGTTGGCTTGAACCGAGTTAGATTAAAGTGTTGCTGAATTGTTTTGTTTCAATCTATATATAGGTCTCAATCATGCAGATTGCTACGGAAAACAGAGCCTTTATTTTTGATATGATCAAGTTATATGATAAACAACCTAGTGTGTTGGACAGCTGCTTTAAGCGCATTTTTTGTACCCCGAAAATTCTGAAGCTTGGTAAGAACTTATATGCCATAGCATCTTAATTTTTTAATATTTCTATTATTTTGGATATGTTCTTGTTTACTTCATACTTTAATGTTTAGGTTACAACTTCCAGTGTGATCTTCAGCAGTTGTCGCAATCGTATGGAGATTTGGAGTGTTTCAAGCATTATGAGATGCTTCTTGATATCCAAAAACTGTTCAATGGGGCCAATGGGGGTTTATCAGGCTTGGCGGAGGTACCTTAGACAGTGCATAAAGTAGAGCTAGTACTGCTACTCTCTTTGAGAGGTGGTATGCAGTGGATTTTGGTGTTAGCCTAAGATGCAGGAGAAACGATCCGATACACTCGAGTGTACTATTACGTTAAACTCGAGTGTACCAAGCAGGGATATAGAGTTTGTTTTTGAAAATAAATTTGAGTACGAAAGTTGTAGATTTCTTGATGAGACTTACAACGTTGGTATTCAAAGTTTTTTGAAAAAAGCTAAGATTTTAGAGTCCTAAAATACCTACTTAAAAATATTTTTTGAAAAACTTTGAATACCAACGTTGTAGGTTTCATCAAAATCTACAACTTCCGCACTCAATTCTTTTTTTTTTTTCAAAACAAACTCTATATCCATGCTTGGTACACTCGAGTGTGCCGTAACAGTAATCTCGTGTATAATGGATAAAAATTCAAGATGCAGTTGCTTTTTGGTTTGAGCCTAAGTAACACCTTCTGTCTTTAGTTCAATTTCATAATGTCAAGGGGTTGAAATCAGCATTAGGGGGCAAATCAGTAATGTCCATTTTTAAGCCTCACATGTTTATCTTATTTAGACTCAAACCACAAGGGCTGTATAATCTGGGTGCATCAGTTACGCTATTGACGTATTCATAAGCTTGAGACGTCTACATTACTTCCACAGAAAGTTTTAGGTGCTGGTTTGAATAAGACAAGACGCAACAGCAACTGGGAGCAACGACCTCTGAGTCAGAACCAGGTTCTCTTTCTCTCTCTCTCTCTCTCTCAATGGCACAGACAAACTATAGATCAGGATTCAAGTCATACATACACTAGGCCAATGCCAAGTAATGTATTAATCATATGTTGATTTAATCTACCTACATGCTGATACTATTTAGTCTCGGCTTGAGAAGGATCTTCACTTCAAAAAAGTGTAGTGAGAGTATAAGAAAACTCGAATCCGTTGTCTTTTTATGTATACTCTTGTGTGCTATTGAAGGAACTGCCTGCTAAAACTGATGTTCATTTGCTTGTTTTGAACCCGTTGACTGGTTATAACTTAATATAATGTAGTGGATAATGGCCAGCCCGGATAGCTCAAGCAGTGGGGCGTGTGGCTCAGAAAACCATACGTCTCAGATTCGAGTCCGTGCGGCTGTAATGCACCCATGCATGCGTGAGAAAGTGGCAGGAGCCCGCGTTATGTACTCCGTTCCAAGGGGTTTGTGTAGGTCCCTTAATCGTGGAGGGAGCCCCCGTTATGTACGCGTGAGAAGGGGTTTGTGACGGTCGCGTAAGAGGCCGGTTACAGGCTGGTTCCCCATGATATTCTAAAAAATGAAGTGGATAATGAAGTGCGTTAATCTAATACATTATTAGCCTTTAGATGCAAGAGCTTACATATCGATGTTCAATGCGACAGTTGTACTAAATAATCGGAAATTTTGCAGATAGAGTATGCTGCTCTTGATGCTGCCGTCCTGGTCCGTATATTTCATCACACTTGCAATCATTCCGCGAGTAAGAAAGATGGCCAAAAATGGAAATCTCACATTGTAAGTACCCGACTGTTGAAAACTCGAAAAATTGGATGGATTACGATAGCCTTTATATACCACCTACTACATGCACAGTTATATGAACTGGGGTTTAAAACTTTACTGAGTTGAAAATTTTTCCGAGTTGATGTTAGGAGTTTTCATCTACTTGCAGTGTCGGATTTCATTTGCATCTTCTATTCCTTTTCCTTTTATCTGGTATTCAACTACTTTGTCGGCACTCGAGAGTCCAGACTTAGGTAAATAGTCTAAATTAAGGTTAATTCATCATGTCCCAAAAAAGCGGTTGGGGTGCTCGAACTCAAGACTCTTATCCATCTAGCTGGACCATTTATCATTAGATCATACTTGTTTGGTATACTCGTCTTAGAACTTTACCTATTTGTTTTGCATGTTTACTGAACTCGAGACATAGTCCTTGTTTTCCTTCTATTCTTAGAACTTTTCTTGCCTGAAAAACTCTTCTTTATTCTGCAGGTTTCTCGCCCGAAAAGAAGTGATTAGACGCCGAATTCTAATGCATCGGGAACTAGTACTTCAACCGCATAATGCCGTGGCATGTAAATATCTTATATGGCAGAGAAGACGAAACGAGAACAATTGTGTTTTTTCGTATTTGTTTATATTTCTTTTTTGCCTTTTTTTTTTAAAACAAAACCTTAGATGTGGAACAATTGGAGAAATGAAGTTGTCACAATTGCGGTCAGAACAAGCACAGAATAAATGTGGAACAAAAAGAAACAACTCTTGGAAAATATTTATTAAATCAAAATAAATTGAATTAATTTTTTTTTAATTCACTTAATTATAATTATATTTCTATTATAATTATAATTACAATTAAGAATGTCAAAACAATGAATGCATGTACAATGCATTTATTGTTTTGACATTTACAAGAATTAAAAAATTAAAAAAATTTCAAATGAAAAAAATTATGATATTATTAAAAGTAAATACATTTTAATAAATAATACTATTGAAAGTAAATAATATTTTAGTAAATAATATTATTAACTAATATTAATACCAATATCAGTGGATATAACATCACCGATCGTAGGTACATATAAGTATGTAATTTTTAGTACACAATATAGACAATAATTAAGTAAGTATAAATAAAACGTAATGTACGCTATTGTTATATTGCATTTTTCCTAAAAAACGCATAGCAATCAAATTCAGTGGGCCTAATAAAATGCCGGAGCCCAATTATCTTTGATGCCGCATCCTCCATCTAAATCAATATCCTCGCCTGTCTCAGCGACCTTCTCGCCAGACCATTTTTTGCAGCCTAAATCTCCTCCTCCCACGATTGCTCTGCCTCCGGCTTCCGATCCCGCCGCGGAGCGAGGTTTGTATGACCGCCTTTCGCGCCTTAGTTTCATAGCATTTGAGTGGGGGCAATTGACCCTACTGGCTACATAGTGGATCCGCCCATGTTCACTGTCGATGCTGCTGTTTAAGTGCTCTTTGCTAATGAATTTTTATTTCTTTTTTTTTTTTGCCGTTTTATAGTGCTTCGCTGTCACTGTTGCTGTTGTTGTTTCAATTCCTGTTTCAGATGATTTTTTTTTTTAAGTGTTGGCTTTTGCTGCTGCATATTGATACGTTTGTTTTGGACTATTTACTAGTTACTGCTTATATTGTTAGTATATGTGTGCTATTTGGAATTTGAAATTCGAACTGATTATTGCGATTTGAAATGTATCACTTCAAATGTTAAACTTAGTTAAATTTATACTTGTTATGTATATATTTATATTCCAGAAAAAAGTGTGCCTCGCCTTTATTAGGTGTACACCTCGCTCTAGAACTACCTTTGCGCCTCAGTGCGCCTTGAAAACATTGTTGTGGAGCTTGTTTACTGGTGATGTTTTTAAACTGGATGTCTTCTTGTCCTTTTTCAACGGAGAAAAAGAGATTGAGTGATTTCGCGGTTATCAGACTTCTGTTTTTATATTTGATTATGGGCTTTCCCTTGAAGTTTGTTAGGGAAGCATTAGATCAATAAAACCAGTTATTATCTCCGTAGCTAGAGGTTGCATGTAGTGAACATAGAGCTCTCCTGTTCTTCACTTATTACTAGTTAAGACTTATGTTGTTATTATATGTGTGCTATTTAGATTTGATATGTATGACTTCAAACGTTAAATTTAGTTTAAACAACTTATATATATATATATATATATATATATATATATATTATATATATATATATATATATATATATAAGCGCCTTGCTCTAGAACTACCTTTGCGCCTCGTGCATCGTGCCTTGACAACATTGTTGTAGAGCTGCTTACTGGTTATGATTTTAAGCTGAATGTCTTACTGTCTTTTCAATTAGGAAAGAGGGATTGAGGATGTCATAGTTATCAAGCTTCTCTTTTGATATTTGATTATGGGCCTTCTCTTGAGGTTTGTTAGGAAAGTATTAGTTTCAAAATACCAGTAATTGTCCACTTTGATTGAGGTTGCATGGGTGCATTCTCCTGTTCTGCACTCATTTTCTTGTTGTAAGCAAAGATGCTTTCTCATAGTTCTTTGAAGTAATATGTTTTTTTGGAATATGGAATTCTATAGCAGTCGTCATATTCTTACATGGTTCTTGCGTGAATGCATTTTATCCTGTCACAGCCATGACGTTTATCTTCTTGATGGCGTATTTTGTGTGTATCAGCGAGCTTTACTAGGGCTTTAAGTTTAACAGCATGAAAAAGGTGTTCAAATAATGTACTCTTTTGTGCTAATTCTGGTTTGAATTCAAATATTGTGACTTATCAAGCACTGCCATATAGTTGGGAAATAGAATGTACATCATTCTTGTTTGTTTCGATTGAATTTATCGCCAATATTCACACAATTGAGTGAGAAATTATGTTCCTTCTTTGACGCAGTGAAGGTCCACTTACTGCAAGCTTCTTCCACGCTGTGATTATACTAAATATCATGTTTGATATCATGTTGTGTTCTTTTAATGTATTTTTTTTTCTCAGTTTGCTTCCATTGACAGGCCTCGTTTTTTGTTTGCCATGCTGTCCTTTTGCAATTGCGTTATATTGTAAATTTGAGTCCTCTTTTCTAACAGTTGTTTCAGTTTGTTCTATAGTTAGTTTTTCATTTTTGGTTCGTACGGCATTCAAATTCAAATAATTATATAGAAAATCACCTCTCCTTTTTTTTTTTTTTTTTTTTTTAATTTGCTAGCTAATAGCTTGAAAGAAGTATCTTGAATTTAATCTACAGTATCACATTGAAAAAATCAAAATAAAAACAGAAACTAATTTCATAAATACGTGTTGTTTTTTTTAAAATTCTCAGCTGGCGAAATGAAGGTCAAAATACTTCAGTGGCATGCTGTTGCTTCATGGACATGGGATGCAAAGGATGAGACCTGTGGGATCTGCAGAATGGCATTTGACGGCTGTTGTCCAGACTGTAAATATCCAGGTGATGACTGCCCTCTTATTTGGGGCGCTTGCAACCATCCGTTCCATCTGCACTGCATTTTGAAGTGGGTCAGCTCGCAGACTCCTCAGGCTCTTTGTCCAATGTGCCGTAGAGAATGGCAGTTCAAAGCCTGAGTTCATTCGCTATTAAATTCAAAGTTTAAATTGCTCGTTATTCATTAGAAAGAAGATGAGCACGTAGGATTCTTGCTATTGCTCGTAAGCTTGCTAGAACTGGTAGCATGAGTTCTTGCTTTATTCGTAACCTCGGTGTCGATGGCGATTTCGAAATTTCTGGAGATTTGATGTGCACCTTCAATTGGTATGTTTAAATACTATTCCTGATCTAGATTTACTTACTGAGTTGGTTATTGGTTGCAATTTGCAATCTTCTGCATTTTGAGGATATTCGTCGGGTTAATTATATATATATATATATATATATATATATATATATATATATATATATATATTATTTCCTCCCTGGAGATTTGATTCTCTATATGGAAGAGGAACTGATGCTAGAATTTTGCTTTTTATAATAACAATTGCTGGAGCATTTTTCTTTTTTCTCATTCTCATTTACAACTAGTTTCTTGAGATCACTCTTCTTTTGAAATTTGTTATTAAATAGGCTCAATATTGTTGATTGGGTTATACAAATGGTTTGAGACGAGTATTTTTTGCATGATCAAACACAAATTTATTATTATTTTATTTTTAAGAAGAGCTTTTTGCAAGCTTAGAGGGGAGAACAACTAAGCATGTACAAGCTCCAGCATCTTACAAATAGTGCTGCAAGTGAAACTATAAGCAGCAAAATCAAGCTGTTTCTCCTGCTGATCCTCGCTGTGAGGAATTTCTACTTCAAAAAGGGCGGACGGGTTCATCATGCGACGGATTTTTCTTATATGTGATTCATATAGTTTAGTATCTTACTTATCGTTCTATTTAATTTATTTATTTTATCATATACGGCATGGATGCAAGAGAGTTGCCATTTGATATAGCGAATGGTAACTAGCATTTTCCTTACTGTGATATTAGAAGTTTTCTTAAATTTTCTTTTTTTTTTTAAAATAATGAGTAAAATTTTGTATGTCCGATTTTAATTATGTAAATAGAGATTTTGGAAATATAGTGTTTAAATTAAAATAATTTTAGAAATATGTCATAAAGGCGTGGAAGGGTTTATTACGTGACAAATTATTCTTGTCTATTTAGTCACAGACTGTGCACCATATATAATTTCCGTACTCACTCCTGTTCTCCGACGATTTCCCTCCTGCTACGTGGATGACTACCAAATATATATATATATATATATATACAAGGATGAATCGTAATCAAGGAACCAGTTATGAAAGTCTTCTTTATATAAATATTTAACGCATTTGTTCCTTAAATCATATATTCATTTACCATATTAAATTATATAAATACCATCGCCGAAGCACATAAATCTATTTGTTTATTCCATTGTTTCTGCTTGATCCTCGTTTTTCTCCATCCAGTCGCATTGCATGAACCTCATCTACCTCAGAAACTCCTAGCATGTCTCTCTTACTTTTCGTGAAAAAAATGTCATTTTTACGAAAGTAAGAGTCATACTAGGAATGTTGGAAGCTAGACAATATACACGCATATGGCAAAATTGGAATATTTAGGACACGTAAGAGAATCGTAATCAAAGAAATAGTTATGAAAATCATCTTCAAAGAGTGCCGAAACATATAAATTTTTATGTTTATTCCACTGTTTTTGCTTGATCCTCGTTTTCTCCATCCGATCGCATTGCATGAACCTCATCTACCTCAGCCACCTAAACTCCTAGCATCTCTCTTTCTTATCGTGAAAAAAAAAATGTCATTTTTCATAAAAGGTAAGAGAGTCATACTAAGAATCTTAGAAGATAGACAATGTGCACGCATACGACAAAATTGAACTTGTAAATTAAACGAAGAAAGTCATATCTATCTGCTATATTTGTCCAACTCCGATCTTGCATACATATTATCTCATTGACTGTTCTTTGTCACCTTCTTGGCATCTCGATGCGAACTATCCCAATCTTAATTAAGAACAGCTTCAAACTTAGATTTTTTGTTTTTTGAAAATGAGATGTTTGCAATTTTCTACCTTTTACGTGATCGATATCTTTTTTCCTTATAAACTTTGGACTATTTCTTAATTTCTGCATTCATTCACACGGGCATGCTATCTTTTCTATATCGTGTTAATTCACACTGGCATGCTATCTTTTCTATATCGTGTTAAACTTATCGGATATCTCAAAAGAGACATCTTTAATCGATCGATATCCAAATTTGATGTCAAATTGCATAGTATTCAGCCAAATTTGCAAATTCTTGTTCATACATGTATGATGTTTACTTGAGCAATAGGATTCCAACTTCTAATTTTCAAATACCAACTCTTCAAAATGAAATTTGATTAAAATATTACTTTTTTTTTTTTTATCTTAAGCCGAGTTCAATTTCTATCATATATTTCGATCGAAATTGGTATACGCTAAACCAAAGTCCGTCATGCCAAGTATGAACTATTGACCTGCTCTTCATAAAGAGCATGCAATAATTTCCTTCCAGCATGCAGTCGAGTAAACCAATTGGGCTAACGCTGATTGGTTTAAAGACTTTACGCCTTATGAGGACCCATATTTGCCAATACCATCATGTGATAAAATGGTTTGTGAGAAATGGGGCTTGAGACTTAGTCCCTACCACCTACGAGAGAAGATTAATCGATTTATTCACTAGTAGCCTAACACTTACGAACCAGATATGTCATGTTACAGGTCCCGCTAAGCCGGTCAGAAATTGGTAAGGCTAGCTAGATGCTTGGGTTTCAAGATGTTACGGCTATAACAAAATATTACAAGTTCATCGAAATTTCTTGCGTTAAAGTCCCAAAAGTTATGCGGCTTTTATTCGACCGATGTTGAGTCGTTATACCATTCTCTATCGGCAAGTTGTAACCTATTTCTTATGTAAGATTAGTAAAGGGAGTCATTTTCATCATTTCAACATCAAGATCCAACAAACGTGTGATGAATTGTATATGCGTAGGGGACCTCTACTTAATTGATTTGCTTTTGGTCCCACAAGGAAGCATCAAATTGTCATAACATGCAATCACTTGCACCATATTTGATGTTATCATGGGTAATGTAATCATCTTGATTTTGCAAAAACTGCTATATTTTTGTGTATATAACGAGAATAACAAATAATAACTTCAAAGGCTACTCAATGCAATGGACATGCTTTGGGTTGTCTAATCATTCATTAGTGCTTTTCTTCTTAGTGATTTGATCTTCACCTCCGAAAATGACCGATCTAAATTTCTGTCGACTGCAAACATTTCTCGTCCTCTTCAGTAATATATTTCTATAATTTAATTTAATTTTCTAGTTACTTGTTATTTAATTTCTTTGTCTTGAATAATTAATTATGTGACATTTAAAAAGTTTATAATTACTTTTTTCTAATTACATTATGGAGAGATTTTTCAAAAGAAAGTTGTGTATTCTTTTTTTTGGAAGTAAAGAATAACCGTTTATTTTATATGCTATTAAGGACCTCTTGATAACCATTTATTTCACCCTTTGCTTCTGGTAAATTTGGATAGAAAACAAAACTTGAGCAATTTTTTGTGAGATTGTTGTGAGGATGGACTTTTGTGCGACCACCATAATATCTAAATTTTCCATGGCACAAACTTATAATTCACCGAAAGAAAAGTCATAACCTTTGGTCTAAATAGGTCCAGTGATCATACTTTTCTATATCTTTTGATGGCGATTATAGAAATCGAATTTAAAACTTCTATTTTATAAGATGGAAGTATATATATAGTCCTCACAAATATGAAATTCAAATACTACAACTTCTAACTAGCAGCTAATCGGACTCAAGCATATAGACGAAGGACCGGACTCCCTGCACCCATTTCTTATGCCTAATATTGCACCACAAATCAAAGTTTGCGCCTTAATCAAACATAACTCTACCAATGAACGTTGCAACCTATAAATGACGCGAGTTTATCGGCACATGGTAAGCTTTAATTGGTGGAGTAGTATTAGACATAAGAAATGGACGCATGGAGTCCAGTCCCTATAGAGGAATAATCCTCAGAAATATGAAATTCTGGGTATATAAAAAAAAAATTACAACTTGTAACTAATACATAATATGCTACAATATATTTCCTAATACATCTACACAAATATAAGGGGATTAGCTTGCTTTGAACATATCATCAACACCATCATCACATGACTTCAAATACAACTTATAACAAATACCTAATATAATTTATTTCCAAATGTCTTATTTCAATATGGACTCAGCCCTCTTTAGTGTGGCTACAAATGACACTTCATTCATCTTTAAAAGTAACCACTGATTTACTCAATTAAGAAAACTAAAGCAAAGAAATGATACACACCACTAAAAAAAGGAAAAAAAAAAGAAGATAAAATTACTTAAAAAAGGCATGCATCAAGAAATTCATCTTGGTATTCAATATTATTGAATCCTTCAACTCCTTCGACCTGCAGCCATGGCCACATCTCATCATCATTCCACATCATGGAACCTTCCATCAACTCATCTAGCAACATAGACCCCACTTCCGCACTTCCAGAACCTTCTCCTGTCACTTCTAGAAGCTTCTCTATCGTCATCTCCTCACTGTTGAACACTGCATTATTTTGGCCCTCTGTAACACAGCTCACTGTTCCGGTGCTCTCCGTCTCTTGATTACATGTAGTAGTAAGTAGTAGATCTTCCATCTCTTTGCTTCCCCAAAAACACGTGTTTTTATCAGTGTCATCTAAATCTAATAATTGGTCGCCAGAAGTACTACTTCCGTTAGGGTTTCTTTCGCCGCCATTGTTTCTCTCGATTGATGTTAATGGAGAATAGAAACTACTATTTTTCGTATTCAAGAGCTTCTGAAGATGATTGGCTTGATTATTGAACTTTCCCGGTACAGTGAGAGAGGACTTCCTCTTCATGTCCGATCGACGGGTCCGGCCGCCGCGACGCCTGCAGCTGACGGCGAGCTTGCCGAGGTCGACAATAACCGGCTCGCCGTCAGCCAACTTCGGATAGGAGTGAATTCTTCTGCTGAGGTGCGAGTTCCAATAGTTCTTTACCTCATTGTCTGTTCTTCCTGGAAGGTGTCCGGCTATCAAAGACCACCTGCAAGGAAGATAGCAAAAAACATTTTAGTAAAATTTTTGTCGATTCTGCTAGTGATTTTTTTTTTTTTTTTTAATGATTTTTATTGTTTAAAGATAAATATTTGGGGAATTTACTAATTCAAAAGACAGATTACAATGTTTACATTGAGACGCAATTATATATATATTATATATTTTATAATCTTGAGAGTTGTGCTGCTAAAATGACCCTCTATATTCATAAAACGGATAGTTAAACAGTATTATAGGTGTATGTGCGTGCAAAATTTTTAACATAATTATTTATATATGTATATACAACGAAGGTAATATTAGTTAAACCCTCGTAGCAATATAGTGTCCTCATAACCAGAGACGAATTTAATAACATAGAGCAAGTTTTTTTTTAAAAACTTATGCATAAAAGCCCCTATTAATTGGAGTGATTCTTGGATGTAACGGTTATACCATGTTACTCCGTATAACGGTCTCAAAAAAATATATTTAAAAATATTTTTTAAAAAAAATTTCAACATCAAAATTGTAAATTTTGACGAGATCTACAATTTTTATATTCAAAATTTTTTCAAAAAATATTCTAAAAATATGTTTTAGGACTCCAAAATTTAACGAGTTTGAAGTGGATTTAAAAACTGTTAAAAATTTGTTTAATCCGTTAAACTTTGGTGTCCCAAAATATCTATTTGGAAATATTTTTTGGAAAACTTTTGAACATGAAAGTTGTAAATCTCATCAAAATCTATAACTTTCATTTAGAAAGTTTTTACAAAAAATGCTTATATATATTTTTTTTAATTTAAATACGAGAGAGATATATGCTGACGCGGTAAACATTTTATTGTAGAATTTTTCTATTAATTGATGTGTATGGCAGTCTTCTCCATCTTCGTCGGCTCATCTCAAGATGGTGAATCTCAGACGGCAACAAAATAAAGAAAAAAAAATACTATATATTCTAAAAAAATTTATCAAAAAACCACCCATACAAATTCATAAAGTTAATTCTATCCCACTATCCTCCTAATATAAAACACTAATTATAAAATATTCTTTTTTTTTTCGAGCAGAACCTATATAGGGTCATTTTTTTCGCCCCAGCACACATACGCTGGGACACCTGGCTCAGTACAGGGAGGACCGGTGCGCGCTCATCCAATCCCTTTGGGGCTCAGGATTTTTGCGTGCAGCGTACCCGTCACGTGTTGGAGCGCACACGTGCGTACCCGTCTGCTATACTGAAAAAGCACAGCAGCGGCCGACGCGGGGCTCGAACCTGGGTGGACACGCTTCCTAAGCCGCGTCCCATCCAGTCACTCCAACGTCGCACCTCTATAGAATGTTATTATTTGGTAAAAATTTGAATGGTATATTTGATGGTACTGACATTATTCATAAGGAAAATACATTACTACATATAGATAAGCCCGTATTCGTAATGAAACGAAGTGGCAAAATAATAGACGGGCGCAGAAGGATGACACGTGTCCATGCACGTCCAAATGGAGTTGGAAGGGTGTAATTAGGGTTCCCCTTCATGAAGAGCACGTAATAGTTTGGAGTAGAATGATCAACAGAGCCACCACCTCCCACATTTATGGATAACACTGCTCAGCCATATATACAGTGGGACATACGTCTCATGGGATATGGATATTTCTAGAATAGAGATATTCTCTTGGAATAGCCAAATAAAAATAATTATAAACAGAGTTTTATTTTGTCAAAATATTCAGATCCTTAAAAAAAATTGCATTAAAACTTATCGCGATAGGTGCAAAAGAGTGGCTGTAAAAAAAAAATTACAATGCAAAATCAGAGTCAAAAGACTCAAAAAAAGCCTTAAAGAATATAGTTCTCTTTATAATTCTGATGAAACTTGGTGTATGTGTATATATATATATATATATATATATATATATATATATATATATATATATATATATAGTAAATTGATAATGAGCTTAGTAGTTTTCCGCTTGTGAGTCGAGTGGTATTGTGTGCGTCTTAAAAAGTGTACGTCATAAGTTAAAATAAAATTTATGGAAGATCTAAATTAGAAAATAATAATATCGATGAGTTTTCTATTAAGATATTATTAATATGATGGCCAGAAAAAAATATCAATATTTTATGTCTGATCGGAACGCATGGCAGATTAAAATTTTACTTTTTAATAACAATCCGCTCTAATACAAGAGCAAATAAATTGTAATTAAAAAAATAATATACTCAGTAATATCTGAGTTTCATTGCAAAACTTTGCCCGGTGATCTCATAAAGATGATGAGGCAGAGTAAAACGAAAATACCTGTTGCCGAGCGTAGCATGGAGTTTTATGATGATTTCTTCTTCCTTGGAGGAAATGTTGCCTCTTTTAACATCTGCTCTCAGATAGTTTATCCACCTTAACCTGCAGCTCTTCCCGCATCTCTTCAACCCTGATCAAAACGCATCAACCCAAAAAAGAAATAAAATAAAATAAAATAAAAATAAATAATAAAATCAAATGATTAGTATTTCTTGGCGTCGTAAAAAGATAAACCAAAATCTAATGAATAGAGAGATTAAAACTAATCAGTAAAAACAGATACATAATACACCTGCATTCTTGGGCAAGGACCTCCAAGAGCCTTCACCATGAGTCTGGATATACTTGGTCAATATTTCATCCTCCGCCGCCGTCCACCGGCCCTTCTTCATCCCCACCTTCTCGCAGCACGGCGACCGCCCCATGATCTCCTTAACTACTGCCCTCCTTCTCAAGCTTCTGCGAACTGCAATATCTGATGCTTGAACGTGTATGATCTGTATCTACGTAGTACACATTAACAGCAAATATAGTGACTTGGGAGGGGGGTGGACGGCGGGGATATAAGAAACTGGAGAAGGGTAGGAAGTGGAGTGTGGTCAGGGAAGAAGAAGGGGAGACGGGGTAATAAAGACAAGCTGGAGGCGGCGTGCAAAGGAAGGACACGTGACGGATACTGCTGCTGGTGTGTGTGGTGGCTCGTGTTCTCTCGCGTCCCTCTCCGAGTACATGAACAGCCCTCATTGGCGGCGTCAGCTTGCGCCAACATGGAAAAAAATATTTAGAAAACTACAAACCAACCATCCAAAAAAATTTTAACTTACTAATAATTAACCATTTTTCACTTCCTCATTTCGGCCCAGAACATTTTTAATATCGAAATACAAGATGACAACACCGTATTGTTCGATCCAATCTCATTTTAACTCGTCCAAAATACCTTGAGCTGTCCGGTCAGTAATAGTTTTTTGAAAAGTTAAAAATATAGAGACTAATTTATATGAAGTTTGTAAAATAGGATTTTTTTTTTTTTTGTGTTATTCCTATGTATCTCTGTTACAAGGTTTATAAATTTTATCTGTTGCCTGGCTATTTTTTATTAGGTGTGTTTAGTGTGAATGCACTGTTTTGGGATTGCGATTCCTGTAGTTAGGTCGGGGGTGACCCAGGTTTGAAAGTAATAAGCAGAGAACGGGACTCTGTAGCTAACCAGGACTTAGTCAGACTGCATGGGTTCAGCCCATGTATGATTTGTGTTGAGTCAGCCAGACATGAGCAGCGCGGGTCTGGCCTGGTTCAAGTCATGTTGGTTTAAATGTTGAGCTTGGTTGGTGAGGGGACAGGTTTGTATGTTTAAACCAGCACAAAACCCCTTATCTTTACCTATTCCCTCCACTTCTCTTGCTGCCGCTGGACGCCCCGCTTCGGCAAGTTTTTGGTTCGCTCAAGCTAGTGCCGGTGTCTTCCTGCATGTGTGCCAAAGTTTCAGAAAAATCTCTTCTTTACGGTGATTTTTCGGCTTCAGTTGGTAAGAAAATCGAGTTGAGGTGAGTGATCCTGCGTAAACTTTTTTAGATGTTTGCATGACATGTTTAACTGATGAAACTTGCAAGCATAGAATCATGCTAATAAGAATTGTTGAACTTGCATGTGGATTATGGGTTGTGCATTTGCTTAGAAAAGAGATTATTTGCAGTTATTGTGCAGGATTCACTATAATATAGATTAGATGCTATGTTTAGTGCATATTGAGGCATGTTGATAAAAATGTTATATGTATTTCCCATCGTTATATTTATGGATACACCGGCTACAATGTTTATCGTCATTCGGAAAGTCCCGGTGCGATGGAGCGGCTTCCGGTGATTTTATTTAATGTTGAATGATGAATACTAATGCCTTAGGCGGGAATTACTATAACGATTCCTCGATGCATACATCATCGTTGCTTGGAGATGACTTTCCAAAGTACGGAGGACGACAACATGGTCAACGACATCGTAGAGAAGATGATGGAGGAGGGGACATGTAATGATGATGCTCATGAAGGTCAGCTTTGCTTTGAGCGAAGATCCGGCATGGGATGGGAGGACGACCAATAAAACCCCTGCATGGGTCGGAATTAGGCCGAGGAGACACTATTTTGAAATTAATGAATTGCCTTTTGCCATAAGGATTTTCGACATTAATATGGTGTTGTCATCGGAGTTACAAGTCGACAACAACAAGATAACAGGTGGACGGCAAGCGAATCGATGTCTGGAGGTGCACGGTTGAGATGGACGAAGGAGACATGCTAAGCACGGATGCATGATGAAGAAGATAATGAACAATGATCGCATAATTGATCACACGTGCAACTTGAACCGATTGGTTTTGAATTGCTCTAGTTCAACTTCTGTGCTTAAGTTGGTTCAGCCAGTATTGAGCCATCTCCGAACCATTTGAGATACAGGCTAATCAACATGAAATGTTTGACGCGACGGTCCTCATGTGAAGTTTTACATGATTCACAACTAGAGGCCGGTTACCTGTTTGTTTTGTTCAACTAGGTTTGGTTTTTATTTAATTTCATTGTAGCAAAATTCATGATTTGCTTGAATTGTAAATTGCATGCGTTTGGGGATGTGGTGAGCTAAGCTCGAGTGCCCCATATGACCAACCTTAACTCGACCGACCCGACACACCTGCCTTGAGATCGCTAGTCGAGGCCTATCTCGGCACAAGTATTGAAGACACTTCGGATCGACCCGAGGTCCAGACAAAAAATCAAAAGCTTATCTTGCATCAACCAGCCGAGATCGAAGTTCGACTGAAGCATCGGCAATAGTACAAGCTCTGACCAATATCGAGATCCGACGTCATCCCAGACGCAACCGAGGCTTCACCACCGCCTGCGGGTCCTAAATAAATAAAAGACCAAGTCAGCAACACAAGCGCCGCACAACTGTGGAGCAGTCAGTTACAACTTCCTCTATCAACGACATGAGAGCTTACGTGGAATAAGGATGACCACTCAATCCACGATCCTCGCCAGATCCATTATTTGCTCAACCGTCAAGACCCAAGAGTGCACCTAGCAACGCATATAAAAGGCCATCCAGAGCGTTGTCTAAGTGGATCCCCAACTCCGCGCGCTCAAGAGCACCAGAGAGGACTAAGGCTTCCAGCGTCGTGCCAACGCTTAGTCGTGCATTTTAGTGTATTGTAACCCGAGGTGTCTAAGATCTCGAGAAGGAGAGAAATTTGAGTGATCATGTTGTTGGGTATCGGAGTTCGAGTGAGCGGAAGCGTAAGAAATTTTCTTCGGTAAAAATTAAAACTCGAAATCCGATACTCAGTTATTATCACTGGTTATATGTAATAATTATAAAACAGATTCATAATCCCGAGAGAAAAAATGGTACTGACCTTTCTCACGGAGTTTCTTCCCGTTGTTGGTAAAATCTATCGAACACACACAGCACCACAAACACGCAGTGCTTCGGCTTTGGTCACTTCAAAGAATCGATAATGCGAATCCTCTAAAGCGTTGCACACACCAATCGACGGAATCGAGAAATAAAGATTGCTAGATCTCTCTAATTTTCCGATATGTAGTGAGTGAATTAATTAAGAAAAATGCATAAGAGCATAAAACACACGCGAAGGTCTTCAATCCATTTATAGAATGGGTTCCTGTATGATTAGGCAAAAGCTAGCAACGTTTCCCAACAGTTGCATCTATGAATGCATGTATGGATGATCGGTTGCAAATTGCAATGTTTACGAACAATTGCAATCTTTCGTTTTTCAAAGCATACATGCATGTACCTATCATGCAGTTACAATCACGTGCTCAAATGCATGTATTTTTCATTTTCGGCCTGCACTAAAACAAGCTTACATGAATATCCTAATTTTATTTCTTTAATTTTGACTCCTCAAAATTTATCTCGAAATAAAATATTTACCCGATCAATCTTTGAATCGGAATTGCCCATTTTACTATGTGATTTTAAATTCCATTAAAATCACTATCACTCAACTATTTTTCCCGTCAATTAGCTATTACGTGCGACCCTCTAGGTTTCTATTGTGGCAGTAGTACTCAAGTACAGACTGGACTAACTCGTCTAGCAACAGTCGCCAGCCACCCGACATAATAGAAATGGTTAGTGAACCATAAACCATTCACGACACGATTCTATGTAATTAAATCTCTTCATCTAACCGATATCTCATATTAATTTCACGCATAATGCGCCATCGTAAAATTAATCATTTAACTTGGTTACCGAGCTTTTCCGACTCTTTTATGAATGACTAAGTCATATCAACTGTGGCCACAGATTTCTAGTCACTCGTAGCTCTACCAAGAGGCCGGAGATATCAACTTCCAATTCCTGGAAGCGATGAATCCTTATTGATTCATCACCACTCTCTCCACTTCATATTGTACCCAATTATCGTATTATTTACAACTTATTTAAAGCTGTGTTTACCGATATCAAAGTACAATAATTCATGCATAAAGTGAATAACGATCCTAAGTTTAGATATTACATACATTCGTTCGTGTAGAGGAGGAACTGATGACGCTTACATGCAGTTTCCTCTAGAACGGGTCAATCCAGTAAACTCAATCTACTTTGAGCACCCACATCTATGATTTGAATATCCATTCCTCGGTTAAGTGAGAATAACCTAAATCATAACATGTGCTAGTCTAACACCCATGTTCCCTCTAGGTGTGTTACCGACTAGGGATTTATTTAAGGCCATCATATATCAATGGTTTCTCACAAATAATGCATCCACATTATTTACCTAGATATAGAATTAATAGACTTTTGGAACTTTATCATAAATAATAATGAGCAGAACAAAATTAAATATAATAAATATGCCATTTATTTAAACAATATATCCGAGTCTTTATAAAATGCTAGCTTGACATATAGTGCACTCCAATACATGTAATTCTCTAATCTTAGTGACATTCCCGCGTTGGCTGAGATGATCGCCTGTGGTTTTCCGCTTGTATTATTTCTGTCTATAGCTTCTTTTCTTAGCCATCACAGCTTTAGAACACTTTATTGGTCGACTGAGCTTAACTCGATCTAGTTTATTTTTTTATTAGACTTTCAAAATAAAAGTTGTAGTCTCATAAAAATTTATAATATTAAAAATATTTCAAAATAATATATATATGTTATTTATAATGTTAAAAAATTTATAATATTAAATATATATATATATATATATATATATATATATATATATATATATATATATATATATATGTGTGTGTGTGTGTGTGTGTTTGTGTTTTGTATGCTTGAGTGTACGGGATTGATCAGAATGCTCCAATTCGAATTTTGAAATATAACTGATTTATAAAGAAAAAATTATGATTGATAAGTAAATGGTTTGAAAATTGGTTTGTCAAAAGTCTGAAAATTAGGATCCCATTTGTAAAAGCTTTGAAAATTAGGTTTGATATGTTGCTTCCTCAAGTTGTATCGGCTCAATTCGACTATGAGCTTTGTCAAAATCCAAAGCTATGGAGCCACGTTGAGCCCTTGACTAACTAATTTGAAAATTAATTATTGATTGATAAGTAAAAAGTTTGAAAATTGGTTTGTTAATTATTGATTAATAAGTGTACGGTTTGAAAATTAATTATTGATTGATAAGTAAATGGTTTGAAAATTGGTTTGTTAATTATTGATTAATAAGTGTACGATTTGAAAATTAATTATTGATTTGTAAGTAAATGGTTTGAAAATTGGTTGGTAAAAAGTCTGAAATTAGGATCCCATTTGTAAAAGCTTTGAAAATCATGGCCGATATGCAGCTTCCTCAAGTTGTATCAACTCAATTCGACTATGAGCAATGTCAAAATCCAAAGCTATGGAGCTCATTTTGAGCCCTTGACTAACTAATTTATAAAGACAAAAAAATTATTGATTGATAATTAAAAGGTTTGAAAATTAGGATCCCATTTTTAAAAGATTTGAAAAATCAGGGCTGATATACTACTTCCTCAAGTTGCATCGCCTCAATTCGACTATGAGCAATTTCAAAATCCAAAGCTATGGAGCCCACTTTGAGTCCTTGACCAACTGATTTATAAAGAAAAAAAAATTATTGATTGATAAGTAAAAGGTTGAAAATTAATTATTTATTGATAAGTAAAAGGTTTGAAAATTTGGTTTGTAAAAAGTCTGAAAATTAGGATCTCATTTGTAAAAGTTTTGAAAAATCAGGGATAATATGCAGTTTTCTCAAGTTGTATCGGTTCAATTCAACTACGAGCAATATCAAAATTAAAAGCTAAGAAGCCACTTTGAGCTCTAGACTAACTCACCATCAACAATTCCTAATTGGGGGACTTATTTGATCACAACCCCCCTCAAATCCCTCTTTTTAAAATTTCATTGCACCACCCCCCTCTTGTTTGGCCTTTCAGCGCGTTCCCCACCAATTTTTTATTTTCATTGCGACCTCTCAATTTTTATATATATATATATTTCATCACTTTAACATATCAAAATAACTAATTAGAAATATTTTTTTAAAAAAAATTTAAAATAAAAATTTTAGATCTTAATGAGATTTAGACTTTAATATTAATTTTTTTTAAAAAAAAATATTTCTAGATAGGTGTTTTGTGACTCCGAAGTATTAAGAGGTCGATGCGCTAATCCGTTGAAATACTAAAACTTTCAAAAGATATGTTTTGAAAAAAAATTTAACATAATTTGATGAGATCTACAATTTCACGTTGAATTTTTTTTTTAATTTTTTTTAAATAGATATTTTGAACTCTGAAATATTGTTAGGTACAGAAATATTTTGTCCGTACAAATTAATTTTTTGGGTCGAGACTGTTCAGCAACAACAATTTTATCGGGGCTGTCCAGACATTTTTCCTTCCTAATTTTCACGAAGCCTAGGCGCCGTCCCGCAAAATCCCTCTTTTGCTGTTTTATTCTCAAGTTAGTAGCTTTTTGGCACGTCTCGAATCAAATACTTCTCGTGCTCAGCTAATTCCTCCCGTTAAATCCCTATTCAAGGCGATCGTTCCAGATTTTATCCTCATTTGTTGGCTATCGGCTTTGATTAATACACTAATTTGCAGAAAAATTGAGAAGGAAATCACCTGATTTAGTATCCGACTCCGATGGCTTCCAGCAGTAACGTGAGATTTCTTTTTTTATTTGTTACTCAAACAATTTGTTTTTTCGATTGATAACTTTCACGTTTTCTAATCTGCTAATCTTCGATGTCTTGCAGGCGGTGGGTGTTGATAATACGTTTAGAAGGAAGTTCGACCGAGAAGAGTATTTACAACGTGCCCGCGAACGCGAATCGCAGGTTTTTTTTTTTTTTTCTTATTTTTAAAAATAAAATTTAAACTACTGTCAAATTTTCTGGTTTTTCGAAGATTTTGTAAATATTTAGTTTACTTCGTTTTTTTTTTTGTATTTTCCTTCCTGTTAATTGAATAGGAGGATGAGGGGCGGTCGAAGTCTAAAGGTATGATGCTGCTTCTTGTTTATTTGGCTGTTACTTATATGGCATAAATATATTTGTTATTAGTTTTGAATTTATTATATTTGTTTGAGAAATGCAGCTAAAGCTCCTCCAGTCCAACGAAAGCCATTGAAGCACAGAGATTTCGAGGTTGACCTCGACTCCCGCTTGGGCAAAACCCAGGTTTGTTTCTTTTTATCCTTAATTTATATTTTGATTGAAGCAAGAGATTTTGATTAAAAGATTGCTTTCTTTTGGGTGTTCCTTTCGATATTACTTCAATTGATTGTTGGTCCCTGCTTGTAAATATGCAATGTACATGTTTTTCATGGTGTCAGATGAGGTGGGATTTGGATTTTATGTTTATGCATTTTATATGTCTTTAATGGCGTCGGAGGAAGTGGGATTGGTTTTTACAAGTGTTAGGTCCTCTCTAATAGAATAATTGGTATTGTACGGGTTATTTGGTTCATGAAAATGGAATATGTGTTAGTACGCAGCTCAGCAATCGGCCATGGTTAACTACTAGAAATGTTCTATTGTCGCATAGTTATAATGATAGTAATAATAATAAATATCATTATTATTATTGCATGTTAAGTTTCATTTTATCCTAAAACGGCAGAATTTATACCCTGTTATAATCCCCTTATACCCAGTTATAATCCTCTAATATGTATTACAATCTTCACATACCCAGTTATAATCCTCTAATATGTATTACAATCTTCACATCTGCTATCGCTTAACGCAACGACACATTCATGCTAATTCGTCTTGAAACCTGAAGGACCAGCCATTTATTTCCAGATTATGTGCGGAACAAGCAAGTTACCTTTGTAAGATGGGCTGATCATAGTTTGAAGAGATGTCTTGGACCAGTGATGCTTGCTACTTCTCGTAATATTTGGCGGTTATGGTTATTGTAGATCAGCTATGATTGGATTTGCCCGTATTTGGAACTTGTAAGTGCGTTATTGCGCACAACCTTTTTGCTGTTGTTTAGTGATACTAGAGGTACGGGAAAGGAAATCACATCTAATGCTAGTCCTAACCATGGTTTTGCTTAACTAAGATTGTTATTAGCTGGAAACCATAAATGGTTTTATCATTTCCTCCAGTAGGAGTATCAGTGAACCTCTCGTAGTTGTGCTGTTGGTTTTATCTCTGATAATATTGTTGAAGTCATGGTTTTCGGTATCGGTCGGCACAGCCTGTGCCGGACGGCACGTGCCTGTTCCGGCAGTTGTCGGCACGACACGTGTCAAAAAATCTTATATTTGAATATTTAAATTAATTTTTATTTTTATTTTATTTTTTAATAGATAATAAATAAATATATATCGGTACGGTAGGCACGTGCCGGGATCTGAGTTTAGCGAAACCCGGCTCGGCTCGGCACAGAAAACCTTGGTTGAAATACAATGAAACATCAGACATTCTCCCGTCACTTTCTGGTTGGTGAATCAAGCCCGTCTCCCTTTGACGACCGTGCTTAGTTTGATAGGAGACTAGTAGTCTTGTATGTTAAATAAATGTTATTTATTAGTCAAATATGTATTTTATAACTTATGATCTGTTACATATGCTTGCTGCTTGTCAAATAGTACATGGCCATTCTTCTAGCTACTACTTATCGAATTACATATGTAATTTTTTGTTGCAGGTGGTTACACCAATTGCTCCATTAAGCCAACAAGTAAGTTATGTCTTTATTATTAAATTTGTTTCTACTAATAATACATCATTCTTTTGTCTATAAAGTATAAAATAAATAATTCTTTTGCCTACTGCTGTCATCAGGACTTCTTAAATCACCATAGAAGTAGCAATTCAAAAGTGCAAACAATAGCATTGTATATTAGTGGCTACCGTATAATTTGCTCTTTAGCATGTGCAATACCATATCAAAAGTTGAGATTTCAGCAGAGTAGCAAAATACATAACATTGACTGTCTAGATAAAAAGGAAATCCTCGCTGAAATATATCTGTGCTTGGAGTTGGAGCCTTTTACGGTCAATTTTTGCTGGATAGGTGATATGCTAACTTATATGACTTAGTTAGGGGTGTTTATTTGCATAAGTAGAGGCTAACTATCTAGTAAGCGATCATCGGTAAGAGAGCTTGGTGCTACATTATGTCACTGTTGTTAAAGGCGAAAGGCGCCAAGGCCTCAAAACGCCCGAGGTGCCAAGGTGCTCGCCTAGGTGACGTAAGGCGCTAATGCAAATTTATCATAAATATAGTACTATGAAATGAAATTAATTCAACACCATACCTTAAATTCTTCAAGGGTTTCAACTAGTAAGTTACATGTCATATAGTTTCATAATACAAATACAAGATAAAATAAAACTTACATGCTAGAATAAAATATAAACATTCAAAACAAAAAAAAAAAAAAACTAATGCAAGGAGTTTGAGCAAACCCTAAATTGGTAACTCAAGCCTTTATAAACACTTTCTCTTTTGCTTTTACTTTTTAACCCTTCACTTTTTTCAACACCTAATGAAAAGGTAAAAATGACAAATCTTTTCACCCTAACTTATTTCATGCCTACAAAGCCAAGGCGCTCACCTTGGTGCTTAGGCAAGCACCTGACACTCGCCTAGGCGCCTGGGCGAGAGCCTGGGTAGCGCCTTGTGAATATCGCATCGTCTTGACCTTCTTAAGGCGCTTGGGCCTCACCTCGCCTTTGCGCTTAGCCAAGCGCCCGGGCGCCTTTTAACAACACTGCATTCTTTAGCTCATAGTTGTTTTAATTGAAATAATTTATGCTCACTATCACTTTATTATTACTATCAATTTATGCTTTACTAGGTAATTGGTGCATTGTGAATGCTCTACTTTCTACCTTTAGTTTATAATAATTGTTAATTAAAATTCAGCGTAGAAGTAAAGGAGAAAGATGTGTTTAAGTAGATCTAGAGTATGCTTTCATCTGAAGGCTTGTCTCATAACTGTTTATCCATTTCTGAAGAAGTATAATACTGCATCCTTCGACCAAAGTGATGCTAAGCAAAGTTGTTAAAGAGGCGCCTAGGCCCGCCAACGAAGTTTGTGCCTGTCTCAGTTCAATATAGGCCCACGTTCAAAAGGTGCACGCCTTGTGCGCCCGTGCGTGCCTTTTAAACCCTCCGCCCCAAAAAAAAGGTTCACTGAAATTCTCAACTGCCCCATCATCCACCGTAATCTGGCTAGGGGAGAAAAAAAGACACACAAATCTTGTTGCAAGTGAGAGAGTGTGAGAAGAGAAAGAGCTTTTTGTCCCATGAAGTTGTCCACTCGTTTTAATTATTCCGTAGCTAAATTATAGCATTTATGAGACTTATAACATATTGCTCTTTATGCGAACTATCACAATCTAACCATCTAGGGACAGTGTTGTTAAAAGGCGCCCGAGCGCTCGCCTTGGCGCTAAGGCGAGGCGAAGCGTGCCCGGGCGCCTTAAGAAGGTCAAGGCGATGCGATATTCACAAGGTGCCACTCAGGCGCTCCCCCAGGCCAAGGCGCCTGGGCGAGCGCCCTGACTCGTATACAGGAAAAAATTGGGGTGAGAAAAATTTATCATTTTTCCTTTTATTTAAGTGTTGAAAGAAGAAGCGTAAAAAGGTAAAAGCAAATAAGAAAAAGTGTTTATGCAGGTTTGAGTTATCAATTCAGGGTTTGCTCATCCTCTCCTTGCATTAGTTTCTTTTTTTAATGTTTATATTTTATTCTAGTATAACTTTTGTGTTATTTTGTATTTGTGTTATGAAACTATTTGACATGTAGCTTGCTGGTTGAAGCCATTGAAGAATTTAAGTTATGGTTTTGCATTAGTTTCATTTTTTTTTTAAAGTTCTATATTCATGATAAACTAGTATTAGCGCCTCAGTCACCTTGGCGCCTCGGGTGTTTGAGGCCTTGGCGCCTTAAAGCGCTTTTCGCCTATAACAATACTACTAGGGACTTTTATGTTATTCTACAGACATCAATACACTAGACTATCATATTCTTTTAAATTTAAACTTTTCAGACAAGTAGTACATAAGGGTATTGTGGGTTTACATCAACTTATCAGTATAATTATTGTCATATCGACTTAACAATTTAGTTATTAAGTCTAAATAGACACCAATGCATATCACATTATTGTTGTTGTGCAACTTGCGCCCCGTGTTCGTCGGGCGCACCTCACCTTCTTCCTAGATTCCAGGATCCTATTTGCGCCTCGGTGCGCCTTGCGCCTTTGACAACATTGATGCTAAGAAATGTTTTTTGCCTTCATCTTTTCATCTTTCTGTGGATGTTACTAAAAGCTTTATGCATGATAAATATCGTAAGATTGTGTACAAATTGTGTATTTGGCATACAAATTGTGTATTTGGTAGCATCAACTTGTCTTTCAGTTAGTCTGGACTCTGGAGCAACTTCTAGTGCATTATGTAGTTACATGACTTTGAAAGTTTTGCAAAGATTCTAGTATTTTTATTTGTTTTTCACTTTTTTGCAGGCCGGATACTACTGTTCTGTCTGTGAGTGTGTAGTAAAGGATTCAGCTAATTATCTGGATCACATAAATGGCAAAAAACGTATGTTCTCTCAAGTTTTGGGATGCCTTTGCTCTCCATATAATGCATTGCATGAGTAGATCTCCGCCTTCTCTTTAATACCTTATCGGATTATGATACAGATCAGAGAGCTTTGGGCATGTCTATGCGGGTGGAACGAGCATCACTGCAACAGGTATATTAGCATTACTAATTTGTGCTGTTTGTTTTCAAAAAAAAAAAAAAAATTCTGTTTGTATGGTCATTCTGCCCAACACCTTATCCTGCCTGGTTTGGGGTTGGGGCCTATATACTTCAATTTTCTTTTCTATATATTTCAATTATCTTTGATTTCACCTGCATGTTGTTGTGCATATCATAATAATTCTTATTGATCACTAAACTTTTAGAGCGAAATGGTAATCTACATGTGATCATTGTTTTAAGTTAAATAGGCTAAGCCTTCTTTCTCGTGTATCCTGATAAATCCGCATATTCTGCTAGTACTTTTATGTAGGACTGGTCCCAATCCAATCTGGTCGAAACGCCAGCCGGGTTCAGCGACAATGTAAAACCATAGTTTTAACCATACTTTTCAGTGCCGGGCGGCACGTGCCTGTTCCGGCAGTTGTCGGCCTGGCACGAACCGGCACGGCACGTGTGAAAAAATCTTATATTTAATAAAATTTTAAATTAATTTTTTTTTTAAATAACAAATAAAATTATATCGGCACGGCACCATCAGCACGGTCAGCACGTGCCGAGATCTGAATTTACCGAAACTCGGCTCGGCTCGGCTCGGCACAAAAAACCTTGGTTTTAACTGTTTGATGAGCTCGCTATTTAGTAAGCACGATATTGTTCAAAGATACGTTTATTGAAAGAAGTAAATTTATTCGCTATTGTCATTTTTAGAAGGTAATTGTTGATGAAGTGAAACATTGATAGGCTTATTGGAAATGTATGGAAAAACTTTTGACATCTGCAATTGATCTTTTATTAGGTACAAGAAAGATTTGAGATTCTCAAAAAGAGGAAAACTACAGGCAGTTTTACTGAAAAAGGTACGATAAATGGCAATGTTTCTACTTCTCTGCTTGTAGATTCCATAATTTTGATGTTTGAAAGTTTGAAAATTGTGGCATTGGATCATCAATCTGAATTACTGATCTGGCATCTTCATTTATGCTTTAGATTTTGATGAGAGAATATTGAAACAACAACAAGAAGAGGAAGAGAGGAAGCGTCAACGCCGAGAGCGGAAGAAGGAAAAAAAGGTTAATGCTTTAGTATCTTTTAGATGCGTTTGAAATTTTGTTATTACTATATTTTCTGTTTGACCCAAAAACATTCTTAAAAATTGTCTCTTTTCATGCCATAAGCATTTCTTAGATGCGAAAACCTTGTTAATATGAATATAATGTTGTTCTTTGATCCTATAGCTTTCTAAGTATATTCATTTACACCGACGGCAAAATTGAAAATCTATTTCCATGCTATCAGTTACAATGTCGACATGGTCCCACCAAAGACTATAAGGAACCTCATAGTTTCCACTTTTGGTTTTAGTTGGCTGCTATTTAATGTAAATTCCCTAAGATGACCTTCTTGAGTAGTAGCGATCTTGTTCTGGAATAGCTAACTGAATTGAGAACTTGAATTTACATATACTGAAAAAACTCTATATAGATTATCTTAAATTTCTCAATTGTTCTCCTATGACGATTGATTTGCAGTTGTTGATATCGATTAAGATATATTTGAAGCTGTATCTGCTGCTTATTGCAGTAAATTTGATGTTTACTTTTCCTTTGAACTGAAACTTGAGCACAGTAATTGATTTTTAATCAAGGTTTTATGTGCCGAGCCGAGCCGAGTTTCAGAAACTCCGATTTCGGCACGTGCCGACCGTGTCGATGGTGCCGTGCCGACTAGGGCTGAGCATTACCCGAACTTATCCGAAAAACCGAACCGAACCGACCAGAATAAAGCCAAAATTTCGGGTTCGGTTCGAGGGGTTCAGTTCGGGTCGACATTTTAATAGTTCGGGTTTATATAATTCGGTTCGGATTCGGTGGTCGAATTTCGGTTCAGTTCGGGTTGAACCCGAATTATCCTCGCGAGTCACATTTTAGTTAGTTTCGTTGGTTTTTATGTGCTAATTTTTTCTTTTTAAATAAAACATTCACATTACAACTATTCGGGTCGACCCGAATCCGAATTATTATTGAATAAAAATAATTTTTTTTTATTATTCGGGTCAATCCAAACCAACCCGAACTTACCCGAATTTTAGTCGGTTCGGGTCGGTTCGGGTTGACACAAAATTCGGGTCGGTTCGGGTCTAAAAGTATTCGGTTCGGGTCGGCCTTAAAAATTTCGGTTCGGTTCGGGTTGACCCGAATGCTCAGCCCTAGTGCCGACCGTGCCGAAATATATAAATTCTTTTTGTTATTTTTTAAAAAATAAAAAATTAATTTAAAAATTCAAATATAAGATTTTTTTTACATGTGCCGTGCCAACAACTGCCGGAACAGACACGTGCCGTCCGACACGGGCTGTGCCGACCGGCACCGAAAACCATGTTTTTAATTATCTGAATTTGTCCAATTGCCTGCGTATGCAATTCTTAACTGGATCGTGCCACATTTGCTACGAAGTGTGTACGATTTTTAATGATATATTTGAAAAACCTTTACCGCCGCTGAGTTTTGAGTTCTTATTAGTTGTATTTTTTTATCTCAGAGAGAAAAGGCTGCAGAAGAGTCGGAGGAAGCTGATCCAGATGTTGCAGCCATGATGGGTTTCGGTGGTTTCAAGTCATCAAAGAAGTGAGCAGCCATTCTTAGCTTGTTCTTGGCGCAGACTCGCGCAGGCTGCACTTTTATCGGGCTAATAATGCAGAAAAGGATTCCTTAAGCATGATGAACAGTACATTAGTGATCATTTCACAAAACATACTAAATGAAAGCGCGAGTGGTTTGTAACTGATTACCAATGAAAATGGTGCTCCCTGTCCGAGGAAGACGAAGAAAATTCTTTTGTTTTTTTTAAATTCGCATCCATGGACACTTATATTGCTACTGGAATCTTATTAGTGGAATGCAAATCCTCATGTTGTCTAACCTGATGCAGTTTGAGAATTGAGATGGGTCTTTGGTCATGACCCATATGTGGACCACGCCGACACTGGGCTAAGCCTAAACATAAAATTGACGGCAAGGTTATCGTCGGCGTTTTCTCGTAGTTCAGGGTTATTTCGAGTACAGTTTAAAATTCGAAATTATAGAGGTACATTTGTTTAAAGTTTAGGGGCTAAAAAAGGTATTATGCCTTTTTCCATATATAATAGATGCAGTTGTGTTCCATAATTGTAACATCTATTTTGTCAAAAAAAAAAAAAAAAGGAAATCTAAACAGATTAGATAGGTTCGATTGGACAAAGGTTCAATGTGTTCGGATTAAGAGGGAAATCTGGCATCTAATTGGTTGCTTGCATTGAAAACTGTTTATTTAAAGTTTTTTTTTTAAAAAAAAATTTATTTACAAGCATATATTTGGAGGTTCCATAAATATTTACAATTAGTAAAAATTTCAGAATCTTAAAACCCGTACTCATAATTATTTTTGAAAAAGTTTTCAAAACAGAAATTGTACAGCACACCATTTTTTTTATATTTAAATTTTCTTTAAAAAATAATTATACATTTATCAGAAAAAGAGCATGTGTTTATTTGGGAAGGCAGCATGTAGTTATTTCTTGTAAAGTTTTAGTAGTTATTGGATTACAAAATTGCTTAATCTTTTTTACCTTTTTTCTCTTAAAAAAAAAAAAAAAAAAGATTCGAAGGGCGAACGTAGATCGACGTCAAGGTATACATGGAATGATTTGATGTATTTGTTAAGAATTTAAAGAGTTCATCTTCTTCATCATCAACTTTGAGTTTGGACAAGTTGCTTGACATTCTTGGGATATGTACTTTGCAGGGTTCCTTGATATGCCATCTTAGCTACGATGGCATTGAAAGCATCTGTAGGGTGATATGGATCCCAGAAGATGAACTCTGTTCTGTTTCTGCATTGAATGGGGAGTAAAGGTAAGCAAATTATCTGTCCTTTCGATCTCCCTGCTCCACAGCATGCTCTGTTTGGATATTTAAAGCCTACAAACAAACAAAATGCATCTAAATTGTTAGTATAGATTGTCTCAAGCTCGGCTCTCGATTTCTTTCGCTCAAGCTCGAACTCGGTTGGATTTAGAAAAATCCTGCTCGAGTTTGGATATCAACTTAGCCGACATCGAATTTAACCGAATTCGGCCGGAGTGCATCAATTAGGCCTAGCCTGTATACAACCACATACGTATAAATGTTAAACATAGTTTGTCTCTTGTATGGTAAATATAGGGCAGAGTTTTCTTTTCTTTTTTTTTTTTTTTGAGACATTGAGGTGGAATCCTTTTCTTTTTCTTCTTTTGAGTAACAAGACAGATACATGGGACGGCAGAATATTGCAATAGTAGGGAGCATCAAGAAGTCTCACTGTCCTGGATTCGACTTCTCACGCTGATAGTTGCGCATTTGCGAATTGTGCGCCGGTGAATACATGTGCACATGTGCTGATTTGCGAGCAGTAATGCACTCTCAAGTGGCATCTTGGGAGAACCACGTGAGGGTCTTACTCGAGCAGAGCTCTAGCTCTATATAGGGATCTAGGGTCCTCAACAGAAGAAAAAAAAAAAGACAAATACCAGATTATTTCACCGGACAATATTTTTCTAGCCACAATCCTTGAATTATGGTTAGGGAGTAATATCCGGATGTATGTTGCCATAGCCTTTATAACATTTTTCTGAATATTTTCATAATACGGGGCAGAGTTTTGAGCCACCTCCGTTAAAAAAAAAAAAAAAAAAAAAAAAAACAAAGAGAGAAAAAAAACTTCGGACACAGAGTTAAACGCACGTTATAATTAGTTTAGTACGTTACCGTAGCTCGAAAAATCGTTAATTATCTTCATCGTCGCGTCGAAAATGTTCCAATATAGAAAATATGCTCCTTGGAGATTTTCATTTAGTTCTTGAACCATTGTTGAGAGCTTAGAGTTGAACTGTGATACCAATGCATTTGCCTCCTCAACACATGGAGTTGAAGTGTTATGAGAATTCCCTATTTGGTTTGGTATGCATCCAAGGGGTGGAAGACCGCCGATTAGAAACTTTCGACCTCCGATATCATATATATCCTGTCGAGTAACAAAATATATGTTAATTTTCGGAGATTTTTGTGCATTAATTTATACGAATAACTACATATCATTTCATGTTTTTGTACTCTTCTTCCAAATAATTTTTTTTAATACTTACTTAAATCAAATTAAAACTGAAATTCTTTAAAATATGATCAGTAGGTTTTAATTGTTGTACAATTTTTATATTTAAAATTTTCAAGCATTAATATTTTAAAATTATGAAATCTTTACAAAAACTTTAGATTCTTCGAACATCTATTTTAAAATATTTTAAAAAAAAGTTTTAATACAAAAATTATACAGCACACCAAATATATATATATATATATGTGTGTGTGTGTGTGTGTGTGTGTGTGTGTTTAGGAACAATTCTTTGTAAGTTTTTGAGAAAATTAGAGATTATTTGGCAGAGTTTTGAAGGGACTTTTTTGTAAAAACCCCTTAAATTCTATGATAAAATGCTTATAAAGCACATAACAAATGAAACAAAAGTGCACCTTTAGTTGTTTAGTGTATTGCTGGATGAGCATTGTGCTGAAAGCATCAGGGCCATACTTTTTGGGCTTGTCGGAGAATGGGAGCATATAGTTGTTAAGGTAGTCATTGTTCCCCACACATGCAAAGAAGAGAGACCTGCCGAGAAGATCCCCGGTGCCGCCGCCGACGAGGGCATTCAATCGTTGCGCTGTTTTGTTAAAATTCTGGACTTGTTCGTTCATCGCGAATAGGTTACCCTGATATGTTAGAAGTAAGAATTAGTCATACTAAATAAACAAACCAAAATTTAATTATTTGCCCGATATAGGAGTTTTATATAAAATTCTGCTTCATAAAATTTGAACATATGAATTTTTAAACGAAATTACTAAATTAGCTTTCTACAATACTTTTTAGCTTGCGATAACACTAAGATGGCTAGTCAATAAAATAATATTTCAATTCAAACACTATAATACAAGTGGTGGTAATGCTAAACTAGCTGTCTGAAATACTTTTAAATTACCAATCAGAAAAAAAAAAAAAATTTAAAAAAAAATATTGAAAAAATTGTACGATTTTTTTTAAAAGTTTTTTTTTTTTTAATATTATCCGAGAAATATAAGCGGAGTTGTAACATACATATATTTTTCCGGTCTCGTCAAGGATGCCGGAGGCAGCTGATGCGAAGTTCACACCTTGCATGATGTTTGGACCGTTAGTGCTTGGATTGTTGAAAGGAGGAATCAAATTCAGACCAAGAAGATTTCCTGCATTAGATTTCAAAAAACATGGAGTCCATTACCATCTTTAGCTGGAATAATGTCAGCTTTGTTCTAACAGTTTTCTTTTTTTTTTTTTTTTTTTTTTTGGTCTTGACCGCTGAGTTCGGTTTCTATCGTACATCTCAACAGGGTATTGAGCGATAAACAATAGAATCACCCAATCAGATATTGATAGGATTTGAACTTCCGATCTATCCTTCATTAGGGATAGACTTTTGGTTCCTTTTAATATCCAGCTCCGCTAACTAACTGGGTTAACGCTGGTTGGTATTCTAAACGTTTTCTAAATAAAGCTAGAATACATATATATATAAATAATTTTAGAAAATTTTGAATATTAAAAAATAAGTTTTGATATGTACCGTAATTTTTATATGAACGTCTTTTCGAAAAGTATATTTAAATAGACATTTAAAAGTTTAGAAATCTTTACTGCTTATAAAAAGTTTGGAATCTAAAAATATATATTTACAAATATTTTTTTAAAAAAAATTCGAATATAAAAGTTATATAGCATATAAAAAAATTTGTATTTAAAATTTTTTCTAAAAATGCTTATTCATATATTTCTTAAAGTGATTATGAAAGTTTCGTGAAAAAATAACAGCTTTTTTTTGTAACAGTTTTGCAATGCAGGTGTTTTTTCGAGAAAACCCTTTCTTAGCTTGAAGTGAACATACATGGATATTTCTGCATATATATTATATATATATATATATATATATATATATATAGTAGACAAATGATTTTTATACACTACCAGTAAGATATTATTATACACAGCAAGTATTTTGCAATCTAGCAAAGATATCAACTAATTTTTTTCTCATAAGTACTGTTATTCATCAAGACTATCAGAATTTCTAATATAATTAGAAATATATATATATATATATATATATAGTAGAAAAATGATTATTATACTCTAACAGTAAGATATTATTATACACAACATGTATTTTGTAATTTAAAAACGACATCAACTAATTTTTTTCTCCAAAGTACTGCTATTCATCAAGACTATCAGAATTTCTAATATAATCATAATTATAAGTGCATCGGAATGTATATAATATATATTCCAATGCACGCTATATGATTCTGGTTGTATCATGGCACAAGGGCTGTTGAAAAATTGGTATTTTTCAATTTTGCTGAAGATATTCTGTTTGGTTTCCCTTCAAATCAGAGGCATTCTCATAGCATAGAACATCATTTTCTTGCTTTATGCATGGTATTATTAGGTTTTGCATTTTGAAACCTTTGTAGCTTTTGCTCAACATGCTAACAAAAGGTGGATGTAGTTTAAACTTTTCGGGAAAGCTCTGCTTCCATGATCATAGCAAGTTACTTCCACGTTTCAAAAGTTTTGCGAAAGCTCGGTCATGAGCACCGTATGAGCAACTTTTGTAAATTTTGTAACTCTAGCACTGAGTCCACTTAGTAGATCCCGCAGTTAAGAAATAAAACTTCAGCTACTATTTTAGTAAAAAACTATTAAAAATCTAATCTATCTAACAGCCCACTAAATTGCTTTCTGAGGCATTGGCCACGCCGCTCGAGCTGCGGGCGGGAGCCTATGTAATATGGCAGGGAATATTAATTTTTACTTGAATCATTTGATTGCTACTTACAATGCAGCAGAAAAATTCTTCACTCATAATTTAATTTACAAAAAAAATTTTATTTCAGCTTTAATTTGTATTTCCTGGTGTTTTATCATTTTCGCACATTTAATCATATATATATAACACTGTTTTTTAAAATTTTGAACAAGTTTGCATACTTACTCTAGTAAACAATACAAAAAAAATGTCATTTTTCAAGGAACCCTAATAATCCATATAATCAAATTCATACGCTTGCATCGGCATGTGTGCCACTCGCTTATCGAATATTATGCATACTCTGATTATATTATGAATCCTTATAGTTCTGATAAGCAGCAATTTTCTAGACAAAAATATGGAAAAATGATCCTTACCAAGATAGTCGGCTGTAGTTCTACCGTTACAGAATCTACCGGTGACTCCTCCGGGGAAATCGACACCGTTGGGGAAATAATTAGCCTTTGCGAGTGTAACAAGCCTGTTATTGTTACCAGGGTCTATCAATGAATCACCAAACACAAACATCGCCGGAACATCCGCCCCGGAGACGGGACCGAAAACGACGATAAACGAAACCATGCATAGCAATGCACTTGCACTGATCTCCATTAGAGCAATCCGAGCTTTCTGAAACTGAAGCTTAGAGACGCTACTGCATGGGATGACGATGATGATGATGATGATAATGGTGGTGTAAAGTATATATAGAAGTTGAAGAAGTCTACAAATAACCCAAAGAAAAGGGAGATTTGCATATGGGCCCTCCTTGGAATTTTGTTTGCGAATAAAATTTGTTATATTCAGTATTATAAAATATCTATTTAGAAATAGTTTTTAAAAATATTCAAATATATTTCTAAATCACATTAAATCTATCTTTCTTATACTCAAAAGTTTTTTAAAAAAAAAAAATATTTCTAAATGGATATTTTGGCGCTCTAAAATGTTAAAAGTTTAGCAAAAAAAATTTTAGATCTACTAAGAATTTAAAACCTCAAAATATTTATTTACTAATATTTTTTTATAAAAAGTAAAATTAAATACGAAAATTGTAAATCATATTGAACTCAATTTTTTTTATATATTAAATTTTTTTAAAAAATATTTATATAATAATTAAAATACTTCTAATACGAATTCCGATATAAAAATGAATTGCAAATTGCAATAAATCAAAATCAACGATACACTCGCAAAAATTTTTAAAATAGGGTCTTATATGTGATTTTCCCAAAAAAGAAGGGCAGGTCATGGGTCGCAGCTTCAGTTGGAATATAAAGTGGGAAAAGAAAGATTGTAAGATAACCGCTGATTGGCGTCTCATTCATGGTTGCTTCAAAGGAAGTGTACACATATTTATGAGCAATGAAAATGAAAATCTTATGTTCCGACGGAACTTAGCCGGAATAATAAACGCCTCATTAATTATCATTCACAAATTCAACCTCTATAATATAATTTTTCCGAATTTTACAAAAAAAAGTATTCTAAAAATTGTAGCAACTAGGTGCTTATACGAACGACGTATCGAAAATCAAATAAAATAGAAGATTTTACTAATTGATTATAATTTAAAAATATAATTATAAATTATGTTAAGTAAAATAAATTTTTATTTATAGGATGGGAGATTTCTGCCTCATTATCTTTTCGAAAAAAAAAAAAATTGTGAAAACGCCAGGGTGGCCCGCTGACTTGAGGCTGCGGTAGAGAAAAAAGCAAGGGTTATTTTCAGAGAAATCTTCATGATGGACGTTTTCATGGTGTTTAGAAATGACGTGGAAAAGTTTCTATCACGTTCTAAAGCATCATATATATATATTTATTAATAAAAGGTTGGCAAGATATTGGCTAAGTTGACATTATCATAGAGAAATAAATAGGGATAAGCTGAGATAAGCAGTATTTCAGATTCCAATAGCTAATTTATTTTTAAAAGTTAGAGAAAATAAAAACGATAATTAAAAAAAAAAAAAAAAAAAAAAAAAAAACTATTTAGCTGGTTTTCCGCTGTACGACGATATTCTGTAAGAACTCTCATTCTGAACATGATCTACAGTTTACATTGGAGACGATATCGTATGATGGCTGATTTGAGGATTTCTTACTTTCCCATGAAAATTTGAGTCAAAAGCGTGGACTTTGAAGAAACCACCTATTGTGGCTTGGGGTTTTGTCGAAAAAGTCAAACAGTGACAAAATTTTTTTTTTTTTTTTGAAAACTTACAATCACCCCGATATATATATATATAGGATAAATTATGTATTTGGTACTCCGACTTGTACCTATATTAACTTTTTATACCCCATTTTGTAAACGCACCTCAGCGCATACCTCCAGCGAGAATCCGTGACGGCGCCGTTAACATGGATGACGTGGCAAAACGGGTTTTTTTATCCGTTAACATTTAGGTCCCAAAAGTACCAATTTAAAAGCATAGTTAGGAGAAACGTTGAACATAAAAGTTGTAGACTTTGATGAGATTTACAACTTTTATATTTAAAGTTTTTTCAAAAAATGCTTCGAAATATGTGTTTTGAGACTCCCTATTATTAACGGATTTTAAAATCGACTTATTAACCCGGTACACTTTGAAAACTCAAAACACCTATTTCCAAGCATTTTATGAAAACACTTTAAACATAAAAATTGTAGATGCTATCACACTCTACAATTTTAATAGTTAAAATTTTTTCAAAAAGTATTTTCAAGTAGGTGTTATGAGGCTCCAAATTTTATCGAGTTAAATTTTTACTTATTTACTTCATACCCCAAAACACCTAATTAGAAATATTTTTTGGAGAAATTTTGAATATAAACGTTATAGATTTTGATAAGATCTACAATTTTTATGTTTAAAGTTTTTCAAGAAAATGTTTGAAAATAGGTGTTTTGAGTCTTCAAAGTGTACCGGTTAATAAATCAGTTTTAAAATCCGTTAACAATTGGGAGCCTCAAAACACACATTTCGAAGTATTTTTTGAAAAAACGTTAAACATAAAAGTTGTAGATCTCATCAAAGTCTACAACTTTTATGTTCAATATTTCTCCTAAATATGCTTCTAAATTGGTACTTTTGGGGCCTAAATGTTAACGGATAAAAAACCCATTTTGCCACGTTATCCATATTAACGGCGCCGTCACGGATTCTCGCTGGAGGTATGCGCTGAGGTGCGTTTACAAAATAGGGTATGAAAAGTTAATATAGGTACAAATCGGGGTACCAAATAGATAATTTACCCTATATATATACATATATAAGAAGAAGAAGAAAATCATTATTAAATTTTATAATTTTTATATTAAAATTTTTTAAAATATTTCTAAATATATATTTAGAAGCTCTAAAATCCTTATAACCAGTAAACACTTCGGAGCTGTAAACACTTATTTTAATGTATTTTTTGGAAAAGCACATTAAATTCAAAAATTGTAAAGCATATCAAAGAAATTTTAGTATTCAACAATTTTTTAATAATGTGTGTGTGCACGCCCACGCGTATACGCGCTCTTTGGGTTAATTTAACAATTATTATGAGTAAAGCATTAGCTGAATTGTATAAATTTTGAAAAGCAGGTATTTTTTTGACGTTATCCCAAAAAACCATGACTAAAATCTTCATATATATACACAAATATGAAATGCTACTAATCTCCTTCCTAGAGAAACCGGACTAGACTCAAGTCGGCTAAATTATATAAATTTTGAAAAGTAGGTATTTTTGGACATTTTCCCAAAAAGCCATGATTAAAATCTTCATATTATATATATATATATAATTCATCAAATAATAATAATGTCAACTTCCTCGAAGCGTATTTGATTTTTTTTTTCCATTATTATGTAACTTTTATTACAGTACACAAAAAAAAAGCATTTAATAGTTCACCATTTTTTAAAAAGAAATTATAATAATTGCGATAACTAAAACTAAGTCCTATAAATTTAATTTAAAAATGAAAGATAATATGAAATTAAGTAGTTGCTACATTACAAACGTCGGTGGCTTTTTGTTTTGCTACGTTAATCGTGACTTCTTTTTTGCTACGCATATATTTTGAAGATTCCATATTTATTTATATGTAAAAGCTTTTTTTCACATTCACAAAACATGTATAAATGTTTAAATTAACTTATTTTTATTGGCCCTAGCGGACAGCTCAATTGATAAGGTAGATGATTCATAAACCATCGCTTATGAGTTGGAATAATATCCGCTGTAACGCAGGATAAAAATTTTTGAATTTTCATAAAGTCATTTAAAGTTTGTGACAGATATATTTCTGCACATAATGAGGTGTAGAAGAGCAACGTACGTCTAAATTTTACTCATTGACTATAGTTTAAAGACTGCGGCTAGAAAATAATATTCAGTAATATAATCTGGTATTTGTCTAAGAGGAAATTCCGTCTTGTTTTTTCAAAAAAAAAAAAAAGAAACTATTTTTTGGAACATGGAACATGTGATGGCCAATGATGATGTACATTAGAGAAGCATAACAGAGGAAGGCTTGCTTCTTTTTCAGAGATTACAAAGTTGTTTGCTTTCTTCTTAGAACAGAAAGAAAGCAGCAAGAACGGAGCTTATCGGTACCGAATAAATGGCGGCGCCCCGCAACTTATTCGCACTGCCGTAGTCGTTCCCTTCTCCGCCTTCTCCTAAATGCTGCTGGACATCAAAATTACCTGCATTTTATAGCATAGAAATTTTATAAAGAAGCAGTTTGTAGTCTCCATAGTTTCTATTCATGCAATATTTCGTAAAGGCGAAAACCAGCTATCAATCGTTGGAAGTTCACAGGACACAGAATTGACCATACCACAGTTTCTGAGCCGTAAATAGACCGAGTCGCTCAACCTACAGAAGTTTTGGTATCATATGATGGGTAAAATTTCAGATAGCTATGTCTTCAACTCCGCCGAGTCGACTACTAAACTAATATGATGGCGTGGTGATTTACCACCTTCGAAGATGGAGGGCTAAAAGACCCAGCGCTCTCTCCACCCGTGCGAAGAAAAATTAATCTGTAATATGGCAAGACGAGGCCTCCTAGGTGTGTCCGTGCGTATGAACGCCTTGCGCTGGCCGCATGGGCGTAATGAAGGTCACTTTGAACAATCATAAAGTTCACCTTTTCGTGATCGTTTGGTTCAATAATTGTATGGTGTTGCTGGGCGCAACCAGTAATTCACCAAAAAATCTATCAATCCTCAAGTAAAAAAAAAAAACCTTTTTGAGCACTTTAGAGAAACTTTCAATACAAAAGTTATAAATTTTGATAAAGTCTACAACTTTTATATTGAAAGTTTTTCTAAAATATATTTCTAAGTATATATTTTGGGGCTCCAAAATTTAACAGATTTGAAGCCCGTTAAGAGCCAAAACAGCTGTTTATAGGTTTTTTTTTAGAAAAACATGCAACATGAAAATTATAAATCTCATCAAAATGTATAGTTCATATTAAAAATTTTCTCAAAGAATGCTCTAAAATATTTTTTTAATCATGTGGATTTTTGGTAAGTTAGGCGGCAGAACAAGCGTTTCCATAATTATATACCAGCGGTTGTGGAGAAATTAATAGACTTTAAAAAATAAATAAATGAATAAAAGAAAAGTGGCACTTGTGCTTTTATGTCCCCTATAATTCGAAATTATATTTTTATATTTCCTAACTCAAGATGGCAGAATATATTTTTACAACTTTGAATTATCGGATATAAATATGCAAATACCTAAAAAAATAAACTATGGTTGGACTAGAATACCACCTCGGTTGCTACCATGGCCACATCCGGTACTGAGGGTGTATTTGACATCTTCTACGGTGGCTCCGTTATAGAATTTAAAATTATAGAGTATATTATTGACGCAGTCGAGGACGAGCTTCGTCTCGAGCAGACACGGCCCGCCGCAGTACTGATCGACCTCCGACGGAGCTACGTTGATGCATCCCTCGGCGTTCAGCCTGAATGACTGTTGGCAGCTGCTGTATACCTTCATACATTGCATGGCACATGTAGTTCAGATATAATATAACGTTATAAAGAAAAATTAAAGAAATGTTTTTTTTTTCCGAAAAAAAAAAAAAAAAAAAAAACCACTCTGTACATACTCGTACAAAACAGTTTATGAGTTTTTAACTTTCGGAAAATACTCATAGTCGAAACTCCAAAGCGTTTTACATAACTAATTTAGTATTTTCAGATAATTAGTGTAATATTGCCAACACATATATCGTAATAGTGGTCCGGAAGTGTTCCGGATAAATTATATTAGTATTCTCATAAGCTAAAAAAGTGCTCGGTTGAGCTAAAGAGCGTTCCGAACAAGCTAAAAAAGTGTTCAGGAAAGTTGACTTATTGTATTTATTTGAGGTGTTTATTTGTTCGAGTTTTTTTAAAAAAAAAGGTTTTCTTGACAACACCCAAAATAAAAAAGAGGACTTTTTTTTTGGAGAATCCATGGCACTGCCTTACTTGAAATAAAATGGTAGAATTGAGGTGAAAGTCATCAGTGATGGCTCTTACCAAGAACAAACATAAAAGTTGCTACATACCAACAAATATACCTCCACTGTCAAAGTTGCAGAAAGAAGAGAGAGAGAGAGAGAGATGGTGCTGGGAACATTTTATTATACACAACACATAAAGAAGAGAGAGATTTACTACTAAACATCAAAGTTTGGGACTTACATACTGATCACTTAAACAAGTTAGAGCCTTCGCGATAATATCCGCCGGATCTGCCTCTGCAAATTCACGTATTAGCTAACTGTACAATTGTCTCGTATGAAAATGCATACAATTTTCACCGAAATGGTACAGTATCAAGTTATAAAAACAGAGAACAAGAAAAAAGCTCTATGCAAGAAATCCCCACGCTAGAGCTAGAGCTTTACTTGCTATAAAATTCTCATATGATTTTCGGAAGGACATTTAGGAGTTCGTACATGATGAAGTGCACGTACTCATACCGTCAGCGTAATATTTATACAAGTGTTGGCACGGAGAGTGAGACTTAGATAGGGAGATTTTCTAAGCCCACATCTATTAGTGCGACATTTCATCGCCCAAGTGCTATGCAAGATAAGAGAGGTTTAACGAGATAACCTGATTGTCCACCCGAACCTGACTGACCACCAACACCTGATTGTCCGCCAATGCCCGCAGATTGTCCTCCAAATCCACCTGCTTGCTGGCAGATTCATCACAGCATGAAATTTGAAAATAAACAAGAGAAATTAGAGAAATGAACCAGAATCTGGAAGAAAAAAAGAAAGCCATTAGCAGCGAGATAATGTTCCTGAGTACCCAAAGAACATCTATTGTAAATATTTATATACTTAGATTAATATTACCTGTTTGTGCAACAATTTCTTGCCTAACCAGCTACAAATATCCAACTCCTGCTCTTTGCCTCTGCAAAATATTTTATTGCCAATGTCTTATGCAAGCCAACCACTAGGGATTTTTTTGGTGGCATTTACAACTACTTCAGGAGAACCCTATAGTAGTCTATATCAGAGTTTACCGTGACGTGCGAAATAAGTTTTAATAAATTTAAAATTCAAAGCGTGCTGACTGTACCGTGCCGATATATTTTGATTACTAATTATTATATTTATACTATATCTAGATTAAAATAAAAAATATAAATTAAAAAATATTTAAAAATTGTAATCAAAATTACAAATTAATTAAAATAATTTAAAAATAAATAAATAAAAGAAACGAAGGATTACGCAAAACAAGTCACGCGCACCTTAATAGGTCATGTGGATGCGCGTGATAGATAAAAAAAAAAGTATTATTCAATATCTTCACAGAATTTGAACAGTGCATAGATAAAAAAAATTATTAAAAAAAAAAAAAAAAAAAAAAAAAAAAAGACGCACATGCCGTCGGAAACGTAAAATCATGGCCTATAAATTCCGATGTCTTTTCTTTAAGCATTGAGAAGAAACCCGTCCCCTACCGGCTTTTTAAGCTAAGTAGTGGAAAGATGTTGATTTATCAAGAGGATCCTTTCTTTCGCTTCTTTGAAAATTGTTACTTTTTTCTCTTCGTTTTACAAACAAAAATTTCCCTTCAAGAGTGAGCCAAAAAAACAACAGGCCACAAACACAGTCGTATATTGCCCTAGAAAGCACAGACATAGACACGCGTACGAAAATACGACATGGCGCAGATACGGAACATGATAAATTTCAAAAAAAGGACATGGGTATAGCTTGGATATAGCATAAAAATTATAAATAATTTAAAAAAAAATAATTTATATTAAATATTTAAATATTTAAAAATACAATAACATTCAATTACAAAAATCATATATAATATAATAATTATGTTCTTTAGACAAATTTAAACAGCAGAAGTCTTCAATCGACAAAAATAGAAAAAAAATATAATATTTGAGTAGAAAATTATATTATATTACTTACTACTATATACCGCTAGTATTTTATATTATTTTATTTATCTAACAAAAATAAAAAAGTTTATCTTTAAAAAAAAATAGAAAAAAGGGACACGCATATCTGAATTTTTTTAAAATTTTTGGATATTTCTTGGTCATGTCCGACATATAACCAACCGTATCCGTGTTGAACATTTTACGAACACTTTACATAATAAAATTTCAGCGTATCCATACTTCTTTGCTATTATGTATTTCGGGATGAGGAAGAATCTTCCATTACAAGAGTCAACATTAACAGTCAAATCATATAATCAGATTAATACTAACATTTGCACTTGTTAAGATGTTGCAAGTAGCTGCTTGTTAAATGTACATTCTAGCCACGTCGACTGATTTGAGTACGTCTAAGAACATACACAACCTAGATTCGATCTGGTGGCTTCACATAAAACATTTCATATAAATAGTATCATGCATAATGGACATCATTCCAAGTGTAGCTCAGGTCCACTTCGACGCCTAAGATAGTGTGCTTGAGAATGGGATAGCTATAATAACTCTGAAGATAACCAGTCCTCTCATCTCAAACAATATATATATATATATATATATATATATATATATATATATATAATATCTTAATTTTTTTAAATATTTTATTTTTAAATAATTAAATATTTTAAATATATTATTTAAATTTTTTTTTTAAAAAAATTTAATATATATTTTTTATATGCATCGCTGGTGATATTTCTGCTAATATATATATATATATATATTGGAAAAGAAGTTCCCCAGAAAGTTTCACCAAAATCCGTGACTTAGATGCTTGCTAGGTATATTTCAAAACACTTTTGGATAGTTTTCCTAGCGCACGAGTATACAACAAACACCCATTTTCTTCCTTAGGTGTTTACATTTGAATGGTTCGTCCTGAATGACGGTTAAAGTTGTTTACCTGTGTGCCTTTCAATGCAAGCCACCTTTTGGATGCCAGATTTGAGATTTCTTTCCCTCTTAATCCCCAAATACATTGGCTGACTTCGTGGACGAAATTTTGTTACATGATCTACAATTTGCCGGTAGGTTAATGTCAGACATCTGAGACCCGGAGGCTATCTTCAATCATTTGAGATTTCAAGCATGGAGTACCGAGGATGAGTCACAATTTGAAATTATTTGGGTGATTATAGATTGTTAGTTGAAAACCGCACACTTTGATTAGGAGTACTTTTACTCCCTAGCGACTAGCTCGAGTGTTTAGTGCGAAAATTGTCAGACTACATGGGATATCCTTGAGTATAGTGTCAATCCGAGATCCTCATTTCAATTCTAAATTCTGGCGAGCTTTTTGGCAGTATATGGGCACATATTTGATATTCAGTATAGCGTATCATCCGCAGACAGATAGTTAATTGGATAGGACGATACAGACCTTGAAGATATCTTACGAGCTTGCATAGTAGACTTTGGCGATAGTTAGGATGATCACCTATCTTCGATTGAGTTCGCATAACAATAGTTACCACAGTAGTATCGGATAGCACCGCATGAGGCCTTGTATGGCAGACGATATCGTATTCTCTTATTTTAGGATGAGTTGTTGATACAGGTTCTGTGAGTACATATGTTGTTGAGAAAGCTAATCAAAAGATTAAGAAGATACGGCAGAGGCTTGAAGCATCACAATCCCGCCAGAAATAAGCGCTGTTAAGTGTCGTCGAGAGCTAAAGTTTCAGGTTGGAGACTTTTTTTATCTAGTGGTGTCACCTTAGAAGGTTATTCAAAAATTGAGGTTGAAGGGCAAGTTTGAACCCTAGGTTTAATGGTCTTTTTATGATTGTTGAGAGGATTAGGAGTGCAGCATATGGGTTGGCTTTACCTGAGTTGCTAGCACATGTTCACAATATGTTCCACGTGTCTACTCTTCGCAAGTGTTTGGGAGATCCATCTCATGGTACTACTAGGGAGTCACTTTCCATTCAAGAAGATCTTACCTATAAGGAGTAGCCAATGTAGATTGATCGAAAAAAAAAAAAGGTCTTGCGAGCTGAGGCTATACCTTTAGTCAAAGTTCTTAGGCGAAGTAAGCTTTTGCCTCGGAGACTATGTAAAAGCCAGAGGTAGATATACGTGCTCGCTACCCACATTTATTTGATTCGGAGGATATATATATATATATATATATATATATATATATATATATATATATATATATATATATATATATAATTTATTTAAATGGTGGTACAATTTTATTTTTTGTTTCACTCCGTGTTTTGAGCTACTTATTTGGTTCATTATAATTATTAAGCTGTTTTATTTGCATTGTAGAGCCTCAGAACTAAATTCTGCTTAGATTCGGACATGCGGTTGGGTTAACTCTTTAACGGACTAACGAATAATATATACAGTAGTATTTAAGTTTAACAGATTCGATCCGCAAACCCATTAGCTCATCTCTATCGCCCGTGGAGAAGTCAGCATGAGGTTAGGTGAGCGTTCTCGTCATCATCCTTATCCTCGTCGGAGGCAACGGAGACGGTGATGTACAAGTTGTGTGGCAGCGTGACGAGAATGGCACTAGAATTGATGGTCTTCGGATAAGTGTTAGATACGAAAATACATAATAGTCATTTTCTGAGAAGGAAAAAATACATAAGATTCAACACATGGATGTTACAATAACAAGTCCAGCATGCCAGAATAGAGCTAGTAATGGTCATAAGAGGTCACTTGAAATTTCTATTTCAAGCTAAGAACCACTCATTAAGATAGTTATCCAGTTATCAAATGTAACTACAGAATAGATGCTTAGTTAATACCAACTGAATTATCCGAAAAATATACGATTTAGGATTTACAGCTCGAGCTCGATGTATGCTGTAGGAACAGCAACTGGAGCCCACCAGAAACAATCGCACGGGCACCGCAAATTCGGAAAAGCTGGATGCAAATGATTTTATGCAGTTACCTGCTCTCTCCCCAGTACGAAAGCCAGTCTTCTTTCTTCAAAAGAGTACTCCACCACCGCCGGGCCTACAGTAGCTGATTCATAACCAACACAAACAGGAACAGGGGTATTCGCTACCTGCATTGGTGCGGATACTGTCATAGGAGTCTTCGGGGGAGGTATACGTGCTGCTGCTAAAGGGGTCTTATTCTCCTCTTCATGATCCAAGGCAATTGGCATAGTAATAGCCTTAGCTGGTGTATTTATCATGCTATTGATGGTGGCTTGCTTGGTAGGCACTGTTGATGGAACATTGTTAGAAGGAAGAAGTGGTGCAAATGGTTTTCTAGGTGCCTCGGTTTCACGGGCATTTGATGTTGCATTGAAAAGATTCCTTGTTGGCATGCCAGCAATATCAAGGCCTCTTCTACCTGCAATTTCTCAGTTAGTTACTACTAGGTAGTGTTGCAAACCGTGCGGGCCCGGGCCGGCCCGCAAGGTGTTAATGGCAGAGCAGGCCGGCTCGGCCCGCCCCCCCTTGTTACGCTAGCTCGGCTTGGAGGCCCGCCGAGCCGGCCAAAATTTAAAAAACAAGTATATGCCCACGCAGGCCGGCCCGCCCCGCTCCGCACGCGCGTGCTGGTTTCCCCAGCCCAGCTCACATGGCTAACCCGCGTCCCGGCGAGCCAGATTGCGGTTCGGGCCGCGGGCTTCTTTTGCATCTCTACTACTAGAGGACGATGCATCCGAGATGCATGTGCCCAAAATAACTTACTTTTATTATATGAGAGCAATGGAGTTACTGACATGAATAGTTACATAACTTACTGTCATTGATAGTTACTATAACTTGCTTATCTTAATGGACCATTAAGTACATTAGGTTGCTACTATAACTTTTTTTTTTTTTAATTATTAGATTATTAACGTTAGGATATAAGACACCACTACATGCCTCTCGCCCTTTAGTACTACAGACATCTAACATGAATGACGCTATATTGGAAGTTTGTACGAGACTGACCAGGAGAAAGGACCGAAGCAGCATCATCCAACTTTTTGGTTGACTTGGCAGGCTTTGCAGAGTCGAGTAGATTGGGTTTAGGCGTCTGCAATGCGGCCCCACCAAGTGATAGTTTCTTAGTAGCACCGCCAGTGGAATTTCTGGGGATCTTTTTCACACTCTGAGATTTTGAAGGACTTGGTTTGGACCCATAAAGTACCTCTTGCTCAGCTATGAGTTGACCCTGTAGCTTCTTTTGATCCTGTTACGATTTCATGCATCAAGAGGAATCACAACTTATTATCAGTTGAATTCATGATTAAGAAGGATGCTGTACTTTTTAAGAAAAGGATATAAGGATAACAAATTACTCGCTGTCGTTTATGCTCTAGTTCCTTTTCGTGCCGCAGGATGGTGTACTCTTCCAGCATCGAGAGGAGGTCGACCTACAAATTATAACAGAAAAGAATAGCAAAGCAACTATTTACTGCTATGGCAATCATGCGCATATGATGCTAAAGTTCTGATGATACTCACCCCATCATATGTGAAACTAATTCCTCTTTCCTTTTCCCATATTATTACTTTGTTGGATAATGTCTCTACCAATGCTATCTCCCAGAAAAGAAGCCGATAAATTTTATAAGTGCCAACAGACATGATTGAAGAAAATATCATAAGATGATTAAATTCATGAACTCAACCTGGAATCTTATTGACCAACGCACGGGCCTTTTCAGCTCGCTTGAGCGTGAGGTGTGCACCTCTACCAGCACTATAACGGTTCTCATCCTAGGTTAAACAAACGAAATTCAGACAGGGAGAGTGAAGAAAAACATATAATTGCAAATGATTGGATCTCTACCCTGTTGTACTCTTCTAACCATGACTCCTCATCACACGCTGCCCGCCATTTCTCAACCCTTTCAAGGATGTCATTTCTGCTAAATGCTTCCTCTTTCACAGCTGATATCCGAACCTCAAGTTGTTCCAAGAGTAAAGAGGGGTCCACAGCTCCTGCCAACAGAAAAAGAACGCAAAGAAAATACATATGGTTTTTGCACACATAACTATATTGATAGGCTATCGAGCATTACCAGTTTCAAGAGTCTCAATTGCAAATTCTAACTCATTATCAACATCAGCCAACAAATGAGTTCTACGTCGAAGTTCTTCCAACTCAGCCTTCCTTTTCAGAACAAGCTCTTTCATTTTGCTAGCTTTTAGCTCTTCAAGCCTAGAAACTTCTGCCTCCACCTACACCATATCATGCTCCAGTTCATCTCATACAAGATTCAACAAGCAATACCAAAAAGAACACGCATACTACAGTCCAACGTACAGAACTAATGAAGTCGATGGACAGAATGTTTTGTCCTGTTATTTCATGTTCTGAAGCAGCTATGTTGCAAGTCACATGTTGAAACATCTGCTGTTCTTCCATTGGGGTATCCATCAGATTCCAGAGCTCCACCATAGTAGTCGCAAGATTTTGAAGCTGCATAAATTCCAATTTAGAAAAATGAAATGAGGCACCCAATTTTGCCCGTCTTATACTTTAACTTACCTTTTGCATCCTTTGGATCTTGATACTTCTCAATCCATCAGTTGCCGTAGCCAGTCTTTCAATTGTAGCATTGCTAATGTTCTTTGACCCTTCGTTACCATCTAAACTAGGATGAACGTTGCCGATTGTCTGTTTGAAATCTATACCTAATACTGAACACAAGGAATTTAAAGTATTCAAATGGTCTAGGACCTGCTTCAGCCGATCCGCCTGTAAGAGAAGGATCTCATCAGAATTACAAATTAACATAAAAATTTATAGATAACCTGAGAAATTCAACCTTCTCCTTTTGAAGCATCTCTAGCTGCTTGTGCAGCTCTTCAAGCCTTCTCAGTGATAGATCCGATTCATCAATAGCCACTTTGGATGAGCTAAACTCTGTTGGTCCAATTTCAGTCAAGATTTTTTGTATATGGTCAATCACATTAAGAAATTGATCGCGTCTTTCAATCTTCCTCTTTCGCATGTCTTCGAGCTCCGGCATGATTACCTTGAGCTCCTCTTTCAAGCTTCGTCCATTCTAAAAGAAGAAAAAGCAGCTGTAAGATATTACCTCAGCGGGTTTAATATCTCTACCCTACAGCACCGGCAATACCAAAACTCCTCATTTGATAATTCAATCAGTGTTGATCTATCAAAAAAAAATAAAATAAAATAAAATAAAAAAAAAATTTAAAAAGGATCACTACTGGAAGGAAGAAACAGGGAAAATCTGCAATCTAATCGCGGGGAATGCTGTATTTTCTTAAACCAAATTGACTCTTCTTCTCTCAACATGAAAGAGGCATGGTCATAAAAAGGTTGGGAAGCGAACAGACCTGCCTTAGGTGCACTCGACGTTCTCCTATTGCAGAACAGATAGCTGCAAGCTCAGCTTCGGAATCTGCTATGGCTTGGCGTAGCTGAGCTCTAGACCTATTAGCTTGATCAACCTTTCTTCGGTATACCTCCAAGCATTCTCGTTCTAGTTCTAGCAGCAATTTATCTCTCTCTGTATCTGTTTCTCCAACTTCATCCCATATTACCTGATGCAAAAAATATCAAAATAAATAAATAATTGCTAAAGGAATACTCAAAATCATCAGTGAGATGGTATGGATATATCTACAGCGAACACCAAGCTCGGAATCTGCCACAACAAATGTGGTTTTTTTTTCACACTGCCAGATGTAGTTTTGTGTTGAATTTGATTTACCTGAAGCTCACATAGAAGAGTTCCACATGTTGTTTCCATTTGGAGAACTTGGTCATTTATAACATTGGCCATTAGTGATAGGGTGTCTGCAAGCAAAGTAGTTGAATAACAAATAACATAGGTAAAATGTCTAAACAAAGAACATATCAGTTGGAAGTTAGTTTGCATAAGAGATAATATAGTAGCATTGAATAAGCAACTACATCTCATAGTGGCATACATGAATCTCAAAAAAAAAAAAAAAAAAAAAAAAAAAGCAGAATCTAGCATGACTTACTAAATGACACGTTCACGTTTTAGCTGAAAAACGTTCTAAACGGATGAAATAAATGGAGTATCGAGACAAAAAATCAGAGATGAACTACCTATAGCAAGAATCATTTATTTTAGATGTCATGAGCAAATATTGTAAATTAAAACAGCTAATCAATTCTAGTGCAATATCCACTATGTTTAAAAGTAACGTGAACAAAGCTAGAGGAAACATAGACATTTTAACAAATCTCAAAATCAACAGAGGAAGGAAGCCGACAGTGTCAGGAGCATGGGCGGATCCACGACGTAGCCAGTGGGGTCAATTGCCCCCACTCAAATGCTGTGAAACTAAGACGCCAAAGGCGGTGATACAAACCTCGCTCCCCGGCGGGATAGGAAGCCGGAGGCAGAGCAATCGGGGGAGGAGGAGATTTAGGCCGCAAATAATGGTCTGGAGACGGGAGAGAGTCGCTGAGACAGGCGAGGAGGTTGATTTAAATAGAGGATTGCAGATTCAAAGATAATTGGGCTCTGGTGCTTTTTTTAGGCCCACTGAATTTGAATATTTTACTATTTATTATTGTGCGAATCGTAAAACTTGTTATTAAATATTATACGTTATTCGAAAAAAAATTATATGGTGTATCTTCCATATCTAAACTTATCTGATAAAATATAACACTTTAAAGTTTATGTGATATTTGGGTCATTTATGCAAATCGTTCAAGTTTATTTACATTATTTATAAATAAATTTTTATAGTACAATAAAATTAATTTAACTGAGCAATAATCTTAATATACAAATAGATATTTTAATATATTATATAATATGTGTGTGTGTGTGTGTGTTTTTTAAATCTCAGTAAAATATCTATTATTAGGACAAGTTCAAGTTACGTTAGTAAAATTATAACTATAATTATAATTCAATTTTTACTACTAAGACAATTATTTTAAATTTATATAGATATACATATATTTGATTATAATTTTCTCTACTTTAATGTTTATATGAATAGATTGTTCATCAATATTTCATCAATTTTGTTTTTATTTGTCCAAAATATTTATATAATATATTATTCATAAATAATTATTCATATTGTTGTATTTTCTTACATGTATAACTACAATACATAGCTAAAAGAATAAAAATAATATAATATAATATTTAATTAGTCATAACTTATTGGTTAAATAAATATATAGTTATTGCAAAAATAAAAAAATAATTAATTGCTTAATTTGATACTAATATAAATATAAATTATACTACTAATGCATTAATATAGAATTAATTATTTGATATGTTATACTAATAAATATATGTGTGTATTACAATATTAGCTTAAAAAATAATATTGATATATTTTTAAAATATACGAAATGAAAATACAACTCATAAAGATTATTAAGAAATATAACTTACATAATATTATAATAATAACTAATAAATAGGTATTATTTGTGAATATACTAGTCTATTAAAATTTAATTTGGTATCAGATTTTTTTTAAATTATTGACCCCACTAGATAATATTTCTAGCTCCGCCACTGGTCAGGAGATGACAATCTCCAATAGTAGGGAAAATAGTTCTATCCAACATTGGAAGACGCCATCAACCTTTACATAAAGTTCGGTTAAAACCAGTGAAAATTTCACTGATCGAAGAAAGGCAAATTCTCCTCAACAAGATTCACCTTTACCCAAAAAAAAAAAAGAAAAAAAAATACTTCATCGGTACTCTAATTCATATACGCCGATACTCTAATTCAAATGTCTGATACACTACTTGACATTACGTAAGACTTCGGATTCGACACAAGGAGATAAGTAAAATGTAACTAAGTTGTGAAGCAAATTATTGCAAACAAATGAAAAATTGTTATCGATATGCTTGATGAGCAATTATATACTAATAAGTTACGAGTAAAACATTAGATCTGAAAGTATCAAAAGACGACACACAATATCGAGCCAAAAATCAATTTGAGAACATGTGAAAGAGTAGTTAACCTTCCGATAAGGGAGACAGAGGCAGAGATGGAAGTCGGAGATGGGATGTACGGCGTCGTAGGAGTGACGGTGATGGCAGATCCAGCGTCGAGCGGCAGGGAGATCGGCGTGTCCGACGACGCGAAAGGGGAGGAGAGAAGGGTGGAGCTGATTTGATCTGATTTGCTTTGAGGAAGTAATGAAAATGAATGGGCGCGTTTCAAATTTTGAAAGCAAACAAAGCCGCTGACTGACGGTCGTTAAACAAACGTCCGTTTCCAAACAACCGTTATTGTCACGACCCGCGCCACGAGGCCGGGGGCCGCGACAGGAGAGGGGGGGAATCCACATTTTCGAAAAATATTTTGTTTCGAAACCAAAGCGCTTTGCGAAAGCTCATTTAAAATTCATTTGGAAATACATTTAGCGGATTAGCCGGTTTCGGAGCTTTCGACGCACCCGAGGTCCACGGAGGAGGTAGACCCCGCGATCGGCGCCGACCTAGCTTGCAATAGATTCTAAGATATCAATCTCCTCCATTGATATCAAATTATCCATAGCAACCTAAGGTCCGAATTTAAAACTTTTACAAATTCAAACCTTAAATCTCGTTTTCGAAAATCCGGCCAAACCCGTATTTTTCTAAAAGATTCGAAGCTTTAGAATCTCTTAAATACATGTCTAAGAGATCCTAAAACCATAAAAGATATTTTTAATTATCATTTAAACCCATTTTGAAATTCAATTTCCAGTGAGTTTTATCGGTCGACCGGTCATGGATTTCGGTCGACCGAAACCCCATGCAAATTCGCAGTTTCCACTATTATCGGTCGACCGAAAGGTGTATCGGTCGACCGATACTGATAAAATCAGCAACCACAAATTCCAGAAATCAACTTCTCGCCGTCTCGAAATCCGTAATCGCGTGGTTCTCGGGATGCCGATCGCGCGTGCTCGTACGTCCCACTTGGACACACGTGTATGGCACTTCCGCAACCACGATACGACGAGACGACAAGCTTTACAACAAAGTTTTATATAAAACCGAAATAGGACATTTTTAAGAACCTATCGCTTCAAAACTCATACTTTTGGTTAAATTCACAAACCAACAACCATGCAAGTTCAAGTAGGTTCAAATACATCGTATCTCGCAAATAACAACCCTCTTGGGGCCAGATTTCACAAGAATCCAAGTTTTACCAAATAAACATCTTTTCATTGAAAAGCTTTAGAAAAACAACTTACATAAAAGTACATTTTTCGCAAAAGCTTTACAAAACCCATCAACAACAAGTGTAAGTCAATGATTCGACAACCACACAATGAGTTGACTCAAACACAACCTTATAGCATTTGTCACATAGTTGACTTATGCTCAAGAGATTATGTTTAAGTCCTTGTACACATAACACATTATCAATAGAGTTAGAGGGAACATTACCAATCTTACCAATACCGATGATTTTTCCTTTCCCATTATCTCCAAAAGTAACAAGTCCTCCATCTTTGGATTTTAGGGAACTAAATTGTGCTTTGTCTCCCGTCATATGCCTTGAGCATCCACTATCCATGTACCATTTGCTCCTTGTAGCTTCAAGACATATCTATAAGAAAGAATATCTCATGATTTTTGTTTAGGTACCCAAACTCTTTTGGGTCCTTCAATGTTAGTGAGATATCTAATGTTCTTTATTGGAGACCATGTAGTTCTTAGTTTATGTGCATTCCTTCTATACCAACAATATTGATAAATATGACCTTTCTTACCACAATAGAAGCATGTTATAAGGGAAGTAGTAGATGTAGATGCTTTTATATGAGAGGTGCTACATGTAGATGCTTTTACAAAAGAATTAGATGTAAATGCTTTTGTAGAGAAGATTTTATGTGCATTTTGCCCCTTAGATGGGACAAATTCTATACCTTCTTTTCTAAAGCAAGCTTTTTGCGCCCCAAGCATAGCATCCAAACATTCTCTACCACCAACAAACTTTGCAAGGGATTCATTCAAGTCATTACATTTGTTCTTCAAGCAAGCATTGTCATTTTTTAGAGCATCATTTCTTTAGAAAGATTATCAAGCTTGGATTGCATAGATAACTCATAATGGAGTTTAGCAAGCTTGAAATCACGCACTTCTAAGTTTAAGGCAACATTTTCATTTGTGACAATATTATTCTCATTTTTATATAAATCTACTTCATCATACAAGGCATCTAGATCATGCTTCATTTGTTCATTCTCACTAGATAAAAAGACATACTCTTTTTCAAGCTAATATTTTTAGCACTAATACTTTTGAAGTTATCAAGTAATTCATCAAATGCTTCTTGTAGCTCCTCAAAAGTATAAGTTAAAGAAGGTGATGAGGATACCTCATTTTGTGCTTCATCCTCTAAAGCCATGAAACAAAAATTTGCTACTTCCTCTACTTCACTAGGCTCATTGTCGGATTCATCTTCATCGGTCCAAGCTCCATACGCTTTCTTTGAGGACTTCTTTTCTTTGGTGGTTCTTCTAAGCGGACAATCCAACTTTATGTGACCGGGTTTCTTACATCTATAGCAAATGATTTCATCACTCTTAGTTGTCTCCCCCTTACTAAGTGGCTTCTTCTTCATGAACTTTCCTTCTTGTTTCTTCTTCTTGAGAAATGATTTGAACTTGCGAGATAACATAGCAATATCTTCGTCGGAATCAAGTTCCTCCTCTTCGCTTGAATCATTTGAAGTAGAATTTGCTCTTAACGCAATTGCTTTACCCTTGGGCATATCTTCTTCATCTTTCTTGAGCTCCATCTCTTTCTTCATAAGTTTGCTTACTAGTATGTCAAGAGTGAGCTTGTGGAAGTCCCTTCCCTCTTCAATTGCATCAATCTTCGATGTATAAGGAGGGATCATAGCCTTCATAAATCTTTTCACAACCTCTTCATTTGTGAAACTCTTGCCTAGACTCTTGAGTGGGTGGATGATTTCGGTAAATCGCTTTTCCATCTCCGAAATGGTTTCGCCTTTAATCATCTTGAACTTCTCAAGCTTATCCATGAGAACACTAATGCGCGAGTCCTTCAATTCCGGTGTGCCCTCGTAGGTGATCTCTAGACGATCCCAAATATCCTTGGCGGTTTCACAAATTGAAATACGGTTAAATTCATTTTCACTAAGAGCACAATAAAGTAAATTCATAGCTTTAAGATTATTCTCAAAGTCTTGAATTTCATTGTCATCAAGCTCATTCTCCTTTTTAACAATGTCTACACCATCCACCTTTCTACTTGGTGGAGTATAGCCATTTACAATTGACCTCCATAGCTCCCTATTTTGAGATTGAATGAACACTCTCATTTTCATTCTCCAAATTCCATAGTTTGTTCCATTAAATAGTGGTGGACGACTAGATGAACGACCCTCACTCGAGTATAACCCTCCGTGGTTTGCCATAGATCTTTGCTCTTTAGATGGTGAAATCTAGTAATCAAGAGACGAGGCTCTGATACCAATTGTTAGGTCCGAGGCAAACCCAAGAGGGGGTGAATTGGGTTTTATAAAATTTTATAAACTAGTAATGAGCTTGGTCACAATAAATAACAAAAACTCAAACAAAAACAATTATAAGATTACAAGTAAGTAAATAGAGTTAGAAAAATCAAACGCAAGATTTATAGTGGTTCGGCAAGCCGCCTACGTCCACTCTCCCTTGCCTCTTCACCGAGGTCTTTGGTTCCACTATTCGATCAAGCTTAGCGGGCGTCGATCAAGCCGGTTACAATCTCCACTTTACTCGGGACGAAGTGGACAACCCTACAATCACTCTTTTCCTCTTTTGCGGGCAAGAGGAACCGCCGAATACAAATGTAGAAGTTGATTTTACAATAGTAAGCACAAACCCAAATCTCTTCACTTAATAGCCTCTAAAGAAAACAAGGGAGATATTGGGTTTGAATCTAAGTTCACTAGTAAGGCTCAAGATCACTATTAAAGAGTATAAAAATCACTTAGAGAGCTCAAGAATGCAATAAAATCGTTGTCCACCGATTGGAAGTGATGGAATATATATAGGTTGCTCTCAACGGATTAAATAACGGCTAGTTTTTCGAAACTTTCGGTCGACCGTATTACACTTTCGGTCGACCGAAAGAGCTCTCTGTATTAGCTATACTCGTTTCTGCTATTTTCCGGTCGACCGCAAATTGCCGTCCGGTCGACCGAACTTATCAGTAAAGCTTTTGCAGAAACGATTCGGTCGACCGGATGACTATTTCGGTCGACCGGAATAGCTCTCTGTACAGCTTTAAGTTTAGAAAAAATAATTTGTTATTTCTTAAAACATTTTAACCCAAAAGCACTTTTAATCAATAGCCTCACTATAAAACTTATATTCAAACTCTAGAAATTATAAAATAACGCTCATAAATTTTAAACGAAAATTTCTTCGTGTCTTCGGTGTTGCTCTTTAGAAGTTGAATCTTCAAAGGTTGTTCCAAGAGCTACCAAGAATTTCCTTCATCATATTGACTTCAACATTATCCACACTTGCTTATTGACCATCCATATTCGCTATATTTGTTGAATTTGCATATTCGCCTCATATGGAGTTTCTTGAACCTATCTGCAACACTTGAACAATTAGTTTATAAGTATTTATCTAAATAGTTTGTATCATCAAAATCATTATTTTAAACCTTGAGGCCAACAACATATATATATATATATATATTATATATATATATATATAATATATATATATATATATATATATATATATATATATATATATAAAATTTATTTAAATGGCAGTACAATTTTATTTTTTGTTTCACTCCGTGTTTTGAGCTATATATATATATATATATATATACTTGCGGTTGGATTAACTCTTTAACGGACTAACGAATAATATATACAGTAGTATTTAAGTTTAACGGATTCGATCCGCAAACCCGTTAAGCTCATCTCTCTCGCCTGTGGAGAAGTCATCGTGAGGTTAGGTGAGTGTTCTCGTCATCGTCCTCGTCGGAGGCAACGGTGAAGGTGATGTGCAAGTTGTGTGGCAGCGCGACAAGAATGGAACTAGAATTGATGGTCTCAGAATGAGAGTTAGATATGAATACATAATATTCTTTTTCTGAGAAGGAAAAAATACATAAGATTCAACACATGGATGTTACGATAACAAGTCCAGCATCCCAGAATAGAGCTAGTAATGGTCATAAGAGGTCACTTGAAATTTCTATTTCAAGCTATGAACCACTCACTAAAGATAGTCATCCAGTTATCAAATGTAACTACAGAATAGATGCTTAGTTAATACCAACTGAATTACCCGAAAAATATACGATTTAGGATTCACAGCTCGAGCTCGATGTATGCGGTAGGAACAGTAACTGGAGCCAACCAGAAACAATTGCTCGGGCACCGCATATTCCGAAAAGCTGGATGTAAATGCTTTTACGCTGTTACCTGCTCTCTCCCCAGTACGAAAGCCAGTCTTCTTTCTTCAAAAGAGTAGTCCACCGCCGGGGGGCCTAAAGTAGCTGATTCATAACCAACACAAACAGGAACAGGGGTATTCGCTACCTGCATTGGTGCGGATACGGTCATAGGAGTCTTCGGCGGAGGGATACGTGTCGCTGCTAAAGGGGTCTTATTCTCCTCTTCATGATCCCCGGCAATTGGCATAGTAATAGCCTTAGCTGGTGTATTTATCATGCTATTGATGGGGGTTTGCTTGGCAGGCACTGTTGATGGAACATTGTTAGCAGGAAGAAGTGGTGCAAATGGTTTTCTAGGTGCCTCGGTTTCACGGGCATTTGATGTTGCATTGAAAAGATTCCTTGTTGGCATGCCAGCAATATCAAGGCCTCTTCTACCTGCAATTTCTAGGTTAGTTACTACTAGGTAGTGTTGCAAACCGTACGAGCCCGGGCAGGCCCGCAAGGTGTTAATGGCGGGGCGGGCCGGCTCGGCCCCCCCCCTTGTTACGCCGGCTCGGCTCGGCGGCCTGCCGAGCCGGTCAAAATTTTTTTTAAAAAAAAAGTACATGCCCGCGCGAGCCGGCCCGCCCCGCGCGGGCTGGTTTTCCCAGCCCGGCTCGCACGGCCGGCCTGCGGCACAGAGAGTCAGGCTGCGGTTCGGGCCGCGGGCTTTTTTTTACATCTCTACTACAAGGGGACGATGCATCCGTGATACATGTGCCCAAAATAACTTACTTTTATTATATGAGAGCAATGGAGTTACTGACATGAATAGTTACATACTTTACTGTCATTGATAGTTACTATAACTTGCTTATTTTAATGGACCATTAAGTACATTAGGTTGTTACTATACCTTTTTATTATTATTAGATTATTAACGTTAGGATATAAGACACCACTACATGCCTCTCGCCCTTTAGTACTACAGACATCTAACATGAATGACGCTATATTGGAAGTTTTGTACGAGACTGACCGGGAGAAAGGACCGAAGCAGCATCATCCAACTTTTTGGTTGACTTGGCAGGCTTTGCAGAGTCGAGTAGATTGGGTTTAGGCGTCTGCAATGCGGCCCCACCAAGTGATAGTCTCTTAGTAGCACCGCCAGTGGAATTTCTGGGGATCTTTTTCGCACTCTGAGATTTTGAAGGACTTGGTTTGGACCCATAAAGTACCTCTTGCTCAGCTATGAGTTGACCCTGTAGCTTCTTTTGATCCTGTTACGATGTCATGCATCAAGAGGAATCACAACTTATTATCAGTTGAATTCATGATTAAGAAGGATGCTGTACTTTTTAAGAAAAGGATATAAGGATAACAAATTACTCGCTGTCGTTTACGCTCTAGTTCCTTTTCGTGCCTCACGATGGTGTACTCTTCCAGCATCGAGAGGAGGTCAACCTACAAATTATAACAGAAAAGAATAGCAAAGCAACTATTTACTGCTGTGGCAATCATGCGCATATGATGCTAAAGCTCTGATGATACTCACCCCATCATATGTGAAACTAATTCCTCTTTCCTTTTCCCATATTATTACTTTGTTGGATAATGTCTCTACCATTGCTATCTCCCAGAAAAGAAGCCGATAAATTTTATAAGTTCCAACAGACATGGTTGAAGAAAATATCATAAGATGATTAAATTCATGAACTCAACCTGGAATCTTATTGACCAACGCACGGGCCTTTTCAGCTCGCTTGAGCGTGAGGTGCGCACCTCTACCAGCACTATAACGGTTCTCATCCTAGGTAAAATGAAAAAAAATGAAATTCAGACAGCGAGAGTGAAGAAAAACATATAATTGCAAATGATTGGAACTCTACCCTGTTGTACTCTTCTAACCATGACTCCTCATCACACGCTGCCCGCCATTTCTCAACCCTTTCAAGGATGTCATTTCTGCTAAATACTTCCTCTTTCACAGCTGATATCCGAACCTCGAGTTGTTCCAAGAGTAAAGAGGGGTCCACAGCTCCTGCCAACAGAAAAAGAACGCAAAGAAAATACATATGGTTTTTGCACACATAACTATATTCATAGGCTATCGAGCATTACCAGTTTCAAGAGTCTCAATTGCAAATTCTAACTCATTATCAACATCAGCCAACAAATGAGTTCTACGTCGAAGTTCTTCCAACTCAGCCTTCCTTTTCAGAACAAGCTCTTTCATTTTGCTAGCTTTTAGCTCTTCAAGCCTAGAAACTTCTGCCTCCACCTACACCATATCATGCTCCAGTTCATCTCATACAAGATTCAACAAGCAATACCAAAAAGAACACGCATACTACAGTCCAACGTACAGAACTAATGAAGTCGATGGACAGAATGTTTTGTCCTGTTATTTCATGTTCTGAAGCAGCTATGTTGCAAGTCACATGTTGAAACATCTGCTGTTCTTCCATTGGGGTATCCATCAGATTCCAGAGCTCCACCATAGTAGTCGCAAGATCTTGAAGCTGCATAAATTCCAATTTAGAAAAATGAAATGAGGCACCCAATTTTGCCCGTCTTATACTTTAACTTACCTTTTGCATCCTTTGGATCTTGATACTTCTCAATCCATCAGTTGCCGTAGCCAGCCTTTCAATTGTAGCATTGCTAATGTTCTTTGACCCTTCGTTACCATCTAAACTAGGATGAACGTTGCCGATTGTCTGTTTGAAATCTATACCTAATACTGAACACAAGGAATTTAAAGTATTCAAATGGTCTAGGACCTGCTTCAGCCGATCCGCCTGTAAGAGAAGGATCTCGTCAGAATTACAAATTAACATAAAAATTTATAGATAACCTCAGAAATTCAACCTTCTCCTTTTGAAGCATCTCTAGCTGCTTGTGCAGCTCTTCAAGCCTTCTCAGTGATAGATCCGATTCATCAAAAGCCACTTTTGATGAGCTAAACTCTGTTGGTCCAATTTCAGTCAAGATTTTTTGTATATGATCAATCACATTAAGAAATTGATCACGTCTTTCAATCTTCCTCTTTCGCATGTCTTCGAGCTCCGGCATGATTACCTTGAGCTCCTCTTTCAAGCTTCGTCCATTCTAAAAGAAGAAAAAGCAGCTGTAAGATATTACCTCAGTGGGTTTAATATCTCTATGCTACAGCACCGACAATACCAAAACTCCTCATTTGATAATTCAATCAGTATTGATCTATCAAAAATAAATAAAAAAAAAAAAAAAAGGATCACTACTGGAAGGTGGAAACAGGGAAAATCTGCAATCTAATCACAGGGAACGCTGTATTTGCTTAACCCAAATTGACTCTTCTTCTCTCAACATGAAAGAGGCATGGTCATAAAAAGGTTGGGAAGCGAACAGACCTGCCTTAGGTGCACTCGACGTTCTCCTATTGCAGAACAGATAGCTGCAAGCTCAGCTTCGGAATCTGCTATCGCTTGGCGTAGCTTAGCTCTAGACCTATTAGCTTGATCAACCTTTCTTCGGTATACCTCCAAGCATTCTCGTTCTAGTTCTAGCAGCAATTTATCTCTCTCTGTATCTGTTTCTCCAACTTCATCCCATATTACCTGATGCAAAAATTATCAAAATAAATAAATAAATAATTGCTAAAGGAATACTCAAATTCATCAGTGAGATGGAATGGATATGTCTACAGCAAACACCAAGCTCGGAATCTGCCACAACAAATGTGGTTTTTTCACACTGCCAGATGTAGTTTTGTGTTGAATTTGATTTACCTGAAGCTCACATAGAAGAGTTCCACATGTTGTTTCCATTTGGAGAACTTGGTCATTTATAACATTGGCCATTAGTGATAGGGTGTCTGCAAGCAAAGTAGTTGAATAACAAATAACATAGGTAAAATGTCTAAACAAAGAACATATCAGTTGGAAGTTAGTTTGCATAAGAGATAATATAGTAGCATTGAATAAGCAACTACATCTCATAGTGGCATACATGAATCTCAAAAAAAAAAAAAAAAAAAAAAAAAAAGCAGAATCTAGCATGACTTACTAAATGACACGTTCACGTTTTAGCTGAAAAACGTTCTAAACGGATGAAATAAATGGAGTATCGAGACAAAAAATCAGAGATGAACTACGTATAGCAAGAATCATTTATTTTAGATGTCATGAGCAAATATTGTAAATTAAAACAGCTAATCAATTCTAGTGCAATATCCACTATGTTTAAAAGTAACGTGAACAAAGCTAGAGGAAACATAGACATTTTAACAAATCTCAAAATCAACAGAGGAAGGAAGCCGACAGTGTCAGGAGCATGGGCGGATCCACGACGTAGCCAGTGGGGTCAATTGCCCCCACTCAAATGCTGTGAAACTAAGACGCCAAAGGCGGTGATACAAACCTCGCTCCCTGGCGGGATAGGAAGCCGGAGGCAGAGCAATCGGGGGAGGAGGAGATTTAGGCCGCAAAAAATGGTCTGGAGACGGGAGAGAGTCGCTGAGACAGGCGAGGAGGTTGATTTAAATAGAGGATTGCAGCTTCAAAGATAATTGGGCGTACGGCGTCGTAGGAGTGACGGTGATGGCAGATCCAGCGTCGAGCGGCAGGGAGATCGGCGTGTCCGACGACGCGAAAGGGGAGGAGAGACGGGTGGAGCTGATTTGATCTGATTTGATTTGAGGAAGCAATGAAAATGAATGGGCGCGTTTCAAATTTCGAAAGCAAACAAAGCCGCTGGCTGACGGTCGATAAACAAACGTGCGTTTCCAAACAACCGTTATAATCCTCTGCGCACTCTAATTCTATGCACCGTTTGTATACTGATATTTAAAATATTATATATATATATATATATATATATATATATATATATATATAGTTTAAATTAAAGTTGTATTATTTGATTAAATGTATTATTTTTATATTAAATAATCTAAATTAAAGTTGTATATTTTTTATTAAATGTATTATTTTTATATAAATAATTTAAATTAAAGTTGTATATTTTGTATAAATGTTATGAAGTTACCAAATTTTAATGTATTTAAAAATAAATTTCAAAATCCGTTGAACCTTTAAAACTTTAGAATCTCATAACACTTATTTAGAAATATTTTATGAAAAATTATTAAATATAAAAGTTGTAGATCTTATCAAAATATATAACTTTAATTTTGAAAAAAAAAATCATATATATATATATATAAAAGAACACTTATTTAGAAATATTTTTTAAAAATTTATTAAACAAAAAAATTATAGAACTCATCAAAATATATAACTTTAATTTTAAAAAATTTTCATCTATATATATATTATTGTTTTAAGTGCGGGATTACGGAACGGTATATAGAATTCTGATGTAGAGAAGATAACTTTTATCCTATAGTGGGACCTAAGAGGGACCCGTTGGTCGGGCATAGACATGCTACGGATGAAAATAAGTCAAGTTCGAGTCGAATTCGACCACAAGTCAACTCCTCAAGCTTCAAGCTATCAAGCTCGAGCCTCGATCCTAAACTTAATTCAACAAAACTCGTATTGGAAATTGGCTGGAGCTCAGTTTAATTATAAGAAATCAATCTTGCTAAAGTTACTAATTAATATTAAAAGAATTTCACTGGAGTTCACTTACTAAGTACGATGTACCCTTATTTTGAACTTAGATAACCCGATTTGAATCCTGACACCTTTATTATAGCAATTCGTTACACCTGAAGATTTCTGCATTTGCAAACTAGGCTCCTATAATGACCTTCACATGTCCTTCTTCAGGTAAGGACCGCGCCACTTGAGTTGTCTCAAAATTTATACTAAAAATATTTTCAATATTATATAAGTACTTTTAGAAAATATTTGAATATATAAAAAATTACGGTGAGTTTTATAGTTTTTCAAATTTAGAGCTAATAAAATACTTCGAACTATAAATTTTAAAGCTCTAAAATCTTAGCAGATTAAAAAATTAATCTGATGATATTCTAAAATTTTAGAGTTTTAAAATATTTATTTAGAAATATTTTTAAAAAAAAAATAAATTAAAAAATATTTGAGTAGTGTTGTATTTCCACCTATCGGTACAAAAATTAAATACTGTTCAAGTATCTAAGATCAGGATTTATTTGTAATACAGGATTATGGAGGGGGCGAAATGCAAGTCTTTCTTAAATGATGCTTATACCGTGACAACTCTGATACCAAGTGTTTCCCCTGTCGGTATAGAACTTAAAATATCTAATATCGAGACTGGCCATTAGCTCGATCGGATGAGGAACATTTCAGAAAATATTACTATTTAAATTTAAGCTCGCGTGGAATAAAACTTATCCTAGAATTTTTTGAAGAAAAATCGTCTGTACTTGAATTTCAAAGCATCAGTTGGGACTGGACATGATAATTTTAAGTCTTAACGGCTCAAATCAGTGGGTCATTACATTCTTCCACTTTATGATATGGTGTTTTCGTCGTAAAGATAGGTATGGACAATCCCAGACTTCTTGCCAGTCGGTTGGAGATCCTTTAGATGTATCGTTTCACAGGTCTCAAGCATCCACGTGCGCCAATGAAGCACCGTTTCACGGGCCATAAGTTCCAAGGACTCACAAAAATAATAAAATTGTCCTACACCTACGACCAGAATTGACTTTAATACCACTTATAACGTACTACACATCTGACCCATAACTAACCCAATATCCCGGCCACCCCTACCTGTTGAATCCTTAAAAGGAGTGAATGTATATTGATAGCATATTTGCCTCCCAATTATATAATGGTATTTTATTCCCTTAACCAGATGTAGGACAATTTTTTTCCCACGCTAGCATACCCACCTCATTAGACCTTCGGTACAATGCCTAATTTTTGGACCTTAACGACTCAAATTCGTGGGTCGTTACACATGAAAGGAATGTTGCTTCAAACTGGTTATTAACCATAAGAGGTAAGAAAACAAACCTTTCATGCAACATACATCTGATTATTTCATTAGATCTATTAAAATATGGTCAAATTACAGACGTATGATATACCACGACAAAACCATTAAATATAAGCACACATACCTACGACAACATTCAAAATTTTCATGACAATTCTAAATATTTTCTATCCGGCATTGTAACTGATGAGACTTAAACTAGTTAGTGATAAGTTATTAACCAGCTACTCTACCAGTTGAATTATCCAGTCAGGGCCAAGTTCCATCATAACTAGGGGCATGTTAAAAAAAAACACATCTCAGGTAACCAAGATAAGAGAATTACAAGCTTTTGATATTTAAATTCCAACTTAAACCACCATATATACATACACAAGGCATTGTTAAAAGAAGACAACATTACTAGAAGATATAGGCACCCCAATAAACAGTAAACTAGAGGTATACGTTCTAGCTAGTAACAGGGGGGCAAAAATTGAGCCAGATGCTAACAGCATGCAAAGACATCACGATAACTGCCCGATCCCATGATAGTTGGTATAACATTTAAACGGCCGATTCTAACACGACCATCCAGAGACTCCGCGACCATCATGTCGTAATTGTTTCTACTTGATATACTGAGACATCCACTTGAAACCTTCACCGTAACCCATCTTGCGGACGATGCTGCACATGAAAACCTCAAGAGGGCGGACATTTGAGTCAGCGAGATTCACGTTGCCCTTGCCTGTTGTGAAGTTAGTTAGACCCATGTGGTAACGGAGCTCCTCTTCAGATGCCGCATACGGGATGTCGATCTTGTTTCCGAGAATGAGGAACGGGACATTCGCCAGTGATTCATCTGACAGGAGTGCATCTAGCTCTTTCTTGGACTCGGCGAATCTCTCCTTGTCATAGGCATCCACCAAGTACACGACGGCATCAACCTGTAAGCAGAAAACAGAAATCGCGTTACAAAAGTCTTAACATAATAGACTCCGATGGTAACTCGGATACAGTGCAAGCTTAGCTCACATAAAAATATACAGCTAAACATATACAAAAAGGATATTTCTAACAGTCATGATATAAACAGAAGATGGACTAGATATGGCCAACAGTCGCATTTGATTTAAACAGAAGTTATAAGATAATACTCTCGTATATCATCTAAGTCTAGAGTGGTGGGTAATCTTAATCAAATAAAAGGAAACAACTTTGTGCTACCTTAGAGGAGAGTATTACATCTTTAGTCTCACTTAGTAAAAGAAAAAAGCACCATCACCTTCAAAATTAGCTCAAAAGAATCCAGCACATATAAATTAGATTTTGGAAAAATTAGATGCCAAATTGAATTTCGTAAAGAATACTAACACCTCACCTTGAGAAACATGCAATTATTTTGGTTCAGTATGAGAAAAATTGCAAAGACGATGTTTATGCCACATTAAATTGAGTTGCTGTCAAAATAAAACCAGCCAGCAAAACAAGCAAAAAGTTAAGGGGAAAAACTTGTAAAATAAACAACAAATAATAATATCACATTGATAGACTGACAACAAATAGTTAAACAATGAAGTCCAAAGTACATATACGCCTTTCCAGTTATAGAGGAAGAGACAATGTGTCATTCAAAAATTAACAAGTAAAAAAAAAGAAAAGAGCAGGCAATTATGGCCAAAGAAAATGGGAATTCCCATGTTTGGTCTACACATTGGTAGATAGATAGAAAATGCAATGTTTTTTGTTCTGGATGAGAATAAATCAATTTATTTAAAACATAGCAACCTTAGCATCAGGAGGACAAATTACAGAACTACAAACCCGTTGGCCGATCTAGCTCCTCAAAGTTTATAACAAAGAAAGAATATCAAATGGACATACAAAGTATGAAGGATTAATTAAAGATTTGACAAAAATCACTATTTTTTTGGCATCACCGGGGAGTTATCATCTGAAAGCCAAGCAAATGCTATGTGCATTCTCATCTACAAAGTCATTTTAAACATCCTACCCGCATGGACATCATTATGCTATGTACTTCTACATTCCAATATCAATACATAGAAGAAAGATCAGACACTAAACCTCTTATTAAAACCTGCAATACCGTATCGGAAATATGGTGAACCATGGTTCTATTAGCATATATAGAGAGAGATAGAGAGACAATCAAAGTCTAGGATGGAACTAACATTTGTTCAAGTAGATTAAATATAGCTAATAGATGGCAGTTTTTCCCTCAATGCTACATGAAGTTAATTAGAATTCCACACTCAGAAGCCAGAAAAATGATAAACAACAATTACTATCCATGGCAAAACAATCATTCCCAACAAAAGAAAATGTTAAAGCATGGTCACCGATACACCTTTGGCATTTATGGTATGGATGAGCTCATGCATCATTTGAGAACTACTCAAACAAAACCAACCTAAGGGGATGGTCAAGAAAAATTCTAGAAGGCCTCAACTTTCTTCTAACTAGAAATCAGCTCTCTATGACAAAAAATTACCATAGTAATTCTAAGTAAACTGAAAAACAAATTCTTATCTCATGTTATCTCAATGATCTCTTGTTACTTCTACACCCAAACAAACATCAACATAACCACTATTATCGCAACAAGTACTAAATCCAGATTTTAGTTCAAACATTTAGGTTTTCAGTAAAGACTCAACACCTTAGCATAGTAATCCTTCCAGACACGGCGAGCAATCTGGTGGCCACCGAGATCGAAGGCTTTGAACTTAATTCTGCCAATGCTCAGCTCTTCAGATGTAGGATACTGCGTCGGCTGGTGCTGAACCAATCTCTAATTCACCCAAATCCAACCAGAATTAGACAAATACACAGCACAAATTCAGTTTAATTACGAAAATCAAACAGCAAATTAACCTCATCTTTGAGCATATGCAGGAGGGTCGTCTTCCCGGCGTTGTCTAGGCCAAGAAATAGAATCTTCGCCTCTTTCTGCCACAGCCCCAGCGAGGCGAGAACTCCATAAAACCAATCTACCAGAAACATTTCCCCTCTTCCGGCGATCGGATCCCGGAAATAAGAGACCGATGGAGGAGCGAAAGAGAAGAACAAAGATGGAGATTGAATACGTGGCGCTTATTTTTTATTTTTTGATGAAAACGTGGCGCTTATTAGGGGAGGGTTTAAATAGGGAGCTTGCCACCGGTGAGTTGGTAACCGGATGGGCCGGTGGACATGATTCCTTGCTTGTGTGCACATATTTGACTGCAAAATATTTTGGTTAAGAAATAATTACATCATTACATGTCATCTCCAGCTTTTGTTATTACTATTATCCTTTCAAATAAATAATTAAATATTTCGTTTTTTACTATATAATTAAAGTAAGTAGAAAAAATAATATTTTTTAAAAATAAATATGAAAAAATAAATTTTAATATACAACAGAATTAAAAATATTTTAAAAAATTATTTATAATAAATATTATAATACTCCATAATTTCTAACAATTTGTAAAAAATTGTAAGGCACACAAAGGTGCAAGAACGGTCACAAAGCTTAAACGCACTGAGGCGTTGCCTGACAAACACGAGAGATTCTTTTTATCTTAAATAGAAAAATATATTGCAAACATAATTTAAACACACTTAAGAGTTAAAATCATATACCAAATAGTCTAATAATTTTAAATCATAAACTTTAAATTTTAAATATCACATATATATAGTCAAGTGTGGTTAGATGGCAGAGAAGTTTCCATATTTCTACCTTTTTTTGTTGGAGGGGATTTTCTTAAATGTTTGTTTAACCAACTTTTGAATGAAAGGACTTTCAATTGAGGAGTAACATAATCCAAAATCTAACTTCAACCAAGCCCGCCTTCTATTCAAAAGGCGAGCATCTGGTCCACTAATATCTTTTCAAAAAAGTGAGACGAAGGGGTTCAAGTGCTGCAATCAAGCAAGAAAGAGATTATTAATCAAGTTCTCAACATGAACATCAAGATAGATGATGAGTTGCAAGCCCTGCTCAAAAGGCTAAACGCCTTTTCAGTTCCTCGCCAATTTAATTGGATTAAGGGAACATAAAAGAATCGAGACTAAGCTAAACCGCCGAGGACAACCTCAACTGAATAATTGAGTTTTAACCTTCAATTTTATATATTTTATATTTTAGTTTTCAAAATATATTCTGCACCACTATGGCCACGCAAGTTGCGCGACACGTTGGTACTTTTTTTTTTCGTTTTGGACGATTGAACCGAGTAAAACTTATTTTAAGAGGATTGAAATGCAAGTTTCTATTTTTTTTAAGCGGTGAAGGGAGAATCTTTGGCATGTTCCCGTAGGGTGACCGGGAGTTCCCGTTTCGGATCTGCTTGGCCAATAGGGTGCGAGGAATGGCTGGTGCATCGTCACGAGCTGGATCTGAACCGTTCGTTTCTGATCTGACGGCGTAAGGTTATTTTAGATCGGTGGCGGTGGGCCTACGCTCTTTTTGGTTTCAAATCTTAGCACTTGACTTTCCGCCTCTTTTTCTAGGTGATCATCTTTGACTTTTGAACTTTGCGTTATCGTTCTTCAGCTGGAAAAAGAAATATCACCAGTGCCTTTGGTTCTGATTACTTGAAATAATTTTTGAAAATTATAAATACAAAATTATACTTTTACATTTGGTTTACTAAAATCATGATAATGCAGTCTCATATAGTTATAATACTTGCTGTATTCTAAGTTCTTATAAGGGTTGTGATTAGTAACATTTCAAATATGTCGGATTACCTAACTACAAAATAGGCGCTTCTTGCAGTTAGGTACTATCAGTCATACATTTATCCATAACGGTGTCACCGAATCTAACAGCATACTGGCGTAGCCAAAAATGTTAACACGACATGCTGATGTTATAAAAAATCTGACATAGCAGAGAGAGAGCACGTTGTCTTCACAACGTGAACATGCGTGAGGGTAACGCGGCGTCTAAATATATATTTTTTAAAATCAACTGTGAAGTTGCAGGACACCTTTAGCAGTACAGGTTTCTAATTAATCAATATCAATGATAGAAATTTTATTTTTCACGAATTCCTGATGTCCTTGAAGCAATCAAAGCCGTCCGCGACTCCTCGAGATATGCATACATCCCGAGGAGCCATAGACAACCCTTGTTGCTTTAGGGCCATCAGGGGCCTCTGAAGACAGCAGCACTCTATCAATAATTATTAAATCGTGTACCATAAAAAATAAGTTATTGGCTCCTTCTACATGCTGTTCCTATAGACGGATCACAAGAAAATATGATCCATATTGCAATTACCACTTCCATCCAGGACATGTACCATGTATTATAAATTTTTGGAACAGGGCAAAAGATTCATTGCTCATGTCCAATTGCCTAATATTTTTTCCATCTTTAACTTGTTGCATTATTTACCCATTTTGCTGACTGTTTATTTACTGTGTTCATCGAAGCGTTGCATGTTTGGACGGGTGCGGCTCGAAATTTTATTTTATGCGGACTTATTTGCTTGTGCATCCATTCACGTCCAGATCATTTAAAAAAAAATTTCTTCTGAGAATAGCTGCATACATCTTGCTCTCCTCAGACGCTACTCAGATAAAACTTTTTAAGCAAAGATTTGTTGCTGAGCTTTTGAACTGAAATTGCTCCAAAGAAGAAGAGATCACATAGCAGCTTGCGTTGCCAGTGTCTAAATAGGGCCAGAAATGAGGCCCACATATCCATCCTAGGCCCATTCGGTGTACAAGATCCATATCACGAATGCCGGGTCGTCGAAATTTATTCTCAGTCTCTGGTCCCGTCCTGACCTTCTAGACCGATCTGATCTGATTTAGTTCGATCCGAACCGGAAGAATACTACAACTTATATAACCCTTTATGGGGGCTACATAGATATAAAATTCTCACATTCTCGTGGGTGATACCCACGGAATTCGAACTTAAGACAATATTTTATGAGATGGAAGGTATACCCTTCGTTCTTGAACTTTGCAAAACCATAACTTGTGTTTTTGTTTTTTTTTTTTGCACATCAATTCCTTGATTGTAATAAAAAATCATATAGATGTCTACCGACAGAACGGACATGTCAATGTCGTTTGGTTCATACTAGAGCTAGTTCGGGTCTGTCTACGATCAGGCCTATAGACCAAACACCAATCTTTGGTCAAGTATACAATTATTTTTATATTTAAAAATAATTTATTTTAGTTACATATATTATTTACTTTTGAATATATTTTAAAAAAAAATTCCGACTAACCGTTTCAATTGGGTCTAATTTCTAGCCGGTCCAGCTTGATTTGCTGTCTGCGGTCCGGATCTTATTCGGATTCCGGTCAGGTCTGTTCAGGTTCGGAGCCGGACGGTCCGGATCGTGCCATGTCAGCTAACACGGATCACGAGATATTAGATAAAATTTTTATTCATTTATTTGACCTATTTTTATATATTTTTAGAAAAAATTTTAAACTACAAAGTTATAAATTTTGATGTGATCTACAACTTTGAAGTTGAAAATTTTTTAAAAAAATGCTAAACGATTATATCGTTTGGCATTTTTTCAAAAAAATTTCAACTGCAAAATTATAGATTACATCAAAATCTATAACTTTATAGTTCAAAATTTTTTATAAAAGTATATAAAAATAGGTCAAATAAACGAACGAAAATTTTATCTGATATTCGTGATCCGTATTAGCTGACGTGGCACGATCCGGACCGCCGCGTTAGCACCAGGGGAGCGGGTTCTGCTCCATCCGATCCTTTCTTCAACAGATGAACACTCCTATCCCCAGTCTTGTCTGTTATGTGCTTCCAATATCAAATTATATTAATTTAATAATATAAAAGTCTGAAGTGTAGAAATTTGGCTGAGGGGAAATAAAATATAATTTTTGAGACGGATTGGGATAAAATTTGGAGCCAGAAAATTTATTGGGATAATTTAATATCACCCCTTTTCTCAAAATTTTGTATTTCTGAAAACGAAAAATATATGAACACTAGTTTTGTACCAGTGCGATACACGGATGTTAGTCATCAATATAAAATAATAATATTAAATTTTTTTATTTTATTATTAAATTTAATAATTAATTTTATTAAAATTTATATTTTATTTATCACATATTTATTAGAGCAAGATAATTTTGATTATGATATCCAGTTATATATATATATATATATATATATATATATATAAATTTTATAATATCGATAATTTTTATTAAAATTAATCTTATTAAAAATTTTATATTATTATCATTTTTTTATTAATAGTTACTTATGTGTGTAGATCATTTTTTATAAACTAATTGTTATTTAATAAAGTTATTATTATTTTTTGTAACTTTATTTTGTCTTTTTATATTTTTCAAAATAATTATGTAATTTTTAAACTCTTAACAGATAATCAAGATATAATGTGCTTTTTTAAAAAAAGAGAATACCAATTACCGACCTAAGATACCACATGGTGCAACTGTTTGACCACCTAATTTTATATATTATATACATATATAAATGATAATATTCGAAAGATTAAATTTTTTTAATATATTAATTTTATATACCTTTATATTTATTTTATTAAAATATTATATTATATTTATTATATGTTATTAGAATAAAAATAAATACTAAATAAAATACCGAAAGTTACGATTTTTATCACCTATTTATATATATTGTATATAACTATATAGAGATTATTGAGAATTTAATAATGACCTTTCAAATTTTTCAAAATTATTATAATTTATATTTAATATAAGTAAAAATAAATTATTATAAATTATACTTATTTTTTATATTTAATATTAACTAATAATATATTAAATATATATTGAATCAAAATTCTAATTAATAATATAATTAATTATATATTTATTATATTTAAATATGCCACGTGTCAAATTGTGAGATAATAGAAATACAATCTGGTATATTGTGAGTTATAAGATGTGCCGCATGACATTCAACTACTTTGATACCGAATTTTATATATATATATATATATATATATATATAGATTAAGGCACACACAAAATTTTAAAAAATAGAGGGTTAATACGTAATAACCCAAAATTTATACCGAGCCTTTTGAATGTTCAGGTAGCGTGACAGTGTCCTTCTTTGGAAGAAAAACATTCTATTTTTTTGACGGATTAGTCCATGATATGTTCTCAAAAAAAAGTTTCGAAAAATGCCTTGTCAACCATCCTATTTCAAACTTTGCACGTTTCAGTATCTAAAAATATAAAAACGTGCCGACGGCACTCGCCAAAAATTTAAATAGGAGTCCGATATGTCAAAACGAAAGTTTATAGTCAGACAAAATAATGAGAGATCGGCACTGTCACGTCAGCCAAACAAGAGGTTAAAAATATGGATAATTACGTATATGCCTTCCTATTTTTGGAGTGTGCAAATTAGTTACCGAAAATACATTTTCGGAAGACTGATTTGTAAAAATTATAAATCAAATTAGCCTCCGAAAATATATTTTTGGAAGCTGATTTGTATACAAATAAAAAATGGGGACTAATACGTAAAAGTTCCTTAAAAATAAGAGTTTAGAAACTAGGGACGGATTCATCATAATTTATAAAATCAGGGACTTTCTAGATAATTATCCCCCATCCATCCTTATCTTTCCAAGTTTCTAAGATAAGCTATGGTTAGAATAAGACAAAGTAGCACCTAGGAAATTATTTTTGCTAAAAGAAAGCAAATATTTCCGGAGCAATGACCCCAAAAAAGAAAATTGTGAATTTTTTTTATAAGTAATTTTATTTGTACAAAACTTAAAATTATAAAACAATATTTTAATTTAGAAAAACAAACCCAATCCTAACCTGTAACTGGTGAGAAAATTCAGATCAATTTTTTTTAATCTCCAAAGCTATAAAGGCTCTTCTCTACAAAGAGAAAATCTTAGACCATAAAAGACATTAAAAAAGGAAAAAAAAAAAAAAAAAACTGATATCTCCCTCCACTCTCAAAGAACGTTAGTACAAGAACAACAATTTTTTTTTAAAAAAAACCAGCGGTAAAGATAAATACATTTATGACTATTTTCAAAATAAGTTTTAATATAAAAATTATAAATTTTAATAAATTTATAATTTTTATATTAATCACAAATTCTTTTTTACTATATGCTCGTTCGTATGGTAATACTATACACACGAGACATCTCGATGCTCTCTCCCTTCTATTGCTTGCCCTGTTTAAGTTAAATTTATGTTGCTTGAATTAAACTAGATTTTTTTAAAAAAATGCGAGACGCTATGTTTATCCACTAAAGTTTTAACTTTTAAGGAAATGATGATAAGTTGGCCCCTATTTTTTAAATCTCCATCACAAAAAGATCTATTTTATTTTTTGATAATTATTAAATCAATACAAGCACCTATAAAACTATTTTTTAACAAAATTTAAAAATTAAAATATCTAATTAAAAATAATTTTTAAAAAAAATTGAATTATAAAAGTTCTAAATAATATGAACAATCCATTCATAAGTCCTACCGAAGAGAATATATATATATATATATATATATATATATATATATATATATATATATATATATATATATATATCAAAAAAGTTATTTTCGGAGGACATAAAAAGTTATAAAGCACACTAATTTTTTTATATTCAAAATTTTAAAATATACTCATACTTATATATGAGTAATGCTCCCACTATCTGAATATTTTGTGAAGTAAGAAAAATGTTTTTTGGACCAATCTTCGGAATAGTTGGGCGCCGCAATTTTCCTTCCCCAAAACCCCAAGTGACAACAAGAACCTAACAGCGCCGCCGTCATTACGCAAAACCGCTACATTCTTCGGCGGCCCACCGTGCCTCCCGAACCGGAAACCACCTTCCCGCTGCTCAAATGTTCCATCTTGCTATAAACTTAACTGCACCCTATCTCCAACTTTGCACAGTATCTTAAGCAGCCTAAAACACACTGTTGAGATCATTCACTGATCGATCGATGGGGAGGAAGATCGTAGTGGCGGTGGACCAGAGCGGCGAGAGCTTCCACGCGCTCGAATGGTGTCTGAAGAACGTCGTCGCCGCCAAAGAAGAGAATGACGGAGATACACTTCTGCTTCTCTACGCTCGCCCGCCGCCGGCCATGTACCCCGCCATGGATGGCACAGGTAATTACGTGGCTTTTTGGGAAATTTCATCTTACAGAAGTGAAAAATTGATGGGATTCTGCAGGGTATTTGTTCTCGTCGGACATAGTGACGACGATGGAACGCGCCGGCAAGGAGGTGGCCGGCAAGGTGATGGACAAAGCCAAGCAGATCTGTGCTGGTTTCCCAAATGTAAGATCTTTTCTGCTTTATTCAATTAGCTTATATTATATGTTTTTATTATTGCTCACATTTTCTACTGAACAGACCCATTTCGAATGTAATTTATCCTTAAATTTTGCTTAGGAATGTTAAAATAAAACAATTTGGATTATACTTATGCAGGACATTCTTAAGCTCCATAGTTGTGTACTTTCCTGATAGGTGGTCTTATTATGGCATTTAGAGTCGTATTATACGATTTATAAGCCAGAGATAATATGTATATTCAAAAAATAAATATACAAGTTCAATTTCGGGCAAAAGAAATTGAACAACTGAAGGAGAGAGCTGAGTAGGAGTATATGTACTTTCTAATTAGATATTTATGTACTTCTTATGCAGGTGAAGGTGGAGACGATGGTAGACCATGGAGATGCTCGAGACGTAATCTGCGAGGTGGTGGAGAAGGAGAGAGCTGATCTGCTTGTAATGGGGAGCCATGGCTATGGTCTCATCAAAAGGTATAGATATATCCGCCATGTAATTCCATATAGAAGGGGGTGCGGCTCTCCTGCTTTGGACAAAAGCAGGAAGCAGGAACACTGCATATTCCAGCCGTCTATCACAATCAGCACGGATATCGAAAATCGTATAAAAGTTTTGTCGACTTATTTGATCTATTTTTAAGTATTTTTTAAAAAAACTGTTAACTATAAAATTGTAGATTTTGATACGATTTACAATTTTGTAGTTGAAAGTTTTCCAAATAATATTTTAAAATAGGTCAAATAAACGGACGGAATTTTTATACGATTTCTCGCGATCCGTAATAATTACGATGGACGGCTGCAATGGGGTGCGGATCCTATTTCCGGCTTTGCATGAAGTAGGAGAGCCGCGCCCTATGAAGGGGGTGACAGGTGTCTGTAATGCACATATGATCTGATTTTCGTTCTGATTTTGCATTACTGACAGGACTTTTCTGGGGAGTGTGAGCAACCACTGCGCGCAGAATGCAAAGTGCCCGGTGCTGATCGTCAAGAGCCAGAATAAACAATGAACGCCGTCTTCAGAACGCGGAGTGCCCGGTGCTGATTCTCAATAGCCCGAAGAATAACCGACGAAGTCTGCTTTTATCTTGTAACAATCTTTCTTTTGCAGTGATCTTCTGATGTTCTTGTTAATAGGGCTGACTGAAAATAGTTGTACATCAAAATAAAGCAGTTTGGATTTGGAAAATTTGGGCATAATACTTAAAGATTTCTTTTAAGTATCTGCTATCATTCTTGTTCAAGTAGCTTGTAGTTTTTATGAACTGAAACAATGTGAGAATGCTGTAAAAATAGGTGCAGTATCTCTTCGAATTGAATACAATTTTCCAGTTGAATCTGCAGTTATTAAACCTTCAAAAATTTTCTGAAAAATAGAAAAAAGAAATTTATATCTCACATTTCAGGACGGAAACTAAAAATCTGAATGATTGATAATTTATAAATTATCCACCTTATCAGTTGAACTATTACGTTAGAGATGGTCATAATCTCGGTGTGGCCAGATGGTTTGAGATTGGGATTTGCATGTCGTGTGCCTCTTGAAATGGCTAAGGATGAAGTGGATTTGCATGGGACGATGTTAATGGAATCGACAGTTTATTCTTATTATTTAAATGTTTCTATGGTCGTAATTGGCATTTTCCTAAGATTTTTTTAGACAACTCATTTTCTGTGAAAAACAATATTATTTTATTGAATATAATTTTTTTAACTATAATTTTGTCGCTGACATTTTATTTTACAAAAAATTCGACTCTACTTTTTTTATATTTTAAACTGCTATTCTATCGTCCGAATAGAATAACCTACCGATGGAACCTCCTGTTAAATAACGGTGATCAACACAACAGACTTTTATTTATTTTCACGAGATGTTGGTAAAATTATATATAAAAGGTCCAAAAATATGTGATATGACGGCAGCGGAAAGTGAAACTACGACGAAAATATGTGTAGGTGAGCCAAATTTTATCGGCCTATAGAGGTGTACAAAGTAGCCCTGTCACAAGTTGATTTAAGCTTATAAAATTACCATCTCCGGCGTGTATTTACCGTAGCATTGGGGCGAAACGGTAACCTCTGCCTCTATAAAATGGATACGGTTAAGGTTCCGTAAGGTCATATCATAGACTATTGGATCGAACATTTTGATTATGATTAACGGTTCAATTTATATTTTTAAAATATAATCTGGATATTGATCAGGATGTGATCTGAATCGTTGATCATGATTAAAATATTCGATCTAACAGTCTATATAAAAAAAAAAATTACTCATTTCTAATAAACTACCCAACAAACCATACACAATCAATCTCCACCACACACGTGTCTCGTGATATGTATAATTTTTTAGTGATCTGTAAAAAATATTAAAATTACAGATATATCTATCGTGATGTATGATCTTAATTGTGTCACGTTAATATGTGTCATTTTTTATATGATTTATTGGAGGGTGCATGGCAAAGCCCGTATAAAGGGTAAAGCCAAGTAGTCATCAAGTTAATCAACCCATTCAACTAAACCTATCCACGTCAGGATGGTCAAGTCAAGAAGAGAATGACGAGGAAGAGTTTCTATTGAAAGCGAGACTTCTTATGGATGAACCTGGCGTGGTGACGGCGCGGCCACTTGTATGACACGGATATGATCAAAAGTCCTTTTCAAAAAGCCCCAAAAGTTATATTTTTCTTGTTGTTTGTGATTTTTTTTTTTTTAATTTTGACCGTCGAATTTATTTTCTATCTTATATTTTAAACAAAAATAATATGTACTAAAATAATATTTTTAAATTAAATATTGCTGAAAAATATGAGTTTTAAATTCTAATCTATTTTTAATAAATAACTGATTATAATATTTTTTTTAACATTCTGTCGTGCTAGCCGACTTATCAAAGCTGATTGGTTGATATTAATAATTGAATTTATATCTCACTCACGATATGACATTTAGTAGATTAAAATAGCAAAATTATTGACAAAAAAAAAAAAAAAATCAAAATCAAAATTATTGAATCCATGAGTTGAGATTTGATTGGATCAAAAGAAGATAAGCATGAGCCAAACCGATTAGGATAATCCCGATCCTGCCGTATGCTTTCAATTTTTCTTCGAAATTAGTCCTTGCTTCTAATTTGCTTTTCAAATCGGTCATTTTTCTTACAAACCAGTCCTTGCTTCTAATAGGGCTGAGCATTTGACTCAATCCACATCGGCCCAAAAGAAATTGAGCTACGAGATTGTGGTCCTTGCCCATAATATATTCTGTTGGCCTACCTTCAATTATTAATACCATTAATCTCATAAATACTAAGTACCTTGTGAAAGTAATTAAGAACCCTCAAATTGGGTTTGTTAATTCGTTTAGGATAGGCCCTGTAGAGCAGCTCAACTAATAGAATGGATTGTTCAAAAACTATTAATCACTATTTGGATCCCGTTCATTACAATATAGAATAGAAATTTTTTAGATTTATTTTTTAAAAAAATTTCTAAAAATGATGATATATATATATATATATATATATATATATATATATATATATATATACTCAATGATGTGTCCGAAAATAGTTACGGTCTAAGGACTGTGACTATAAAAATTATGTTCTGTAAAATTATTTGGTGTTTATTACAAAAAATTTCACATGATTTTTTCTTTTAAAAGAGAAAAAAAATTGGAAGAGGTAGTGAAAATGAAAGAACTATACATGACTCCTTGTACCAAGAGAAGACATAGACATTAGACTCATTAGAATTAGTTTTTGTTTTTTTTTTTTATTTAAAAAAAGTGGATATTACTTTGTTAAAGCATTTGCATTTTTTGTGCCATATAATTCTAAATTGTGCTTCTATAACCTCCTAATTCTAAATTGGGGGTGAGTAGTTTTTTTCCTTCTAAATGATGTGTTTATATACCACAAATGATCATGTAAAATAATAAAATTAACTTTGTCTTTTCTTAAAAGACGAGGAAAGTTAACTTGCAATAACAGCTTCGTCATTTCATACGGGAACATAAGAGCGTCATTTTAAATTAGATGGCATATTTTTATAATTTTGAATTATCTTGACATAAAAACGTAAATACTCCTATATTTCGGTAAGAAATAAGCAACCATTTGAAATGGTTTATATCCTCCCATGCAAGCCACATAAAAATTATAAAATATATTTTGGTGGTAGTTATCGGTTAGTATCACAACATATAGGATAACAAGTTATTTGCATAGTTCCTCGGCAATAGCCTTACAAGAATAAGAAAATTAGATATTGTGTCTTCATTATTTAAGAAAAATAGATATGTTTCCACAAAAAATCTCTCATGATATATCTCATAATTATCCCAAAATTATGAGTGATACCGAACCATGTGCTACTCTTTCAACTAAAAACTTTTCCGTTTTCGGATTATCATAAAAAATCTCTATGCGTAATTTGAAACTGTGTCTGAAGTTTTCACCAACCCCTCATATATTTTTATACGATCATCATAATATATATATATATATATATATATATATATATATATATATATATATATATATTACCCTTTACTGGCAGCGCTTACGAAATTCTAATATAAAATTTTCACTTTATGAGGTGAATATTTTAACCATCCGCTATAGGCATAATGGGCAATGAAAACTATTTGTAATTGAAATAGATTTTTATTAATGAATATCTGGATAAATTTGGGGTCTCTACATAAAAGACCACCCGATTGCTTTAGCTCGACGAAATTCAGTTAATGAGCAAGCTTTGCTCATTTCAAGTTATGTTCGAGCTCGGCTCAATTGCATCGACTGAGTCGAGCTTACACGGAGTTCAAGAACTTGATTTGATTCTATCAATTGGGCCATGCTCGAACTCGTTGTCTTATAGCAAAAGATAAATGATTCTTTACACTTGGGAGCCCAACGAGCCGAATATCACAATGGCCAGGCTCGATAAGACTCAATTTTTAGCTGAATTTCAACGAATGCGGCCCAGCTGCTCATGAGAGATCAATTTGTTTTAGCCCCCTTGAAACCATAGACGGCCTTTTGCAAGAACGTAAAAAAAAAAAAAAAACTTATTTCTTTTGTACTACGTAGAAAATAACAAAAATCTCTATATCAGTCTAGACCGAAATATGGAGGTCTTTTGGTTGATGAAAATAGATCGATATTATTCGTAAATTTATTTATTATAATTACCGTATAAAAAAATAGCCTAATCGCTGATAAATTTTTTTTTTAAAAAAAAGACAAGCGGGTGAGTCCATCATAAATCCGATCGGATATTCTCTGTTTTGAGCATGCAGTGCCTCAAACTTTTCAAAATAAGGTTTCTATGTATATCATTGATTTATTTAGAGACAATAAAATAATGTCCCACTGTTTTTTTCAGTGTTCCGAGAAAGTAATGGTCTAGGGGTGAAAACGAAGCTGGAACTCACTTAGAATAAGCTCGGGCCAAGATCGAGCACAAATTCAAGCTCGATTATTAAACGAGTCAATCCTAAATATCGTGTAATTTGATTCGTTCAGTTTGCAAGCCTAAAGTTTTATTTATTTATTTTAATTAAATATTTTTTATAACAAAATTGTTCAACGTATTCCAACTCAATCATCAAATTTTCTGAATCAAGAATTTGGCCTCGTCCATTAAACTCGTCGAGCTCCAGCTAAATATATTTGGCTCGAACTCAACTCTACTCGTTAACCTCTATAATGGCGACCCCGTCATGCTGTTTCTAGTGAAAGCGATTGAAGTTCCACCAACACGTTCGTAAATGGCATTTTCTCTCAAGATGGCAAACTCGTAATTCTACTGTACTTCCATGGCATTTTCTCTACTTCCTTTCCCTTTTCCTTATTTAAACCAGAGGACAAACAGGAACGCAGAAGAGAGGGAGAGTTGAAATTGAATTCATTTGAAGTTCCAACTTCTAGTTATCAGAAAGTTAGTTTCATCTGGGCGAGAATCAACGAACATGGAAGTCAGAGAAGAAGATGGATTGGTTGTGGAAGATCGGCCATCAACTTCTTCTGTAATCTATCAGTGTAGAATCTGCCATGATGAGGAGCAGGGCACTTCTTCGAGCATGGAGTCACCTTGTTCTTGTTCTGGGAGCCTTAAAGTTACTAGTTATTTTCTTCTTTTTCAAACAGTTTTTTTGTTTTTTTTTTCTTTTGATTGATTTCATGTTTATTGGGGTTCTAAACTGCAGTTTGCTCATAGAGGATGCGTTCAGAGGTGGTGTGATGAAAAAGGGAGCACTATCTGCGAAATCTGCTTACAGGTTAGTTCATCAAACGAATTAATTCTTGAGTTTAAAGATTTAATGATATGATTTTCAACCTTCTTTCTTCTTGAATCATATGCCTTTAATTTTCTTTTTTTTAACCTCTATTTTGGATATTTATTTTCTTCTTGAATCATATGCCTACAGAGTTGCAATCAGCTCTTAATGGAGTAGTTCATATTCTGTCTTTTGTCTTTTTAGTTTTCTCAGTCTTAGTAACAATTCTATCTCAAAAAAAGAAAATAATGGGTATTTATTTGAATTATTAAAATATAAACCAATTCCAATTGGAAATTTATTAGAAAAAGTAGCCTTTTTTGGTTTCCTCGATTCCCTTATTCCATGCTTTCTCATGACCTTATTTTGCTGATTTAAAAGGCAAGGAATACGTTCCCTTTTCAGCCAATTGCTTCTTAATTTGGAAACTTTTCTTTTAAACAAAGAAACATCTTATCAGATTCTTATTTTTAATTTAATTTCATAAATTATTATTATGATTTTTCCTGCAGAATTTTCATCCTGGTTACACTGTTCCAGAGAAGAAGGCTCTGATAGAAGTGCCAGTTACCATCAGGTAACCCACCAGCACACTTTTTTATCTTACTATTTTACTGCTTTCCAGATTTTTAATTTCATTTAATAATAAAATAAAAATAGCAAAATCTGAGGAGACCTGTATTTTTTGAATTTTTATGTGGGTTTTAAAACTGAAGCCATGAGAAGTGCTAGCCATTGGTAATAGAAGACCCCACCTCTTGTTTTAGCTATGTCCCAACCTGGTGATGGATTAACAATTGATTCATACCCACCAACTACCTTCCCAACTAATAATATATATTTCATATATAAATCTCCATTGGCTCTGTAATTCGACAGTTATCTGCGATGTGAACTGCTTATTAAAACCTATATGTTCATGTATTTTCATAGTAGTTTGCTTTTCTTTTCTTCTTCTTTTTTCCTTTTTTTTTTGAGAATATCGGGACTTCGTGCACTGCCCGGCTCTTTGGAGAGAGGGATGATGTCTTGCCAGGATGAAACTCGTGGCAGACATCAATCATATTAATGTGGAATTTGCAGATATTTTCTTAGTTTACAGACATAGACATCAATGTGGTATGCTTTTAGAGACTATGTAAACATTTTAAGAACATTATGATGAATTTCTGACAATTGCACAGTGGTTATAGACAATGGAGTGATTGAGTATAAGACTTGAGACTACATTTTAAGAACATCACTGAGTGTATGTATGGTCATAAAATTGGCACTCATTGTCCAATTCGGTCCACCAAATTGGTGTAGAGGATCTGTGTTCACTTCGAATCCCCCCACCATCAGTTTGAGGGATATATGTTCTAGCACCGACAGTAACAAGCATATGCACCCTCGCACCTTTGACAGGGGGCTTCGTCTAATTGATAGGCCCATGGTACTCTTCTCCTGGATAGAGCCGGGTTCGGGTGATGGCAGTGCCTTTTTCTTCAAAAAAAAAAAAAAAGGTATGCTTTTAGAGACTATGTAAACATTTTAAGAACATCATGATGAATTTTGGTGCGGTTGCGCAGTGGTCATACACAACGGAAGAGATTGAGTGTAAGACTTCATCTGCTAAGTAGCTCCTTTATATTCCAATGTGGGTAAATACATCATTTGATACTGCCACCCATCAAGTATGGCGAGAAATAAAGATTAGGTGTAATATTGCGGAAATGTTTTATGCCCATCCCAAGACTCTTTAGACCTGCTTCTTGCCCAACTTCGAGCGCTATTGTTGTGCTCATAAGTTTGAGGAAATGAGGTGAAAGGGAATTTCTTTCCCTACTGTAAAAATGTGAGTCCTATGGTAGGTTACTTTGACTTTTAAGTACACTATTGTTGTATTTGATGCTGAGGAAACAATTCTAGTCATTTCTAACGCACGTCTCTTCTTTTTTTTTTTCTATTTCTTTTTGTGGGCTCTATGTCCTTATATGGAGCTAGGGCTCTACCCGTATAAGGCTCTCACTTGGCTCCCTCAGGAGGATATTTGGGAGGCCCCGTCGAACGCGAAGGGACGTACGTGTACGTACCCACCACCGCATCATTCATGAATGCGCAACTAGTGTGCAGGGAGTTAAAATTCAGGATAATGAGGCTTTCTAAAGACCCCCGTACCACTGCGACATCTGCCACCTCATCTAACGCACATCTCTAATTATCAATGAATTGCATGTAGTCCACCTTTTTTGATAAAACAAGTTTAGGTCAAATAAGAGATAAATGAAGAGTCGAAAAGAAATCGAAAAACAGACATGTTACAAGGCACAGTTGTAAAGTCGTATCAATTTTATTTTATTTATTTATTTTTTTTGTGTAAAAAGAATATAATTTAGCAGCACATTTCAGTTTGATCAAACTATTTTATTCTGAAAACTTAACAGAAATTGGATAAGTTATGGTCCCTATAGAGATCTATATCATCTATTCACATATAACATCCCTTGTTCATGAGAAATGGCTGCTGATAGATTCTGTATGCCTTCTTAGGGGGAGCTTGGAGGTTCCGAGGCTGAACTATGAGCCTCCGAATCAAGGATTAACTGCCGCCATCGTCGATGATCAAACACAATTTGCAGAGTGTTCCTCCGCCACCAAGAGAGGCGTATCCTGCTGCCGAGCAGTAGCTGTAACTGTGAGTGTCGAATTGGTCTTACCTTGGATCATGTTCTATTAGCTTACATGGAATAAGGCACATTGAGACTGTAGATCTCCAAAGATTAACCCAAAATCAGTGCATATTCCATAAGAATATTTCGGTTTAAGTTAGGGAGGTTTAGCATTTTTTAAGGAATAATGTAAAAAACAAAAACTCTGTTTTTTAAAACTCGTACAAATCAGTACCTACATTTTCAACTGTTGTAAAAAAAAAAGGCCTATATTCGGAAGCTCAAAAGTGTCTAATGGTTAGTGTAGTGTTGTCAACACTTATATCGTAGTATTCGAACTGAAGTATTCTGGACGAACTATTTTAGTGTTCTTGCAAGTTACAAAATCAGTGAACATTCTACATGTGATATATGCTAACTTAAATGCAGGATTACATGTGAACTTAAAAAGCTTATAAAATTTTGTTCATCTTAGTCGGCTTCTCTAAATTTTCCAATTTCCTATTGGTTGTTTTATTCATTTTTATTTCTTTTTCCTGTATTTGCAGTTTACCATCCTATTGTTGGTAAGACACTTCATAGCAGTGCTATCGGTTGGAGCCGACCGATACGCGTTCAATCTAGTGAGTGTAAGTTCATCTTATCCTCTTAATATCTGGAATAATTTGAATTTCAAGTTACACCTTTATTATTTCTAATTTCTTGTTTCAAATTACATCTCAGGTATTTCTTCTTAGAGCTAGTGGAATATTGTTGCCATTTTATGTTGTAATGCAAATTATCAAGGCTATACAAGTCGCACGGAGCCAACCTCGCGTAAGAATGCAAAACATATTCTTCGAGATTTGTGAATTTCGACAGAAAAAAAAAGTCGCGTACAATCCATGCAACAAGTTCTAATTATAAACAAGTCTGCTCACTTGTTTGATTTCATCTTTTCATTTACTAGGCCGCCGTTGGATCGATAATTCATCAGAGAGATGATCAAGAAGAAGAGGAACAAGAACTTCGGCATCATACCATTGAAATCCATGTCTGAATGTCGCCAAATGTACTGCAAACACACACATGATACAGAAACCACAATTGTAATCATTTATGTACAGATTAAATGTTTTATATATATATATATATATAATATATATATATATATATATATATATATAGGGAGAGAGCTGCCAACATAGCGTTCTATTCTTTCTGATTTTTGGATTTTTAGGCAGATTTTTAGGCCATCTGGCTGATAGCAATCCTAGAAATGAGCCTACTTCTCAAATTATAGATATAGCTCAATTTATATTCAAAAGTTAATATTCTATTATTTTATAAGATATTTTTCTTTCTTTTTCGTTAATTTGGAGATTATTTTTGTTAGATTTTACTTAGGTTTGGTATCTAATTAATTAAATTTTATATTCTTTTATGCTAGGAAAAATTCATTAGACCCTAAAAGTGAACTCTGTAGAGCTGATACTCGTACTGATGCTCGATCCATCATATTTTATAATTAAAATTATGGTTTTTTAATTATTTTTCTAATAGAAAAATCATATAGAGGAGTAAAGTAATCATATAGAGGATATTAAAAAAAGTAGACCTTAAAGCTTAATTCTTTGGGGCTAATTTGTAAATAAAAGAAATTTATATACTAAATGGAAGAAAATATGGACAAAGAAGTTACTGTAGAATCTACCGTAACTTTTTTTTTTGTTGCAGATTTGACCAATCTAAACATCTATTTAGAAATATCTTTTTAACAAATTTTTAATATAAAAGTTGTAAATTTTGATGAGAGCTACAATTTTTATATTGAAAGTTTTTTGAGAATACACTTCTAGAAAGGTATTATGATAGTCCAAAATTTGGCTGGTTAAAAAATAAATATACAAATTTGACTAATCGAAAAACAAATTTAGAACCGTTTTTTAAAAAAAATAACAATATAAAAGTTATAGATGTTGATAAGAGCTCCAATTTTTATAGTGAAATTTTTTTTAAAAAATATTTCTAAATAGATGTTCTGTGGGTCTAAAATTTAACGAGTTAAAAAATAAATATAAAAATAAGAGGGGACAACTGCAAAATAGTTGAGAACATACTTTTCGCTTTGCTTTTCGGTTGGTCCCACCATCTGGATAATCAAAGCACTGCAACTTTTTGAATTTAACCTTTTTTTTAAAATTTTGATTAGATCCATTAAATTAACCACTTAGAAATGTCTTTTCAAAAAAAATATTTTATTTTATTTGATGTAATTTTATTGTATACATATTTTGCTAAATATTATACAAATATTATAAGAATGTTCGTAATATTCTGTAAATATTGTATAAATATTATAGGAATGTTCGTAATATTCTCTGAAAGTCGGTAATATTACCGAAAGTTGTTCAATTATTATTAAAAATATTGTCAAAATGTTGATAAACGCAGATAATTATACTATATGTAAAATTTAGTCAAATATTTTACATACGTCTAGTATATAAAAAATAAAATATTATATTTTTTATTGATATAAATAGATTGATTTATACTAGAATAATGGATATTATTAAATACATAATAATTTATATTTAGCCGCAATAATATGAGGATATAACATGGCCGCGGCAATGTGCGTTAAAAAAAAAAAAAAGCTGATCTAATCTAAATTTGTAAATAATCGTGTAAATACCATGGTTTAAAAAACCGGACCGGACCGGCCGGTTCAACCGGTTGAACCGGGAACCGGACCTTGGTCCGGTCCGGATGAACCCATCAAACCGGATAGCGCGAGAACGGCCAGAACCGGTGAACCGGTGAACCGGAAAAACCGGTTTAAACCGGGTTGGACCGGATTTTCTATTTTTTTATATTTTTTAAATATTTTTTTTATTATATTTATATATAGATAACATATATATGTATATATATAAAATAAATAATAATATAATAAATATATAATATATATATATATATATATATATATATATATATATATATATATTGTCCCATATTACTTTTATCCAAGTGTCATCGGAATTTTTAATCTATACAAAAATCATTTGTATAGTATTTTGATCATTAAAAAATATATTTTTTATATTACAAATAAATATAAATAAATATACATATATAAATATAAATATAAATAAATAATTATACATAAATATATGTGCAGGGTGATCAGATATCAGATATTCTATCTTATTAAGTTAGAGACCTTTAGTTTGATTTCGATGATAGTAAGTTTGTAAAATATTCTGATATATCCACCTACAGTCTACTATAAATTAAATATTATTTATATATTTTAGTTAATTATATATTTTACACATACGAATTTAGCTTTACTATAAATATTTACACATACAAATTATATATATATATATATATATATAACCGGTTGAACCCCGGTTCAACCGGTTGAACCGGAACCGGTGGCCTTTAAAAACCTTGGTAAATACAATGTAAGCTGATGCCAATGCTGCGCTATACTGTACCGAAAGCTGCCTCTTCTGTGAGCTAGTACACTGCTCGCCAATTGACCTATCTGTCATCCACGTGGCACTTAATTTATTTAGTTTATATATATATATATATATCTATATATATAATTAGATAATAAAAACTGTAATATTATATGATATTTTAAATAATTTTTTTTATGTGCGATTCAGAATTATTTTATTAAAAAATATATAAAATTTATATTAATTGATAAAATTTATAAATTTATAATTTATCTAAAATATAAATTTAATATTATAAATAAATATTAATTAAAATAATAATTTATAAAAATAATAATATTTTATTAATTTTTTAGAATAAAATTGTACCATTTATAAAATCTTTTAATCAATATACATATACCATTAATATTAATCCGTATATATTTATGTATGGCATTAGCTATTTTTTCTTATTTTAGTAATATTTTAATAAAATAATATTTTTATAAATTAAAAATATTAAAAAATAGATAATTAAAATTTTTAAATGTATCGTACGATGCAAAATTAGTTAATTACTAGTACGTGTTAAGCCGTTCGATCACCGATACACATCCACCGCCACGTGGGACTTGCGTAGGCGACACGTGCGAGCGCATTCTCGTCGAGAGCACTCCTTCAGCGCTCTCTCGTCTTCGCTTTCCTTTATTATATTGTTATTATATCATTTATCTTAAGCACTGTGCTTGGCTGTCTATCTTTCTGCGCACCACAATCGCCATTTTGGGGGTCAATCAAGCGATCGAAGATGAGCAGCACCACGAACTTGGACACTCGGACCTTCACGGATGAGATCAAGAGTGGGTGGGACAAAAGCTGGATGTTCGATCTCGGGCACCCGCTGCTCAACCGTGTCACCGAGAGCTTCATCAAGGCTGCAGGGGTAACTTGTTAATCCATTCTTATTAATTGTTGTTTTTGTTGTATTGGTTAGACTTTCTTGTTCTGGTATGTTTCTGATGATTTTGCGTTCTGGATTTTGTATGGTTTAGATTGGGGCGATTCAGGCGGTCTCAAGAGAGGGCTACTTCATCACAGTTGAAGGTACTTCCTCCGCGGTGAATTGTAGATATCGCGTCAGCATGTACATGTTTACTTCCATTACATACTACGGATTATTTATGATAAGCTTCACGATGCTGTAAATTGTTATATACTTCGGATCCAGCCTTAAAATCTGACTAATTTAATCCTTTACTAGCAGAAACATCACCGGCGATGCGTGTGAAAAAAAATTATATATTATTTTTTTTTTAAAATTAAAAAATATATTTAAAATATTTAATTATTTTGAAAATAAAATATTAAAAAAAATTAAGATATTATATTATATATAATATAGCGCAAGGGGGGGCGTGCACTGTAGCAGCCCCCTCTTGCGCTTAATATAGATAGATATAGCTGAATTATGCAAGGTCCGCTCGGTGCCGCGAGCATGATCGTTAACATAATATTAGTTAATAGTGATAAAGATTATGCATGCTTATGAGTGTATGGTTATCAGGATCGCATGCAAACTTAATGGAATTTATCCTTTTGCAAATGTTAGGATGATATGTTTTTCTCCTGTTTAGAAAGATCGGTATTCGAGAAAAAACTGAACTAGCACAACATATTGGAGGTGTTGGCTTGATTTGTAGGTTCCGTTGGAGCCCTTGGTGTGTCATATCCGATGCTTCATGTAATTTGACTTGACTAAGATATGGACTGATAAATAAGCTGTGTGTGACTGTCACTGCAGAAATTTGCAAAAGGAAATGCAATAAATGTTGACTAAGTTTGTGTCCTGAAATTTAGAGGTTATTTATGAAAGGCGCCCTGGCAAAGTTTGAGTCCTGAAATTTAGAGGTTATTTATGAAAGGCACCCTGGCAAAGTTTGAGTCCTGAAATTTAGAGGTTATTTATGAAAGGCGCCCTGGCAAAGTTTGAGTCCTGAAATTTAGAGGTTATTTATGAAAGGCGCTCCTGGCATCTTGTTTTTCGTAAAAACGGAGGATGCTAGTTGAATCAAGAAGCATTTCGAAGGGCGTTGTCCATACAATATACATGTTGGTTTATGTGTGATGGGTTTGATTACAACAGCTGTTTTATCTAATTGTTATTCTTTCATTTTAAAGCAATTGGTTCGTTCACCAGTCTCACTTTTTGACTCGTGCATGCGGCTATAATTTAGTTTAATAAATAACTCGACGGGCTAACTACACCTGTTCTACCCTATCAGGTACTAGATCGAACAATGGTGGTACGCCTGATATGACGGCTGGAAAAAATCATAGGTTCCCAAACCTCAAAGGTAACGTGCTGATTCCTCATAACGCTTGTGGTTGAGGCAATTGTGGTGAATTAACTCGGTGTCAATTATAACTGTTTCCTTTGGTGCAATTGCAGGAGAGAACTCCAGCAAGTCACTTGAAGAAATGGTGAGAACATCAACATCTCGTAGTTACACTCTTTTTTTTATGTTTGTTGTAGTTTATGATGTGATGATATGCTCTGTAATGTAAGCAGGTGAAAGCCACAGGGAAGGAGTCTTTCCAATGGTCAGGTATCTTCTATATCTGCCCTCTTCTGTTCTAAAATTTAGCATTAATAAGAAGTCATATCCCTTTTCTTTTTTTGTTTTTGTTTTTCCTATCGCATAAATTTAAATGTTATAGGAAATATTTTTATTTAATCCTAGGTCAATTAATCAACAATGTTATCGCTTTGTATCATGATGGATTTAGTTCAGTACAGTCCTGAAAATTGTAGTGCTGATAAATGAATGGTTGGTTGCATGGTTGCAGGTTTGGCTGCTGGAGTGTACTCTGGTCTGACATATGGATTGAATGAAGCCCGTGGTACCCATGACTGGGTTAGTATTTTGTTAGCTAGAATATTGCTTAAGCAAGAATACTAGATATCGGTAACTTCACCTTAATACACAAATTTTAAAATGTGAACTACCATGATTCTGTTCTTGTGACGGGGATGGCACCTGCATCAGTTTTTAAGAGAAGTGAGAGCTAGTTAGAGGTATTTGGCAAATATGGTTATTGTTTTTAGTCGCTGCTTGCATCTCTGTTCTACACCAAAAAAACCGACCTTGTCATTTCATGTCAGTATGATCATGCAGACAACAGTATTCCGAGATGGAAAAGAAATCTGTTGCATATGTGAGGTTGACATGTTCAAGTGGTTTCTGAATGACATGAGTCGCCTTCGACTAGGAAAATTTTTATTTACTGGAATTGGTTATATTCTCCACCATTGTCATCGTTTATTCGCCTGGAGTTTTTAAGGTGTATCGTTGGGTGATTTTCTGGTCTGCCCATTACATAATCATTGGAGTTGCATGTGTTTGGGTCCCGCCGTATGAACGGAAGCAAGTTTCGGGTGAGAACCGATGACACAAACACCAAACATTGCATAGTCGATTTGTTTAAAGTTGCTAGTCTGATGCATCACGGCCCAATCGATTTGAACATTAGAAGAGAGGGAATCTTTGATTCATCAATTTTTATTTTACCAATTGTTGATTTTTTTAGGCCAAATTTTTTGTCTCCTGAAATTTACCCAAATATGCTCCTATAATTCTAAACTTCATTCTGTGCCGGCGACAACCATGTACATAAAAACGTCCGCGATGATCTTGTCGTTAGCTTTTGCTGTCTTTTCCCAAATGCTAGCGCATAATTTTTTCGTAACACGTCGGATTAAGGAAAGCCACATCAGCAAAATAACGGGTGAAGACCGCAAGAGCTGACGGCAAGGTCATCGTGGACGTTTTTATGTAGTACTTGGTTGTCACGGGCACATGAAGTTTAGAATTACAGCGGCACATTTTGGTAAAGTCTAGGGAATTAAAAAGGAACTTAGCTATTTTTTTACATTAAGAGTTACTTTTCTGGAGATTATATCCATATACACTCTGGCTGATTTGTTTCGTGTTTGCTTTGGTTATTTGCAGAAGAACAGTGCAGTTGCAGGAGCAATAACTGGAGCGACCCTAGCTCTCACGACGGAGAACAGTAACAGCGACCACATCGTGCAGAGCGCCATTACTGGAGCAGCAATCACCACCGCCGCCAATCTCTTGAGCGGCATATTCTAAATTACGCTTTTGTGTCTACTTTTGTCCAGAAACCTGTATGGCCTCGTGTAATGGTTTAATTTCCTGTACTCTTGTGAAAATTTTAGATATCATTTCCATCTTGAATTATAGTAGTGGTATTGTTAAATTGTTAATGATCACTAGTTTTTATGTGGTACTTCTGAATTTATTTAAGTCGTAATTTCTTCACGCTTACTGCATCTGTTATGCTGACGATGTTACTGCTAATCGAGGTATAGTGTTGTTGGTGGAATTCGCTACTCAAAAGTATCTCGTTGATGTGTCGTCATGGTAGGACTGAAAACGAGCTGAATAATGCCTCGCTCAACTGAACTCGACGAGCTTTTTAGTGAATGGGCTCGAATTTGGCTCTTATTAAAAAATTTCTTAATCGAGCTTGGTTTGATTATATTAACTTAGTAGAGTTCCAGTTGAATTGAGTTAATTTTAATTCCAATTGGATTCGATTGCATCAGACACAAGTTTGAGTTTAAATTTGATAGAATAATTTTGTTGTAATAAAATAGAAAAGTTTGTTCGCTAAATAATATGATATTCAGGTTAAATGTTTATTTAGTTCAAGTTGGAAATTTTGTGCGAGTTCGGTTGAGGTTGAACCGAGGTTAAACGACTAGATGGTGAGCTTAAAAGTGGCCTAACATTTGAAGTCCTTTGTACCCCTGAACACAATCTTGTGCTCTTGCACGAGGAATGTTTAGAGAGGACGTCATTACAGTCTCACTACCAAATTCTCATGAAAAGTTATTATTTTAAAAGATTCACTATATACTTTGATAAATCTTACAATTTTAGAATTCAAGATATTCCAAAAAGAATCGTCAATAGTTAGATACTTCAAATCTTAGCATCTCTAAAAAATGCTAAAAAATTTAAAGCTCCTAAATACTTACTAAAATATTTTTTAAAAGATATTAAATATAAAAAATTGTAGACCTTAACAAAGTCGCAATTTTTACTTTAATTATTTTTAAATAATATCTTTCAATAAGGATTTGGTATAGTCGATTGTACAATAACCAGATCAATTTACATATAATAGTTTTGCCACTTTGGGTAAAACTTGGACTTAAGAGAGAATAGGCGTATGGTACACTACGATACCCACGAGTGTACATATCGCTACTCCCATTGCTCATTCAAATTTTCTGTGTCTTCTATGGTTCACCAGAGCTCATAGTCCAAAATTCGATCTCATGTTCAAGCACACTAGCGAATACATCCTCAGCCTTCTGTATTATATCCAAAGGCGCCTTCTCCAAGCACCTATCCGCAATCTTCTGAAGTGAGAGGCAGTATTGCCCGAAATCAGCACTACCCCATCTCCGGCAGGTATCCATAAGTTCTATCGGTGTTTTGTTGCCGCTTTCCAAGCAACAAGAGAAGCTTTTCTGGTAAACAGCTTCAATGGCCCAAAATGCCGTGACGGCAACGACGAACTCAACTTCTGCGTCCACAAAATTCTGCAGAAACCTGGTTTTGCAATACAATAAACTTAACAACTTCATTTACCATGCTCAGTACCTCAAAATTTGAACTCTAAAGAAAATTTCAAAAGTGGGGTGGGCATGAAATCTGCCACATGTTCAAATGTATGGTCTGACCTATAATTTTTACCATGTAGTGGGATGATTCCACCTTAATCTGAAGCACTAAAAGTCACTAAAATATCACTAAAATATTCTAGTGGATCATATTGCAATCAATTCTTTTTTTTTTTTTTTTTGAGATAATGAGGCGAAACCTCTCGCTGGGTCTCCGCTAACTCGCGGGCTACAGTTTTCTACGCACACCTATATGACCATTTTCGACTCAGGTGCACGCAGGGAGAATAAAATCCCGATCTGGCGTCTACCTACGGACCAAACATGGAGTACTGCAATACGTAGCCACCAGCTTCCCTACGACTGCAATAAACGCGCGGCGCAGGCACATCCTCATTTCAGACAGCACCTCCGCTTGCGCGGGTGAAGAATCGAACCCAGGCAAGCACGCTTCCCGAGGCGAAACCCCCCACCCATCTTGATTGAAAAACTTAATGAGGCTTTACAGAGCAGGTCACTTTAATCGGTTGTTACCTGCAATACTTCAAATTTGCCTCCTGAGGAATCACGTTATCGAGATCCACCTCCCAATTCGAAGCTTCCTTCTTGAACCAAGATAATTCATCATTAAGAGCAGATATACCGCCCAATACTACTTCGATATCTGATTTTGCATCAGACTCCTTCCAAGCTTTTAGCAATACACTTGCAACAAAAGGGACAAACTCCCTGACAAATACGTAATCCTGTCCCTGCACATTCCAAATGAAGGCTAAAACTAAAAATCAAATCTTTGAGAGGATAACAAATTCAGGTCCCTACTTAAATCAACAACTAATTCGATCTTGCTTATTTCCAATACATACATACACACACATTTACATATCCATGCAGTTGTATGCAGCCATTACATACATAATGATTATCCTTGTAATCATACCCCCTCCCACGGGTTGTCGATGAACTTGGTTTTAGGATAGCCATTACACTTCTATATTTTGTTTATTATTCGTAAGAGTATTGCTATTTATCAGGGCCATCAGAAACCACAATCTGAATCGTGCATTGTGCATTGGGAAATGTGTCATACAAATGTTCAGTATATGTGTGGTACATATCCCGAAGCACAATATGTGGGTCATATTACGAACAGGGTTATAGAGGTGTAAAACTTCCAAAGCACTTTTAAAACTGAGTCAATTTGGAAACGCACCAAAATCTTGGCTGCTAGCCTACATGCCAACCTGCCAAACCTAGGTTTGTTAGCCCCTACTTCACTTCAAGATTAACTCTTGATCCACGTTATGGCGTAGCGGCTTCTGACATTAGAGCTACTGCTAAGCGCATCTGCAGAGGACCAAACCCATCGTTTGAACGCAGGACCTCTCGCCCACAACGGTCAGAGATTCGATGAATAAATTACCCAACAAGATGGGTTTATACATTATAGGGCACTTCCTAGGAATTATACGGGGATTGGAGAAGTTTTTAGTCATAAACTCACTATGCAAAAGATGAAGACTTTGTCTTCTAATTATACTTAAACAAAGTAGTTTGTAATTGTTTGATTAATTGTAATTTACTAATTTCAATCTATCTGTGATAATACAATAACCATTTACCAAAAGAAAAGATTCAAAAAATCTTCTTCCGTAGTTTAAGCAACTCAGCAAATGGTTAGAGAATCTTACGAGCCATCGCTTGAAGGCTTTGATGTCGACGGTGCCGTCGCGGATGCTGAGCACGAAAGGGTGACGCGTGGCACGATCGTACGTCGGACGGTAGCGATCGATCCAACTGGTGGTCGTGCTCTTCCTGCCGTCACTTTCGACCGCCGCCATCGCTGCCGTCTTCCGGTAAGGGGCGGTGCGGTATCTCCAGCTCCCGAAAGTTCTTCAAAAGTTGATCCCACTATCAGCCCTTATATAATTATATTATATATATTTTTATTCGTTTTACATCTATACAGTACACGAATATATATTATAAATATAAATAATACAACTAAAATTTTATTTTTATATTTTAAATTATAGATAACTTAATAATTATTTAATTAAAAATATTATATATTATAAAATTTTAAAATTTTATATTTCAAATTATAGATAAATTAATAATTATTTAATTAAAAAGATTATATTTGTATATTATGATAGTAAAAAAAATACCAACTTATATACATAGATATTATTTACAATATATTTATAAAATAGTGATGATATTAAGTCATACACATATGCCACACACACAGATATATATATATATATATATATATATATATATATATATATTATTATTATATTTTTAACTTACTTATATAAATTCTTATTTTAACAAATGTCATATATCTTTTTTTTTTTATGATATAAAAGTGAATGCCAAACGGTATATCAAAAATTATTTGCGATGTCACGTAATGCAAAGATTTTGATCACTAAAGTATAAAATTTTTTTTAGATGGATTTAAGTGATATTAAAATAATATGCAGAGATTTCAATATAATTGTTTTCTTTTTTGGTACATTATTGACATTAGTAAAAACTAATGAATTACACTAGCAATTTTTTATTAATATATGTTATCGTAAGCTAGAATTTGTAGCTCAAAGTTTTTAAAAATATGCCTAGTGCATCTCCCAAGTTTTATTTTAAAATGCGTCTTTTTTTATTACTACTCCAACTGTGCTTTATATGTATATTTTTAATTTTTCAAAAAACTTACAATATTGTAATTTATTTCATTACTTTTAGAATTACGTCAAAAATCAAAAGATCTCCGTACAAATTTTTTTTACAAGCATGACATTTATGTGGCCGCGCTACTATTTAGAATGAAGTGGTGCGTGTATTTTATTTTCAAAAATTTATTAAAAATAATTTATAATTATTTAAAAAATATTAAATTAAAAGAATCTGTAAATCTCACTAGCGGACATGACCATGCGTTCTACAAATAAGAATGATATTGGGCCTGATAAAATAAATCCAATATTTTTTGGTGTTTCAGATGCGAAAAAATATAAATCGAACTATTTTTATTATTAAATATTCGGTCCATAACATCACCCACAAGTGATCCAAATTGGATTCAGGCCTTCTACAATTGATCCAACTTCCGACCCACAAGTGATCCAAGTGATCCAACTTGGATTCGGGCCTTCTTTTATTGATCCAACTTCCGAGTCTGAACCGCACTTGGTTGGGACTTCCACGTGGCATCCAAGCAGCTCTATTCTCCAGCTCGATCTTCGCCTCCTCGAATCCGATTGACGATCATCTCTAGAAAAGATCATATACATATTCGCAGAGAAGAAGATTGTTTAGTCAGCAAAGCAGCACAGATGCTCGCCGACATCCAGAAGCGGCGCGTCCAGCTCGCCATCTTCGTCGGAGCAATTCTGGCCCTTAGCATGACTGGTATCGATTTCCTCTCGATTTTGAAAATTAATTTGTCTCTGTCAATGGTTTTCTAGGTTCACTTTCGACTGGTTGTTCTTTTTTTCTTTTTTTTTTTTTTAATTTTATGGTTTGAAATAGGACAGCAATAATTGTTGGGAGACTTGCGTATCAAAGCCTTCCTCAAAACTTAGTTAGGAATAAACCTTATTTACAATATGTTATCTTCGACGTCCCAAAAAATATATATAAAAATAATTTTTTAAAAAAAATTAAATACAAAATATTTATTTTTTTTATATTTAAATTTATCGAAAAATTATTTATAAATAGATAGTTTAAATTTTTAAAATTTTAAAGATTTAGCGGATTAATTTTTAAATCCATTAAGATTATGAAAATTTAAAATATTTATTTAAAATATTTTTAAAAAATTAAATACAAAGATCGTAGATCACATAGATTTTTTTTTTTAAATATTTAAAGTTTCTCTAAAAATACTTATATACTGGTCAAAATACCTATGACACGAATATCACGATAGGAGCTGATTTGTAAATGATTTAAAATTAAGGGCTGATTTGCATATGGCTTCAAATTCAGTGACTGATATGCTAGTTTCCCATAATTGTTAAGGTTATCAAATTAGAGTACAACAATAACTTAAAAGAGCATGTGTATGAGCACTTAAATCATTGAATATCTTGTTGTCTTGAAAGCATTGAAAATAGATCCCATGATGAATTTGGAATGAAGATAGAGTATGTCAAACATAACTGCACTAGTAAAAAAATGTGAATGCTCAAAAAAAAATGTAATCATTAAATTCACTACACCAACAAATGCATATAATGTTACACAAGCATATGGCTAATTCTTGTTGTTTCTCATTATTTTTATTGAAATATTCATTTTGTCTAAGTTGTCTTTGAACTTTCGAACTAATTGTTTTAGACGAAGTGACCAAGGGCTTGTTTGTTATCATTGTGTGAATCTAGTCTGTAAATTATAATCAAATTTCCATAAGTAATTCAGTGAGTCCTTTCTTTCGATCAAGCCGAAGGTTCCCCATCTGTAAAAGCTATGGTCCCTGAGCTTTTGAGAATCTGACAAAATTTAGCTTCCTAGAACCAAAACTGAGAAAAAATCTTAGTCAATCCCCTTTTTATTGGAAGTTAAATTTTAGACTCTAGGTTCAGAAGTGCAACCAAACAAGCACTTAGTCAAAATAAGAACCATAACGTGGTGATGTTGGAAGAACCCTAGAATTTGATTTCCTGAAAGTAATGGGATCCAAGTCGTCTTTAGCAAATCTGGAGAGGAACACATAGATCATTTAGGCTTGAACTTTTCTAACATATTCTTAATTGTCTCTATTGAAGAGTACAAAGGCACCGCATGGGGCAAAAACAGTATAAACTCTTCATAGAGCAACTAAGTGATCCGTCTCAGAGATCATCCACTCTATGAAATTGCAAAATTGGAGATTCTAAGTCCACACACGTAAGTTGGCTATATGACGCATAAGATGGTTGATACTATTTTATGTGTACTTTATTGAGTAACAAATCTTATCTCTCAAAATCCAAACCTTTCGATTTTTTACTTAGTTGGGAATACCCATGAAATCTTCTAATATATAGAATCCATGTCGTGCAAGTAATTTGACTATTCCCAATAATATGGTTGGTAGTTCCGTGTAGTTTCTGTGAAATATGTCTCTTAGGAATTAACTTTAATTTTAGGGGTATTTGCCCTTTTATTTCCCCCTCCTCTTCCCCTAATTTGGAATTGCCAAACTGTAATTCTAAATGATCTTTTTATGCCCCCATTGACTATATGAAATGACGAAGTTGCCCTCGTTAAGTTGATTGTTCTCGTTTTTCAAGAAAAAAGGATAACGGCAATTTCGTCATTTCAAAGGGTTAATGGGCATTAAAAGGTAATTTTGAATTAGGGGGTACATTTTGGCAATTTCGAATTGTACAGAGCATAAAAAGGCAAATACCCATTCTTTTTATAGGGGGCATTACCTTTTAAGCCAGCCCAGACGGTCAATGCTATGCCAGTTGTGTTGTGCCATGCTGTATTCAAGTCTATGCTCAATTCAGAGACCTGGCAAAGCATAGGCATGTTGAGTTTCAAAAAATTGTTGAAATCAAATGCAACGCTCTGAAGATTTGAAATGAAGTGCCTGTGCTTACATATAAGATTCGAAATGTGATGCAGAGATTGCCACATCCTAATTAATGAGTTTGCCCCATGTGTAGAAAAGTATTACCTTTGGCTCCATGCCCTTTTACCCTTACTCTCTGGGGATTGCCATCTGTTATAGTTGAAATTCGTTCAACTTCTACTGCATGCTTGTGATTATCTTTCAGACAACATGTGTGGTGATAGACTAGTGCATGTGCCAAATTTCAGAGATTTTAACAAGTAGGATGCATTAAGTAGTTAATTTAAGAGGACGTAGTTCATCAGACTTTTAATTGTGATTGAGAACTTATTATTTGAGAGTGATCGAAAGCCAAAACTTGTTAATAATGCGGTGGAAGTAAGTGCAGGCATAATCTGTTTTCATGATGTCAAAATTTGCACGGGTCATGCTTTCGTATGCACAATGTAGGCAGTAAGGTGTGTATTGTGGAATGCAGGTGAAACTTTGCATGCCTTTTTTTTTCATAACAGAGAAGGTCTGTAAATATTTGCCGACAGGCTTTAATATGTATGATATTAGTTTGAGACGGATATCTATGTTCTAAATGTGCTGGCATGCTTTAACATCTATGATATTACTGTTCACTCGGTTTTCTTTGCTAGTACTGTCTAGTTTGTAATGATTTGAACGAAATATGTAATGCTAAATGGAAGGTGAAATCTGGCATAATGCAGGTTTTTCTGATGTTTGACTTATTTAGTATGAACAAATAAAAAGTAGGAATTATTTCAAACCAACTCCTACTTTTGGACCGCCCTTCAAAGAAACTTATGCATTTTTTTTATAATTAGTAAATTAAGCCAAAATACATATGTGTATGTATGTTTTGGAAAAATTTTGATTGCGAAAAAAATTGATTTTGTTGTGTTTTGCAACTTTTCTATTAATTGTTCTTTTTCAAAAAATATTTGTAAATAGGTGTTTTAAGATTCTGAAATCTTTACTGGGTACAAAAGCTTTGGCGCCTCAAAATATATATATTTAGAAATATTTTTTGAAATTTTTTTTGAATAAAGTTGTAACCATAGTTATCAAAACCGGAGCGGACCGGCCGGTTCAACCGGGAACCGGCCCTTGTTCCGGTCCGGACGAACCCCTCAAACCGGAAAGCATATGAACCGGCCATGAACTGGAAAAACCGGTTTGGATTGGATTTTCTATTTATTTATATTTTTTAAACCTTTATTATTATTATTATATATATATATATATATATATATATATATATATATATATATATATAATGATATATCTACCTACACACTACTATAAATCTAGGTCTTTCTTTAGTTAATTATGTATTTTACACATACGAATTTATTTTTACTATAAATACTTACTTATGTCTATATATATATATATATATTAACCGGTGGCCTCACCGGTTCGGCTACGGGTCCGGTTTTAACAACCTTGGTTGTAACAAACCTGAAATCTGTCTTTTCCTATTCATTTTTTTTAAAAAAAATACTTGTGTGTATGTGTTTTGTAGTGATTTTATAAGTTTTTCAAAAATTATGGGTTTATTTGACAGAATTTCGCAAAAGAGGGGCTTTCGACAAAATCGCTAAAAGATAAGCATGTAACCTACTTAAACAGTTCACATAATAGTTCGTAATCCATTACAGGTTTGACTTGTGAATACATATCGCTTCGAAATGGTGTCTTTTTAGTTTTAGCACATTTCCTTAACACGTTCTTTCTCAGCTGAAAAATTCAGGGAACTCATCGGTAAAGATGCTTCGTCAAAAAGTGGGGAGTTCACTATCTTCAACTGCTTTGACATGGGTTCTGGAACACTTGCTTGTGCCGTGAAAGTCGGTGTAAAACAATATGTCTACAACATCAGGAACTCTCACGTCGAAAGAGTTAGGCAACGCGCCATGGAGGTAGCCCTTTCAGAAGCCGTCCAAGAGGGCTTGACAAGCACCGATGCCGCCAAGCAAGCACAGAAAGCAGGAGCAAAAGCCGCGAAGCTAGCTTCTAGGCAGGCGAAGCGAATTCTAGGGCCGATAGTTTCCTCCGGCTGGGATTTCTTCGAAGCTGTATACTACGGGGGTACCCTGACAGAGGGATTTCTACGAGGGTGTGGTACCTTGTTTGGGACATATGTTGGTGGCTATCACGGAGAACAGAGCCTCGGTAAGTTGGGATATTTCACTGGAAGCCATTTCGGTAGCTGGGTAGGAGGAAGAATAGGTCTCATGGTTTACGATATTACAAGCGGTTTTCACTATCTTCTCCGGTCATTTCAGTCGGAAGGTAACAACTCGGTCGCTGAGGATTCTGGTTCGGAATATGCTTATAGGTCCGACGAAAATGGAGGGTATGAACGATCAATTGAGAATCCTGCTTATTATGAGTGTAAGAATGAGGATTCTAAAAGTTCTGACGGATGGAGTCTCTTTTAACAGTTACATGTAAAAAAGATATAAATTTTGTATTTGGAAGTATTTGATATTAGCCATATATTCATTATTGTATTTTTAGGAAATTTCGGTTTGCCGATAATTATATCATTTATGCTTCAACTAGAGGGATTCATTGGTTCTTGATGTATGATCCTTACTCTATATTTTATTTTTTGAAATTTCTAACCATGTTGTAGTATCATAATTCTGGATACTCTTCATGCATACCTCATCCTTTACTCTTTTTTTTTTTTTTTTTTTTTCTGAACAACCTTATATATTATAAAACGCTTGTTCTGGAGTTAGGAGACCAGAACCGATGGTGAGATTTTACCTAATAAAATGGAGATTTTATATTCGAATTTCACAAATACCATTTGCAAAAACATTAAGTATTTGTCCTACTGTATGTTATGGAGGATAACATGGGTACTCGAAAGTGTCCAGATCGAAAGTCTAAACTCTTCTTGAAACATGAGTAGGTATTATTTGTGATTTATTCTTTGCGACAGTCGCACAAAGAGGAGCGATTATGAGCAGAGTTTTCTCACTACTAATCTAAAAGCAGTTGTTTTTGTAATTTGTTTGTTATTAGCTTAAGACATGATAAGAGCCCATTTTCTGATAGTAGTAATCTTTATTGCTTCGAAAATATGTTTTAATATGTTAGACTTGCTAGTAAACGTAATATCCAGCACGTGCCAGACGATTGGTAGACTTTTATCTATCTATAGATCTAGATTGTATGCAGTTCATTTAGCGTACGGATAGTGATGCAGAAAGTGCGTGCCTGAACTGACCCGCACTATTGTTTAATAATATATATATATATATATAACAATAATAATAATATTATTATTATTATTTTATATATAGATCCGTGGGGGCTAGCCGGCTGGCACGGATTTTGGCTCGACAGGCCATCGGTCCGAACAGAGCCAGCGCTCAACCTTGCACGGGCTGAGCCGTGCTGGCCACCCGCTGTCCTACGGTCTACCCGACAGGCAGGGCCGCAGCCCGTACGATCAGTGCGGGCTAGGTTTATATCTCTACGTATGGCCACCGTGGCAATACAGTGTTATTTTGAAACAATGTATCGAGTACCCACTAGCCTGACTAACACGAGCGGAAACCTCATTGTTAAAATCTATTATTCGCTGTGACCCGTACGGTCAGTGCAGACTGCGGGCTAGGTTTACATCTCTACGTATGGCCACGGCGACGATGCAGTGTTCCAATGAAACATTGTATCGAGTATTGACTAGCCTGACCAACACAAGCGGTTTCCTCCAAAGGAGATTGAAGTTGATTCACGAGTTTGATTCATGTATACTGTAATACATGATTGGGATTTTCTTGTTCATGATCTTTTTTTTTTTTTAAAGTTGTATTAGACTAATGCGTATACTTACCACTGTGAAGATACATTAGATAACAAGATACATAGAGATTCATTATCCGACCACTATCTAACACGCTGTTGTAGAAAATAAATAAATAAATAAATAAAAAGAAAACTATGCAAGTAATATGGGACAGTGTATTACTATAGAGAATATTTTGCCTCCTTACAAAAAAAAAGCTCCTAAAATTTCATTTTTTTTAGAATTTAGGAACTAAATACATCTAGATATGCATACAACAAAATAACGTGTTTGTCATTTGCATTTATATTCTCTTCCGTAACTTGAAATTATGTTTTTGTATCCACCTAATTCGAAATAGTATTTTTATGTCTTTTTGATCATGTAAAATGACGATTTTTTTTTTTTTTCCTGAAAGAATCATAAAACATTATTTCGAATTAGGGGTATACTTTTATAATTTTGAAATATCAGAGGTATAAAATAGCAAATTCTCTTATCAACTTAAAGCCACTAGCGTCCCTTCGTAGTATCCATTAGTCAGGTTTAAGGTTTTTATGGGCATGTTGGCAAAGTATTCCTGAAAAGAGCCGTAGATAAAACAAATCACAATATTTTCATTTTTTAAACAAATTGTTTATTATTTTCTTTGTCTTCTTCGAATAACAGTCCCGAGGATATGGCTTTGTATATTTACCCTTTTCAGTTCTCGTCTTGACAGGACTCTTGACTGAGATGTTGTTGTTGAAACCTACGACAATATCTTTCGATATCGATATGAACTTATATGTAAGCAAAGTGTATGTTTTATTACCAAAAGTAAAAAACTACTCACCCCCAACAAACTACCCAATTACACACAACCAATTTCTACCACACACGTGCCTCGTGATCCGCACAATTTTTTCGTGATTCGTTAAAAAAACTATCAAAATTACAGATACATCCATCGTGATGTGTGGTCCTGATTGTGCCACGTCAGCATGCGTGATTTTTTGGAGGTGCATAACAAAGTCCTTACCAAAAACACTACCATCTTGATTCTTGTTGATTTTAGGCATATGAATGGTTTTAGACCATTGTTGGTGTTTTTTTGAGCATCGCTATTGTTGTCATAACAGTATCATTTCTATTTCATACCAAGAAGCAGATTCTCAAACAAAAGGTACCTCTCGGACGTGAGAGGACATATGCACATGCTCGCAATATTTTACTTTTACTGACGGGATGAGGAGTCAAACACAAGGTATAAAGGCTTTTGAGTCCCACTCTATAGCCGAATTTGCTGTGTAGATGGTAGCAAAAAAATCCCAACAGCATGCATCATGAAGCTTTTTGGTTTTATCTAGCAGCCAATTGAAGTTTATAGTCCATTATTTCATTGAGGTTAAGCTGATTTCAAATAAGGCAAATTATAATGCAGGCTCCTCGATAATTTAATTCATAGCTTCTTACATTCACTACAACAAAAACGGTATTTGGCGACTAAAAGTCGGTAACTAATAATATCAATGATCGAGATAAAAAAGTGGTCACCGATACTATCAATAACTATCTCAAGAAATCAGTCGTTGAAGATTATATTATACACATATCGGTATTTTGATATGTAGTTTTTTATGTCTGATAGCAACAGTCACTAATGCGTAAAAGAAATGGTTGTGGAAGCCACACTTTAGTGACAAAGTGAAGTGACCGCTGAAAATTTAAATCTTTAAAACAAAAAATTTTCTTCTGTCACACCCTCTCTCTTTCTATCTTCAGGTAACTGCTTCATAGTTGGTCACTAAAGGTCCAACTTTCAGTGACCGTTAATAATCGATCACTGAAAGAGGACTTTAGTGTCTAACGAAGCGGTCAATGAAAGTCATGTATTTGGTGACCGATTTGTAGTCAATCATTGCAGGTCCAACTTTCTATGACCGACTAACCGTCGAAAAATTAAGGTCCATAAGTCTATCCAACCTTCAATGATTGACATAAAACGGTCGCCGACGCTTTGACCTTCATTGGTGGAGTCACTGAAGATAGGATTTTCAGCGATCAAACAACTTCGATCATCGAATACCGATCAACGTTGGTCAGTGAAAAGTCGGTCGCAACCAGCTTTTGATGCAGTGTCAATGTGACATTGTGTCACATATGGGGTTGAAGGCTGCAATGAAACTCATGAGGTCCTAGGCAAGAGTTTTATCAGGAGTACTAGAGATCGATCTCAGATTATTGTGGACTGGTGCAAAACATAATAACTCATTTCTGGCTCACATAACTCGGTGAGCTCCGCCAATCGCTCTGGTATGGAGGATTACTACTATAATCGACCTTACTCGCTACACTCTATAAGGCCCCCTCAGAAACGTAGGCGAATACTTGTCCGAAATTGCCCAAGCCCAAAGGCAAGCAATTGCTATTTCAAACATTACATGAACCGTTGAGCGCGGGTAGTTCGACCGGTTGGGAGGCGTCTCAGAAAGCGTCACCATCTGGGTTCGAGACTACGTGAATTTTTTCGCTGGATTTTTTGAAATTTTTTTTCTGTACTTCTTGACATAAGCCCCCGTTCATGAAAGGTATGTACTCGAATTTCAGAGCGTCGGTTGAGGCTGGACGTGGGAATTTTGCATGAGTTTAAGATCCCTATAGAAACGTGCGCTACGAGTTCTACTACGATAATCTTTAAAAAAAACATTACATCAACCATCTGCTTCGCTTTGGGACAGTTGACCTTATGCAGACCAATAGTTATGGAGTTAATGGAGGAAATAGGCATGTAAAAATGACCTTGTGCAGGGACCAATAGTAATTGGGAGAGTTGTATACCAGGCTACCAGCCCTGCACTGTTTATCCATTTATAAGTCAAATTTTTCATTTTAACCGTTAACTTAAATGTCCAAAAAATATATTTAGAAATATTTTTAGAAAAAACTTTAATACAAAAATAATATATCACTAGAAAAACCATATTTTTGTATTCGAAGTTTTCAAAAAAATATTTCTAAATATGTATTTTAAGATTTCAAAGTCTTAGCCTCGAAACACTTATTTAGAAATATTTTTGAAAAGTATTTTGAATAATTGTAGATAATGTCAATATTAATTTTTTTTTGTGTATTCAAAACTTCTCCAAAAATACTTACTTAATAGTCAAATATTTCTGTCACGAATTTGGAGAAAGAGATTTATTGTAAAAAGTTTGAGATGGAGAATTAATTTGTACAATCTTTATCTTCTAGCAGTTGTTAGCCAATAGGGTCAAGTCCAATATAGACAAGTATCCACCTAATGTCCATATGGGGTCAAGGTGTATGTATAATACGCACGACAAACACCTTAGACATATTACTTTAAAGATAGCTAAAAATCTTGAAAAGTAAATTACAGGATTACTCTAGTAGCCATTTTCGGTCAATGAAGAGAACGTCAGACCTCATCGAAGTCACGTCAAATGACATGAACACGAGCAAGAGAAACGAATTGCTATTGCACGAACTTGAGATAATCCGAGAACTTTAGTAATAGTAGAATAGTATGGTTGGATCACCGATGGACCTTCAGCATTAGCAAATATCAAACTTCAGGGATCCTTATTCATCGAGAATATATATATATATAATTGGGTGATCAAAGTTACTATGCGACATAGCATTTTCAATCATTTTTTAGTGTGCCATGCATTTGATTTTTATTTTAAAAAATCAACATGGCATTTGTATTGATTGATAAGAATTTGTTAAGTCATTAATTTATTTGAAATATATAAAAGTCTCATATTAAAAATAACTTCTTAATTTATAATAATTTATAAAATTATAAAAATACAGACATATATATTAACACAAACATAATTATATTATATATTATATAATATTTTAATTTTTTTAAATAAAATTATATTCATATATGAAGAATTTTAATCATACATATAATTAACTTAATATCACCAACATTTTACGCCACTACTCAAATAATTATATATATAACTTTATGGCATTATTTTTTGCTCTAATAACATATAACGAATAAAGTATATTATTTGAACAAAAATAAGTATCGATTTATATGAATTTGAAAATATGAAAATCAAACGTTATAAAAAGGAACAGTTTTTACTAACAAAAATTGGTATATGGAAACGGGTGCATGAATAACTTATGCTATCCTGCATAGCAACCCATCTAAAAAAAGAAAGCAAAAAGAAAAACAAAACACACACACACACACAACACACACACACACACACACACACACACTTTAACATGCTGAGAGGCGGTGCAAGTGATTCCCTTCGGCAAGCTCACAATTCATTGCAAAAGCCCGGAAAGGCTACAATACAAATGATTAAGACACCAACCGTGGGTGCAAAGGAGACCTGGTTGGAACTCCAATATAACCATTAAAAACAAAAGAACACTCAACATTTTCCACCATGGTTTCGTTAGCATTCAGTCTTTATTTAAGCCTTTAAGGTAATATCTTCTCCATGATCATCAATTTAATATCCGGAAATGTACAGGTGACTCCATTTTTATGGCTGTTTGATGAGCTGAATGGCCATCATATTCTCAGCCGTTGCTTTAAAATCATCAGAATGATTACAAATGAGGGGAAGAGAGAGAAAGACAGCTTCTGAAAAGTACTTTTCAGAGAACCACCATCGATCAATACGACCACCACAGCGTCGGGTAGTCGCATTGAAGGTTCTCTGACTAATCTTTTATAATATATCTGGTCGATCGTAAAGGAGAATGTCAACATTTAACGTTCATTTCCCCATGAAAAGATGTTTAAAAGTAGATGATGAAAAAGACGTAGCATCAAAAGAAACCCTAATCAGTGGAAGAGGAGACTGAAAAAAAAAAGGTGGACGGATCGATTCTTTTAGGGCGATATTTTTACTGTTTTAGATGACATTTGTGTCGACATCGTTGCCCCGGCAAACTTTACGAGATTTGATCTCTCTCGTCGGCGACCGAAAGGATCAGCTGACGATATTATATTCTTGCTGTTGAGCATCTGTTCATAGAAAAGGACGTAGTTGCACTGCACCGTGTGTGCATGAGCAACAATGACGACGACTCCAACTTCACAGACTTGGTGTAGGACCAGTTCTCTCAAGGGGTTTGCTAGCTTTCTTTTTTTTTTTTTTTTTTCCGGAGATAATGGTGGCGAAACCTTTCAGGTGCATGCGCCGATATCTGATATTACTAGAACCCTATTTATAACTATAAACTATCAATCTATATTGGATCGGAATCACGGTCAGGAAGTAAAATTTCGGACTAGTGAGCGCTCTATGCCAGGTGTGGAGAACTTGCACCAAGTCCAATAACCACCACATTAGCAACTCCAGGTGAAAACTCACTGATATTGCATGTTTTCCATTTAGGGACATTTGTGGGTTTCGAATATACAATATGAGCTTCCTGAGGTGCATGCATGCCATACCAGCCGACCGACGAACAGGAGACAGTTCTTTTAGTAAGGTATAGTAATCCTAGGGCTTCCAAGACTTATTTCAGTCATTAAAGCTCAAGTAGTACAAATGGTTCAACTCGGTATAAATTTTGGAAGATGTTTTAATTAGGAGCCTCTGAGAGTCAACAACATTCCAGTAAGAAGTCCCACTAAGGCAGGAATTTGTAGAGGATAATATTATACGTCTATATCCTGAAGAAGATTGTTTATGTAGAACCCTCAACATGAGAAGCATATATTCAAGATACGCAAGCAATCAAACCAACCATGTCCAAGACTCCAAAATAAGCACAAACCATGCACACACACACACACACAGATATATATATATATATATATATATATATATATATATATATATATATATATATATATATATATATATATTTATAAAGATAAAAATCGATGTACTATATGTGATTTAAGTATCCACTCAAGGGAGGTTAGGTAAATACCTACTATATATACCACTGATTAATGGTTTGTCATATCAGCTTCGACTTTCAAAAGAGTGGTTATTTCTCATGTAAAATAAACTATGTGATTCTATCCAGCATTACATGTGGAAAAAGTATTAGGATGATCCAATTCCCATTCCAATATTACTTTTAGTTGTAGCTACATATGAGAGATATTATTTAAAATATCTGAAATATATGAAATTGAACAATCAATCAGTGTTGCATCATTTTTAATGAGAATGCAAGAAAAAGTCTAGATAAATGATATTCTTCAGAGTTAATTTGATCCTGACAAAATCACGACGGATAAAGTACTTTTTTTTGAGATTATGATGGATATGGTACTTTAGGAAGATTTTTTTTTTTTTTTTTTGCACTTTCAAATGTTTTGAAAGGATATTACTTTTTGTTTTTCAAAGTAGTCAAATGAAAACTGAAAATTTCTAACACATTTAATTTAAGAAAAAGGGAATTGGTGTGGTGTTGTTTACATCAACTATGTTTTCTTCATGATCAAATTGATCCCCAAGAAAAGTATTTCTCAAAAGTCTATGTATTTGTCCAAGAAATTACCATTGTGTGCTCATCTGCAACTTTTCAGCATTCCAAAGTAAAAAGATGAGCCAAATAATATTAAGATAGAACAACTAGTGGTAATGATATATCATTAGCAATTTGGAGATACCTTTGCTGCAAATATCATTATTGCTATGTAACTCTAGAAGCATATCCCTAGTTATGAGGTGCTTATCTTCACAATCCTATTTTCTCCACCAAATTTTCAAACTCCTCCGAGATTACGGAAGTATGTACGCGTACCCTAGGGGTAGTTGAACTGGTGGGTGGGTGACTTCTGAACCATTATTCATGAGTTTGAGTCTCGTTTGCTGTAATGGGTGGCCTAAAATACATACACTCATAAACCACCACTCACGAGTTCCTCCTCCACGAACATTATATTCGAAGTAGGATTTTTTTCTAAAATATTACGTAGTAAAATCATATAGTTTTGAACCTATATATTGGAATTATATAGTCTTTATATACAAATTTCATGCAGAAGGCAAAAATTTCGAAGAGCAAGGTGACAACCGTATCTGTACGTATGTAGCTATGTCTTCATTTGTACATTTCCTAGATTTTATTTCTTTATCGAGATCGAGTCTACAAAAAATAAATGCACACATAAACAATAAAGCTTTAACTCTACCCTATCTTCTCTACCCTATCCCCTCATCTCTTAGCAAATTCGATAATATATACGACATATGAGTGACTAGAGAAGGGAGTAAACTGTTTTTTAATAAGTTATCTCACATTATGACTATTTAATAATTGGTGCTTATCCCGTGCTAAGCACGGGACGTAGTTATAAGTTTTTAAAGAAAATCGTCATGAAGAGAAAATAAGTTTTTTAGTATTAATTTAAATATATAATATTTAAATTCAAATTCTTCTTTGTATAAAAGTAGGGTTAGTAGTTAGTCACGTGGCATAATAATTTTAGTTTTTTCTCTAATTATATATAATTAGTGTATATCCATGTTAAGCATGAAAATGAGGTTTTTAAAGTTACATATAATTTAAACTGGTCGAATAAGATAACTAAATAGGCGATACAAAATAAAATGCTAAAACAGACTACAATATTTTAACAAAATATATAACGGTAATAAATGGTAACCAAAATAACTAAGTAGTAATGAAATATATAGATTCTAATCAATCTTATTAAATTTATCCAATTATTATTTTAAAATAATTTAATCTTTTAGATGTATGAATTTTAGAGTAGAGGAAGAGACATGTTTGATAATATTAATAATGTCTAAGTTAATTAAAGTTTATGCAGGTACATGATAATAAATAAAGTAAATAAATTTGATATATGACAGCTACTAAAAATCCACATCGTATAATTGCAATTATTTTCTCTATTTACTTATATTATTATAGAGATGTCATTCTCGAATGGAGATCCTATAAACTTCGTTGACAAATATTGTTATGCGTAAAATTTATTCCGACTAGATAACGCGACAAAAACACCGATTAACTTTTGTAATTGACATTTCACAAAAATGTGACCTATCATCGTAGACATTTAACAGATAAACCCGTCACTTTTTTTGAACTTTTTTAGTTAATGTCATATTCAATAATATTGAAAATGTTGTAAACCAAGTAAGAACAAGATATCGATGATTTGCAATTCATGCAAACGTCTTTTTTTTTTTTTTTCTAAAACAACTGCTGAATTCGATTTCTATTCTACTTATCGATCGGAAAGTAGGGGTATGATAAGATCTTTCAATACGAACTTGCTGGAATTCGAAACTTTAACTTATTTTTTACGAAGAAAGACCTATGGACCAATACTGTTGGTGCAATGTAACATTGACAATTGAGGAGGAAGGGGTGAAATAGACAGTCACGATTTACAAAATACCGTCCCCAAATGACTCTGTAAATTATCATTATATTTGAGTTTGAGGTGTGAACGGGATATGATTCAGCATCTGAAGATTGATGCAACTGCTATCTGTACTTTCAATTTTCACGGCATGAAATTGGCCTTTCATAATATTTTTTTTCGTATTATTTTTCTTTTCAAGTTTCTCTTTTTTTTTAAGAAAAATAAAGAAATATAGGTGTCGATGTTGGGGCGCGGCTCCCCTGACTTCAGATGAAGCAGGAAGTAGGAAAACGGTGAAATCGCTGCCGTCCATCGCAATTAACACGTATCTCGAGAAATCGTATAAAATTTTTATCCGCTTATTTGAACTATTTTTAAGTATTTTTGGAAAAAAAATTCAACTACAAAGTTGTACATTTTGATATAATCTATAATTTTGTAGTTGAAAGTTTTTTGCAAAAACGTCAAATAATATGTCAAAAAGATGATCAAAAATTTTGATCATCTATTTGGCATAACGTTTTGTATTTTTTGAAAAAAATTTTAATTACGAAATTGTAGATTACATCAAAATGTACAACTTTATAGTTAAAAATTTTTCCAAAAAATACTTAAAAATAGTTCAAATAAGCGGATAAAAATTTTATACAATATTTCGAAATACATATTAATTGCGATGGACGGCAGCGATTTTACCATTTTCCTACTTCCTGCTTCATCTGAAGCAGGGGAGCCGCGCCCTCGATGTTGGAGGTACTGTGATTGTTACAAAGCGCACGTAACATCCCTACGACAGACTCGACTTTCCTGATAGAATAGAACACTTCCGCGACGCACGTAAACGGGAAACAGAATAGCAACTGGTCGGCTGCTTACCACAGTCAGGAAACAGCATACTCTCCGCTTGTATGATGGCACGTTGCATGTTCAAGGTGCTAGCTCACCCCATTCTTTTTTTCGTAGTTCTTTAATGAGCCAACGCTAGCTATACATATTCTATTACATATTATTTGAATCAGATTGTGTTAAAATTATCAAAACATATTAATATATATAATATATATCTTCCACTTTTGTTAATAAAATATTATTATTTTATATAATTGATAGAAAATATTATTTTTATATTAAGCTATTATGACTTTTAATTTCGGATGCTGATACGGTCCTTCTAAATGTAAAAAATTTTAGAATTATTTAGATCAAATTAATAAATATATTAATAAGGACACTTCCATTCAAATAAAATTGGACCAATCCAGATTGTATCACCATCAACAATTTGAAGTTTCTTTCTTGATTTTTATATTAAAAAGCTAGACGATTTTTGCGAAAATGATCTTGCATTTTAAAATGTCGACAATATATATATATATATATATATATATAAAGGCTATTTTCAGCTCGACATGAGAATAGCCTATTTTCAGCTAATATCTCAGCCGTTGATCTGCTTGTATAACAGCTAAGATTTAATTTTAATACTTAACGAAATAACGATTCACGCCGTTAAGTATTAAACGGCGCTGTTAAGTATTTAACGGCGCTGTTAAGTGTTAAAATTAAATCTCAGCCGTTAGATCAACGGCTGAGATGTTAACTGAAAATAGACTATTCTCAGGTCAAGCTGAGAGCCTTTTTCATATATATATGTATATATATAGAAGTATGTTTTGAATGGAAAATTATTTAGTAACCTAAGTTTTTATCTCGTATACGCAGCCAAATTTAGCAGATTAAGAAACGTACGGAGTCAATATGTAATACAAGTGTGAATGCAGAAAAATTCCCAGAATCCCTAATTAAAAAAATATTCCCAATTCAGTCTGTCTGGTCCCACCTCCGGCACGCGCCACGATGCTCAATCCCGATTACCCATCCAACGGTCCAGATAATCACTCCCATCATAATTTACGACAATTATTCTATTTATAAAATCAACTTAATCTCGTATTATCATTAGTTCACCACAAACGCAAGCAACTTAGATTTTGTTAATAACGACGAATGAACCATGCCCGCCACGCACCAGTTGGCGCAGCTCTCCTTCCTATATATACCGCCATTGTTGAGGAGCGTGGGCACCTCGAGCTCTCACTTCTCCGCAAAATACATAGCATCTCGAAGAAGGAAGCAGGATCGATGGCATACGGTGCGAAGGGCCAGAAACATGACGAAGAGGTGTTAATCCGGCGAGTGACAGAGATCTACCGCAAGATCGCCGGAATCCCGAGCCTCAGACCCTCCGACGAGGTTAACTCTTTGTTCACCGAGCTCGTCCGTCTCTGCATCCCTCAGAGCTCCATTGATGTCCCCAAGCTCTCCGGAGAGGTCAGGGACATGGTCTCCGAGCTCATCAAGTTGTGCGGCCATGCAGAAGGTCTCTTGGAAGCTCACTATTCCGCCATTCTCGGAACATTCGAGAAGCCTCTCGATCATGTCACCATCTTTCCTTACTACGAGAACTACGTGAAGCTAAGTTTATTGGAGTACACGCTGTTAACGAAGCACGTAACCAGGCCGATTAAGAAGGTGGCCTTCGTCGGCTCGGGGCCTCTTCCGCTGACGACGATCGTGCTTGCCACGTGTCACCTCCGCAGCGCGCGGTTCGATAACTACGATTTCGATTTCACCGCCAACACGGCGGCGGCTCGGCTGGTGGAGCCGCACGCCGAACTCGCCGGCCGAGTTTCGTTCCGAACCGCGGATATTATGAACGTCGGGGAGGAGCTGAAGGAGTACGACGTTGTGTTCTTGGCGGCGCTAGTGGGGATGGGGAGGGCAGAGAAGGCGCGAGCGATGGCGCACCTGGCGGCGAACATGGCGTCGGGTGCGTTGCTCGTCGTGCGCAGCGCCGCAGGAGCTAGGGCTTTCTTGTACCCCGTCGTCGAGCCGGCGCAAGATCTAGGTGGGTTTGATGTGCTGGAAGTTTACCACCCCACGGACGAGGTGATCAACTCGGTGATCGTAGCGCGCCGCCGCGCACAGCCGGAGGTCATAAACCTAGCGGGGGCGGCCGCGGCGGCGATGTCATCGCCGGCGTGTTTGATGCTACCTTGCAAGTGCTCGGAGAAGCCAGCGTTCAATCCGCTTAGCCACCGTTGCATGATCGAGGAGCTCGCCATTGAGACGGCCCAGTATCTTGAATAGATCATCGGCTCTGCTGCATTTGAATTAATCAAAATATGTAACTTTTGATTAAAAGGTTGATTATGCAAGTTAGTTAAGTTTGTTCGCTGTATTAATTAGTAAAAAGATATGTTAAAATAATATGTAATCATTATGAATGTTCTTTCTTGGGAGTATATACATGCACGTTACTATCAAATACAGTGTAGGAAAAGAAGAAACCAATTATTCACGTAAATATATATATATATATATACATGATAATAGTCTATTCTCAGCTAACATCTCAGACGTTGATCTGTTTGATCCAACGGTTGAGATTTAATTTTAACACTTAACAGCACCATTAAATACTTAACGGCGTGAATCGTTATTCCGTTAAGTGTTAAAATTAAATCTCAGCCGTTGGATCAAATAGATTAACGGCTGAGATGTTAGCTGAGAATAGACTATTCTCAGGTCGACTGAGAATAGCCTATATATATATATATATATATATATATATATATATATATATATATATATATATATTGAGTGCTGAAGCAAAATGGAGGCAGTTGTTATTCCCATTTGGATAGAAAAAAGTCTTTTCTGCAAGAGTTTGTTGCGTTCAAGTATAATATGGTCTATGCAACTACGTCATCCTGTAGTTCCTCTTGGATCTCCACCCTTCATCTCCCAGATTTATACGCTCGAAGGTAGAGTCATATTTAGATATATCCCTATCAATTTAAGTTTTATGCGCTTCTGTTTATATCGGGTTAGTTGTAAGAGATCTAAGGAGTAGCTGCATATCAGCCCTCCGTTTTTAAGAATTGTATAAATCAGCCTCTAGAAACGAAAAAATATATTAATGTGATAGCACGCGTAATGCCACATCAACATATTTTTTATTTTTAGATACTAATTTGTACAATTCTTGTATTGGACAGGCTGATATGGCATTTACCAAGATATAAAGCAGTAGATTTTATTTTTACCATTTGCAAAGTACAATATAATTTAATCATTTTAATGAAAGAATATCATAAAATGTGGGTCGATAGGTAGTGAAATGAAAGCAAAGCCATGGTTACCAGTAAATTGTGATGATTAAGAACCTCTATAGAAAATATAATAATTATGGTATATATATCGAAGAGCTTCATTCAGAAAATAACTGAGTGTATTTTACCATTACTCAGACTCCGCTTGTGTAACAGCCCACGTAAGGCCCAAGGGCTTAGAAGAAAAGCTATATAGACATAGGGCCTATATAGGAGATGAATTGGAGGCTTATGGGATTTAGTTCCATACACCATACTTAGAGAAGAATAATTGAGTTTATCGGTGTGGAGGTCGTTTAGCTACCAATGGATCCACCCTATTGTCAGATGCTCAGCCAAGCGGGAGCGGCCGAAGATTGGGCCAGTTATAGGTTAGACAGGTACTAAAAGTTATCAGTTTGGATGATACTTTTTGTTGTTGTTGTTTTTGCATAGATTATAAAAGTGGAGCCTTCGGATATAAGAGGCTGATACGTAATTAACCAATTATAAAATTTCATTCGTTATGGCAGAAAGCTAGTCATTCTAGGTAAAGTTAGTCGGGGACATGGCAATCACTTGGAAGATGATCTTGCCTCTTGTTGTGACAATATCGGAGCTTTAAAAGAAAATTTAAACATATTATTTGGTTAGGTACTAATTTGTTTGATACCATTTTTGCACCGGCAGCTCTTTTGTGGTCTGCACATGAACATCAAATGGTCAGAGCAGCACCGCCCTAGGGAATAGAAATCCTCTGTCGCAGGTTCCTTTCCCTGCCATTGTCCTGCCCATGTCCTAATATTTTTTTTTAAAAAATATTTATTATATTTTAAAAAAAATTAATATAAAAATTATATATTTTGATAATATTATATTTTTATATTAATTTTTTTTTCAAAATATATTTCTAATTAGGTGTTCTACGACTCCAAAATTTTAATGGATATAAAAATAATTTTTAAAAACCGTTAAAATATTATGATTTTGGAGTTTAAAAAGATCTATACAAAATAAAAAAAAAAAAAAATTTAAAATTTAATATGAAAGGGGTATAGTATACATGTCTTCCATAAATGAAGATTCCTGTTACGGGATACAACGAATTTTTCAAAAAATTATAATGAATTTCATTCCACGTGAAATCAAACCTAGATGGTAACACTTTCTAAAGCGCCTTCCATCCAGTCGAGCTAATCGCGCTCGGGTATTCATCAAAAAATTTGATAGGAGCTTGAAATATCAAAACCCCTTCACAAAGTCTTGTACAGCCACCTGTCAAACCCATCTATTTATCCCAATGTCATGACAGGATTGTGTTGGGTGCACGATAGGTAAATCTATATAATGAATGATATATTGTCAAACTACTTGCTTGGTGATTAGTTATTAGCATTATTGAATCCAATTCCAAAAAAAAAAAAAATGATGACCATGATTCGAAGCAAGATTTTTTGTGCCGAACCGGGCCGAGTTTCGGTAAACACAAATTCAAGCACGTACCGACCGTGCAGATAGTGCCGTACCGATATATATTTATTTGTTATTTCAAAAAAAAAAAAAAATTAATTTAAAAATTCAAATATAAAATTTTTTGACACGTGCCGTGCCAGTTTGTGTTGTGCCGACAACTGCCGGAACAGGCACGGGCTATGCCGATCGGCGCCGAAAACCATGATTCCAAGAACAAAAAGTCATTAGCGAAATATAATCTCATTTACATCATTACACTACACTGTCTAATGGAGTAGAGTTAAAAAACTCATTCTCTTCAAGTTTACAACGAGAGAACAAGTAGTTTAACACCTTCACAAGGCACCTCATAGACCTCACAATACCAACCATAATTGTAACATATCCAACTAACCACGAAACGACGCCATCCATTCCCATTCCAAATCCAGAGCCCGTAGAGAGGTTTGTCTTCCCTGCGTCGACAACCAGACTCTCTACTTCCTCCTGCAGCAAGCACAACCAGAGTCCGCAGAAAGCAATACCTTGAACGATCTTATCGTTACTATCTTCCTTTAACGGAGCTCCGAAAATTGTATCATCCACAACAGGCTTCACAAACATTCTCCCCCATGTAAGCATTGTTTCATACAATCCAACAAAGAACACTAGTTTTCCTATCCAAGTCGGTCGACCGACGTTTTCTGCATGGACAGGTTTAAATCCCGCGATGATCGTTGCGTCGATGCCAAGGGTAACGCATGTTTGGAAGATGCAAAGTACAACCCACGCAAACATAACTCCAGCCTTGAGATATTGCCCGGTTAGAGAGCTCACAAGGGTTGCAATGCAAGTGAAGGGGATTAAGACGCGGAGAAAGAAAGGACCGGCCTTTAATGACATGGTGAAAAAAGTAGAAGAAAAAGCCGGGTCGGAACCGAGCAAGTCGTTCATGGTAGTGAGCCTCGCTAAGAGGAGAAAAGAGAGCGGGAGTACAAGAGACAGGAGAATGAGGCTAAGTGCGTGGAAGCAATGCCTGAGTACATGCGATGTTAGCCCGGTCGGCTCTTCTTCGCCTCTCTTCATCTTTTCCATATCCATATCAAACTTTAAAAAAAAAAAAGGCTTTGGCAAGTAGGGATTGCATGCATTAAGGGTTTAAGTAGGAAGAAAGTTATGGTGTGCATGGTGGGGGTGGTTTGCACGTACATTGGAAACGAAAGTTGGAGACATGTTGAGACCGAACATTAAGATCATAATTATTGTTTATTTTAAAAAAAAAAAAATTTAAAAAAAAAAAAACTTTGGTGGTTGGGTATATGAGTGTTTTGTGTTGTGCAGATGTTTTGTCCCTATCAAGATTAGAACATTAATTGTCTAGATAAGGTTCTCTTATCATACTTCTCATGCAAGGAGGGCATTCGATCCCATTTCTAATAATATCCCGTTCCAAGCGATGGAGCGCATGCGCCTACCCACGCATCGTTCACACATGCACGGAAAGTCGAATTCTGAATAATGAGACTTGCTGAGATTCTTTTTACGAATATTAAATTAGTCATCTGGATTTTGAGTTTTCAACTAAGGATTTTATGAAAAAGTTAAAAAAGTAATGTTGATTTGTACTGAGTTTTGAATCCAAAAATTTTTGACAACATGCTTCAAGGATGAGGAAGACCATTGCTATAAATGATTTGCTTTAAAGCAATGCTAGCACCACTACCAATCCACCAAAAATACTTTAAAAAAAAAAAAAAAAACTTCTATCAAGACAAGACCTCTTATAGTAGGGCCATAAATAAATTATTTTTTTATTTTTTTTATCTATTGGTGGTGACTTTGGTAGATATTTTGGCTTAATCATTTTTCTGCTTAATCAGAACAATAAATGTAGGTTCCTCTCTGTTATTTCTAGCAAAAAAACCACCTCAGAAGTGGCCAGCCCTCCAAACTTTCCTTGATGAATCAAATAGACCCATTTACATCGCTTTTCATGGCTGTTTTTGACACTAGCCATAGATAGTTGCATATTTGATAGCCACTAATTTCCAAGATATTTTGTGCCGAGCTGATTTTGTTGTACCGAGCTTATCATATTGATATATATATATTTATTTATAATTTTTAAAAATTAAAAATTATTTTAATAGTTCATATTTAAGTTCAACATATGCTATGCCGATTCATACAGTACCAATAACTGTCATAATAGAATGTGCGGAAAGGATAATGTTGTTCATCGTGACTATTTTAGCTCATGCTTACCATCAAAACTGATAGATAGCTCATGTTTACCAACCCAAACCGAACCGCATCTAAACTTAAGGTGTTTTTAGGTCGGTTCGGTTTTTCGTTAGGAACAGGTAATGCTCAGCCCTATTTGTACATACAACCATGTATATAGGTATAAAACCTCTACAAGTGTGTCCGTAGAAAGGGCATATATATATATATATATATGTATATGTATGCAAATGCCCTAAAGGTTTGTTCATGATGAGATCATGTTTAGAGGTTTGAAGGGTAAGGATCGATGAGCTCATAGATGTCGAGCATGTTCTCCCAGACCTTGGAGAGTTCTTCGTCGAACTTCGCAAAGGGCGACGGCCCAGACTCGTCTGCGTAGTTGTCAGCGCAAGTACCAAAGTTCGCCCCGAACGAGTCGACGTGGCTCTTCGCAGCGGCGAAGTCCTTGGCCGCCAGTGCATTCTTGATCTCTGTTATGTCATCCAACGCTGCCTGGTAGTTCTCCTGGCATGTCTGCACTCAAAAGCAGTATTCAAAAAATTTAGCACCTAATTTATTTTTTTTTAAAGATTTTCGTGGTGGAACCCGAAACGCGAGCACACGCCTCCGAAGGAAACTCAAACTCGCGGATAAACTCCCACGGACGGTCCCGTCTCCAACCCCGCCAACCGAAGAGCGCATTGAAGCACTCCACGGCATACGCACCCACAAACATACTGCACAGAATTCGAACCTGAACGTGACGCACACTTTCCGAGGCATAATGGCCCACCCAGGTGGCCCACCCAGGCGGCCCAAGCGGGGGGGCAATTTAGCTCCTAATTTGAAGATTATAGATTCAAACTTGAGCTTTCCAAGTGTTAGTCAATGAGTAGTAATGGCCTATGGTGAATATTTTTAATATTTTTTTACTCTGCTCAGAAAAACTTATAGGACATGAAAGTAGAATATCATGGTTCCTGTATTGCGTCTGACTAGTCTCTCAATCCACAAAATTTTAGATGGATCCGATCACAATTCAACCAATTCAAGCAGCGTCCTTGGACATGAGATATAGGCGAAACCGAGAGCGGATCGTCAGCCACAGACGTTTCACCTGTGGCGCGAATCGTAGCTGTTCGATTGATGTACACGTATTACGAAATTTTATATAAAATTTTTGTCAATTTATTTTATCTATTTTAAAGTATTTTTATGAAAAATATTGAACTATAAAATTGATTATCTTTTTGGCATACTAGTAAGTATTTTTTGGAAAAACTTTTAATTATAAAGTTGTAGAAATTATCAAAATTTATATTTTTATAATTCAATATATTATAAAAATACTTAAAAATATGTTAAATAAATTAATAAAAATTTATATAAAATTTTATAATATGTGTATATCAATTGGATAGATACCATTCGCGCCACACACGAATCGTCAATGATAAAACCACAGAGGATTCGCTCTCGGCAAAACCTCGTGGTAAATTCTGCCCTCAACTTGCATGTCAACTTTCGGACAAATATTACTACGATAATCTTCTTAAAAAAATAATAATAATAATAATGAAGAAAACTTTTCGGGCAAATATCATTTATAAACCATGTAGATGAGATTGATCAATTACCTCGTAGATGGAATTCTCGATCTTGGAAGTGTGGGTTTGCTGGAGAAACTTGGAAGCAGCATCTCTAGCGACGGCGGCTGCCTGTGCGGCAGCCTGCATGCCAGCCAACAACACTTCCTTGGGGTCGAGGTTGCCTCCCGATTCAGATAGGTGTTCGTCGGCTGCCTTGCCGCAAAATCCAGGGTCCCTTGTCTTGGCACAAACCGACTTCAATGCACCGTCAATTGCAGCGCCGACCAATCCCGCAGCCGATTGCGTACCGTCGACCGACGCAACGGGCAATTGCGAGGCAAACAATCCGCCATTGTTCTTGTCAGACGGGGGCGAGGGGACGTGGTCGTGGTCAAGGAGTTCTTGATCGTTGGAGTTTTTTATCATGGGGTTGACGGCCGTGCGAGCAACACATTTGGCGGAAGTGGGGCGCAAAAGGAGGAGAGGGGAGACGAGGAGGAGGAGGAAGCATCCCAACCTCATGGTTTAGTTGTTCGGTAGACGGAGAGAGGGCGGAGGGGCATACATTGAATAGAAAAGGGGGTTTAAAAAGAGGAGTTTGGGAGAGAGGCCCTTGGTCCAAATTAGTTGTTTTGTCTAAATATTTGCATGGCCTTGCTCCTGGGTCAAATACTATTTATAGGTGTTTATCTCCTTGTCCATTTATTCATCCCAATTCGCTCTCAATTGCTATTTATATAATAATAATTAATCTATTTACTCAAAAAAAAGTGAACTATAATTTAATTACTCTGCTAGCGTGGACAATATATTGTGATTCTGTCCTAATTTTAGAATATATTTTGTCTCGTTATTTTGATAATAATAATATATATATATATATATATATATTGTTCATGTGAAACCTATTTTTATTATTACAATGGAGTACCTGATGCTTAATCACTAGTGGTGAAGCATAGCAAAAGGTTGGTGGTTGATTTGACACCCAACTTTGCAAGTAGCAATGCATGATCGCATGCGGTGGGTACTGTCCACATCTGTATTTCCCAAAAAATGAAACTTGCATTTTTTTTTTAATCCACATGCTTTCTTTTTCCTTCCTCCAGCTATTAGCGATCAGAATGTTGCTGGTATCAAAAAAGTTTTGGTGTTCGTGTATCTGGAATCGATGTACCCAAACCAATCAAGGTTTTTGAAGACTCTGGATTTTCTTCTCATTTAATGAGTGCCATAAATGTACAATGCACATCTCCTTTCTAGATAGCCAAAAACCTTGTCCAGCCACGGTGGTCCCATGCGTCTCATGTTACCTATTTCCATGTAAACTGCCGGATTTTGAGACAGAGGGAGTGGGGTACCCTTTCCATGGGCTAAATCTAGGGTCTATTACACCCGATTTGAAAAACAACGGTGTAACGTAAGAAATTAGCACAACCTAATGGGGTGCGCACTGCCGTGTAGCCTCACCTGGCCTTTTGATCCAGGAGGAATCGCGCTCAGACCTGGCCTCACCTGCCGTGTAGCCTAACGTGTACTTTCCCACTGCCAAACTCGCGGATAATCGTGCCGCTGCGGCCGAAAATGGAACCCTGGTTGCTCAGGATCCCTCTATGCTCCCCAACAAACTCGCAGATATTTCTGCTCATATGTTCTCTCATGCAATTTGCAATTGTAAAATTTTCGTTAGACTGAATATTTTCTTGTATTAACCTTCTAAGGCAGAAATCTAATAGTAACTTCTTCATGTTTGTTCTGTTAATTCTGCATGCAATGTGTTATAAGATGTTTATGCAAGTTGCTGTCTTCATTGTCGAATACTAAAATTAATCACTCTTACTTTTTCTCTGAAATTCTAGGATGGAAGATTCAAAGCAAGACGAAATGCAAAACAAGCTACTATTTTTTTGGGAAAAATTATTCAATGAATTTCCTCCTTGTAGTTTGAAGTTCAAACAGAAGTTAAAGAAATTTTATTACTGCTAGAATAATGAAACTTCTCATTTTGTTTCTATCTATTCATAAGAAGATTTAGGAACACACACGAACACATAGAACGAGTTTTATGCGTTGCGCAGTGTATTCGTATGATCGTATGTGTTCATATATATATATATATATATATATATTAAATGAGTTTTCATGTGTTTGAAATAAATTATATGGTGTTCACTTAATTATTAAAGAAGAAAAATCTCTTAGAAAATTATGGAAACACCATATATTTATCCCAAATTTATAAAAACTATTTCAATATGTATAGGAATATTTAGGAATACACACGAAATATGGAAATACTGAAAAACACATATGAACATTGAGAGCTCCAGGAAGGTGCTCGTACGTGTTTTCATGTGCTTATAAGTATTCCTATGCATATTTAATGAGTTACACATATGTTTGGAATAAAATGTATGATATTTCCATACATTCTAAGGTATTTCCGTTAATTGAAAAATTATAGGAATACTATGTAATTTACTTTGAACACATGGTAAGACCCTCAATATAGGAGATAGTATAATGTACATTGCTAAAATAAAAAAATAAAAAAAGAGAGAGAAACGGAAATGAAAAATGTTCTCATTAATCAAAGAATTTCCGCCATAATTTGCATTATTCATGCCTGAGTTACCACCGCCTATTTCTTCTCCCTCGTATCCTCTTACATCTATCCAATTGCATCATCTTCTCCTCTTCCATCAGAGCAATTTTTTGTTGTAAAGTGCAAGTCCTCAGCCGCATTACAACAACACTTAATGATAGTATTTAGTGTTATCCTTATAATAGATATTATCTTTAAAAAATAACGGAGTAAGAGAAGAAAAAAGGACATAAAAAAGAGAGAGAAGCAGAGATAGAAAAAGCTCTGGAAAAACGGTAGAATAAGAGAAAAAGACATTGGTGAAAAAGTAGGAAGAAAGAAAGAAAGAGAAAGAAAAAGTTGTATTATTTTTTAAAAAGTGGACGAGAAAGACATAAAAATACTAAATCTATTTATAAAATACACAAAAATATAAAATGCCTCTTTTTAGGAAAATGCTGCAAAGTCCGACCCACTTACCCGATTTGTCGCCCGAACACGTGGAAAAAGCGTTTCCCCGTACGGTGAAACGCATTTCTCCATGTGAGGAAACGTATTTTCCACGTGTTCGGACGACAAATCGGATAAATGGGTCGGACTTTACAGTATTACCCTTTTTTTAACCACACGTACCATGGTCACGTATAATAAGTAAAACACTTCATATTTATATAGCTTTTTCTCAAGTATCCGTCATAGTTATCAAAGACTGCTCAGTGATGTTAATGAATATAGAGAACAATAATCACTTTTTTTTTTAAGAACAATAATCACTTAATTAACTAGTTACTAAATATTTAGCATCCCATATCCAACCCTATTTTTTTAAGATTTATCCGACCAATTCAGTATCAATCAACTAAATAAACTTTTCCAAGCAGTAAACACTACAGTAACTTTTGCATGCACATAAATAAAAATGCAAAAACTATCACCCAATATATATACTCTCACTATGAACATGTAAACCCACCCCCCAAAAAGACCTACTTCAGAGTACTAAGAAAAACATAACCTACAGAAGTTTCAAAGGCGGTCGATTGGCGTGAATGGAACCGCCCTGGTTTTGGAAACAAAGTATCCGACAAAAATGGAGAGGCATAGTGCGATCACGGAGAGAAGCAATGCGAAGGCCGAAACAGCATCCCATGAACCTTTCGAAGCAACATGCGAAACAGATACTCCAGAACTAGATATGATATCCAGAGGCAACCAATCGCAGTTAACCGAGTAGTGTTGCGAACCACTCCATGGTCTGCCATCTACAGGATACCAAAATGCCACGGCTACTTTGCTCGTCTGACCGATGGTGAATTGAACATCCTACAATCATCGTGGAAATTTACAAAAATTATCCACCGGCAATAGTAGTTTATGTAGGAGAGGTTAAAACTGTAAGAGGGAGTCGAGGAGTCTTACTTGTTGAAAAGAATCCATTGTCCTCAAGGGCCTAGAGAACTCGAAGTAGTAGCTGCCCTTGTCACCGCCTTTTCCATATGGGTTGTCCTCTTCTACAAACCCTGAAAATGCAAAAAACTAAATAAATAAAAGAAACAAAGGGGAAACAGTAAAATTATGGACCATTAGAGATTGCTAGATTGCTTCTATGCAATATTCGTAATCATTATGTTCAACTCTAACATATCAAGCCTTTCATATACTATTCAGAATGAAAAGCAGACGTATTTTAACCATGGTTCGACATTTCGGGCGGCACGGAGCATATTCGTAATCATTATGTTCAACTCTAACATATCAAGCCTTTCATATACTATTCAGAATGAAAAGCAGACGTATTTTAACCATGGTTCGACGTTTCGGGCGGCACACTCCGTGCCGCTCAAAACGTGCCGGAGCCACCGGCGCTCGGCACAGAAACGGTGCCGAGCCAGCGGATTCTTTTTTTTTTTTAACTGTTCATCACGACGCTATTAGGTCATGCGCGGCACACGTGGGCGGACCATTTGCTTTTTCTTAAGAAAAATATATTTGTAATTTATAAAATATGTTTTAAAAATATATTATAATTACTTTTTATTTTTAAATTTTTTTCTTTTTATTTTTATTTATTTTTGTGGTTTTTTTTCATTTTAATTTAATATAAAATATAAAAAAAAAATTCTATTATCGGCACGGTCGGCACGTCTCGAAATCCGAATTTACCAAAACTCGAAACGGCACGGCACGGTAAACCTTGATTTTAACTATTCCTATCATATGTGGAAGAAGGTACAAGATTCCTCTTTATCATCAGCCCAGTAGTAATCTATAAAGAGTTACAAAAGGGTTGTAGCGCGATGCTTAGATTAAAAAATGTTTAATTGGTCTAGCTCCTCATAATTGCTGGTATCTGTTCGTTTGATTTCTCATGTAGTAAATAGTTGAAATAAATATTCAAGGAAGTTGATCTGGCTGAAAATGATAATATCTTGAAACACTACAACAAAAATGGTCCCAAGAATGATGCTGTAACATAAGCAATTATCGGAAACTACTATCAAGAAGTGAGTACCTGAGTGAAAGTTTAGCGAGGAGTGCCACCAAGCCCCATGCCAATCATTGATAGCATTAGAAACATTTGCTGTAAATGGAAGGTAATAGAAAAGAAGAACATCAGTTGACAGTAATTGTATGAATATTGAAGGCTTCAAAACTATCCCCAACAACATAAGCAGACAAGAAAGGGCAACTATTCACATGATGGGAAAATATATTAGCCAACAACAAAGAATTACTATAAGAAATGCCGACCATCGGGTATGGCCAGTATTATTATGACCAGTCTAGACCAACGATAAGGCCACCTTTTTTTTTTCTTTTTTCTTTTTTCTTTTTTCTTTTTTTTTTGAGATTATCTTAGAAAAACTCTGCTCATAATCGGCCCAATTTTGTGCGACCGTCATAACATATGAACCTATGGATGGCGCCGACCCATGTTTCACCAACCGAGGAATCCCAACCTCTCGGTCTGGACAGGTCCGAAGGTCCGTGTTACCCTATATGGAATACAGAGAGGATAAATAGCCCACACCCTTACAGGTAGCACTTGTGAGATTCGAAACCTAAAACCTCAACTTCATGAGGTGGCAGCCATACCATCCGTCCTAACGACCTGGGCACATAGTTACTAATAAGTATATTAACTTATGCCTTAACAAAAAGCAGGCAAAACCATTGGTCCAAGCCCAGCATGTCGACCCTGTGTTCAAAGTCACCATTTAGGAGACCACAAATGCTTCACTTAAAAGCAGTAACCAGTTTGAAATTAGACAATGCTGAAAATCCAAGATAAAGAATAATATAAGACGGATGGTGCAAGGAAGGCAAGTTATCTTCATGCAGCTAGAGTTTGCAGAATGCTGCCAGAATTCTTCCGCAAACCCCTAATACAGAAAGAATATTGAGAACCTAAACTAATAGCAGCAACAGCAGTGATACTAAACCTGGCATTGACAGCTTCGAAAAGCGCATGTTCTACACAGTGGTATGGGCAAGACTGTGTAACCCAAGGAGATCAAAGGTGTGCCTTCCATTAGTCCTCAATTTGTCTAATAAAAACAAAAAGAAATGCTACATCCAACATTGCAAGAGAAACATTACCAGGAAAGCAGAAGATACTACCAAAATGACAAGGTAAACAGTAAGTTAATCAGATGTTCTAAAAAGAAAAAGTAAACGAATCAGCATCTACCTGTTAATTCTACTAACCACAAAATTAGTTTAAAATTGCACTAGAAGTCTAGAAGGTTATCAATGTTATGATTATACAAGATATCAAAATTCTGAAGGAATATTCTATTATACTAAGCAGCTTCTAAAGGTAGAGAAGTTAACTTGTATAGAGTGGACATTATACATGAGATAGTTAAACAAGAACAAGAAGATAGATAGGCTGGGGCTTGGAACACTTTTCATCTGAAGCGATTCTTTTTACATCTGGTCCATCTAGTGTAATTTGTTGGCGAGATTCACATAAAGGTGGTAATAGAAGTCTTCATATACAGCTCCTTCAATATCATCGTAGGGACGATGCCACCAGAAGCACGTAAAAGAAGCAAACATATGATTTACTAAGTCAGTCAACAGCAGATTCTCAGAAATATATCTGATATCTGATCAGCGACATTTAATTTGGGCACAAAATGCCAACCATTTAACTTAGACAGCAAATGCCAAATCGAATATAAAAATTAGCAATAAAGATGATGAAGTATCATAAACAAAGATAATGTACCTGGCAGACCCTTTCCATCCAAATATCGGCAGTGTGGATTCCATGCATACAAATCAACTAAGTGGCCCAACCTAAGGCGGGACAAAAGGAAAAAAGTAAATATAAATATCATGTGTCATTTCATCAAACTAGCTGACAATTGAAATAGCTAAATTAGCGCAAGGAAAAACATGTATTTGCACCTGTCCCCTCCAGTTCCTTCTCTATTGTCTACTAGATTCCCACCATACAATCGCCCCGGAATGGCATTCCCAATTGAGAAGTGCATTATGTCCACTTCATGTCCACGACAACTTTTGCTTGTACATTTACCTGGCAAATCCTTGCACCCTCCCATCTGACAAACAGTAGTGTTAACATATCAATACAAATATTGAAGCGATTGGAATGACAGTTAAGCAGCTCAAGGCAATTCGATATTAAAACCAAGTAAGTAAGGACATATTCTTTGATCATATAGGCAGCAGTCACATTCTACAGATACATGTAAGAAATTATCAAACTTACATTGTGATAGGATGCATTTTCTCCAACTTGAAACATGAGAGCAACAGAAGGGCATTTAGGATTTTCCCTGCAAATTAAAGATAAGGGGTGGAGATTACCTGAATTAACGTGATTCCAATTCAAATAATGGCATAATAGTGTTGCACACTAAAAGCAATGTTAAGTTAGGTGCATAAAAAATTGAACAAATTAAGCAAAAGAAGCAAAGTACATCACTTATATAACACACTAGACCAACCAAATCTTAATCCACAAAAAATATACGGGTCATATTAACAACGTTAAACGAAGATGTTGCAAGACGTGGAATTGCTGCCTATACAGCTCCACCAAATGATGAAGGAAGCACATATATTACGCCACTCCATGTAACACTAAATTGCAGATGATATGGCTATAGTACCACTAATCATATAATAGATTATGATATACCATTCGATAATAAAAAGTCCACAGTTCTTTTTTGGGAGGAGTTGCGGAAATAGTGTGTTGATGGCACAAAATCTGTATAAATGCTTAAATCCAAAGGTGACAAACTAATGAAATGAAAGCAGAATGCACAAGATGTGCTTAGCGAGGATCAGTAAATGCTAGAAATCTTGGTACTGGTCCCATAGTTAGGATATTTTACAGCTTAAGCAAGAGACAATAATGAGAATAGGAAAACTATATCTTAGTATTTGATCATGCTTTCCTCTGCATCTCGCAATTATCAATTATTTGTCATTATAAATGTACTCTGCAGATGAGAAACATGGTTGTTTGCAAATACTATGTTAGTAACTATCACATTTAGAAGCAAGAAAGTTTCACTTGATTTTGCGTATGAAGACAGATCTAGAACACTATACTCCATATGTTTTAGCATTCATTTGCAAAATCCTACTAAAGATACCAATCCCACTAAGTGCCAAGTTACTGCAGCAGACACCCATATACGTCCAGTCACCATGGATAAGATGGTGGCACTGAAATATGGAATGACGAAGGTGCTAAGCTCAAACCTTACCAAGTCCTTTCGATAATCTAGAACCAGCAAGTAAACAAAAAAGAGATAGGAAAAAGAGCAAGAATAAATACAACTTGAAGCCATGTATTCATCACCCAAAAGCATTTCAAACAAAATGACTTCCACGTAAAATATCAGATATTAGTGAAGAGATATACGAAACTAATATAAACCTACCCCTTAGAGTACGCATAATCCCCATCCACTTGAAGCAAGAAAAACACATTTTGACCATCATGCAGTGCCTACAAAATTAATAATAATCAGTGACTAGACATATGCCAATTTGTGAAATAACAGAAAAGCACCTATCATAATAAACTTGAAGACGAGGGTATGGAACCACATCTGAACTCGTTAAAAAGAACTTTCACGCATCTATGTTCAGGCAATGATTCTGTATGGAATAATATATAGTTCTAGCAGCAACATAGCTATGCCATGGAATAACATGGTTGCTAATCGATTTTGAATCACAGAGTATGATTTATGAAAGCATTAGATGTACAGCTATTAGAAACTATGTCCTCCAAAACGAAGTAGTACTTTACATAACTTCAGACATCAGACTGCATAATCGGTGCTGTCCTAAATTATGAGAGGCTACAAACTCACAAAGACTAAATTCTAGACATGGAGCCCAAATAGTACAAAATGCTAATATGTGTTTTTCCTGACAGAACACCAATGGAGAGTCCTATTTCAAAACTACCATCTCAGATATGACATAAAATTGCACATCCTTCAGTAGAAAAACCAAAGCCAATATAAAATAGCACAAACAAAATATAAAATAACAGCAATGATGGCCATAAATATGCTCTATATAGCAAAAAAAAAAAAAATTGCAAGAATACACAAGAAAGAAAAGAAAAAAGGTTGTTTCACTTGAAAATCAAAGTTTTAAACATCCGTACTATGTTTTGACATGATCACGTTGTTCTCAATGCCAAGCCTGTTGATAAATTATGAAGAATACCCTAGGACTTCTTGTAACGTGATTTCCAGAAAGCAGATAACTGAATTTAATCGTCCTATAACTGAATTTAATCGTCCTAGAAGGAAAACAAACTGAATTCGAGTTATCTGATCTTTTCACCAGCGCTAACGCAAGCAAACTTAGTGGTGGTAGTGGTGGCCCACCCCCACCTCACGCGTGCCGATTTGAACCCCAAATTTAATTAAATTATCATGCAAGCGGGGAATTAGAACCTGAATTAAGCACACAGTAAACAATCAAAAAGAAAAAGGTGGGATCCTTACCTTAACGGTCATCTTACCAGCGGGGTAGGCTTTATCCTCGTCGAAGTCTAGAGCGGGAAGAAGATCGAACTCGGCACCATCGACTTCCGCCCATTCATCCGCGTGTCCATCGACGGTGACGAGTCCCGGCCGGTACTCGGCGGCGATTCGGGCGCCGGCGCCGGCGTCGCAGATTCCCGGCGCGTCGTCGTGGTGCTCGTGGGCGGTTGTGGATAGCGCGAGCGCGGCGAGGATGACGAGACGCAGCAGCATTTTGCGAAGTCCGTGAAGACGAAGAGCAGCCAGCAATGCGAGGCGGGCGACGACCAGAACAAGAGCGCTGCTGCGTATATCGCCCTATTTGTCACACCATGAAAACGTGCGGCAAAGATTGGGTGAGGTTGTGCCTCTCGGGATATGGGTGGAAAAGATAAATGGTTGGGATCTGGGGAGCGAGAGGGGACGAAATATCGGCGGCCGCCTGTAATTTTCAATTAACGAGGACTTCTGTATTTTCTTGTTTCTTTAAAGGAAAAAACTACTCATAGATAAGAACAAGAAGGTCCTCGTTCAAAAGGATGAGGAGCATTTCAGATATTGACACGTAGCTTGCCTCTTATTTATTGACTTGTATAATAATAACCTATACGATGCATCATTATAAGTCATATATATAATTATATATATAAATTAATAATATTAAAAATTTATTTTATAGTTTAATTATATATATATATTATATTTATATAAATATTTTATATTTTATTTAGTAATGTGGTATTATAGTAAGAAGAAATATCAAATATCATATATAAAATTATTTAAAAATTGACGTTAAATAGTATATATATGTATATGATTTAAAATTTTTATAAATGGTAAGTTTTATTTTAAAAAATTAAAATTATATTATGTATAATATATAATATAATTACTTTTCTACTAATTTTATGCTATATTTAAATCATTTTTATAAATTGTTATTTTAATTAAGTTTTATTTATAACTAGTTTGGAAGACGCGCGTTGCGCGTGCATTGCCCGTTAACTTAAAAATCTATCATAGTGTTTAAAAATAAACAACAAATCAAAATATTATGAAATGTATGAATGAATTGTGAAAATTAAAATTTATTGATTTTTTTTTGTTCCAAATTTTTTTTTTAAGAAAAATAAATATTTAACCAACTGTTAAAAACTGCGGTAAAAAGTGATGAGTTGTAAAATTTTTATGCTGAAAGTTTTTAAAAATATTTCTTTCTAAATTAGTGTTCCAGAACTCCAAATTTTAATAGATTTAAAAAATAATTTAAAATCATAATTACCATATTATAATGAATATTTTTAAAAAACTGATCATGCTTTCATTTCTTAATTATATATATTATTAAAGAAATTTTAAAATTTTCTTCTAAATTATTGGCCTAGTCTCCAAAATCTTAATATATTTTAAAAAAATAAAAATAAATCATAATTACGTTACGAACAAGTTCTGAAGCTTAGTTTCAAATATCTAGGTATATTTTTTAGAAATAGTTTGAAAATGAAAATTGTAGAATTGATGAGATATACAATTTTAGTGTCAAATTTTTTTTCAGAAAATAATACCAAATAGTTTTGGGGCTAGATAGCCTTAGCATGTCTTAAAAAAAATGTTACTATTTTTTTTTTTAAAAAAAAATCATCTAAACTAAAGTTATGAAGCTAAAGTCTTAACAGATTTAAAAAAAAAAAAACTTAAATCATAATTATTATACGCACAATTTCTGAGACATATTTATAAATATGTAAATGTATTTTTGAAAATAGTATCAAACAACCATTCATATCTTTATTCCCTAATTATACTACAAATAAAATGTTGTTGTTAAAGTTTTTCTTTAAAAAATACTTCTAATAAAAGTATTGGGGCTTGATAATCTTAACGAAAAAAAATACTATTGAAAGTATTATTAAACTGTAAAATAAGCGATAGATTTTCGTCAAATATAATTTTAGTGTTGAATGATTTTTAAGAAAATTTTTAATATATGTTTTAGATCTAGATAGTTTTATCGGATAATTAAAAAAAAATTATTGTCTTTTAATAGATTAAAAAAAAATATATGTTGGATCTCCGAAATCTTAAGATTTAAAAAATATAAAAAAAAACACTATTCAAAAGTATTGCAAATTTTACATTGAGTGTACCAAACATATATATAGGGATAGTTTTTTGAAAAAATTTTCAATAAAACTTTTATAAATTTTTATAATATTTAAAACGTTAATGTAAAAGCTTTTTTAGAAAACGCTTCTGAAAAATAGGTGTTTGGAAATTTTCTAAATAGATTTTTTGTTACTCGAAAGTATTAACGAACTTAAAAGAAAAAAAAAAGTTTTAAATCTGTATTATGGTTCGTAAGAACATACCAAACAACTATATAGGCGTATTTTTTGAAAAGAATTTGAACATAAAATTTATAAAATTTGATTGGAGCTACATTTTTTATATTGCAAGTTTTCTAAAAAATACTTATAAACAAGTATTCAGGAGATCTAGAGTCTTAATATGTTAAAGAAATAAAAAAATCGTATTACGATATGGACGAGTGTACCAAACATATATGTAGGGGTATTTTTTTTGAAACAATTTTCAATAAAAAAGTGCAGATTTTTATAATATCTAAAACATTAATATTGAAAGTTTTTGTTAAAAAAACACTTTTAAATAAGTATTTTGAATCTCCGAAATCTTAACGGATTAAAAAAAAATGTTTAAACCTGTCGAACGGTTCGTACGAGCTAGGCATTTTTTATGGAAAATTTTTGAATATAAAAGTTATAGATTTTGATAAGAGCCACACTTTTAATATCGAATTTTTTTCTAAAAAATACTTATGAACGAGGGTTACAAGATCTAAATGTTAATAGGTTTACAAAATAAAAGAAATCGTATTACGATACGGAGACGTATACATATGTAGGAATGTTTTTAGAAAAAAAAAAACCTTTTAATTAAAAAAGTTCTAGGTTTTTATAATACCTATAACGTTGATGTTAAGTTTTTTTTTTTTTTTTTTTGAAAACGCTTCTAAATAGAAATTATGGATCTCCGAAATCTTAACGGATTATTAAAAAAAAAAAAAAAAAAAAAACCACTGTTTTACTATTCAAAGTACTTTAGATCATATATTCTCCAATTATATATAGTAGGATATTTTATATATAAACCCGTATATTACGGTAACACGAATATACCAAATATATATATCTATATATATTTTTTGGTAAAATTTTTAATATAAATTTTGATAAGTACTGTAAATTTTATGTTGAAAGATTTTTTTAAAAAGTAATTCTAAATTAGTATTTTGAAGTTCCAAAATCTTAACAGATTTAAAAATAACAAAAATCGTATTACAATACATAAAGTGCACCAAACATATATTAAGTATATTTTTTAGGAACAGTTTTAACTAAAAATTATTAAATTTTATGTTGAAAGATTTTTTAAAAAGTAACTCTAAATTAGTGTTTTGAAGTTCCAAAGTCTTAACAGATTTAAAAATAACAAAAATCGTATTACAATACGTACAAGTGCATCAAATATATGTTTAGGTATATTTTTTGGGAACAGTTTCAACACAAAAATTATAGATTTTGATGAGATATATAATTTTAATGTTGAATATTTTTTCTAAAAATACTTCTAAATAGGTGTAATTGGGCTCCGAAGTTTTAACGGGTTTAAAAACAAAATTTAAAAAACATAGGGGTGAAATTGAAAAAGGGTTCAATTGAGGCACTATTCAAACAACTGTAGAAGGAGGGATTGGCTATTTATATATAGTAGATAGTAGATCTTTCATATTCTTCAAATAAATTACATAATTTTATAAATTTTTATCAACTAATACAAATGCCACATGGCTTGTTTAGAATAAGAGTAAATCCACATAGAACACAAAAAATTATTCAAAATATTATGTGGCATAACAATTTTCTTCACCCAATTTTATATATATATGTATATAGATAAGGGAGACTTACACTGATGTCAAAAAATCTAAATATATTATACTTAAATTAATTTGTAAAAAATTTTACACTTAGATTTAAAATTTTATATTAAATTTTTTAAAAGAGGGTGTCAAAAATTATTAGAGTGTCTTAAACTATCAATAAGATATATAATATTATTTTTTAACTCAAAAATATTAAAAATTCACACCAAAATATCAAAAATTAATACTATAAATGTTGTGATATCAAAGTGTAAGAATATGTTAGAAATTTATTAAAGAAATAAATAATATGTGTTAAAGGACTAAAATGTAAAAGAAAAAAATTAAATAATAGTGAAATAATATAGAAGTATTACAGTATAATTGTCCGTCAAAATACTAATCAATTTTCCATCCAAATTCAATCTCTTTAAGTGAAGCCAAGTACAGAGTAATTGAGAAGTACATCTGCTAAGTACATGCTTAGCTAAAACTATCGGATAATTCCATATCAGCCTCCTATTTTCAAAGGCGTTCCGGATCAGCCCAACTATCAATATTTCCATAAACTATTGCACCTCCTTTTTGAATGGTGCAGTATTTATATTTATTTATTGGAAAATAGACAAAAAGAATATTATTTTGTTTGGGCTCTTATTATAAAGAATTTTGTTTTGGTAGTGAAGTATTTTTTTTATATTTTTGTTGATTACTTTGGTGAATTGATGTCACCTTAACATTTGGCATGACAAGTAAATTGTTTTATGAGATTTACAGGACAGTTCCTTGTTTTTTGTACTTCGCTTCTTCTAGCCGATTTTAAAGTAATAGCTTTTTTGGCACATAATTGCATATTATCCAAGAGATATTGTTATAGCTCCTTTTTTGTACAGTCATTTTATAATTAGTAAATCACCTTAAAGCGTGCATAAGCATTTTTTTAAAAAAATTAATACACAAAATTTTTTTTTTTTTGAATATATAAATTTTTTATTCAAAGTTTTTTTAGAAGAATACGTATATATGGATATTTTAACACTTCAAAATTTTTACTATAAAAAAATTTCTAAAGATTTAAAATATCTATTTATAATTTTTGTTGAAAAAATATCGAATGCATGAGCTATTAGGCACACCAACATCAAAGATCTATTTTTATAGTATCCCTTTAAAAAAAAAATTTACACAAATATTTTGGATTGATATGATAAACTTTTAAAGAAACATGGAGTTATTCATAAAGAGGCTTTTTAAAAACTCATTTTTTATGTTAAGTAAAATCCTTTAACGTTTTCAAAATTAGGACTTGCATATTAGCCCATGTACTGTTTGAAGTTTAGAAATAAACCTCTCATTTCAAATCCATTTATTTTTTACATCCCAAAATATTTATTTAGAAATATTTTTAAAAAAAAAAATTGAATACAAAAGTTGTAAATCACATAAAAAAGCTAACTTTTTGTATTCAAATTTTTTCAAAAAATGATTTTAAATTGTTGTTTAAGTTTTTAAAGTCTTAAAGGATTGTCCTCTAACTTATTTAAGAAAAAGTTACATAAATATGGCTCTTATACTAGAACTTTAGAGCTAGAAAATAGCAAATATATATTTCTCTTGTGCATGCTTTTTAAATATTGTCTCTAGGTATAATATATCTATATTTGTTCTTTAACACTCATTGTTCACTGTGATTATTGACCTTCAAACTTTGATATTTATATAGAGCTCTAGAGATAGAAAATAGCTGATATATATTTTTCCAAATATTATCCAAGTAAAATATATCTAATTTGTTCTTGTTAACACATTGTTCACTGTGATTATTGACCTTCAAACATTGATACAATATATATATATATATATATATACAAAACAGATGCAATAATTTAATGATTTAATATATCAGCCAGAATTTGCTCATCATTTATGCATAAATATATACATAAAAATGCGACATGTATGCAATGTTTCGGTTTTGATCATCAGTAATAGGCTGGCAGCCATTCTTTGCCATTGATGAAGTCTATGCTCATGAACTTAGCAGCTTCTTCTTGGCGAAGTTGCTTTGCCCATGGAACACGCCCAGACGGATCAGCCCCCGGTCCATGGCATTCATGCTCTCCATAATATATCCCACTGCTCAAGTAACATAGTCTTGTTAGAATATTCTGATAAAAATTCCAATAAAGACAGCTTAAATCAAAATACATTTGCTATTTTACATAATCAAATAGTGGCTTCATGCATACTGAGTTCGAGCCGCTGAATAATGTTTAGAAGCTAAAATCACAATGGAGTTGAATGACGGGTGAGAATCCGATCCCCCCGACGAGTTCAGTTAGATAAGAAATGTGAACAGAATTAAGTTCATTTCTTAAAAAGACATACTTTGAAAAATGTAGTAAATGAGGGAGTTATAATTGTTTCCAGTTTACTTGCTCACCAACAAAAAATTAGAAAAGATCAGGGATTAGTAAAAAGACGAGTATCCCGACAAAAAAAAAAAGAAAACAGATGAAGGTTTCTTCTACCAAGAAGAATAAACTTTAAATTCATTAAAAACAATAAACGAATTCTCCTGAATAAATGCAAGAAAAATATGAACATAACATGCAGTAGGCTGGTTGATCATATGTAAGAAATGTTCATTTTTTCTTCCGAGCTGCTTATTTTCTACTGAATGAAAACTTTTAGCTTTTTTTTTCTGTTGTTAAAAGGAAGCATTAGTTGGAAGTGACAAGATATAGTTACTGATTTCTCAAAAAAAAAAAAAAAAAAAAAAAAAAGGAAAAAAAGAAGACAAGATATAGTTACTGAAATTTGAATGATCATGAAAGGTATCAAGTTCTTACTCAGTGCTGCCATCATAGCTCCAGTTAGTCCAGCCCTCAGGAGCAATGGTCTTAGAGAGATAGGTGCCGACGAAAATAACCCTGGAACGAGCATTTCTCGCTCGGCCCAGGTACACTTCTCTTGTTCCATACACTTTTCCTTTCAAGAAGACAAAGCCACTGTCATCTTCTAATTGCCTATTGTGAGCAGTGATTGATCCATGGATCTTCATCCTCCTATCAGATAGCACAAAGATCTCGCAGCTCTGCACACATTATTGTTTTTTATGAACTAACAAATCGTGATGTGATTATCGGATTCAAACATATGCACCGATTGGAGGCAAAAGGAATTAAAAAAAAAAAAAGCCATAGTAGAAGTGATCTTACATTGTGATATCAAACCATAAAGAAGAAAAGATTTGATTTTTGTTAGGTGGTCAGTTGTTACACAAAGAACCTCGACTCCGGAAAATAAAATATGAAAATTATCATTTCCTAGCAGGATTATTGGCCTCATCATAAAATGGAATATACGTTGTCGAGTCTTAATATGAAGCAAGTACTAAAATGCGGGAATTTTTTGCTTGCCTGATAAATTGACTGAGCATGGCCAAAGATAAAATCGATATTCCCTTGTATGTAGCAGCTTTCAAAGTAATGCCTGCCATGGTAGTCGAAGAGGGTGTTGTGGTGACTGTAGAAGGCACAGTGGTAGAATGCCGATTTGTCTCCTGCAACCATAGCTGCTACTGATCGGTTGAATGCTGAATCAGCCAGGCCAATTGGCGCATCATTCTGTAGGAGAAATCAAATATATTATTTTTTATTTTTGAGGACCCAAGGTATTACCTGGAGCTAGGGCTCTGTCCATATAAGACTCCCCAAGGAAGACACTCTCGCTGTAGAAGTGCCCCATAACTCACGACGGGGCGCACATGCATACCAGCTAGTGCAGCATATTTATGCGCAACTGGCGGTGGAGAGAGTCAAACCCTGAGTAAAAGACTTCCTGAGTAGTGTTGCAAACCGTGCAGACTCGAGCCAGCCCACACGGCTTGTGCGGGCCGCCCTAGGCTGCGGGCCGCGGGCCGGCTCGTTCCGCCCCCTATTTATGCCGGCTCGGCTCGGCCGGCGGCCCGCCGAAACAAGCCGAGCTGGCGTAAATTTAAAAAAAAATAGTATATGCCCGCGCGGGCTGGTTTCCCCAGCCCAGCGGCCGGAGAGGTGGGCCAGCCGGCGGCCCGGCGAGCCGGGTTGCAGTACGGGCGCACCATATCACCGCGGCACCCAGCCACCCCCTTAGTATTCCTTATAGGAGCACAAAATATGCATTGAATTCTGATTTTTCGATCTTAGCACTTGGAAAGAGGAAGAAAAGAAACCTTGAAGCTAATACCAAAAGCTATGAAGTTATCGGCAAGAACAGTGAATGTCGCAGAATTGGTGTTGTTATAGGAGCTGTCATCCCAGACAATTGCAGTCCTCCCTTTTCCATTTCCTCTGAGAAAGATGTACTGCTTGCTCTCTGGTATCACAATCTTTTCCCTGTTCATCGATGAAAAATTGCTAAGACAACATACTAACACAACTTCTCTCACCTAAAAGTTACCGAGTCTCTTAAGAGAAATGCAAATATTCCAAGATTTTGCAAGTATTAAAATGAAGAGTAAAGAATCAGATTGCCCTGAAAAAAAAAAAAGTATTCTAATGAACAGTTGTGCTAGAAACAGTAAGAGATTCAATGATCTATCTCCTTTTTTTTAATTATCTACCTATAAACAAAGAGCATTCAAATTAAATGAAAGCCTACATTGGGATTCTTCCACCAACGACAGTTTTTCTTTTTAAACATATAGAAATATATTTTACTTTTTTTTCCATGTAAAACCCCAAAATCATCTCTCTAGAGGCATTCTCTGTTTTAACATTGTGGCAAGACAAGTTTTTGTATATCAGCTAGATCAAATCAAATAAGGCTTTTAGACAAACACTTTGTAAGTATTTATTCATGAGAGTAATTATTAGATATAAGCACCTGTAAATACCGGCACGGAGATGGATGATGATCCAATCTGAGTTGCCGTCAGGGACAGAATCAATGGCAGCCTGGATCGACGTAAAGTCCTCTTTTCCCGAAGGGCCGACAATGATGGTACGATTAGTATCTAGCTTGGAAGTAATCAAGGGGCCATTAATGAAGTCTTTGGACTTGTGAAAACTGGCAGAGGAATTTCCCAAGCAAGAGGAGAATGAGAGAATGAAGGCCAAGGCCGAGGCGGCCATGAGCGGTGTCGAAGGTGGCGGCGCCATGGCAGCGCGTAGCGATAACGAAGTTTGGAAGATGGAGAAAGGATATGGAGAGGATCTATGGCTATAACAATGTTTCTGGTGTTTTTTATTTTTGGCTGGAGGCTGGGAGGAGAAGGCGGGAGGGTGTCTGTTTGTACCGGAAAGAACGGTTTATTTCTTCCCCTCGTTTAAATGGTTCAGGCTGGTTTTGTTGGCCCTTACTTGTTTAGGCAGGCCTTTTTGCATAAGAAATCTGGGATTATTTTTTAATTAAAAAATTAATGTGAAAAAGCAATGTTTTCAAAACTCGCATAAATCAGTTTCTACCTTTCTAACCTTTTAAAAAAAATTCTAGACACCTAATTTAGTATACTATAGTATATTGTTGCCAGCTGCATCTCAATGTTTTGGCAGAAATGTTGCAAAATTCCAAACGAGCTAAAAAGTGCAACATATGAAATCTTATAAGCGAAAAAAAAAAAAAAAAAAGTGTTCAGATAAGCAAACTTTTTTATTGAAAGGTTGATTTGTTCAAGTTCTATAAAGCATTAGTCTTTTTGACAAAGCCCCCTTTTTTGGACTAATATAAAATCAGTTCTTTTAGATAAACCCCTATTTCTTTTTATAATTGATAAATCTACCCAAAACATATATGTATAGTTATTTTTTTTGAAAAAAAAATTTTGAATACAAACAAAAAGATATTGAAGTGCTCTATAATCTTTATATTAAAAAAAAAATTTCAAAAGTGCCTCTAAATAGGTTATTTTTGAAGCTCCGAAAGTTTTACTACTTATACAAAATTTAGAGTTTTAAAGTATCTATTTACTAATATATCTTAAATATTTATGTCGCAAGCAATGAGCAGGAATGGAAAATATGAGTTGAGCACATCTGTAGCTAATTGGTTAGCTGACCGTCTAGCCGCTCGAGCCTTTCCTCTTTCCCTAAGTTTGCATCCACTTATATCACCTCCTTTAGATGTTTATGTTAAATGATTTGACCATGTTCATTCTTTAGACAAAAAAAGAATAAATAAATAAAAACAAAATATATATTTTAATAATTTTTTAATAAAAATTATAGAGCAACACCAAATTCTATTAGCGTATAATACAACACCTGAATTAATCTCCACCATATTTTTAGTTTAGTCCACTAAGATTCACCAGCAATGGAGTAGGTCCGAGGCTATTGCATATTTCCAATAGTTATAGTACCGTACGAACTAGTACGGTATGTACCAAAAAATAATTTTGAATTTTTAAAATAGTAACTAAATATATATCAGTATTATCGACATGACATTATTAGCACGTCTCAAGTTTAGAATTAACTGAAATACGACGAGATGATAACTTAAACCTTGAATTGAATTATATGCATGGTTGCTAAAAGAGATTATTAAGTATTAAATTTGACTTCATATATATGAAACCAAAAAGGGAAGGGAGACTTGCATATTAACCCCTCCCTCGAGTCGCGTGTCATAAATAAATTTTTGTTTAAAATTTGTAATTTTTACATCTAAAAATATTTATTGAGAAGTATTTTTTTGAATAAATTATGAAAGTAGATATTGCAGACCACATCAAAAAAAAAAAATTTATTCAAAATGTGTTGCAAAAAATACTTCTAAAAAGATATTTTGAGACTCTAAAATATTAACAGATTAGTTTAAATTAACTTATATTTGGAGCCTAAAAATACCTATTTATAAATATTTTTAAAAAAAAAATTAAATATAAATATGTATATAACATTGCAATCTATTTTTTACGTTCAAATCTTCTCAAAAAATACTTATATAATAATAAAAATTTCCTAATATAAATTTAGAGATAGAAGCTAATTGCACCAACTGATTTGTAAACAATTTTCAAATTAAGGCGTGATATGCAATTATCCCGAAAGAGAAAAGCTCACTAATAAAAAGAAAAACATTTTGGATTAAAAGCATCAGTAATGGTCGGCTGTGATTTTCTTCTAACCAAATAGACGTGCCCACGGCACAGAGGCCACTCCCCTACCAATTTTTATTTTTCGGCTATCCAAGCACTGAAAGGGATCACATGCATACACGCATACCGGCTAACTCGTGGAGCGTATTTTCCTCTTGCCTCTGACAGCATTCAAGCCCGAACCATGATACTAGATGGAATAAATCTTAACCAGCGTGCCATTTGGTTCGTCTATTTATGATTTTCTCACAAATTTGTTATTAAACATATTCCTCAAGAACAAGTCTACTGGACATTGCTTGTTCAAGCATGCATGATCATACAAAGTCCCCTACAAGCTAGAAGATGAACATCTAATAATCACAATGGTCAGATATTGAGCTTCTTAAAAGGATTACAACACGAACATACGTCTACGGTTTAATACACGCACATAATGCGCGGCATAGAAAAGGGAATAAAAAAAGAAAAAAAAAAGATTGAACTAGATTAATGATGGTGTATGCACACAGTAGAATCCTTACTGCACTTAGGTTCGACGAGAAATGTGAGTCTTCTGTCAGGTAAGATCACCACATCTACGCTTGCCAGCTTAAAACTGCTTCGGTTACAAGAAACATGCACAGGACGAGCCCTCCTGAACTGCACCATTCCTTCAGTTGCTGCAAGAAAATATTCAGATTATGTAGACTAGACGATCGTAGCAATGCTGCAAACAGATATGTTTATATAATGCAGTTTTGTCAAAACAAAATATGTAGACTAGATGATCGTAGCAATGCTGCAAAAAGATATGTTTATATAATGCATTTTTTGTCCAAAAAAAAAAAAAACTTGTTTTTCAAAAGTCTCTCAAATTAACCCTTTAAACGAAAGGTTAGCTCTTCGGAACACTGACATAGCTCGCATGGAACACTAATATAGCTTGTCCAAAAAACTAGCATGGCTCGCCCAGAAGAACACTACAACCTAAACACTACGATACAAGTGCTGGCAACACTACACCAGTCACCTAGAATACTAAACTAGCCGACTGAAACACTTTCGAGTTTTCAACCAAGGCATATTCGAAAAAGTTGAAAAGACAGGGCCGATTCGTACAAGTTATGAAAGCAGGGGCTAATTTGACATTATTGTAAAGTATATATAGCTACTCTCTCAAATTTCAAGCAAAATAAAATTACTAGGAAATAAGAATGGAATAGCAGCAGTCGCATAGAGTTTCCGCTAGAAGAAATAGTTTTTTTTTAATACCTCTCAGCAGGAAGACTCGGGACATCATTTTGTTTTATAGGACACGTTCTTATGTTATGGCCTGAGGCTTGACACACACTGCAGTGCAAATAGTCCTTCAATTTCACTTTCTTGCCAAGCCGGAGTTTATATCGACCCCGCCTAGTTTTATCAATGCAAGGAGGTTTAACCGTGGTTAGGTCCTCGTAGCTCCATTCATTACCATCACGGACTGGGTTTATTTCTCCTGAATAAGCTGCCTTAAACTTAGCAGAAGTGAACCACTGTTGACAATATTGATATACGTCGAGTCCTTCGAGTTGAATAACAGCCAAAGCATGCGAACATGGAAGCCCTTGAACTTGCCACTCACAGCACGTGCATGTCCATTGAGAAAGATTGACAAGAAAGCTAGATCCGCTCGAATCCACAACCACTCGTTCTACTGCGACGCTGTACTCAACTCTATATCCAAGTGCTTCCTTCCTCTTCTCTTGGAGGCATGCTTCTGGATTCGGTGCAAGAACTGACTCAAGCTGCTTTCCTAATTCACATTGCTGAGCAAAGTGTGTCACTAATTTAGAGTGCAATTGTTGGATGATCATAATAATCGGCACATTTACTAGTTCAGTAATCCAAGAAGTAAAGGTTTCACCGACGTTGGACGTTAAAATGTTATACCGCTGCCCCTCGAAGTATGACGTCGCCCAATTTTTAGGATTCAAATTAGCGACAATCCACTCATGACCCCTTATATTGATCTTTCTGATCTCATTGATGTAATGCTCATACTCATCTCTGGTGTATGCTCGAGCAGCCGAGAAAATGTAGTTCCTCACATCGTCATCCTTGAAGGGAACCCGATCGACTATATGGGTAACGCAGAATGCATGGTAGGCTCCTGGAAATGATGTTGCAACAGTCTCAACCAAGCTATCTTTCTCCTCTGAGATAACCGTAAGCCACGGCGTAGTTCTTAAAGGATCTCCCAATTCCCCTTCTAATGCTTGTCGTATCCATAGCATGAACCAACCCCAACTATCAGCACTCTCAGAGTCCACGATAGCGTAAGAAATAGGAAAAGCTTCTCCGTTTGCATCCACTGCCATTGCACTAAGAAGCACAAGAGGATATCTTCCGAGAATATTTGTAGCTTTGAAGATAAGAAGCGGCCTGCAGCCGAGTATAAACCCGCGGATTGGGGCATTCAACGCAACAAAAAGTCTTTGAAACCGATCTTCTGCATCGCACTGCAAATAAAACACACTCTTTGGATTGGTCTTTTCTGCTTCCCTACGATAAGCAGGAAGCGCTTCCCATGATTCCTCTGAAGAACCTTGTATTAGCTTCCGCGCCCATTTCCTCCCCCTCCAAGCTCTAGAATAGCTTACCGTCACACCGAAATTTTGGTAAATCTCGGCAGTTAAATCTTTCGGCCGGTAATCGCTTTTGTCCTTAATTTTGTTTAATATAAATCGTGATACCCAATGAGCCTTAACATTTGGATCATTTTGGCCCAATTCATTTCTGGCGCATGTGTGGACTGGGTTATAAGTCTTAATTTGAAAGGTTGATACCCCTTTAAGCTTTGATGCATGTATACGCCACTTACATCCCTCAAAAACACATTTAGCAGTAAACCTCTTTGACTCATTTTTCACTTTCTTATATACAAAGTTCTCTGCAATAGCTGCTTCCGAGAGTGCTTTTCGGAAAGCAACGACGCTTTCAAATTCTTGGCCTTGTTTTAGGATGCCTTCTTCTCCGAATGGTTCTTCCAGAACAACTAGTTCATTTGATTCCTTTGGCTCATTAGTGCTGCTGATAATTTCTCTGCCAGGGGCCGAAGAACTTTTTTTAGCTCTTCTACTCATAGATCGAGTGACTCTTCTCCCCTTGTTCCAGTTAGAGTTGGTTTCTCCAGTCAAAAGTAAACTACTAGGGTCAACTTCCTCATCAACAGACTCATCTTCGGTGGCTGAAGAGCTATCACTAATCACACTTTCCCTTTCAGAAATTGGAGCTTTTGATTTTCGACCCACACGCTTCCTTGCAGTTGCCTTAATAGTTCGAACAGAACCATCATTCTGCTTGGCAGACTTTTTCTTAACCTGTGGAGAGATCAATGTACCTTTCCGTTTACGTTTATTAGATGAGGTGTCACGTGATGCTTCAGGACTGGATCCATTTTTCTGTTTGGCTTCAGCAGTGGCAGCAGCAGGAGCAGTTGAGTTATTCGACTTACAGCTATAAAAAGACGAAATATTAGTCTAAAAATAAAATGATAAAACTTTCTTTACCTCTCAACACCAAAGGTCAATAATACCTGGGAATAGGACTAGTATACGATGAAGACCCTCTTGCAGATATATACACTGGAATAGTAGGCTTTGAGTCAGGAAAAACTTCCACCATATTGGATAAATCATCGACATTTTCGATGGTTACTAGAGGCGACAAGAAAGGCGACCCAAACTCTATATCAGGGTGCTTATACTTGATTGTGATTGGAGGCGTCAATTGTTTGCTCAGTCCACCAACTTTTTTTAAGAGTTCGCTATAGCCGATTTTCCTTTCCACATAAATTAAACGAACAGTGCCACCTTTGTGAATAATCTTTCCCTCATCTTGGACAAAGTCTCCACCAACGTGGCAAAGTAAGGCCAACTTATCAGCAGACATTTCTTGCATAATTAAGTAACATCTCCCAATCGCTAAGATAACAGGAACTTGTTAGTCATAAAGCAGAATCCTATCATGCAATGTAAGTTCAGATGTTTACGAACGAGAACATCCTTCTGATAAGCAAGGAAGGACAATAAAAATCCTAAACTACCAGAGGATCTAGTATAATCGTAATAGGTAAAAGGGCCAAAAGGTGACTAGTCATACTTATTTGGGGCAACATGAAAACGGTTTGTCATTCAAGTTATCATTTCCAATTAAAAGATGAGTCTATTTTGTTGGGCTTATCTATCTTGAACTACTCAACTAACGGCCACTTACATGGCAAAGAATGGAGATTATTATAAAACGAAGGATTTCTAACTAAGGGAGAGTGGTGGTTGATTATTATAAAACTCAGCACAATTTGAGTTCAAATCCCAGATCATCCTCAAGTTGTTCTCTCTATTCAATAGATAATTTCCTGCCTGGTGCAAATCCGAGCTAAGTTACAAACTAACACGTCAATGATCAAATTAACACTTGTAACTTAGTCATTAATAGTAAAACTCAATTAGCGCATACAAAATGATCCAGGGGCCACCTGCTTCCACAGTAACCTTGAGGGGAGCATCCATCATCTCTTCTCTCATGGAAAATGCGTCTTCCCTCTCCCAGCTCCTCAGAGATAATTTCAAACCGATTTGGCTTTAAGTGACCTCTTCAAGGTACAAATTTCACCCATGCTTAAATTAAGAAACACACACATTGACCAAAATTTTAACAGGTAATAACTCTTGTTTGGATTTTAGTTTCATCTCGATACTGTTTATATCAATAAGAGTAAAACATCAGGTAGCCAAATTTAAGCAGGAACTTAACTGCTCCAATACTCTTTACCAAGGTGAACATATTTTACAGATTAAACTTACCCTCCATATTTTACAGATTACTTCCAAGGTAGCCGTAAAATTTTGCGTGAATCAAATATTTTGGTAAAATCTCTATAACTAAATAGTTGAAAGAAAGAAAAACAAAGTAATACTTTTACATGTGTAATAGTTTTTAGGGGCCGTCAGTCAACGGAAGATGGATCCAAGAAATGATTACTGACAATCAAACAACAAATTCAACATTACTCTCTCCATCATACCAACATCAAATCTCGAAAGTTCAACTAATTCACTCGAAATACGAACAAGCCTGTGCTATAGAAAGAATAGAACCTAGATTAACTTGAATCATCACTTGATCTCATCCAAGACAAAGAAATGAAAAAAGTTTCGGATTCTTCAGAAATTCGAAGAGTACAGGGAAATCCAAGATCTAAGAGGATGAGATCATCGAAAAGAATTGCATCTTACGATCGGATTTGAAGGAAAAGTTGACGGGGATGTTTGGACGCTGGACTCCGCCGCGGCGTCAGAGCTGAGAGTTCGGACAAGAAGATGAACACCAGACCAGTTTCATGGAGCTGCTAAACAAAAGGACTCAGGTGCGTCTGAGTACAACACTCGGCCCAAATAAGCCAAACTCGGGCTACAAAGCCGCTCTTACCGTGCAGCTTCAACCTTTTCTTTTCTTTTTTTTTTTAATTTCTTCAATGATGTTGTAGCGACAAATGCTTTAGGCTAGGCGTGCAACTCGGGCTCGAGCTCGTTTAAGCTTGCTTGAGCTCAAATTTTACTGTGCTCGAGCCAATTTGAGCACTAAGTCGAGCTTGAGTAATTAAACGAGCTAAATTTGAATATTGTGTTGATCGGCTCGTTAGGCTCGCGAGCCTAAACGAATTTTCTAATTTTATTTAAAAATTTACTTAAATGGATTGAGCTCGATCTCGACTTGAATTCGGCTCAGTTGATACAATCAAACCGAGCACGAAATTAGTCTCTAAAACTCGTCAAGCTCGAGCTCGAGTGCAGGCTAAATCAATCAAGCCGAATTTAAACTTAGTGGTGCTCGGTTCAAACTCGGCTTATTTTCACATCTATTTGGGCCAGTTTTACATTGGGGTATTTTGCTCATCTTGATCCACGATCAAATTCTATTTCCAACCTATATCATACACAATAGTTCTATTTTTCGGAACTAAGCCTTTAGCTGTAATTGTTTACATCTGGCTTCCCAAACGAAAACTTCTATCAACGAGTATTTTGTCGTCCTTGAGAAGGTACATGTGTACGTTCCCGTCAACATATTATTTATAAATATATAACCGACGGTACGAGGAGTCGAAACCAGATGGGGAGAGTTCATGGCCCCTGTCCATTCAATGCGACAAAATTTCATCCCCTGATAAAACGATCATATTTGGAAAGCCAAGATTTCACTTGGTTGTCTAGAGCAGGTCTTTGAATCAAGGTTTATCGTGCCGTGCTGGTTCGAGTTTCGATAAACTCATATCTCGAGACGTGTCGTGCTGACTGTGCCGACCGTGCCGAAGTACAATTATAAAAAAAATTATAAAATTTATTATATAAATGGTAATGAAGATTAAATAACAAAAAGTATCATTCATTTGTTAAAATTCAAATTATATGTCATAAATTATTACCAAATTGAGTGTTGGTGTGGTTAATATCAACGAAACCTAAATCATGTAAATCTATCACGTGCGTTGTTCAAAAATAATATATCCATATATCATATGAATAAATATGATGATACTCATTACAAAAATAAATAAAAAATAAAAATAACATAGTGTGCCGACCGAAACGGTCGGCACAGGTTGAAACGGACACACCGTGCTGACCGTTTGCCGAGACGGCCGAAAAATAGCCGTTTCGGCCGTTCCGGTGCAGTCAAATGGTGGTACCGAGACGTCAAACCATGCTTTGAACATAGCCGTTCTCTTTGCATACTCTTTGTTGAGTCAGAACTCGCTCAGAACTGCATACGTTATATTCTCTTCAGAACTCGCTCAGACTGGATTTTTATTGGATTGTTATCGTTCGAGAATAGGATGAACCTACTCTGCATAATCCATCTTAAACCTGTCAGCCATGAACCCCTCATCTTGGTTTTCATAGCATGTAAACGCCTGTTTAGAAAGATTAACAGCAGATCTGGAGTTATCCTGTAAATCACATCGCTATGCCCCATGCTCCCAAACACAATCGTGAGAGAAGTAGACCATCAATCATTCTGGGGATTCTGCACAAAAAACAGCAGCTTCGTAAATTCTGTTAAATAAGTCTCTAATTTTTTGAAAACTTAGAAAGCGATCCAAAAATGCAAATCTATGATTTTTTTTTTTTTTTTTTTTATAAAAAGAAGTTGAATATGAAAAATTTATTATGATGCGCTTTACCATTTGTTATTTAAATTTTTTTTAAAATATTTTTTGAGGCTTTAAATTTTTGTAAACAAATATTTGGAAGGTTAAAAAAATATCTATTTAGAAATAATTTTTTAAACAAATTTTACAAAAATAGCAGAGCATATCAAAATCTTTTGTCTTGTATTCAAATTTTTTCTGAAAAATTCTTAAATATATAAATTTTAGACTAATTTAATAATTAATATATAATTTATTTGGATTGATAGTATAAAGAAGGGGCTGATATGAAATTATTACATTTTTTTGTTTAGATAATTAGCAAAATAAATTTTGTGACATACACTAGAAAATTCTTACATTTTACAGTCTACATCTGAAAATTTATACTGGAAATATTTTCATTTGAAGAAAATTTAAATATTCATAAATAGATTTTGATATGAACTAAATTTTTTTAAAAAAATATTTTAAATAATTATTATGAGGCTTTAAGTCTTAGGGTGTTTAAAAACTCCGCTAAGGTTTTGGTAATGAAAAATAACTATTTAAAAAAAAATTAGATCCGCAAAAAAAAAAAATATTGATGTGATCTATATTATTTTTAATTTTTTTTTTAAAAAAATTTAAAATAGATCTTTTTTAGATGTAAACAATTATAGATTTAAAGCAATAGACTTACGTACAATACTATTGTCAGATGCATTGGCTGATATGCAAGTTTTGCTATTATTAATAACCACAGCTGGAATGGTTATACTAACTATTAAATGGTGTCTTTTTAAGACTGGGACGACTCGTAAGAGTGTTTGCTGATGATGACGACAACAATTAATAAAGGTGTCACGTTACTTCTTAATTATGATTAAAATTGATTTTGGGCTACCGTGTTCAATTGGTTAACACAATAATATACTGATTGATAATTATAATTTATTCTCATAAAAAATAGATACAAAATTTTTATAATAATAAATGTGAATTGAGAATGGCTACCGTACTAATTTGTTTTCTGATCAAAATGCATGACAAAAATTGAATTATGCAGTCATATATACAAAAAATTAATGTCAGATACGCATTTTCGTACGGACAGATCAATGTGTGCAAAAATTTACAAGTAAGAGTGTGATTAGATTCACCAGGTTTTTAGTGAAATCAAAGTTTTAAATTTTGTGTTGTGCCGAGTTTCGATAAATTTCGAACTCAAGACGTACCGACCATACCGTTTCGACCGTGCCGATATTTAAATATTATTTTTATATATTAGTATATATTTTAAAAGTTATTTTTAAAATTTTTAATTTAAAAATATAAAAAAAATAAGTGTCATACGCTCTGCTCATTACCACTTACGTCGCGTCGCGCCAGCCGGTCACGCCGGTGGCGCAATGCGAAATTAAAATGTGGTGCCGACCGGCGCGACTGTTCATCTTCCTCACGAAAGTAAAGATGATGATCAGGAAAAAAAAAAATTGTGTCGGCCGTCACAGAGACGTTCCTGGCGGCACGCAACGTGCAGCCCGGAACTGAAAATCCTGAGTGAAATATTGTCGGCATTGTAGCTTCCAATAAATTTTGGATCCATAAACGCAAAATCTACTAAATGGCTACAATTAAGTTATCTTAAAAAAAAATAGAGATAATGGTTTATCCGCTCCAAATCAGCATCTAGATCGAATTTGTCATAGAGGTATTTTTATAATTTTACAAATATTGTTTTTGAGAAGATATGAATATAAATAAAATATTGCAATATAATTTTTAAATTATATTCAAATTTTTTAAAAATTATTTTTAAATAGATATTTTGAGGATTCAAAATCTTAACAAATTTTAAAATTAATTTGCTATGTTAAGAATTTGGAGTTTCAATAGCTATTTATAAGTATTTATTTAAAAATAAATTAAATTAAAAAAAGTTAAAATATAATTTATATTTTTTGTTTTATTCATAAAATATTTATAAATATATTTTTTTTGGGACATCAAAAGTAATGGGTATTAAATGAGGTACCTATTTGTAATACAGTTGAGATTGAGGGGCTAATATGCAACTATGCAAGTCTCCCAAAGAAAACAAAAAGTAGAAATTACGTTGCAATATCTGGTATTTATGCTTAGAGTACGTTTTATATGATACACAAAAAAAAAAAAACTAAAGAGTAAATCAGAAGTAATTATGAGATTTTTATAACATATAGTCAATCCTTCATCCTTATAAAGAGTAAATTAGAAGTTTGAATTTTAATGGTCAGAAGAAACCATCAAATTATTTTGTTTTTGGTTAAAATTAGGATCAAAATTAAATTTGACTATCATAGAATAAAATAAATAAATAAACAATTGACAAAATAGAAGCAATTATGAGAAAACCCCAAATAAAATGGGAATATTGCATATCAGCTCCAGTTTCCTTAAAACTTACAAATCTGTCCCTAAAAAGAAAAAATTACCTAACGTGTCAGCATGCACGTGCTATCATATCGAACGTTTTTTTATTTACATGGGCTGATTTACGCCGGCCACTGACAATATGGGGTTAATATATAATTTTCCTAAATAAAGTTTGGGGTGATTCATTAGAGCTAGTTGTAGGCAGTCAAATCCGTACGTGCTGTCACGTCGGACCTTTTTTTTCGTTTTTTTGGCGTAATTTGTGTCTGCCGCTGAAAATAAGGGTTTTATATGTAATTTTCCTAAATAAAATCCGGAATTATTCATTAGAGCTAGTTGTAGGCAGTCAAATCCGTGCGTGCTGTCACGTCGGACCTTTTTTTTTCGTTTTTTTTGGCGTAATTTGTGCCTGCCGCTGAAAATAAGGGTTTTATATGTAATTTTCCTAAATAAAATCCGGGATGATTCATTAGAGCTAGTTGTAGGCAGTCAAATCCGTGCGTGCTGCCATATCGGACGTTTTTTTTCCATTTTTATGGTCTAATTTGCGCCGGTCCTTGAAAATAAGGATCTTATATATGATTTTTCTAAATAAAATCCGCGGTGATTCATTAGAGCTGGTTGTAGGCAGTCAAATCCGTACGTGTTGTCATGTCGGACTTTTTTTTTTTGGCCTAATTTGCGCCGGCCGCTGAAAATAAGGGTTTTATATGTAATTTTCCTAAATACAATCCGGGATGATTCATTAAAGCTAGTTGTAGACAGTCAAATCCGTGCGTGCTGCCATATCGGACATTTCTTTTATTTTTATTGTCTAATTTGTGCCGGTCCTTGAAAATAAGGGTCTTATATATAATTTTTTTCTAAATAAAATCTGCGGTGATTCATTAGAGCTGGTTGTAGGTAGTCAAATTTGTGTGTGCTGGCATGTCGGACGTTTTTTTTTTATTTTCATGATCTTATTTGCACCGGCCTTAAAAAATAAGGGTCTTTTATGTAATTTTTCTAAATAAAATTCGGGTGATTCATTAGACCTGGTTGTAGGCAGTCAAATCCTATCCTATCAGGACCGCCAACAAACAAACCGACGGTTGGATGCTGCACGTTCTACCGTTTGGTTGGAAGCTACTGTTCCGGATAAGCTCATCATTGTGAACTGTACATGTTCTTGTCATTTCATACGGACGCATCTCCTTCCTAAATATCAAACATTGCTTGGTTGGAGAGATTTTTGTATTTAACGGTTACACCACATTATTTGATATAATAGTTTCAAAAATATTTATTTAGAAGTATTTTTTGAAAAAAAATTCAACATCAAAGTTGTATATTTTGATGAGATCTACAACTTTCGTGTTCAAAATTTTCCAAAAAATATTTCTACTAATATATTTTGGGACTCCAAAATTTAACAGATTTGAAACAAATTTAAAAATTATTTTAAAATTTTGTTAAATTTATTAAACTTTGGAGTTCTAAAATATCTATTTAGTAATATTTTTTGAAATTTTTTTGAATATGAAGGTTGTAGATCTCATCGAAATCTATAAATTTCATTTAAAAAGTTTTTTCAAAAAATGATCATAACATTTATTTTTTTTATTTAAAGACGAGGGGGATATATACTGACGTGGCGTAAACGAGTAAAAATTTTCTGCTTGCTAGATATATATCCACGTAAAGGATCGTTTAGCATACGTAAAAAATTAGTTATTAAAACCTTCTTTACCAAAATGTTTACGGAATTTACTTTTTAATTTTTATTTCAGTTATTATATAAGATTTAGAGTTTATGCGTGATTATAAATATTTATCAATATCGTATGTTATATATCTAGACAATTTATATTCTCTGATATACTTAATGCATTACTTTCTTATATACTTAGTACGTTATATATCTTGACGCTCAGTTCTCTCCACTTGGTTATGCAACGTGACTCTCATACTTGGTATTAATCCCTTTATCACTTTTTATTCCCAATCTCCCGTAATTATAATGCAAAATAGAATGTTAATTTTCTTAAGAAAAGTTTAAAAATTGTACCATAAACGTTGTTAATTTTCAATGCACGTATATAATTAAACAATTGTGTCTATTAAAATAGTTTGATACCTGTCATAGAATTTTTTTTTATAGTTCGTTATTAAAAAGGGGAAAATTCCATATCAACTCATAAATTTCGTAACTGTTTACAAATCAGCCACTACATCAATTTTGTATCCAAAGTATTTTGACTATTATATAACATTTTTTTTGAAAAAAAAACATTAAGAACAAAAAAAAAAGATTTTGATATGATCTACAACCATCGCATTTGATATTTTTTAAAAAATACTATTAAATAGGTATTTTGATATTTTTAAAGTTTAAAACTAATATGTTTGTCTTAAAATATATATTTAAAAATATTTTTGAAAAAGATTCAAACACCAAAAAAAAATTAATATAACATCTAACTATTATATTCAAAATTATTTTAACAAATGTTTATAAATAATATTTTAGGATATAAAATAATAGATTATAAATGATGAGTTTATTTGTAACACATTTATCAAGATAGGAGCTACTAACATAAGTCCACCTTAAAAAACCAATATCTTTGCTAGATTTCATATTCATAATTAAAAAACAATCATCTCATCATTGTTTGATGGTTAGCATTTTTAAAGAAGTTCACTGCATCTGTAGAGACAAATGGAAGCCAAAGATATTTGGGTGTGAATAAATGAAGATCAAATAGAAATTTCCAAATCTACCAATAGACTTTTAAAAATACTATAAATGAACTTCTAAATTTAAATTCTTACAAATTAGCTCATTTAAGTTAAATGGTTAAAATTATTTTAGCTAATATATGGACTTCTTTTTTAAAAAAAATTGAACATATGATATGTAACTTTTATATTTAAAAGTTCTTTTTTAAATTATTTATAAATGTGAATCTAGATTTTAAAGTCATAATGTCGTAAAATTAATCCGTTCATTAGCTATAAATTTAAAATTTAAAAATATCTTAAATAATATAAACATTAAAAAATAATTTTAGTATCATTAGTAATTCAATTCAAAATTGTTATTTAAAAAAAAATCTTTAAATAAATATATAAAATATGACAATAATATGTTACAAACTGTGCTGCACTACATCAATGCAGGAACTGATATGTAGGTATCCACAGATTCTGCTTGACACTATATTTTTATATTAATTTTTTAAAAAAAAATTTAAAAAAAGTTTGAGGTTCTTTTAAAATTATATATTTAGATAAATTTTAAAAATTTAATAAAAACTTATAAAGTATATTAGATTTTATGATTTAGATTTAATATGTTTGTAAAATATTTGACTCCTATATATTTTAATTTAATTTAATAATTACAATAATTTATTTAGAATACGATATAGTTTTCCAATTTTCTCGTCTACTGCCTTAATTAAGCAGGCTAGTGATTCGACGTTTGCGTCGTTTTGTGCCTTCGCTCTTCCTCTATATCACCCCACCCGTTGCTCACTTTCTTCCCCCAACCTCTCTCCTTCTCTCTCTCTCTCTCTGTTGCTGTGAATTCACTCTTGCTTCATGGAGGATAACAATGGTCGTAGCTCAGCATTAACCGAGCTGTCCTACACCTCCGCTCTCTTCTCCGCTCTTCGACCCTCGTACTACGGCAAGAAATCAAACGTCAAAGAAGCTGCCGACCGCGCACTCGCCATAGCCGCCGCCGGCCGCTCGCGCTGGAGCCGCGCACTGCTGATGCCCTCCAGGAAACGCGCCACGCTTATTATGCTTGGTAACTCCCAGCGGAGGCGGAGGCGGAGGCACCGGTGTGCCACGTCATCGTCGCTGCGGCGGAAGGCGAAGGAGCTTAGCTGTCTAGTCCCCGGCTGCGGCGGTCTGCCACTGCCGGCGCTGGTTGCTGAAGCTTCGGACTACATCGACGCGCTGGAGTTGCAGGTCAGAGCAATGGCTGCAATCGTTTCTGCTCTCTCCGCCGCCGTGCTGCCGGAGAATTAAGCTGAGGCTGTGCCGCCGCCGGCCTTCTCAAAGCGTGCTTTGTCTTGCTTGGCGATGTTTCAGAGCACAGTAGCATTTCGTTCATAGATTATTACTAGATATGCAGGAGTGTACTTTGGAGTGTCGTGTGTGACTCGCAATCACGTTGGTTCGATCAACCCTAAGATGGGACACGTGGAGTATCCTGGTTGGTCACTGCTTTAGTAGTGTGTATTGGTTGTTGTAATAGGGTATGCAGTATACCCATTAATTAATTATATGAACTTCAATGGTGACAAAAGTCTCTGCCCCTTACTTTTTACTTGATTACATATCAGTAGTCTATTTTTTGGGATTTTTGCGTATCAATTTCACATTTTCGTTCTTCGCACAAATCAGCTCCCGAATCAACCTCTCAAAAATATATTTTCGGAGATTGATTTACGAACTAAAAAATAAGAGGACTGATACGGTACTTTCCGCTATTTTTTCTAAGCTATAGAAACTAATAAAAATGAAAAAGTTGAAGTGATAGTATAATTCTTTAAAACTAGAAAAATAGTGCGATGTTACGCTATTTTTTATTTTTAAAATTAGTGTAAACATTTTTTAAAAATAGGGATGATACATAATTTTTCTTTATTTTTTAATTAAGAAAAAGATTATTTTTGGAGTTATATATAGGTTTCCAGCCCGACGTGTGAATAAATTTTGTTGCACCCATGGTTTAACGGTAAGAACTCCGAACAGGCATTCAGAACTGACCACAAAGGTCAGACTCGGTTTAGGATGTACTCCTACAAATCATATTGTGAATTGAGATAATTACATATCAAAATCTACTATAAATCAACCTCTATTTTAAAATTATTATCAGAAATATTATGACTACTATATAAATATTTTTAGATAAATTTTGAATAAAAAATAAAAATAACATGATTTATATATTTAAAAAAAATTTTAAAAATATTATTAAATAGTTATTTTAAAGCCCTAAAGTTTTGGTGAATTTAAAATTAATCTGCTTATTCACTAGTACTTTAGAATCTCAAAACATAATAAAATAAATAATTTTCATAAAAACTTAGAATACAATAAAAATATATTTAATGCAATTCATAATTTTTTGTATATAATATTTTTTAAATTATATTTCTAAATAAATATTTTAAAGTAAAAAATAATATATTGAAAATGAGGAATTATTTGCGACATTAAAACCAATGCAGTGGCCGAAATGCAACTATTCTTTTCGAGTCCGTCACTTCATGTTGACTAGCCCGTAATGAACATAAATGCTTAAGTCTATATGATTTGATCGTGGCTTCGTCAAAACTGACCCAACCAGCCTAACAATCTCACAACATGGTGAATCAGAGTAAACTCGAGTAGTATGAAGTATGAACTATGTTGTACTCACAAGCCAACACTTAATATCAGTTAAAATTGAGGGTCAATTCACATGCTACAGGCTGTCCAACTCAACCTTCGATACATGGCCCGGCTAAGAGTGTTTGATATAGCACAAAAAAAGGACCGATCCTGACGTGTCAATGGACCGACCTCAACGCGTCAGAACGGATTTGTGTTAGAAATAACGGAGGGTCGGTAGTGAATCACATTGGTTCGACCTATGAGACAAGCTATAAAGTAAGACCGACGCTTTGGATGAGAGACGCATAGATCAACTTTTGGCGAGAACTTTAGACGGAAAATTCAAATTCGTGCCAGACTGTCGCCAGCTTGGCAAGCAATTTGGACACCCACTTGCGCGGGAATCGCGAACGCGAAACAAACCTACTCTACCTACCTACAGTACTGTAGAAGGGGAGGTTGTGAGAATTAGTGTATAAGAGAGCTGTGAGCGAAATAAACCGAGCTATTTATAAAGCTCGGCCCAAATCCTTATAGTCTCATATCTTTCTCGCATTCTAGTGAATTTCTCTCTCGCTGGTATCGTACGATCCGTGATTTTACTTGAACCAAAATTCAAGAATTTTCACGTAAAAATCTTGTGTGATTACTTCTTTCTTTTTTGCTTTCTTTTGGATCCAATCTCTGCATTCGAACACCAAAATTAACCGATCGGTACAAGTTCGATCAGTGTACAATTAGCTTTGTGACCTTATGATATGCGAACATTAATCATAAACTTTATATAAATGATGATATTATAATACCTTTATTTATTTATCCTTCGTACATTCAAATTCTATTAAATTAATTTATGTCAATTTTTTTATATTTCCAAATAGACATGACCTTACTCGTTGGAGCGTCTAAGTATTAACTCTTTTTCGACAAAGTAATACATGTGTATTTAAAATAGCCATTCATCAAAAAATATTTTTAAATTTATGATGTTTACTACATAAATATTTTTAATTTTTTAATAATTTAATCGGGGCACCATTATTGCTCCTGCGACAATTTCAGAAAGCTACAAACTGATCACTTTTTAGCAGTCAACATCACCAACCCATCTTTTAATGGACCGATCTCATATTCTTGCTTCCATCAGTCTGCCAGAGACTGATTGTCGGCTGAGTGACACGTGTTATACGTTAAGTTTTGTGTTGTGGCATCCTCATCACCATCAATTTCTCACTACAATTATCCATTTCTTATAGCGAGACTTGCATTGCAGTCTAAAATAAAAAATTATTTTATATTTTATAATTTATTATAAAAAATTTTATTTAGATGTATTTATGCAAAATGTTAAAAATTATTAAAAATTATTTAATATTATGAAAAAAATATTTCAATATGCTATTTTTAATATGACGGAGTCCAAAATTAACACAAAAATGTTAGATTTTTTTTTTAAATATTAAAATGTAAGGCATCGAATGCGTTTAGATGTGTCAAAATATATTAAAAGGTATTATAAATACATTAAAAGGTATTATAGAATTAAAGTGTAAAAAATTATTTTAAAAGAATTTAAATGATATTAAAACAATATAAAAGTATTTTAATGCAATTGTCCGTTTCTTGTATAGCTCTTAAAGATGAATTGGATATTTTTGTCTGTTGTTTATCCAAATTGGCTGCTTGAATGTTCTCATTACAAAGCCAAACATATTTTTGACCAAATATTGAACTTTTTTATATTTTTTTAAACTCCGAGCCGTGCATTAATCTAAATATAGATCTAATACAGAATGATTGTCTGGATGGTCATATTTTGCGAGAAGATTCACTGCCAGCATGTCTGACTAGTACAAGACAGCCCAGTCGCCGACCAAGGCCAAAGTCACCGGTTTAGCAAATAGTTCACAGACAAGGGCCGATACATTATCAATGAATGCTGAGACTTGCTAGGGAAAGAGTAGGAAATCCAAGCAACGCGGAAAATTGCATATCAGCCCTTATTTTCTCTGAAAACTTGCAAATCAACCCCTATAGGGAGGCAGATTGCCTAGCTGACTGGCAGGCCATACGGGCATTCACTCAGATCTTTGTATTACGCATATATAAGTAACCTCTTGTAGAAATTTTTGATGGATTTTACTATACTCACCTAAAAAATAAAATAATAAACCACGTGACAATATCAGAACCATATATCACAATTCGTATAGTTGTAATTTTGATAATTTGTACGGATCATGAGGTAAATGTGCAGATCACGAGACGAACGTGTGGTGAAAATTAGTTATGTGGTTTAATGTGTGGTTTATTGGGGATGAGTAGTTTTTTGCATTTTTGATACATTACAAGGTGATGTATGTAAACTATGCTGGCGCTCCATGTTCAATAAACTTTCAGGGATTTATATTCCCTTTCTGAAAAAAAAAGAGGTTATGGTAGAAGAACTAAAGCAAATTTCTTAACAATCCAGAGCAAATGATAGAATAAACAAGTTAGATTTTTTCTTTTAAAAAAACTTTGGAGTTATTATTTAATTTGGACCTATAAATATGAGTGTAGCGGATTGCAGTAAAAAATCCATCAATCGCAGATTAAATAAAAAAAATTTGATAATATTTTTTAGAGAAACTTCTAATATGAAAATTATATATTTTGGTGAACTATATGATTTTTATATTAAAATATTTTTTTTTTTAAAATTCTAAGCAGGCATTTTGAAACTCAAAAATTTAATGAATTTGTGATGGACTTCAATACTTTTTTAGAAAACCGTTGAACTTCGAAATATGAATTTTAAAGTATTATGTAGAGAAATTTTTAATATAAAAATTATAATTCTTATAAAATATACAATTTTTGCATTTAAAGTTTTCTAAAATAATGCTCACAAATTTTATTATTTTTAATTATATAAATTAATAAACGATTTGTTAAATCAGATTGAGATAAGCATTATTTGATAAATATTCACAGATTATTGTTTAGCAGACAATACATGCAGCGATCGATCCGCGTTCGATCGTTTCTGTCCCTTCGTCCTATTCCGGTCAAAACAAATGAACATGATTGATTGATGAATTTTATTTTAGTTTTAAAAATAAATATCAGATTAAAAGTGTCAAAAAATTAAATAAATAATCTGAAATTATTTGAGCACCACATCCTCGACTTATAAGATGTCTTATTATGAACGGCCCAATAATATCTCGCCAGAGTTATATGTAGAATATCAAGCCCAGATGTCGCCACGTAATGTAGAATACGCCACATTCTTATTATATGGACGGCCCACCTTCTCTTGTCAATATTGCACTCGAAAGAACATGGTAGGGTCATAGGAAAACCCAAAAGGGAAATTTTAGATCTCAGCAATTATATATATATAACATCAAAAGGTCCCCTTCCTTCAAAAATTGCATAAATTAAATCTTATCTTTTCAAAAAAAAATAAAAATTTAAATGTACGCCAGGAATTATAAAGTATAAATTTCAACTTGCTATCGGATCTTTTCACAACCTGCCTTACGGCCGCTGATCAAACTCGAAACTTTTTGACGTGACTATTGTACTATTTTCTACACATGTATCACAGACTCACAGTGTTCCGTCTGAAATATTCTTGCGAGCTAAAAAAGCATTCAAGAAAGTTGAAAAAAATTTCCGGACGTACTATAAAAGTATTCCAAAAAATCAAACCACTGTTTTTATTTGAATAATTCATTTGTTTAGATTTTACAAACCAGTATTTTTTTTTTTTGCAAAATCACGTAAATAAATATGGCACCTCTAGACTGCAAGCAACAAAGTGTTATTCATTTCAATAAAATTCTACTTATTTTAACGACGTAAATTAGTATGACAAAATTAATATTCTACGCGTAGAAAATAATATTAGTAGCAATATTGCAGTCTAAGCCACATATAGTCCAAATTCTCCTATCTATACCCCTACTTCACCGAGGCGACGCCCAACTTGTCCTGCTTATAGCCCAACTTCACCAGCATAGAGCCCAACGTTTGTCACCTTCATACAGCCCAAAAAACGGCGCAAGTGTTTAACCTACTGATAAGTTCATAGGGACTGGTTGTGACCGTTAAGTCAATCTATCTCGCATCAAATTGTGCTATCTGAGCATGACGATTTTCTAACCACAGTCATCAGTTTGTATTAGAACCCTGGTTATGTGATAAAATTTCGATTTGACGGCCGTTGCCGGACCAGACAGTGAAGTATCCATTTGGACTACCACCTTCGAACACGCGCTTGAAAAGACGGCGTACGCACTTATCCCCCACGTAGAGGACACGTATGGTTCTAACCCGGATGAGGCGCGTGCTTTCCGATGCACAATGTCCCACCTGGCCTACCCAAATGCTGAGGGCATAGATTCTGAAGTTCACATTAAGATTTATTTGAAATGTCAATTTAATATTTGTCTCACATTAATAATTCTGAAAAATACTAGGTGCAGCAACTGTACCTCCAAAAAATTAATCAATTAACAAATATTTTCTATACTGCACCACCAACAAGGTGGATACACGTATATAGGACTGAGCATTACCCGAACCTACCCGAAAAACCGAACCGAACCGATCCGAACAAAGTCAAAATTTCGGGTTCACTTCGGGTCGGGTTCGGTTCGGGTCGACATTTTAATAGTTCGGGTCTATATAATTCGGTTCGGGTTTGGTAATCAAATTTCGGGTCGGTTCGGGTTGGACCCGAATTATCCTAACGAGTCATATTTTAATTAGTTTTCGTTAGTTTTATGTACTAATTTTTTCTTTTTAAACAAAACATTCATATTATAACTATTCGGGTCGACCCGAATCCGAATTGGTAGTGAATAAAATTAACTTTTGCTATTATTCGGGTCAACCCGAACCAACCCGAACTAACCCGAATTTTAGTCGGTTCGGGTTGAAACGAAATTCGGGTCGGTTCGGGTCCGAAGGTATTCGGTTCGGATCAGCCTTAAAATTTCGGTTCGGGTCGGTTCGGTTCGGGTTGACCCGAATGCTCAGCCCTACACGTATACCTACGTGGGGGCGGAGACCTCTCTTAGGCTGCGTTTGGTTCATGGAATTTTGAAAGAATTTTCGGTAATTTAACACGCAAGAGTCAAATTTTGTACGTTTGGTTCGTCAAAAAGTATGTGAATGCAATATTCCCATAGATGCAATGTTTTCCTAAATGAGATAATTTAGACTCTGATGAGAGGGGGTAGGTATCTTGATTCCTTTAAACATTCCATACAAGATTAACTTTTTGTTTGCATAAGTATCCCTAACTCTATTCAAATATTTCAATAAAAAAAAAAAAATCTAATATCCAGCCGTTCTCTAATTTTTCATTTCTTCTCCACCCGTGATTAAAAGTACACTATTTCTTATATGTATCGAATATATGGACTTGAAACTATAACTATTTTTGTATGGTTCTTTTTTTTAGTGCATTTATAATAGATTATATTGTTACTGAATAAATTATATTTTTCGAAAATATGTATATATAATATAAGTTATTTTATTTAATTTCTAAAGAGGACATTTTGGTAAAATTTTACAACATTCCAAGGAATGCCGTAATTAAACCAAACGAAATAAAATAACATTTTTAGAAATTTAAACAATTCAAAGTAATAAACCAAACGAAAAAAATACAGCATTCCTAAAAATATGATTCATGAAAATTTAGATTATTAAAAATATAACATTTTTAAAAATTTTACGGAGGTATAAACCAAATGCATCCTTAGAGTTTACAAAAACCATGGAAGATAACTTATAACACTAATTGCTACTTATTTTAGTGGTTAGGTGTAAGGCGCCGTGGGCACATGTGGCAAGTACCTTTTTTTTTTTTTTTTTTTTTTTAATTTTTTTTATCGCGTCTACAATTTATTAAGGTTTAGTTTTTGCAGCCATCTAATGACGGCCAACTTTCCAAATTTTTTATGTTTTACATCTTTTTTTTAATTTTTTCTTTTTCCGTGTTAGTTATTTGATCTCCTCCTTTCACATTTAATGATCTAAAGGTTCATACACAACAATTGTCTTGTCCATTTCAGTAATGTATTTATTTTATTTTATTTTATTTTTTAGTTATTTTATTTTCAACAATTCTGGTTATTCATATTGCGCTTGATGAATGGTCAGGATTGAAACCACAAGAAATTCTCTGTATTGTGACCATAAAAGATGCCATTCGCCAACCACCCGAGCTGTATTGCATCCAAACACCAAAGTAGTCATCCAGACTGTGTAGCATAGTCTGGGTGATTATGTTATAGTATAGTTGTCGCATCTAGCATTAGTCAATTATTTTATTGCTCTCACTCTTTCTCTTATTGATATGCTTAACATAGCGCTGTATACTGGTGAATTTTTGATGAATTCATTTAGAATAATAGTATTGGGCCCAAATATTTCATGAGAAAAGTAATACGTTTGTATTTTTCCAAGCTCAATAGCATCAATAGCATTTTCCCAAGCCTCAATTGCATAGATCCCGAGGCAAATAAAAATACCGTTCAAATTATTTTCAAATTCTTTTATAGGATGTAATAGTATTTTTTGTCTATTTTATAGTAGCTGATAGCGTTCGTAGGTTTACAATCTTCTCATCAATAATTTACATTATTGATGAAATTGCTCAAAAAAACATAATTGTTCCAAGGAAATTGATAGGCCTCTAACAAATATAAACACATGATGTATTTTAAGTTTTTTTTTTTCCTAGGAAGATTCAAAGCAGAGAATAAGTTTTAAGAAATCATTTTTTATTATTTTTAGTAAAAATGTTAAGAACTGTATTTCTACAAAATCTATTCCTCTTTTTTTGAAATTAACGTACAAAATTATGCTCATAATTGATACAGTTTATATGTATTTGTAATTTGTAAACTCTCGATAGCACTCATTTCCATTCAAATTTACGTACTTAGTTTATATGCTCATATAAATAAGATATAAATTGTAAACATTTTTGGCACTTAGACTTCTGCATATAGCCCAATAGATTGCACTCCTAAAATTTTTAAAGAAACAAAATTACTCACACCTAATAAACTATTCAATAAATTACACACAATTAATTTCCACCACATACATACCTCGTGATCCGTACAATTTTTCGTAATCCATACAAAATATTAAAATTAATATATAATCATCATGATATATGATCTTGATTGTATTAGTCAGTATGTATAATTTTGTGTGTTTTTTTGGAAGGCATAACAAAGCCCATATTTTACAGATGCCACGTCGGAATCTCCGATTGGGAGCTTGCGAGCGTACAACCACTACGCCGCCCTGGGCCAGTTTTTTGAACAGTTCAAAACTTCAAAAGGCTCAAACGCAGGTTAGCTCTTGGACTTTTCCAGGTTTACAATTTGGTGAAATGTCATATCAACCTTTACTTTTAAAAAATTATAAAAGCATTTTCGTTTTTCTTTTTTTTTTTTTTTTTTTTACAAATATGCTCTTGTTTTAAAACATATATAAAAATATCTTAGCTATATAATATTTTGTAAAAATTTTAATTTTATTATATATATATATATATATATATATATATATATATATATATATATATATATATTCTTGTGGCTTATAAAATTAAAAATTAAAATATTTATATAATAATTTTAAGTAGATATTTTAAGATTCTAAAAATTTAATGAATTAGTAATATTCTATTAAGATTTTTAATATCAAAATATTTATTAAAAATATTTGATATTTAATTTTTTTTTTGAAAAAATATCTCTAACTAAAATTTTCGAGTGTCAAAAAATAGCAGGTAAAAAACGTTGTATCTATTTGTATGTAGCTTTTAATGAAGGAATTGATATACAAGTCTCCCATTATTTTTGACGGCTTATGGAAGAGCCGCAAAATGTAGGTGAGGAACTTAAATTTGATTAAGGCAGTGACAAAAATTAGTGATAGCGCATGAATTTTGTCTACATCAGATTTGGATTTGGGCCATATTTGATATCTTGGACTTCCCCGATTAGTAGAAAAACGTTGCATATAAATAAAAAGAAGATGGAGAGAACCAGTCGGGAGACTCGATTCGGGAATCACGACCGTTTAAGAGAGCACGAAAAAAAAATCCAAGATTTTCGAACCATAGAGAGAGAGGATTTAGAGAAGATATATATGCTCTACGGGGTTCGGTTTTTAAATCAACTAAAATTGTTCTTATAAATTTGTGGAAACTTTTTTACATATTTTAGATGACTAGTGTATTTATTAATACTTAATCAAATTAAGAAAGTAGAATTTTAAATATATTTTATAATTTATATATTTTAAAAAATATATATTTGAGTCTTAAACATTTTTGAAATTAGTAAAAACATAGTATTTCAAAATACATTTGTAATTTTTTTAAAAAAAAACTTAAATACAAAAATTATAAAAATAATCAAAATTTTTCTATATCAAAATTTTTAAAAACAATTGGTATTGTAGATTGATTTAAAAATAATCATAAAAAAATATGTGATTCTTACAAGTTTCTAAAATATGACGTTTGTCCGACCAAAAAAACAAATGACTTTTATATATTATATAAAAAAAAAGACAGAGGAGGGTAATTTAGGGAGATTTCATATCAGCCCATCTATTTTTAAACTTTGACGAATAAGTCCTTTATTTTATCTATTAACATTGACACCCTCAAATATTTATTTAAAAATATTTTTTAAAAAAATATTTAATATAAAAATTGTAAATTTTAAAAATACCTATAATTTTCTACTTAATTTTTTTTTAAAAAAAAACTGTTTTTAAATGTGTGTTTTAAGATTTTAAAGTTTAGCGGATTAATAGATCGATTTGAAATTCATTAAAATTTTTAAGTCTCAAACAAATATTTAAAATTATTTTTAAAAATAATATTAAAAATAAAATTTATAGATTTAATTAACATCTACGATTTTAATCTTAATTTTTTTTAAAAAAATAGGCAAATTTGGCGAATCGGGCCCCCCTTAATCCTTATTTGGTAAACAGCGTCCCCTTCTTCAATTTTAAGTGAATCGCGCCTCTTTGTGCTGTGAAATGACCAAAATGCCCTCGCCTTCTTAACGTTAAAACTGAGCGGTATTCCAAATACCGCTCAGCCAGACCTAACCCACTCACTCTCTCTCCTTAGCTCTCTCGCTTGCTCTCTCTCTCGCGCTCTCTCGCTTGCTCTCTCTCTGTCTCTCTGTCTCTGTCTCTCTCTGTGTCTCAAAATCGATTCCATCGCCACCGCCGCACAGTCGCCGCCTATTGTGCGTCCCTCAACGCCGACGAAAATGTCTCCAGCAATCCCAGTAAAAACGAGGTATTTTTCCCGAAACCTTTTCGAGAACTTTACAACGGACGACGAGGAAAAAAGCTTAGCGCTGAAGGACTACCATCTTCCAATCGCTGCCCAGACCCCTTTTCTCCATTTTCTGCAGCTACCACCCATTGGAGGGGATCGTCCAAGACTAAGCGAAATCTGCAGGCGTTGGGTGGAGGTTTCGTTCTTCGTCTTCGCCGGCGCTAGGTTAGAATTTACGCCGGCAGACGTCGCTATTCTTCTTGGATTACCCAATAGAGGAGAGGTGATATCGATGGACCAGGATCAAACGAATACCAACGACATCCCCATCGCAATAACAAGCTTCAAAGGCCGCAACCCCAAAATTGAGGAAATTTCAAACAAGATGCGGATAATCAGAAACAACGTGGAAAAAGCGGAACAATATGTTAAATTATGGGTAATGTACATATTATCTGCGTTTCTTATCACTGAGCCCGGACAAAGAGTTCCGGCCAGTTTATTGATGTTGGTGGATGACCTAGACCGCCTAAAAGAATACGACTGGCCTTCGGCAATACACCGTCATACGATAGAAGGAGTACGCTGCTTCCGCAAAAGAGTACACGGCTACCTCACTGGATGTCCAGTGTTGCTGACGGTTAGTAACATCTTTCTGCCAATACTTACCTTTGATTTAACTTAATGGATGGTGTTCGCAGGTGTTTTCGGGTGTTCGCAGTTGTTCGCAGCTTGCTGCGAACACCCGCGAACACCTACGCGAAAACGGATGTTTACCAACGAACAACTGACAACACCTGCAAACCACTTGTGCACAGACGTTCACAGGTGTTCTCGGGTGTTCGCCGGTGTTCGCAGGTGTTTGCAGTTATTCGCAGGTGATCAAGGGTGTACGCGGTGTAACTGTGAACACACACGAGCACTCGTAACACCTGAGAACACCTGCGAACACCCGCGACCACTTGTACTCAGGTGTTCGCCGGTGTTCTCGCAGGTGTTCGCGTTGTTCGCCCGTATTCGTAGGTGTTCGCAGGTGTTCGCAGGTCAAATTAGAACCCGCGAACAGACGCGAACACCTGCGAACACCTACGAACACCCGCGAACAGCGCGAACACCTGCGAGAACACCGGCGAACACCATGCGAACATCCGTGTACACTATATCATTCATACCTTTATTCCTTTTAACATGTTTTGAAAGCACATTGTTTATAGGCTTGGTTTTACGAGAGGTTGATAACTATGACTCCTTCAAGGCCGAATGCTTCTCCTCGTCTTTATAAATGGAGTGGAGTGCGAGATACAACCGCTAAGAATGCTGAAAAGTAAATTAAGCTTCTCTCCAGCCAATCATTCCGCACTGATATTGTCTTGACCGAAGAATAGCAAAGGCTGATACCAGGATCTTTTGTTGGGAAAGTAGATGTTGCTGTTCCTCTCCTCATGGGGACGGAAAACAAAGTCGAAGTTGAAGAGGAAAGGCAATCGGAAGGATTCCAGCCAAAGGATCACGCTGGGTCTGGTGAAGAGTCTCCCAAAAAGCCACCTCCACGTCAGAGAAAGAGATCCCAGCCAAAAGATCACGCCGGTCTGGTGAAGAGTCTCCCGAAAAGCCACCTCTGCGTCAAAGAAAGAGATCCCAGCCAAAAGATCACGCTGGGTCTGGTGAAGAGTCTCCCGAAAAGCCACCTCCGCGTCAAAGAAAGGGGTCACAGCGTGGCAAATTCTCTGATCAAACAATCATGACAATAAAACTGTTACTGCGAGTTGCAATGCTCGAAAAATCTGTAGATGAAGTGAAGACCGAGGTTGTAAATGTGAAGACGGAGGTCGAAAGAATTAGGACGCTGCTGGAGAAAGTAGTTGAAGGAAATCTTATTCCACCTCGCAGCAGTGCGAAAACAACTCCTGCGTCATCTCGCAAAGTAACAATTGCCGATCCTAAGTCGCATTCAGAAACTCAAGAAGATAATAAGAAGGAGCGCAGTCGGCGACCTAGGTACCCAGCTCGCCGCAGCCAACCGTATCAGACGCGAAAGAGAGATGGCGTCATGCTGGTCGATCCTCGCTCAAACCCAGAGTTGCTATGTCGAAAGAAACCCAGAACGACGAGAACACCTGGAGTTGCTAAGCTGTTACACCGCTTGAGACAGGAAAGTGAGGATGCCAGCCAATTGGAAGAAGATAACTATGTAATTAGCTATAGAGCTGATTTGCATTTCTCTACTACTTCAGACGCAACGGGAGCAGATATCGTTCCCCTACCTACCGCTTCAGGAGCAACGGGAGCAGATATCGCTCCTCTACCTACAGCTTTAGCAGCAGCGGGAGCAGATATCCCTCTTCTACCTACAGCTTCAGAAGCAACGGGAGCAGATATCGCTCCTCTACCTACAGTTTTAGCAACAGCGGGAGCAGATATCCCTCTTCTACCTACAGCTTCAGAAGCAGCGGGAGCAGATATCGCTCCTCTACCTACAGGTTCAGTAGCAAGTGGAGCAGATATCGCTCCTCTATCTTCTTCGCTACCTCCAGCAGCAGAATCAGCTGGGGTGATCATTAAGGAGAAAGAATCGGAGGATAGAAAAGCAGATATTGCTCCAGGAGCTGGGTCTGTGGAGGTGGTCATGGGGAAGAAAGAAGAGAAAAAAAAGACATTCCTTCTCAAGGTTCTGCAAAGGTTGTAGTCGCAGAATCGCAATCAGCAAACAAACATATTATGAGTGTTGTGGAAGCCATCAATACGCAGATGGGGGAGGAAAAATCGGAGGTCCCTCATTTGCCTAAAAATGATGTGAAGAATGGACAGTCTGAAAAAGAGATGATAACGATCGACGAGAGAAAGCCTGCTCCATCGTTCACAAAACTAAGCGAGGAAGAACAACGTATTGTAGACGTTGTTAAGATGGTATGTTAAATTCGCAGCCATTCGCACATATTAGCAAGTGTTCGCGGGTGTTCGTAGGTGTTCGCTGGTGTTCGCAACGCGAACACCATATCTCGCCTGCGACCCTTTCTGCCGCGAACACCTACGAACACCCGCGAACACCTGTGTACATCTAATTTGCAGATTCTCTGGTGTTCGTATGAATCGTATGTGTTCGCTGGTGTTCGCGGGTAATTAGAGATTTTTATTACATTCAAGTTTTACGAAGAACACTTATTCATCGTCTTTGCGTTTCAATTTTCCAGAGTCCGTTGACTCTATTCTTGCCTTTCTCCTTCTCCCGGCCTGAAGCACTGCAGCAGGTGGCATTATGGGTTCATCTGTTTCGTCTCGTATCCAGTGCTCACTTCCTCTCATTGGTCGTATAACTCCACTGTAAGCGGAACGGTAATTAGAGGTCTTAAAAAATACATCACAATATTCGTATGGATTTAATTGTGCCGATGAAATAGCGACGAGCGAATGACGACAAGGCAGTCCGATGACGTCCCAGTCCCTGCATGAGCAAGTCCAGTTGTGCAGGTTAACCACGTTGCAACTATATTCATCCTCAACTTGAAATTCTACATCGGAAGCCCTCTGTACGGAAAGAAACTTCGATCGTTTAAGAGTTTTCTCGAATAACTCTTGCATTCTTGGAGTTAGTTCTGTATTCCATGATGAAGAAGCTATTCTGCGTTTGTAGAAATACTCTGAGCACTTTTTTCTTGTTGCCTCGACAAGTTTGCAAATTGGCAGACTACGGCATTTCTTCATTACGGAGTTCATGCTCTCGGCACAGTTAGTGCTTAACATCCCATACCTATGAACACAATCAATGATGAAGCTTTAGAAAAGAAGGAATTCGCTGGTGTACGCGTGTGTTCGCGAGTGTTCGCGGCTGTTCGCAGGTGTTCGCGGGTGTTCGCATTTGTTCGCGATCACCCGCGAACAGCTGCAAAAAGCTACGAACACCGCGAACACCTACGAGACGCATAAGTAAAAACGTTGACATACAATAAAGTCTTACCTTTTGGTAGGGAAGTAAGCATTTGCCCATTTTTTTTAGTAATGTCATTAATGAATTTATAGGATTCATCGTGTTCCTTTAAAATCTTGCACATCACTTGCTGGAATGCCCCTCTGTTCGAGCTCTTGCAGCAGTCCAGAATAATTTAGTTGCTATTCTGTCATTCGTTTTTCCAACAAGATTTTTGGACATATGAACCATGCAGTAAGAATGATAGCATTCTGGAAAAACCTCTTCAACAACATCGCCATCTTTAGATACAAGTCCGCGCATCCTATCTGTAATAATCATAGGTGGCTGGGCTATGTATCCGATCGATTCCCTTAGCAATTCTAGGAACCACTTCCATGTGTCCTTCTTTTCAATTTCAACAACAGCGAATGCAAGAGGAAGTAAATGGTTGTTACCGTCCACCGCTGTTGCCATCATCAAGCAGCCAGGATATTTACACCGAAGATGACAACCGTCGACACCGATGACTGGCGGAATGTACTGCCGGAAAGATCTTTTGCACGCTCCGAAAGACCAATAGAACCTGTGAAAGCGCAGTCCTATGCATTTTAAAGCAACGTCGTTGTCAATATCCAGCAATATTATTTCCCTCATTAGTGGTCTTAAGTCATTAAAGGAATTTTCAAAGAACATGTGCGAACACCTGCGAACACCTGCGAACAGGTGCGAACACCTGCGAACATCTGCGAACAGGTGCGAACACTTTTGAACACATGTATATAGATGTTTAAATTTTAGAAAAATAATATCGATTTAATATTTACTTACAAGCTATCAACTTGCTGCTGCACTGCTTGTGTTTACGTTCAATGAGTGATCCGCATGTATGTTTATCAACAAGATTTGTCACTAGGAACTCCTCTGTTCCTCTAACTTTTCTTCCTCCGTATCTCCAGTTGCATTCGTCTTTCCGGCATTTGACGACGATTTTTTCAGCTTTGGTTTTCATAGGTTTTGTTTCGAAATGCTCTCTGGGTGCATGCAGTTGAAGGAATTGCTTGAATTTTTCTCGACTACAGAATAGTTGTCCAATTATCAGATTTGGCAGATCGTCGTCGTCTTCGTCTTCAAGAGGAGGAACACCACCTCTGAATGTTGAGTTGAGGGTATAGGTGTCTAGCTCGCTTGCGTTTCCATGATCGTCGGTGGTGTTTTGAAGGATATGTCGGATTTCACTTGTATTTTCTGTCCGAAACGCATCATACGCTATATACAATCTATCATCAGGATCATATTCTTCGACTTCTTGCTGTATCTCCCGTTGCGCCATTTCTTCGTCATCAGTGTCTTCTGTTGCGCGTATTTCAGTCGCCTGCGTAGGCTTACATGGGAAGTTCTCGGAGTCGAGATCGTCGTATTCTAATAATCTAAAGGATGTTGGAAATAGAGAGATGCAAGAGGATGGAATTTGCCTAATTCGATGAGTGAAATGAGAGTTGTTATCTGCCGACATTTTTAGAGCTTTACTAGCAGAGTAAGAAAAAGACGCGCGAGCTTGGTAATAGAGACGATGAATAAGCGCGGACTGAATTAAAACACCGTAGAAAAAGCGAAAAAGATGGGCGTGAAGTCGGTCGACGCGACGGTGACGCGACAGCGAACAGTGAGCGATTTTAGAGAACGCGGCGGAGTGGCGGGTTTGGAAAAAGGGGGTAAAAAGAAGGCGATGACGTTTTGGTCATTTCACAGCAAAAAGGGGCGCGATTCACTTAAAATTGAAGAGGGGGGCGCTATTTGCCAAATAAAGGTTAAGGAGGGATCCGATTCGCAAATTTGCCAAAAAAATATGTATACGATAGATAAAATAGTTTTATACGAATATGGAGAACATTTTTTAAAAATTTAAATATTAATTTAGAAATCTAAAAATTAATTTGGATTAGTAAGAAAAATTTAGGGATGAATATGATGATATCCCGTGAGTTTACCCGACGTGATGATGTCACGGCGACTTCGAGAAAATCCCCTAGATGGTTCCCCGAGCAACGAAGCTCCCCAATCCCTGCCGCCCCCACGTCAAAACTCCACCGCCACTATGCCACGTGAAAGCTCATTCATCGTCCACGTCAGCAGCAGCCGTCCCTAGCCATCTGTGTAACGCCTCACATCTATTTGAACCAACCCTGAACCGCCATGTTCCACCAGAGTATCGGCTAAGTTGGACCGGTGCAGGAATCCGAACCAAATCAAGATTCTGTTTATGCGGTTCGAATCCAAGCCGTCGGATGAAGAAGCATCCGACGGCCAGGAGTGTATCTAAGTCTATAAAAGGATAGATCTGTCATCTGTGTGCTTGGCATTCTGCAAAGCAATCTCGAACGATAATCTTCCATGGCTGAATCCAGTTGTCAAAAACCGGGAGCAAACGTAAGTATCTCTCTGACCCCTTGTCAATCTCTTTACCAAACTAGAATTCTGAACTATTCGGTAATCGATTTGATGATGATGGTGTTGATGATGATGATTTTGACGATGTGTCGCAGGATCCAGACGGCGGGCAAGTGCAGGTAGAGATGGAGAAGAGAGAGAATCTGAAGTATTTGGGTTTCGTTCAGGTGGCGGCGCTGCAGACGATGGCCTGCTTGTCGAGTCTCTACGCCTTCGCTAAGGAGAACGCGGGGCCGCTGAAGTCTGGAGTGCGGACAGTCGAGGGCACCGTCAAGACCGTCGTCGGGCCCGTCTACGATCGTCTCCACGACGTCCCCTTCCGCATTCTCAAATTCGTCGATAGCAAGGTAAATAGAATATGTTAATCGGAGGTTATATAGCTACCTTTTTAAGATCCTCCGACGGCGATCTTGCCGGCGTAAGATAATACTGCTGGCGCACTTTGAGATACGGCGACGATCTTGCCGGCGTAAGATCTCCTGCACCGCCCGAGATCTCGAGAAGGTTCACGAATATTCTACAATATCTTGTAATCATAGCCCTTCATGCTAACGACAAATGTCGATTGCTGTTACATCAACTTAAGAAGTTAATCACGTTAGTTTAATTTTAATATTAAATATATTAAATTATAATAATTTCATGATTAATTTCTGGCCTAAATTCGTTGGCTTAAATATTTCTGATTATATAACATATATGACAGGTGGACGACACCTTGCGGGAAGTGAACAGCCACTTACCGTCGCTGGTGAAGCAGGCTTCATGCCAGGCTTACACCGTCGCCGGCGAAGTCCGTCGCGCCGGCGTGATCCCCACCGCCACCAACGCCGCAAAGACAGGTTACCAGCGGTATGGCCCGGTCGTGGAGGATCTCTTTAGCCGGTACGAGCCGGTCGGCGAGAAGTACTTGGTCGTCGCATGGCGGTCGCTCAACCGGCTGCCGCTCTTCCCGAAACTAGCGCATATCGTGGTTCTTCCCACCGCCTCCTACTTCTCGGATAAGTACAACAGAATCGTGTGCCTGGCGGCGGAGCGCGGGTACATGGCGGCGGAGTACCTGCCTTTGATCCCCAAGGAGCGAATTGCTAAAGTGTTTAGCGACGGCGGCTCTGTGCCGAATGGCACGTCGGTGGCGAAGGTGACGGAGTGAAGACAGCGGGTGTAGTTTATAAGAGTTGGAACGAATGGTTGTATTTTAAATAATATTTTATAGTATAGTATCTTTAAATATATACTCTCGTCTAAGTGAGCAAAATATAATATTGGGTATTTTTAACTATCATTAAATGAAAATATTAGCAATATATATATATATATATATATATATATATATATATATATATTTCAATAATAATCAGAAGGACAACCATAAACTGCCACGGTCTATATTTGATGGAATTGAGGTGACGTTTAGTTGGTAAGTAAGTTAGAATCGGAATAGGCAGTGGAATTGGAAGGCAGTGAAATCGGATTCGGAATGACCACAAATTGTATAGCGTTTGGTAAATTATAGAATCGAAATCAAATTACAGGTGGATTCTTTATTTCTATTCCGGTGAAGACATCCTGTAACCAGAATTTTTTTAATCACAGGAATTCAAATTATATTACAGACGGTTATAATTCTAATATTTTTTCAACCAAATTTTACAATCGGAATAGATAATTACGATTTTTATTCTATACGGTTAAAATATCAATCAAATACTCCATGAATCCTCACATATGCTAGATTGTATAGCATTGAGCGGATTCGCTCATAATAAATGCAACAATTGTTGCAAACATAACTACAAATAGCCAACAATAAAATCAGTAATAACCAGCAAAATAGCAACATTCAGCAACACAATCAAGAATACAGCAACAGCATGCAATATAACTAGTAACATAGCCAACTGTCAGTAACACAAACCGCAACACAAACAACAAGGGGGAACGGAGCAGGTGATGCAACAGTGACGCCACGAGGGAGTGAGTGAGTTGGCGATGAAGGATTGCGAGCTATATAGTACGGACACTTCAAAAATATCGACGTGTTCGTGTCCGTGCACGTGTCAGATACAACACTCCTCGGACACGCCACGTGGCGTGTCCGAAAAAAAAATTAAAAATAAAAAATCGGATACGCGTGTCGGACACTTCTTTCGGCGTGTCCGATATGCGTGTCAGTATTTATATCATTTCTTTTAAGAATTACTTTTTATTTATTTATTTTTATAGAAGAGTTAAGTATTATTTGTAGTAGTAATAAGTAATAAAATATAATTATGCATTCAGATATTATATATTTTTTTTAGTTTTAGTTGATATAATTAGACTCTTAATTTTTAGATTTATTTCAAGAACGCGAAATTATATTATATATAGACTTAATATTGAATGTCATTATATTCACTAATATTTAAATATTTAATATAAATTTTGTTTTAATTATTTAAATTTTTTATTGCCGTGTCCGAATTGTACCCATATCTTTTTTTTTTTTTTAAATTGCCGTGTCGCCGTGTCGTGCCGTGTCGCCTTGTCATGTCCCCGTGCCCGTGTCCGTGTCCGTGCAACCTAGATTGCGAGGCAGCAACCAACGGCTAGCTCAGGATGGAGGCGGCGAGATGCTACACTTACGTTTGGCATAAATCATAAACTCCAGATGTCGTACTCCGTCGCCATTTCAACTCGAAAAAATTTACTTATTTTTAATAAATTATCCAACAAATCACACACAATTAATTTCTACAACACACGTGCCTCGTCTTCCGTACAATTTTCTCGTGATTCATATAAAATATCAAAATTACAGATATGCCTATCGTGATGTGTGGTTTTGATTATGCCATGTCAGTATAAGTAATTTTTTGTGTGGTTTTTTAGTGGTTCATAGCAAAGCCCGAGCAAAGTACCTCGTAAAACCACCAATATCTTTACTGTTGCCGCCTAAAGCATCATTATGCAGCCAAGATTCCTGCCAATTTCATTCTTTTCATCCGCACCACCAAGAAAAAACCGTGGCATTTTTATAAGTGACTCAAAAGTTGCTACCAACTCAACAAATCGAGACTGAATTAGAAGTGCGAAAATTTCAAAAGCTGATTTTAGACAATTTTGCAAAAGTAAAGGCTATGTTATTATTTTTCTTTTCTTTTTTTTTTGTCCAAATATATGCCTCAACTACAAATGTGAAAAATTTATCGCATAAGCGCGTACATATTGTATTATGGTATATACAAGCGTAACAAAATAATATTTGGAGTATTTTAAGAATATTTAATATTAAATATGTTGATTTTAATGAGATTTATAAATTTAATATTTAAAAAACTTTTCCTTCGATATAGGTATCTCGAAATTTTCAAATCTTAGTAGGCTACTTATTAAGATTTGGGATAACTACTAATCAGCTTCCCTCATCAAACTATTTCTTCACTGCATTCCCACCTATCACACTTATCATTTTATTTTGAAAATATATTTCTTTGGGACAAAAAAACCCTTTGGGTGTTTTCCGTTTCACAATCTAAAATAACTACTTATAAGTATTTTTTTTAAAAAAAATATTAAAATAAAAATTGTAGATCTCGACGTATTTTTTGTTATATTTGATACAGTAAAATAATTATTTAAAAGTATACTTTTTAAATAAAATTTCAACATAAAAGTTGTAGATTTCATCAAGATGTATAATTTTTATATTAAAAGTTTGTTCAAAAATATTTCTAAATATATAGTTTGGGAAGTCAAAATCATAATGTTTGAGAGAAACATTTTCGTCCATTTAATTCAAGAGGGCTGTTATGAGCAAACTTTTTTGGAAGGGATTGAAATGATAGTAACACTTAGGGGACTGATTAGCAACAAATTTTGAAAAGGAAGTGCAGGGTGTAATTTCTCTTAAAGATTTTAAAATTTTAAAATATTAATTTAAATAATTTAAAATTTTAAAAGACTAACATTGTATATTTTATTAAAATATATAATTTTATATTTATTTTTTAAAAGAAAATATCCTAAATAAGATTTTGACGTATTCGTACGTACCACGCATATTGGATGAGAACTGCTACAATGCCGTGCCTTCAGCTGGTTGTTGGTTGCTATACACTCCAAAAAATCACATATACTGACGTGGCACAATCAAGACCACACATCATTATGGGTATATCTATAATTTTAATATTTTTTATGAATTATAAAAAAATTATGTGAATTATGAAATATATGTATGGTAGATATTGATTGTATGATTTATTGAATAGTTTGTTGAAAGTAAATAATTTTTTTTCCGGTTGGAAATTGTAGTACTGTTTGTGTAGATCTGCCAATGGAAGGTTGGTGCCGGTAACTTCAGCAGTGGGAGCAGCGGCGGCAAGATATTCAGCGTGGTGGAGTCGATCAGCATCTCGACCCAGAACATAGAACACCACACGTACGTACTCTACCGAAAACGCGTTTCAAATAAAAGTTTATATTTTTTTTTAGAAATTAATGGAATAATCGTTTTTATTTTAAAAAGTCAGCCATTCTCATATACCATTTTAATCAGATTGATTACTCAAAAGTTAAAATTTAGAATATTGAGAAGCAATTATATTTCATAAGTTTTAATTTTACTTTTTTTTATTGGACTTAGATAAAAATTTAGTAAATATCATTCTACTATATATTTTTGGACACTCATTTCTTTATACTTATTTTCGTGACTTTCATAATTCTTTACTACTAATTTAGAAACACGATACCCCTGAATAGAATTAAGGTGTTAATTACGCTGATGTAGCACAAATTAAGTATTATTAAATTATTTTTTAATATAAATAAAAATATTTTAAAAATATTAAAAAATATATAAATAGCTTAATTAGTGCCACATCAGCATAATAATTTATAAATCGTCATTAAAGATATCGTGTTTCCAAATTTATAGTAAATGGACATTAAAATTACGAAAATAAGTAAATAAAAATAAATGCCCAAAAATATATAATAGAGAGATATTTACTAAATTTTGGCCTTTGACTTAACATAATATTATTGAAATAAAAATGTAAAGTATTACTAAATTTTTTTTAAAGTATACTTCAAAATTTTAAGAAATATATTTTACGTTGATTTTTTTGGGTCAAACTTTTGTACGTTGATTTTTAACTACTGAAAAATTTAATTTAACTTAAAAAGTATAGTTTAAAAGTAGGGAGTGATATATAACTACCCTTACAATTACTCAGCCTCCTTCGATCATAAGCAACATTCCAGAACAACAGAGCTGTTGTTGCGTCCACGCTTCCCCAAAATCCTACCCAGTTTCATATAATCAAACAAATTCACTGTTACTCCGTCATTCTCCGATTTCGATTTCAACCGACATTTTGCTGTAGCTGTTCGACGACGATGGGTTGCTTCCACAGCACACCAGCCACCAACGGCGACGATCTGAACAACAACAATAACGATGAGGTTGCCGGCGATCTCGCTGCGTTCTACGAAGAAGCCTGCCGTCTTGACCCCGCCCTGCGCTCCTTCGACGCCGCGCTCCGTCAGCGCACCCGCCGTGTCGTTTCGGCGCTTGCCGCAGATGCGACGACCCTCCGTTCCCTGTCCTTCGAGTCTCTTCATGAGGCTACCGGCGGCCTAGCCGACGTCGGCCGTGGCGCCTCCGACGCGATTCTAGAGCTCAAGGACGACATCGCCGCCGACCCCGACCTCCTCTTCTTCGTTCGGGAGCATTTTCGCAACGCCGTCAACATTCTCAAGTTCTTCGGAGCCCTCCGTGACTGCCTATACCGCGCTCGCCAGACCGAGTCCATCGCTCTCGCCGCTATCGACTGCATCGACAACGACGACTTCGCCGCGGCCTCCGAGAAGCTCACTGAGTTCCGCGCAGCCGGCGACCCCTTCACGGAGAGCTTTGTGGAGGAATTCCGATCGGTCTGCCGCCAGCAGCGGCAGCTTCTAGAAGCCCTCCGGAACAAAAAGCGCGAGCTCGATCGGAAATTAAGTACCACCAAGGCATGGAGGAAAGTATGGAGCTTGGTGTTCGCGGTGGCATTTGCGGCGGCGCTGATCTGCTCCGTGGTGCTCGCTGCCGTGTCGGCGCCGCCTGCAGCCGCAGCCGCTGCAGCAGCGGCATCGGCGGCGGCGGCGCCGCTGGGTGAGTGGTTGAATTCTTTGTGGGACACATACGTGAAGACGGTGAAGGAGCAGCGGGCAGCGGTGGCTAAGCTGAAGGGTGGCGCGTTCTTCGCGATACACGAGCTAGACAGCATTAGGGTTCAGGCGGAGCGGCTGGAGGTGCACGTTGCAGCGCTGCTGCGGAACGCTAATTTCGCAATAAGAGAGGAAGAGGCGGCGGTGAGGATCGCCGTCGGCGAGATCAGAACGAAGCTCGGGGCGTTTACAAAGAGCGTCGAGGATTTGGAGAAGGAGGTGGAGCGGAGCAGCGAGGAGCTCCGCCTCGTCACGGCGGCGATACTGCAGACGATCACTAACGAAGATGAGTAAGCGCATGTACTCGCTGGTAACTCTTCGTTGATTTATCACCCGCCATTCCTGATCACTGATAACACTTCGTTAAATTTATCACCCGCCATTTCTGATCACTGATAACTTCTCGTTAATTAATCATCCGCCATTGTTGAAGGATTATCGAGCGTCAGTTGAGGTGGAGGTTTTTTTAGGAGCAAGCTTATATGAGCTTTCTGTTGAATAATATCATCAAAACCAGAAATTAAAAATAAATAAAAAATAAAAAATATTTGTTATAATTTTTGGTTTAGTAGTTTGAAAATTTGGAAAATCTGAAAATTTAGAATTGTAATATAAATATTTTAAACTTTCAATAACTTTTTTATATTATTTAACATTGAAATTTTAAAATTGTGTATTATTTTACTATTTAAATTGATATTTCCATGTTATTATGGTTAAACATTAGTTGTGTTGTAAAATAAATAATGATTCCCTACGCTTGTATAAATGGTTAAAAAAATAAATTTATAATCTAAATTTAAGATACGTATGTATAGGATTAAAATTGTTATAAAATTATACGACAAGAAAGCGGTAGTAAGCTCTAACAGCTAAGATTTGGCCTTGCGTCTGTAGTCCAAAGAAAAAAAAAAAAAAAAAAAAAAAAAAAAAAAAAAAGCTAAGATTCGGCCTTGACTTGCCAAGTTTGTTTGTACTTTTAGGTAGAAAAAACTGGTTAAACAGAAAATTTATTTAATTGTTTAAAATCAATTTAAAAAGACGCGGCTTTGTTTGTAACTGAAGGCTTGTAATATGTTAATGAATGGGATTGATTCTTGTTCTTTCTCTATGATTACTTTTGACTCGTTTGAATTGCTGTTATTGGACGACAGCGACTTTATTTGTTTATCCTTATATATATATATATATATTATTTTTTGTTTTACCAACGAATATTCTATGGGACTTACATATATCAGGTTCTTAACCTTTTAAATTTTACGGATAATTTTTTTATTTTATCAGTTAATTTTGACATTCTAAAATATTTATTTAAAAATATTTAAGAATAAATGTATACTTTAATGAGATTTATAGTTTTTATATTAATTTTTTTAAAAGTTTTTTAAATAAGTATTTTGAGACTCTCAAGTTCAGTAGATTAATGGATTGATTTTACAATTTACTAAGATTTTAAAGTTTTAAAATATTTATTTAAAAATATTTATTTAAAAATATTTATTAAAAAAATATTGAATAGAAAAATTGTCATTAAAATTTTTAATTTTTATTCAAATAATATTTTTGTAATGATCAAAATGGTTTTTACACAAATATCGAGAGAGATTCTTTTTTATTTTAAACAGTAATTAAAAAATTTAGAAATTAATTTGTATAAATAAGAAGAATTTAGAGTTGATTTGCAGTTATTCTAATTTCTATCCCACTGAAAGAAATTAATTTTGTTTGGAGTAAAGCAATTACGGGTTCTTCTGTTTTAATATCTATGTTTGCTTGGATTTAATCTGGTTGGTCAAATATATCTATTACTATCGCAATAGGTGGTACTTATAAAATTTTTCTACAATTTCATCTTTTACTAATTATCTTCATTTTATGAAAAGATAAAATTATCTCGGAAATTTTGTTGCCGCACCCAATGGCCGTTGCGGTCCTCGTGGATATCTTGTTTTGAATTCATGGTATCTTTCGGTTTTCTTCTTTATGGTTGTTGTTTAATAGCACCGTAGTAGTCAATTTTCGAATTCATTTAAATTCATTATCGTTGTCGCTCTTTGCCGCCAATTGTCCAACTCGAGCATCGTTGTCGTTGTTTCGAGAAAATAAGCATACGCGCGGTACCTTCCGGCATGTTGTTACTGATTTTGAATTGATAGTTTGGGTTGTGCTTTATTTGCAGTTCCTTTACTTAGAATTATGTAATTACGTTCGTTATATCCTCATTATTTGGTTAATTTCCTACAGCAGAATTTGATCTGTTGTTTTTGATCAAATCCTGTTTAGTAAGAACTTTGAATTGGAAAACTGCTTGTTAAGTAATTTAATTTTTTTCAAAATATTAAATAAATAATCAAAATAAGTATAATATTTTGAGATATGGAATGGCTCATGGAGCATGTTTTCTGGTTGCAAGTTGTGCTTGATTTTCGACTAATTATGAAATTTGACATTATTTAAAATATTAAAATATTTAAAAGCAATATGATCGTTGTTAAATTTATTATAATCACCAAAATTATAATTTATTATTTTATCAAACATATATAAAATAGAGCTTCAGAAGTTACCAAAATGGCTGTGCCAAATAAGTGGTTGGCTGTTTGGGTTGTTGGTGACATATGCTACGTGTGGCTAAGCCTCTTCAAATCTGGAGATAAATAAATTCTTGCGGGGGCCCTAATTGCATTGCCGATGCCACGTACCCGACTGGGTACGACTAGCGTTGAAAACGAGTTGATTTTGAGTTCACTATTATTAAGTTCAAATTCTGATTCGATTGATTTTGTTCAATCGTAACCTATGTAGCACAGACACTTCAAAAATATCGATGTGTCTGTGTCCGTACATATGTCTGACACGACACTCTTCGGACACGTCCGGACACGTATCAGACACGCCACGTGGCGTGTCCAGAAAAAAATTAAAAAAGAAAAATCGGACACGCGTGTCGGACACTTCTTTCGGCGTGTCCGACATGCGTGTCAGTACTTATATCATTTTTTTAAGAATTATTTTTTTTTTATAGAAGAGGTAAGTATTATTTGTACTAGTAGTAAGTAATATAATATAATTATGCATTCAGATATTATATTTTTTTTTAGTTTTAGTTGATATAATTAGACTCTTAATGTTTAGATTTATTTTAAGGACGCGAAATTATATTATATATAGACTTAATATCGAATGTAATTATATTCTCTAATATTTAAATATTCAATATAAATTATGTTTTAATTATTTAAATTTTTTATTGCCGTGTCCGAACCGTACCCGTGTCCTATTTTTTTTAAAATTGTCGTGTCGCCGTGTCGTACCGTGTCGTGTCCCCGTGCTCGTGTCCGTGTCCGTGCTACCTAGATCGTAACTAACTCTATTTTTAATAATAATATAATATTTATATTATTTAAATATATATTTATACAGTAAAAGTTTAATTATATTAATAAAATAAAAAATATAATATTTAAAAATATAATAATATTATTTACTTTTTAAAATAGGAGATATACTATTAGTAGGATATAATATTCATTTTTCTTGAAAAATTCTTAGAAAAATACAAGAATAACATTAATGCAAATACACATGCTGGCATGTTCTTAGAAAAATACAAGAATAATATAATATTTTATATTTTTTAAATATATTTTATACAGTAAAAATTTACTTATATTAATAAAATAAAAAATATAATATTTAAAAATATAATAATATTATTTTACTTTTTAAAATAAGAAATATACTATTAGTTATATAATATTCATTTTTCTTGAAAACATTCTTAGAAAAATACAAAAATTACATTAATGCAAATACACATGCTGGCATGTTCTTTTTTTTTTTTTCAGACGCTTCTACACATATTTTGCGGTGTCTACAACGTATCCATATTAGACACTATACATAGTAAAATATCAGCATATCCGTACTTTTTAGATCAGATAAAATATTAGTTTAATTTGATGAAGTACTTTAAACACTTTAGAACTGAACAGCAAAATTGTCTTTCACAACTACAAAACAGCCTGATTGGTAAAACTAAGTTCTAGTTGCATCTAATTACGCCGAAATGAGACCAAATAATACTCTTGTTAGCAAAATGGTTCAAAATCTATAATTTTTATTCATAAAACAAGATTAAAAGATCGACATTGGTTATTGGTTGACCTGAATGAAAAATCAGTGGACCGATATTCCTTAATAAGTGGATGGAATCCGCACTCTATCGAAATATCCGTCGACTGAAAGTATAATATTTGAACGTTACACGCATGATCTTCTAGTGGTTATCAATATTATTTACATCAGCATCTCAAGAAGACTTGGTTTTAAGGTTAGTAGAAGGTTGACATCAGCACTTTTTCTAAACCTTTAAAGATGACAGGTCATGCCTGTGTACAGTAAATGCTGATTATTTCATATTTTATTAGACGGGCAATTGCCAAATCAGTCCTTACATTCTTTCTATTCCTACAAAGCAACCTCTAAATTTTCTAATTCCTATTTAAATTTACAAAAAAAAATTTCTCTCGATATTCATGCCGAAAATTATTTTAACTATTGCATAAATATTTTTAATAGAAAAATTGTAGATTTTGATAAAATATATAATTTTTATGTTAAATATTTTTCTAAAAAATAATTTCAATTAAGTGTTCTGAGGCTTCAGAATTTTAGTTAGTTCTAAAATTAATCCATTACTTCGTTGAACTTTGGAAACTCAATACCTATTTCAAAATATTTTTTAAAAATTATTTTAACGTAAAAGTTGTAGAATTAAAATTAATAATTTTTTTATTGAATATTTTAAATAAGTATTTCAAAATATTAAAATTAACAGAAAAATAAAAGATTTCCATTAAGTTTAAAAGTTCGAGGGATGATATGGAAGTCCCTCTTATTAGATTGAATCCGTATTCGAAGAGCCAATACTATTTTTATCATTTATGTAATGTTAAATATCGGGGCTTTACCGTATCAGCCCCTCGTTTCTCAAATTTGCGCAAATCAGTCCCCGAAAACGTGTTTTCGGGGGCTGATTTTTTTTTTTTTTTTTTGCAAATCAGCCTCTCGAAAATACGTTTTGGAGGGCTGATTTGCGCACCTCCGAAATAGGAGGGCTGATACGCAATTATCCCTTAAATATCCGGTAGGAGATCAGCAAGTACAGATTCAGTTGTTTACGTTATTCCACCAGAGCAGACCTTATAGGTTACATACAAGTGGATCCAAACCTCCTGCCCCTTTTTTGTCCCCACCTCAAAAAATTATTTAGATATTTTTTTAAAAAACATATGAAGATTATAAATTTTAATTAGATTTATAATTTTTATATTAAAATTTTTTTAAAACTTACTTTTAAATATGTGGTATGCAGCTTCAAAGTCTTAACATTTTAACGGATTTTAAAATCATTTTAAATCTGTTATATTTGGGAGTTCAACATCTATTTAGAAATATTTTTTTTAAAAATTTTTAAATAAAATTTATAAATTTCATCAAAATTTATGATAAATTTCATCAAAATTTATGATAAATTTCATCAAAATTTATGATAAATTTCATCAAAATTTATAAATTTCATGTTAAAATATTTTTTCCAAAAAATACATATAACTATTTATTTTTTGGACGTGACAAAGAAGTGAGGCAGGGAGGGAGGCACGTCGTAGTTTTTGAGCTATGATTGTTCTACAGCCTCAGCTTCTGGATATTCCTTCAAATAATATCATTCGAGTATAATTCTAGTAGCATCTCATTACCTACGACGATGAACAATAAAGATATGATTTCCAATCTCCAATTCAATTGACTTTAAATTTCCATAAGAATATGCTAACATGGCCACTCCTTGCATCCGCTAACTAACGAGAATTTTTCTAGGCTCCGAATGATCATAAGCATTCATGTATGCTAACGGATGATATTTTTATTTTTCATTCGCCAAGATTCAGATCCGTACTAATACCGTGATAAGAGATAGCCCTTACCGTTGCACCGCTGGCTCACTCCAACTATACGAAATATAGCTGTGGCATTGGATAGCATGATGTTGTATAGAGTTTATTTATAGCATTTTTCTTTCTTATTTAATTTATTAATCTGCAGCTTCTTTAAAGTCTTTTTCCCATTATTTATTATCCTTTATTATTTGTTTCTTAATTTCCTTTATTAAACTAAAATAGACAGCTTAATAGAGGAAAATAAATGTTACAGACAGAGACTCAATGACAGAACAAGTAAAATTGTCGTATCCAAATTCCAAAAAACAAACGCAAAAATTAGGAAACAATGAGCTACAAATGCATCAGATATTAGTGATAGAATTCGGTAAAAAAAAGAGTATTTTGGATCATCCACAAAGTATCCACAAAAAAGAAAAAAGAATCCATCTTGCCAAACAAACTTTTGCCGGTATCAAATGCTCGATCCCTGCCGTTGATCTCTTGGCACCGCACCCATCACGAGAGGCTGAATCACAAGAGAGAAGCAGTATTGCGTACGTTAAATTCAAGGGTTGTGAGATTTGAAGCTTTGCTATGCACCCCCAAGAAACCACACAAGAAACCACACATGCTGACGTGGCACCATCAAAACCACACATCATAATGGGTATAACTGTAATTTTGATATTTTGTGCGAATCACGAGGGAGTTGTGCGGATCACGAGGTGCGTGTGTGGTAGAGATTGGGTGTGTGTGGTTTGTTGGGTAGTTTGTTGGGGGTGAGTAGATTTTTCCATCTTAGGAACTGGAACTCATGATATATCCTCGTATACCCATTCATATTTACAGTTTTAAGCCTGCATAAGTAGAACAAGCAAATATCCATCTCGCGTTCCCAGAAATCCTCTTCATAGTTTGCCTCTCCGTCAAGGTCTGAGACAACCTACCAAGATCGCGCATTAAGTTACAATAAAGTTATAAACTGTCGGTTCTTATTCTCCAAAACAAAAGAAGAAAAAAAAAAAAGAATAATTGCATATCAATTTCGAAATCTCTTTGCGAATCAGCACTTCATCTTAAATTCATTACAATTCAGCTCCTATATCGAAATTCATGTTAGAAATATTTTGACTGATATATAAACTTTTTTTTGAGGAACTTTGAATATGAAAAAGACGTTGTAACCTACAACTCTTATATTATTATTATTTTTTAAACGTACTTCTAAATACATGTATTGAGGGTTCATAGTCTTAATGGAATTAAAAAAATTAATCTGCTAATATGATGAAATTTTGGAGCTTTCAAACATCTATTTAGATGCTTTTTTTTTAAAGAAAAATAATAAATACAACAAAAATAGATTTGACATGATATATAACTTATGTATTCAAAGCTCTTGTAAAAAATATTTCTAAATTAGTTTATTGGAGCCTTGAAATAATGGGTTGTAAACTAGACATTTATTCGTAAATAAGGTTTCAAGGGGGGGATGATATGAAAGTCTCCAGAAAACGAAAAAAAAAAAAAAAACAAAAAGCCTCCCAAAAAATTATGTTGTATCAAGAGAAAAAAAAAAAAAAAAAAAGCATAATAAGGGTTGCTTGCATTTACCCAACAGAGAGATTGAAATTGTAAAGCAGTCCAGCAAATATGCATGAGAAAGGAAACGTCAATTCAAAAAATAAATCTTTTGAATTGTTAAACAAAAAAAATATAGTGAATGATCAGAATTTGCAGCCAATGGTGAGCAAGTATCTGTGATGATTATTGCAAGTATTATATAGCATAAAGAAGGGAAAATTTCTAAAATCAGAATTCGCAAAAGATTTACAGTTTAAAAGAGGAAAAAAATAAATGAAAGCATTGAAACTTAGAAAGGAGAAACCATAGAAATTGATTACCTCAATGTCTAGCCTTTGCAATAAAGGACAGCTTCTAATTATGCTGAGAGCTGCTAGTACTTGTTTTCTAACTTGAAAATCGATCCCCATTTTCACTATCTTCATCCAACAAGCTACGGGAAGTCGCGGTGGAATATAATCCGCTGCTCTGAAAACCTAGTAGAAAATAGAACAAAAGGTTAAGCAATAGTACATGTAAGTATGCAAGTTTTTTTTTTTTTTTTAAATTTGTGGAGAAAAGTATGCAAGTTTTAACACTAACAAAATCAGACTAACATCTAATGTATGTTTTTCTAAAATGAGCTCTTGAATACTTGGATGAACACCGAGAAATATCAACAAATCCCACCCGAAAGGTCCAATGTCGAATTTGACAGATGCAGTTGCTAAACGCGGAGCACTGTACAGGAGAAAAAAAGACGGAAAATCTCTGATAGTGAGATTTACAAGGTTTGAGACTACGATTATAACAGGTTCGATGTTTTTGATGCTTATCAATGTCAACTCTTCAAGTAATCGACTACCCATGATCAACTTCTGAAGTTCGTCTTTGGGGAATGATACTCGTTCAAGGTGTAGTTTTCTCATCTTGCCGAATCCATCGAATGAACCAGGAGGGGAGATCAAACACCCCTTCAACTCCAAACAAGTCAGATCACATGCGAATACATGGGAAGGAAGAATGAAAATGTCGTCCGCGTTATGATCCACATAATCAAACACAAGTCTTAGTTCTCTCATCCCCTTTCTTGATGCAATCAACATCCACCTAATGATCTCTTCTTGAAAAGCCCAGCCAATCAGATCAGTATCGATCTGGAATCTACGGATACAACCACAATGTAGAGAGAGAACTTGGCTGATACACGATACATGATCGATCTCGTAACTTTTCTGATTGTTATAGAGCTCAGGGGAAAATTTTCGTCTATTGAATACGAGGGTTGGAAGATTACTCCACTTATATCTCCAAGAACGCGATAGAACACTGGTCCTAATATCATCCTTTATATTGGCAACTTTTCCATGATAGCATGAATCATCTCTATCGGTAACTCGCTTAATTGATCCATGTCTTTTCTTAACTTTTCGGACACTAAGTGGACAAATCGACAAAAAACACAGGTTGCTGCAGGAATTAGGATCTGTAAGACCAGATTTGCCCTCTTTATATAAAAGTAAAAGCAAGATAGTCACCTTAATTAAGAACATACCAGAATACTGTTCTGTAAATGAAGTTGACAGCAGTGTCCGTGCATCTAATTCGGTCGGCAGATTGATCCCAAATTCGCAGCAGAAATCGAGAGGAAAGGAAACTGAATATGATTCAAAGAAATATTTAAGGGAAGATAAAATAACTAAGTATTAGTAAAATTTCATCAAAGCCTATAAATACCCCAAAAAAAAAGATCAATTTCATCGGAATTAGTAAAATTCAATTAATCGACTAGTTCCTCGGGAGAAGACATAAGAATGTAAGAGGATGTTCAGGATTACCAGTAATATGACTCTATTTAGAGATAAAAGTAAGCTAAATAGAAAATGTGAAAAGACAAAAGAAAGATCAAAGCTTAGAGAAAATGAAGTTAAATATGATCAAACAAATAACGCATCAAAAGAACTTAGATCAAGAAACTAAAACCATTGTATGTGCAGATAATTGTCCAAGTTAGTTAGGACTATCAACTACTTAGTACAATGCCAAAGAAGAAGACGAAGAAGAAGAAGATCAAACCATCAGAATCAGATATATATCCATAAGATTTCAATACTAACCAAATAATCAACAAATTCTAGCAAAATACTTTTTTTATCAAATTAGTGAGAGTATTCACCAAAAAAGGAGCGAACAATTCCTGCGACGAAATAGAATGGATTGCAAATCAATGCACGAAAAAGAATTTTCTTAACGAGAAATCTAAAGAGCAAATGAGGACAATCAGCAAAGACAAACAAGAAGAATGATGGAAGTCTACTAGATTTACATGAAAGTTTGTTGAGCATAGAAATGTTTCAAGAATTGAAGTGGGTTTTGTTTGAGATGAAAAAAGAAAACTGGAGAAAATAAGAACGTAATTTACGGGCTATGGAGGGAAGGTTTGATTTTGAAACAAAAAACTTATAAAATCTTTATTTACAAGTCTAGTAATCTATTTGAATAAATTACGATCTCAGGCCCTCATCCTACCTAGTAACAAAACTAATGCTATCTTTTTTTTTATGAAGACTCTTTTTTTTTTTAGTTTATGACCACCGAGTTTGGTTTCAATTATACATCTCAATCGGATACTGAGCAACATAATAGACCCTCCCAATCAGGTGTTGCTAGAATTCGAACCTACGAATGTTTATACGGTTGGACTTAGTCGATCTAAGCCAGATTATTTTCCCAACCATTAAAAATAATATATATGTATAATTATTAATTAAAGGATTATGATGGTTTTAATATAATCTGAACGATATATCTGAGTCTAATATACATTCCAATATATCATATATGATTCAGAATTCATTTGTGAAGATTTTCATCAAGCCAATACAAATCAACATATATAAAAAGTGTTAAATCACAATATCACTACTAGAATGTCTTAAATAGAAATGCAATTTTGTTTAATGAAAGAATACAACCTTAACATATTGTTTCGATGTTCTCTAAAAAATTGATAGAAACGATCATATAATATATTTTGTAACTTTGTAGATAAAGTTTTTTAATATATTTAAAATTTCCAATAGACCGTCAAAATTTAATTTAATGGCATAAATTTTTATCTAATTAATTTTAAGGATATTATTTCTTCGGGCTAATTTGCAGAATTGGAGATCTGTGACTTATATTGTTAGCAAAATTAGGCTGCCATAAATTATTGTCAAACAAATTGTTATAAGTAGCGTGTTCATCCTGTCTGCACCGGACCGACAACTGAACAAGATTCTAACGACCGATTTGGCTAAAAGAAGGAGGAACCGAACTAGATTGGTTAGACCGAATTATTATATTATTCATTTTAATTCTATCTAAAAGCAAATATATAAATATATGATATTAAAACATTGCAGATAGTGAAAACTATTAAAAGATCACTATATGATAAACTTCTACAAAGTTATTACATGCAGAAATGAGAGTAGATATCTCCACATTTATGTTTATTTATATCTATATAAGTATGCCTATCTAGGTTTGCTTCGGTGTATCATGCATGCATGCATACTACACACCTCTCACCTTCATGATGGGACTTTTCACGTACAAGAAATGCTTAGTACAATCTGACAGATAAAATCTGTCTCTGAATTCTCTAAGGATCACCCCCTTCTCGATATCGTAGTACGCGTAGTGCCCGTTCTCGGAGGAAATATAGAAGAGGATAATTTTTCCACACTCTAGTCCCGCAACAGGAGTTACGCGATTGCTCGTTCCGTCGAACAAATCCCTAACAAACCAGCACTCATCTGTCTCCCATTCTCCCTCATCATCCAGCATGTCGATCAGGGATGCTTCAGGAGATGCTACAGCTAACGATCCCTTCCAAACCAGCATGCTTGTGTTCTCAACGCCATAGATTCTTGCTCCAGGGTTTTCATGGAGCTCCATCTTCTCCTCGCGCAAATCAAAGGAAACTACTTGGTCATCCATTGTTAGCCAGTACAACGAGCCATTGTTATAGACTGGAGCTTGAAATTCGTAGATATTTTCTGGAAATTCCTCGTCCAGCACTCTCCACGATGATGAACCCAGGGTATGAACCAGAAGAAGACGCTTCCAGAAGTAGACGATCTTGAACGATTTCGTCGACGGATCGAATCCGATGCCGGGGACTCTGCAGGCTGTCCATGAGGGATAGAGGGCGCGGAATTCTTCCAGAGAAGGAAGATTCCATGAAGATTCTGTGCTAGGGTTCTTGACGTAAAGATCACCTATGCCGCCGCCATTATCGTCTTCCTCATGGCGCTCGAACAGAAGCAAGCCGTAGCAGGCATGAACAGCGCCCTCCGTTTCCATATTCCGGGGAACGTCGCCGTGGAAGAAGTTGTAGATAGGCAGGGTTCCTTCAAAAATGGCGTACATTCTGATATCATCGAAGGAGGTAAATTGCTCGAGCCGAGCAATGTGGGCGGCGGTGACGTCGAGACCGTCGATCACCCGCCGCCATTGTTTGCAGACAGTTCTGAGGGCAACGAGGAGACACGTGTTGGATAGTCTTGAGAAGGTGTTGATGAGAACGCGATCTGGGATAGACATTGCTTCGATGTATTGTATCGTTCTTCTTTTCATGCAGGGATATTTATTTATTTTCTGGAGGTAAAAAAAGAGAATATGTCCAGATTTAGTTAATTTTGGCCGGAAATTATAGGAATCAGTTCGTTGTTTCCGTATTTTAATTTTAATTTCTATAATAGGTCGGATAAATTTTAAACGGCCTAATATAAATGGAAGAGCGCAGCTAGTGAGACCCTACTTATCACACTAAAATTGTGTATTGTGGGGATCTAATATAAGTTAATATATTCTATAAATTGACCTAAAATAATATAAAATTTTAAAATAGGTAGCTATATGAAAAGTTCCACATGACTTGGCCTCTGTAATTTTAGTTGTTTATTCGATTTAATCTTTCCGATTTTGTCGAAATATTCATGTTTTTAAAACTTTTTTAAATTAATCTCTTTTTGTCGAAAAAGAAACTAAAAAAATCGGTCCAGATCTTGGAAAAGTATTTTTTTTAAAAAAATATTAATAGAAAAATTTGTGTACTTTGCAAATTTTATATTCAAACTCTTTTCTTAAAATGTTTGTAAAAGATATTTTGAGCTTATAATATTGTCTAATGAGTAAATATTTCTGAGCCTCAAAATATCTTTTTGAATATATATTCTTTTTTACTAATATTTTAAAAGTTTTTGAAACAAATTTGTAGCTTCCAGTAATATTTAGTTTTTCGTATTTAAAATTTATCAAAAAATATTTATATATATTTATGTTTTAATTTTGTTTTAACAATTATTATAAAACATGTAAATTTATTTGGGGGCCGATAAAAAATAAGAATTTTGTCGAAAAAGTCCATATTTTGCAAAACATTGATAAAAAGATTCCTGCTTTTTTGAATAATTTACAAATATGAGACACACAGTAAATTGATCTTTATATGATACATCGAAAAAGTCCATTATATTGATCTTTATATACTCTATAATTTTTTATTAAAAAATTTCTAAAAAAATATTTCAAGATTTTAAATTTTTTAGAACCAATAAAAACTTGGAGATATAAAATACTTAGTTAAAGATATTTTTTTTAAAAAAAATTTTTGACGTTATTCCGGAAGAGATCAAGCGCACTTATTCCTTAATCTCTTTTTTTTTTTTTTTTGAAATAACGAGACAAAAATTTTCTTGGGTCTCCGCTAACTCGCAGACCACCGTTTTCTACATACATCTATAGAATTATTTTTAGACCCAGATGCACGCAGTAAAGTAAAACTCCGACCTGACGTCCGGCTCCGCACCAGACATAGAGTACTGAAAGTTATTCATCCATCAGCTTTCCGACAACTACTGTAAACTTGCGGTCACGGACACATCTGTATTTTAGCCATTCGTGGAGTTCGAACCAGGATGCTTTCTTTCTGAGACGAGCGCCGCAACCAACTGATCTACGGACGGGGGACACTTAATCTTTTCTCCCGGTGAATACACAGGGCGATCAATAAGCGCACCGTGCGGCTGTGCTATTGTCTCGTCCCAAGTCGGCGCGCAACGTACCTACCCTGAACGTGCGATGCACGGTTAGGAAGAGTCGGTGCAGGAACACGCTTGACTGCACTGTGCGGTCAATAGCATAGCCGTACGACGCGGGTGCTCAACTAGCCGTTCCAGCTCTCACCTTTTCAGAGTTTCAAATTTCAAAATATCCAACGTTTTCCTCTCTTTCAAATCAAACGACTCTACACAGCCAGATAATTATAAATTCAGCTCTTCCCCAATTATCACCACACCGTAGATCTTCGACTCTCCGTCGCCGGTGAAACCGATCGCTGAGATGGCTCTCCGTTCCCTCGACAGCAACCTCCCCCCAGCACTAGAGCGACCCAAGAAGGTGCTCAAAGTGGCGTCTACGCCGCCGAAGGCGCCTCGTGATTCGTGCAATTCCAACGATGAAAACTCCATGCCGCCCTCTCTGCCGGAGGCGTCCACGAAGACTTTGGATGCCTCCGTCGAGTACGTCGCTTCAGAGGACCTCAAACCCCTCCCCGATCCCGAGTCCAGGATCGAGGTACACTGAATTTCTGTGAAGAATTTTCTTTCTCGTAAATGTGTTAGCGTTATATATAACGCTGATCTCGTGCTTCCACCATTCACATTCCATAGACACTGCTGGAAGATTTGAGTTCCAAAGACTGGGTGAAATCGTGCGAGGCTCTGAACGATGCTCGCAGAGTTGCACTGTATCATTCTTCCCTTTTGACCCCTATCCTGTAAGCATAATCAACACCTAAGGTTTGCGAAGTTGAATAGAATTCGATTTAAACGTTGTGTTGGAATGTTGATTTAATTTTTCGATTAACAGTGAGAAAGTGATGGAAAGTTTGATCAAAGCAATGAAGAACCCAAGGAGTGCTTTGTGCAAAACATCAATTATGGCTTCAGCTGATCTGTTCCGTTCATTTGGTCATCAGATCATAGAATCTACATCTCAAACTGGTGGATTTGATGGTTTGGTATGTTACAATCTTCAATGTTTTAAGGTTTTATTGGATTTTTAAAATTAATCATGACTATTAGGAAATGAAGTCTACATCTATAATTTTAATAGCAAGTCCAATCCTCTCCTGGAATGCTAAATTAATTGTTAAATTTTGCAAAATGATTCGTGAAATAAGTTGGCATCCATGACTATATCTTGATTTCATTGTACAATTTATCACTTTTGGAATGTCCTATTCTTTGAATTTATGTGACTTTAAATAATAGACCAAATTGTATGAAACACCCATGAAATAACTTTGCCCATGATTTTTTAGTCTAGGAATTTGAGGTAAAGGTACTGAACTAAATGGGACTTTAATTATGATAATCTAGCAAGTTAAATTCGGTGAGGTCGTATCATATAAAGGTTATCCAAGTCCTTTTTTAAAAAGAGAAAATGACACTAACAGTGTTGGGGCTCAAACCCAGCTCTTTTACACCCACAGTTGGTGTTTTAACTGCTTGCATATTTTATGACATTTGAATCTACTACTATTACAGCTTCTGCAGCTGTTGCTGAAAGCATCTCAAGACAAGCGATTCGTGTGTGAGGAAGCAGACAAGTCTCTGGAAATCATGGCTAGTTGCTTGTCTCCTCTTCCCTTGCTTAGGAAGCTGCAAAGTTATGTTAACCATTCCAATCTCAGGGTCAGGGCCAAATCTGCTATTGCCATTTCTAACTGTGCCTCTAAAATGGTAAGCTTCAGTTCCTGATTCATGATTACAGATTCCGGGTAGAGCTTTCTATATCTTCATTTGCAAATTTACTTCATCTCTATCATATTGATGTTTTCTTGGATCTGATACTGGAACCTTTCTTTGCTGCTTCATTATTGTGTAGCATTTATAGCTTTTTTTCGGATTTTGTCAAAAACAAAACCTACATTATAAAATTTGAACAAAAACACACTAAGGTAGCTTTTTGGAATACTTTTTAGGCACTCGGAACAATTTTTAGCTCATGCAAAACTCTTTTTTAGGTCGTCCGGAACACTACAATACAAGTGTTGGCAATACTACAACACTTAACTAAAAAATATGTTTCTATATTTTTGAAAAGAAAAACTGTCGTTGAGCTTCCAACCAATGATTTTTTTTTCAAAAAAAAAAAAAAAAAAAAAGGCATGCGCTGATTTGCACTAGTTTTGAAAAGCATGTGTTTTGTTTATATTATTCGTCTTTATTCCTGTATGTGAACTGAATAATCGACTTTTTCAGTCCTATGAATGTTGTTTTCTGCTATATGCTATGTACAGGTTGCTTGCTTTTAAGTTCATCATTACATATTTTTTCTTATATGCATTTGGAAGTCTGCTTATTCGAACTGTATTTTATGCCTGTCTGATTGATCTTTTCTTGAACCTTCTATGACGTTTTCCAGAATGTTATATTAAATTTATCACTTTCCATTTTTAAGATTTCCATATAGTCCTTGGCTTCAACATTTCCAGCGGGACTTGATGTGTATGTTCTTGGAATTGCATGGTCCTTTTCGCATACATACTAATATCTTATTTTCTCTTGAACATGTTGAAAACTGGAGATTTTGTCCAAAAAATCCTGCTTTGCAAAACTATGTCAAATAATTTTTTGATTTTTTGAAAAATTTACAAAGTCACCCTCAAACACATATATATATAAGTAATTTTTTAGTGGTGTACTCTACAATTTTTGCATTCAAATCTTTTTTTTATTTTAAAAAAAATTCTAAATAGCTATTTTGAAGCTTCAAAGTTTTTGTAACAAGTATGTTTATCTGATTTTAATGCATTTATTTATTAGTATTTTTTTGAAAAAAAAATAATGTAAAAGTTGTAAAATACACGAAAGTTTTTTTTTTTTTTTTATTGAATTTTTTAAAAAAAAAATGTATACATGTTTGGATAAGTTTACCAATTATCAGAAAGAAAAAAAAGGGTTTATTTGGAAAGACCATATAAAAACGGAATGCTGATCATTTTCTGATTTTTTTTTTTTTTTTTTTTTTTTTTTTTTTTTTTTTTTTTTTTTTTTTTTGTGTTGTTGTTCCCCTGCTATACAAAGGAAGCTATATCATATCAAGTGGATTCTACATTTTCTGCAGGGTATGGACGCGATGAAAGAATTCGGATTAGCAACATTGCTTCAGGTAGCAGCTGAATTGCTGAATGATAGATTGGCAGATGCTCGAGAAGCTGCACGGAGAATAATCGGTTCCATTTACGACGGATTTTCCAAAGAAAAAGAGTCAAATGAATCATGGGATGACTTCTGTGCTTCCAATTTACCTCCCTTGTCGTGCCGATCGGTATCAAAGATTGTTCCACAATGATACCCCTCAAATCATCTCTTTTGAGCCTGATTTTTTTATTTGTTTGTTTGAGCATCTTATCGCAAGTTCGCGTGCTTGCGTAATCGCATGTGTGTTTGTGTGTTAGTTTCAGTATGGTTTTAAAGTTTGAACTTATGGATTGTATCTTCGCACTTATAAATACGATCTACGAATTTTTAACCATCAAATGTCACAACTGAAAGTGTGTAGGAAGGATTTCACATAAGTTTTTTGTTCAATTCTCATTTATTACCAATTTTGTACTTGTCTTCTATGATCATATTTCTTGGATTTTGCTTCTCCACTCTTGACACCATCCTTTTTAACGACGGTGGAAGGTTATGGGTACGTATCCATACACGCTAATTCGCGAATGATGCTTGTCTCATGCATTTGGCTGAATTTGAACTAGCACCATGACAATAGATAGGATAAACTCCGACCAATGCGCCGTAGGATTCGTCCGTACTCATTTATTACCATGTTGAAGAAAAAAATGCTGCTATCTTGGTAGTAGTAGAAGGTCCAGGGTAGCTGCATCTGCATAAAAAAGTTAAAAAGAGTATCTATTTATTCAACTAATACAAAGCAGGAAAGACCACAAAAAAAAAAAAAAAAAAAAAAAAAAAAAAAAAAAAAAAAGAAGAAGAAAAACTAATACAAAGCAGAACTTAACCTCCTAATCATATGCCATGCGGCACCTTTAATAATCCTCAGATGGTCCGCAGTTTTGGCCGGTGAGCTTCACAAATGGTGCTGATCAAAGCTTGACCGCTTATAGTAGCGCAGCCGCACTCAGTCCTTATCCAATTAGTTCCTTGTAGATCTCAATCCAACACTGGTGTCCTTCAATTAATAAATACACTACAAATCCAAACATCAATCGGATCTGAAGCTCCCCCGGTTATCATCTCCCGGAATGCGTGTTATGAGCTGGAAAGAGGACCTGCACAAACTATTGACTGCCTGCAAAATATTAAGTTAAACCAGTTTTGATGCTCGCTTTTTCAGTATTTTTAACCTCTAAAAAATGGTTCTCTTGTTAGAAGAAGACCAACAACTCCAACCTACGAAGAGTTTGAAGAATTATCTGCACTATCTCAGCATTCAGTGTTAATCTCAAGTTTTGTCGAACCAAAGGTTTGATGGAATCTCACAACAATTGTTTTCTTCTAAAATTAGGCACCCTCAGATGCACTCTGCCAAAACGCTTCTTTTCAATGCGTAAGATAATCAATGTAAAACTACAAGGTCAATGTTCCTCTTGCTCTTCCATTTTTTTACGTTAATAAAACTCTGTAACCGATGTGTTTAACCTTGTGCCGCACTGGTAGGAACCCTCTACTCCCACAAACGGGTGAGGGTTCGAGTCTGGGTACGTCCTCCTCGAGTTCGCTGGTATGGAGCGTACATCCATCCCACGAGCTTGTAGTATGGGAGCGTCTCGCGCACTGGGTTCACCTTTTAAATCTCTATGACAGATATAAAGCTACTAGGCTAGCTAGAGCTTCTTACTCATCAATTTTTACTTGTATCAAGCACTTTGAGTGTTCATTGCCAACTTAAACATATCATGAATCAAAATCTCAAAAGGAATAAACATTCCTGGCAAAACTTCTAAAAACTAAACCCGTTCCTTGCAATACCACTCATTTTCTCAAAATTTACATTCATCTTGTTTGTAGTTTCATCTCTCATTCATTTCAGCTTCTCGTCCATCAGAGAAGCAGAAATTCCATCACTATAAAATCACCCACAAGCTTCACCATCTCTGTTACATCCTTATATGGGGCAAGGTCCATGCGCTTGATCCGTGGAGAGCTAGCTGAAATTTAGTCCCCATATCGCAAGATAATAGGAAGATAGAATGGTTTAAATGTCTAGAACCATAAGCTACCATCAACCGAATCATCCCTTTTCAGGTGCTTCGGCCAGTGGGATGGCCGAAGGTTACTGGGCCAGCTAGGTGCTGAAAGCGGAGGATGTTACAATCTCTACATCTCCAAGTCAATTATCCAATCTTCATTTGTGTGGCCCTGATATGTGATATACGCAGCTAGGTCATTCAAAATCTCATATATGCTCTCAGCTTGAAGATGGTCTTTATCCTCCACAGAGAAACAATGTAACTTCTTGTTGATCTCTATCCAGCTAACCCCGATATCCTTCTTCACCCCCATTTCCTTCATCATCCTTATAATATCGGCTCTCTCTTCCCATCTCCCTTCAGATGAGTATATATTAGCCAAAAGCACGTAAGCTGCATGACAGTCTGGCGAAACAAGTATCAGTCGTTCAGCTGCATATTTACCAATCACTAGATCCCCTTGAATGCTTGAAGCCCCGAGTAAAGCCTGCCAAAGAAGAGTTTTAGGCTCAAAAGACAGATTTTCTATGAATCTTTTTGCTTCCTCTAAACGTCTAGCTCGACCTAACATGTCCACTACACAAGCATAGTGTTCTACTCTAGGGGCTATCCCGTGAACCCCAGACATCGAGCCTAACAACTCCATTCCTTTTTCAACCGAGCCGACATGACTACATGCATGAAGCAGTGATAGGAACGTTATGTCTGTTGCTTCAATACCTTGCGATTTCATCTTGTCATACAACTTAAGAGCTTCGGCACCATGGCCATGGCGAGCAAATGCAGCTATCATGGAATTCCATGATACCGAGTTTTTATGAACCATTAACCTGAAGATCTTGACCGAATCCACAATTTCTCCACACTTTGAGTACATGTTGATCAGCCCATTGCTAACAAAGACATTCCATCCCAAGCCTTTCTTGACTACCATTCCATGGATTTGCTTTCCTAAAGAGAGTGGCGCGTAAGTTCCAAATGCCCAAGAACTGCTGAAATTATGTTAGCATCAATCTCAACTCCCATTGCCACGACGTTGCTGAAAAAGTTCAAAGCTTGATCCTCTGCACCGTTCTGTGCAAAGCCAACTAAAAGCACTGTAAAGAAAATCTCATCCGGGTCGTTACACCACAAGAATAGCTTGTATGCATCGTTCATCATGCTGCACTTGGAGTACATATCCATCAAAGCGGTCTCGACACATAAATCTGATTCAAACCCACATTTCACAACGAAACCATGAATTTGCATTCCTTCGGTTACAGCCCTTAGACCCGAACAAGCCTGGAGGGAACTCGAATAAGTCAGAGAATTTGCTTCCACTTCCTCCTTTAATAATATTTGAAAGACGAGCAAACTCTCCTCAAAATTTTGACTTTTTGCCAGTCCAGATACCATAGCGGTCCACGTAATCACAGTTTTCTCAACCATGCCATCAAACACCTTCCTTGCCGAATCCAAGCATTCACACCTGAAATAAGCAGTTATTAAAGCATTTCCAACAGGGATTTCCTGCTCGAATCCCATGGAAACAACCAAAGCATGCACCATTTTGCACAGCCTAAGAAATCCATTTCCCTCACATACCGACAGAAGCGTAGTTAACGTCACATGATCGAATGAACAAGCACCGGAAGCACGCATTGTATTAAAATAGTCAATACCACTCTGGATTTTATCAACTGAAAATGAGGCAGATATTATCGAGTTCCAAGAGATAGTATCTCTCACGGACATTTGATCGAACACTTGGACTGCATCACATAGATAGCCGCACTTGGAGTAGAATGAGATCAATGAGTTCCAAACTACCAATAAATCTCGTCGATTACTGTTACTACTGTTACTAAAAGCGAAGTGATCGTTGTTCTTGATAATGGCGGCGTGTATGGTGCGGCCTACACGGCGGCGACGTTCCCGGCCGCAAAGAGAGAGGATGGAACTGAGCTGCTTGTAGCTCTGCAGGAGATTTCTCATCTCCCTATCAAAACACTCCACATATTCATCTCAATCCATTATACACACTTCTAACCTATTCTTAAAATTATCGAATTCCAAGAGGATGCATCTTTTATCAACCATTTACATAAATGGATTGACCTTCTAAGTGAGACAATCATATTACAACATTAGTTTTTTTTTTTTTTAACGGATGCTAGTTATGTATGAATTAAAAAATTAAAATTAAAATTTTTAGTAGTTTTTATAATTTTAATTTTATATAAATTAATAATACTGTAAAATGATTATATTTATATATATATATATATATATATATATATATATATATATATATAAATATATATTATATATAAATTTCCTAATATTTATAATTATAGTATAAATTATAATAATATAAATATATATATATATATATATATATATATATAATATAATATATAATATATGGAAATTAAAACTTTAATCTAACTCAAGATTTTAAAAATAAGTAATGATGTCATAAAGTTTATCACTAGTAATTATGATACCATGAACATGTTTCATTAATATTTTATTATATGTCCACCTAATTATTATTTTGGTATTATCAAATAAATTATATTGGATGAACTTTAGTTTAAATTTTGTGCTTACAAACTTTCAACATATAAGTGGATACAATACAAATATATATATATATATATATATATATATATATATATATATAAAATGGGCCTCCCATCACCGAGCCTGCCAACAAGACCTTGTGTATCATCACCCTGCCGACCTCGACCCTTCACCTGGAGACCTCTCGGGCCCGACGGATCCCATTCAATAATGACAAGCACGTTAGGTTAGACAAATAATAATAACTAATAAAGGATTAACACCTTATAGTTTGTTGAAATTTGAAATTCCAAAATATATTATAAAGTTTATGGAGGTCCAAATTCATATAAGGCAAACTTAAAACTTATATAGGCAATGAAGTAGTCTTATCTAGTCCAATACTGACTAAATAAAGAGCAAAATGTTAGTTTATATTGGATTTTCAACAAGCATAATAAAATGGACAAAATAGACTAGAATATAGTCCACCTATATGACCTAAAATATTTAAAAATTAAAAGATGGTACTTGGCACTTGGGCTGCGGGAAGAACAATGTTCGGAAGTGTTCCTTCAAAGCAGTTAGCATTTTTTTCCGAGTGTTCTTCCCTGAGTGATCTCCCTAAGTGTTCTTCCTGAGCGCAACGGGATTAAATTTTAGTAACTGCAAGCAGTTATGAGAATTTTACAACTGTCAAAGATTTTGGACAGTTATAACTACTTAATAAAAGTGCATTTTTGTACTCTATATAATAGAAGAATTGGTTGTCCGAAAGATATAAGAACGAAGTACAATTTCATGGTGTTTTTCAGAATAGAAATATCATTTCTAATAGTGTATGCTGCAGAAGACATTTTTAGAGTTAAATAATTCTGTCAAATACCGGTGTGTTCAGTGGATCATAGTCATTAAGTGCTATTCTCGTGAAGATTTCAGATATCCATTGCCATCCTATTTTATATTTTCTAACATAGTTGGCCTACGTGCGCCCGTCCTTGAGAAGTCTGCCCGACAAGTCATTTAGTCATATACTCCTCCAATCAGAGAAAACCACATAGGCGAAGGATCGTAGAAAATATCCCGGCAACAGCAAGCAATCTCACACACAGCGTTGCGATTGATCGGCGACACCTAATCCTCTCGCAACCGTCGTTCACAATTAATACATACATTCAATAAAAAGATGGGCAGCGAGCATTATAAATACACCACAAGCCTTGCAGAAAAAAAGGACAAATAATAAAATTTTAATTTCATTCCATACTTTAATAAAAGAGAGAATAAAGAGAATATTCACTTTGTAACATTCCTCTGACAGTACTAGAATTTCTTCACCTTCTTCCTCTTTCCTCCTCCATTTATCTATTTAAGGATATTAATGATGTTCACATTTACTAAGTGTACATAACCTGCACTATCGCTATCACAAGTCAGTATACCCAGCAAAAGCTCCGTGGTCTCATCGTATATTATATAGCGTATAACTGTTATAATTTCGTATGAATACCATAAGGGAGCTGGTTTTCGGCACGGACAACGGACGGACAAAAATACGAAAAAGCGAAAAACGCGCTCCGAAATGCGTTTCCGGCTCCAGGAAATGCGTTTTTTCACTTTTTCATGTTTTTGTCCGCGCCGTTGTTCAAAAGACCAACCATTTTTCATATCATTATATATGTGTTATAGAGAAAATTGTGTACATAATCTTTTATTAAATATTTTTGAAACTCATACATAATATGAATTTTTGATTTGTTTCAAATTGCTTATTTTTACAAAAACATGTACACACTATACATGAACAGCAGTTAGTTAATTTTTAATTTAAAATTTAGAAAATAATTTTATAGTTAGAATATATTTATAATTTTCAACCGTTGCGTAATGATTCAAAAACACTATTTATTTATTTTCTTCTGCTTTTGAGTTCTTATGTTTAATGTTTCCTATTTTTCCTCTTTTTTTGAGTTGTTGTATCTTTTTCGGCCTTGCATTCCACCATTCTTTCTTGTCTTTCTTTTCCCGCAGTCCCAGATCTCATTTCCCCTGCCGGATTTCATCGCCGTCGACAAAGCTCCGGCATCCATCATATCCTCCGATGGATGATTTTGGTCTATTAACCAAAGATTTCGGCCTACGCCCCCAAGGCAAATCCAACCCAATGGCCGCCGCCTCCGCCGCACGATATTCGGGATCCACATGGAGCTCATCAGATGTCTTCGGCGGCACCGCCGTGTTGCAGCCTAAACCGGCCTCTCAGCCATCATTCGATTCTCTGTTCCATGGAATCAATAACACCACAACTTCTAAGCCTTCGAAGAGCTCGTCGTCGTCAAATTTGCCGACTTATGATAAGCCCATCTACGACGACGACATATTCATTGGTGTGCCGGGGGTTAAGAGCTCGCATGCGGACGTGTTCGATGACGTGTTCGCATCAAAGGCTCCTCCGCCGCCGCGAGTGTCATCGCCGCCAAGAGACGATCTTCTTGAAAGTTTGAGCGGAGTAGGTGTGGCGAAATCGGATGTTAGAGGGGGTTCCTCGACGTCTGCATTCGATGAGCTGATCCCAGGGTTCGGACGGAGCAGCCAGCCTCAGAAAAGGTATAATGGGTTATATATTTGTATTTAAAAGTTAAATTTTAATAAGCTGGATCTCATAGCATCGATCTCATTTGATTCTTGGAGTTACCTAACCATTGTCGAGGTAATGGTCTTTGGGCATGCATCTTCAAAGTCTGGGATGATCAGATGGATGACTTTATAGATAGCTTTATACTATTCATAAATGATATGCAGGAACCTCTATAATATTATGCATACAAGTTAATATGGAGTATGATTGTTTAGTTGCTACAGCAAGATCTTATACTCTTTGAGATTGTACCTGTATCGGTCCCTTTGCATGTCCAGACAAAAATTTCAGATCATAACACATTTATGAACAATATTTATTTTTAAGATACGACTTAATAAATTCGTCTTGATGGATTTATAGCAGCCGGACCTCGTCGTTTGAATTAGGTTGAACCTCAAAATAGTCCTTGAATTTGAGAGAATTGCTCAATTTGTTTTGCAAACTTACAACTTTTTTTTTTGCTGCTTTAACTTTAAAAATGTATCCTCTTTAATTCCTAATAGCTTGCTTGTTTCTTTATGGACATGATCGGTATTGTACCTACTTGAAAGCTGATACGTAGTTTAAGCTGACTTAAATTCCTCTACAGTTTTTGTTGATTTACTTACCAGTTGCTAAAGGGACAAAAATTAGCAGTCATAGCAAATGAAAAGAAACAGTTATAGGTTTAGGGACTGAAGGAATATTTAAGGGACTGAAACAAATTAATAGTATTTTCATTGTTGAGATACCAAATTAAGCTTTTGAAAGATCTAGGTCTGCATTGATGTTTTATAAAGTTAAGGTATTAAAACGGCACTTGAAAGAATAAATTATATGCATTTTCTGCTCATACCTGCGTTGGGAATAAGTTTGTTAGGAACCTTAGCTAGATTTAGTTTTTGGTTGACATAAGATAGAATATGAAATGGATCTTTATCGTAAATCATCTACTACATAGTGATAGCGCTTTGATGGCCCTTCCAACTAAATGTCTCCTTTTGAGATTTTGTGAGTCTCAAGCAAGCACATTTTAAATGCTATGCCGATTATGCTCTTAAATTTTTGTTTTTGCTTGGATCATCACGATTATAGTTTCAGATCCATGATGCAGGAGATGATTGCATATCAGCTGTTGATTTACCTATTCAAGAATCTTGTTTGTGTCTTACAGCTTCAGACATTTCAGAATTTCTAAATGGGCCCACATCAAAGAGTCTTTTTCCTTCTGTGTTTAATTACTATTTTTGAGATACAAATTCAATCATGCAACTCTGATACGATGAGTTCATAAATATTTTTTGTTATAATTCACAAAAGAAAACAAGTTCCAAGCTTGGGCAAGTCAAAACCTAAACATTTGTTGGGAGCTGCATAAAGAAGGCTTCTTAATCAGAGTATATTGTAATTCTATTTTATATCTGTTATTAACCTTTTATACCCTTTTCTTTTAGATCTCATTTACATAATCCTTTTTTTTCGATTACCGTAGACTCTCTTCTTATTTTTATTATAATTTTTGTACTTTTGTAGGGAGACCGTACAAACCAACCATAAGCAAGTACCTGGTCCATCAGTCAGGCCAAGTACAAATGCTGCAGATGATCCTTTTGTAGTTCTCGAAACACCGACATCAGCAACTTCGTCAGGGCTCTTTAATGACCCTTTGGAGCATATCAACGCGCCAAATTCTGGGAGCACAAATGCAAATGGCTCTTCTGTTAATGACAGGCTCTTTTTTGATACCAGTGCATTTGCCAATTATGTTCCCGTATCTACTAATATGGATAAGGTTGATCAAAGGAAAGAGAGAAGTTCGGAACCGAATGCTAGTCCTTCTCGCTCATCTGTCGGAAGGGGTCCTTTCCAGGAGTCATCCTTTGATTCCTTCGAGCATATGAAACCCAAAATGCAAACTGTTGATGATCATTTGCACTCGAGTGATTTTCTTTTTGAGAAGTCTTCTAAACCTTCTTATCCATCACATTCTTTTGATAAAGACAATGTTCAGAATTCAGGTTTAAACATGAATAACCCTGAAAGAGATGATACATCAGAGATGTCGCCAAAGTCCGATGCAGCCGGTGATGTGTGGTTGACTGTTGATGAAATCCCCCTTTTCACACAGCCTACATCTACACCGCCGCCTTCAAGACCTCCACCACCTATTGGCGGGCGAAAGATGTCTATGAAGGCAGATCATGGAGCTTCAGCACGGATTAGTGATTCGGCTAAGGCTTTTGGTGTCTCTCCACTTGATGAACTTGAAAGTTTTGCAATGGGCAAGCAACAAACATATTCCGATGAGGATTTTGAAACAAATTCAGCTGCAGCAGTATCCGTAGCTGCTATGAAGGAGGCGATGAATAGAGCTGAAGCTAAGTTTAGGCAAGCCAAAGAAGTGAGAGAGAGGGAGAGGGATGAAAAATCTTTCAAGTCTAGAGACTTCACAAGGAAGGAAGCGGTTGAGAGGGTGATGAAAGATGTTGAAGATCAAGAAGGTAGAGAGATTGAAGAGCAGTTGGAACGTGAACGAATGCAGAAGGAGAAAGAAGAGAAGGAGAGAGAAGAGAAAAGACGTGGAAGGGCGAGGGAACTAGAGCGCGAGAGGGTAAGGGCTAGGCAAGCTGTAGAGAAGGCTACACGAGAGGCACGGGAAAGAGCGGCTGCTGAAGCCCGTATTAAGGCTGAAAGGGCTGCTGTTGAGAAGGCAAATGCTGAAGCACGTGTACGTGCAGAGCGAGCTGCAGTTCAGAAGGCAGCAGCTGAAGCGCGTGAGAGGGCAGCAGCAGACTCCAGGGAGAATGCTGCGGCAGTAGCAAGGGAAAAGAAGGTTGCTGCTGCAGAAAGAGCACAACAAGAAGCACGACTTAGGGCAGAGAGAGCTGCAGTTGAAAGAGCTGCTGCTGAAGCCAGAGAAAGGGCTGCAACTGAGGCTCGAGAAAGAGCTGCTGCTACATCCAGGGAAAAGCAAAATAAAAACGAAAACGATCTCGAGTCATTTTTCGGGATGGGAACTCGAGCAAATAGTGCACCACGACAGAGAGCCTCCTCTTCTGTAAGAAATTTTTAATACTGTATAAAATCAATTTCATATTCGTATATCATTTATCTTGGCACTTGACAAATAATGCAACGAGCGTAGGGCACCTCTCCTGTAAGAACTCACCAAGCTACGCTTTTATATAATTATTTATATAGTAATTGTATTAATATATAGAAGTTTGTGAAAGTGCATGAGTGGAACTTTGTATTTTTCCTTCACGCCTTAATAATTCATCATCACATATACAACACCTTATTTATATAGTATAGTTGTTAGTCCTTTTTTTGTTGCTTTGTTAAACTATTTGCTAACGCATCACTTTTTCTATCTTTCTTCTTCACTAGTTCTTCTTAACACCATGTTGTACTTATACATATCTTCCTCGCTTATTACAGTACTAATGCATACTTAGGAATGTTAAGGTTGGATTTAGGGCAATTCCAATCAAGCGGACTTTATAATAAGACCAGAAAACACACTGAATTCTGGAGTCGTGTCCTCATTTCTTCAAGTGAGCCGAATTTCATGTGTTGTTAGTCAAGCTTCTAAATTCTTGCACTGAGTGGCTGGTTGGTGGCTTGTCATTATGTTCCCTAATCAATCCAGAAAGCAAGCACATTCGACAATCTTTTAACAACATGAGCTTTGTATTGACGATAATGAACAACAAATTGTATGATTTTGACAATAAAGTGCAATTGATTAGCCAATCTTATGCAAGATATATTTTATCAAACGAATTCTACTTACTTATACGGTCTTCCTTGGTTGTTGACATTATGATCAGTTACTTTAGGCTTAAAAAAAGTACACAAAGATTGCTGATCATATTCTAGATAGCTATAACTCATCCTGTAGGAGGTTTAGGATCAGGCTAGCAAAGATATAGTGAACCAAGGGTTTAATGATAGAATGGAGCATGTATGCAATTTAACATTTTTGGTTTATACATATCATATGATGTATTGTTGATTGTTATATATGCTTTTTCTTGTTTTGCCTGCTTGCTTAGAATGTATAGTAGGAAAACAGTTATATGAGCACATTGACACCTTTTTTTGTTTCTACTTTGCTGTTTTAGGAAACTACATTTGATACTCAAAGCCAAAATAAGGCAGGTTCAGATGGGGTGCGTAGAACTTCTGTAGGAAGTTCAACATTTAGAAAGGCATCTTCTGCAAAAAATATAGTTGATGACTTGTCTTCCGTTTTTGGAGGTAATGCTCTAGTGATTTGTTGTCCTTAAGCATCAGATTGTCACTGACTAAATTTTAGCTAACTTGTCAAAATTTATTTAAAAAGCTGCTCCATCATCTGGAGAATTTCAAGAAGTCGAGGGAGAGAGTGAAGACAGAAGAAAGGCTAGATTTGAGCGGCACCAAAGAACACTTGAGCGTGCGGTATTGTGTCTAACCTCAAAAAATATTTTCTACTCTTAACTGGCAGACTTCTGCATTTTACACTTCTGCAGAAGATTGTTAGATTGTTGCATTAATACTTATGCATTTTACACATATGCATCCAGGCAAAAGCTTTGGCAGAGAAAAATGAGCGTGATATGCAAGTTCAAAGGGACCAAGCAGAAAGACATGTATGTCACATGACCTGTTAATAGTGTACTGACACTGCATCTTTTTATTTTGCACCGTATATGATATTTCCAAGCTGAAGATTATGGCTCTACACATTAGTTTTACTTACTTTTTAAATTAACCTATTCTGAACTACTATTTTGATGCTTCCAGAGGATGTCTGAATCCCTGGATTTGGAGATAAAGAGGTGGGCAGCTGGAAAAGAAGGAAATCTGCGTGCTTTACTTTCAACCTTGCAATACGTGAGTTATATAATATTTGCTTCCCTGTTCGCTTATGCAGCGTGGTTAGTTTGGTTTTTGCTCACCATTTTGACTTGTACTTTTACTAAGCAGTATGATGAATCACCCAAGTTTCTAAATTAACTTATCTCATTTACTTAATTGTAGAACCATATTGTTTGTAAGCTCAGTCTTGTTGCAACTTCATGTGTATTGATACGCATTAGTTGTGGAACTAGTTATGTCATGTTGGACACGTTGAAAACTTTGACCTGTTGGCTTGTTGAAATACCCCATGATTACGTAATCTTGTCTCAACTGAAATGAACTGGTTGTGAGAATTCTTTCACGTAGTGATTTATCCTGGTTTTAGCTGTTGTTTGGATATAATTTGTTTTTATATTTTGTCTCATTATATTCCCAGAGTTATGCAAAATATTTTTGCATGGTAACCTGTTATAAATATAGTTACGATACACCATGAGTGTATGCATTCAGTAACTGTGGCAATGCTCAATTTTAATTTATAAGTGCAGCCATACTAAATATTTGAATTTTTTGGAGCAGTAATCCAGTTTCTTGGATTGCATACATGTGAGATGGTATAACATGTTAGATGTTCTATATTACATATAAACTATCACATGCCTCTCCATCATGCCAAGTTTACAACATTGTTTCTAATTTTTGCTTACAATCCTAAAAAGTAAACAACATGGGGTCTATGAGCCTCTGTTAAACTATCTCTTTTGAAACTGGAATGCTCTCAGTTTTTTGGCACATAATCCATCAAAGTGTACCATTTCGTTTGTCATTTGTGCAGAATTGGTTCCCTTTCATTGCAGCCCAAATAAAATGTGTTTGATCTATTTACTTGATCCATGGGAAAGTGCTACTTGACGAACATAGAAAGTCCATATTAATTCTTTATGCGTAATATCTATATCTTTAGTCTCCTGATACTTGCAATTTTCTGATTCAGTAGCAGATTTAGACTTGAACAATTTTCTATAGGTGTAAATAGTAAATTAACCACAAAGTAGCAGATTTAGACTTGAACAATTTTCTATAGGTGTAAATAGTAAATTAACCACAAGTAGTTTCCATCGAGTACCATGTGGGAGATACCCACCGTAAGTGTTCATTCCTGATGTAGCAACAGATGTTTAATAGTTTTAGCTTTTTCTTGATCTCATCTAGACACAAATGGCAAGGCATTCTTAATAATTTACCTCTGCCCACTTCGATCAGTTGATGTTATGCATGGACGTGTATAACAAGAGCAAACATACACATAATTTAGCCAAGCCCGAAGGGTACTCAATTAACCTTACTACTATACCTTTCTATGGTTTGCTGTTCCTGGATATAACTCAAAAATTTGTTAAATTCTCTCACTATATATGTATATGTGAGTGCGTGTGTGTGTGCGTGTATGTGTGTGTCGTATTTGAGTTCAGGCGTCTACGTAGCTGTACATATTTAAATGTGCTTCTAATGGATCCTATTTTAATTAAGCCTGACATGAACTTCAGTACATGCCTTGTGCGTGCTAATCGCCTTCACTTCAGTAGTTGGTTTAATTCTTGTTTTGTTTTTGGTCACATATATGCAGGTTCTTTGGCCTGAATGTGGTTGGCAGCCTGTTTCCTTGACAGACTTGATAACTTCTGCGTCCGTGAAGAAAGTATATAGGAAAGCTACATTGTGTGTGCATCCAGATAAGGTGCAGCAGAAAGGTGCTAACCTACAGCAGAAATACATTTCAGAGAAGGTGTTTGACCTCTTGAAGGTACACCTCATTTGCTATATAATTTTCCAGATTATATGCTCTACTGCTGAAGTCTTATTAGTGTCATGTCAAGTGACGTAGGCAGGTTCAAAGACTAAGAACAAGTTTTACTTACTGTTGGGTCTCTTTCCCTTTGATGGTCTAGCTACTTATTGTTAATTTGGTTTATTGACATCTTTTTCTTGTATGAGTTTGTCTGTTCTCTATCCATTCCGATGCTTTTATTTCTTGTTATGTTGATATTCTGGTAGTTTCTACGGTGGTTACTATACTTCGATCTAGTAATTAGGTTCATGGTTTCCTAGTTCTTATCTTCAGCCACTGTGTGCGATGTACTTCCATGTCATAAGTTAACAGAAACTAAATTCAGTGAGTCCAATCTCCAGTTTGATTCGAAATAATATGCATCAGGAGTGGTATGTTGGGTGGACGATGAATGAATATGCAATGACAATTCCATTCTCGTATGTTCCTTTCTTTTACATTCCTTGATCTATAGCATGTACTGAAGCTAGTAAAACCCAACAACTTTAAGCTACATCCTTAAATCAGAATGCATGGATATATGACCTCCTTGCTTGCTCATTATGTTCAAGTTGAAAGTGCTGTCTCCTGTATGCCTTGTAATATCCTTCATGTAAAGATCGATTTTTGCAGCTTATGGGTCAAGGGTGGTGATGCGGTTGGATTGGAGATGAGGATTTTAGTGATAACTTTCAAATGAAGTAGCAGATGGGCCTACATAATATGGATGAAGCCGGGTGGAATGCGAGAAGTAACTGCAGCCTGCAGGCATGTGGCTTGAGAAATGAGTACTAGACCAGTCATAGTTAAGTGGGAGAACTTAGGCACAATTTAGATCATCTTTTTCTTTTATGAGGCAAATTAGATACAAGGATAAACGAGGAAGCAGGACCAGAGCCTTTTTCCCCACTATGTAACTCGTTACATGGATTATTCTTGGCCTCTGTGCTCTATTTTAAGAACTTAGTTTTTAAAATTTATCCAAGGAACTTTTCAAAAGCTAAAAGGATTTAATTTTAACTTAAGTGTTCATGGACATGGCTGAAATCAAGAGTTACTGGGTTACAAGGTCATTGGTGAATCTGTTTTATGGTGGTGGTCGTGTTTGTCAATTCGATGGAATTGAACTGCACTATGATTGCATTGAATGGAAAAGAAAAAAATGTCTCCCAAGAGGACATTGACAGATGGGAGATCATAAACTTTTTGACAGAAGCTGGTGTTCTGGTTCTTGAACTTGTCTATGAAAGTAGCTCACATATTAATCACAAGATAATGATAAAACCCATACGCCAGCAATCCTAGAAGGACCAAATTATTACTTAACAAATTACATCAACTATACGTAAACGTCGTAAAGCCTAGCTAAGACGAGTAGGAGCATAACATGCACAACCAATCAGAGGTTTATCTTGGCTCAGGCCCAGCTGATCTAAAGTCTGAACTTGCCTTGCCAATATGATGCCTTGCACTTGATACATGCACGTGCATCACCTGACAGGGATTTTCCCGCCGACCACACCAAATCTGGCCACCCAGCTGTGCAGGCTGCAGCCTATGTGTAGCACTGGCACGCTACCCCATGTCCCAGCTTGATGCTTCTAGATCCATGTGTATCAGAAATGAGAATAAGACATGAAAATGTTGAACTGAGCAGAAAATTTGGATGCTAAGTTGGGAGGCGTGCCCTAAGTGCTGGAATACAGAACAACTTGTTGATATCATATCGCAGGACGTATATTAGTGAATTACCCCTTGAAGCAACTCTTTGATTTATTGCTCGAGTTTTCTCGGAGCTTATTTTAACCAAAGTTTACCGTACCGTGCCGTTTCGAGTTTCGGTAAACTCCAAACTCGAGACGTGCCGACCGTGCCGATCATGTCGTTTCGACTATGCCGATAATAAAATATTATTTTTTATATTTTATTATATATTTTAATATTTTTAAAGGATTTTCTGAAAAACTTAAAAAAAATTAAGAGCGTGTGATCTTTGAGTCACGCCCACCGGCACAATACAAGAAAAAAGCATCCATGCGGCGCGAAATATCAGTTGCGCCGCGTGGACGCAAAAAATAGCACCGTTATCTTCTTCATTCGAGAAAGATGAACAATTCTTCCTTCCTCAAAAAAAAGAAATTCGGTCGTACCGACCGTGCCGTGCCGACATCTGTCGGCACAGAGATGTTTCGGTCGGCACAAGGCGTGCCGACCGAAACGTCGAACTGTGATTTTAACTATGTGTGAGTTGGCAAAACGACTTTAGCTATGATTTGGACCTGAAAATGATGTTTTGCTAATATTTGAGCCATTATTATCAATGTTGATCACAGTAGCATCACTATTTTCCTTGTCACATATATGGTTACATCCGTTTTCAAATCATTGATTTAATGATTGACAGTTTTGAATTGGCAACTGTATGGGTCCAATGCAGTGGTGGTCTAGCTTTCAAGTCTTTCAGCATATATATCAGTAAAAACACCTTCTTGGCATCGCTGTCTCTCTGTCACACCTGCTATCCTCTTTGAACGCCGACTTTGCATATTTTGCTTGAGTTCCCAATTTTTTACCTTATCAAAAACATTTCCGTAAGTGTTTAAAGTGTTATCAACCTTTTTGACTTTTATCAATCTTTTTGAGAAGACGCACTTAGAAATGACCAACCTAAGATTTTCCTTCTGTAACTTTGAGATGATATGATGACAGCGAACTTGAAGCTGATCATATTGTTTGTTTATAATAACAGGAAGCATGGAATAAGTTCAATTCCGAAGAGCTATTCTGATTCACACTGGTGCCCAACTTTTATTTTGAGCAGGCAGTTCGATGGCTGCTGGCAGTGGTAGTGAGTCTCTTCTCTCTTGTTACTTCTTTTTCTTCTTTTTTTTTGACTTTTACATCATTGTTTCTATTCTTTCTACCCTCTTATGTGTTGATATTTTTACCCCACTTACTATCCATAATCTGCCAGCCCAAGTATATAGAGGAATTTCGATGGATGACTCACAGTACTCTATGTCTTGTTCGGGGGTAGACGTCGGGCCGGTGTTTTATTTTCTATCCGGTCTAGGTCCAATGCGGGCTGGAGGACTTGGTTAGAAAAAGGTGTAATTCTAGCGTGTGTGCGAACTATTATCGAGAAAGAGAGCTGTGGCTCATTAGGTCAGTTATTTAGATGCCTTTGTAATGGTTGTGTAAAGGATTAAATTGGCAAGGAAGTGCAAGAAATCTCACCAATATACCATCACTCTCTTTATTTTCTGGAGTAAATACATATAAGCGTTGCTTTTGAAAAGCAGGACAAATCAGCCCCCCTAAATCTTAAGAGCCAAATCAGTCCCTGATTTGGAATCGGGGGCTGATTTGGCAAATTGTTCAAAATCAAGGGCTGGACAAACAAAACTACTATTTTCTAATTACTGTTGTAGGTAATCAAGTTATTGCTGGTCTAACATGGACCTACAAAATGGTCTATACACAATACCTCACCCCTGTACTGTAGACACCCAAAAATCATGTGTGTCCTGAAATGGAGGATAGGCTGTTCGGTAAGTTCTCAGCCAAGTTAGCTAAAGGTGGTCGTTAGGTGGCTCTCAGTCTTCATGTCTTGTCGGAGGCAAACACCAGACAAAAACTTTATTTTTATCTTGTCTGGGTCTAATATTGGCAGAAGAATTGGTTGAAAAATAGTATTAAGTGAAATAATCTGATATAAATCATCAAGAAGGTTTTATCTCGTTATCCCAAAATAAAAAGACTAGTTTAACGTGTTTTGGCAATATAAACACTTATGGATTACATAAACACCATAAAGTATTTCGGCATTGTAGATAGTTATGATTACATGTGGTACTCGAACCATCATATGTTTTTAAATGAAGTATGTAACTTAGTATTGTGAAAATTAAGGGACTGGTTTTGTAAAACTCTGAACTTTAATTTGATGTGAGCTTTTTTAGAAATAAGATATGAATTTCGTAAAATAGAAGGTATAGCTTCCTTATTTTAAATTAATATCTAATAGAATAAAAAAGACCCATAAGGTTAATCTACCCATGAAATTATGATCCGGAAGTATACCACTTAAAGTTAAATTTTATATATTGTCTAAATTTTTAAATGTTTATTCTAACATGTCTTATTTGGTTCTCATCCAGTTTAAATCTTCCAATTAGTAGTCAGAATATATTTAAAAAAGTTAAAAGTTATTATAATAAAATTTCTATCTATAACACACCTATCAACTTGAATATTTATCAGTAGTTCAATGAAAAATACTGCAACCCCTGCCTTCGGATAGGTAATTTATTGATTTTGTGGCAGAACAAAAATACGTTCGGATAAATTTTGGAATAAAGTATTCGGATCGTAGCATTACTCTAGTACACTATGAAACTGTGTCAATTTCAGTTGTATTTAGTAATATAATAATGGGGGACTTATATATTAGTCACTCGACTTTTAAACTTTGCGAATAAATTTTTCGTTTTATTTATTAATTTTAATATTCTATAGATTTTTTTTTTAAAAATGTTCAATACAAAAATTATAGATTTTGATGAGATCTACAACTTCTATATTTGATGAGATTTATAACTTATATGTTAAAATTTTTTTTCAAAAATTATTGAAAATTAGGTTTTTGAGATTCTAAAGTTCAATGTCTTAATAGATTGATTTTGAAACACACTAAGATTTTGAATCCTCAAAATACATATTTAAAAATATTTTTTTTTTAAAATATTAAACATACAAATTGTAAATCTCATTAAATTTACAATTTTAATGTTAAATTTTTTTTTAAAAAAATACTTATACAATTGTCAAAATAGCTACGACACGAAAATCGAGAGATTTTTTTTGTTTAAAATTTAAATAGTACCTAAAGAATCTAAAGATTGATTTGTATGAAAAGAAAGAATTTAGAAATTGATTTGTAGTTATTTTTATAATAATTTGATATCCTCACAATTACCAAAACTACCCTTGAAAATAAACTTCTTCGGTAACCCATTGTTACTAGATAACATTTTAGTAGAAGTCTCAAATTCAAATACTAAAAATAATATCTGTAGGAACGTGAAGAATTTATTTATTATGTATTTATGAAGAATAATACTAGCATTCGGATCTGTCCAGATAAATTTTTTTTTGGTGGAATATAGTTATGTAACACCCGTGTGTTTATTTGTTACAAAAGTCGTATAAAAGTGGACTGATTATGGATAAAAAAAAAGAAAAAGACTAGACAACCCTTAGGTATTTTTAAGAAACCAAATGAATATATTTTTTAGAGTTTAAAAAAAATTATTTTACAGATGAAAAATCTCTACAAAAGTTTAGAAAGAGTAAACACTTATTAAAAGATAAAATTATTAAAATTGTTCTATTTTTTGAAATAGATTACTTATTCTTTGCTGGTAGGATACTCTGGGAAACAAAAAAATTGATTTATTTTCTCCATTATTTTTTGTATATTTTTCCAAATTTTTTAGAATCAAATCCTCCACCCTAACTGCTCTAACACACACCCAACAAATAAAGAGAATTTTTATGTTATCTTAAATCAAATTAAATTGATTTTCTGTTTTTTTTTTAGTTATAAATATTTTAGTTTATAAATCATTTTTCTAATATCTAGGTAACCAGAAAAAATCTCGGCTCATATTTGGGAGGTGCTAGACTGTCTTGTATGACGATTTAGTATCTAATATCAGTGTTTGGTATACCTTAAAAAAATTGAATTATTAAAAATTGCAATTTACAAAATCGGGTAACTATAAAAAAGTGATTGACGTTTAATAGGTCTGCAAGAAACCCCTTTTATAAATTGTTTTTGTTTGGGAAAAAAAGTTAAAAAATTGCTTTATCTAGTAAGTTAAAATGAAAACCATAGCAAAAAAAGGAAATATAATGTTCAATCCCCATAAATTTTACTTTAATGGACTATTATAATCCTAACATAGATATTACCTCTGACAAATATCGTTAGAAAAACTGATGGTAAAATTATCGCAAATTATTTTTAAGGTTAGTGATATGTTTAGCTCATGAAGACTTAATTTTTGCCCGTTACAATGAGGAGTTTTTTTTTTTTTTAATAGTTTAAAAAAAATTAATTGTGACGATTATGTGTTTGTATTCAAGTGGTATTACAGAACAACACGCGTTTGGAACTTTATCTTTGACCACGCGGTTAGTATTATTTAAAAAATTATATCTAATAAAATAATTTAATTTATATCAAAAGGATTTTATCCTGTTTCCGAAAAATCATTTTAACAATCAAATGTTTAAACACATCTTTAAGAAATTAACAACAAACATGCACTACATAATGTTGCCATACTGCGTACCGCATTTAGTACGAATAAAATGCCTCACGCAGAGCATTGTTTTAGGGATTTGTGGAAAAAAAATTCTGGTTTTAAAAATTATCTCTAATAAATTCTTTTTTTTTTAAATTTTAATTTATGTCTGTCCCGTTAGATTTCTATCATACATCTAAATCGAAAACGGAATAATACGATAGTCATTTTCAACTCATATTTGATGGAATTTAATTTTTTACCAATATTTTACGATAAACAAATTGTGGACGTCTTATAATATCCGTCTCGCTAATTAGCCGATCCCATTACTGAATGATCCTCTCTCTTTTTTTTTTAAATGCTTATAAATACATGTATGTATGAATATTTTGTAAAAAATAAATTTTGGTGTAAGCTTAAAACTATTTTAAATTTTAATACTAGAGTTAACAAAATTTTTTTCAAAGCATATAACATATGAGGCTTTAAGATTTTTGTAGTCAGTAAGATATTAAAACTTAAAACATTTGTTAGGTATTTTTTAAGAAATTTTTAATATCTAGAGTATAACAAATTTATTTTTTTTTTAAAAATAAATAAATATATTTTAGAGAAGAATATGGATTTAAATAGGAGTGTAATAAAATATGATAGAATATTCCATAAATTTTCAAGAAAAAAAAAGTATTTCGTGATTTATGTATTGCTATATATATATATATATATATATATATAATATATATATATAAGGTAACGCTCCGCGGTGACGCGGTCCATATAATAAAAAGCCGACACAACCCGGCCTCTCTCTCGCGCGCTCTCTCGCGTGGAAGACTCAAGGGACCAAATTCACCGCGTTGCAGTCTCTCCGTCTCAGATTTTTCGCCGCCGACGAGATCCATGGCGAGCGATCCCGGCACCGTGGACAGCGGTGGTGTGTGTTCTATCTGCATAGAGGCGGTGGTGACTGGTGGAGACCGTTCCACTGCTCAACTCTTCTGCGGCCACTTTTTCCACCTCGGTCAGTAGATAACAATTCAGTCTCCCCTTGCTTTTCTTATCTGTTTTAACAGTACCGTGTCGTATTGCTCTTTTTAAATTGAACATTGACTTGATTTCTGTACTCTTTTGTTGTAGTATATTAATTAGTTACAGATGTTTCTTGTGGATCTATTTATAATTGATGTACTGAAATTGGATTTAACGTTACCATGCCGTAGTTCTTGTTGCTAATTGAATTTAGACTTGATTTCTGTACTGAGTGTACTCTTTTGTTGTAGTATATATTAATTAGTTACAGGTGTTTCATCTGGATCTTTTTAGAATTTATGTAGTTAAATTGGAATTTGACGTACCATGCCATATTGTTGTTTCTAATTTAATTTAGACTTGATTTCTAAAATTTTTTCTAGTATATATTAATTAGTTACAGATATTTCATTGATGTACTGATATAGAATTTAATGTTGCCATGTCATAATGCTTGTTGCTAATTTCATTTGGACTTGATTTTATGTACTGAGTGTACTCTTTTGTTGTAGTATATATTAATTAGTTACATATTTTTCATGTGGATCTATTAGAATTTTTATACAGAAATTGGAATCTAATGTTACAAATGTCGATGCCATATTGCTTATTTTTAATTGAATGACATTTTATTGCTCTTAATTGCATTGGGCTTAGTTTCTGTATTCTTTCGCAAAAGGATCTGTATGTAATTACTTACCTACGTGTTATGTTGAACTATTCAGAATTGATGTATTGACGTTGGAATGCGTTTAAGCCTGCTCCATAGCTACTAAAATGACTTAATTGATGCAGAATGTTATGAGAACTTGTAGACATAATGTAGTGTGGTTATGTAGCTTTTCTGAAACTCGTTAGAGGTTGTGTTGCACAATCGTTATTATGTAACATAGGCTGGAGAATAAAATGCAATGCAATCTCAAGCTTTAGAAGTAGGAGGATTGAAGTTGACTTGCTTGGTCAAATAAGGAAGGCAAGTAAATGATTGAATGATTATTCCTCATCCCTGTACCAAATGTGTCCCCGTCGGGATGGGGAGGGGAATTCCTTCCGCATCGAGGGAATCCCCAATCCTTTTTTTTTGAAATTAAAATTATTTTTTTAGATATATAATGGTATTGTAGACTAAAAGACAAATTCACAAGAATTTGAGTCAACACCATAATCCAAGTATTAGTAAGCAGTTTCAGCCAATAGGAGAAATCGAAAAACTGAACCCCAAAGAGAGTGAGAGCAGCGATTAAGAAGGAACTTTTTGCGTTTGCTTTTAGGTGAAAAGAAAATCCAAGCCCCTTGATCCGAGTGTGGATAGCTAGCTAGTTAAAGCTCTGCGGACGAAGTAGGTGCTCTTGGGGTGGCAGCGGCATGAAGTTGATCGCAATGATCGGAGAAAAAGAGGGGTTAACTGAGGGGTGATATGATCATAGGGGGCTGGTGGTGGCGGCGGCTGTTGAGCAGGGAAAGATGAGCAGGCTGTTGAGAGAAGGAAGGCGGAGAGATGCAGAATATGCTTATCGGTCACAGCTGAACATGGAGTAGCAAGGATTGTAAATAGGCTTAAGTTATATATATATATATATATATATATATATATATATATATATATATATATATATATATATATAACTTAAGCCTATTTATAATCCAGACCACTCCATGTTCAGCCGTGACATATATATTTGGGGCATGGCGGGGCAGGGGATAGGGTCTCCATCCCCGGCCCCGACTTGAAGGGAATTTTTTAATCTCCGTCCCCGACCATGGCGTGGAATTTTTGACCCCGAATGCGACTTTGTTGGGGCGTGGAATCGGGTTCCCTGTTGGGTCCGGGGTAAATTGACATCCCTATATTTTACTTTAAATTTTGTTATGGTTAAGTTTGGATTTGTTTTGTATTGGATTGGAGGGGACCAAGCCAATTGAAAATCAGCTGTCCTAGTTATCTGTGGTCCAATATACTAAAAATTGTCATTTGTAGGGGTTGATATTTACTAGGAGTTCTACTTTGTAAAACATTGTATATAATAGGAGTCTTTTATTTTTCTTTACTCTTAAGTCTATATATGTTCGTTGATTTTAATTCTTTGAGGGATGGTAATATGTCTTCTATCTTAGGAGTAGATTAATGGTAGAGCAACCACCTGACCACCGTTGTCATCGTGATAGTATCTGATCTACTGGTTTAGGAGTTGTTATTATCTCTTCCTTGAGTATGAACTAAATGACAGAAAAAATGATGCCAGTATTCATGACAATTATTAGTTATTGATTTCATTTCGTATATAACATTCAACATTTAACGACGTTATGCATGTGAATTGTCAATACAGGTGTTGCTGCATAATCTATTCTATAATTGTGAAACTAAAGATTATAAATTTAATGGTGGTATCTGCTAACCTAATCAATTGTTTTATTAATTGTGTAGTGGCCTATTATTAGGATGTCATTCTTTGACCTTCAAGTCCAAAAGATGAATGTGGTGGTATTTTGTGCTAATTGACGGTTGAGTATACTTAACAAACGAATGGGCAATCAATCAAGTGAAGTTTACTTCGATGATTGTTTAGAATCTACAACTATTTTAGACAGTTATATACATGCGTTTTTAGATGATTTTATGACTTGTTTGCTGGATTGTGACGTCAACCACTAATTCTGTACATGTTGTAAGTTGTAGTCTGAAGTTTGGAAAAGGAAGCTGTGATCTTGTTGGCGTATGTTTTCAGATGAGTCTAAACGTCAGTTCTTAATAATTGATTCAATGAAGATGTAATTCAGCAGCGAGCACAGATGGTAATCAACTGTTTGCTGCTCTTGTTTAGCAATATGTGTTGAAAGAGACCCATTTCTACGAGAATGTCTTTGGAGACTCCGGCTCCATGAGAGTGTCATAGAATTGTGTGTTCTATTTAATTATGCTATTCATTATAACTATTCATGCCTTCATTTGGGCTATCGGCTTTGTACAATCCAATTCTGAACCAGTTTCATTCCCGTTGAAATTGTCAATTGATATCACTATTTTCTTCAGATTGTATAGGTTCAGCCTTTAATGCGAAAGGAGAAATGCAATGCCCAAACTGCCGGAAAGTGGAAAAAGGAAATTGGCGTTTTGCAAAGGGTGGTCGCCCATATTTGGACGTTAACTTGGGGCCGTGGATAGAGGAAGAGTTTGATTTTGCTCCGGATGTGGTAAGCAAGTTATAATGAATTATCATTACATTTCCTTTCCTACATATATCAACATATTATAGGATTGTTGATATACAACTTTTTTTTATTTTAGTTGTATCTTATATTCTTATGTTGTTTAACCTGTTACTTTATGTGCTTTTAGAAGTCATAACTGCCTTTGCGCATTTTAATTCCAACTTGAATCCCAGAAAGCATTCTGTTTGGTTAGGGATGAGCACATGATGGGTATTTCCCGTCAACATTTCTTAAAAGAAAAAGTAATCAAACAATAACTTTCCAATAAGTACATAACCATAGCAGGCTGGCAATACCTCCTTTTAATTTTATAAACCATGCTTTCAATAGTTGCCTTCAGTATCCGTCTTCTATAGGAGCTATATGCTTGTTCTGCTGGTATGTTTATCTGTTTGTTTAATGTATTGTCAGGACCTATTATGATCTTTTATTTGATCTGGTTGTTTCTCATAAGATGATGTAGATATTGCTGATGAGCACACACACCCCCCACAACAACACACACACTTCAAACATGTGAAGGGTTGAGGAAACCAACAGAACTGTAGCCAGAAAAGGCCTCCTGATTTATACAGTAGTCATCAGTCTGGCATGACTTTGTATTTTCCTCGTGGGAGTAATTGGAATATTTTAGCTTGTAGATCTACATGTGGTCATTATTGTCAAGTATCTAGCAACAATTTTTTATAACAACCTCTGTAGTATTGAATTTCCTCTTTTTTTTTTCAGTTCAGGCAATTCTAATCTGTCTGTGTTTTTTATTCTCCAATTAGTAAGAGTTATGGCATGCTGATCCATTTCCTTTTGATTCATAATGTTGCAGCCTCTTGGTTTTGATTGGTGTCCCTTTGGCAGACCTGTGCATGCTCCCTCTTCTTCGGAGTAAGTGCAACTTTTGTGTTAGCTACCTATATATATATATATATATATATAATATATATATATATATATATATATATTATATATATATATATATATACATATATATACATACATATATATACATACATATATATGTAGCTCACTACTTTTCTCCAATTTGTTGATTCGATCTTGTCTTAATTCCTGTTAGAAGAAGTGTTTGAACCATTTTAGCTTACATAAATGCGAGGGGCCGAGGGCTTATCTTTCTTCCTTTAAAAAGATGCAAGCGAAGGCTTACTTCTTCATGTGTAATAACTGGACTTGATAGTCCTGCAGCTTATTTATTTAACCCATAATCCTGTTACTTCAAGTCCCAAAGACAAAATGCTCTAGTAGCAGCTTCGTGCTTTTCTTGGAAACTCGTCAACCAAAAAGCGTTGGAGTTGTTTACCTGTTTTCGGGCTTACATCTCTTGTCACATTAAAGGGTTTCATTTAGACAGTAGATACAAACAAATGGTAAGATCATGGTTTAAGTAGTAAAGGAGAACTGACTTACGGTTTGTGTGAACATGAATGTGGCATTACTATTGGTCGAATTCAGGTTTTGGATTGTAGCCTCGGAACATTAGACCGGGTAGAACTAAAGTCTAGCTAGTGGATAAATAAAGTGAAGAGTTTATCTTTGGCCTAGCTATTCTGGTTTTCAAGCTGTGTTATACTTTGTTAAGTTTGTTTGAAACTTTTGGTGTGGTTATCACTTGAGATGAAGGCATGTACGTTTGATGAATTACACTCGTTTGTGATTTGTTTGACGATTAATGATTTGGGCAAGTCAGATTTAATGATTTGAGAAATACGGATTTAACTAGGTCAATGGGTTTCAACCATTTTGTGGGTGGGTTTGGGAATTATGATTTCAACTGTTGAGTGATTTATGGAACTAGTAGTAATTGTAACTACATCTGGTTTTTATTCTTTTAACTTCCAAAGCCAATGAAGTGCTTTTATTAGACAGGTAAGTGTTATGAACCGACTCGGATCGGCTCACGTCGGCGGCCCGGACGCGGCGAAGATAAACACCGGCGGCCCGGTGGTGGCTCTACAATCTAATTCTACCAACTAAATTAATAATAAAAACTAATTTATTTCTTCCATACTTTTCCAATAAAGGTTACAAGCTATATATATAGAGGTTATTCCTCCATATTCCTTTCACACACATTCTACTAATAAAAATCTCCTAATATAAATACTTCCTATTACAAATATTCCTACTAAAGATATTCCTATTACAAATATACCTATTAAAAGTATTCCTAATATAACTTTGACTAATCTGAACTTGATCCGTGATCCGTGTCCTCATGCGGCTCGAACCCCTTTAATTCCGTACATAACAGTAAGTTCTTAATATTATGGGATTGTAGGTTTTTGCCTTGGCTTTGGTTTTATGGATGAACATGAATATTTGTTACGAACTATGCAGATGGAGTACGACTGTTTTAAGGAGTTACCATCAGCTTTTGTTGTTAACTCATGTTATATACAACTCACAAAGTAATCGAATACCTACTCTTTTTCCCCCTGAACTGGAGTCTGTTATTAAAATGTTCTAGTTAGACCTCGTTCAATTGTGTTTTTTTTTTTCTTGTGTAATCAGCAGCTAACGCATAGATGTTTATGTTTAATTTCAGAGGGCTGGACTCATCTTCCGCAAGTGAGTGTAAGTTTTTGCTTTCCCTGATTTATTTAAGTCTCGACGTTTACCCTCTTTCTATAATTGGTACTCTGCAGATTATCATGCTTTTCCAGGATTTCCTCCTGGTATGCTCCCTGAGAATATGGTTAGAAACGCACTTGATATTTGTCCATACGTGGCCTACTTCCAAATTTTCCATCCGTATTCTGCAAATTCGCACATTTCATCTGGAAATCCATCTAATGGTACTGCATTTCGGCATCATCAAAGTCGTCGACGTAGATCAACCGACGCGCGCCATTCTCATAATCATCAAAACCAGGAAAGCACATATGATGGTTGGAATTACAGTCTTTTTGCTCATGGTCCACCTTACAACCATAGCATTGCTGCTGGCCAGGCATCTACACAAGCACCATCTCTGAGGAGTATGTTCGGAGCTGATGATCCCTTGTCGCAAGTCAGGCCTCACCATGGTTTTGTCCAAAGGTTAGTTTAAACTCATATTTAATTATACAGGGTCGTGTGTGTGTGTGTGTATCATGCTTCTGCTAAAAATGAAATGGAACTGATAAGTATACTTTGGATTGTTATTGGGATAAAATGCAATAGCAATGGTTCCTTGAGTAACTTTGGATTGCGTATATTTATGCAAGTTGGAATTATTCCCGAATCCTGGCTCGTTGAACATGGTCATTATTTCTAGATTCTATGTGAAGTGATCTGAGGAAATATGACACTAGAGTTTCATTTTCACCCTTGGTTGGGTTATGAGCTTTGAATTCAAGAGTCAATGTAGGCTTACTAGATGGAGTATTCTGTGGATAGGAATGAGAATGAAATTGTTTTGAAGTTAGGAAGTGGAGCGGGCAAGGGCTTGTAAAGCACTCGAAGTTAGATTGGGTCAATGGGAGAGAATTACAGCTGCTTTATAAGCTTGAAGGATTTGTTATGTAAAGGTATAGTGTCAAATAAACCAATGGTTTTTTAAGACTCATACAATTTAGCCCTTGCCTTTTAAACTTTTTCTAATAAACCCCTAGTTGGAAACTCGAGAGTGTTTCAGGTGGCTAGTATAGTGTTTCCATCACGCGGCCAGTATAGTGTTGCCATCACTTATATCTTAGTTTCTGTGCTAGAGTGTCATGGACGAGCTATATTAGTGTTCCGGGCGAGCCATATTAGTGTTCTGGGCGAGCCATGTTAGTGTTCTGGAGAGCCATGTTAGTGTAGATGGTATCTCTATCCAGTTGATTCTTCTAATATCTAGCTATTTGTATAATCTAATGATTATTCTGATAGCAATTGGTAAATAAATTTTTTTTTCAGATAAATAATATAATGACAAAGAAGCAAAAAATGTACATGTCATCAAACAATTGAAAAAAAAGAAAAGCAGATAAAAAACCATTTGGTTGTAGTAAAGAAATAAGAATAAGGATAAATCGAGGTTGCGGAGGTGCAATAAGGCTATGTGGTACGGCATGGGTGCGGCGGCAATGTGAGGTCGCATGAGGGAGAGCAGAGAAGCAGCAACAGAGCATAATCAAACAGACGTAAAAAAAATGGATAAGTTGTAATTAGCAATTATGGTAGAGATATTGTAGTAATCTGGCTATCCACCATCCACTAGATAGTGCTTGCATCTTGGAAGGATTGGATGCTGCAATCAGCTAGCTTTTTCCTGTCTCATCTATAAGTTACCTAATAATATGTTTTACCAAACGCAGATAATAATATGTTTTATAATCTGTAATCTACAAGCTACTCAAAAAGTTACAACCAAACGTATCCTTAATATTTTAGTTTGATGGGTTGATTCGAGATACTTTTAAAAAGCAAGGGTTTTTTGGCCAAAACTCCTTATTTATAAGTGAGCACGAGGGTTTGGTGTCAACACCATCACCTTGTTGGACGTTGAGTGCTAAGTTAACTGAACATAGTTGAGAATTAATGAACTTTGATTGCATGCCTAAAATCATGATGAATTTGTTGTAACATTTCTAACGAGTAATAAATCAAGTTGTTATCATCCCTTTTAGAATTTATATTTATTCGTTATGTATATTTTCTCAGCTCGGGTCAATGGTCCGGTACTTCCGCTTCATCAAATGTTTCGCCGGATACTGCTGATAATTTGCAAGAACATCAAAACCATTACGAAAGCTGGAACAGATTTAACGACTCAATTTACTCCGGCATACATCGATCTGGAAATACAAGGAGCTTAGCTCCCATTGGGCCCTCAAACAACTCCTCAAATAATAATCCCGGATATCAACTTTTTGGTCCTGGTGGAAGCCACCATTACGCATGGGACGGAGCTCCGTTCCCTTCTGCGCCCCCCGTGATTGCAGAAGACTCGGAACATCGCTCCTCTGGCGCTTTTGGTTCCATCGGCGGGCCCCATCAGTTCTGGTACCGACATGATCTGGAGAGGACAATGCAGGAAGGAGGAAGAACAGAGAGCTCATCGTATGGCCATTATACTGACCCTCACATTCACCATTTTATCTAAAACAAAACAGCGATGGGTAGTATTTCTTACTGCAATGGTCCGCCGATTTGTGTTAACATATATTTTTGATATTTTGACATTTTGTCTGTCTTTTTAACTGAAGTTCCAAAACCGGGGATGTGAGTAATGTTCTTGTCGTGTGCAGTTATTTGGTTCTGAGGGTGTTATAACCTTTATTATGCCTCCATAAAAAAAAACAAGTTCTTTGATGGGGGTCGGTATGATTTATTTTGGGATATTTGTATTTTTATATCTTCGGTAATTTAAAACTATAAAAAATGTCTTAATTCAAAATGAGTTTTTATACCCATCCTCCTTCCAAGATCGTATAAAATAATAAAAATCTTCTTGTCAAGTGTTTTTGTTTTTCTTTTAAAAAGGATAAATGCGTTTTCATCTTTTTCAAAATAGAGGAATAAAAATACAAATATTAGAATTATTTTGTACTGTCCACAACACGCATTGAACTTAAAACTTCTACTAGTATCTGTCTATCATACATCCCTAATTTTTTCCTGTCCACTCCAAAATGCCCCAACTGTAGTCTCCGAAGCATTGCTACCATTGAGAGATATTATAAATTGATAATTTAGTAAATAATAAAATATAATTCCATTTATTGCACATAAGCAGTACCAAAATTTACTTGCATAGGATGTCAAAAGAAAACCCCAATATGCAAACTTTGATTTTTCAAAAAAAAAAAAAAAATGCAAACTTCGATCAAATCTTACACATTATATAGCTTTTCGAAATATTTATTTAGTTCCTGAAAATACTAAGATAGTCTAATTAGAATTCTTTACAATACTATATTTGACATATGGACCATTAAACTAATTATTTGGAATACTTTTAAATTTTCAAAAAAAAAAATCATATCTTTTTTAAAAAATTTATAAAGACAGATGTTAATTTGCACAAATTTTAAAAAATAACGACTTTTTGACATTATTTCTCGAGATCATCGCATCAGTAGCCAAAACTAGGGACAATGGCTAATCAACCCCTCCTTTTGTACAACTATGAATAAATTTCTTCATTTTTTCTGATAATTACTAAATCAAATAAAATATATTATATAAATATTTTTTAAAAAATATTACCATAAAAAATATACTCTTCAACTTTGGATTCAAATTTTGTTTAAAAAAAATATCTCTAAGTAATTATTTTATGCCTCCAAATATTTTACCGGTCAAAAAAAAATTTAACGTATCAAAATATATATTAAAAAATACTTTTAAAAAAATTAAATACATAAATTATAGATTATACCAAAATATTTTTTTAATTTAATATTTTAAAAAATATTTACATATATGTGGTTTACAGTAATTTTGTATATTCTCCAAATTAGCAAGGGCATTTTTGACAAAGAATTGCAAAATATGTGGCTTCTGACAAAACCCCAAAAAACTATGCATTTTCTGGAAACAACTGTTCCTGAAAATTTTGTCATCTATAATTCGTTCTCAAAAAACATTATTGGGAAGTATGGAAGAATTTACAGTCAAGCAAACCTTTCAAGTTTTCAAACTGTAATTACAGATTACACTAACCTGGGACAGCATTGACGCACATTCCATGGAACAAAACTATTACTTCAAGAGTTTTAGGATCAAATGGAGCATTTTGGTTTATGATAAAAAATAGTTTCGAGGAAAAAATTATAAATAAAATTACTGGTATTCCGAAAAAATTTCACAGCACTATCGATGAGCACAGAGCTAATTTGTTCTCACTTTGCCTTAGAGAGGATCTCTTCAGAAGGAATCTCAAGAGTTGCTCCAGCATGTACTTTGTCGGGCTTTACAACTGCATCAAACAAAAGCCATATTAAAGATTTGATCAAGAAGAAACTGCATCTGGTTGCCGATGTTAACCATTGAAGACATTGAACTATCTAATTTCTCAGAATTTTCCAAATAATAACTTATGTCTTGTAACATCCAAGTTTTAAATTTCGTGCCATGCCGAGTTTCGATAAATTCCGAACTCGAGATGTGCCGACCGTGGCAATAATAAATATTATTTTTATATATTTTATTAATATTTTAAAAGTTATTTTTAAGAATTTTAATTTAAAAAAAAAAAAAAGTGTTGCGCCACAAGTGCAACCGGCTGGTGGTGGTTGTGCCGGTGGCGCGACACGAAAAAAAAAAAAAAGTCGTGCGACTGTTTATCTTCCTCGCTTATGAACGGAAAAAAAAAAAACCTGTGCCGGCCAGCTGGCACCGAGACGTTCCGGACGGCACGCAGCGTGCCGTCCGGAACTTAAAACTATGGTAACATCAATGATGGATGTTCTTCCACTTGTGGATCACCAGTGCGACTGGGAGTTCCCCCTTGAGGACATGCCGCCCACAGTCGAACCCTCACAGCCCCTGAGGGAGTGCATATTACATGGCTGCCGTATGTTGTAGGTCCAAAGTTGCCATGACATGGGCCATGAGCTGGATCCCACTGTGGAGCTGTGAGAAGCACCAATTGCGGTTGGTAGGTTGGCAGCCCACAAAGTGGGCCGGCTGCCAAGATTTCCACGTTCCATAATCTTTATTTTTATTGACAAAAAAAGAAAAAAAAATTCCAATGTAGACTGACTAGTGTTCAAAAACTCAGAATCAGTTTTACATGTTAATGTCCATGATTACATAACAATTGCGTGTATCATACAGTGTACGTGCAGGTACTGGTCTCCAGGCTTGCATACCACATGCGTGTTTGTGGGTGCATTTGCACACTGATTTCCAATTAATGGAAACAAATATGATTTGTTGTCATTAAAAAAGTAAAAAAGAGATGTAAACATATGAATGTACCTACATCCAGAATTATCCAATATGAAAAATATCTGAAGAAAACAACAAAATAAGCCAATAAAAACCATCTACAATTTATACATATGAAGACTTTTGAGATCTTCTAAATGTATCTGCTATGCATTTAATCACTGTGTAGTAGATGAGGTAACCTAGGATTGAATCCCTATATTCCACATTATTTAGGATTTCCTTTTTCCAGTGATGTCAGGTGTGGGTTTAGTCCCGCATCTGAAATGGTTTGCAAAGATTACCCCTTGCATACAAAAAAAGCCAGAGATGTGGAGTCCAAGGCTTCAATTCGTATGCAATGTCAAGTGCACGGCGGACTTTCAGAAACAAATGGTATAGCATGAAGTAAGATTGACAAATATGGCTTAAACTAACTGAAAAAGAAACATCCTTAGTAGGATGAATCCACTAAGGACAACTAGTCATGCTAGCGATGAAAGGTGGGATGAATGGAAAAGGTGAAGCATTGTAACATTGGTTGAACTTTGTTAACTTCCACCACAGATTATGATATTAATGTTTTATTATGTAAAAAAATTTAAGAGATTCCTCATGCCGACAAATTTCATGATAAATGAATAACTTATTTGCTAAGGTGGAATACTATGTAGAGATGTGGTTGTTAGTGGTAGGACATGGGTACCGACACGAGATTGTGCTTCTTCTGAAGTCAACGATGAATTTGTGGATGATCTTGTTGAGCAAGATGGTAATGTTCCAAAAGTGGTAACAACCACAATGATGAATTGATGATGAAGGATTGGTTGACTTGGATATGTGCCCCTAACACAGGTCTTAATGAGGTTGGCAGGACATGCGTAGGAAACAAAAAGAGAGCAGAAAACATGAAGGCAATCAAAATATTTTCGTAGAGGGATTTTGAACTATCAGCCAATCCTTAGCGAAACCACTGCCATTACTAATCCAATGATAACTCATGCATTTCTAAGAGAAACTGGGCAAATTTTACAAAATGTGCCGGTTCTAGACGAAGGAAGTCCATTATTTTATTTTCTGGTGACCCTTATGGTGAGAGAAGTGAATAAGCGAATGTTTTTAGAGCCGCAAGATCCTTTGCTGCAACTTGGATGGCTAGAATCCATGTTTTCTCGGAACTGATCTTGACATAAAGTCGTAATTGATTTTGAGAGGAAAACATTCCAGGTAATTGTTTGTGTATTATTGTAATTTTACGTTTGGTTTGTAAGACATTGAGACTACCATTGTATGAATTACGAACTTCATTTAATCACTGCAATTTTACTTTTACTCTTACACTCTTTTAGTTTGTGTAATTATAATTATAATTCTTGTAGCATCGTTTTTTTAAATTGAATGTTTGTCGTTATGTAGTTGATCTTGTAATTTAACATTCAATCATGCTGATGTTATTTTAAAGATATATATTTTTACAATAATTTAATGCGTAAATTACTCTTTAAAAAAAAAAACCCATTGTCTTCAGATAAGATAGTGAGTTGGATGCGGTAAAAATGCTGAGAAGAGACACTTTGCATTGTTTGGAATGGATGCTGTGGTATCCTATGGTTAAAGACAATAACAAGATAGCAAGGACCTATATGGATCAATATTTTGAACCACCACATAAGAACTCACCTGGAGTTTAGTCTGAGGCGAATTTACTTATTTGTGTGAGAAATTAGTAAATCGATAACATTTTAAACCAAACCAGGAATGTGACAGTGATAGAGAAGATTGCTATATTCATGTATGGCTAAGGTGTATTAAATAGAGACAAGCACAAAAGGTTTCAACAATCAAAGAAAGAATAAGTAGAGAGTTCCTTTCTTTTAGATGCTGGTTGTCAAATGACATAAGACATAATTAAATTCGAGGATCCAACATTTTGATGTGCGCAGCACATTTTGTAAAGGGATCATTATTATCCGTATTTCGCATAGGTGTCCGCCAAAGAAAAAAGTCCATATACTGAAAGAAAATATGTACCCACCGGTCCCACCCAAAAGGTGATGGTGGTGTTGTGACTTTCGATATGTCCGTCACTTTTTGATAGACTAATTGGGAGGGATCGGCACATGATATATGCATACTTATGGAGGAATTGAGGACATCGTCATTGAAATTTTCTTTAACCATGCAATAATATATGTTAATGTTCGTCATTTCTAATAATAATAATATATTTTCCTTTCGAACTGCAGAGAAATATTATCTTGTTGATTTTAGATATCCTACAAACACTGGCTTTTTGGACCAAACAAGAATGATAGATACCATCTTCCAGAATTTAAATGAGTATCGGGTACTAGAGGAAGCAAGGGGTTCAACCATCAACATTCAAGTCTTAAATGCACGGTTGAAGGAGAATCGGTGTAGATAGAAAAGATTTCAAATGCTAACAAAAGAAAACCTTATCAGGTCGACATACAAGCAGGAATTACTATTATTGTATCTTTGGCAAATCATATTTTGTGTAAGTATGATTGCAAGGGCATTATCTTCAAGCCATATGATGAAGATGAAAGTTTTAATGGTACACAACGTAGATGTTGAAGATAATGGTGATTTTACTTGCACGAAAGAAACATGGGTTGAACCAACTTTTGATAATGTTAGACAGATGGAGAGCTTAAGTGATTATATCAGAAATCAATTGTCATGTCAATGGAGGACATAAGTACTGTGCTATGTTTTGTTTGCTTGTTTCTTTGTATCTTTATTTTATTTTTATAAAGAACTATCCTTTGAATTATTTTTTTGGTAAAATGTATTATCTAACTGATATATTGCTAGTTAACAAATTTGATGGTACAGTCATATTTGCAAGGTCTCAACTCACTTATTACTCAATATAACATTCTAACATCTAAATTTTGGTAAAGTTGATATATATAAAAGACCTATAACTTGCATCCAAACATATATCAAGAAATCCAATTTATGTAAGTTCCTATATGTAATATGTTTGCCAATTCTAACATGATTAATGGTTTTGAACCTTCGTTATAACTTGTTCGGGATTAACTTCTTCAAAAAGAAGGATCAAATAAGGAGAAATGCTTGGAGCCTATCAATAGCACACGGAAGGAAAAGGATGTTTCTACTCCGTGCCATGGTTGGACTGATGTTTAAAAAAAGACCCCTCATTATTATTATGGCGGCTAATCAATTTATAAACTTTTAAGGAATCAATTTCCAAGCATCAATGACAAAATTACAGTACTCTGAAAATTTGAATAAATTAACAGAATCTATGTAAGACCGATATCAGTGCGCCAAACTCAAATCATTGAGATATAAAACATAAATGAGAGTAGTAATAAAGTTATGAAAAATTATGGTAACCTACTAGCCTACTAGACAGCATGAATTGATTGTTGTACTAACCGTAGCTTCCGCGGGAGTTGAGACGGCCCTGTACGATCATGTTTTGGATAAAATGCGAAGCTTCACGGGCTTCATCGAGGCGGCGCTGGATCTCCGGTTCGGAGGTGAGCCCGCGGCCCTCCTCGAACCGCCGGCGTATCTCCGCCGCGGACTCGGAAAGCATCAGAGAATCTCCAGCGAAGGTCTTGCGCGTAGCCCGCAACAGCGCGCGGTAAGCGCCCAGCGCCACCGATCCACCGCCCGCACCCGCTGTCGCCATTGATCTCACGCTGTACAGGCTCCCTGGCTGGATCAATTTTGTTAGAACTTAGTTTTGGGGCCCAGGGTTCGCCACCCATAAAAAAAATATATATATATGTATATAGTTTTGGATCGAGGGAGTAGATTTTTAACCGATCAAGTTGGGCTGATCAGAAGTTGGGGACTAACCCCTCGGAGCCATGAGTCAGGGCAGTCCCGGCCTGGCGTCGAGTTAGGAATTACTAGAATAGTTGTGCCTTGGTTTTAGGGGGTAAGGAATTAACCAAAGATATGTGTCGACACTTTTTTTTTGAAGAAGAAATTCATGTGTTGACTTGATAGCAGAAAATCATTTTATGGTGTGCAAAGTAAAATTTTCTAACTATTATTAAAAAATTATTAAAAAATATTTAAAAAATTTTGTTTGTCAAACTCAGATCCACGACGCCACGGAGGCAAGTGCGACATTTAAAAAGATGCTTTTCCGACTGACTTAACATAGAGAAGAGTCTTTTTTGCAAAAACGCCATTGTAAGAAAAGAGCGTTTCTACACAAAAAAAAAACGCTCTTCTTCTTACCAAAGATCCTCTCACACCGATTTTAGAAAACGGCTAAGCGAAGGAAGTACGTCTTTTTGAAAGAGGCACTTTTCAGAAAGAGCGTCTCTGCAAGAGATACTCTTCCTTATACCGAGACCCCTCTTGCCCCGGGCTGATTTTAAAAATATTGCTAAATGAGGAAAAAGACGTCTTTCTGAAAGACGTCTTTTTATGGAAGTGCGTTTTTTGAAAACACACACTTCCCTCTCTCCGCTGAGTAAGTCGGAAGAGCATCTTTTCCGTGCCTCCGTGGCGTCGTGAATATTAGTTTGGCAAATAACTTTTAAAACAAAAAATCGTGCAAAGTACATAAATATAATAATACAGATAGCTACATATGTGACACTGATAAGAGTTGAGTTTAAACGTTAAAGTAGTTTTCAAGTTAGAAGCAAATGGTTGTCTATGCTACCAAATTTTATCCATTCCGACCCATAGAATATCTCATTATAAAGATGTCTGAAACTCCATAGTCTCCAGTGCAGCACATAGCTCGCACAAAAAAAAAAAAAAAACCGGATCCTTTACTCACATCTCTATCCCTACATCCCAAATAATACTTATATATATTTTTTTAAAAAAAAAAACTTTCAACATCAATGCTAATAAATTTTGATGAGATGTACTTTCACATTAATTTTTTTTTTCATCAAATACTTCTAAGTATGTATTCTGCGCTCCAAAGTCTTAACGTGTTAACGATTTTTAAAAACTATTTTTAAACCCTTAAAATTTAGATTCACATAACATATATTTAGAAATATATTTTAAAAAAAATTTCAATATAAAAATCGTAAATCTCATCAAAATTGACAACTTTCATATTAAATTTTTTTTCAAAAAATACACACATATGTATATATATATATATATATATATATATTATATATATATATATATATATATATATTGAGTGTAGGGACAGCAGGCAGGACGTGAAGCAAGAACAGAAGATTTCTATAAATGGAAAATACAGGCTACTCTATTTAGAAGTATATTTTGAAAAAAAAATTCAATATAAAAATCGTAAATCTTATCAAAATTTACAATGTTCATATTAATTTTTTTTTAAAAAAATACATATATACATATATATATATATATATATATATATATATATTGAGTGTAGGGACAGCAGGCAGGACGTGAAGCAAGAACGGAAGATTTCTATAAACGAAAAATACAGGCTACTCTTGATCGGCTCAGAAACAGTCTAGCCGAACTTGATCTGCACAGTCTAGCCGAACTTGATCTGCACTGTATAGACTGCCCTGACTGAACTGCAGTTTTCAGCCCAGCAAAGATAGTGCAAACCAGACAGGCCCGCACTATTTTTTTTTTTTCACTTACAAAACCAGCTAGCAGGGCCGCTATGCTCTCAGCCCCGTCAGCTACAAGTCAAGCCGAGCTGGGTGTCCGGCTGATCCTGCCAAGCCCGCACAATTTTACATAACTGCACAAGTGTAACTGGTAATGCACTATGACCAACAATTGTACTTAACTAGGAGAGGAAAGGGTAAGGCCTGAAGAATAAATTACTAGTCCTAAAACTTAACTAGTAATGGCTCCTTTACCATTATTTGTACAGGCCATTTACATCACACATTCGATGCCTCAAATAGCAGCAAACCAGTCACCATGTAGAGAGAAAGTTAAAAGCAGCAAATGTCCATCTAGAAACTTCAAAAAAAAAAAAAAAAAAATTTAAAAAAAAAAACAAGAAACAAAAAAAAGTGCAGTCAAAACAGCAATGGAGTTCAGCTATAACGTTCTCTATTAGCTTGGAAGTGTCTAGCAAAATCATCTGTTGCGTGCCTTATATATCCGGGCATTTATTATACATTCAAAATAGCGACAAGATATTTCTGCTATCGTAATGGAGCCATGACTCTCCAATCATGCTTCTTGCGCCTGCCTCTATGGTGTGTCTTCTGCTCGGAGAAATCATTTTCAGCAATAACGTCCATGTGATCTGCAAAGATACATAATTTTACAACTGAGAAAGCGCCGATTGCATCGCAAGTAGTTACGACATCGTAAAACCCCATCATTAGTAGCTAAAACAATTTCAGAACAGCGTAGATATGCTTAACATTCAAGTCTCAAGCTCATTTAATAGGAACATGCAATACTTTACCAACATGGCATGGCTCAGTTGATTAGCAAGACTGGATTAAGTGGTATGGAACCTCCGCATGGTCGGGGCTCGAATTCACACAATGCTTGTTGGGAGGAGAGGCATTGTAATTGCTCAACTCCCCGGGCGAGATTAGTCTCATCCCTGTGGGGTGGGGATACTCGTTGAAAACCAAAAGAAAAAAAAAAAAAAAGAAACATAAGGAACCACCATTTTATGGCCTCCTTCCATAAAACTTTGTTCGTAGTTCCTCACCTTGAAGCATCTCCCATAAAGCAAATGAACCTACCATCGTTCCTCAAGTACGCATACCGAATAGTAATATCTATAATGCTTCACTAAATACTTAATGTAAGAAAATAAGTGGATCTATATATGATCAGTGAAAGAGTAGAACCTAAAATTACTACATTGTGATCCAAATGACTGACAGGTGTAGAAGATAAGACCTGATAATGTTAAACCAACATGAGAAAAAGACTGCTAAAATTATAATAGAGAAAGCAATAGCTGTAGGGACTGTTTATGAAAATAAGCATCAAATTCTAAGAATTATATACATAGCAATTTTTTTATAAGACTGATTTCAAAGAGCTTGAGTTCCGGTCATCTGTAGATCAGCCAGGTCTTTCCTCTTAAGGTCTGCTTGAAAAAAAAAAAAAGAAAAAAAAGAGAACACACAAGATGAAGGAGAAGCTTGGTGGATTTGGCTGAAGATTCTGACTCTCAAGATGCTTCATTTACTTCCCTCCCTACTTCAGTAACTCATATATAAATAATCCTTCAAATTTTCAGTCACATAAGTCAAAGCACAGTTTTAATTACTCTAGTGTGGCTTTACGGAATAACTCTTGCCATTCATAAGAAAACCTTGTATTAAAAAACTACAGCTGCAGCGAGGTTTATGATACTTCTTCCAACATAGATCATTAGCAGATGGATTAGCTTTGAACAGAACCTTAAACTTGTAGGCACAAATATCTTACACCTTGTTTTTTTGGGGTCTCTAGATAGCATTAGTTAACAAATCCCACTATTATCCGAATACGCTTACATTAGACACCAGCATAATGGCTTACTTGACATATAATATTATCTGAGATATACTACCAACTCGAAGTTCGAAAAAACAAAATCAAATTTATCAGAGTTTGCTATCCACGCAAGTAGCAGAGCTTCCACAAAGTTGAAAAGTTCATCGACCACCTAAATATTTCAAATGTAAATTCTGTATTACAGAAACAAGCACGTCTCTAGAGGATTAGAGAAACTTATACATCGACATGCTAGAAAAGATCAAGATGGAACAGCCTACTTAGCTTTTGGTAGTATAATGCAGCCAAATTCACCATCAAAACTACATTTGCACTCAACAGTTCACTAGGTAATATCTTCCACGGTCCTTAAGTTAGATCACTGGATTCTATCTGCTATTAAATTTTTTTTTTTACTATGGCTATCGAACTTCAGATGCTAAATAACTCATCAACTATGCATTAACCTACACATAGAGGCTACTCTAGAATGCAAATTGACAGGATCTGTCCAAAGCAGGCATTTGTCTCTTCATCTTAGCTAAAGCTTACGGAAACCAATCAAAACACCAAATTTCATGCAATAAACTCACCTCCTAAGCATTCTTTATCACCCCAGAAAAGCACCCTCCCATCATCCTCATCCTCATCAAACTCGTCATCATACCCTAATTCTCCATCTCCTCTGTACCCTGGCTCGCTCCCGTACCCAGATTCAACACCTTGTAGTTGCCCTGCAGCAGGCACCGTTTCAATTGCTATCGATCCGGAACCTCCCGACCCTGAACTCTCCCTCTCCAACAAATTCACATTACTCATGTTTCCTGCATCCTTTTTAACCTCGCTAGCATCAGATCCCCAGCAGCGATCGGTGAACAACTCCCCGCTTGAATCGGTAAACAGCTCGCCGACGGATCCGCCGGCGGGGCGGCGGGTGGCGCTGCGGTCGCTGCTGCGGCCCGAGACCGAGCGCGAGCCCTTCCTTCTCCGTTTGCGCGCTGCGCTGTTGATCCACCGGAGGCGAACCGACGTTGACGGTGGATCTTCGAAGAGCGAGAGGCGGGAGAGGTCCGGCAGAGCGGTGGAACGATCAGCGAGGCAGGGCTTCTTATTAGGAGCAGAGGACGAAGAAGGAGAAGAGTGGGTGGTGGCGGCGGCGGTGAAGGGGTTCCAGGAGTGAAGCTGGAGCATGCAAGAGTCGAGGGCGTGGCGCGAGCAGTGCGCGCGCGGGGTCATCGGCAGCAGTGCATTAGGCCGAACTAGGGTTAAGATTTGGGATCGCGGCGGAGATGGAGGGGATCGCGGCGGAGAAGGAGTAGAGACAATGGGGAAGGAGGAAGAACTAAGAAGCTTCAAGTCGCACCATGAGAGTCTCGCACGCAAGCTTAGTTACATTCATGTAATCTCAACCATTTATCAGAGTTACATCTATCACAACAGGCTGAATCTCACCCATCTGGTCCGCACGCTCCCTCACTAGTGTCTTACATAGTGTGATGCATGGTGCTCTTTGCTGCCTCGTTTTTTGTTTGATGTTTTTATTGGTTGCTTGGTTGGTAGGGAGGATGAGAAACTGCTCGTAGAGTGTACGAAGACTGAATTCCAAAAAGTTTTTTATATTAATTTAATAATTAAATGTGAAAATAGTGGTAAAAATGTAAATTTATGAACATAGAAAATTTACAGCCCTCCACCATTGGGTGGGACGGCCGGGGCGCTCGCTTCAGCGCTCGTCTCATGAAGCGAGCGTCAGGTTTCGAACCTCCGGAGGCGCACTTGTCTAGTTCTTTTTAGGGTGGCTGTGAGATAAATACGGGCGCTGTATTTTCTGGCGCATATACGAAGGTACCGGGCTTTAATGTGGGGCGCGGCTCGCCTGCTTCCTGCGAAAGCAGGAAGCAGGAAACCGACGGCCCAGATCGGATGATCTGAGTCGTGCGGTTTTCGAGAAATTATATATAATTTTTATCAATTTATTTGACATAATTTGGAGTATTTTTAAGAAAAAGTTTGAACTACAAAGTTATAGATTTTGATGTGATCTACAACTTTGTAGTTGAACATTTTTCGAAAAAATATCAAATATTATGTCAAAATGATGATCTAATTTTAAATCATCATTTTGACATAATAATTGATATTTTTTCGAAAATTAGATCAACTACAAAGTTGTAGATCACATCAAAATCTATAATTTTATAGTTCAAACTTTTTCTTAAAAATGCTCCAAATTATGTCAAATAAGTCGATAAAATTTTATATAATGTCTCGTGATACGTATAAAATCGGATGATTCAATCGGGACCATTGGATTTCCTGCTTCTTGCTTTCGCATGAAGCAGGCGAGCCGCGCCCTTTAATGTGTATCCCACTGTGTGGTCTGGAGGATGACGCCATACCGGAGCTTTACTACCTGACCGCAGGCCGAACAATTGGTTCGATGCCTGTCGGTTAGAAAATGGTCCCAACGCTCTGGTATTGGGACTAGATAGGTTTCGCCTCGTCACCTCAAAAAAAAAAAAAAGAACATAGTAATTTTACAGGATAGGAGGCAACTCCGACTGGATTCACTATTCTAATTGACGACATACGCTGCGAATTTTTTAATACCAGAGCATCTGAGCGCTCCCCTCTCCTCCTTTCTTCTTCCTCTCCTCTACCTCCTATCTCCACCACGCCCCTCAAAATTTCTCAAATTTCTTCCTCCAAATTAATTAGCTTCTTCGAAAATTATTAAATTTAGGTTAGTATTCGCTCGATCTACCTCATTTTCTTCAGATATGTGGATACATGGTATATGTACCAACTTTTGTTAATTTTAAAATTATATTTATATTGTGCAAATATGGTTAAATTTTTATCTTCTAGACATTATTTATATAGAATATATGTGTATTATTCTTATGTATTTGGTAAAAATATGGTGTATTTGATATATATATTTATATATATTTACACACACACATATAATTTTATCTTTACTCACAGATAACAAAACATACACGTATTATACGTATGTCATAAATATGTGGTATTAAAATGTCTATATATGTGTATATATGTTGTATTTAGTAGTATAACCGTATTTATTAAATCGTATAGTAATAGTTAAATATGTTTAAATTATTGTAGTATTATGTATTCCAGTCAGTATTAACACGGGTTTCTTGAACTAAATGTAGATGTCGCCGCACCATACTATTTGCTTTATGAATGACAATATAATAGAAGGTGATGAAGATGTTTATTATGATTGCAGCACCCACTCACCACTAAGCACAAGCAATATAAGAAGTCCACAAGGGTTCTAGCTAGTAACCCTGCTTATCACTAAGCACAAGCAATAAGGATACCACATTACAATAACTAACGTCTGATAAATAGATTTTTATTGGGCTTCTGAGGTCTTTTTTATCTCCTTAACAGCCCAAATAAATCCCAACGCCGGGGAGGTGGGTCCTCCTGTGACTCATGCGGCTCCGGCATCTCCTCAAGCTCCTGCGACTCCTCCGCTCTTGCTCTTGTAAGGACAAGTCCTGAAAACTAGACGAACCTTATTCGCAGCCTTCGTATTGTGAACTGGACGAACCCTGCTTATAGCCTTCGTACTGTGAACTAGAAGGATCCTGCTCCCATTCGCCATACTGTGAATATCTATAGTAGGCAATAGGATCCTAGCCGCCCTATCCAGTAGTATCAGGCATCTTGGGCGTCGGTGCCTAATCAATGTCTCCTCTTGGAAACCACCATCATGTGCATACATATTTTCATCGTCAGCTGCTATAACTGGTGATTTGACCATTGGCAGTATGTCTTTGTGTGTACCTAGAGCACATTTATGATAATGACAGAATATCTCACTACATAGCTCTGGATATACACTCCATGCGTGCAGCTTGAACATAAATACTTGCCAGCCATATTGTAAATATTTTTCACACATTCGAGCTATTTCACAACAAAATACGAAATGGTCACACGTAAAAGAATCCTATTTTATAAAATAAAATTTATATCAATCTTATCATATATTCATTTACCATACATTTGTGTGTAATCTACTTCCTAGTGATGTGTTTGCACTGGTCCATATATATGTGAATGTCATCCCTCCTAGCTCAATTCGATTTGAACGGTCGTCCACATATCTACATATATATGATGGCGACTTTGCTAACTAGTTTCACTATATAAAGTTTTTGTATGCAAATATTAGTTCAGTAGATATCGCCTCATGAATATTTTGAACTAGGCCGAACTGTCAAGAACAAGATCTGTAGTATGCCGCTCAATCATATTAAAACAAACTAACGGCAGCTTTGCTCGCCATATCGCTTTTCATTAGTACAATAATCGGGAAGGTATACTAATATTTTTTCCGTGTATGGAGTCCAGACCATCTATAATAAGACATGTCACAATAAGAAAACCAAAAAAAAAAAAAAAAAAAGATAGCAACCAGTTAAAGTATTAAAAAAAAAAAAAATTAACAATTTGCGTGCTCCTCTGTCATGGAGTCCATCTGCAAAACGAAATATATCCAACAGATGAGAGGGATTTTGCGTTAAACTCCAATTTTTCTTTCGCCCATCTATATTTGAAATTGTTAAACGGAGTTACATATGTCATAATATTTAAAAATGTATGATAATACAATAATAAATACGAAATTATACAGATATCCTAATAATAGAAGATGCCATTTTGTGCTCTGCGGAATGCCTCTGATTGCTGGTGCTGTAAAGGTAATACGCTCAAACGCCTATAATTGTATAAGGATCAAACAACCACCTATATATATATATATATATATTCGGATCTCTTAGCAATGGCATTACATAAATTCCTACATAGCCAGGACAATACTGCACTCCTCCAACTATAAGTATTAACTTTAGTTAAATTATCGAAAAGGAAAAACAAAAATAAGCCATTGAACCATATGCATCAGCAAATAAAGATCCTGCAATAAATATAAATAGATAAGCTATGACATACTGCTTCAACACCAGCTCGTCCGCTTTTGTAGGTGTAACTCCAAATTCTTCCACTAGCCACGAGTGTTTTAGCCGACCTCCTTTAAGTGTTGCATCATCTTGAGGTACTTTTTCAAATAACCTCTCATATTTCCCAAATAATATCTTGGATAGGACAAGTAACTGCCTTCCGTCCAAGGTTTTTAAAACCGGACCGGTGGCCGAACCGGTGAGGCCACCGGTTCCGGTTCAACCGGTTGAACCGGCGGGTTCAACAGGTTATATATATATATATATATATATATATATATATATATAATTTGTATGTGTAAGTATTTATAGTAAAACTAAATCTGTATGTGTAAAATATATAATTAACTAAAATATATAAGTAAGATCTAATTTATAGTAGGCTATAGGTGGATATATCAGGATATTTTATAAACTTACTATCATCAAAATCAAACTAAAGGTCTCTAACTTAATAAGATAGAATATCTGATATCTGATCACCCTGCACATATATTTATGTATAGTTATTTATTTATATTTATATTTATATATGTATATTTATATTTATTTGTAATATAAGAAATATATTTTTTAATGATCAAAACTACTATACGAAAGACTCTTGTATAGATTAAAAATTTCGACGACACTTAAGATAAAAATAATATGGGACAATATATATATATATATATATGTTATCTATATATAAATATAATAAAAAAAGTATTTAAAAAAATATAAAAAAATAAAAAATCCGGTCCAACCCGGTTTAAACCGGTTTGTCCGGTTCATCGGTTTTTCCGGTTCAACCGGTTCTGGCCGATTTTCGCCCTTTCCGGTTTGGGAGGTTCATCCGGACCGGACCAAGGTCCGGTTCCCGGTTCAACCGGTTGAACGGGCCGGTCCGGTCCGGTTTTTAAAACCATGCTTCCGTTGATGGGCACCCCGCCGTCTGTAAGTAAGGAACGAGACGAGGATCCAGAACTAGATGATCGTGCTATAATATCTCGTATCATCGAAGACGTACGGTAGAAATATTTTGAGCCAGCGCACTCTCCGATATGTGCTAATCCTGTAGGTACCGTACAAGATTTCGACGGAGTCACTTCGATTGCCATTTCTTTGTGGAAAATGCTCTTATGTCAACAAAAGATTTCAAATTTTCGACCGTAAAAGCTAACAGGGCGTATATACATGTCTTGACATTGATAGTATACTATTAGTCATAATACATTTATCATTATTACTATTTACGAATCTTAAATTTACTTGTTTATTTTTTTTAAAAAATTTAAAATTCCAATAGAAAAATATTTTTAAAAATGCATTATTTTTTAAAAACATTATTAAATGTTTGAAAGTAAATTATTATATAATTGTTATTATAATAAACTTTTGAAATTGTTTTTTTTTTGCTTTTTGTCCTTACAATCGTCACGGTATAGCTTCTAATTTAACTCAAAATATAAAATCATGGGATAAATCTCGTTCAGCCCCTCCTTTTCAAAGCCTTTCCCGTTCAGCCCCTTATGTTTATAACTTGGGGGATTTACTTATCAGCCCCCATATACTTTCATTTTCACTGATCAGCCTCCCTATTACTTATAGGCCCCCCATTTACTGTTTCAAAAAATTTCGGACGAAAATATTCTCGTATGTATTATCAGTTCCGATATCGAAAACACCTATTTAGAAGTATTTTTTGGAAAAACTTTCAACATGAAAGTTGTAGATCTCGACGAGATCTACAACTTTCATGTTAAAAGTTTTTCCAAAAAATACTTCTAAATATGTGTTTTTGAGATCCGAAGTGTAAACCTCGGTCCGAAATCCACTGAAAACAGTTCGGACATCAAAAACACCTATTTAGAAAGATTTTTTGAAAAAATTTTGAACATGAAAGTTGTAGATCTCGCAAAGCATTTTTTGAAAAAGTTTTGAACATGAAAGTTGTAGATCTCGCCGAGATCTACAACTTTCATGTTCAAAATTTTTTCAAAAAATATTTCTAAATAGGTGACCTCGGTATCCAAATAGTTAGGGGTATTTTTGTCCGAATGCAGTTGAAATTGGTAATGATGGTTGATGTGATGGAGATGTGATGGGAGAGGGGTTGATTAGTAAGTTTTATAGTTTGAGGGGTGGGTGGATAGTAATTTTCTTTTATAGCTTTCATTTTTAACCCCTCTCTCGAAAATTGAGTCACGCCATTTTGACCGCTTTTTAGTATTTTCTGAAAATTTTTTTAATATAAAAATTATAAATTTTGATGAAATTTACAACTTTAATGTTCAACATTTTTTCAAAAAATAATTTCAAATATATGTTTTGAGGTTCCGAAGTGTTAACAGATTTTGGATTCGATTTGTTAACCCGTTAAAATTTTGAAGCCTAAATATATCTGTTTAGAAGTATTTTTTTGAAAAAATGTTGAAAATTAAAATTGTAGATTTTATCAAAATGTACAACTTTTATGTTAAAATTTTTTTCATAAAATATTGATATAATAGTTAAAACGATGTGACATATTTATCTGAGGAAGGGCTGAAAATGAATTGGGTAAACTACCGGGGCTGAACAGGATAAAGAAGTATCCCTAGTTTATTATGTATTATTATTTATATGAAAAGTATGCGCCCTGGCCCTTTGCTAAAAGTTCAGGACGATGTAACCTAAATTAGCCGTATAAGGCGAACTCGTTTCTTTGTCTCCGCAGCTCTAAAAAGAGCGAGCGAAAGATTCAGTGGTCTGAGGGAGGAGAAAGCGGAGCTCGGCCGCTGCATGGCGACTATGGAAACGGCGTCGCCGGCGATGGCGATGGAGGCGGTGGAACCGCAGTCGCTGAAGAAGCTGAGCCTCAAGTCTCTCAAGCGCGCTCTCGACCTCTTCTCTCCCACTCACGGCCACCACATTCCTCCCGACGCCGAGAGGTATAAATATTATTCCTCTACTTCAATTTCAGTACTTACCCTAATCAAATTCTTCTATTGATTCTTTGCTATTCTTTTCCCGCAGCAAGAAGATTCGGATTAACTACAAGGTTAGCTGGATATCACATCTCACTCTATTTCTTGTTTTAGGGTTTTTTATAATTAATCTTATAATTTGTCTGTCATGACTTATAGTCCCACATAGCCTAGTAGATCTGTTAGGTCATGGTAATAAACCACACAAATCACTGCCACGTGGTTTTGAGGTAGCACCCCTCTGGATTGTGACTGTGGTGCCAGAGCAGAAGTGCTGGTGCGCAGACTCCAAAGATGACGGTATTGAATGAGATTGGTATATCATGACTTATAGCTCCAGATTTTGTGTGTGACGTTTGGGCATTTGTATAACCTAGGGTGCCACACCAAGTGGTTTTGGGATGATGCCCCTCCAGGTTATGACGTGCTCTTCACTCATCACTCTTCTTTTAGTGATAAGTTTTTATTTTGTGATTAAACAAACTCGCTACAAATGCTAGTGGTGTAAAAGCCTAAACTAGGAGAAAGCTTACCAACTTTTGGTATTTGAAACGTATATTTTTTAAACTTTTATGGAGCGTAGAAATTTCGCTGAAGAGCTGACCTCGTCCTCATCTTTAACTCTTAGCTTAATGCGGAGTATGGAGCAGTGAAGAACTTAGCTAGTGGGCAAATACGTGAAAATAAGAACGGTCAAGGAGATGCCACCCCGGCTTCTACTGAAATGGCACTGGCACTCCCTGGTAGGAAATTCCATTTATGATTCTACTTATTTGTGTTTATCCCTTATTGCACCTTTCTCTTTGATTTTTTTAGTGTATAAACATATGATTTCATTATAGTCTTCAATAAGTTATGGAATCCAGAGTAACACCTATCCTAAGACCTTAAGTTTCACCTCTACCATACTCAAAAAGTTGGTCTTTGAACTTGAGAAATGCATCATATTGCTTTAGAACATTAAGTAGCGCGTCTTCACTACTTATGTCTTTTCCACATATAATCAATGTAGGGAGTCGGTTACAAAGGCGTATTTTCTTAGTTCCTTAAATTTGCTGTTGTGCACACTCTGTCTATTTTCCTGTCAAATTGTAAATATGCTATTAAAGGCACGAGGATCATCTACTGGGAAACAATTTATTTTCTTTATATATATATATATATATATATATATATATATAAAGCATCATTCTTCTACTTTGTTTTTAATTAGTCCAATGTTATACGTTGGGTATTCTTAAGGACTTTGCATTCTTTTTTCATTTAAGTCTACTTGCTCTATATATAATTTGACTTTGTATTCTTGTTATTTACACAGGGAAACAAGACTCTAGGGACACCCAAATAAACAGAGAAACCGGTGCAATTGTGCCTGCACCAACTATGCTGCCGAAAGGACCGTACGTATTCTCTTAATGCTGATTTTTATTGGACATATTTCAATGTGAGGTAGTTTTTGTGGCTGCTGTATTGTAGTTCTTCTAATTGCATGATTTTAAACAGTGACACAGGTATTACAGGAAAAGGTATTGGAGGGGCAGTTATATCAGTTGCTGGTTCATCTGAGAGGTAATTGTTCTTTCTTCTGTGTCTTTGAAAGGAGCTATCTTTCTTTTTTTTTTTTTTTGGTTATTTTTAAGTTGTTTATCTTAGCATCAAATATGTTTTGGTTATAATTTATAAGATGGCTGAGGCATAAGTTACGTTATAGTACAAGGTAAACTTGCCTGTGAGTTGGAGGCAATTCTCTTCCCGTAACCACAATGATTATCCTGCAATAGAAAAGAATCTGACATGGACACATAATGCTTTTATTACACAACCTGCATGAGTAGTTAATAGACTTTTGGTTGTACAATATAAGCTGCAAAGCTGTTCACTCCCCTTTAGCAACAATGCTCATTAACTATGCCTTCTGCTACTCCCTTTTTTAAGTTTCACATGCATCCTCGCTTCTTTCCGCTTATGCACATGGCTTTTGGCTCTTTATAATTCTTCTAATGGGTATCTTCTATGTTAGAGTTTTTCATTCCATAGTACTATAACTACTGTTCAAACATAAGAGATCATGTGAAGAATGGCATGCATGTTACATTCAGTTAAATGATATTAAATGCTTGAGAAGCTGGGAAATATAAATGTATTCAATGACATCCACTTTCATTATATGATATTTGTAATGCCTAGGGCTTGTAGGACCCATGTAGCCCTCATGATTATAAGGTAACATCACTTTTTTCATAATTTTGCGAAGACTGTTCTGTGCAAGAGACGTATGATAAAGAAATGCTCTGGATGTGTTTTATGGGATTGCTTTTCCTATTTGCTCCTCAAGGATAGATTTCTGCACCTTCACCTAATGCCTCTTGCAAAGTAATGCGTATCTTAATGGATCTGGTTACTCGTTACTGTTAGTTACTAGTTACTACTGACTGCATATGCTACTTAGCTCTTGCTGATTTTATGTATTAGTTATTAAGCAATGCCTTTCTTAAATTCAACGAATATATGATTTGAGATATTCTTTGGTAATTCTTTGTAGAATATTTTCAGAAACTCCTGTATTATACATCCATTATTCGTAGATGAGCATCCTTTTTGTCATCCAGAAAAGAATCTGCTAGTATTCTTAGGTGCTATTTCGTCCTTCTCTTTTAGGCAACACTCAACGTCAGCTTTAATGGAAAGGATTCCCAGCAGATGGCCTCGTCCTACATGGCATGCTCCCTGGAAAAACTATCGAGTATGTAGTCCTTTACTTTTTGCCACCAGTTGTTAGCGCCACTAGTTTGGCTGGTTATATAGTTTTGGTTCAATGCTAGAAATAATAACACACTCATTTTTCGTCTTTGTTGTTTTTTTTACTTTTTGGCACGTATATGTAACTGAAAACATAAGTAGCTGGATGGGGGACCTGACGAAGTGATAAGCATTAAGTAGGCGAGAAATCATCCTCCTCTTTTTCGGAAGAAATCACTTAGACGCTTACTGTAAAGAAGGGTATTGTGGCATAGAATAGGCGGGAAAACATCCCCCTATTTTCAGAGGCTGCATCTACATGCATGAGAGTCTGTCGTACCGGGGCCGGTAGGCCCTTTTTAAGCATTAAATAGGTCGTTTGTTTTATTGCTTCCAAAATCCATAGCCATGAACTTTATGAAATGTGTTCCTTTGAACTTTAAGTTATGCATATGATCTCCGTGAACTTTTAAAATCTAGTACTTATCACATGTTGCATATCTCTGTTATTTCAGCTATTAGTGACGTGACAGAAATTTAGAGATCACCATTTGGGATAATTTCAAGCTGCATTAAGAAAATTAGCAGCCAAAACCTAATGGCTTTTTGCAAAAAGGCACTGGAGGGTCCACATTCAAAGTTTAAAGATATAAGAGATATTTCATAAAACATTTTAGGACTAGTGGCACTTTTGCCTTTTCTTTTGCTCTTACTGGAAGCTAAAATGCTTCAATACATAACAAGACACCATAATACACCATTATATGTGTGTGTGTGTATATACATACATTTTTATGTAGATAAGCATATATATATATATATATATATATATATATATATATATATATATATATATATATATATATATATATATATATATGTATATTGAGCAATATATAGACTATATATAAATGATTGAACAAAGGTTTCCATATATATGCATAATTGTGCAAGCTATAGAGCAATCGAGATGATAAGACCTAATGAAATTGTGATGGAAAATGATTGAACAAAGGTTGAGAAAGAAACTCGGTTTATGGAAAATCAATTGGTTCATGCCCAGTTAGTCCATTTTGGAAGCTTTTTACCTTTTGAAACTCTTAATGGATAGATTTATGCGGAAAAATAGGTTAGATATGATTCTCATTTACCTTGAGAGAAGGCATATAACTGGGTACAATAGAGTATTTCCATGGTTTTAGAAAAAGGGAATTTCTAGGGTTTATACTTAAGCTATTTGAGACAATTATGATTGAGAAATTAATTATCTGGTCACATGAGTTATTATAGACATCTTTCGCATTGCCATAAGAATTGTACCATGGTTTAACATTGAATCCTTCCTTTTCGCTGTAGTGATGGATGAACTTACAAGGCATGTTTAAAGTGTCATACCATAGTATATCTTTATGCCTATATTTTGTGCTAGTGATGAAACTAGTGTATAAGTGCTAAATCAGGGTTATGGCGATAAACTTTATTGTCAAAAGGCTTCTAGTTGAGTACATATAAGACCTAGTATATGAAATTATAAGTTTAGTAACGGAAACACAGTAATGATGGTTTCTTAGAGATGAGAAGTATAGGATCATGAGTAATTTTAAATATCTGATGTCAAATTTACAGAACAATGAAAATATACAGATGGATATCACATACATGATACAAAAAGGTGGCAAAAATGAAAAATCCATTTTAAGTTTTATGTCACCATAAGATATAGTTAAAACTTAAGGGTAATAGAACAATGATTGGTTGGATAATCTTGGAAAGTTGAGCTGTGAAAAATCAGTATATGCAGCTAAAATTTTGCCTGCAGAAATGGGAATTTTTGTGAATGAATGGAGTCACAACTGAGTGAGGGCCAAATTGGAAAGAAATAGTGATCAAGGATTAAGTTATTTTAGCGCTCAATAAATAGTAAGACGAGGGAAAATTGCTATGCTGCTTGGATATATAAAATGGAGACCGGTCGACGCGCCAGTTCGGCGATGCGAGGCGTTAGAAATGATTATACTAAGAGGGGTGGGAAGGCCCAAAGCTGGGCAAGAACTGTTAAATAACTCATTGTGCTTGATTTTAGCTAAGACGTGCTCTAAATAGAGCATGAGTAGCTTTGAAGGATCCACATACAGGCCATATAGTGGAAAATGCTTTAGTATTGCTATTGTTGTCATATGGAGTATGCGTTTCTCTTTTATTTTCCCGTTTCCCCTTTCTTATTATTTTTTGCATATTTCAGGTGATCAGTGGTCATTTGGGATGGGTTAGGTCAATTGCATTTGATCATGGCAATCAATGGTTTTGCACCGGCTCTGCAGACCGTACCATAAAGGTTATTAATTTTGACTGTTATTAGTTTCAGTCTTTCAGATCTACATCAATAAGTATAATGATACTGAAAATATATGCAAAATACCATATCTATATATATATATATATATATATATATATATATATATATATATATATTATATATATATATATATACGGTATGGACTTAATGAGGAACTGTATCATTAAAGTTTTACCTTTCGTTTAGTTTCGGCTCTTATTTAGAACAATTTATTTCATGATTTAGAAGCCCGTTTGTTCAAGACATAGTTGTAAGCAATGTTTACCGTGCCGTGCCATTTCGAGTTTCGGTAAATTAGGATCTCGAGACGTGCTGACCGTGCCAATAATAAAATATTATTTTTATATTTTATATTAAATTAAAATGTAAAAAAAACTACAAAAATAAAGAAAAATAAAAATAAACAAATAAAAAATATTTAAAAAATAAAAATTAATTATAATATTTTTCTAAAACATGGTCCGCGAACAGTAAAATTAAAAAAAAAAAACTGCAGCCGCCAGCTGGGGACCGTTCCGGTGCCGAGCGCCGGCGGCTCCGGCACGTTTCGGGCGGCTCGGAGCATGCCGCCCTAAACGTCGAACCATGGTTGTAAGATTGTCATCTGATGCTATTCGATGTTGAGCTTGATACTTCATCAAAGCCCAACGGTAAATCCTTTAATAGTCTTGTTTTGTCGAAATGTGGAGGTGCTTGTCATAAGTTTCAAATATCCGTTCAATGCTTGCCGTGGAGTTTGCTAATTGCAAATGGCACAACAAATACCTTTGACCTTATTACTTATGGTTTTGCTCTATGCATATGCTGGCATCAAAACTTGCTCCTATTAATTTCTTCTGTATTACAAAGGCTTCTAAGTAAAATATTAAACAAACTTAAGAATTAGCAATAGTATTACATAGTGTTAATATTTATTTTGATTTTCCTTTTGTGGTAGTGAAGCACAAAGAGATAAATTTGGTGTTTAGGTGGTATAATGAACCCGACGAGAGTTTATAAATTGGTGTTAGCTTCTGTATGAAACCTTGAATTATGTTCTACATTATGAAGATAAATTGTGTTGCTTGTTAAAACGAGATTAGATAGGGAGGGGCCTTGTAGACTTTCCCAGGATGTGGGCTCCCTACAACACTTAATTTATTTCAAAAACATAATTCCTGTCACATGCTTTGCTTGATGATCACATTTTAAATCTTAAACTTGGCTTCATCTTACTTCTATAACCTTGTTTTGATATTTCTGTAAACATTCTCTATTTCTTGTTCAGGGACCGAGTCGGCATTTTTTTAAAGAAATGAAACAACTACTGTTTAACCTTTTGTTGTTATTTTTCTTCATCACATAGTAAATTTGATTGTTTGTATTCATTACCTTCCTGAAGATCTGGGATCTTGCCTCGGGAAAATTGAAGCTCACACTGACAGGGCATATAGAACAGATACGTGGTCAGTATTGGTATATCCTGGATTAATATTTATTTGGATGTTCATCTCCATGTTTATTCATTCCATTATTTTAATAGATTAAGATTGATGTCGTTATGTGGAAATCTAGGACTTGCTGTAAGTCAAAGGCACACTTACCTATTCTCGGCTGGTGATGATAAACAAGTGAAGTGTTGGGATCTTGAACAGAACAAGGTGTCTCCCCTAACTTGGTTAATAGGAACTTACAGAGTTTTTCACTGTGTTCCCTGATAATTATTTTAGTTTCTCTCTATTATCCAAGGTAATAAGGTCTTATCATGGACATCTTAGCGGAGTCTATTGCCTGGCTCTTCATCCAACCATTGATGTTTTATTGACCGGAGGACGAGATTCTGTATGCCGGGTATGAATCAATTGTCTATGTCAAGAGGGAGTAGTTTTAACTACTACATTGCTTTGGTAGTTTCTACAACCTAGCCAAAACTTGTGACAGTTAAAATGTTATGCAGGTCTGGGACATTCGTACAAAAGCAATGGTTTGTGCTTTATCTGGGCATGACAATACTGTTTGCTCGGTTTTTTCTCGGCCAACGGTATGATACGAGCACATATTTAACAATTTCATATGTTCTTTTGGAGCCCAATGATAGCTATATATGATCAACCTAACAATTGTCTTAAAAGCAATAATTAACAAAATAACCATTTATGAGTAATAGACTGGAAATTGAAGCTTTTTGTGGTTGTACAGGCAGTTTCTGTCTTTGATTACATTGTATGAGGACCTTCTATAGATAGCCTAATCGTTGGCTATTGTAGAAATTTAAAAAAGATGCAGAGGATCCTGAAATCATCGTTGCATGTGATGGTAGAAATTTGTATTAATTTCATTGTTAGTTGTGCTTGCAGTTAGTGATTCGAAGGAAAATAACAATTCACAGAGATAAAAAGTGTTTTTGGAAATCGTATCTGCCGCACATCTGATAAACAGTTTTTTTGGCTGACGTCTTGTTATATGTTGTTCAGACTTGTGCCTTGTTTTTCCTTTTTCTTAAAAAGCATATTGAAGAAATTTTGTGCAAGAAAGTGGACGTTTTCAGCGTATCTTTTGTCATTTGTCTGTCATGTTGGCATGTGATTGTTTCTTTTTCAATTTTTAGGAAATTCTTGTTGACGTCTTAATGAATCCATTCAGTTGTGTATAACTTTTTTTTTGGAGTCAGGATCCTCAAGTTGTGACTGGCTCTCATGATACAACTATTAAGCTTTGGGACCTTGTAGCTGGTAAATATCAGTTTCCATGTTTTTCTAAAATAGAGTTTCATTGTTGTTGTAAAAGTCGATAGTCTCCTCTTACAGGAAAAACAATGTGCACTCTTACCCATCATAAGAAATCTGTTCGAGCGCTGGCATTGCATCCAAAAGAGTATGCATCCATTAATTTCTATAAATGCCTCCTTAGGTGCTGTTGTGCCAGGATCAACTTTAACTCCTTGCCTTTTGTATCCAGGCAGACTTTTGCTTCAGCTTCTGCTGACAATATAAAGAAATTCAGCCTTCCAAAAGGAGAATTTTTGCATAACATGCTGTAAGTTCCTTTTTTGTTTTTCATCTGTAACAGTAACTTTCTTGCTTCACTGTATCTTATTGTCCTCATCTTGATAGTTTGTTGAGTCAAAGAATTTTTAAAATGTCATGGCCTTGTTCCCATATCGTTTGTACTCTAGGCTTTTAATTTTTGAATTTTCATGTCCCATCTTCTATATGCTGCTGAGCTTGAATTGATTGCAATACCAATCATTGCTTGCGTCTACTTTTGTAGTGCTCCTTAGTGTTTTCCTATTTTCCAGCTTATTGTGAAAGCTATCACAGTGCTCCTTAGTGTTTTCCTATTTTCCAGCTTATTGTGAAAGCTATCACCGTTAACAGCTTATTGCGTCAGTTTTAACATTTGTGTTAGCAAATGAATGTGCCCTTACTGGTTGGAAAAGCATCTTTATCTGCTAAAACGAATTTTCTACGTAGGACTTCTTTGTATTAGTCATTTTTGAATGGCCAGTGTGCAGCTGGTAAAAGGAATTGTGTCTCTTCCCTGTCTTTTTGGCCTGGAGGATGGGTCCTGTGTGCGTCGATGCGCCAGTAGGTTCGTACCAGCGCTCCTTTGATGTTTGAGCATTAGAACTATTTCCTGGCCCTGGATTGAATTGGCACTGTGTGGAAAAAATTCTCATCTGTTTTTCTTTTTATTTTTTCGGGTGTAATGATACTTCTTAGATTTGGTCATGCATCGTCGAATGAACTTCAAAGGCTAGTAGATTCTTGTTATGATGAACGTCGTCGAACTATAAAATGCACTAAAGATACATAGTTGTTTCTAATTTATTGTTCTATTGTTACCTTGAGGAAGCTGTACTTTCAATCCCCAAAATTCCAACCTTGGTATCTCAGTGAAATTTTATAAACTTGTTGAATTGGTGTACTACGAATGTATGGTATGTTTATTGCAATTCTCATATAACTGATATCCATTGATTTTTAGAATGTGATGATCTTTAGTCTTTCTATGTCAGTCGCAATAATTTGCTGGTTCTTGTAACAGTTAAGAATAACTTGCTTTACCCATATTTCATTCACTATGTCCTTGACATGCCATGTGGATGTTAGTAATTAATTCCAATGCATTCCTGCTTTCTACTGTTATCTTGATGTCCGCATTTAGGGTAATGTTTATTTTGTAGTTCACAACAGAAGACAATCATCAATACGATGGCAGTAAATGAAGATGGTGTCTTGGCAACTGGAGGTAGGCTTTGCTGTTACTTTCTTTGTGATCAACCATGACTTCCAATATGAATGGTGGTGTACACTTAGGAATAAAAGTGTGTAAATACCACGAGATTTTCGTATAAGTGCTAAACCCATGGATATATGTGATATATTGACGTAAGCGTTGCACTATTGGTGTTATAGAATGTGGAACAAATCCGATAGAAGAATAGAGGAGGCATAAATGTTGTTTGCCAAGGCAAGGGTACAAGATTTTATCGATTTATTTAGGGTGGCTCAATGGTGAAAAGTTGCGTAATCAAAGACCCTGTTGTCCAAATACTCATATTTAAAAAATCCTTTTCTTTTGGTAGGAATAATTCAATTAGCTTGTGAAAATTGAGTTCTAAAAGGGATCCAAGACTGGTAAAAAACTTATTGACAGGTATCATGCTGCCACATTGGTATAAACAGAATGTTTTGTTTACTTCTATAATTTTAAATCATGGTTTCGCATGCCGGTCGGCATTGTCCTGTGCTAGACAGTTCGTGCCTATTTCAGAAGTTATTGGTACGGCATAAACCGGTACGCACGTGCCAAAAATTATATTTTAAACTAATTTTGATTTTTTTTTTTTTTGAAAATAACAAAAAAAATGTATATCGGCACGGTGCAATCGCATGTTCGGCATGTGTTGGTATCTGAGTTCATTGAAGCTCGGCTTGACTCGCCACCCAAAATCTTATTTTGAATAGACTATGAGTCCATGGGATACTGACTTGTGGATTGACATAATATTTGAAGGTGATAATGGCAGTCTCTGGTTCTGGGATTGGAAGAGTGGCCATAATTTTCAGCAAGCTCAGACTATCGTCCAACCTGGTGAGAAGCCTTTTTTGTTTTTGTTTTTGTTTATTTTGGTTAAATCTATTTAAAGCTGGAAAGATGGGAACATCTAAAATAAATGGAATTGTTATCATCTTCTACCAGGATCGCTGGATAGTGAAGCATGCATCTATGCTCTTTCCTATGATGTAACTGGTTCGAGGCTTGTTACCTGTGAGGCAGACAAAACCATTAAGATGTGGAAAGAAGATCTAACGGCAACCCCCGAAACGCATCCGGTGAATTTCAAGCCACCCAAGGAGTTCCGAAGATATTAAGCATCTCCATCGAGTTGTTTTTGTTGACGATTTCTTTCGAATGTTAGGTGTATTATAGAGCTTCTAATGTAAGGTATGATTTGCGTCAGGGACTGGTTTTCTTGAAATTTCTTACTAATTTGGATGTAGATAATGTAAAACTGTCTGGCCACCCATGTAGTAGGTTCGGCTAAGCTGAATTCATTAGACAAGTCATGTTTATTTTTTTTTTTTTAAATTTTATTACTGTTTAAAAATTATTTAATTGATGTTAAATTATGCCCAATTTTGAAATCAAATTGAAATGGATGTCTATTTATGCTAGCGTCAATCGATCGAATTGGTAGAGTTTAGTAACTTTGTCTTGTTGGCTATGAAATTACTGAAGGAACCCAAATTTGTTGAACCATTACGTAATCTGTTTATCATTGATGTGATGTCTGGTTAAGAAACTAACCGTTGAAAAAGGAAATCATTTGTGTTTGGTTCATATTATACGTCGAGTCGATTCCATTTTATCGGAATGGATTCCGATAGCTATTTCCAAGTCTCTCCTTTAGCAATGTAGAGATATCGATTTTTATGTTTATTTCTTATTGAGTTAAAATAATAAGGGTATCATCTATTTTCATTCCGATTTTAAGTATATTTTTGTTTTGATTCTAGTTCCTATTTTTGAACTTTCAATCAAACATCACATCTAAATTATAATTTACAGGATTGAGCTAACTCTGATGTATGATATACATGATGACTTGGGATGTTCTACAAAGAGTACTAAGTGCTACACACCTCAAAGAAGCATTATAAGTTTCCAATGTAAAATCTCTTACTTGCAGATGGGTATTTTAATTGCTAGAATCATCGATGCCAAACAGTTCCACATTTCCAAATAATTATGTAAATTTACTTTGATGTATATTGTAAAAACCTTAATAATGTCGTATCTGATCAGCTGCTTTGAATGCTGAAAGCATCCAAGTAATGTTAAATCGACAATGTAAAATTCTGCAGCATAAATGATTAAAACACCAATAAGTAGTGATGGATGAAGTACAGGATGATTAAACCCCAGTTGTATTACCATTTGAACAGGTTGGCCGGAATCTCAACTTGGTGGCTAAATGATCGGGATGAGGTGGATTTATAAAAAAAAATGATTCCAAATAGGATGCAATTAAAAAAAAATTGCAAGATAATAAAAAGGAAAAGTGAATTCTGCGTTGCGCGGGACAATTTTTTAAATCGAAGACTTCAATTTGAAGTTATAAAAAAAAGGAAAAAAATGCACTGCTTAAGGAAAAAATGCTCTTGCTCTGCACAGCTTGCCGAGCATGGTATGTTATGCTGTTGCAAAGCAATGGATAAAACAAAAAAGTCAAATCAGGTGCCATGTGTGCAGACGCGAGTCAGAAATTCGGAGCTGGCCGTACGGTAGAGTTGTGCGGGCCGCTTGAAAAGTTTTCGGACCATGATATGTTATTTGCCATCTTGGGCCTAAACTGTTTATGTTCAATCATATACGCACACAAGCACACAAATTAAAAAGTTAACCCACGCAAACATCAAGTGTGTTAAAAACATAGAGAGACAGAGAGTATGTTCGAACATCCTAAATATTGCAGTACCAAGTCTCCTTCCATGTTTTTTGTTTTTTTTTTTTGTCTTTTAAAAATAGCCAAAATTTGATCTTGCACTTCTCTTGAGATGATGGTATAGCAATGCTCATTTCTAAACAACAAATTCATGATTTTTTATATATAAAAATAATTGGAAAAACTTCGACGATTAGCCTTATTTTATAAGATTGCTAATAATAAATCAACCCAAATTAGCACTCGTTTTGTATAAGATTGCTAATATATTTTTAATTTTCTCATTTTAAATTTCTTTTATTAGTTCTTACCTTTTTTTGTATTTTGAAAAATATTTTAGCCTTTTTATATGATAAGAGTTGCTATCTTTTTAACAGGCCAGGCTTCTTATACCATACCAAGCAGGACTCTTGAAGCTACATGTAAGTATGTAACCCGATCTAAGTTTATGATGATCCACGTGTCGTTCAGAGAACTGATCGTTCCCAACAGTGGTTCAGTCCCGCCACCGCTTAACGGCAACTAAAAACTTCCAGACAACTCCCAATGGCGCTACTACTGCTCCCTATTAATACTCTCTGCAAAACTCGCACTCGTTTCCACCACCTTCTTTCACCTTCTATGCTCGCCGTCCTCCGCCTCAGCTCCGCCGCAAAATCCTTAAAAGGAATCCAGTCTCCGGCGGTACGCCGCCAATTTCATACCGTGCGACCACTCGCCATGGCTGATTCTGGCTCGTCATCATCGGAACACCACCATAAGCACACTAACCGTCTCGTATACGAGCACAGCCCTTACCTTCTCCAGCACGCTCACAACCCGGTTTGTTAATTTCTCTCAGGTGCTCTCTGTTTGGATTTGGTTTCTGCTAGCGATTGCGTCGGTGCGATTAAGATTTTCAAATTGACTACGGATGTACTTTTAAATATTATTATCGTGCTAATATAAATTCTTATCATAAGTATCATTATTAGATTACACAACTATAAGAACAACCACAATCTAGTGATAAGTCCGGCATGGTCCGAGAAGGGTAGAATGTACGTAGCATTGCTCTTTTCATTATCATAGAATTGTAAGTATGTTTTTACAGTCAACAAAGCTGCTGCAAAGGTTATCTGTATGTTTTTAATAAGTCATGGGGTGTATTAAGCATGTTGTTTTGTTTTCAATAGGATTTAAGTCCTATACCGAAGTGTCGATGGTGCTTTAAGGCTCTCACCTGCATAAATGTAGTACCTTTAAATTTTTGATATCACCATTGTAGGAGTTTGCAGATATCATTATAATCATCTATATTTTGAACTTGAACATCACTTCTTAAGTAGTTTACTATTGAAGGACCTCTGTAACTGACTGATTTACTGTGCGCGAGATGAAGGAGCTTTAATAAGTATATTAGATTTTCTGGAGATCTTAAAGAAGAAGAATTTGGATAAAACTCTTTCAAATTTTACAAATTATATTTAGTAGTGAGGCATTAGCTATATACAGTAGATTGTGGCTTATGCACGGACCCTATTAATCATTTTAACCCAAAAACCTAACCTCTAGCTTTGACATCACATATGATATCTTGATGAATGAGACAGTTCTTTAAAATTCAAAGTCAAGCGAAGTTCTTGTAGAGTAAGATTCTCCAAAAGTTGATCTTAATTCAAAAAAGAAGCAAAACCTAGCCAACTTTGATGGTGGTCAGACTCCTATATCAGGTAGATTTATGTTGTCTCCATGGTGGTTAATAGTGTATGGTTATGACCTATCATGACAAGTATATAGCTGAATACTTAAGCAGGTTGTGCTCAATATGGTCGAGGAACTGTTTTGGAAATGATAAGCATATATCTGTTATACTGTGCCTTAATTTCTTTCCCATTTTATACTTTTCTATTAATGAATCACCTCAAGTTACATTTTAGTTAAATTTCCTATCTACCTTGAATGTAATTCTCTTTCTTCACGCTAAATTCTTTATCAACATTGAAGCTAGTGCAAAGTTACTAATGAAATGGCTAAGGAAAAACTCAGTTTTTTGTTCACTTTATTATTTATTAACGTCACAGGTTGACTGGTATCCATGGGGAGAAGAAGCCTTTGCAAATGCTCGTGAAAGAAATGTGCCTATCTTTTTATCGAGTATGTTGAGTTTTTCCAGTACTGTTTTAAGGGCATTGAATTCGTTGTGCTAAAAGTTCTCACATTTGTTACAAATTGGCGTCGGCATGGACACTTGAAGTTGGTTATAGCACTTGTCACTGGTGAGTTGTTGCATATGTATCTTACTGACAATAACCTCATTAGGCTGCTCGAGCATTTCTCCTTTTGTTTATAAGCTCATTTGGACATCTTCGTTGTTTAAAGTTTGCAACCAAAGCTCCTTTGCAAACTGTTCCTTCAAACGGTATAAGAATCTGCTACCTTGAAGCTGCTGCATATATCGTATATGATAATGAGTACTTAAATTAGTTATTTTAGATAACACTTATTGACAACCTATTTATCACAGCCACATTATATTCTGATATAGTTCTTTAATCTTGTGCAGGTGCCATGTGATGGAAGTGGAGTCATTTGAGAATGAAGAAATAGCAAAATTGCTGAATGAGTGGTTTGTTAGCATCAAGGTGGTGTTCTAATATATGCTTGGCAATATTTGACCATCTCACTATGCTATTCTTTTCCCAGTTTTAAAATGAATGTGCTTTCAAAATAATATTTTCCTGACAGAATTTTATGTGGACACTCAAATTTTTTTTTTTTTAAATGATTGATGGAGTAGGTGGACCGTGAGGAACGACCTGATGTTGATAAGGTAACATGCATACCTAGAATTAATACTTACAAATTCTCTAGTACAGGAATTTCTGTGTATCAGTTGAAGAGTTGCATTTTCCACATTTAGATGAAAACCTCCACTGGATATTCTGCTTGGGATTGAGCTTCTTGTGCAGTGTGGAGAAAAACCTATTGTTTTTGCTTATCCGTTGCACTTATTAAAGATCTTTCCTGCTTAAAAATTGACTTAAATTTTGCAACGTTCTGCTTGATCAAACTTGCTGGATTTTCATCATCGTGTACATTTCTGCCTGATATCCGATCTCTGCACGTGTTTCAGACGTACATGACATTGTTTCTGCAATTTTTGTTTCAGGTATACATGACATATGTGTCAGCACTTTATGGTGGCGGCGGTTGGCCTTTGAGTGTCTTCCTCTCTCCGAACCTCAAGCCTTTGATGGGAGGGACGTATTTCCCTCCTGACGATAAATATGGACGGCCTGGTTTCAAAACAGTGCTCAGGTTGAATTCAATCTATTTTCATTGTTTAATTGTTTTGCAACTCACAAGCTGTCCTTTTCATAATTCGTATTCACTTTGTTATGTTGCTTCAGAAAGGTCAAGGAAGCTTGGGATACTAAAAGAGATTTGCTTGAGAGTGGTGGTACCCTTGCCATTGAACAACTTTCAGAAGCACTGTCAGCAACAGCTTTATCTACGAGATTGTCAGATGGACTATCTCAGAACTCATTGAAACGATGTGCTGAACAGGAAAGTATTTTTATTATTTTCAGATAATAGATTATACCTCCTTTTGCTTTGCCTCTGTTAATTTAAAATATATGTAAATGTGGGTGTCCAATGCGTTAGTCCTAAGTTCTTTGATCCTACCTGTTATATTTGGATGAACTGGATCTAGTATCATATCCGTCTAGCTCAGTCACTCTCTGTGTTGCCAGTACTTGTTTGCTTTCAGGAATGTCACAAGGGAAGGGAAGAAAAAGCTTTCCTTGGTTATGTCAAAATGTTTTGAAACATAATTAACAAAATTTTAAAGAAGGAACATGTTTCCATGAAACATTGATGCTGTTGCCGAATATTTCCACGAAGAAGTTATTGAACAAGTATCTTCTCTGTATGACCAATGTTAAAGTAACAACTCATTTGAGACTGGCTAGTTATTCTACTCATATCTTTTATTTGTATCAGCTTCATGAGATTTTGAAAAGATGCTGCTTTTGGAAAGTAGTTTTCCATGACTCAAATGTGAAAATTGACATCTTAGGCTGCTATTTTTGCTTTTTCAGTTTGCAGATAGCTACGACCCAAAATTTGGTGGTTTTGGTTCAGCTCCAAAATTTCCTAGACCTGTTGAAGTTTGCCTTATGCTGTATCGCGCGAAGAAATTGATGGAAAATGGCAAACAAACTGAAGCTAATAAAATTATGACAATGGTTTGCCACACTTTGCAATGCATGGCACGAGGTGGAATCCATGATCATGTTGGAGGTGGCTTTCACAGATATAGTGTGGATGAATGTTGGCATGGTGAGCCTACTACTATTAAATTTGTATCTAGTTAAGTTTGCAATTCTTATGTTTTACATGGGACATCCGTTATTTAGGAGATATGTTTGTTTCAATATATTCGAGACTTCGAGTTGTTAATTTTTTTTTTTTTTTGGTTCTGAAAATTATGCTTGCTTGCTAAGTCAGACGATGGTTGTTAATGCAAATAATTGTCATATGCACCCTTAGTTAACATCTCCAGAAGATTCAAGTTGTGAATGAGTTTTTTCTTTGGTTTGACAAATTATGTAGTATCAATATTTTTCCAATGTATTGCTTTCCAAGTCAAACGATGGTTGTTAATGCAAATTTTGTAGGTTTCCCATTCTGAATTTTTCTATTGGTATGTTTCCTAATCTAGTGTGAGTCAACTCTATATATGTGTGAGTAAAACCCTAACCCTGCCACTCTCCCCGGCGCCGCACCGTCCTCACCTCCGCACAGTAATCATGCCAACGCTATCGCTCTGTCCCCCTCTCTTCGAATCCAGCCACCGCTGTCGAGCTGCTCTTGCGCTAGCGAGCCCCTATGCCGTCCAATCATGTCGCCGCTGGTTTCGTCGTCACCTCGACCATCCCTAGCCATTCACATCGCCGTCGTCTTCTCTGGCCATCACTAGTTTCGTCCCGTTTCATGTCGTTCTGTCGTTTCTCTGCGTCGTCCCAGTGGCATCTCCAGCCTCCGTTCATTGTCTCCAAGCAAGTTAAGCGCCGCCGTTCATCGTCTGTCTCCGACCGTGGGCGTCTCGCCTCCTCGCGACTGCCGCTGCAGTCTTCGCTCCAGCCACCGCGCCATCGCCATCCTCGTCGCTGTTCCGCATTGTTGTCTTCGCCATCTGCTGCAACTTCTTTTGCACGTAAGGTTGTTTGACGAAATGCCTTAGAGAAGTCTCGACGTTATCTGTGCTCCGGTGCATTATCCGCTTGCTCGGGTTGTAATCAAGTTACACATCTCCAGTGCCATGGATGTTTCACAATGAGTCACATTCAGCTCCGACGCACCGTGCTGACCCATTCAGCTTCAGTTCCTCCATGACGTCGTTGCGTCATGTCTCAGACGTTACGTCAAGTCATCCGATTTCATCGAAGATTATTTTGTTTGGATCTTGCTTGCTTTATTTTTTTTTTGTCCTTGAGTGTTCAAACTTAAGGTGTAGACAACTTAAGTTTGAGAGAGAGGGGGGGGGGGGGGGGGGGGGGCGGGGGTAAAGAAATATATTATGATATATTTTATTCCTCTTGTACGTTTCCGATTCTGTTAGGAATCTTTCTATTTGGTATGTTTCCTAATATAGTGTTAGTCAAGTCTATATATGTTTTTGGATTTACAATGTTATATATTAAGAATTCCATTTCTATTTTCTATTTCTTTACAAATAAGTGTCATGTGCACCCTTAGTTAACATCCCCAGAAATAGCAAAGATGGTTATAAAAATAGTGGTGGAAGTAATTCAAGCATGGAAGCACGATTTCCCTAAATCAAAGCATTTTTGGTCTGTTTGTCATCATCAGATATCTTGTGTGTGATAAACATAATTAAACTTCCCAATCTGACTAAATTTACAGAATTTATTTTGGATTGCAAGTACAGAGAAGTGATTTGCTGCTTTCTTAAATCCTTCAAAAAGCACTATAGCACCCTGTCTGTGAATAAACACAATTTCATTTCCCAATAAAATACTAGAATTTTCTTTTAAGAATTTATTTTGCGTTGGAAGTTTAGATGAGTTGGTTTGCTGCATTTATTAATCCTTTTAGAAGTGCCGGGCATCTTCTCTGGGTTATAGACCAACCGTGTTCTAATCTGCACATCTATTATCTATATTGTTTCTGTACCCCAGTTCGTGCACTTAATGAGGCTCGGAGATTTATTATTCTTTTTTCAGTGTAAGATTGTTTGTGGCAAGCATGCATGTTAATATCTACCTTTTTTTTTCATTTTTTGGGGACGGATTTTGTGGCTTGACCTAGAATCTTCCACTCATTTCTATAAATATCTAGATTCTTCTAGGAAGGTCCTGATCCTATCTCTGGAACTGTGCTTTTATGATATCTACTGATTTATTACCATCAGAGTACTGCTCTGAGTTTGCAAACAGCCTGTCATATCAGGTGACAGCATTTGATTTTCTGTTTTTGCAATAAAGACATTGTGGGAATGTAGGATAATGTAGTCTAGGAACAAGGATCTCGTTCAATAGATGTTGATACATTGTTGACTGTTGTTAACTACATGGGGACATGCTACATATGTTATATTTTCTATGTTGACGAGCTTTATGCTGTCACTTATGCAGTTCCTCATTTCGAAAAGATGATGTATGATCAAGGACAGCTTGTTAATGTGTATTTGGATACTTTTACTGTCACAAAGGACACCTTCTATTCATCAGTTTCCCGAGACATACTCGACTATGTAAGGAGGGATATGATAGGAAAGGAAGGAGAAATCTTTTCAGCTGAAGATGCTGACAGTGCTGAATATCAGGGAGCACCAAGAAAGAAGGAAGGGGCATTCTATGTTTGGACTAGTAAAGAGGTTGGTTTGATTTAATTTTAGCAGATATGTTACAAAAATTTATTGTATTCTTTTCGGATACAAGGATAATTGTTTCCTCAGCTACCATCTTCACTGTGTCTGACTGAAGGTTTAATCACGACTATGCATCGTTCTTCAAAATCCTACTACTCAAGGTTTAATCAGGACTATGCATCATTCTGCCAAATTCCTACTAACTGTAGTTTCTTTCTCTGTCACATATTAAACTGTTATAGACCGAATCATATCAGTCCAGTAGATAAGAACTGACCAAAAAATTTCCTGTTGCCGCCCAACAGCGCAACTGCAGCCCGGTGGTGGTGCTATGCTACTCTATTCCTAATCCATAGCTAAAATATAGTTAGTAGATGATAACTAAATAACATAACTCACATCTTTGTCAGTACTTTAAACTTCAAGGGTTACGTCATGGTAATATGGACCCACGGATAGTAGACTTTTGATGAACTAGGACTTACTAAGGACGACTCTTTTGCGAATAAAACTCTTTACTAGTTTAGAACTTCTCTAGTAACATTAAATTATGATGTAATCATTAAGATACTCTAACATTTCTAAACTCATTTCGACTGGTAACCACAGCATGCACAATACCTTGGTAGAATGGCGTAGCAATTCTAAGTTCCAGAAGGTACCTAGCCTCTGTTAAATACGTTGTCAACCACCCATTTTACTATTTTTTAATGTTACAAAGGAGAGGCAAAGATTGAACTAATTCGACTAACGGAGAAATATATGTTTGTTGAAAAACGTATTCTGGGGTTGCATAGATTCCACTATTTTCATAAATGATCGAGAAAAAACAGACGCGAGTACAACAATTTTGGAATAAGATTTTTTTTTTTTAAAAAAAAGGACCATCTCATATCAAGTTTAGCCTCTGCTGGACGGTTACATATTTACTACCATGTATTGTTGTGTTAACGATGTTGTGATTATAAAGAACCATAACAGGCATGCTATTTTCTTATTTCATCTAAACTTCTGTAGAGGATAGTTTTATCTGCTTACATGTGCTCCATATACAATCAATGCTGTCTATCCTCACCATTTATGAGCCATTCCCAAAAGGTTTTAGCAACTCAAATAATTAAGTAAAGACATCTCTTTGTTCTATAGTGCAATCTCCACTAGCTAACTGTTTCTTCATTATTGTTTGGAATGTCTCTTGAGAGTATGGACTATCACCGTTTTTTTGGTTTACTATTGATATTTTATTGACTTGTGAAAATGTTTTTAGTCTGACGATAAATGCTGATAACTTGTCTTTTGACATTCTTCTAGATCGAGGATGAACTTGGAGATTCTGCAAAAGTTTTCAAGGATCATTATTATGTAAAAGCTTCAGGAAATTGTGATCTTTCTAGGATGAGTGACCCTCACAATGAATTCAGGGATAAAAATGTTCTAATTGAAAGAAAAGACACATCTAGCATGGCCTCAAAGTTAGGCATGCCTGTTGATGAATATTCTCGTATTCTTGGGGAATGTCGACAGAGGCTTTTTGAAGTTCGCTCTAGACGTCCGAGGCCTCATTTAGATGATAAGGTAGATCGCTTTTCTTCTCATTACAAACTTGTATGTTTTTGTCGTTTTGAAGTTTTCCATAATTGTTAGACAGCATTGAAGGTTACGCATTTCATGTAGGTAATTGTCTCCTGGAATGGACTTGCTATCTCTGCTTTTGCAAGAGCTTCTAAGACCCTGAAGTCCGAACCTGAAGGAACTAAGTACTATTTCCCTGTCATTGGAAGCAAAGTAAGATACCTTTCTCCACTCACACAATGAACTTGACTTATCTAGAAAGTATTTTTATAACTAAACACATTATTTGCTTGTTCTTAAGGCAGTGATGATCCTTACGCTAGCATACGTTGTAATGTGATATGTACCCCCACATTCATGAATGTGTCGGTGTTGTCCCTTGGTTTGTTTATGCTTCACTCTTGTCCTCATGTTACAATTGAGTTAGAGAGATACAAGCATCTGTTGTGGCCTTATAGAATTTCAGCTATGATATTTGCGAGAGCTTATATTTTCTTCAATGGAAAAATCTAAACTAGGCGAAGCAATTGCCAAGAAAGATACAATAACGTTGAAATAATAGTGATCATTTAGTCACCAATCCAACTAACGTCGGAGTAAGCCCGGTAGTCAGAAGTGAAGAGGACGAGATGGTTGCCTCCCCTGTGATTGTATATATATTGAGAGATGGGCTAATTTCCACTCGACAGGAGATTAGCCCGCTCCTCTCAACTCCGCCGGCTGAAATCGCGCGCGCATTTTCAGTGCGAAAGTCGCTAACGACTTTCTGCTTCGCAAAAGCACGCATGTTTTTAGCCGTAGGATCGTGTGATCCGATGGCTGCGGAGTCGACATGAGTGCCTAATCTCCTGTTGTGTGGAGATTAGGCGCTCTATATATATATATATAGAGAGAGAGAGAGAGAGAGAGGTTTTCTTGGAGGTACTAGGAGCATATTTCCAAGATGAATGTTTGAACTTAGCGACTAAAGGAGTATTATGAGGACCATCAAACTGTTGTTTGATGGTTGCAATATGATTGTTATCTTTGGATGATGTTTCAGAATCAGTTTGACTGATTCTGCTTGACCAAGATAATTGATTTTTGGAGGTATTTTGAAGATTGGTAATTTGTTCAGTAATTTTGTGAAGAAGAGGGAACTGAGCCTGTGCTAGAACTTGAGATATTTTCTCAAAATCCGCTTCACTAATTGGAATGGTCGAAGATGTGTCAAAGTATTTTGGAATTTGGTCATGGAAGTTGAAGCTTTTAATGTAGAGGCTCCAGAATTAGGTAAAAGCATTCACATCTGGCATTCTGATGTGAATCCTAGATAAGTGCTTTTGGAGGTGTCTAGTAGTGATGGTTAATTGATAGTCTTTTAGAGATGTGTAAAGAAGATGTTTTGTAGAGTTGTTTTGTTGATACATCCTCAAGGCAAGCGTGAGGTGGTCCATCTTCTCGTCCTTTTTCGAAAGGATGAGTGTGAATTTCTCCACTAGGAGTGGCGAGTTTGAGACTACCAAAGGTGGATGCACAGAAGTAAGTACTTGGGGCAGTTTAGAATCAATGGTCCATTTGTGGGTTGGTAAAGAGGTAAATTAAGGCGGTAACTTGAATAAGGATTTGGAATACCGGTTTGGGTAGTTGAAAACCATGTAAATAATGGAAAATTAGTATGCAATCTCTCCATTGTAGCATACCATTCTTTACGAACCTCAGTTCGCTGAGTTTCACTGAATGTAGAAAAGAACTGAGTTTCACATTGTCAGTTCGCTGAGTTTCACTAAATACTTTCTTGCCTAAGAAAGTATTTATCAATTAGAAACTCAGCCTTTATGACATTTACTTTGTCATGATCAGGCACCTGACAATGCGTAGATGACATGAGGATGAAGTAGATGATATAGGTTCAGGAATAGGCATTGTGTAATGAATCTTGGAATCCATTTATGTTAGTATGGTGGTTTTTTCCGACCGTATCGAAGAAAACAAAGCTCTATATGATTCTGTGTGGGGCTCTATATGCAATATTGGAAGAACCTTCTTCTGGAGGAGTTGAATGTTAGGACACATCCATTTGGTTCTTCAACATCTTAGAGATTTCTCTCTCTGTGAGATGTGTTGATGATTGTGGATTTGATTAATCCACTCATTTGGAATGCTTATTTCATTCCATTTGAGACACTTTGGCGTGAAGGAGGTTGATTGCTCTGCTTCAAGCAATGTCATTCTCCGGTGGAGTATTGATAAGGCATCCAGGATTTAGCTGTGATGATAATAATCTAAAAATATGAATATCCAAAGTAAGTGATTTGAGAATTACTGAATCTGTAAGGTTCACAGAGAAGTTTGGAGCACAATTAAAGTAAATTGGCCCATTATGCAAATTTGTCTGACATATAGCTAGTAAGGATTCATTATACCTTTGAGCGTAGCATCTCGTAATGCTAGATAGAGTGGGCAGATCAAACCTATGCAAAGGTTTGACTTCTACTTTACCATGCCAAAATGTATAATGATAACCTTTGTCTATATATTTTTGAACAGCAGCATAGGATAATAAATGAACAGTTTGAAATTTATGCTCTATGCTTGTAGTTTCTTCATGCTGTTTGATAGAAAATTGAGAAATACAATCAAAACGTCCTATTTTATTGTTTCAAAATCTTGAAAAAGTATTGTCCAGTTTGAAAAATCTTGAGGAACTTTAGATGTTGAACTTTTTTTGCTATTAATGATATGGAGTTCTTGGAATTAAAATCCAATGAGAACATCTTTCCGAATTTCGCATTTGTTAACATCTGTATTTATCTTTTTAGTTGGCCTTTCCAGGTTATAGTACTTGTTGTAGCGTACTCAAAGTCAATTTTTTTATCTTGTAGCCAAGTGAATATTTAGATGCTGCTGAGAAAGCAGTGGCTTTTATTAGGAAAAGACTTTATAATGAGAAGACACAGAGATTATACCACAGTTATCGAAATGGCCCATCGAAAGCTCCTGGATTTTTGGATGATTATGCCTTTCTCATCTCTGGATTGCTGGACCTTTATGAATATGGAGGTAGAACTGAGTGGCTATCTTGGGCTATAGAACTGCAAGCTACTCAGGCAAGTGAAAAAGAACAACTAGCTTCGTTAGTGTGTGGTAGATGTTATCCTTTATTTATCTGATTGAATATGTATGTTGTGTAAACGCCTGCAGGATGAGCTGTTTCTGGACAAAAAGGGGGGTGCCTATTACAATACGCCTGGAGAAGATCCCTCTGTCTTATTACGTGTGAAAGAAGACCATGATGGAGCGGAGCCATCTGGCAATTCAGTTTCTGCGATTAATCTCATCAGAATTGCATCGATGGTTTCTGGAGAAAAGGCTGAATCTTACAGGCGTACTGCAGAGCATCTCCTGGTAATGTTCTCACAGATTCATCTTATCAACTAAGATCTTGCCCCTACAGATGAATTTTCGGCATAAGGCATTGTTAAAAAGGAAGTAAAGATATGGCAGCAATTTAGTTATTCTCAATAGTTTCTCTTAAGTTAATGGCCAAGTTCACAAGAAATATGTGTGTAGAAGAGTCTCGATGAGAGTTAAAGGTTGGTTGCAAAGTTCCCCTGCTTGACTTGTAAAGACGTAAGTCAACCTGAGGCAAGTCACCCATACATCCAATAATTGAATTGTGCTACTTAAGAAAGACTCAATTGGTGGAACAAGGGTTGGTGCCGCCTATGGGTTTATTTGTTACGTCGATCGCACAAAAAGTGGGCTAGTTGAAGTTTGTGTTTTCACATGTTAATCTCAAAAAACAAAAAAGCCTGATTGTCTGTATCTGAAGCCACTTGTAATTTGGAAGCCCTGAAATTTTCTGAGCTGTTAACCTGGATTTTAAGGCAGACAAGCTGTAGGAAGCAGGCAGTCACCTCTACTCTTTTATAAAAGGTTCATGTCAACATTTGGACGGCTTCAGAGTGTTTTTTTTTTTTTTGGTGGATAAGTTCAACTATGCATAGTTCAGTCTTGGTCCCTCAAATTTAAATATCAATTTTCTAGTCTTGAGCCTACAGAATATTTTTTATCATTTTTTGCAACCAACTTGCTAGCCAATTTTTCTCTTACAATTAATTTTACACTTGTTAATGCAAATTTATACAATGAACAAGTAAATTCTAAATCAGCTTCTGAATGTCGTTCCGTCTTCTGAATTAGCTATTCAGTGATGACACGGTCTAGAGAGCGATAATTAGGTGGGGGAGCAAATTATTCGCTTTTGAAGGTGACACTGAAAGTAGAATTTTGAAAGGTTAAGAGCCATAATGAAAGTTATTTGATTCAGGAGTTAAAATGGGACTTTAACCTTCTGTAGGTACAAACCAAAGTAAACATTTATTGGCTGTGCTTTGCTGGAGCTTAACAGTTGCTTTTCCACTTCTTGATCATAATAATTAGGCTCGAAAGTTTCGTTTTCCGTCGATACCTTCCTGCTACTTTTTTTTTGTCCAGAAATATACAAATTTTCAACTGTGTTTCGACATGAGGTAATCGTAAAACTTTTTGGGTCTCCTTGAGATATGGCTACTAATCTATTTGAGCTTTTCACCCTTAAATGGAAATTAACACTACCAAATAAAGTGCCGCATCTGTGCCATGTCATCCCAAAAGTTCCCTATCTTTTTTTTCTGCTGTTGATACTACTACTATCATGGGAGAAGCTAAAAATTGGGGTTACAACTTACATGGTAAGTAGATTGTAGTGAAAGCTTAGCAACATGGTTAAGCTTTTGATAATGCATAGGGCCATAAAAGACTTTTGACCTTTTCATATAAAGTTGAAAGCATGAAAATTACTAGTGACGGATTGAGTTGATTTAGGCATGGGACATATTGTTGATAATGAGATATCATCAACTGTTCAGCTAATACTAGCCCTATCTTAGTTGCATGAATCTTCAATAACCCTACAAATCTTCCTTCTAAACCTGCTACTGCTCCACAAGTGTCCTGGGTGCATGCCTACCTGAATATGGCCCTGTATTGTTTGTTTTCTAAAATAATATTTTAGGAGAACATAGAGAAGGCGTCTTGAGAGTTATAAAAATAAAAAAGGGGAAATTAGATAATTTACTAAAAATTAAGAATGTTAATACATATATATATATATATATATATATATATATATATATATAATATATATATATATATATATATATATAATCCTTCCTGCTTTGTGCAACCTAAGTCTATGCTTGCTTCAGTTTTTTGGTTTGAAGGTAGTCATCTACAGGTAGTAAAGACTTCATCTTGACATCGCCATATAACATTTTGGAGGTAAGAGTGCTAATTGGCCATTACCCGCAAAACAACTCAATTTAACCTTCTTATAAGTAGTATACATAGAAGTAGAGTTTTTTTTTCATGACTATTCCATCGAATTCATCTGATATATGGCTTTTGTAGAAATAATCTTCCGACCAACTGATGATTATCTACATCCAACATTCTCTTTGTTCTAGTAGTTCCAGTAAATGGCCAACATCGATTGTTCAGCCTTTAATGTTTGAATGACCAAAATTTATCCCTATGACAATCATCCATTGCCATGTGTATCATATTCTTGCTGTGAACTTAAGTAGCTTTAAATATTTTCTATCAATATGCAGGCAGTGTTTGAAAGAAGACTGATAGATCAGAGTATTGCCATCCCGTTGATGTGCTGTGCTGCAGACATGATCTCTATACCGTCGAGGAAACAAGTTGTGCTTGTTGGTAATAAAACAACTAGAGAATTCGAAGATATGGTTGCTGCTGTTTATGAGTCATATGATCCAAACAGAACCGTAATCATGCTTTCTCTCTATCCTATTTTTCTTTTTTTTTTTTTCCTTTTTTTTTGAAACTGGTAAAATTCTTTCATTGCTGCTTGTTGATTGTAGGTGATGCAAATTGACCCCAGTAATGCCAAAGAAATGGAATTTTGGGAGAGTCAAAACTCTAATGTAGCTCTTATGGCTAAGAGCATCCCGAATGACAAGGTAGTGGTTGCCCATGTCTGCCAGAACTTCATATGCACGGCGCCAGTTTATGATCCAGATTCTCTCCGGAAGTCTCTGAGCAAAATCCCCGTTCGCCCTGTGTCTGGTTAGATTGTGCTGCTCTTCTTAGCATCTGTGTATACAGTACATACTGTTCCAAAGGGTCGGCCTCGTATCAGATCAATAATGCCTGACCCTCTGTCAAATATATATATCACTGCAGAGAGCGAGTAATAACCATGGATTTTTCTCACGAAAAAAAAAAGGAGCAAGTTTTTCTAAATGCTTGCTTCGATCTTCTGCAGGTGATTGTAATATATGTCGTCGTGAATACCGTTGCTTGTGCATGGGTAGTCTCGTATTGTAATGGGGAATGTAATAGACTTGTGGCCTGTTGAAAGTGGGAAGGTTATCAGGTCCAGTAGTAATAGACTAATTTGTTATGCTTTTGTGTTTATTCTGCCTGACTTCTTGATAGCATTGTTTCTAGTATGCCTACTGTTGAGGTCGGAATCAGATTATGTGTTAAGAGGTATCTTTAATCAGCCTACCTTCATGATGTTATACTGTTGGCCTTTTTTCTCTCTCTCTCTTTTTTTTTTTTTTAATATAAATTAATTAATTAATTTTTAATATGCGGTGGGTGTTTCTTTTTTCATTTTTTTTTTTTGGTTGTTGGGGTGGGGTTGTTGTGGGGTGCGCGGTGGTTAGGCACCATAGTATTTCAATACATTGTAGAACAAACTATTGTTCAGTAATAAGTAATACTTCACACGATAAGTAATACTCCACGCTCCAAGTAGTGCTTCAAAAGTAGTTCAAATTCTTCCTCTTCTTGTGTACATTGGGCTTGTAAGTCGGGTCAACCCCAATAATCCAAACCAACCCGAATTTTATTCAGTTTGGGTCTGTTCGGATTCGAAGCAAATTCGGTTGGATTTGATGTATGTTAGTTTGATTTAGGTCAGCTTTTTAATTTTTGTGTAGGATCTGTCTCCGTTCGGTTTTATGGGTCGGTTTGCGTTTCACAAATGGTCAGCCCTACATGTGATCATCCATCACGGAGGTAATGCATGCGGCGTTATAGAGAAGTGAAGCCTCTAAACAAAATCCAAGAAATTTATATGTCTCTAAGTAACATGAATTTAACTAACTACAAGCAAGTCCAAAAACTGTGTCTACGAAGTGTCTTATTTTAAATGCTTGCTCCACGGCTACTAGTCTTTATACAGAGTATGGAAGAACATACACAAAACACACACACACACACACACACACACATATATATATATATAGTCTTCCCCATGTACCATTATTCATCATGAACTCTAAAAACAGATTATTTACTAACTCGAATAGTATTAAAAAGTAGCTTCCTTCTATACCATTGGTTTCTTAGAGACCGATAGGCTGATTTAAGAGTATGGTAATGTGATCTTTCAAAGCTTTACATTCGGTGTAGCGATCGATATTACCCCTATAAACGATCTCAGCAACCCGTATAAAATTTAAAACTATTTCAGACAAAGCCTTTGGTATGTGGCTCTGATGAAGATATTCTTGGTTGAAGATTTTCCATAAATCTTCGACCATCTCAAGAAGCTTCTCTATCGCAACTTCAACTGTGGTATTGTGCTGTTTCATGCAGCATTGAACTCCCGTTGCCACACACTTTGTCTTTAAATCAAACTACAAAACAACAATAGGCTAGGATCAGAATAATAATATGTGAAAGCATGAAAATAGTGCTATTGTGCAAATATCCACATATATGGCACACAAGGTTATACTTTCTGTGATGAAGGTGTTGGTTTTCACAAACATATATTTCTTTTAAGTAATCAAATGATCGAAACAGAAACTAATTGGTAACCTCATAGTCTGCCATGTCATTTAGATGCGAACGTGTGCTTGTAATGCATAAATCATCTTCGGAGTGCTTGTTAGCCACTCTAGCATCTCCGGTGTTGCTTCTTCGCCAACACATATAAAAGCAGCGCAAGCACAACTGAGGTAATAGCTTGAGACACTTCTGACACGGAGATATTCTTGCAAGGATGGCGTATACTTTTATGTTTCCACTTAATATCCTCCAGTTGCATTGTGAGTTCTACTTTTATCTGTGAATAGGAAGAGAACTAATTTACTGATAGTTTGCCAGACTATATGGTGGAATTAAGTTGAATGTCTTACAATCTGTTTAAGGTAATCGGTATAGTTGTATGTCCCATTGCTTGTCAACTCCTTCTCAATATCCTCAATTAGCTTATTTAATTCGAGAAAGGGGAGCTTGAGGTGATCTTCTAATTGATTAGCAGCCTTTATATCCCACCTGTAGAAACAATGTTGATATTTGGAAAGTTGTTCTTTCTTGCTCTCTTTAGGTACACTAAAAACATGGAGATTTATAAAGTATGTTAAGAGTGTACCTATTTATCACGTTCGGTAAGTAAAATGAGCTCCTCGTACGTGCCATAATTGTCGTAAAGATCATCCATAAAAGTGAGCAGGTAGAGGTATTTGGCCTCCACAAATCTACAAGATGAGTATTTTGGCTCATAGTAAACCCCAAGTGACCAAAAATAGCATTCTGGGATCTTTCCCTTGCAAACTTCAGCTTTGCCCGAGACCCATTTCTTTACAACTCCTAGCAAATAACATAATAAGTTTATCATGAACTTCAGATAGTAATTAAAGATGTTGAAGTGTAGTTTATACATGTGTATGAGGTAAGAACTGACCTGTAGAAAGTTTTGATCTCTTCAACGTGAAGTAACTGCAGTAAATGGAAATCCAACTTTGCGAGTTCAAATACTTGGTCATTTTGCGAGCCATCGTCTTCTTTGCAGATATCGATATAGTGCCTTGCCTCCAACCTCCTCATCCTTCTATGCAGAGGCATCTCGAGTGAGTGCTTCACCAGCTTTGCATCAAACTGTTTGAGGTGGTTCAACATTGATTTTAGATGGTTTCTTGTAAACTCTTTAGCCTTGTCCAAAATTTCCTCTCCCGGAACACTAAGAAAAGCTGCTTCGTAAAGGGCCAATAATCCTCTAGCATCAGAACTCAAGGTCTCTTTGAAATTTCCACTTTCATCTAGGAACTTATTAAAAACATCTGCTCATGATCATCACAGTCGGCCAAATATATATATATATATATTGTTTCAGACAAAAAAAAATGATGAAGCAAATGTAAATAAAATGCAACTTCTTACTGGTTGCGATGTTGTGGCGGTTTTGCCTTAGCAGTCTAAATCTCAATGCAACGATGTAAAGATCATCTAAATCATCAAAGGATGTCTTGTTGATGATGTCTAGTGCTTGAGCTATTTCTTCCTCAAAGTGATAGTTCACTCCAAAACGATGAAGTTTGTCCAGCAACCATTTTTTGCAGAATATCATTTGGTTCTTGCAACATCACCTTAACTTGTTCGATCAACTCCTCAACCCTTTTTTTGATTCTTTCATTCTGCATATACAAATACATATAAATAAATAAATAAATACACACACACGCGCGCGCGCACACACACACACACACTCATACACGCATATCCGTATATTATATATAACTATGATAATATTTGAATCAAATAGTTTTAAAATTCTTTTTTAAAAATAGAAATAATACTGCTTGTGTGTTTTTAGGAAAGGAAGGATTGTTGATGAAGGAATCTGCCCAAACATCTGGGTAAAATTCAACCCACTCTCGACCATTTTCGGTGTGTATGATCAAATCGTTCTTAGATTGAGAAGTAGAAAAATGCATTATCGAAGAGGACATTCTCAATTTCTCTCAAAATTTATCAATATGTGAAGGATTTGAATGTTATTGTTTGGGTGCATGTGGAGTATTAAGTATACATGAATTTATAGGCTCCATGCATTGCAAGAGTCATTAACTGTCGCTAACAACACCCAACCACCGGGCTGTTACATTGGTACATGTGGAACATGTGAAGACTTTTTTATATACTTTTATGATTTAAAAATTAAAAAAAAAAGAGCTGGCAGGCACGTTAGGCAGCAAAAAAACCAATTGTTTAATGGTGGATTAAACCCTTAATTAAATCTCTTTTAATTTTGATTTCTTTTCTGATTTGAAAACGATGTGATATATTGTATAGAAAACTCCATGAAAGTGCTGGAAGAAGTGATGAGCAAAAAGAACAAAATATTTCTCTATTATTTCTTCTTTCGAGATTTTGTCTTGGCATTATATTAAGAGATATTTGATACGGCGATCTCATCTTATTTTTCCACGAGAACAGCGAAGGTCATTGTCCCTCCATCGACACTTCGTGGGTAAATCTCCACCACATATCTCACCTTACTTATTTATTTTAATTCTTTTTAGATCTGAGAATGATTTGATCTTGTTTCGAACAGTATAAAACCATAATTAAACCTTAATATATAGTATTAAAACCTCCATGAAGTGCTGGAAAACTTGATGAACAAAAAGAACAAAAACAAATGTTTCTGTAATATTCTGCTTTCAAGATGATTTTGTTTTGGCATTATATTAGTTTCGAATCCGTGCGATGTACGGATATTAGCAGAAAATTTTATAAAAATTATGATATTAAAATATCAAATATTATTTCTATTGTTTATACCTTTGAAATTATATCTAATTATAACTTAACTCTTACATCAACTTGTATCTAATTATTTTTCATATTACGAAATAAAATTAGCAATAACATACATGTGGATACAATTAGTATTTGTTCATGGCATAAGAAATAGATACAACTTTGTTGATTCAAATTAAGTATTATGTTATATTTAATTGAAAGAATTGTTAAGATATAAAAAAATCGTAGAAGATGTCAATTAAATTAAATTTACTCATAATTACTTAATATTTTTTTAAATAATTTTATAAATATATCATTATTTTTAAGTCAAATTTAATGAACAATTTACATTTTGTAAATTTTGTACATTAATTATGATTTTTCTCACACTTACCAATTTATTTAAGTAAATTCTTATTACATAATATATAACACAATTTTTTATGTTATTAAATACATATACATATATACATTTCATAGAAATGAATTAATATTTTTATTAAAATATTTGTATTTATTCGCCAAATGTTATTATAGCAAAAACAAAAGTTACATGACAGTTATAAATTATTTTAGGCATGATATCGGTGGCGTATTCAGTTTTATAAATATATGTCTATTATATCTTTAAAAATGATGAAATTTTATTTTCAGAAAATTTTTATTATTATGATGTAATTATTTCCATGTTAATACCTACGTCTCTACATAGATCATTCTTAAACAAATTAATTATTATTTTTTATTAGATATTTTATATTTTTTAAATTAGTTATATGATTTTATAAATTCTTATCAATTATTATAAATGCTACTTATCACTATTAGAAGAAGAAAAAGATACCAGATGGTACTTGAAAAAATTATTTAATATGACATGTGGTACGGCTGCTTTGATGAGCCCTTTCACATAGAATATATAATAATTTTTTTTTTAAAATATATTTTTTATTTTCTTTTTTGTTGTCTGCTAGATTATACAAATATCTTTAAATTTTACATTAGATATTGTTGGACTATTTTAAATTTGATAATCTCGCATTTAGTAAGGTGCACTACTTAGATTGTGAAGTATTATTTGTTACTGAAGTGAACAAAAGTTTGTCCTACAATGTATTGAAACACTACAGTGCAAGCAGTGATCTAATTTTGTTGAGTTAGGTAATGCCGTCCGCCGTTTCTCCAAAAATAAATAAATTAAAAAAAAAAAAAAACAAATATAAAAGTGAATAGCTTAAGGTGCAATATTAGCCCAAACTTCTTGAACTCCGTTATACTGGTTAATTTTGACTACTTCTCATGCCATGTCATTTTACACATTCAATGCCGTTCCAATTGTTATTGTACAACTCTTAAAATTTTGATAAAGTACTTACAATAAAAGCATGGCAAGAAATATCACGCATAATGATCATGGCCTGTCGTTTTAAGATAATTACTTACAAAATGAAGAATGTTGGAGAGATGGCATACATATCGTCGTTAGTGCCCTCATACCATTCTATTCATTCATCACATGCACTAAGTTTGAGCCCTTATGAATTATAATAGCCTTATCAATTGACAATTTTATGATATCATTCTCCCTATCCAATATTTTACACATGCGGCGGAGTCCCTTTCCCATTCCCCGCCTATTGTATTGAATGAATAATCAATTTAGAGAGATCGATCATTGTTCGCTGAAGTAATGCATGAGGCGATATAGAGAACAACGTATGGCATGAATTTAACATGCCTCTAGACAAAATCCAACGAATTTACTATGCTCTATAAACAATATAAATTTAACTAACTAAATGCAAGTCCAAAAACTATGTATATGAAGCGTCTTATTTTAAATTTGAAATGCTCGTTCGACTACTATAGTAGTCTTTATACATAGTATGAAACAACACTTTAATCTTCCCCATGTTCCATTATTTCATGAACTCCAAAATAGATTATTTTCCTTCTAAATCCAATAGTAGTAGAACTAGCTTGCTTCCATACCATTGCTTTCTTAGAGATTGATAGGCTGATATACGAGTGCGGCTATATGATCTTTCATAGCTTTGGATTCTCTGTAATTATCGATTTTCCCCTTATAAAGGAACTCGACAACCCGTATATGATTCAAAACTATTTCAGACAAGGTCTTTGGTATGCGGTTTTGATGAAGATACTCTTGATTAAATATTTTCCATATATCTTCGACCATCTCAAGAAGCTTCTCTATCGCAACTTCAACTGTGGCATTGTGCTGCTTCATGTAGCATTGAACTCCCGTTGCTACGTGCTTTGTCTTTAAATCAAACTGCAAAGGACATTAGGCTAGATTTAAAATTATTGCATTTGAAAGGATGAAAAGAGTGCTGTTGTGCAAATATTTCACATGGCATACAAGGTTATTGCAGTTTTTGTGACAAAGGTGTTGGTTTTCACAAGCATATATTTCTTTCAGGATTATCAAAATAGAAAGCACTTGGTAAGCTTGTAGCCTACTGCGCCAGCCGAATGGCGTGGTTGCTTTGCTTTTGCATGTGGTCGTACCTTTGAGGCCGCGTGCCCTGGTGATCATCATGGCGGGATTTTTTTTTTCTTTGGATGGGGGCTTTAACCCCTTGTTTTGCATAAGTGATAAACTGCTATGTAATGTCGTACGACATGAGCCGCCTCATTGGTGGAGTTGGAGTAGGACCATCTAGGATTTTACTAGTCATGTGGTACCAAAGGTTAACATGTTGAGAGGCATGGTCTACTCGCAATTCAAAGATCGTGGTATAGTCAAGTTCATTCTATGCATGCTTCTTGTGCTGATGGGGTTTCACCTAATTATTAAAAAAAAAATGCTAACCTCGTAGTCTGCGAGGTCATTTAGGATGCGCATATGAGCTTGTAACGCATAGATCATCTTTGGGGTGCTTGTTAGCCACTCTAGTATCTCCGGTGTAGCTTCTTCACCATCACATAGAAAAGCAGCACAAGCACAACTGTGGTACATTGTTACGACACTTCGGACGCGGAGATATTCTTGCATGGATGGTGTATACTTTTCAAGTTTCCACTTAATATCCTCCAATTGCATTTTGAATTCTATCTTTAGCTGCGAATAAGAGGAGAGTTTATTAGTGATAGTATTTTTTCAGACTGTATATGTTGAAAGTGTCTTACTATCTGTTTAAGGTAGTCGGTATAGTTATATTTTCCATTGCTTTGCAACTGCTTTTCAATATCCTCAATTAGACCATTCATTTCAAGAAATGGGAGCTTCAGATGATCTTCTAATTGATTTGCAGCCTCCATATCCCACCTGCAAAGTATCGATATTTCAAAAATTTAGTGGAGAGATGGGCTTTTACTCGAGAGGGCACATGCTAAAAGGTTGTGAGAGACAAAAGGGCAGGTAGGGCGGTTGAACAGAAAAAGATCAAAGGACAGAATTAGACCGAAGGGCAGGGAAGAGACTAAGGGGCTATTTAGTGAAAAGTAGAAACTGAAAAAAAATAAAAAAAAATAATAAAATGAAAGTGAAAGAAAAGTGGTAAGGTGGAAAGTGAAAAAAAAATAGTAAGGTAAAAAGTGCTGGAAAAGTGGTAAGAAAGTAGGTTTGAGTTTTCTTATTTAGTTTGTATTGTAAAGTGGGAAGAAATTAAATTTATAAAATATTTTTTATTAATAATTAAAATAATTTATAAATTATTTTTTTAATAATAATTAAAAAATAATTACTATTTTATTTATTAATGTATTATTAATAATTAAAAAATAATTACTATTTTGTTTATTAATGTATTATTAATAATTAATAAATTATTATCTAGTTTATTTAGCTAATATTATTTTGTAATTTTATTTATTATTTTTTGAAAATAGTAAAAAAAATCATTAAAATTATTATAGAATTTAAAAAGTATAATAAATGTAATATATTATTATTTGTATTAACTTGCTGGTTTGTTATTATTATTGTATTGTTCATTTTTTTTATTATTTTTTGCTTTTATTAGAAATATAAATTTATTATTTTTTCTTATTTATTAAAGATAATAAACTTTTTATTATTTTATAGCTATAAGATAAAATTTATAATATTTACTAGTTATAAATATATTAATTTATTTATAATAATATAGTAATTATTTTAGAAATAATAATCATTAATAATTATCACTAAACACTAATGACTCTCACTTTCTTCCCACTTTTTAGGTTTTGATGAGAAAGCGAAAAAAAATTGTATTAAGAATGAAAAAGTAAAAGAAAAGTCAGTTTTTTACTTTCTCACTTTTTTATTAAATAAATAAGAAAATTACTTTTCAACTTTCTATTTTTTATTTCATTTTAAAATAAATAAGGAAGTTGACTTTTTTCTCTATGGACAAGTGGGAGACCAAAGAATAGGAGAGGCGGTTGCCATGATTGGTCCCCATTTGGATCCGCCCTACGAAAATTTTCTCGCTCTTGTTAGGTATTTTAAAAACATGTGTAATGGAGGAGAGTTAGGAAAGAATGGTGATGGGTACCTATGTATCACGTCGGTAAGCAAAATGAGCTCCTCATATGTGCCGTAATTGTCGTAAAGATCATCCATAACGGTCATCAAGTAGAGGAATTTTGCCTCCATTAATCTACATGATGAATATTTTGGCTCATAGTAAACCGCAAGTGAACAAAAATAGCATTCCGCCGATCTTTCTTTTGCGAACTTTAGCTTTGCTCCGAACCCCATTTCTTTACAACTCCTGGAATATCACATTATAAGTTTAAGACGAACTTTCATCTACTCAACGAAGATGGAAGAATATCTGCAGGTGGAGCGTATACATGCATGCATATATGTACACATAATTTTGTGTCTTATAACTTAAGACTAACTAAACAGACACCCTAGTGCAAGAGGCCGGTCGTGCGTGGAACCTCGATATCGTATAATAGTTTTGCTTTGACCAGCCCGCTGTAACGTCCGCCAAAATCATGAAGAAAACTTACATGTAAACAGCTTTGATCTCTTCACGGTGACGTAATTGCAGCAGACTGAAATCTAACTTCGCAAGTTCAAATAAGATATCATTTTGCGAGCCATCATCTTCTTTGCAGATATCTATATAGTGCCTTGCTTCCAAACTCCTCATCCTTCTGTGCAGAGGCATCTCGAGTGAGTGCTTCACCAGCTTTGCATCAAACGGTTTGAGGTGGTTCAACATGGATTTTAGATGGTTTCTTGTAAAATCTTTAGCCTTGTCCAAAATTTCCTCTCCCGGAATACCAAGAAAAGCTGCCTCGTAGAGGGCCAACAATCCTCTAGCATCAGAACTTAAGGTCTCTTTGAAATCTCCGTTTTCATCTTGGAACTTGTTAAAAACACCTGCTCATGATCATCACAGCCGGCCATATATATATATATATATATATATAAAACAAAAATGGGAAACAAATGTAAATACAATGTAACTTCTTACTGGTTGCGATGTTGTGGCGGTTTTGCCTTAGCAGTCTAAATCTCAATGCAACCATGTAAAGATCATCTAAACCATCCAAGGATGGTTTTTTGATGATGTCTAGTGCTTGAGCTATTTCTTCCTCAAAGTGATAATTCACTCCAAAACGATGAAGTTTGTCGACCAACACCATTTTTTGAAGAATATCATTTGGTTCTTGCAACATCACCTTAACTTCTTCGATCAACTCTTCAACCCTTTCTTTGATTCTTTCATTCTGCATATAAAGTAGGAATAGTAGTGATTACCATATTTTTACCCATGATTCAAACATGACCTCTACTTTCTCTGGTAATTTTGAAATCAAGTGAAAATGCACATATATAATTTTTTTTTTTAAAAATTTTGAATACAAAAAAAAAAAAGATTTTAATGTGCTCAACAACTTTTCTACCAAAAGTTTTTTTTTTTTTTTTTTTATTTATAAAAAAACAACTACAATGAAGGTGTAAATTGTATTAACATATCTAAATAACTAATCAAATAGTATTAACATAGTATTAAATAAAATCTCTAAGTAGTTAATCAAAGGTGATAAAGTGTAAATTCATTTTTAGCATGTACTCTAGATTTAGGATTTGTCCCGGATTTGAAATATGGGACCTTACTTATTAATAGGATTAAGGTCCTATAAATGGAAGAAAAAGAGGATTGAGAAGGGGACTCCGGATGACCGAGACTCGACTTGGAACCACTTAAGAGAGCAAAAGAGGGAAAACCAAGGCTCTACAAAACCCCAATCCCTATGCCATAGAGAGAGGGGGCTTAGAAGAGATACCGAAATTTTCCGAAGCTCGGTCCTCAAGTCAATTGATAGAGTCTCGGAACTACTTAAGAGATCACGAGAGAGAAGACCAAAGTTCTGCGAAGCCCTGGTTCCCGTGCCTTAGAGAGAAAGGGTTTATAGGAGATGCCAAAGCTTTGCGAAGCTCGGTCTTCAAGTCAATTGAGAGATTATTGTAATTCGTCTTTTGACACAGATATTCTATATTTCTATCGATGGCGATGATAAAATCCGTAGTTTTGCCTCAGAATTTTCCTAGGGTTTCCACCAAGGTTTTCCGTGCCGTGTAGAGTTGAGTATCAGTACGTCCGAAACTTGGCACGTGCCGACCATACCGATCCGTACAATTTATTATATTTACATATTAAAATTATTTAAATAAAATAAAATATTAATACAATAAAATTATTTAAATAAATATTAAACACAATATATATAAAAACAGATACTACAAATTTATTTCGTGCCGAATTTCAATAAATTTTAAATTCCGAACGTGTTGTACTTGCAATAAATAAAAAAAAAATTAATATTTTTTTTTATAAATATTATTATATTTAAAAAAAAAAGAAAAAAAGTAAACACGCGCAGGCGTGCGACCGGCAGGTGCCCGTCGTGCACCTGCACGATTAAAAAAGAAAAAAAAATCGTCGCCCGCATGTGGGCGACATCGTCTTCCTCCTCGCGAGAGGAGGAAGACGATGACCCTTAACAAAGAAAAAATACAGAGAGAGAGAGACGAGTGCCGGTGCCGAGCTCCGACGACTCCGGCACGTGCCGGGCGGCACCGCTCATGCAGCTCGGCGCGGAAAACCTTGGTTTCCACGTAAAAACTTTATGTCTCATGTGGATTTCTTTCGTCTTCTCTAAGCCAACTCTGCTTTCGAACACTCATGACTGTCGAGAACAAGGTCGATCACAATTTATTAAATAGCATTAGAATCTCTAAATAGTTAATCAAATAAACATTCAGTTGAAAATAAAGAAATAATACTGCTTGTGCGTTTTCAGACAGGGAAGGATTGTTGATGAATGTATCTGCCCAAACATCTGGGTGAAATTCGGCCCAGTCTCGACCATTTTCGGTGTGTATGATCAAATCGTTCATTGATTGAGAAGTAGAAACTCGCAATGTTGAAGACGACATTCTCAAAATTTCTCTATATGTGAAGGATTTGAATGTTATTGGGTGCAGGTGGAGTATGCATGTATTTATAGGCTCTATTTGCATTGCATGAGTCGATTAACGCTCATTATGGTTATGGTGCAATTTATTCCAAGCATCTCGTACAAGTGCCAAATTAGATGGTAGTGAGTACTGCTAAAGTCTACGACACGTGTAACATTTGTAAAAGAATTGTTTAGATTGTCAAGTATGATACGTTTCCTTTCAAAACACGTTTAAAAAAATTAGAAAAGTTATCCTTCAGAGGCTCTGACGGTCTTAAAAAGAATAATAATATTAATACCCTTAAATGATGTTGATAGAAAACATCGTATTATTAGTACACACATGTTTTTTGGATTATGTCAATAAAAAGATACTCTTTTTTTTGTTACAAAACTTAAATAAATCAACCCCTAAATAAAAATACCAAGTTAGCTATCAGGAACACTCTTTTTATCAGGAACACTTCTTTTAGCTCGTTAGAACACTATTTTTTTTTAACTCGAGGGAGCTCTAAGATACTTGTCTAAAATGTTTCAATCTAAACAATACGATAAGTGCTGTAAATACTATATTAGTCGTCTGAAATATTAAACTAATTATCTGGAAGATTTTTAGTTTTGTATCATTTTTTTGTTAAGACAATAGAAGCTAATTTTGTACGAATTTTGAAACTAGAGGCTTATTCAGAGCTACGCTAACGTGCAACAGCTCTTTTTTTTTTTTTCCTTAAAGAAACATTACATATGTCTAGTTGTATACTTTTATAATTAATTAGGTAGGGCTGAGTATTCGGGTCAACCCGACCCGAAGCGATCCGAACCGAATTCTTAAGGCCGACCCGAACCGAATACCTTCAGACCCGAACAGACCCGAATTTTATTTCAACCCGAACCGACTAAAATTCGGGTCAGTTCGGGTTAGTTCAGGTTGACCCGAATAATATCACAAATTATTTTTATTTAATACCAATTCGAATTCGGGTAGGCTCGGGTCGGTTCGGATAGACCCGAATAGTTGTAACATGAATATTTTGTTTAAAAAGAAAGAATTAGCACATAAAAACCAACGAATACTAACTAATACATGACTCGTGAGGATAATTCGGCTCCAACCCGAAATTTGACCACCGAATCCGAACTGAATTATATAGACCCGAACTATTAAGATGCCGATCCGAACCGAACCCCACCCGAACTGAACCCGAAATTTTGGCTTTGTTCGGGTCGGTTCGGTTCAGTTTTTCGGGTTATGCTCAACCCTATAATTAGGTTCACAGACATTCCAAAAAAATTAGTCCTAAATATGAGCTACACCCCGTAGATGGATCACAGAAACATTACAACATGTTTGGAAAAGTTTTCAACATAAAATTTTAAAATTTCATAAAAATTTATAAATTTTAGGTTAAAATTTTATCCAAAAACTATGCCTAAAAGTTTCTCCAAAAAATATGCCCAAAATCTGCAACATTTTTGCACATGGTTCGTCCTACGCTCCTGGTCGCCTTTTCTCCCCAGTTGACTCCCAGAAGAGCCAGAACCTGAAGAAGATCCGTCAGGAGTGTAGGACGAACCCTTTGCAAAATCACCTCTTCGCATAGTCTCTTTTTATTGTGCAAGTTTCATTTCTTTTAAATTTTCAGCATGTGCTTACCTTATTTTTTCCCTTTCTCCTGGCGGTATTTTTGGATCGTGTAGGTCAAAATCTTCGTAATGTTCTTCCGTGGGATAGTCCTCGTTAACGGCATAACATTTCTCTGCAACAATGCGCTCGATGTACTCCCGATTTTTTTACTTATTTCTATTGCAGCCTTTCCTACACGTAGATGTGCTTTCATCGCATCGTGAATTTCAGTTCTTACATTTTCGCATGCTTTAACATTTGAAAAGTCTCCGGCTAGACGAGAAACTTCACATCTTTTTCCATGAACATGACAGTAATTACAAATCAATTGGAATCTATTACCTTCTACAGGTGTACCGTGTAACCAACTAATAGAGTAATAATCCGTTACACTCATATAAACGTATTATAGTACACACATGTTTTTTGGGTTTTGTCAAGAAAAAAAAAACATACTGTTTTCCAAAATTCGAACAAATCAACCTTTAAAATAAAAACACCAAGTTAGCTCTCAGAAACACTTTTTTTTTAGCTCGTCTAGAACATGTCTTTTAGCTCGTCCATAATACTTTTTTAACTCGCGAGAGTTCTAAGATAGCTCGTCTTTAGTTTTTCAGCCCAAAATAATATGACAAGTACTATAAATACTATATTAGCTGTATGAATATTAAGCTAATTATCATGAATATTTTTGAGTTTCGGACCAACGGTTTTTGTTTGAAATTGTTACGACGATAGAGGCTGATTTTGTTTGAGAAGGGTCATTATGCCTTTGAACATATTCAGAGCTAGGCTAACGTGCAACAATTCTTTGTATTCGATGTGCACAAAGAATTCTCTATACATCATGTCTAGTAGTATAGTTTTATAATTAATTAGGTCGACGAATATTCCAAAAGAAAATTATTATTCTATTTATAAGCATTGCAGTATGTGGATATACCCTGTAGATGGATTGCAGAAACATTGCAGTATGTTTTGTAAAAATTTTCAACATAAATTTATACATTTTATCAAAATTTATAATTTTTATATTAAAAAATTTTTCAAAAAATATGCCAAATTTTATTTTATATATATATATATATATATCGTTGATTTTTTATACTCAACGAATGATCGATATACTTTCTAAATACTGTGCTTAAAAAAAGGGAAATAATAGTTTATTATAAGCTATACCATGTAGATGGATTGAAGAAAACTTTATTAAATAAGTCCCTTTTTAAAAAAAAAAAAAATTTACAAAGTCAATCAACAGCAACACACGTGAATCACACCGGCAACATGAATCACAAAATATTTGGTAGCTCAAAATTGACATTGACATCAAATTTAGTAGCAGCCGATGGTGTGCCAAGGCGGATGGGACAGAGGCAAATGGTGGCGTAGGTGAGAGGTCTTTGACAAATATTCGACTTGTAGGATAGCTCCGTAACGGATGATAGAGACATTTTTTGTGTCATGCATGTATCGTGTGGCGATGAAATATACATGAATGTCTTACTGTGCTTATGTATGATGTCTAAACCAACTAGGGTTTTAGTCGAAGGCCCCTCTCTCTCTCTCTCTCTCTCTCTCTCTCTCTCTCTCTCTCTCTCTCTCTCTCTCTCTTTATTTCTTTATATATTTCTGTATGATGTGTATACAAGCTCACGTTAATTATTTATGTGAGCGTCGTACGCATGTCATCACATAAGCATAATTATTTTTCTACCAAACTTACTTCTAATTACTTACATAACAATCATCCTGCAAATACTACATAACAAAAAATCATAACAGTAATTCACCAATTCCAGTTTCCGAACTTCAAGATAAAAAATGCACTAGACCTGATTAGCGCCCAAAAAAATAAAAAAGATTGCCAATTAAATCAAATATTAATCTACAGCTCTAAATCACAAAGTTGCTAACTGTTAAAAGCATGAAATAACCCATTAAATCAATATTTAAATGTCAAACAAATTAGCTGACTTTTGATAATCAACATTGATCTGCATGAATATCAATGATCAGAATAAATCTGATCCAATTTCTTTATGAATTTACTAATTGTCTTGATAACAGAAAGGGGGTTTTCCAGATGCACTGCATGGCCAGCGTAGGGAATAACGACCATCTGAGGCGGCTGAACATCTCGATCATCTTCTGAATGTTGACAAATTTCATCATGCATTTTCTGAGTTATGTCCATGAACTTCTTATCTTTCTCACCCACAATAAAGAGTAATGGCTTTCGGCAGTGCTTGAGCTCCTCCCATAAGGATCTAAAAGAAGGAACAAATAATGGGTATCCTTAATATTCAAATCCAATAGATAGTTTAATACGCAAATTGTTCATATATAAGCTGGAATGCTATTCCGCTTTGTCAAAGAAGACAACAAAATCAACATTTCTGATTATAAAGAATCATGCAATTCTATATATTTACGATCACAAAGCATTTTATGTTTAACATGTTCTTTTTCTTTACTCATCAGCACACCGAAATAGCAGTCTAAATCAATGTTTCCTGTACAGTGACGAATTTCAATAAATGCCAACCGTGCCAACCCGTTTCGATTATTAATTATTACATTTATAATTATGTTAGGATTAAAAATAAAAAACAAAAAACAAAAAATAAAAAATAATAATTTTTTTTTTTAAAACTGCAATACAAATTTATTAAAACAATCCAAAAAAATTTTAAAAAAGAAAAATAATAAGTTTTCAGGTCCGCACACACGAAAACCTGCACCACACGGACCTACTTCAGGTCCGCACAATGCCCTTCAAGGTCATGTGGCGCATGCGCATGACAAAATACAAAAGCACTGTCTTTCTTCCGCGATAGAAAAGCATTGTTCATCTTCCTCGCCGAAGATGAGCAATGCATACATAGAAAAAAAAAAGAGACGCCGTGCCGGCCGGCTCAGCACCGTCTTGATGCCGGATCCCCTAGATCCGGCACGTTTCAGGCGGCAAGCCCAAAACGTAAAACCATGGACTAAATATAGATCCGGCTACAACTGCAAGAAGGGACCTCGCACTGGGATCTAGTTTTTGCGAGATACAGACCTCACTTCAGTAAATGATAAAACAATAGGAGTTTCATTTCAACACGATCAGTTAAAGAAACACCGACTACTGTTTGAATAGAAGGATGCTAGATGCAAGACGATATCTTGGCAAACTTTAATGCAACTTGAAAAACATTTTTTTTGATGTACCCCTCAAATAAGGATAGATGCAGATAGGTGAATCTTTATAACAACAACATTCAAGACGGAAGGAAATAATCTTACACTTGCTTCCCAATGCTCATGTTGGAGAGAGATTTTGCAAGAGCATGAATATCCCTATGCTTAAGTCGGCTATCGAATATTTGTTTGAAGCGTGGATGATCACGTAAACTGTAAGAAGGTAAAACAAAATCATATAGAAAATGGTAAATCTCATGATATGAATGCGCTAGCTCCTATGAACATACATACCCCAGAAGCAGGCGAAAGAAAATTGTAGCATGTACAATCGAAACATAGGCGACTATGATTTTGAACATGCAAACTTCGTCCACAATGATGAATTCTGCTAATTCAGTGCAAGAACACTTCAAATAAGGCCTAGGATCATGCCAATTTCTCTAATGGTGTAACTGAAACAGTGCAGTTTCTCTATTATTTGTAAGATCCCTTAGTTTTCCATAGTCATTAGACTCACTACGGTTTATTAAACAAGTATTTTATTAGCCAGATCGACTGTCAATTGCAACTATTAATATCTTGAGAAATTGTTTTAACCAATGTTAGGCGATTTTTTTTACAGCATACATTGCTGCAAGGCCATTTCTGTAAATCTCACCCAAAGTTGTCAAAGACGCAAGGCACACCAAGGTACAAGCGATCTGCAGGAGCCATAGCGCAAGGCATATAACAAGGCACGTGCCTGATAAAGGCGATGGGCATGGCAGGAAAAAAGTAGCAATAGTAACAGTTGGGATCAATATAACACTAACAACAAAATGAGAAAATAGAATAAAACAGAGTAACACTGGCTAAGATTTCTATTTAGATGTGTGCTATTTTGTTATGGTGCAAATTGAGTGGACAACTTTTCTTCTACTATTTTTCTTCTTTTTCTTAAAGTTGGGCCTCACCTTTATAAGACATGTTGAGGCGCACCGAAGCTCACCTGGAGTGGGACTTACAAAGGACCCCAGACTAAACCAAATACCGACACACATTTGCTTTGCATGCCTACGCGCGAGAAAAGTTTCGCGGATAACACTAATCTCACCTCCACAAATATCCAACCTAATCCCCACTAAAATATCTTACCCATTCCTCTCCCACACTCCTGATTTATTTTAATTTATTTACTTTTAAATTTTTAGCATTTTACACCCCATCACTCCTCTTCCTCACTTCTCTGATTTCTTTTCACCCTTAATCACCCTTTATCGGTTAAGTGCCGCCGTCACTAGTGATCTCCACCATCCAAATTGGACCTACAAACCTCTTCATGCTCGCATTGTTGCAGTTACAGTAGTTTTGTTCATCTTCAACTCATGGTTTGACGTCTCGGTTGGCACGCGTCGTGCCGACCGAGACGTCTCGGTGCCGCCAAGTACGGCCGAAACGGCCGTTCGGCACATTTCGTTTTTTTTTTTTTCTTTTTTTTTTTTTAAGTAATGAGCATCATCATATTTATTCATGAAATATGTGGGTATATTATTTTCAAACAACGCACGGGGTAAATTTACATGATTTAGATTTTGTCGATATCAACCACACCAACACTCAATGTGGTAATAATTTATAATATGTGCTTTAAATTTTAACAAATAAATAAAACTTCTTGTCATTTAATTTTTATTACTATTTATATAATTTTTTTATATAATTGTACGATTCGGCACGGTCGGCACAGTCGGCACGGCACGGTCGGCACGTCTCGAGATCTGAGTTTACCGAAACTCGAAACGGCACGGCACGGTAAACCTTGCTTCAACTTTAATTTCACTCCCACTTATATCCCAGCTTGCATTGCGACCTTTCAGTTGCTGGCACTCTCTGCGCTACCAATTCACCCTCCGGCAACCTCTTGCTTACGGTCATCGTTCTCAATTTGACTCAAGGTTTGCCGAAGTCACGTTATCATTCTCAACCTCATCCGTTGAACTGCTCTGTTGCCAACCACCAGGTCCACCAAAGCTGCTACCGCCTTCCACTGCCATCATTATTGCCGCTATCCTCAACGCCACGTGCCAAGCCATCATTGCCATTGTCCCCACTACCAGCGAGGACCAAGCCAGTAGTTATTGCTTGAGACCTCATACCGACCCTTGTATTTCTGATGTCTATCACTATGATGATAGATCATTCTTAGTAAGAGCCATTTCACCATTCGTGCATACTCTAAATTCCTAGTTTAATTTGGCTATTAGCCTAGGCATGTTGGTTTACTGCAATCTCTTCCTTGGAACCACCCATTTGTGTTCTAGGATTGTAGCAAAATACATCAAACGATTACATAAGTACTATATTACTTTCTTTTGATATCCATGAAACCGAGAAGTATGCTTTAACTAAAATTCTAATTATAACAATTGTGTTATCAATAATTTAGTCTACTAGATCTAATAAGTATGATATAATTCACATTAAAATAGAAACAACTCTTATCCTAATAGAATTAGAATTAGGATTCCCACGTATTTGAATCAATAAAGGCAAAAGTATTAACATAAGTTGTTTATTAGAAGTTATTTCAATCTCTAAGCAGAATTGATAGGATTTTTTCATTACATTGATTAGAAAGATGACTTGGATCTTTGTCCATTCAACAGACAAGACATGAATAAAAATTGGTACTTCACTTGATTATACAAGTTAATGAGGGAAAAGAAGCGAGGTCGAATCAGGAAAGCTGCAGCATATCACTGCACATATTGGCTTTATTATTTATCCTCAAAAAGAATTCTATATGTGTGTAGTGATGAAAGATAAAACCAGCAAACCATGCAATTAACAAAACCACATGGCATACAGAAACATAAAATCACTGCAGTTGGTCAAACCGAAACTTGGATAAATACGTAGAGTGAAATTTTGTTATGTTTTCAAATAATCAATGATAATGAGGTTATAGTGATGGAATCAGATCATGAAAACTAAAACTCTACTTCAGTTGCTAAGCAATTACCTCCTCCAAAGACTGCCTGCATACCATTTCTCAAGGAAACTCCTCAATCCATTTGATAGTAGGTATCTAGCCCTTGCTTCATCTTGTATTTTACGAATTTTTCTGGCTGCTGCATCTCTCAACCCAGGACTTCCGGATATTGTAACAACCCCCTGAATCTGTAGGGTACATAGTAGTAAATCCATATAGTACTTTGGAAAACTAAAAGAAACAGAACTTATTCAAGAAGAAAACCTTTTCACTAAATTTTAGTGCCAAATATAGTGCAATTCTGGCCCCCATTGAATACCCCACAAGGATAATATCGCCTGCAGTAATATGAGAGATGAAATTTTGCAATATATCTGCCATCAATTCAATAGAAAAGCTTGACGCCAGTCCACTCTGTCTTTGCCAATGGAAATCTGTTTCACCATGACCTGGTAGGTCAACAGAAAGGCACCTTGAACTAATTGAAAGCGCCTTCATTATCGGGAGCCAATCTTCGCTTGTGCCAAGAAAACCATGCAAAAATACAACAGTTCTTTTCTGCATTAGATAGTCAATTCTTCAGTTCCAATATGTTAGCAAGACTACGTCGTAACAGTTGATATGTAAAATATGAATATTGAATACAGTAGATGGATGCATAAATATTATGCAAAATTAGTAGATAATCAATTTTTTTTTTTTTTTTTGGAAACCCAACATATACTTTTAGACTTCCCACTTTTCCCAAAACTTAGGTGTATCAACTGCAAGACAAAATTCCGAGGCCATAACACTAAGAACATAAGGAAAAACAGCTTCCCCAATAACGATACCAACAACAAAGACTTGATGATTTCTAACTTTTACTTTTTATCATTGTGTCACTTATTTCATTACATGTTTGTCACTTGAATTAGCATTATGACAACTGTCAAGTAGAAAAAATGAAGAACAAGAACAAGGTACTCCATAAAGCATCATGCACGCACAAAGATATGACTATTCTCGAAATTATACTTCAATAGGATGACAAAATCCACGATATTCACCGTAAATGCAAAACCCCAAGTAGCGGGCAGGTTTTGTAACAACTTGTGATGTTTATAGTATTTTATGGTAAAACGGGTGAATAATGTTTGTCACTCACATTTGGGGGTTAATTTTTCCAGTTACTCAAGATTTTAAGATTCAGAATGGGATTAACATAGGTACTCTTACTACCAACTTTTCTAATGATATATAGCCAAGCAAGCAGTCATGTATACATTCTATTATATATCCATCCTTCAAACCTGCAAAAGTTCAAGATGTCAATCTGTAAGTGACTTTGAAAAGGTACTTGTAAAAGGATGAAACTAGGTAGAAACCATCAAGACAGCTTAAGGGGCAAAATGCTTTTTCGTAGCTACATTTGCTTAAAATTGTGACATATGAGATCTATTCAAAGGCAAAAAAACGGAAGGTAGCCATTTTGAAACTTTCGAACTTGAATGACCAATAACTAACCCTGTTAACAACCAAATAAAGGTGATCACATACAAGAATAGGAATACGACCAAGTCCAGGAAGCATCTGCATAAATATTAAATATAAGGATCACATACATGTATTTTAATATGCTTTTTGACCACCCCAGGATTCTGTTTCTTTGAAGGGCCAAACATGGTTCTTAGAAATTAGTACTGATCAATTTAACTCAAAAGCTATTATTAAGTTTAGGGGCAAGACAGTGTGTACTTAAACAAAAACAAACTTCACACATGATGATAGTAAAGTAGAGAAGAAAGATTTAAGGAGAATGATGAAACTAAACACAGCGGATATGCGACCATTACGCCTAACAAGGGCTTCTTCTGGAGGTTTTCAGTAGATACAAATACAGTAACAATTTCACTCTACCTTTTCCAGGTCTGCTGAAATTATCATTTATGTGAGCTAAGACATCGGAGGTGCTTGTTTATTAAGATGCCTCTAAGTTCTGTATATGAAGTTTCTTTCCTTTTTGAGGAATGTGTAAATTTCGTGGAAAGCTACTTTGAAAGTGTGATCAAAGCTACCAAATTGCACAATGCAACCGTTAGGCACACTACTATGCAAAAAACCATAAACAGTCATACCGCAGCACACATGAACAGAGATATAAACAAACACATATACACAAATAATCCCTATCAAATGGCAGCAAATTCATACCTCATGTAGTTTCAAATCTTCCTTTAACCCTTCCCTCTCCACTCAAAAGCAAAACGAGCTAGTGTGTTTCAAATGCAAGACACTCAAGTCCTAGTTGATCACCTCTTTAATCTAAATCATGCAAACTATATAATGATCATAATAATGTTACAAATTCTCTCAGCAACAAGACAAACTATTCTAGATTTAAGTATATATATATTCAAAGATAACATCATGAATGCTGGTAAGCTAAATTAGTTCACTAAGGTCGTAGAAAGCCATCATAAAGCAAAAGAGAGATAAGAACAGCTGCTACCGCAGGTAAGTGGCAGATATGCCCAAGTAGTTTAGACAACTGCAATTTGGAAGTAGGACTAATACTATTGTTTCCATAACCAGTAATACAAGCATCATGATCTGTTTCTCTATCAAATTTCATGGTATGTAACTCCAAATTATGCAGAAAATGAAATGATATCCTGAACTATTATTAAAAAAGAAAAACGATCAGACAATTAAGAGATTTATCCAGTAATGTCACAAAGGGAAGGCTTACACTTGTGCGATGCCCAACGTCTAGAAATTTGATAGAACAAGAATAATCTGCTCCTTCCACTATCACTTGATGGGAGAAACCATGTTCTTCTCGCCCATATATTCTTTGGACAATCTCTTCATGGATAATAAAATTTTGAAGGAAGCCACCTGCTTCTTCCACAAAGGCTCCCACCGTTCTAGCACTTGGATGTAGACGAATATTGAGCTTCTTAGTGGTAGTATCTTCTTTAAGCCATTGATATGTCCCAAGTCCGTGTGCCACAGAAGAACAAGTATCTTTGTCTTTAATTTTACAGATTGCGGCGTTCATATGATCAATATAGTGTGCAAATTGAATATATGAAGACAAACCTAGACTACTCTCAAATGCACTACTAATAACAGCAATCTTTCCATGATGCTGAGCCCAGCGTGCTATTGTTGTAGCACTCTCAAAGCCTCCAACAACACTTGGTTTAATAACCTATGAACATAGCTTAAACACAATTACTTCTAAGAAGCATTACAAAGTATACCAAATGGAAGCTATAGAATTAACTCACCACTGCAACAATTCCAGGATGTACAAAGTCGTTTAGTTTTTTATGTATGTCTCCTTGCAAATTGTCAATAGTCTCATCTAATGCCACTGGCAGGCCGGTTTCTTGACAAAACTTTATAATGTCACCATCATTACATACTGGTTCCTAAAACACGACGACGGAAATACATTAGCAAGATTTTCATTCACACAATAATTTCCATTTCTAATGCAAGAGCTATCCACAAACGTATAAATTTAATGGGATGTACCACCCTAACAGGATGAATTGAACTTAGAACTGTAAGCTTTTGAATTATGTTAGGAAAGTATGTTTACCTAAAACTTTACAGTAAAAAATTAGAAAATCCAAGGAGAAATAATCAACTACTAAAATCCCTCACAATAGAAGAATTAAGAAAAACATTTAGTGCACCAAGGTTTAAGGTGTCGTCTAGTGCCGAGTTTCGGTAATTCCAAACTCGAGACATGCCGTGTTGATCCGCAAATTTTTGTTTAAAAATTCAAATTCTTTTTAAAAAAAAACTCTACCCTACATGGATTGGCTGTTAAACTTGCTCCTTAAGGACAGTTTAACACTTAGCTGCTTAATTTTTTTTAAAAAAAGACAACGGAATTATCTTCTTCCTCGCGAATAACACTTAGCTGCTTAATTTTTTTTAAAAAAAGACAACGGAATTATCTTCTTCCTCGCGAATAACACTTAGCTGCTTAATTTTTTTTTAAAAAAGACAACGGAATTATCTTCTTCTCCGGTCACTCGCGAGGAGAAGAAAGAAAAAGAGAAAAAAGAAAAGGCTGGGGAGGGAGAGAGAGAGAAAGAAGGGATGAGCGAGGGGTTAAGGGAGGAGAGGGTGGGGGTGGTGATCTATGCGGTAGTGGCGGCTTCTTCTCTTCTTCTTCTGCTTCTTTTTTTTTTCTTCTTTTAAATAATGTTGTGCCGTGCTGGTCGACTAGGCCAGACCGAATGTCCGTACCAACCGGCATAGCCAGCGCGGTTGAGACAGGCCAGTACGGCCAATTCTGCAGGATCCTGGCAGATCTAATACATTCCGCCCGTCCCCTTAAATTTTCGTGCAGACTTCTTACTCCAATCCAATGTTGCTGATTTTCGGTAAGAAATTCTTCATTTAAGGCGGAAGTCCCTTTGCTGGCATGGTTGATAAATTATTGTAATAATTAAGTTTTTTGGATATAATCCAGGCCCTCTTCTGTTTCGCAATTTTTATTTTTCTTCCATGTTGTTGGTGCTAAAATGCATGACGCTGCTAAATCAAAGATCCAATTTGAAAATCTGTACCAATACATATCAAGTGAACAAGCTCCCACTGTAATTAGTTACCTAAGAATTATACAATGAGCGTGGTTGAGGATATCAATATTAAGCCACTACACTAGGGTATCAATGTGCGAGCTATCATTAATTCTCCTACAAGTTTATCTTGTAATAATTCATTGGACACCACTTACTAATGAAAATAGAAAACATGCCTTGTACCATCTTTTTCATGAGATGGCACGTTAGAAGTAACAATGATGTACATGATCTGAGAGGTGCAGAATTCTGATATATCAAAAGTTTAAATAGCTAAAATCCCACATGCTTGTATTTACAACATCCGAGATTGTCAGCAACAATATTATATGTTTTTCTTTTCAATTTAAATGACAAAAGCTTTACAAAGATCAAAGGTTTCTGACAGAAATAAGCAGCAAAATACTCATTAACAACTTGACGTAATGCTCATTAACAACTTGTAGTGGACACTTCAAGACAAAATCATACCTCAATGTACTGCAGATCAAGATGATTCACATTGTTGCCAAATTGAACAGCTTCTTCATATGTCCATCTACGATTAGCATCCGCACGGATACTAACCCTATACCCAACTATTTGTCTTATCTCTTCAATGACAGCAACATCGTCAATAGGATTATCACGGCGTGCTACCTGCAGTTAGAAGGGAAGAAATAATTCAAAATATCAGACAATTGACAACCTTTAAATCGGACCTCTTAATGCAAAAGATGTAGTTATGCAGAAAAATCTCGCATGTAAATATATTCTAAATATGAAATAGATCTTCACTTTATTGCATAGCAGTATCACTTCCAGTCGACTTTAGTGCTGGAAGTTATTATAGAATACTATGGGGCACTATGCAAACGAGGAGATATGGAAGTCTTAAACTGTGTGCCTACATTCATCAAAACATCTTACAGTTCAAAATTAATTGGCAAAAAGATGACAATTCTAGTATCGATCAAAGTTAAATAAAATGTGACTATGAAATGCCCTCTGGTGCAGAAAAACAAAAGAAATCTAGAAACAACTACCCTACAAAGGGAAGTCCTATATAGCTTGTTTCATTTAAAGATACATAAGCTAGAGCTTTAGACCCTTGAGCCAAAGCAATTCCTCTGTTTTCAAAGGGAGAATTAGGAAAGAGATGTGTTACTAGCAACCACCTAAACAAACTTTGAATCAGGATGTAAGTCTAGAAGTCATAGATGTCAATGATACAAAAAAAGAATGATGGAAGCAGCCTAGTCATATGCTCATATGCAGTTATTTCGAGTAACTCAACTTCTGTGACGCACATGAATTTTGAGACTTGATGGAATGCATCAAAAGAAGAATAGATGACTAGAAAGGAGTCTTTAAGATATTGCGATGAGAAACATAGGTCCTTCACCCTCAGATGGGATAAACTGATATTTAATTCCATCTTTGACATCAGCTAAACTGAAAATAGATGGCATTACAGAACGTTAACGCGACATAAAGATGGCACACATGAAGGGGCTATTCATCGAGGTTGTGTCCAGTGGATCAGGATGCCGATAATATTACATGAAAAGAATCCAAGCATGGGTATCTAACTTTTATCAGAATTTAACAAGCTTAGATCACAGCAAATGAAGGTTACAACTTCATAAGCCAATCACAAAACTCAGTGCTAGAGCTTCGCCCATTCCCTTATTTTTCCAACTGCAAATGGTGAGGATGAGAGACATTCACCTCTTGGGAAGAGTGTAAGAGTGATGGATGGGTGACATTGAGCGAAGCATGAGAATCTGTGAGAGAATGAATGGGAAAAAAGCTTTGTTCAACCATAAAATTGCATATTTTCTAATTTACTAATTGATAATGACATGATTCATCAGATTCTTGAGAAAACAGGACAAGGGACTGGTATCCATTAGCTTTGTAAACATAGACCTCCAACACAAGGATTGAATTGGCAGTGCAGAAGCCCTACATTGAAATCATATTAGCTACAAGCACGTGATGGGTACTTCATGTATTTTAATGTTCGAATATGCAATGTCACTAATATTGCTCACCTTCAATTTAATGGTAGTAAAACCATCATCAGCTAATTGGGAGACAATATGAGCAACCTGCTTAGGAGATCCAGTACAATTCACAAGGGCTGCAACTTGTACATGTCCTGATCCCTGCACATCCCCACAATTTCTAGAAGACCCTTTATTGCCCTTGAGTATATCAAAGAAATGTGAACCCTGCCTTGCTGCCAATGCACTCAATACAGCCATCTCGATACCGCATCTTACACTTGGAAGGATGGAAGGAATCTGTAAATAGAACGGAAAGCAATAGAGAGCAAAAGCAAAAAAGTCAGATAAAGCAAAAGAATAGAAATCAAGTATTTGATAGTACAACAGGAGGCACCAACAGGGATTCCTAAGCTATTCCATATCCAGTGAGAGAAGCAGCCTCTTAGCAAAGGAAGTTCATAACTTATTTGAATTCCTTCTAATCTCTGAACCAAAAATCTCAGTTGCTCTTCAGCATCCCACAAGTCCTCCTTATGGATTTCAATTGGAGCAACCTGTTTGAATAATGCAGCAAGGTTACATTTGGAGAGACTATGTAGACAATGTGGAAAAATAGAATAGATAGCTCTTCGAAGAATCAAATCAAATGAAGGAGAAGGCGCATGCACATCTCAAACCAGGAAAATTCACGCATTTCAAATCAATTTTGTTTTCCAGAATTGCAAAAGCAAGAACGTTCACTGATAATGTGAAGTTTCCCATGAGGAGCATACACACATAAATTAGGAAAACAATGCTGGAGACACTCTCTCAACTTTAATGGGCCATGTGAAAGTCATGATCTTTTTCATTTGCTTAATATTATTGCCATTTTTGGTAGTCTGCTGGACCTGATCTTATGTTCCATCCAACAAAGAATCAGACAAAACAAGGAATACCCTTCAAGTCCCTTAGGCATTGAAGTCTAGAGTCTTTAGAAATGCTCCGATACTTAATAATCTTCACCCCATTGTCCCTAAGGTCTAGTGAATCACTAGCATATCTTGACCTGCTCCACATTTCCTGAACATCCAAATTTCAAATTTAAATGGTTCAAATCAATCAATCAGAGTGCCCCTAAAATACTTCATAGGTTGGATATCAAAATTACCAAGGAAGATTCCTGTAAACATAACGATATTTCAACAATTTCAAAATGTAGCAAGACAAAATAGAACTTTTATCTACTTGGTTTGGCATAACAAGCTCCCAAACCAAAACCAAAATTGAGAGTTTAAATGCTTTCACAACATAACGAAAAAAATCGAAGGATGGGGTCACGTTATATAAACATAATCAAGAAAAAAATGGAGCAATTGAGACTCTGGTTCTGTCAAAAATAATAAACAAGATAGCATCAGACCAAACCTCTCCAAACCCTGAACTACCATCATCCAACAATATAGTTAAGATAAAGCCCTTGTGGTAGAACCTTGTTGCCTCAATGTCAGCATCAGTTGATGTAGGTGGAGCACATAGTTCTATCCTATAGCAGATGATAAGGATCATCAACACGGTGATCACACACATATATAGGAAGCTTAACACATTTTTTTTGAGAACTGGGCAATATAAAGGCTCGCCTGTATAATGAAAACTCCATCTTCTGTATCTTGAAGTAAAATTGGCCATTATGTATACCCATGCTTTGTAAGAGGACACATAATGTTTGCTCTGCTGTATGTGAAGTGAACTTTCTCAGAGTGTTGTGAAAATTGGCATTATCCACAATGGAGCTTTGAACTTCTATTATGCAATCAATCTGCTCCTGTTGAGAAACCCATAATGCATGCCGTAGTTCTGTTTTTGTCCGCACTTCTATATGTCTTACACTAAAGTAAACCTTATTATTAGCACCATAGGTTACAAAGTAATCAAAAGAAGACCAAGAATTCTGTCAATAATTCAAGAAACAACTAAAAGTAGGAAAATATTTTTGGAGCCTACTAATGGGGAGTGTCACAAAAAATTGCTGCTTAATGAACTTAGAAATCTCTCAGCTCCATGCGAAGATTTGTCCAATGAATTTAGAAGTTTAAGGTAGCTTAACAGAATCTAGTAAGTTCACAATGTTGTTCGGTGGTGCTTTCCAAGAGGTTAGGATACAATTAGAAATGTTGTTGGAGAAATATGAGAAATTCAAGGAATATTCTTATAGGTAGCTAATATGGCAAGTGATGCTTTAAAGCACCATCACGTGCCGGTTGTCTCTTCGTTTTCATCCTCTCTCTTGATCGCAATTTTTTATTATTTTTATGTAACACTATTTATGTAACACTATTAATTAAGTCATGCGTCTAGAGTTAGTTAAGTCGCAAGTCGCCTAGTTAAGATCGCGTGAATGGGGTTTAGGTCGCAAGTCACTTAGTTAAGGTCGCGTGCCTGGGGTCGTGACCCTTTTTCTAATTTTTAATTATTGTAAATTTATTACTATTTTCAGCATTTGTTTATTTTTTAAGATCCAATTTGGCGATCTGATACTGCTAATAACCATACCACTTGATATTTATGTAAGTAAAAATGGCCAATCCCGATTCTGCCTTAGAAATAATGAACCTTAAGCAGAAGAAGAAGAAGAAGAAGACGCATTCAACCAGTGTCGCTACCATAGCCTCCTTTCACCCTCTCATATTACGAACAATTTGTGTCAAAGGGTGCCTATGATCCTTTCTTTTTCTTTTTTATTTAAATTTACTTTAGTGGTTTTTTATATCTCTTTAAAAAAAATTAACTTGTTATCGGAACATGTCGACACGATCCGCACATTCGGTATGTCTCGAGTTTGAATTTATTAAAATTCGCCATAGTACAGCATGAAAAAACTTGCTTTAAAGTGCATCTAAAGTTTTACGTGACCATGAACATACCATAAATCTAAGGAAAAAGTTAGAGGACCCCAATACAACTAGCAATGCTTTATCAACATAATGTTGGGCCGTGGAATATCAAATTGAGCAGAATTTTGTGGCATAATGGTTTGGGCATGTCAAGAGAAGGCCCATCAATGTGCTAATTAGGAGGTGTCAGACGTCGGATATGACCCCTACTAAAAAGGTGGGGGAAGGGCCAAACGAAGAGATGGGAGGAAATAATGAAATATGATCTCATTTAGCTTGATTAGTTAAGGGTTTGATAGAGCACGTTAACATACAAGATTTTAGGTAGCCAACTCACCTAGTGGGAAAAGGGTCTGTACTTGTTGTACTAACTAAAAATAAAATGAAAGTAATTTGATGCAGTTAAGCATATTTGAGCAGCAGGTTTAGTCAGGAAAACGCAGGAAACTTCACCATATCTTTATCTGAAACCGCTGCTTATGACCTTTCAAACAGCAGAAAAAGAGCTTCAAATTGATGTTCAACAAAACATAACAAGCACACATGGAATTTGAGCTAACTACAACCTTTATTGGATATAACTAAAAAGGCGATAAATTAAGCTACTCTACTAGTTGAATTGTGATTTGGTTAGATTACTCTGGAAGCTCAGGTACGGTTTTCTAGAGGATATTCTCTGCGTGGAATAATTGGTTGTTGAAGAATGATAAGATTTTGGTGAGGTTTGAGTGACAAACTTAGTGCATCTTCTCTATCCTTTTTCCTAACTTAGCGAGATGACGTTGCTTTTGCAGTCTATTCTCTTTCCTGCTTTGACTAGTATCCCTCGCCTTCTATAGCTGGAATTAACCTACTTAACAAATATCATCTCCGGTTATGGGCAGAGTTTCCCACGATAATCTCAAAAAGAAAAAAAGCTCTGGATAACTCCAACATTCCCATGCCAAAGCCAAATATCTAATTAGTAGCTGAATCAGTAATGACATGTACTTATTACACAGAATATGCTCATATGTTTGTTTGTTTTCCAACTTCATTTTCTTCTCAGAATGTAATAAAGAAATGACCATGTTGTTGCATTAGCGATACAAAAATCCTTTTCAGAGAAGGAAAGAAAATTTAACAGATTATCCATAGCATAATCACAAAGAATAAATAGATTTAGGATCACAAACTAGAATGTAGACACATCAAATTTGTTAAATCATTACCTGTGTGCAGCACAAAGTTTTTCTATTGAAATATCATGGGCTGTGTAGAAGTACTTCTCCAATGTGCTAAAATCTGTGGTATTGGCCACAGGTAAGAGACTGAAAATTGCGCCACCATGATTGTTTATCACAATAATCGTCATTGGCATTCTATCCATTCTTCAAAAATAAAAAGGTACAAATACAATTAAATAAATTATACATTTAAAAAGAAAACAGAGAAAAAAACAAGTTATGATTGAAAATTGCACCATTTTAGTGGATAAGAGTTTATAAAGACAAGTTACAAATATTTAACATTGTCATTTCTTGGTTAAAACAGTTATCAGACTCACCGACTGGAGAAAGTTCACGGAGATAATGAGAACTCAGAAGTATCTTCATAATATAGAGAATGAGAATTCAAATATGCTAGCATCCCTGAATGTGGATATTTATTAAATCCTGGACAATTAGCATCTCAGATATAGAAGAAGCAATAAAACTCACGTTTATTCTGTGTAATTATACTATAGTGATAGACAAATGGTGTCACGTGTATAAGTTCATGGGCTTATTGTAGCTATGTTAATGTTTACATAACATATTCAATATTTCCAAAGTTTCGGGAATATGTTGCTATGCCAACTAAAAATCAAATAACTATTGTTTATTGACTATGCCTTTTGTACTACTATGGCTAAACTGCAACTCATGTCAATTTGCACTAAAGCATATATGTTCAAAAGCTAATAGAGTCTAGCAAGGCTGAATCAAACGTCTGCAAGATTGAAGTGCAGGGCTAAACTGTTCTGATACTATTTGTTATGAATCGACCAGGTTAGCTGCCGTCGGCGACACCGGCGATCCAGTGACGGCTCTACTTCTACAGACTAAAAAACCTAAAATAACTATTTTCATGCCTAAAAATACATAAGACATCGCATACTTATAGAGGCTATCCCTCTAGACTCATATCATATATTTCTCCCAAACATTCTCCTAAATACAATCTCCAAATAATACTATTTCCCATACAAAATATTGCCTACTAATTGTTCTCCTACTATAAATCTAAACAAACCCTAAACTCTAAATCAACTTCGGACTCGGCCCCTAATTCATGTCACATGCAGTTTGGACCTTCTGATCTATAACAGATAATTCCATCTGATTAAATGCAGAACAAGCATTACAAACCAAGTCAGAACATAAATAGCAATCCAGACACCATGTTTGAACAATTCGGGCTAGACCTGATTGATTGTTTCCTGGTTCTCTTATTTGATAAACTATCGGATTCCAAATAAAAAAACTGAAAAAATTAAATGGACAAAACATAAAGTAGGTAAAAATCCTATGAAAACACACCTTTGGCTAAGAATTGCTAATCCATTTGTATCATGAAGAAATGATATATCACCAATAATGCAAAACACCTGAAAAATGTCAATGCCATGAGATCATATATATATTGGCCAAAGACCAAAAGAGTAGAAGAAACTAGCCTAAGCAAGCAAGTACTACATGCTACACAGTACAAACAGCAGCAATAAATAAAAAAAAAAAAAATTCTGTCATGCTTGGTCAATTAACCAAGAAATAAAGTTATCAGCTGGTTTCCACAAAGCCATCAAAGTAAATAGAAGAAAAAAACCAATGTGAAAATAGAATTACACACAATTGGAAAACTGGGATGATAAATGTTGAGGTTACTTCAATGAAAAGTAAATACATCAGCAGGTTTATGGCAAAAGCAACAATAAGATGTGGAAAGATGTAACTACATTTTGGCTATTTGAAACAAATAATGTGCTAGTTGTGTTGTTAGTCAAGAATAGACAGTTTTGTATATCATTAAATTCATTAAATGCACTGATAGATAAGTGAATCAGTTAATGTTACACAGTAGTGCACAATGCCAGAATACTAAAGAGCCATCATGAAATGTATATTGCTAGAATCCCTACAGAATTGTTTAAACCATTACTTGTACTTTGCAAAACATGGCTCCAAACAAGACTAAGTGCAAAATTTATCTAAAAATACCAGGTAAAGGCTTTCCCCAGCATCTTAATCAGACCTATCCAAATATTCGAGTTGAAGATGCATATTGGAATTGGAGATACCAATCTATGCTTTGAAAACTAAAGCTCCACTCAGTTTAGAGTATACATTTGCTAGCCACAGCCAATGATATGAAGTAGAATGTTTACAAAATAGAAGGCAGAGAATTATACTGCTAATCATGTCAATGATAATGAGCATCTAATACAAGAATTTCTTTAAATTATGATCTAAGAACAAATCTAGACCCCTATTAGTGCCAGTGCATGATAGTTATTTAAACCTGCTAACGTTTAGCAGATATCAGTAATTTCTAATGTCATAGACCTATGCTTATTGCCTTATTTGCCCACTCCAATAAATGCTAAAATATTGGACAAGTAGCACACTTCATCTCATCTTTCAGCAATATCACTGAATCAAGCAATAACTTATTGGACAACAATTAAAATGTACGACTTACTCTTTTGTTGCATCCTAGACAAAAACCAACAGCTGCACTAAGCAAACCATCGATACCACTCGCGCCTCTATTAGCAGCAACAAGTATACCATGAAATTTTGGGTCCCACTTTGACATCAATCGTGAACAATGAGTTAAGGATCTTAACCACCCATTTGCATACATATCCATGTCCCGAATTGGCATGCTATTCCCAATAAACAAAGCAGCATCAGCCGGAAGTACCTCTGCAACTACTTGAGCAATATATGGCTCCGTAAGAGAAGATTCAAAATCAACTTGAAAAGATATCTCTTTGGCAACCTATGATGGTGCATCTTGTCAGACACAGTTCTTATTGTTAAATCAAAGAAGCTAACTACTAAACATACGAAATTATGACAAGTTGATGACTACGTGCCAAAAGACCTATATAACAAATACAAGTTTTACTGGACCCACACATCTTCAACTAGTGCAGTTTGATGTCAATCTTTTGATTGACACTCAAGAAAGAGGCCTTGTATTCTCACTGCACCGCTAGAAACTGGGACTCACAAAACTAGTTTTTACTATAGAACTTTTAAATATAACTTATTTGACAGCACAAAGCCCAGTGATGCAACCCAACAACTTATGAAGTAATACACTACGCAAAACCATACTACAATAGTTTAACAAGTACTAATACTCTCGAATCATGGATTCACACATTCAGGTGAGCTAATTCAATAATTAATGCAAAATAAGCCTTGGACTAAGAAATTCAGTCCATTAAGGCCTTGATTCTAAAATTTTATAAGTTGATAAGCCCAGAAATTAGAACATTGCTATTCATCAGGTGTCTTTGCTGGCCTTTATGCAATCTGAACATATATTCCAATGCAGCGTGAGTGGCTCGGACAGCAGCAGAGCCATTAGAGACCCTGATGGATGGCTATTTTTAGAAATTAACTTACTCATGTCCTGCATAGGAGCGTCATTTTCCCTTGAGGCTTTTGAAATTTTGAGGAACAATTGAATTAGATAGAATATATACTAGTAGATCAAACATCAAGAGCGAGTCTAGCATACCATAATGTCAAGTGATCTCAGCAAAATATTCCAAAAACTTGTCTTTCTTGGTAAATTAGCTTTTATTAAAGCATCAGCAAACTCAGCTACAGTACTCTGTATTTTGTGAGATAAAATATGAGAGGGATCATGACGGTCTGCATGGTTTTCCACAACTATATATGAAACTGGAGAAGAAAACTCCAATAGTTGGTTAACGCGCTTGCTCGTAATCCTGCTTCCAATCTATTCGCCAACATGAAATACAAAGTAATCAAGTTCAAGATATATCAATATTCTTTTCTTTGTAGATAAGATCAATTGAAAATAAGACAGTATGATATAATCAGGAAATATTTCACTGTAAAACTGTGAAAGAAGACATTTTACATTTTTCAAAAGGATCAAGTCTAGATAAAGAAATTCGGAGTTACAAGGAAACCCCATATGTAAGGCACTGAAACTAGTTTTGGTAGATAAAATAGGGGGGGGGAAATGTATCATGAAAGGGTAACATTAAAATTATTAGTGCCAGATTAGTTCAGATTATCCAAGGACTAATAACATAAGGGACAAATTATATCAAAGCAATCATGAAATTAGCGGGACAAATCGCATACTACCTACTTACTAGAGTGCCAGCATATATTCCGTGGATTGCATGTTTTTATTTTCATCGTTATTACAAATATTCCTTCCTATCATAAAATTGGTATATCAATAAAGTAGTCCAGGTAGCTCAGCTACGAAGCCCCTTTGTGTACTCTGAGAAGGTTCTCTAAGGCCTAGATTCATAGGCCTGATGAAATGTAAAAAGTGTAATTTGTGGTACTCTATTCATGCAAGGTTAATGCAATATGTGCTGCTTCTTGTGAATCTATTACAAGTAAAGATGCGTGATGCATTCTGTAAGTGCATGATTGTGCAAGCCGACATATCATGAAAGATGTGAAGTCTCTTCCTATGCTTTGGTTTCAATTTACAGACTAGGAGCACAATACATATTGTTTTTGCCTCATGTTACACTGCATGCATGATGACACATCATAAATAAAAAGAGTGATGCGAGAGAACTGTTGTCTTTCATTATCAACTATATGAAAGACACACATCATTGTCCCCTCCATCACTATCAGCAAAGTATCTTCAATAGAAATTTTGAGCCCTACTTTTAATTTTAATATCTACAATGCAAGACAGGTCTAGTTCTTACCATTGTGAATGCCAATTTCCGTTAGACGATGCAAAGGCAATCCACATGATTATGATCGACACCAAAACTTGGCAGCTCAATACTAGTGCCCTTAACCACAGGTACAAAATAGCACAATTTACATAAAGATAATTTGTGTATTCAAGAGAATGAACAATTAACAGATCAACTACTCTATGAGTAACCTATATAAAGAAGATGGTGTTTTTGCAGTCTCTACCTTTTGAACCAATAGAGTTCCAAAAAGCAAGCAGTTGCATGCAAAATATTTTGAGATTTATCCAAATAAGAGTGTTTTTTAGAATAAAAATTCAGAAAACAAAGGATACTGGGAACAATCTTGAAATCAAGCTTTCATAATCAAGTTCTATAATATAGTCCTCATAACATACTTGGCCACATTTAGATTCTTCAAAACTTCATTGATACAATTTTGTGAACTTTAATGTTCTGTATGCAAATGCTGTCTCGCAATTTTTTACTGAGTACAATTATTTGTTTTGTAAGAGTATTTTAGTGTGATCATAGTTGGAGTTAGATCCTCTAAAAGACGATTATTTTAGCCCAAGAAAAGGCTGGTTCGGCTAACTGGATATCAGTTCTCTCAAATGTCTTTAAGTTATACTAACATTTACATAACTCCTAAAGGTTACTCGGGCAAAATACAACAAAGAACTATCAAAATTTATAACTCCTATAAGTACTTTTAAAAATCTTAAAATCCAAAGGTATACCTGGACTACAACATCTGGTCGTGCCCAACACCTGACAGAATCAGATAAAAGCACATGATCAAGATGATCTAGAAACAATATGCGTTCGTCAATGTCCAAAACTGATGTTAATTTTCTCCGCAACCTTATCCCTGATAAAATGTCTGGAACTACAGGCCATGAGAGATATTTAACCAACAGGATAAGTGCCCATATTTCATCCTCCGTCTGAATATCACCAACTATTAGGAGACCTTGATTGGCATTTCGTATTATTTCAATTGCCTCAGCCATTTCATCATAATTGACAGTACATGCCAAGGAATATTCCGTCTTAATGTATTTTGTAAATGGTCCTTCTCCAGACATCCACAAATCCAACCCTTTTAAACAACTCACTGACCAATACGCATGTTGATTGTCTAATGGCTCTCTGAAGGGGCAGTTAATATGCACAGGACCAGCAGGCTCTTTACTAGCGTTGTATACAGCAGAATCAATAGTTGTCAACACCATTCTTGCAGGAACTTGATCAGTTGGCGGTGGAAGATTGAAGAAAAACCTCACAAAATTGCCAAAATGATTCACCTGGACAAGCAATAAAAAGAGTTATCTCAATGGCAAATTGTACCTACCTGCATATCAATGGCCAAACATGCTATAGAATCATTACAGACCAAGTAGGTCACATGGAACTTCTATAGGCCACACATTTATTGTTATAAACCGATAATAATACAGTGACGATAAATAGTAAATAATAATTTCATATAACATTAATAATAACAATAGTGATGATGATGATGATGAAATATTAGAATCTAAAATATCTTCACCTGGTCAATTGCTTGATTTGCACCAGTCTCAAGCAATTCTGGAGGTCGATCAGCTGTGAGTAACATAAGTGGTACAAAAGCATAACTAGCTTCAACAACCTGCTTATACTCTTATCATAAGTTAAAAGAAAAAGATAATAATAGAAAGAACATTAAAAAATCAGTTTAAGGATTATATCAGTTTTCCATCTGATCTCCAGTAATCACACTTAACTCACCAAACTTTAATTGCATCCAATAGCATAAACTACTACTTTGATCTAAAGGAAAAAGTGTACAAAGTTATGAGAGACTACCACAGAGTTTTAAGGTCATCAAGTGGCAAACTATTCGAATTTTTAAGGGGTGACTTTAACCAAGATTTTCTGTGCCGAGCCGGGTTTGGTAAACTTAGACCTCGGAACGTATTGACTGTGCAGATGATGACATGCCGATATACATTTATTTGTTATTTCTTTTAAATAAAATGAACATGCATATGCCCCAGCACGGGTTGTGCCGACCTGTACCTAAACCCATGCTTTAAACAAAAGCACTTGAAAATTATTGAAGGATTGCAAACTTTCAACAAGGAAAAGTACTTGAAGACAAGACTCAAAAGTCATTTATATAGTATATTCCATATTGAAATCAATGTCAGAAAATAAAACATCTAAGAATATATGTCAATAGACCTTTTTGCACGCTTTTTTTTTCTGCACATGTATTTATGTAGGCGATTATGTTATTATACATATGAGGTCACTGAACATAGGCAAAAGCTTTTGACACACCAAAAAACGTGATTACACTATTAAGCAGGTTAGAAGGTAGGTGTAAAAAAGAACTTAAGTTTGCATTGTCTAAATAGGAATTTAAATTCTCACAGAAGGTAGTAGATTCGAAACAGCGGTTCCAGATGAAGTTATGACCACAGCTGGTTTGTGAGATCCTTTTCCATAGCCAACAGCATGATATGCAAGTGAACGTTCATCATAGCATGATATACATGTCGTGGATGACGGCAAGCAGAAATCGCAAGTGGGGATGATCTCGATCCTGGAGCTACACAGAAGTACTGGAATAAAGAATCAATCAGGCATTTAGTGGAATTACTAAAATAGAATGTGATGTTCAAACTCACCGTCAAACCAAGTCGAACACACTCTTCAACAATTAGTGATGCCCAAAGAACATTGATGTTTGAGCAGTCCTTTGTCCAGAACATAGTTCCCCTTGGACAAGAAGACTGCTAGTACAAAGAACTTAACCATGTTAAGGTCTACAGGCACTTCTCCATTCAGAAATCGTAAATGAACTGGTCAGTTACTACCGGCCATTAACAAAAAATTCTAAAAAATGTACATTGAAATAGCAAATATAAAGAATTTTTCAACTTCAAAGTTTTGGAAGAAAAATGACGGGGATAAGAAAAACTTCATCTGGATAATTTTTTTTTCTTCTTTTATCTTCTTCGTTTTTCTTTTTTCTTTTGTTGTGGGGGTGGAGGGCGAGATTATATATCAACTTGGTGTTGAAGAAAAAGTTCCAACAACAGAAGTAGAGAGAACACACAAATAAATTCATCAAAGACTAACCAAACTACTGCTGACAGAACCACTTTTGGATAATCTCAGGTAGCATTGGGAAAATGTTTGAGTTTGTTCCTGCAATAAAAAAACAATGGATCTGATACAAGCTTCTCATTACGAAGCAATGAGCTATAAATAATAACAGTATTGGCAATAAGACATAAGCTATCCTAGAGCAATGCAACACGAGAAAATAGCCTATTTTTAGCAGTTACAATAATTTTCGTTTACTATTTTATATTTGCATTTGCATACACACACAATTTCATCATTGAGGATCTCCTAAATAATATAGATAGCTTGTACAGCTGAGGACAGGGGCTCAAAAACAAAAGAAATAATGAGATACAGAATATTCAATTAAGATAGATAAAAAAGAGTTTCCTCTTAAATATATAGACAAATTGACCTCTATTTGCGCACTTATATTGGTAGTTTTGTTTAGTGTTTATAGAAACATGTCTAGGTGGCAAGATTTATACTGAAACTTATAATCAGTTCATTTCTGGGATAGGGTTCCTTAAGAGTGACAGGAAATACAGTAAGTGCTATTTAGATGTGTATCAAACAGTCCCAAATACTGGGGGAACTTGCTATTTATTGTTTATAAGTAGGACATTTACATAGGTCCCTAGTGGATTTCTTCCTATTAAATAAACATTTTTGGTTCAAAAACTGATCATCATCCTAACTGTAATTTCATGCATCTTTACAAACATGCACTTTAGGCTTGCTTAGGCTGCCCAAAATCGGTGATTTCTTCACTAGCATTGAACCACCTAGTCAAACAAAAAAAAAAGGAAGAAAAAAAGAAAAAAAGAAAGAAAGAAGAAGAAAAAACTCTTTAGATCTAGATATTCCAAGTCAAAGCCAAGAAGGAATTTGGCCTAAAAGAAGCTAACAAGCCCTTCACATCAGAAATTTGCCCATGGAAGCCAGCATGGCAATTAAAACCAAAAAGAGTTACATAATTGTAAGATGAGGAAATTGAAAAGAAACATAAGCATTAGGAAATTTATGATATTAGATTGATTACAAAATGATCCAAAATTTATGCATCACCAAAATTTATGCATCTTACATAATTGTAAGATGAGGAAATTGAAAAGAAACATAAGCATTAGGAAATTATGATATTAGATTGATTATAAAATGATCCAAAATTTATGCATCACCAATGACATTTTTTATATGAGATTAACAGAGGAAAGCCTTGCCCATACATGGCCCAGATTGATGGGTCCAGTAGTTTAGATAAACCCTCCGGTAGCACCAGTCTCACCTCTACCAATCGAGGTTAGTATCTCGATGGGTGCACATGTAGGCACGTGTCGGATGCTATTGGGTACAGACAAAATAAATCTGCCCTCCTCACAAACGTGTAGAATAAATCCACACAAATGCACCGCATGAGGATTCGAATCTGGCAGGTCATGAGGAAAACCCAATGCTCCACCATTATGCCATCCTCAGTGACACAAGTACATTTTATAGAAAAACACACTTATTTCTTCATGATTTATATATCTACAAAGAAACCTTAATTACATAGTTATGAATTCAAAAGCAAGCTTCAAGGTATGAGCAACATGAATACCGTTTGAATTTCTTTGGCAGTTAGCAGATAAGACTGGCTTTTCATGAAGTTGATTGGCAGCTCTTGACAATACTTGCTGAAGCTGATCTGCAGAAGAAACCATATTGGTAAGAGGCCATTCAGAAGAAACCATATTGGTATAATGCCAAAATATCATAGGCCATGTCTTTCTTGCAAGGAATCTCACATCCATCTTTGAGCTAGAAATGAGAACTAGAGATGAATATATGCTAGTCATAAAGTTGCTTACCACAGTATTTTTACTTCTTAATTTATCACCATCAATAATAAATGGGTCTCATTCCACGAAAACTAAGCGCCAAACAAACAGAGACATGTTAAAAGAAATGAAATAAGGTTAAGCTTGTAGTGAGAAAATATCCAAAAATGAAGGAAAAGCCAAATTATAAAGGATCTCAACCATCAATTGAATATGTGATATCATTTAAAAAACTATACTATGTGAAACCTAAAGCACAGCTATCATAATTTGGGCGAGGGAAAAAACATAAAATAAGTTATGGGTTTATTTACAAGCTGTCAGGTCGATCGGTTATGATGTAGAGGCAAAAATTTATAGCAAAATAGTCCTAAACCTTCCCAATTATTTGGTCTTAGACTTCTATGAAATAATGGTTGTGCAACGGTTAACTAATGAATAATAGTCTTGCAAACATCTAAGAAATTGATGGTAGGAGAATCAAATAGGAGGATCAAAATAACTTTTGATAGTAGTCAATTTGGTGCACGAGCAGAATATGGGGCCAGTTCTGTCCTTTAATTGAATTCAAAAGAAATACAAAAAATTGTCTTGGCAACCTAGATTACATTACAATTAGGTACAGATGAATCATGAACCATCCCAATTTTTGGCCTAGATTTGTAAGAAATAATTGTTGTGCAACCCTCAACTAATGATAATGTCATGCAAACACACAAAAGATTGAGTTAAACATATTTCAATATATAATGGCCAGAATCAACATTTCAAGTAGGAGGATCAAAAAAGCTTTAGTAGTCAATTTGGTTTATAAGATGAAAATAAGGCCTTCAATTGAATTGAAAAAAAAAATGCCAAATATAGTCTTGGCAACCTAGATCGCATTACAATTAGGTATAGGCAAGGTTTTGTGTGCAATGTCATACCGAGTTTCGACAAAGTTTATTTTCGAGATGTGCCGAGCGTATCAATCATGCAGTTCCTTAATTATTTTTTTATTTTTTAAAATTTATTTTATATATTAAAAAAAACACTAAAAGCAAACCCATGCAGGGCTGGCTATAAATGCTGCCCAATCCATGCATGCGGTAGCCCATGCAGGCTGGGAAGCATTTGCAGCCAGTTTCAGGCCGGCTTTACAGCTGCCCAAGGTAAAAAAGCTGCCTTGAAGGTAGTTTATCAAAATATATATATATATATATATATATATATATATATATATTTTATCTTCTTCCTTGCTTGCAGGAAAAAAAAAATGAAAGAACGAGAGGCAAGAGGGAGAGAGAGAAGAGGATGGGATGGATGAGAGATCTCGGCAACGGCGATGGTGGCAGCTGCATCAGCTTCTTATTATATTATTTTAAAAAAAAAAAGTTTCGAGCCGTGCTAGGTGGCTTGAACAGCACTTGTCGTCTGCGCTGACCGGCATGGCCATTTTGGCCATCTTTGTATCGGATCCTGGCGGATCGGGCACGTGCCATCCAAAACCTAAAACCTTGGGTATAGGTAGCCCATATCAATCTTTATGATCCCGGAAACTTAATAAGCTTCCTATAGTGGTATAAAAGCTTCATAGAGGTTACTATATCACAATAGAATACAACAATTTCGTTTGTAAATATTCAGTTAACTATTAATGAAATACAAGTGCTTCAACAGAAAACATCCTCTGGAGTAGAAAGAATCATGTCAATGTTTTGTTGATCTGCTACACAAACATCAAGGCATTTAATCTTTATAGAGGCCATCTCAATATCATTTCTATAGAAGCCAACATCATATGATTGTGTCAATGAGATTTCAAGTTGAGCAACTGACACCTTGAACCATTACGCAAAAACTAAATCACAAAAAATTATGCAAACTGAGAACCTCAGGTACCAAAGAACACAAATTGCTCATGCCGCTTGGTAAGAGTCATATATCAAGCATAAGTTACAAGGACTCAACAAAATTTCTAAATATCGGCACATCTAGTTTGGTATTAACTGTTAGATAAAGTGTGGTGCCAAATTTGACTGCGCTTGGTGCTAGATTATAGGCATCAAAACATAATGAAACAAATAGGATATCTAAAGTTGTTATATCATGCATTATGCACATAATAATATCCTCCAACTAAGTCATATAACAACTATCCCATAATAATAGGATACCTAAAGTTGCTCTCATCTGTAATCAATCTACTCATACTCATGGTTGTCTTATTGTAATTCATCTCTAATTTCCATATTGGATAACAACAAAGAAAGGTTGTGCAATTGTGCCGCCAAACTGCAATTTTGCTATTGGATCAAATATAAACGGAACACTTAAACAAGATCCAAACTAGTTGCAGTAAAAACAAATAGAATGTGAAAGATGTCAATCAAGTGCCGTTATTGTTTTAAGTGCAATTGATTAGCCATTTATGGGCATGATCATAGTAACTTTTCACATAGACATCAGACAATAGAGAGAGAGAGAGAGAGAGACGATTTTAATCACATAATACCTGGTTGAGGCATAATTCTAAATGACGAACTGCCTTGGCAAATGTGTATGAGAAGGAATGGTCCCAAACTATTGTGAAAGCAAGTAAAGAAAAACTCCAAAAGGAATCCAGCTCAATCTGCAACAGACATAATAAACAAAAAGGGCTCTACATGTTAGTGTACTGTGTACAAAAGTTCTAAATCTCTAACTACAAGCTGATGATGTAGGCCCACAAATAGGCATCTGGAAACTAGTAGTCTCAATAATCTGAAACGTTTTATGCATGTCTTATACTTTTATGTACATGCATTACAAGTCCATGTGCCTCTCATGGTTATAAAAGCAGTATGCCACCTGCAAAATATCCTAAATCATAATGGTGAGGAAGTGATAACTGCAGCTAAAGGTGCATCCTTTGATACTTTTGGAAATGCATCAAGCTTGCTTTAAGAAATCAATCTAACAAAAGCTTTTAGAATGTAAGACAGAAATGTAATCTTTTAAACCATGCATATGATACAACATCCAGTCAAGAGTCCCGCTAGGGAGGGGTCTGGAGAAGGTAGATGTACGCAACCATACCCTAAAAGAGGCTATTTCCGTAGGACTCCCCGCCTAAGAATACAACAAAAGACACACAGGCAAGCACGCACACAATTTCATAGAACAAGAAAATCCCATCAAGCATGCCCAACCCAAGCACAAGCCACACATACATAATATAAAAATATAATAATAACAAGAAAAACACATTAAGGTAGGAATGAGTAAATTAAAAAAAAAAAAGGAGGCAAACATGTGCAACACAAATACAAAATAAAATAAAAGGGCAATATTATCTAAACTTCGATATCACTAACATAAATTCTACGCCGCCATTCTGCTCGATCGAGAACTAGGTCCTCTTCAACTCCTAGAAAAGTAAGATCATGTCGGATGGTTTCTCTCCAACTCGTTGTGCCTGGGCTGTGAGGGCTCTCAGCCACATGGATAGTTCAATGTGCTCATCGGCGGCTGACCCGAATATGTGGATCATCCAAGGCATATTAGCATGGCATACTCCTCATGTTCGAATTGGAGTATGAACAAAAATTATCCTTATGGGGGTAGATGGGCCGATTTGGGTGAGACCAAATGTAGATATAACTTTCTATTCACTCTTGGGATCTGGGCAGTCCATGATGGACCACTATGGCATAGCAAGCACTACTGGATAATACAAACTAATTGCAATTTTGTGTAAGACATATATTTGGAAAAAAAAATAACAAGCAATCTAGTTAAGTCATATTAGCAACGCATCATGTGGAAACCAAAAACAAAAGTAGAGCCATTGCAAAATAAGCCTTTAGAATTTATAAAACTAAACCCCATATATCTCACAGTTCTTACAATATATAAAACTAACTACTTATGTTTTAAGACCAACAAATTGGATAAAATAAGCTTATGGGCATTCTGACATCATGGCCTTTTAGACCAATCCTTCCTAATAACTAAATAGGTTTAATGAAACAACTTAAAAATTATAGCAAGGTTGTAAATGATGGTGTAGATAAAGTGACAACGAAAAGTAACAACTCCAAATCATTACCAACGCTCATGCGCTTTGTCTTAGTTCAAAAATAACTCATCGTATCACCACCAGTTTTGAATGTTCTCCTCCTTGCCTGAAGTATATTTAATACCAAAACAAAAAGTACTACGACATCATACTAACCATTGTGAATTATAGTAGTCCATCCAATGCAAACTCAAATTATAAAGTCACAAGTTTCAATTTCTGAAGTCACAATTTTCAATTTCTTTTGAATTTCATAGACATATAAACATATTTACTGAAAATCCATACAAGTATTTTTAGAAGCAAAATACTTTCACTAAACAAATAATATAGTAATACCTGAGGAATGAATATATACACAGAACCATCTTTATCTTCCATAGATAAGGACTGTTCTCCATAATTGCAACCTATCAACGCATAAGCCCTTATAAGGGGAGAATCTACTGAAAGATATCTGCAGAACAATCCATCATAATGCTTACCTTTTTAGCCAAGTTACTCTACAAACCATGTGCAGAGGTAAAGTTTAACACTATAAAAATTCATAGATTTTTCTCCATAATTGCAACCTATCAACGCATAAGCCTTATAAAGGGAGAATCTACTGAAAGATATCTACAAAAAAATCGATCATAATGCTTACCTTTTTAGCAAAGTTACTCTACAACCCATGTGCAGAGATAAAGTTTAATATTTATAAAAATTCATAAATTTTGCCAAGAACATCAAACGACAAAAAAAGTACTTTAGTGTGACATCCATGCAATGGGTTGATATCCCCTAGGCATTGAGAATACGACGCCTACATAACAATTAAGTAATTCAATCACAATTGTGATATGGCGTTTATATGTTAATGTAGGAGCATGACGAGGTGTGTTTAGGTCATATAAATTGAATATATAGATACAGATCCAAGTGGATGATCTTATACTCAATTAAAAGACCATATTATATTATAAGCTCTTTAGCAATTAAAAGAGCTTATAGTCTTATACTCACCTGGCAATAATAAGATGCACATAAATTTAAATTAAAGGAAAATTTGTAAGCAAACCCATAGCTTTTACTAAGCTAAGTTCTCGATATGGTTTGTAATTTCTTCACTACTGCATTTTACTTTTCTCCTTCCCATTTGTATTACTAGTTTTTTTTTCCATAGGTTTATGTTAAAAAGATAACACGGAGCGGTTCTATTTGCCATTTAATTAGCGAGATAAAATGATATCCTGAATTTGATTTGAAGTTTGAACATGTGAGATCTAGTCTGGAAAGTTGAAGAAATGCTACTTAATATATGCAAGTTAAATTCCCACAATAATCCATAATGAAAAAGGGTGCTGGAAATAATTTTGAAAACATAGCATAAGGGTTGATCATTAGAGATACTTCCTTTATTTCAACAGCTATCTTAGAAAACTACTTTCCATTATTTCTACAATTCCTACTTTTTTACTTATTGTCTTGCTACTGTTCTTTGTTTCTTCTATATACCTTTCCCACGCTACTGAAAGTTTCTGAACTCTTACATCTTAGGATTCTCTTTCTTATTTCCCTCTATCAATCAAGATCTCTTAAGCCAAGTAACTATTACAGCAGCCAAAAAAACCAAGTTTAAAGTGCCATACCGTGCCACGCTCTGATAAATCCCAAACTCGAGACGTACCGAGAGTGCCGATCCGTACAATTTTTATTTTTAAAATATAATTATAAGTACAAGATTAATAAAATATGAAATACAAAAGTCTCAGTTACATAATAAAAGTACATAGTACAAGCCACATTAAGTGTCGATATGGCTGAAAGATAGAATCTATGAAATCCTAAGATTCAAATCTATTCCATATGTCGATCTGACTTTATACTTGACATATATATATATATATATATATATATATATATATATATATATGTGTGTGTGTGTGTGTGTATAGTATAAGTGTCGACGCACCGGCCGTCTCTGTGCTGGATCCCTAAGGATCTTGCACCTTAAATTTTGAAAAAACATTAGTATAAGTTTATACCAACAAGGACAATGTAATCCGGCACCTTAAACTCTGTAAAAATATTAGGATAAGTTTATAAAATAAGGACAATGTGATCATGTTGACTTCATTTTTATATAACTAAAAAGTGTTACAACTATGTTTTTTTAATAACTTCTATAATTTTATAGTAATAGTACATTAAGGATTACTACAACAGTAATGTTTACTAATTCTTATGTTTCTATACTTATATTTTTATACATGCTAGTCAACATTTAACCTTTTTTGCATCACCAAATGACCTAAAGACATAACCGTTTGATTTCATATCAAGTGAATGGCACGTAATTTCTTGCCGTCATTGACAATGCAAAAATAAAAGGAATCATGTAGCAAGTCCAGCATGTCCGCTTGTTTCATCATCCATGTCAATGGAAGAAGGAAGCTAAAGGTGGTGCCACCACCCTAATTTCAATGTCAAACACGACGAGTAGTTCGCTCTCCTCAATGTTTTCTCTTTCTTTTCTTTCCTAGACGTGAAGAAAAAACCGTATCACCGGTTCAACTGTATTATCGTAAATGATCGAAAATGTCATTTGTTATCCAAAGCAATTATGATTGGTCCAATCAATCCAATCCAATATTACCATGCTAAATCTAAAACAAGGTGAAAGAGTGGTGTAACATTAACATTTGCAGAAACAATGCCATCGCTCTTAAGCACATTGCTGAATCATTATATGCACATTGCTAACCACATATGCTAGTCGATCTGCTTTTATTCTACTAATTCTCAACTTAATTTTGATAAGATACCTAATAAGAAACAAGAAACAAAGACAAAGAAATATCACCTTCTTACTAAGTTGTCTACATCCAATCCATGTGAAGAACCAAAAAGAAAAACAGCGGCTCCAATGCCAGAAGCTTTAATCATCCCATCCATTGAGTAGTTAGGTTTATGTTGTCTAAGAATAACAAACTGAGGAAAAGACACAACATCCTTATAATCACAACATATCCTTGGAGGCAGGGCTACCTGCAATTGCAACAATAATATATCTGACAACCATAAACCATTACAATATGTTCAATTAACTATTGCAAAATGTTCAATTAATCAAACAATAACAAAGCATGGCAACTACATGCCTGCAATACAGTCATGGACTAGCAAGATATGATGTTGAACCACGTAAAATTTCACTGCATCTTTGTTCCTTTAACCCTGATTTCTTCATGATGTTATTTTACTAAATAGGATTGTTCGCTATGCCAAACGAACCTTGCTTCATGGCATTCAGTAGGATGGTGCCGTTATGAAAATTACTTAGTTTTACTAAAGCTGATTAGGCACGAGACCTACACCTACATCTGCTTCAGGCCATTTGTTCTGGGAAGTCATCGACTTTCCTGGCACAATTGTAAGCAACAGCTAGTGGCACGATCTAGTGCCGATGCAGAAAATTAAGCATAAGCTAGTATTGTGGTGTGGCTCACTTGGTTGCAACAACTTGCCATTGTTGCATCACCCTGGTGAAGTGGGGATAGTAGTAGTGCAGTTGCGATTGTTGCTGTCCTTGATTGCAACAATTACAAAGAGATGGATTACCACTTCATCACAAAAGAAGGTGGAACTGCATAAATTATGTTTACTTCAGATGGACAAGTTACCAACATTATACTAAAGGCCCTAGTACTTTGTCTCATGTACCCCTAATAGATATATTTTGTACAGCTATGTTGATGACAAACATGCAAAATTTGAGGGGCTGTAAGACAAATGATCCAGCCTATTCTATAATGTTAGCTGGATTTAACAGTTTCTTTTTTCTTTCTAGACCATATGAAAATCTCATGCAAGAACCGATGCACTAATCATCAAGATGGGTTTCAGTAATGTAACTCTACCTGGAATCTCAGGACTCCGCTGCTCGAGCAAGGAGGATTAGCTTTGAGCTTCTCCACCTCCTCTCCTAACATCTCTAACGCATGGCTTGCACTCAGGGCTGATGGCAGCGTCTTAGTAAAACAGAGGTCCGATGGAATTCCTGCAATTCCTGACTTACGAAATACCTCGAATGAGACGCCAAGTCCATCTGAATCTTCGACTCCATATGACCGCGCCTGAACATGAAGATCAATGAATTCAAGAAACGTAAACGAACAATCCAAAAGTTTAAAGAACGAGGGAAGGGGAACTTACAGAACATTGCAAGCGGAGCTGAAAGATGTTATGGTGGCTGAGGTTGAATTTTCTTGAATGACGCCGCGTGGGAAATAGCAGCTCGTGACTGCGAGCGCGGTGGCGACAGAGGTTGAGATTTCCGTCGGGGATGGGGAGACGTGAAAAGGTTAGGTTCAAGCCATGGAGGACGTGAAGGGTGATCATTAGCTCTGCCGAGGGAAGAATGGAACGATGAAGATAAGGAAGAAGATGAAGATGAAAATGGAGCGGGCGAAATGGAGCTTGATTTGTTTTAAAGCTTTGGATTTGGGATGAAAGGGGCCTAGCGACCCGTAAACGGGCTGAAATCTTATGAAACATGGACACGCTGTTCGCCTTTGCATTGTCCAACAAATAAAAATTAGCGTATAACACACCCATAAAATATATATAAAAAATTATTAAAATTATTTTTAATTTATAATTAGTAAGTATTTTTAATTTTTTTTTAATTATAATGATCTATTATATATTATATTTTAAAAAAAAATCTTAAAAACTCCTAATCTACGAATTAAAAATCTAATCTAAAAATCATATAGAAAATATAAGGAGAAAAAAGTTGCATTTTATAATTTTTAACAAAAGATAAACCATGCAATAGTTATGATAACTATTTTATATATAATTTAACTTAACTATTAAATAATTATATTAGAATATAACACACAACCAAAATTATCTCTGGCACGTTAATATTATAGATATAGATTATAGATTTTAAAAAAAAAGTGTGTTTTAGTATTATAGATTAAAAAAATTTAATAAGCATATTTGTATTATATTTTTATTTTTAAAAAATAATGTAATATTTTTAATTTTTTAATATAAATAAATAGTTGTATAGTATTAGTACTATACATTAATAAATAATATAGTAATTTATGTATACAAACATTATATTTCTTTTTTTTTATGTAATTAAAATTTTTAGTATTTAAATTTGTCTAAAAACGAAAAAAAATAATATTAGAATAGACTTTATTATTAAATATTACTTTATTTTTATATTAATCAATACTTAATATAAACTATTTTTTATTATTGTGTCCGAGCGAAATCCATATCATAATTTTTAACAAATTATTATATTTCGTGTCCGTAACGTCTCATATTTTCATATTCATATCCGTACTTCCTAAGCTTGAGTTAGCCAGCTCGGACCCAACTAGGCTGGGATCGATATGCAGATTTCATAGCCCAAATTGGGTCCATTAATTGAACTTAATTAGACGATTCTTTTATTTTACAGCAATTAATCAAGGTTTCTTCTGCGCTCATTTGACCGTAACTCTGGAGATTACGCAAGCAAGCACATTGGGCTTTGCTGCGGTAGAGTATTGGAAATAATATGAAGGCTGATAATTTTATAAGATTTTAACTTACATTAATATACTTTGCGTTTTACTAATGCTTAATTTTATTATATGCATAATAAAATTAGACTACCTCAATAACTGAAGCGAAATTTTGATTAAGTTGCCCTCACCTACAGGTGCGGTATGGTATGTGCCTCACGAAGCACACATCGCATATTTGAATCCCACGGGTAGATAATTTCAGCGAGTTTTCAGCTAGAGTTGCTCATATAGTGACTGGAAAGGGCGTCGGTATTCTATGTATGGTTCGGAGCGCATACCAAGACAAAGTTTACTTCCGACTGGGTTCTGATTTAATACAGGCTGATGTATCGTGGTTATAAACGGTATTCCCAGTTGCATCAGAGGTTGGTGCATCGAAAATATTTCGCCTCATTTAAAAAAAAAGGGAGAGAGAAAGGAATTTTGATGCAGTTGATATATAATTTTGGAGACATATAGTATATATTGCCTAAAGATTTTTTATGGTATTTATGTAAATAAAGAGTAAAAATTTACTTGCACCTAGTTAAGCTCAATTGTACAAAATAATTCTAACGAATCCAAAAAAAAAGTGAAAATTGAAACGATATTTTTCAAGGGAAGATGTCATATTTGCCATCTGTCCAAACATTCCTAAAAATAGGATAATAAGATAATGCGGTAGAATGTGTGTGTGCTGTCATATTAGTGTATTTTTGTTATGAATGGTTGATTTTGCACAGCCATGGACGGATCCAATGTATATCAAGTGGGGTCAGATGACCCCACTTGATTTTAGGAGTATATATGTATATATTTGTGTGTGTGTGTTTCGTGTATTATATAATAATTTTTTCATTATTCAAAAAGTAAAAATGTAAAATTGTTTAGAATTTATATATGAAATTGTATAGAACATTCCAAACACTTACGAATATATCAAAACATTCACGAACATTTTAGAACATCCCTAATTCCATAGAACACTCACGAATATCTCAAAATACTTTTAAATATTATAAACACCCCAGAATATTTATGAATACTTCAGAACTTTCCATAATACATATAAATACTTACAAAACCTTAAAATACCTACGAACATTTTAAAGTTTGATTTTGTTGTTGAATGAAATTTGATTTTTTTTTTCCATAATTTTACTTATTTTTTTGTATTTATTACGATTAAATGTAGAATTTGAATTTATATTTTTGGTGTTCTTAGACGTTCGTATATGTTTTGAACTATTTTATATTGTAATTTAGAATTAAAATACTTACAAATTTTTTAAATATGATATTTAAATATTTAGCACTCTTATAATTGTATTATCACAAAATATTGTTAGTTTTTTTCTGGCCCCACTTAACATAATTCATGGATCCGTCACTGTACACAGCTCCAAAAAACGAGAGGCTAGAATGCAATTACCCCTATTTTCAGAATTCTCACCCGTGTGCCATAGTTATACGTTTGTGAATATTGCGTCGTTGGTATACGCATATGCGTCACCTATATACAACGGGGTATTCTAGATATAAAAGTATATATCCTTTTAGAAGAGCTAGATGGAACAGTTATAGACAGAAGTTCGGCTCCAAAAAACACCCCCCAGATCATAAAACAAATTACATCCTAAGTTTCTAACACTTTAATTTGCAGCACCCGAGCTATAATTACCGTAACACTTTAATTGCTTACTAAGATACAATGATCTCTACTTCTTGTAGGGTTGTATCTTTTAATTAGTAGTCAAGCTCATGTTTAGAACTCTATCTTTTAGCAGCCCACCTTGCTTGGTGCATTACCAATTGGATATACACAACAACCAGTAAGAGTTGTAAGACCAATAAGTGTTAGCTCAGTTGGTCTCTGTGGTTAAAGGGCATTTTTAAGGTCAAGAGTTCGAGCCCACAGTAAATACTTATTAGGAGGGAATTATCGAAAATCGTTCCATCACCGAGCGAGATTAGTCTCATACTTATGAGATGGAAGAATTATGGAATACCCAAATAAAAAAAAAACAAATAGTACGAAGTTCCGCTTGAGCGATACTACCAATTCGATATGTTCCTTCAAAAATAGGTACTGTGAGATAAATGATATTCTTAAGCGTTGTAATAATCCTAAAATTTTAGAGCCAACATGGTAATGCCACATCAGTTACGGTTTATACTAGAATTACCTTCAAAAGAACATTATATATATATATATATATATATATTTCACATGAGAAGTGGTCATTTTCAAGATACATGAATGGAAAGTGGACCTCCAATCAAAATGTTTCTAATATAAATAGTAGATGATGTTTCTGATGAAGTTTTGCTCTATATGAAGTAAATAAGGGCATAAGGCTACTCTCAGCCCCACTTTAACTCGCGACGGTTTTGCTTGATATGAACTCTCATTAAAAAAAGATCATGTTTTTCTTGCACAATTTATTTCTATTTTTCCCTCTTGCGTATGACAATTTTTTTCTTTTTTTTTAGCAACTAACAAAACTAATGATGTTTGAGCAATTTTAGTGCTTAATTTAAGTTGCACATTTTTTTATTAGAATGGAAATTTAAAAGAGAGCACGAGCTTCTTCAGATACCAAAAGCTGGGTATATATTTTAGTCCAAGTTCTGATAAAAAATATATTTAAGTGCACCATTTGGTCGAATTTCTTTGTTTATATATCATCATCAACGCAATCAATCTATTATGTCAAAATATCTTTCCATCGAATATTCTATTTAATTTTAAATCATCGAATCAGCTTTGATCCCCAAAAAAATAACCATCTAATATGATAAGAAGTTCTTGGAATAACCTCATAAAACTGTTCATTTGTTGGCTATAATTGACTGATTCATGCAAAGGCATATAGAGATTATAAAAACACATACCCCACATGCTCCTAGTTACATTCAAATCCATCTCATACACTGAAAATTTGAGAGAATTTGAGAATGTCGTCGTCAACGCCGCGCGTTTCTACTTCTCAAATTTAAGATGGATTTGATCATACACACCGAAAATGGTAAGGAGTGGTCCGAATTTCACCCAGATGTTTGGGCAGTTACTTTCATCAACAATCCTTTCCTTCCTGAAAACACACAAGTAGTATTATTTCTTTAAGAATAAATACTATTTGATCAACTATTTAGAGATAATAGCTAATTAACTATTTACATATGCTAATACTATTTAATACCTTTGATTAACTATTTAGAGATATTATTTTGTATAGATTAACTATTTAGACATACTATTTGATTAACTATATAGATATGTTAATACCATCTATACCTTCATCAAAGTTCTTGCAGCCAGTAAAGTCTTCGGAACATTAAAATACTATTTAGATATTTTTTAAAAAATTCAGTAGAAAAGTTGTAGAGTACATCAAAATCTATTTTTGTTCGTCTTCAAAATTTTCCAAAGAAAAGTTATATTTATGCATTTTGGGTTGATTTAATAATTAACAGAAAAAGTAGGATTTTTTTAACGAAGAAGGGGCTGTCTTGATATGTGCCTACTTCATATGCTGAATGAAATAATCAAATAAAGGGTTGAAGAGTTGATCGAACAGGTTAAGGTGGTTTTGCAAGAACCGAATGATATTCTGTAAAAAATGGTGTTGGCTGACAAACTTCATCGTTTTGGAGTGAACTATCACTTTGAGGAAGAAATAGCTCAAGCACTAGACATAATCAAAAAACCATCCTTGGATGATTTAGATGATCTTTACATGGTTGCATTGAGATTTAGATTGCTAAGGCAGAACCGCTACAACATCGCAACCACTAAGAACTACATTTTATTTGTATTTGCTTCAACTATGTCAATATTAGATAAGTTTATTATCGACGATAAACCATCTGATAAGTTTATATTTTGACATGTGTTTTTAACAAGTTCCTCGAGAAAAATCGTAATTTCAAGGAGAGCTTGAGTTATTATGCCAGAGGATTATTGGCCCTTTACGAAGCAGCTTATCTTAGTATTCCAGGAGAGGACATTTTGGACAAAGCTAAAGATTTTTCAAAAAATCACCTAAAATCAATGTTAAACCACCTCCAACTAGTTGATGCGAGGATTGTAATGCACTCGCTAGAGAAGACTCTGCACTGAAGGATGAGGAGGTTGGAGTCGAGGCATTATATCAATATGTGCAAGAAAATGTTGAATCGCAAAATGATGTATTACTTGAACTGGCAAAGTTGTCTACAGGTCAGTTATGTGAAAAAAGAATGTGGCAAGAAACAATAATTTTATTGATAACAAACTGTATCATACTGTGGAGTCCTAGCCTCATATTTATAGAACTATATAATTTGCTGACTAAGAATTAACCGATCTAATAAGAAGTCATAATAAAATAAAATCATATCTACCTAAATCCTCTAGCAAATATATCTCCAACTAATTTACATTTCCAACAAGTTACAAGATGCACTACATGTATTCATGTACTATGCTTAGACATATTCTTCCATTTTCGATGACTGGATGAAAGTTGATTAGAAACTTATTGTGTGATATTATTAGGAGGTGTAAAGAAACGGGACTCGGGGCAAAGCTGAAGTTCGCACTTCGCGAAAGAAAGATCGGCGGAATGCTATTTTTTGTCACTTGAGATTTAATGCAAACCAAAATATTCATCTAGTAGGTTGATGGAGGGAAAGTTCCTTTACTTGCTCACCTTTATGGATCATCTCTACGACAATCATACCTAGATTTTTGCACCCTAATAGCCTATGGCACATATGATGAGCTTAGTTTACTTACCGACGTGGTAAGAGGTAACACAATAGTATACTTTCCTAAGTCTCCTTAACTACATGAGCACTGCTATTTATCAGAACCATAAGAACTCCCGATATAATATTCAAACCCTCATATTGCACGTTAGGATGTTGTGATACACATGAGGATGTAAAGTATATGGTTCTGATAACATCGGCGTCCTTAAAGTCGTATGAAAAATAGCATATTTGTAAGTAGATACATGCTTTTAATATAGATATTTACAGAAGATCACCTGAAGCTCCCACTTCTAGAATTGAATGGTCTTATTGAGGATATTGAGAAGCAGTTGGCAAGCAAAGGGAAATACAACTATACCAATTACTTGAAACAAATTGTAAAACATTCCAGCTATTTCCATCAATGTATACTTTGAATATGAAAAACAGTTAGTAAACTAACTCTTCTTATTCGTAGTTAAAAGATGATTTCAGAATGCAATTGGAGGATATTAAGTGGAAGCATGAAAAATATGTACTCTCATTGCACGGTTACCTCCGCGTTAGAACTGTTACAACATTAGCCCTCAGTAGTGCTTGTGGTGCTTTTCTATGTGATGGTGAAGTAACGCCAGAGATACTAGAGTGGCTAACAAGCACTCCGAAGATGATCCATGCATTACAAGCACATATTTACATCCATGGTTTTCGGTGCCGGTCTGCACAGCCCGTGCCAGACGGCGTATGCCTGCTCCGGCAGTTGTCGGCACGGCACGAACCGGTACGGCACGTGTCAAAAAATCTTATATTTGAATTTTTAAATTAATTTTTTATTTTTTAAAAAATAATAAATAAAAATATATCGGCACGGTCAGCAATACACAATAGGCACGGTCGGCACGTGCCGGGATCTGAGTTTATCGAAACTCGACTCGGCTCGGCACAGAAACTCTTGTTTGCATCCTAAATGACATCGCGGGTTACGAGGTTAGAATATAGTTTATGTGTCCTATGTTTTCATTATCTTGAAAGGAATACTTGTTTGTAGAGAAATGGCATTCATCAAGTGTCCCTAATTGATCTAATGCAAATCCAAACTACGTATCATGCATTGGTATATGTACCTCACACATCAAGATGCACGATATATGCAAACTATAACCTTGTGTGCCATGTGGATATTTGCATAATAGCATACTTTTTCATGACTTCAACTATTATTATTCTAAATCTAGCCAAATGTTCTCTTGCAATTTGATTTAAAGACAGGGCATGTATCGACAGGAGTTCAATGCTACATGAAGCAGCACGATACAACACTTGAAGTTGCGAGAGAAAAGCATCTTGAGAAGATCGAAGATATATGGAAAGTCTTAAACCAAGAGCTTCTTCATGAAATCCACTTACCAAAGGCCCGAGATCTTTTATAACGGGAACCGATCAATGCAAATCTTTGAAAGATCACACAACCATGCTCATAATAAAAATGCCATCCTCTTGAGATTTGTGAGAGTCCTTATAAAATCAGAACTATATGTGGCGTATCAAAATATGTACCATATGCATCCTAGTGCATAATACGTGGTTCTAATAGAATTAGGAGTCTTGATGGTCTTGATTAATATGAATGCTAAAGAAGCAGGAAATTTTTATTAAGCTCCAGATTGCACCATAGACCTCCCCAAGCTGATGAATCGACTCAAAATGCCGAGGTTGATTCTCAAACGCCATGAATTAAGCTCCAAATGGCGGCGCATAATCTATATAAATACTCGAGTCGGTGAGTTTATGCGAAAGTATACTCAGATCAGAGTATTTTAGGACACGGGTGTCGGAACATCAGACGGAGTGTCTCACATGCGTATTCGAATTTTTTAAAAAATATTTTATTTATATTTTTAAAAACAAATATTATATAGCACTAGTAATACATAATACTGTTGGGATGGGTGGTGAGGATGAGTATGTGATGCAGCGGTAGGGTCTGCCTCAAAAATGTATTTGCATGAGTTGCGCGTGGTGCGTCTAATGTAGGACCGGACCGACGGCACACGGCGGAATAATATAACAAGCATTCATTTAATGTTCAATAAGAAAATTCACTTGATAATGACATAGTTATTAGAATGAATATTTAAAAGAGCGTGTGCACTTCTGATACCAAGCTGGTTATATATATTATTCCCAATTCTTATAAATATTCTTTTAAGTACAACATAAGGTCGAATTTTCTGCATTTTTATTTCCATTATCATCAACTCTCAATCAACTGTTATGTCAAAAAATTATTTGTTTATTTTTAAATCATCTAAACAGTTTTGATACAAAAAACAATTTAATTTCGCACTCGTAAGAAATTATTGGATTATTTGATTTGAGTCATGGGATGTATGCCTATAAATGCATAGTCCACATGGATTTTAGTAACAGTCTACCCTTCAGATATTGAGAAAATTTGAGAGAAAGATGCCCTCCTCAGGTTGTACTGCAATGGAACTAAGTGGTGTGTCGTGTTGGGCAAAAGCAGTGCGTTCTACTATGCTCACGTACCAGCCCCCGGCGTCCGTTATATCACATTTGAGAATGTCATCATCAAGACCACAGGTTTATGCTTCTCAATCAAAGAACGACTTCATCATACATGCTGAAAATGGTCGAGAATGGTTTGAATTTCACCCAGACGTTTGGGCAGATAGCTTTATCAACAATCCTTCCTTTCCTGAAAACACACAAGCGGTATTAGAACTTCATTTCAAATGAATTTTAATACTCTTATATATATATATATATATTGTGTGTGTGTGTGTGTGTGTATGTATATATGTATATATGTGTCTATGTATATATGTATATGTGTATATATATGTATATATGTATATGTATATGTATATATGTATGTATATGTGTACCATATATATAATAATAATAATAATAATATAATATATATATATATATATATATAAAGGCTATTCTCAGCTCGACCTGAGAATAGCCTTGGTAAGCTAACATATCATCCGTTGGTCTCCCTGATCTAACGGCTGAGATTTAATTTTATACTTAATGGAATAACGATTCACGCCGTTAAACACTTAACGGCGCCGTTAAGTGTTAAAATTAAATCTCAACCGTTAGATCAAACAGATAACGGCTGAAATTTTAACTTACCAAGGCTATTCTTAAGTTCAGCTGAGAATAACATATATATATATATATATATATATATATATATATATATATATATTATATATATATATATATCTATTTATATTTATATACATATATACATATGGCAGTGTATGTATATGTATATATGTACATATATATGTGTATGTGTATATGTGTGTGTATATATATATATATATATATATATATATATATATATATATATATATATGTATAGACACACACACACACACATATATAAACTTTTCTTGATATGCAGATGACAAATGAGAGAATCAAAGAAAGGGTTGAGGAGTTGATCGAAGAGGTTAAGGTGATGTTGCAAGAACCAAATGATATTCTGCAAAAAATGGTGTTGGTGGACAGACTTCATCGTTTTGGAGTGAACTATCACTTTGAGGAAGAAGTAGCTCAAGCACTAGACATCATCAACAAGACATCCTTGGATGATTTAGATGATCTTTATATGGTTGCATTGAGATTTAGACTGCTAAGACAAAACCGCCACAACATTGCATCCGGTAAGAAGTTACATTTATTTGTATTTGCTTCAACACTTTTCTTTTTACTTTTTTTTTTTGGTGAAGCATTTTGTATATCTTGCCATGCACTTTCATGAGAAATTCAATTTTTTGTCATGATATGTATGGCAAAACTAACCATAATAATCAACAGGTCTGAGGATAGAGCTAAGAACTTTGAGAACTAGCCTAGAAGATTTATATTGCAAGACAACACAAGCATACATTGCTTGAAAATCCTCGACGTAATTGAGGGAAACACCGCATATGTTTTATGTACCCATCCATGATAACTGACTATGGAAGATTTTTAGATTGCAAAGCAACACAAGCATATAAAACTTGAAAATCCTCGACGTAATTGAGGAAACACCACTGATGTTTATGTAGCCATCCATGATAACTGACTAAGGAAGAATTTGATCATCATAGGTAGTAATATGTACTCAGCCACGTGTCCTTAAGAGTTCGATCATCATTAACAGGTATATTATTATTTGGTATATACCATAAAATCATTTGATCATCATGAACAGATGTTTTCAACAAGTTCCTAGATAAAAGTGGAAATTTCATAGAGAGCTTGAGGTCCGATGCTAAAGGATTATTGGCCCTGTATGAAGCAGCTTATCTTAGTATTCCAGGAGAGGATGTTTTAGACAAGGCTAAAGATTTCACAAGAAACTATTTGAAATCAATGTTGAATTACCTCAAACCGTTTGATGCAAAGCTGGTGAAACATTCTCTCGAGATGCCTTTGCACAGAAGGGTGAGGAGGTTGGAGGCAAGGCATTATATCGAAATATGCCAAGAAGATGATGAATCGCAAAATGATGTATTACTTGAGCTGGCAAAGCTGGATTTCCATATGCTGCAATTAGTTCACCGTGAAGAGATCAAAACTGTCTACAGGTTAGTTTCTTTCGTGACTTTTGTGGACCTTAAGGAGGGCTGGTCAAGCAAACCACTCCTGGCTGTTAGTCTTAGGTTACAAGACACAAAACTATGAGTACTCATACGCATGCATGTATACATTACACCTACAGATATTCTTCCATATTCGATGACTAGATGAAAGTTCATGATAAACTTATTTATGTGATATACCAGGAGTCATAAAGAAATGGGTCTTGGAGCAAAGCTGAAGTTCGCAAAACATAGATCAGCGGAGTGCTATTTTTGGTCACTTGGGGTATATTATGAACCAAAATATTCATCTTGTAGATTAATGCATTCAAAATTCCTTTACTTGGCTACCATTATGGATGATCTTTATGACAACTACGGCACCTATGAGGAGCTCATTTTGCTTACCGACGTGATAAATAGGTACACATTAGCATGCTTTCCTAAGCCTCCTTTACTACATCTATGTTTTTCAGATACGAAGGAGAGAACGAAGGATCAAACGGGTGGATCCAACGGAGGGCCAATCATGGCAACCGCTTCTTCTGTTCTTTGGTTTCCCACCGTACTTTGGTCTTTTTCTGACCAACCGCCCTCCTTGCCCTTTGATCTCTCACAACTTTTTGGCATGTCCCCTCTCGAGTAAAAGTCTATCTCCGCCACTAAATTTTAGAAATATCGATTATTTTACAGGTGGGATATGGAGGCTACAAATCAATTAGAAGATCACCTCAAGCTCCCATTTCTTGAACTGAATCTTCTAATTGAGAATATTGAAAAGGAGTTAGCAAGAAATGGGAAATGCAACTATACGGATTACCTGAAACAAATTGTAAGAAATTCAACTTATTTCCACTATTTATACCTTCAACATATATATAGTATGAAAAAGTACTACCACTAAAGAAACTCTCCTCTTATTAGCAGCTAAAAAAAGAATTCAAAATGCAATTGGAGGATATTATGTGGAAACGTGATAAATATATACCTTCCATGCAAGAATATCTCCGCGTCCGAAGTGTCGTAACAATGTACCACAGTGCTACTTGTGCTGCTTTTCTATGTCATGGTGAAGAAGCTACACCGGAGATACTAGAATGGCTAACAAGCACCCCAAAGATGATCTATGCGTTACAAGCTCATCTTCGCATCGTAAATGACATCGCAGACTACGAGGTTAGCATCATTTAATGAGGCGAAACTCTATAAAAATAGGAAGTCTATAGGGAACGAACTTGGATATACCACAATTTTTGAACCGTGAGTTTGACCAAGTGTCACACCCTGAACCACCCTGGTCTGTTGGCCTTGCACCCTTACCTCTGCCGAACCACCGATCTCACTTGACAAGGGTGAGATCCACATGTGATTTAGCCTAAGCTCCCAAGTATATCAACCCACTTTTTCTCTTCAATAGGCGTTGTGGGATTATCCTTCCCAACACCAACATTATCCTTGGGCTCTTAGTGACACAGTCGAGGCTCATGAGAGATCTTTCATCACTTACTTCCATTTTCTTGTTGTGTCAACCTTCGATATGATTGTCGAAAACTCCTAAGCCTACTAGAATTAGGCTACATGACTCCTACACTATATAACTCCTACGAGGGTTCGCACCGCGACACGTTGTCTATAAGGAGGCAAGAACTTTGAAATTCGCAAGGCACCTCAACCCATTGCCTATAGAGAGAGGCAAAAACCTTAGCATACGCCTATGGACACCACAATCGACTATGAAAATCGATTGATAAGTCCGATGGTGGGCGCTACGGATCTCTCTGATAAGTGCTCTAAAGTTCTCTAAGAACCTAAGAGATTTATAAACCTCACAATAATGAGAACCAAGATATTTTGCATTGATCCCTCAAGGGGTATTTATAGAGTACATGGGGGTGGTTATGTGATAGGCCCTAATGGCCTTGGGGTAGCCCAATTACAAGCAAATTGTAAGGAAAGAAAATCTAAGGAAATCTAGGGAAATCTAACTAAATCTTCTAACCTAATTGCTTTAGGAAACAAAGCTAATATGTGGCCGGCCCTAAGGCTTGATTCGGCCGACATACACTTAGCAAATATCTAAGAGAAAATAAATCTTTTGGCCTATTTGCTTTAGGAAATAAAGCCTAGGTGACTTGCTTAGGAAAAAATGCCTAGCAAACTTGAAAGAGGCACTTATCCGAGTTGCTCTTGTAGCTTGCTTACATGCTTTTGTCGAGTTGAACACTCTAATCTTAGCTTGAACCGTAACTTTACTCCTATGGATCTAGGCTTGGATCATCGTCATATAATATTGAGTTTCATGCTTCTTGGACTTGACTATGCTTACCTTGGTCCAAATCCTTTAAATAAGTCAAGTTGGAACTTGATCATGCTCAAAGTCTCCTTTGGTTGCGTCCCATGTGTTAGTCATGTCCGCGTCCTCATCACTAAGGGCCCAAAGCTCTTTTTTGGACCTCAGTCCAAACTTATTGGATATTTCACTTTTTTTCCACTTTAGGATACGATATCCTGGTCATAAAGAATGGGTCATCAGTACTCATATACCATTTTGTCACGCCCCGACCTGTTCCGGCTCATCGGCCTTGCACCCCTATCCCAGCCGAACTACTAGCCGGGTCCCTTTTTTTCACTTGAAAATTGTGGATCCACATGTTGGTGCTTAGCCAAGGCCTCACAAGTATATCAACCCAACTTTTTTCTCTTCAATTGGTGATGTTGGATTATACCTTCCAGCACCACCAATCCCCTTAGGTCTTTAGAGCCCAAGGCTCCCTTTTCTGAGCCTTAGTCCAAACTTATAGGATATTACACCAAGTCTCCCAACCTGTTGAGCTTTTGGTATCATATGGTTAGTAAAATCCCGACGGTCCTATCCAAGGAGGCAGCTCCTGTCCTAGGATATGCATGGCAGTTTATCACCTTTGCATACGAGGAAACAACGCACAAAAGAAAAAGCTCTGCCATGGTCGGGCAGGTACCGCATACATGTACATGCAGCCGCGCCATGTAGTTTCTGTTTTCTTAATCCATAAAGGATTATATGTTTGTGAAAACCAACATTATCACAAAAACTGCAATAACCTTGTGTGCCATGTGGATATTTGCGCAATAGCACTCTTTTCATGCTTTCAAGTGCTATAATTTTAAATCTAGCCTAATGTCCTATGCAGTTTGATTTAAAGACAAAGCACGTAGCGACCGGAGTTCAATGCTATATGAAGCAACACAATGCCACAGTTGAAGTTGCAATAGAAAAGCTTCTTGATATGGTCGAAGATATATGGAAAAATTTTAATCAAGAGTATCTTCATCAAAACCGCATACCAAAGGCCCTATCTGAAATAGTTTTGAATCTTATACGGGTTGCCGAGTTCCTATACAAGGGGAAAATCGATAATTACAGAGAATCCAAAGCTTTGAAAGATCACATTTCCGCACTCGTAAATCAACCTATCAATCTCTAAGAAAGCAATGGTATAGAAGGAAGCTATAATGGTACATGTGGAATGTTAGAGTGTTCTTTCGTACCATGTATAAAAACTATTAAAGAAGTCGATTGCTAGTATTTCAATTTAAAATAAGACGCTTCATATACATAGTATTTGGACTTGCATTAGTTAGTTAAATTCATATTGTTTAGAGGCATAGTAAATTTGTTGGATTTCGTTTAGATGCACATTAAATTCAGGTATATGTTGATCTCTATATCGCCACTTCATACCTCTGTCGCAGATGATCGATCTCTCGAAATTGATTATTCGTTCAATACAATAGGTGGGGAATGGGGAAGGGGGACTCCGCTGCATGTGTAGAATATTGGATAGGGAGAATGATACCATAAAATTGTCAATTGACAAGGGTAGTGTTTTATTTTATTTTATTTTTTTCATTTGAATTTTTTCGTTCTATTTAGTTGGCCACATAAGAGCGGCATGTTCCTTTGGACCTAATTTGGGAAGCTCAACCCAGCTAGGCGAATCGAATCCGTTCAAAAATTGCACTAACTGAAATTTCAACTGATAGCTCCTGAAAAAAGACTAAAATACCCTTAACTTGATCTGAGGCATTATAGTTAAAAACGTTAGCGGACACATGCATTTGCACTTTTATGCACCCATAGTCTGAAATTGCAATTGTATGCCATCTATTTTGAAATGGTGCTTTTATGCCTTCTGAGTAGAACCGGTGAAATGATGAAATATCCTCATTTTCCTTTTGAATTAGGACGGTTAACTACACGAGGGGCATAAAAGCGTCATTTCAAATTAGGAAGGTATATTTTTGCAATTTTTGATTTTGGGAGGCATAAAGTGCAAATGCCCTAGAGGATATTTTGATTCAAAGTGCTCGAAATTGGTGCATGTGATGAATGAATAGAATAGTACGAGGGCCCTATTTTTTTATTTTTATTATTTTTATTTATCAGGTGGAGCTGGTGGCTAGCCCACCAGCTATAGTCTATCCCCCTTACCCCACCTGGGATCTATCCTAGGACCTCCCTCTAAAGGGAGGGTTTCAATAGTACGAGGGCACTATCGACGATATGTATGGCACTCTCCAACTTTCTTCATTATAGAAGTTATTATTCGAACTAAAAGGCTAAAATATGATCATTATGAGTGATATTTCTCACCATGTATCATCCTAATTTACATTCTAGCTTTTTTTTTTTTTTTTCCTATGACTATCGAGTTTAATTTCTATTCTACATTATAACATCTTTACCGCATCCTCTTCATCATTGAGTTCTGAAAATTAAAATGCTCTCCCATCATGTTGGAGGAATGCTAATTAATCATGTGGCAACAAAAGAGTAGTATAATAATAGTATACCGTTTCATAAGAAAGAATTATTGGAGTTTGCTTACTTTGTATAACCGTTAAAATAGATAATATTTGTGGAATCGATCTATACTCTATCAACGAAAAAATCATAGTCTTTCGAACTAGGGAGACCCGAGGGCCCTATTATTCTCGTGGAATACATAATGGATAAATTTGACACATTCTTACAGGATTGCTTACGAGTATTGAATATGAAACTTTCATGAAGTGGAAGCTTCAACATCTATATTTTTTTACTGTTGTATCGAGGGCTGCATACTTCGATTCAATTAAGCTCAAGATGGCGGCGGTTCATAATCTATATAAATACTCATGTCGCCGAGTTTTTGCGTCGGATTTTTCATCAATTTTTTTTTGTCAAAAAATCTCTGCTTTTGGAAATTTTCAAATAAATTATGGTACGGTAGCGGAACTTTGAGTATCCATGCATTGTGGCTTGTAATTAGGGAATTAAGGTTGATCGATGATTTCAGGAACTCTATTCTTCGGAATTTCAAATAATTTTAGTGTTATCGACTCAGATTCTCTAACGCTGGTTGCGTAAGGCGAGTGTTTCGGAGATTCCGAGATAGAGGGATGGAGAGAGGGTGTATCTAGAGTGAAATAGTTGATTGTGTTTGAATCCAAGCATGCGTTCCCAATCAGATTTTAGCATGAAAGCAAATCTGAGGTGGCTATGCTTGGAAGAGGGGTGCTCTACGTTAAGAAGAAGACAAAGAATTTACATCATATAACTGTTCATTTGTTCGCGACAATGATCGAGTCTTGCAATGTATGCCTATAAATTCATAGTCCGTTAACATGCGATCCTTCAGATATTGAGAAAATCGGAGAGAAAGATGATCTCCCCATGCTGTACTGCAATGGAACTAAGTGGTGTGTCGTATACTTGTATTCGACAAAAGAGGTGCATTCTACTAGACTCGCGTACCAACCACCAGCTTCTGTTACAGCACCTTTGAAAATGTCATCATCAAGATCGCGGGTTTCTGCTTCACAATCAAAGAACGACTTCATCATGCATGCTGAAAATGGTCGAAAATGACTCGAATTTCACCCAGATGTTTGGGTAGATAGCTTTATCACCAATCCTTCCCTGCCTGAAAGCATACAAGCGGTATTAGTTCTTCATTTCAAATGAATTTAAATACTCTTTGATTGAAAGAGTATATATATGCAGATGACAAATTAACGAATCAAAGAAAGGGTTGAAGAGTTGATCGGAAAGGTTAAGGTGATGTTGCAAGAACCAAATGATATTCTGCAAAAAATGGTGTTGCTGGACAAACTTCATCATTTTGGAATGAACTATCACTTTGATGAAGAAATAGCTCAAGAACTGGACATCATCAACAAGACATCATTGGATGATTTAGATGATCTTTACATGGTTGCATTAAGATTTAGATTGCTAAGGCAAAATCGCCACAACATCGCAACCAGTAAGAAGTTACATTTATTTGTATTTGCTTCAATGTATTTCTTTTCTTTTTTTTTTCTTTTTGGTTAAACATTTTATATATCTTGCCATGCACTTTCACGAGCAAGGTCATTGAAAGGAATATTTGCTTCAATCTATTGCAGACTACAAGGTCACCATTTAGTTTCTACTTCTCCTTTTTCGATAATCTTGAAAGGAATATTTGCAAAATAGCACTCTTTTCATTCTTTCAAATATTTTTTTGAAATTCTGGCCTAATGGTTTGTTTTTATTCTTTTTTAGTTTGATTTAATGAAAATGAATGTAGCAACGGGAGTTCATTGCTACATGAAGCAGCATAATGCCACGGTCGAAGTTGCGATAGAGAAGCTTCTTGAGATGGCCGAAGATATATGGAAAATCTTCAATCAAGAGTATCTTAATCAAAGCCACATACCAAAGGTCTTGTCTGAAATAGATTTGAATATTGTACGGGTTGCCGAGTTCCTTTATAAGGGAAGGACCGATCATTACGCCGTTGTCAAATCTTTGAAAGATGAATAGCCATACTCATAAATAAGCCTATCCATCTCTAACAAGCAATGGTAAAGAAGGAAGCTGCTTTTATTACTACTATTGGAGTTATAAAGAAAATAATCTGCTCTGAGAGTTCATGGAATAAGATTGAACAATCAAATAGTAAATGTGAAATAGTGTTTGTGTGTGTGTAAGGGGAAGGCTTTAGTGTTCTTTCGCTGCGATTAGGGATGTCAACGGGGCAACAATGAACTGGAGATTCTTCTCCGTCCTTGATCCCAAACTTCATTCCTGTTTTCCGTCCCCGTCCAGGTCCCTATCCCCGACGGGAAGGGAATATTATTATATTATATTTTATATATATATAATATATATATATATATATATATATATATATAAATATTTATTATTATTAATTATTATTATTATTAATTATTATTAAAAATCATATATTTAAAACTGAATCCAAATAATGTATGTGATATTAACATAAATATAAATATACATAATATCAAATATATATTTGGGGTTGGATCGGGAAAGTAGACAGGGTCCCCATCCCCAGCCCCGACCCGACAAAGAATATTTAATCCCCATCCCAGCCCCGACCCCGACAAAGATTTGATTTAATCCCCATCTCCAACCCGGCGGAAAATCTCCATCCCCGAATCCGACTATTTCATAATCAGATTCTACATCTGTCCGAGATAAATTAATATCTCCACCTTTGATTTATCTTTTTTGGCTACTGTGGATGGGTATTTGACAATAGTGTGTCTAACTAGTGTGAATCACACTGTCAGTCAAATTTCGGTTAAACCAACTCGAGTCCGAATAGTTCTCGGTCAACCCTATCTCTCTCCTCACTCTCTCTCTCTCTCCCTCGTCCACGCGTATCCTCGCCACTTCGTCACCATGCCCACACCGATCATGGTCGTTATCGTCACTAGTAGAGATGGATGCTGTCGCCATTGCCTATTTTTCTCATCGCATCTCCACGCAAATCCCTCAAACCCTCGCCGGCAATCCAGCTCGTCATTGTCCGATGAGCGTGACACATAATTTTTGGGACAATTTTCAAATAACTTTAACTTGACATTGCTATGTTTTCTTTGTTCTCTACGGCTTTTATATTCTAAAATTTTCTAAAAAAATATATTCTAAATAGAAGACCAGGAGGCTCGGTCCACTAAATGTAGGGCTGAGCGTTCGGTTCAATCGAACCGAACCGATTTGACCCGAAATTTTTAAGGTCGATCCGAACCAAATACCTTCAGACCCGAACTGGATTTCATTTCAACCCGAACCGACTAAAATTCGGGTCAGTTTGGGTTGGTTCGGGTTTACCGAAATAACAGCCCAAATTATTTTTATTCAACACCAATTCGGATTCGGGCGGTTTGGATTGACCCGAATAGTTATAACATGAATGTTTTGTTTAAAAAAAAAAAAAATAGCACATAAAAACCAACGTAAACTAATTAAAGTGTGACTTGCGAGGATAATTCGGGTCCAATCCGAACCGACCAGAAATTCGACTACTGAAACCGAACCGAATTATATAGACCCAAATTATTAAAATTCTGACCCAAACCGAAGCGGACCCGAACCCGTCCCGAAACGTACCAAAAATTTTGGCTTTGTTCAGGCCGGTTCTGTTCAGTTTTTCGGATAGGCTCGGGTAATGCTCAGCCCCAACTAAATGTCTCTCCTAACGACTGGCTTGCTGCACTTTTTAAGGAATAATTAAACTATAATACTTCATTAGCCTTTGGGAAAAAAAAAAAAAAGCAAAATAACATCTATAACTATGATTAATCATGTAATATGCAAATATAGACCATTTTATTTTATTTTTGGTATATCGGGTAGGCAAAGCCTAACTAGGAAATAAGTCTGATATGGACGATGCCCAATAAATCATATTCCAGCCACCGTTGTTATCCCTTCAAGAATCTGCTCAAGCACATGCAAAAGACCATTTCCTAACAATTATAATATTGTCTTTTATCTTTTATTATTAATTTATTTTATTTTATTTTATTTTTTTATTTTTTTTGGTAAACAAGCACTTGCATTGAACAAAACTAAATGTTGTAAGGGTTTAACAGAAAACTAAAAACCACTTACATTGCCAAATAAAAACTCAAAATTTGTCTATTTTGTTGTATGTATCCTTTACAACTTTTCTTTATACCATAATCACTTTTGAGAATAAGCAACTTCTCTTAGCACAGAGAGATATGGGTGTGTTTGGCAGCAGCTTATGGCTTTTACAGTTATCTAACTGATGCAGATGTTAGTGGCTGATAGCTGATTCATCAAACATCTAGCTGATTGTGCAATTTAACTGATAACTCTAAGAGTGTTTGGTAAATAAAATTTTTTAAGTAGCTGAAAGATATAAAATGACAAAAAGGACACGAGTACAATTTTAATCATATATATGCTATTATTTTTCATGTAAATAAACTTAATAATAAATTAACTAATTAAATATAAAAAAATGAATTAGACAACCTAAATTTATAAAAAAAAAAAAAAAAAATACATATATCAGTTTTTTTCTAAAATTCTAATTACGTCGCCTAGCATTCCATAATAAAGTAGCAATGTCATTACGAATTTCACTCCTGTACATATAGCCTTCACTTGAATCTTCATCGGTGGTAAAAGTATTTTTGTACATCCGACAAATTATTTTGTGGTACATAATCTAAATACTTATCTAGTACATCAAAAGCTGGATCTAAGCTGCCACGACGGTGATAAATACCTCACTCGGTGGCGGGAGCGAAAACCGGAGGCGATGAAACGAGAGGAGGAGGAAATAACATAAATCATGAAATCATGAAAACGGCAGAAAAAGAAGTATTTATAATAAAAGAAGTGGTATATCGTGTAATTAGTAATTAGGGTAAGGGTATTATAGTAATTAGATATTCATAATCTTGTAGATAATGGTAGCATGCTTGATGGCTTGTATTTTGCCATCATCTAGCTTTTTCTTATTCATCATCTAAAAACGACCTAATGATGTACTTTATCAAACATAGATTATCACTTAAAATTAGATTATTCTCTAATCTATAATCTAAAAGCTACCTAAAAATCTCGAACCAAACACACCTATATTCAATATCTTAACTCAGCTAAGAAATCATCCATTTCCTGCACAGAGAAAGGAAATAGAGCAGCAACCAATTTTTCTAAAATAGTTTCGAAAAGTTATAACAGCAAATGAAAACAAATGGATCAGAAAACTTTATTCGATTTGACCCATTTCCAATGTGGTGTGAGTTAGAAACATTCTAGAGCACATAATCCTCCCCAAGGAGGAGCGAGATCGAGAGCCGTGAGGGAGAGAGATACGCGAGAGAAGGAGATCGGGCGCGACTGGACTCAAGTGCGTCGGGCTCGAGCTTAACCGCTCGCCCGCGCGTCCGAACAGTAATGGGCTTGGCTGGGCCGAGCCAAATCAGCTCGGTCGGCCAAGTCCGAACCAAATTGGGCCTCAATCCCCAAACACTTGATTTCGATCCAAATCAAATTCCAAATCAAATCATATACAAATCAAGCAACCAAGAATCAATCAAAACCCTCGATTGATCTAAAATTAACCAGATGATATATAACCGAAAATCAGAACCTTACATTCTCCATAAATCATATTTACAATACAAAATTTACAATATTTGTACAATATTAATCAAAAAGAAAGAAACGTATGAAACTCTTAAAACGTATCGTATTTTCACAAATCTCTCGGAAAGAAGCTAGATCCAGTGAATACTAGTCTAGATTTGATGTTCCTAATAAAATATTTGTGAGTTGGGTTAAGAAACTAGAAAAAAATTGGGGGGAGGGGCGGTGGAGGAGAGGTGACCGGGTGGTAGAACCGGAAAGAAGGAAGAAGTAGGGGTGGGGGAGTGCTGGGCTCAGGAGCTATTTTAACCCAAGTTCGATCTCGCCATTTAGAATGGCGAGATGGGGCAGAATCTAACCATTCTAAATGGTGAGATCGCATTTTATCTCGACATTCTAAATGGCGATAACGGCACCGTGGCGACTACGCAGACGCTCGTGCCACAGAGGCACCCTTTGGCCATTCTAAATGACAAGCGGATTTTATTTTAAAAAATTTATTAAAAATAAATTTATATTTATAAATATTATTTAAAATAATATTATTCACTAGACATGATGCAATTTCTTTTAAGGAAAGAAAAAGTGTTGTACACTTATAGAATGTATATAGATTGCTTTGTGCGCATCGAATACAAAGAGAAGCGTAGCACTGAATATGTTCAAAGTCATAATGATCCTCAGAGCTGACTTGGTATGATAATATAAAATAAGGAGAGTTACGTTTGGGTCCAAAGTTGCAAGTTCTATTGCACTTGGATCATGTGCTAAATTTTAATTGCAGTTAAGTTCTTCCGCAGAGTGTGTCAAAAGTTATCAAAAAGATATTGAAAGTTATCAGAAATGTGTCAATGTATTTTTTATCAGAATGGTGTTAAAAATTAAAAAGTGAATGTCAAAAACTTAGTAAAAGCTGTCAAAATGCAAGTGTTAGATGTATGTCGGAGGTGTCAAAAACTAATCGGAAGACGTTAAAAACTCATCGGAATGTGTCAAAGTGACTAAAGTGTAAAAAATATTTGGAGATGATTTAAGTGATGTTAAAACAATATAGAGGGACTACAGAGCAATCATCCGTATAAAATAAGCCTCCAGTTTCAAAATTCGTACAGCCACTATCGTCTTAACCAAAAAAATGGTACAAAACTCAACAATTTTTCAAATGACTAGTTTAAAATGGTCCAAAAAAATGACCCGTTAAAGCAGTGAGCAGCAAGATACAACTAATATAGTATTTACAGCACTTATCATATATTTGGGCTAAAGTATTTTAGATAAGATATCTTAGAGTTCCTGCGAGTTTAAAAACAGTGTTCGGACGAGCTAAAAGAAGTATTTTGCGTGAGCTAAAAAAAGTGTTCTTGAGAGCTAGTTAGGTATTTTTTATTTAGGGGTTGATTTGTTTAAGGTTTATATTAAAAAAAAAAAATTCTTTATTATTGACAAAATCAAAAAAAAAAAAAAAAAAAACATGTGTGTACTATAATACAATGTTTTCTATGAACATCATGTAAGAGTATTATTATTCTTTAAGACCGGCAGAGCCTCTGAAGGTTAAAACTTTTCTGATTTTTTTTAAACGTTTTTTTGAAAGGAAACGTATGATAGGCACGTACCTTGACAATCTAAACAATTCTTTTACAAATGTTACACGTGTTGTAGACTTTAGCAGTACTCACTACCATCTAATTTGGCACTTGTACGAGATGCTTGGAATAAATTGCACCATAACCATAATGAGCGTTAATTGACCCATGCAATGCAAATAGAGCCTATAAATACATGCATACTCCACCTGCACCAAATAACATTCAAATCCTTCACATATAGAGAAATTTTGAGAATGTCGTCTTCAACATTGCGAGTTTCTACTTCTCAATCAATGAACGATTTGATCATACACACCGAAAAAGGTCGAGACTGGGCCGAATTTCACCCAGATGTTTGGGCAGATACATTCATCAACAATCCTTACATTCTCCATAAATCATATTTACAATACAAAATTTACAATACTTGTACAATATTAACCAAAAAGAAAGAAACGTATGAAATGCTTAAAACGTATCGTATTTTCACAAATCTCTTGGAAAGAAGTTAGATCCAGTGAATACTAGTCTAGATTTGATGTTCCTAATAAAATATTTGTGAGTTGGGTTAAGAAACTAGAAAAAACTTGGGGGGAGGGGCGGTGGAGGAGAGGTGACGGGGTGGTAGAACCGGAAAGGAGGAAGAAGTAGGGGGTGGGGGAGTGCTGGGCTCAGGTGCTATTTTAACCCAAGTTCGATCTCGCCATTTAGAATGGCGAGATGGGGCAGAATCTAACCATTCTAAATGGTGAGATCGCATTTTATCTCGCCATTCTAAATGGCGATAACGGCACCGTGGCGAATACGTAGACGCGCATGCCACGGTGGCACCTTTTGGCCATTCTAAATGACGAGCGGATTTTATTTTTAAAAATTTATTAAAAATAAATTTATATTTATAAATATTTTTTAAAATAATATTATTCACTAGACATGATGCAATTTCTTTTAAAGAAAAAAAAAAAAGTGTTTTACACTTATAGAATGTATAGAGATTGCTTTGTGCGCATCGAATACAAAGAGAAGCGTAGCACTGAATATGTTCAAAGTCATAATGATCCTCAGAGCTGACTTGGTATGATAATATAAAATAAGGAGAGTTGCGTTTGGGTCCAAAATTACAAGTTTCATTGCACTTGGATCATGTGCTAAATTTTAATTGCAGTTAAGTCCTTCCGCAGAGTATGTCAAAAGTTATCAAAAAGATATTGAAAGTTATCAGAAATGTGTCAATGTATTATTTTTTATCAGAAAGGTGTTAAAAATTAAAAAGAGGATGTCAAAAACTTACTAAAATCTGTCAAAATACAAGTGTTGGATGTATGTCAGAGGTGTCAAAAACTAATCAGAAGACGTTAAAAACTCATCTGAATATGTCAAAGTGACTAAAGTGTAAAAAATATTTGGAGAGAATTTAAGTGATGTTGAAACAATATGGAGGGACTGCAGAGCAATCATCCGTATAAAATAAGCTCCTAGTTTCAAAATTCGTACAGCCACTATCGTCTTAACAAAAAAAAGGGTACAAAACTCAACAATTTTCCAAATGACTAGTTTAAAATTTCAAACAGCTAATATAGTATTTATAGCACTTATCATATATTTGGGCTGAAGTATTTTAGATAAGATATCTTAGAGTTCCCGCGAGTTTAAAAAAAGTGTTCCGGACGAGCTAAAAGAAGTATTTTGCGTGAGCTAAAAAAAGTGTTCTTGAGAGCTAATTAGGTATTTTTATTTAGGGGTTGATTTGTTTAAGGTTTATATAAAAAAAATTCTTTATTATTGACAAAATCAAAAAAAAAAAAAAAAAAAAACATGTGTGTACTATAATACAATGTTTTCTATGAACATCATGTAAGAGTATTATTATTCTTTAAGACCGGCAGAGCCTCTGAAGGTTAAAACTTTTCTGATTTTTTTTAAACGTTTTTTTGAAAGGAAACGTATCTTGACAATCTAAACAATTCTTTTACAAATGTTACACGTGTTGTAGACTTTAGCAGTACTCACTACCATCTAATTTGGCACTTGTACGAGATGCTTGGAATAAATTGCACCATAACCATAATGAGCGTTAATTGACTCATGCAATGCAAATAGAGCCTATAAATACATGCATACTCCACCTGCACCCAATAACATTCAAATCCTTCACATATAGAGAAATTTTGAGAATGTCGTCTTCAACATTGCGAGTTTCTACTTCTCAATCAATGAACGATTTGATCATACACACCGAAAATGGTCGAGACTGGGCCGAATTTCACCCAGATATTTGGGCAGATACATTCATCAACAATCCTTCCTTGCATGAAAGCGCACAAGCGGTATTATTTCTTTATTTTCAATTGAATTTTTATTTGATTAACTATTTGGAGATTCTAATACTATTTAATACCTTTTGATCGAGCTTGTTCTCGACTTTGTTGAGTGTTCGAAATCGGAGTTGGCTTAGAGAAGACGAAAGCAATCCATAGGAGACACATAGTTTTTTTATGTGGAAACCCTAGGAAAATCCCGAGGTAAAACCACGGGCTTCATCGTCGCCACCGATAGAAATATACAATATCCGCGTCAAAAGACGAATTACAATAATCTCTCAATTGATTTGAGGACCAGCTTCAGTATCTCCTGTAAACCCTCTCTCTCTAAGCCACGGGGACCGGGGCTTCGCAGAGCCTTGGTCTTCTCTCTCTTAATCTCTTAAGTGGTTCCGAGGCTCTATCAATTGACTTGATGACCGAGCTTCGAAAAACTTCGGCATCTCTTCTAAGCCCCTTCTCTCTATGGCACGGTGATTGGGGTTTTGTAGAGCCTTGGTCTTCTCTCTCTTGCTCTCTTAAGTGGTTCCAAGTCGAGTCTCGGTCATCCGGAATCCCCTTCACAATCCACTTTTCCTTCTATTTATAGGACATTAATCCTATTAATAAGTAAGGCCCTAGATTTTAAATCTGAGACAAATCCTAAATCTTGAATACATGCTAAATATGAATTTACACTCTATCACCTTTGATTAACTACTTGGAGATGTTATTTTATACTATGTTAATACTATTTGATTAGTTATTTAGATATGTTAATACTATTTATACCTTCATTGTAGTTTTTGCAATCAATAAAGTCTTTGGTGCATTAAACTACCTATTTAGATTTCTTTTTTAAAAAAAAAAAAACTTTTAGTAAAAAAGTTGTATAGCACATCAAAATCCTTTTTTTTTCGTATTCAAAACTTTCCTAAAAAAAACACTTATATATGTGCATTTTGGGTTGATTTAATAATTATAAAAAAAAGTAGGAATTGTTTTGAGCGACTTTTGAAAAGCAGGGCCTATCTTGACATTATTCATTCTTTATATGCAGAATTTTAAAACTATTTGATTCAAATATTATCATAGTTATATATAAGGAAAATAGTACAAAGGATGGACGCTCGCGAGGAAAAAATCACGGATGTGTGTGTGTGTGTGTGTGTATTTATTTATTTATTTATATGTATCTATTTTTGCAGAATGAAAGAATCAAAGAAAGGGTTGAAGAGTTGATCGAACAGGTTAACGTGATGCTGCAAGAACCAAATGATATTATGCAAAAAATGGTGTTGGTCGACAAACTTCATCGTTTTGGAGTGAATTATCACTTTGAGGAAGAAATAGCTCAAGCACTAGACATCATCAAAAAATCATCTTTGGATGATTTAGATGATCTTTACATGGTTGCATTGAGATTTAGATTGCTAAGGCAGAACCGCCACAACATCGCAACTAGTAAGAATTACATTTTATTCGTATTTGCTTCAACATTTTCCTTTTCCTATTTAAATTTTTTTACATATTTTGCCAAGTTCTGTTACGAGCAAGTCTTTTTTTCACAGTATGTATGGAAAACTAACTATAATGATCGACAGGTCGTGATATCATGTTGTGAACTTTGAAAATATTAGCCTCCAAGAGATAGGCCACAAGAAACAACAAACACACAACAGATATTTACTTGAAAATCTTCGAATATAATGAGGAAAAAATACGTGCATTCATGCAGCTGACGAATAGAATTCACTAAGTAAGATGAAGGGAGGATTACTTATAGGCTAGAATAACTTGGCTACTGTTACGAATAGCCATCAAAAATCCAAATTTTGATCTAGACTATAGATCATATCTTGTAAGATACAACCATTGATCAAAATATAATCTGGACCATTAATATTGGTCAAGTTGATCGATCCCAATGTCGTTGAATATATATATATATATATATATATATATATATATATATATATACATACACACACACTAGTCTCCTCTAGCCAAACTTGGCTCATGTTGGGCCATTTTTCGATGATTTGGTGATCAATAAATAATAGGAATTGTTAGAACTGATCTAGCTAATAGTACTTGAAAATTAGAAATCATCAGCTTTCATCAAGTTTTACTTAAACATCAAACAGTTCAAAGTCGACTAATAAATAATATAAATAGTGCTATTCTATGTGCTTCTAGAATGTCATGATATATTTTGAATTTAGAAATCAAACAGTTTATGTTGATCTACATGTTTATTATCCATATAGTTCGAAATTCACCTGTACATAAGATTTCAATCGTCACTAGTAAGTTTATTCTTTGATGATAAATCATCATTAATATCGACAGGTGTTTTTAACAAGTTCCAAGATGAAAACGGAGATTTCAAAGAGACCTTGAGTTCTGATGCTAGAGGATTATTGGCCTTTATGAAGCAGCTTTTCTTGGTGTTCCGGGAGAGGAAATTTTGGACAAGGCTAAAGATTTTACAAGAAACCATCTAAAATCAATGTTGAACCACCTCAAACCGTTTGATGCAAAGCTGGTGAAGCACTCACTCGAGATGCCCTTGCACAGAAGGATGAGGAGGTTGGAGGCAAGGCACTATATCAATATCTGCAAAGAAGACGATGGCTCGCAAAATGACCTAGTACTTGAACTTGCAAAGTTGGATTTTGATTTAGTGCAATTACTTCACGTTGAAGAGATCAAAACTTTCTGCAAGTCAGTTCTTGCCTCATACACATGTATAAACAACACTTCAACATCTTTGATTACTATATGAAGTTCATGATAAATTTATTATGTTATTTGCTAGGAGTTGTAAAGAAATGGGTCTCGGGGAGCTGAAGTTTGCAAGGGAAAGATCGGCAGAATGCTATTTTTGGTCACTTGGGGTTTACTATGAGCCAAAATACTTATCTTGTAGATTGGTGTTGGCAAAATACCTTTACCTTTACACTTTTATGGATGATCTTTACGACAACTACGGCACGTATGAGGAGCTCGTTTTACTTACCGATGTGATAAATAGGTACACATTAACATACTTCCCTATGTCTTCATGTTTTTAGTATACCTAAAGAGAGCAAGAAGGAACGACTTTCCAAATATCGACGTTGTTTCCACAGGTGGGATATGGAGGCTGCTAATCAATTAGAAGATCACCTGAAGCTCCCATTTCTCGAATTAAATAGGCTAATTGAGGATATTGAAAAGCATTTGCAGAGCAATGGAAAATACAACTATACCGATTACCTTAAACAGATTGTAGGACATTCAACTTATTTCCACCATATAGTCTGACAAAGTATTAGTAAATTAGTTCTCTTCCTATTCACAGATAAAAGTCGAACTCACAATGCAACTGGAGGAAATGAAGTGGAAGCATGAAAAGTATGTACCCTCCTGGCAAGAATATCTCCGCGTCAGAAGTGTCTCAGCATTATACCTCAGCACTACTTGTGTTGTTTTTCTATGTGATGGTGAAGAAGCTACACCGGAGATACTAGAATGGCTAACAAGTACCCCAAAGATGATCTATGCATTACAAGCACATGTTCGCATCCTAAATGACATTGCAGGCTACGAGGTTACGAATTGGTTTATGTTTTGTCCATTTTGATAATCTTGAAAGGAATATATGTTTACATCTATATCACAAAAATAATGACCGTTGTGTGCCATGTGAAAATAATTGCACTCTTTTCAGGCTTTCACATATTATCGTTCTAATTCTAACCTATTGTTCTTTTGTAGTTTGATTTGAAGACAAAGTATGTGGCAACGGGAGTTCAATGCTACATGAAGCAGCACAATGCCACAGTTGAAGTTGCGATAGAGAAGCTTCTTGACATGGTCGAAGATTTATGGAAAATCTTCAATCAAGAGTATCTTCATCAGCGCCACATACCAAAGGCCTTGTCTGAAATAGTTTTGAATCTTATACGGGTTGCCGAGTTCGTTTATAAGGGAAAAATTGATCATTTCAGAGAATGCAAAGCTTTGAAAGATGACATTGCCATACTCATATATCAGCCTATCAGTCTCTAAGGAAGCAAATGGTAAAGAAGGAAGCTGCTTTTATTACTACTATTGGAGTTAGAAACAAATCGGTTTTGGGAGTTTATGAAATAAGATTGTACAACCAAATTATGAAATAGTGTGTTAATGGTGTGTAAGAGGAAGACTATATTGTTCTTTCCCTATAATCTACTTCTTTTTTTTTTTTTTTTTTTTTTGGCTAGTAGGGATAATTGTCTAAGGCTTTCTTTTTTTACTTATCTTTTTTCCACTTGATTTCCTTTTCCAACAAATTTTGGATCCGCAATGTCTAAGAACCAGATATTCCTCCGACTAACCGCTACTTGTAGTCTAACAGTGTTTTTTAGATACTACTGTTCATTTGTACTCATGGAATAAAAGCTTTGCCAACAACTTGCTGACGCGTCGCGCTGCGTGTGGAGTGGGTAGATGAGTCATCACCTAAATGGTTTTTAAAAAATCTAGTAAACCTACTGGTCCTTTAGATATTTAGGTTTGTTTTTTTACATCGGTTACGAATTAAGAAGGTGTTAGGCACCTAACATCGTCCTTTAATGAATAGCATTATCTTTTGATTGTTAATTTAATATAGTTCGTCAATTATTATACTTAATTTAAAGTTTGTTTGATTTAAGTGAATGATTAATTACAGGAGAAGCCTCCTGATAAATTATTCGGATTGAGAATTCTCTTCTCTGACTTGTATTTAATTATTTTTATTTATCTAATTATTTATATTTTTAGTGTTATACGGAAGAATTGGCCTGATAAGTTAACCGAGTCGAGAATCCTCTTCTAGATTTCTATTTAATCATTTTATTTTTATTAATTATCAATGTTGTGATATTTATGGGAGAATCTTCCCGATGGAGTAAGTTTTTTATTTTGGGTCGAGAATGTTCTTTCTGTTTTGTTATCTAATCATTTTATGCTTATATTATTATTCATATTTTTATGTTGCGGGAGAATCTTCCCTTTAAGTTAACCAGGTCGACAATTCTCGCCCTGATTTGTTTAATTGATTTCTTCTTAATTTTGTTTTTAATTATTTATGTTATAGTATTATACGGGAGAACCCTCCCGATAAGTTATTCGGATCGAGAATCCTCTTTCCAATTTATTACTTAATTTATTTAATTATTTGATTATTTATATTTTTAGTGCTATACTGGAGAATCCTCCCAATTAAGTTTTTCGGGTCTAGAATCATCTTTCCGATTTATTTAATTGATATCTATTTATCTCTATTTTAAACATTATGCAGGAGCATCCTCCCTGTAAATTCTTCGTATTAAGAATTCTCTTCCCGATTTATTTCTTAGTTTGTTATGCTTAATATGTTACTGGAGAATCCTCTCCACCCGGTAAAATTTGCTAGTCCAGTATCATCTTTCCAATTTATATTTTAATTTTATCTAATTAATTTACTATTATATTTAAATATTAAACGGAAGAATCTTCCCTATAAATTATTTAGGCCGAGAATCCTGTGAGGTCTGTTACCGAGTTAATTTCCTTAGTCTTTAGTTCTTATGTTGGCTTTAGACTTGTGTGTGTATATTTGAAAATTTTGCTAAGTCCTTGGCATGCGTATTGTATATGTGTGTGTTATGATTTTCTTGGATTTGCATGTGCATATGGGGCTTGCTATCGGGGATGCATGCGTGGTCGCGTCGGGGACGAGCTGGCCTTGTTGGGGTCTCGTCGGCGCGAGTGTGCGATCCGTAGCGAGTCGGCCGAGTGTTAGTGTTGAATCTGCTTATGCAGATTTTAGGATTTTCGGTCGATCGATTTTTGTTTCGGTCGACCGATCGGAGCATGTAGAGTAGGTATAGAGTTGTTTTAAGTGTTGTTCGGGGTTTTATTTTCTTTCCACCCGCGAGCTGAGGTTGCTGGAGTCCTAGGTAAGTCCCCCTAGGTAATCATCTCATTTTCTTTGATTTTATTTGAATTAAACTTGATTTTCACACTCTCCCAATACTACTCTACGCGTAGATCACTTCGACTTTCGGTTTCGCGAAGTTTTTCGGCTGTGAGCTCGTGGGAAGCTTGTTTTCAAGGTGAGCAGTTAAACACCAAGTGTGTGTGTGTGTGTGTGTGTGTGTGTGTGTGTGGTATGCATGAGAATGCGCTTAGTGGTATGCTTGAGTGTGTTTACATGATTTCTAATGGTTATGTGTAGCCGGGTCAAGAACCCTAGCTTGATGTTGATTATTGTGATGAACAATCATGTGATATGCTATATGATACTCATGTGGTGCTAAATATGCTAGGTTTGAATAGTACATCATGTTGTGTACATTTGTGTTTAGTTCAAAAATTATGAACTTTGTATGGATTGCTCAATAACTATGTTATCTATGTTGATATGTGATGTTATGTGAGCATGTGTACGATGTGTAGAGTAAAATAGCTCTAGAGACACTCGTATTGGTTGTGCCTTAATAAAATTTGGGTACTCGGAAGTTGGATCTCCGTTAAGTATCGATTGAGTCAGTCCGATGTAATGATTCCGTGGGGACAATATATCGGGGGCGGAGGTTCTGACTAGAGTACTTAAGACGGCGAGTTTGCCTCTACGGAGGACGGTGGGCATAGTACCTTGCGGATCAGCCGTTGGCCAGGCGATTGCTACGTTGAGCGAGGCTCGATTGCACAAGGCGTAAAGAGTCCGAGTAGCCCCCATTTTGCACTGTGGGGTCGCCCCTACCGTGAGTGTTGTATCGTGATGGAAAATCCGCCAACATCGGACGAAAGCCTTGGTATGAGTGTAGATGTCCGGAAGACTTAGTCCATGCAGGGTTAGGTGCCTTGGTTATAGAATTTGTGTCGGACCTACCTTACCTAAATGAACAAAAATGACTAACTACGATGGGGTTAGTTGATCACGCTGACTTAACAAAGAGAATGCATAATTGGTTGGTTGGGTGATTATTATTGCTACGAGCTAAAGCATGCTTAATGTTTTAATGCATATGTGGTGAATATGCTTGTTGTAGTATATGATGATGATGTTGGATATGTTTGTGTTTTCTTATGTGCGGTGTTGCATTGGTGCTCCAAGGGAGGACACCGATGTGCCGCTCACTGAGTCGTAGGACTCACCGCTTTGTTGCCCTGTTTTTTATATCCGTCCGCAAAGGGCAAGAAGCTCGCTTAACCGACGTAGCTTGAGAGAGAGGTTATAGAAGGTATTTTGCGATTTTGGGGACTAGTGATGTATAGATATCATTTTGGTATACTTAAACTAGTCAGCCTAGTTTGTAGTGAATGATGTATAAAAGTGAAATATTAACCTACACATAGCTTATATTCCTTTTGAAGTTTTATAAAAATACATGTCAATCTTTTGGATCTCAAAGTTTGTACAAAATTCCAAAATTTTATACGAAATGTCCATATTTTTTTAAATATGGTGTTTTGACCCCAAGTGGGCATTAAAATGGTTGGGCATGTATATTTGACCTTTTATGGGTTCACAAATGTGTTAGAATAAATGTTAGACTTGAGAAACAAGTTTTGATACATTTAGTTCTTATTTTACCGTATTTCGGTTCTTAAAGAGTTTTTTTTTTATTTAAATTCGTCGTTTTCGCGTATTTTGGGTGTTTGGAATATCCTACACGCGTATCCAAGGTAGATACATGGGCGTGTAGGGTTGGTTTCCAAAGCCCAGGTAAAATACAGATTTCGAGGAGGCGAGTATTTCATTTCTGAAATCTATTATCTGATTTTCTGATATTTTCGGTCGATCGATAATATCGGTCGGTCGACCGAAACTGTTACAGCAGATGTTTGAGCTTTCGGGTTGAGTATCGGTCGATCGGTTCTCAACTTTCGTTTGACCGAAAATTCTCTGGAATTTGAATTTTGATTTCAGTTTAAATGATTTCCGAAAATACTTTTGATGCTTTTAGGGTTTTGTATAAATGTATTTAAGAGGTTTAGCACCTCCGAATCTTTTAGAAAAATATAGGTTGAGCTGATATTTTCGAAAACGTTTTTCTAAGCTTTTGACATAAATGGTTTTATATTTTGGACCTAAGATTGTCCTAGATATTTTGGTATCAATGGAGGAGATTGATATTTTAAGATCTTTGGTAAGCTTAGTCGGCACCTGGGGGGGTTCCACCTCCTCCGTGTGTTTTTGCCGGTGTTGAAAGTCTCGAGCTCGGCTCAATCTTCGTTCTTACGGTTTTAATCGCATGAGCTTCCGCATTGCATACTCTGGTTTGTGTCCCTCTTTCCTAAGCCGTCGCGACCCCCGGTTCACGGGTTATGACAAATCCTCTCCCTGAAAGCCACTTAGATACTTAATTATTTTGAATATATTGTGAGAGAATCCTCCCAATAAATTTATCGAGTTAATCAAAAACCTCTTCCGGATTATTCGTTATTTATTTTTTTATCTAATTGTCTTAATTAGGGGATAAAACTCGATTAAAACTAATTAAAAATAGATTTGGCCCCTTAATTGATCAGCTGAGTCGGACCCAATTGGCCCCGTCCACGAGCCATTTGGCTCGTGCCCAGGCGCGCGATACGCCTGGGTTGGACCCAAGCTGGGCTCGGGTCCACGCGCAGGATTCAATCTCGCGCCCGAACGGCTGAGCCAATCGTCGTCCCAGCGAGCTTGCAGCGGCAACAGTCGCTGCCGGCGGCGCTTTGCCGCTGGTCAGCCACGCATCCGATGGTGCGCCCAGGGATTTTCGACCATACTGAGTTCGTTGGAGATGTCAAAAATTGAGTTTGGAGCCTCGTTCGGTGCGTTTTGAGTTTGCGAGGTTTCGGCCGCGTATCAACGTCCGGCTCCGTTTGACGTTAAAAGGGGTGTTCCTAAGGTTCTCTGTTGTGCTGAGTTCAATGGTGTTGTCGAAATTTTATTTTGGCACCTCTGTTACGAATTATGTGAGGTGCAACTTTATGTGTTATTATTATTTTTGCCAACTTTATTTTCTACTTCACGAATTATTTGGATATCTGATAACTAACGTTTTTTTTCTCTCTCTCACTTTTTTCATTTCATTTTTTCTCTTTCTTGCTCTTTTCATTCGTTAATCGCTGTCTCCAGCTTCGAAAGGTCTTGTCTCTGGCAAATGTACATATTATTCCTTCTCTTTGCGCCACGGTGATAAGTTCATCTCCAATTTATTATTTGAAACTCTTCTTCAAAGTAATTGAGTGGGGCCCTAGTGACAATATAGTAGATCCAAGTATGTCAGAAATAATTCATTTTCTTGTACTGTTGATTTTTCTTTAAAATGTATCATTTATAATTTTTATATTCGTTTAGTTTCGTTTATTGTTTTTACATACGTATTGTGAGTGCATTATCTTTCGATTAGCGTACCTTAACTAATCCCAAAAATTTCAGGCTGATATGATAGTACCACATCAGTCAAGATGGATAATTTGAGATGGGATCGTCTGTGGCTGTACTGTGGTTGCGATTTGGGCCGTTAATCGGTCCAGCACGTATCACGAGATTTTTTATTTAAATTTTCGTCGACTTATTTGACCTAATTCTATACATTTTTATGAAAGGTTATGAACTACAAAATTGTAGATTTTGATGTAATCTACAATGTTGTAGTTCACAGTTTTTAGAAAAAATGTCAAACAATATGTCAAATTGATGATCAAAAACTTTTCATAAAATATGTAGAATTAGGTCAATAAGTCGACGAAAGTTTAAATAAAAAATCTCGTGATACGTGCTGGGACCGATTAACGGCCCAGATCACAACCACAGGGGATCGCCTGTGCTTTTTTAGTACAGGCGATCCCATCTCGGATAATTTGCCATTTATGAAGCCAGTATGCCTTTTGCAGCAGCTGCGCGCACGAGTGATAGTATACGACTGCCTAGATATTGCATGGATGAAAGAGTATTACATACAACTTCGGATTCGACTATTATGACATGAGTTGGAGAAAGACCGCTTCAGCTCGGTATTCATCGCTTGCTAATCCTAAGAGTTCGCCAATGGAGATATCTGATATAGTTGCCTTTACCTTTTAAGGGGCTGTTTACTTCGCACAGAATTGATGGATCTCGGAGAACTCAGAACTTAAAATACAATTTCGCTATTTATTTCGCCGCGCAAACTCGCGGAATTCAATTCTGGCCGTCCTCATTATGATTTTGAGGACTGGCACTCCATAAATTTTTTCAGAAAGAATTTTCACGTAAATTACCGTGTTTGTGTGTGCCTCTCCAATATTTTCTCTTCATAATTTTTTCAAATAGAACAAAACTTGTCTAACTAGAAAGCCCTGTTAATAAACTAGAAAGTGCCTATCAAACTAAACTTGTCTAACTCGTGCCATTAGTTTGGAGGACAAGCCAAGCTAATTTCAATAAACTCACATATCAGTAGGTGCCAATCATGCCGTACCGATATATATCTTATAAATTTTCAATTGTAAAATATAAAATAATAAATCAATTTAAAATTTAAATATAAGATTTTTAATAAAATACTGCTACTTAGCATGACCAATATGAGTTCTTATAAAAGCACCTGTAATCCATCGGAAAATGTATTGAATGTATTCCAATGCAAAGCATGTGTTCTTATTATATCAGTGCCATTGTAAATAATATTTATATTTTTTTGGCATATGCCGTGTCGGTTCGTACCATACTGCTGTCAGAATAGGCACACATCTTACTGCACAGGCCGTGTGCCGGCACATAAACTAAGTTCGCAAGACTATTCAATCACCTAGGGGGTGAGTGCAGCGACTAACATTGCAAAACAACAGAAACATTTTGAACATGCCTAGAAATTCTGCTTACTTACAAAAACATACCCTGTTTCTGTTTTTTTTTTTTCCTCTTTTTTTTTAAGTACATTGAAGAAGTGATGGCATCTATCACCGCGTAAAAAACTATATTCAAAACTAAAACCCAAAAAAACATAGCGAAAAAAAAAAAATCAACGTCGAAACAAACAGAGCACGACTTTATTGCCCGCCAACACCTTCCTGCGAAGGGATTTACAGCAGCAGCCAAACTACATTACAGGAAAAGACCCACCAGCTGCTCCAATCTGCTGCTCCAGCTACAAATTTGTTTCAGAACACCAAAAAAAAAAAAAAAAAAAAAAAAGAAAGGAGAAGGAAAAATTAGTTTTCTGAAAAAAGAAAAATAAATCAGAAACTGTCTCTTTACACTATCACTAGCAGCTAAACTGCCAATAGTGACTGATTAAAGTTATAGATCAATTTGTACATAAAGATGGATTATCGGTATAAAGGTCAGAATATAGCGAAAATGATGAATTAAAGTTGGTGCGGCCCTCAAGTTCTGGGATGAACATTGGATATGTGCATCTAACAGATATCGAAACATTCTCGAAACGATATCAACAAAGTTAAAGATGCATTCAATGGCTTGACGAATTCGGTGCTTTATAGAAAATCCCATCTAGCTAGCATTACTATCGTTTCAAAAAGGACTTGCAAGAGGCTACTTACCATGAAAAGAGTTTGAAGCTTTTTCTTTAGGACGCAATATTCTTGTTTAACTTGTTGGAGGCATCTAAGACATCTGCAAGAGAAGCTAGCTTCCTAAGTTAAAATGTTTGAAGAAAAAGTTTTTTTTTTTTTAAAAAAAAGTTGTTAAGTGTTTGAATACAGCTTAAATGGAAAATTGATTAATTTCACAAAAAAAAAAAAAAAAAAAAAAAAAAAAAAATTGCTATCTTATCTTTACTTACCCATCTCGATCGCTAGCCTCACAGGAGCCGCGGAAGGCCAAACATACATTCGTTACTCTGTGAGCACCTATACTGTTCCCAACAAGAAAATCATAAATTCTATAAAGCAATTTGCAGCACAATCCACAAATAAGTTCCTTGCCCCCTGTAGAGTGCTGAAATGGTTTTTTTTTTGTTTCAAAGAAAAGAAAAAATAAGGTGTTCTTCCAAAAAGAACCTTGTTTCACAAAACTTGAACAAACCACCCCTCAAATGAAAACACTAAGTTAGTTTTCCGGAACACTACGATATAAATGCTGGCAACAATACTCTAGCCGTCTGGAACACTTTTCAGTTTCAAACCAAGGTTTTTTTTTTGAAAAAGTTGAACAAACAGGGGCTGATTTTTATGAATTTTGAAAAGCATGGGCTTTTTGACATTATCCTAAAAACTAACCGAGATTGCTAATCTAATGATCTCTTAATTCTAAAAACTAACCATAACAGTCCATGGAGATTGAGATTTGCAGCAGCTAGGGCATTAATGATCCATTAACAATGCTATTTAATACTAGGTTTCTCTAATAATAATTCAACTAAAATCAATTAATAGTAGGTATCTCTAATAACAATTCAATTAAAATAAATTAATAGTAGTTATCTCTAATAATAACTCAATTCAAATAAATTAATAGTCGGTATCTGTAAGAATAATTCAACTAGAATCAATCAACAGTAGGTATCTCTAATAATAATTCAATTAAACTAAGTTAATAGTAGGTATCTTTAATAATAATTCAATTTAAATAAATTAATAGTAGGTATTTCTAATAACTATTCAACTAAAATCAATTAATAGCAGGTATCTCTAATAACAATTCAATTCAAATAAATTAATAGTAGGTATTTTCTAATAATTATTCAATTAAAATCAATTAATAGCAGGTATCTCTAATAATAATTCAATTCAAATAAATTAATAGTAGGTATCTCTAATAATAATTAGACCAAAATCAAAGTAGTAGAGCTTTTGGGGAAGACCTAGCACTGCTACCCTTGAGCTGATGAACATGAGCATCAACCTTCTTGAAATCGACAACAGGCTGTTCCCTAAACAAAATCATAACAAAATAAGAGGAAAATAAAATCATCAAAACATAAACTTTGAGATCTTAAATATGATAATAATCAATCGCAGTGATAATTGAAAAAGTTGATTATCACTCACAAAGCTCTGCTGAGATCATGGAGTAGCCTCTCAGTATCCTCGAAGAAGAGGGTCACAACTTCCAGAACAAAATCAGGATTGCTCTCATCCTGCAACTGCTGGAGCTGGCTGAATTGCTCATCCAAGTACCCCTTTATTCATTTATTCACCCGATTATATAAGAAAAAGCATCAACCAGAAATACCAAAAAATGGAAAAAAAAAAAAAAAAAGAACTATTTTGAAGTACCTCCATGAAGAGATTGGAGGTGAGATCGCCAAGTTGTCTCTGTAGATGAGCAACCTCCATTTTCATCTATCAACTCTCCAAATCTCCACAAGCTGCAAGCCTTCCAGATCTTGAAGTTGTTCTTCAGAAGGTTTAAAGAAGGGAGTGTACAGTGTACCTTCAAATTATTCAAGTCCAGAGAAATAAACAATTAAGACAGAATAAATATGACCTGGCAACAAAAGCTGACTATTTAAAGTTACCGAAGTAAGAAATTAGTTATACCTACCATCAAGGGCCTGTTTTTTAAGGAAAAAAAAAAATTAAAGTTAAAAAATTAGTTTTTTATTTATTTAAAAAATAATAATTTTTTTTATTTTAAATAAAAAATTGAGAAAGTGAGAAACCGAATTTTCTTTTATTTTCATTTTTATATAACTTTTTTTTAACTTTTTGATCAAAAGATATAAAGAGGGAGAAATATGAGAGTTATTAATATTTAATTTTTTTAAATATTATTTTTAAAGTAATTGAATATTAATATAAATAAATTATATATTTATAACTAAAATAGCGCAATTTTGCAAATCTGTGCACTCCATAATATAATTTTACGGATTTATTTCTCCTAATTAATTTTAGCAGATTTATACTCCTTTGGCGTATGAAATAATTAAAATATTTTCGTCCTTTTTTAGATAGACGAGCTAAACTTCTCTCTCTTTCTAACTGTATTTTTTCACCCAAAAATTCTAACTCTTTCTCTCTCCTTTCTCCCTCATCTCTCTCTCAAAAAAATACAAAGTCGGATCTTGATTAAATCCTAAAAAAAATAAAAAATACCAAAAATTACGAAAAAAATCACATCTCACTCGGCAAAAAATGGAATATTTTAAATAATTTTATGTAAATTTAGCTCATGTATAAATTATTTTTAAAAATATACAATTCTTTAGACGTATTTTTTAGGCATCAGAACGCATACGAATATGTATTAGTTTTTATGTAATAACTTCCTGTATATATCTCTAAATGAGATTAAATAAATTCCATGTGAAAACAGACTTGAAAATTTCCAACGGTATGTTATTTGCCTAGAAAGAACTTCTAATAACACTTACAAACATATACGAACACCTGCATATGAACACGTATTAAGATTTACCTCGTAACTTTCTGTAAATACCTCCAAATGACGTGAAACTAATTACATATAAAAGTAGACACGAAGACATTTTTTATAATATATTATTTGCCTAGAAAGAAACCTATAAACACTTAAAAATACACACGAACACTTACGAACACCTACGAACACATATTAATATTTACGTCATAACTTTCTGTAGAGACCTCCAAATGACATTAAACCAATTCAATACGAAAATAGATTCGGAAAACTTTTCTAACGATATATTATTTGTCTATAAAAAATACCTAAGAACACATACGAACAGTTGCACATTAACAATTACGAACTAATACGAACGCATATAAAGAATGCATTTGCCTAGAAAGAATGCATATAAAGATTTACGAATATATACAAACATCTGCTAAAACATTCGAAAAAATTTTGATGGTATCTTATATTATAATGCTAAATATTTACTTAGTATTAGAATATTAAACGGTAGTATATAAATTTTTATCATATTTCGAATATTGTTCCGCTGGTCTTTGCCTTTTTTAGATTATTAGAAATCATCTTCAAAACGTCAACCATTCCAGCTTCGAAAAAAATTATTTTTGTCCTCTTTACCCATCGTAATGATACCTTCCAACTCCAAATCAATATTTCATATTCTTCTTTAAAAAAAAAATAAGTGGGCTTGACCCCAGTGGCTATCTAATAAGTCTGACCATATCTTAAAAAATAGTCAATAAAGTGAGAAAAAATAACTCTAAATCAGTTGCACTAACAAAATTTTTTAAAAAAACATCACAGAAAAGACGGATGAGAAAACAACTAATCTTTCTATTCCATTAATTTCCTTTTAAAACATGCTATTTGATAGTTTTAATTATATTAACATAATTTTATTACTACTTTTTCTTATTTTTGATGCAAACATTATAAATATCATTGTAGGAATTCTTGGGCTTATTAGGCTCGTGTACCTTTACTGCTATGATAAACAAGAAATGCCGTATCAACCCCCTACTTTTGACGGTTCGTAAATCGCCTCCTAAAAATACGTTTTCAAGAAGCTGATTTGCAAAAAAAAACAACAAAACAACTCCGAAAATATATTTTTAAATACTAATTTGCAATAAACAAAAACGGAAGACTGATATGTAAAAATTAGATAAATGCCACATCACCCGTATACCGAAAACATTTGAGTAATGAGATTTACTTATCTCGAGACAAAGAATAAAAAATACATCGGACGGCCCAGCCGGCACTGCAACATTTTTGCACAATTTAACGCATTAACTATTAGCTGTTGAATCTAAATAAAATACTTCTTGGACAATCTTCGGGCGATTTAGCAATTCTGGTATTAAAGAACCTGTTATACAACCACAAACATTATCACAGTCGGAATCTGTTACATCACGATTATATAAATCAACAAACCAGACACAGAACCAGAATCGAACTCCCAGTTCATCGCCCAAAACTTGATGATATCGATCTGACGATCATCAATCCTAAAACTCCTGCGACGCAGATCCAATGTCACCCTTGTTTCCACCAGCCTTCTTCGGCAAGAGATTCTGATGTATGTTCGGCAACACACCGCCGGCGGCGATCGTCACCGATCCCAATAACTTGCTCAGCTCATCGTCGTTCCTCACCGCCAGTTGTATATGCCTCGGAACAATCCTGTTCTTCTTGTTATCTCTCGCCGCGTTCCCTGCCAACTCCAACACCTGTACACCCCGCCACAATCCTTAGTCTAAAATCTTCATAAGGTCACCACAAAATTACTAGATATTTGAATTTCGGGAGATTTTAAGATCGATCCTATATCTAATCACTACGTATACAATAATGAGAGTTTCGAAAGTAGCAGTTCTAATTGCCGTCAAAGTCGACTATCAATCTACAAACTCTTAAAACTTGTCCAAAAAGTAATCTACCTACATTTTCTTCTGATAATTTGGAAAAGGGGGAGGAAAGCAAACCTCGGCAGCAAGGTACTCAAGAACGGCGGCGAGGTAAACCGGAGCTCCGGCACCGACGCGCTCGGCGTACTTTCCAGCCTTCAGAAAACGAGCAATTCGACCCACAGGGAACTGCAACCCCGCCTTGTGCGATCGCGAGACCGATTTCGTGGCCTTCGCCTTCCCACGGCCCCCTTTCGGTGCAGAACTCATCTTTACTTCCAGACCGAAACCCTAACCCTAAATTCAATCTCGAACGGCAGCGGCGATCAAATTTAAATAGGAAACTTTGAAGGGTTTTCTGGCTGGTGTTCTAATCGGCGGCGAGTGGGGGATATATATATATAATTTAAAACGACTGTTTTTCGAACAATGAGTTCGTTGTGATTGGTACACGGAGTCGGGCACGGATCGATGTCGTGGCAACATCTTCACTGTTCCTTTTGTGCTTTGGCCAGATGTCAGTTGATCAAAGGGGGGACATTTTAGTGGAAAGTTGAAGCTGTTATATTCGTGTATCTTTGGGCTTTGTTTGTCGTTTTGGAGGTTGGCCCGGATATATTTAGGCAACAAAAAATTTTGGTGCATACGTTGGTGCCTAGTGGTCATGGCAATAGGCGACACAATTTTCGGATTAGGTCGTATCAGTCGGGTATAATCGGGAGGGCGGGTCAAGCTCGCACTATTTGTGTAGGGTCAGTCCGTAGTGCACCGGCACAATAGCCGTACTCTCATTTCTTTTTGTTCTTTTTATAATTGGTGATCCACGAATAAGTCTAACTGGTCCGTACTATCTCTTTTATGGTGAACTATAATCTATGATGGATCTGTCTAGCCTGGAGAACAAGGTACCAGTGCGAACTGTTTGTGTCCACCACTTTACATTTGTTGTAATCAGTTTGATTTTAGGTTAATTCCCAAATTTTGAAATATAATGTATATATTTTGAACATTATTTTGTTAAATAGATAAATTGGTCAACTAATCAACTTTAACGGTATGTAGCTTATGTAGTTTATCGAGGGAAAACTTGCGATAGGAGTATCATCATGGTAGAATCATATGTAATAGAGAAAAGATTATATTTAAACATTTATTTTTCTATATATACTATATTTAGAATTTAATCTAGAAAAGTCTCGATCCTTCCAATTAATAAAATTATCGTCTATAAATAGAGTGAGTGAATAGCAAATAGGAGGAGAACTCCGAACTACTAAGAATAGACTTGGAAAAAGACTCTGTGAAGTCTGGATCTCCAGGCCTTTAAGAAAAGGCTTAAATGAAATATCGAGCTTTTGCGAAACTCGGTCATCAAATTAACTAAGAAATCATTGTAATTGATCATTTATATACTCTTGATATGCATTTCTATTTGTGGCTGCGTTAAGGTCCATAGTTTTACCTTGAAATTTTTCGAAAAAATTTTACGCAAAAATATTATGCGTCTCGTGTAATTGCTCGTGATTCTTTTTAGCCATTTTTTATTTTCGAACACTTAAAATATCGGTCGAATACAAACTAGATCAATATGTTGATAGCTTTTGCTATCGCAGGGCTAATAACAAATACCAACCATCCCGTGCCGGAGCAGTATTCTACATCGTTTTCAAATTAAATATCAATTATCGAATGGACAACCATCCATGTTATAATAAACCTTGCAAATCTCTTGAGGCTCAAAGAAGTTTAAGGAAATTACTATTCAACCCCCACAAATTTATATTTTTGCTAATTAGACTTCTAAACTTTCGTTCTTGCCGATCTGCCCTCCTGAGGAAACTTATCTCACAAAAAAAAACCCCCTCATGCTTTACACTTTTTATATAATATTGACAACTTTTATTTTAAAATTTTTTTTTTCCAAAAATACATCTAAATATTTATTTCATGGTGTTGAAAATAGCACTTAAAAACCAATTTTAAGTGATATTGTTAACATCCAAAATAATTATTTAGAAGAATTTTTAGAAAAACTTTTAACCTAAAAATAATGTCTAGGTATTACAGTGTGATATTTTGGGGACATTTTTATTCGTGAAAAATCCAAAACAATAATCGAGAGGGGCTAAATAGTAAGAATCTTTTGAGGAGGCTGATTAATAAAAAAAATTTATATAGGAGGACTGATTAGCAAATTCCCAAGAAGTTTACACTTCGGCCCTAAGGCTGAAAACGAGCCGAGTTCGAGTGGAGTACCACTACGCTCATGCTGGACTCGATTAGTTTAGCTCGAGCTCGATGAGCTTCAGAGGTTGATCTAGAGTTTGGCTCGAAAAATTTTGAGTTCGAACTCGACTCGAACTCGGATAGATTGTATCAACTAACCCGCGCTTGGGCTAAATCGAGCCGAGCTCGGCTCGATTGTATGAATTAGATCAAACTCGAGTCGAGGTCGAACTTGAATTTACTTAAGAAATCTTGTTATAAAAAATACTTGAAATAGAAAAGCTCGTTTAGGCTCGCAAGCCTACCGAGCCGAGTAATATAATGCTCAGACTCGGCTCATTTAATTACTCGAGCTTGAATAAGTGCTCGAACTCGACTCGAGCTCGGTAATACTCGAGCTTGAGCCGAGTTTAAACGAGCCGAACCGAGCTACTCGTTAACAGTTCGGCTCGTTTTCATCCCTAGGCATGCACATTTAAAAAAATATATATGTATATAGAAAAATAGACAAAAATATACAAACAATAATTAATATTTAATAATTATTGTGAGATTGGTGACTCATGATTCGTCCTTCAAGAATTTGAGTCATTTCTGCTACGGTGCAGGAAAAGTTATGAAAATTATATATTTGGGTTTTCAGAAATAAATATTTAATAATATTTGGGTTTTTAGAATTATGAAACTTATAATAGATATGTACATACACTTAATAAAAGGCCAGTAAAAACGCATGTCAGTAATATTATTATCTGATCAGAGTCCAAAATATTGTAGTTACAAAACTGTATCTACTAATATAATCTAACTGTTTTATGTCTCCATCAATATATATATGTATGTATAGCTTATGTAATTTTCTAAAAGGGTAATGCTTAAGGGCACACAACTTTTCCCGGATTTGAACACAGAATACATGAAAATTTCACGGATTTGAACACAGAATACATGAAAAACATATTTCCCGCGCCTATGAAATCCGTTGCACAGGCTTCCCTTGTGTTCCGTGCACCCAAACATTTTCCATTCTAAAATCATATAAGCATCGGAGATGAGAACTTACCATTCAATTAGTATTTTCTGAAAGCCCGCAATATATTTCATTTTACTAATCTATATATACATATATAAAAAATCGAGTATCAAAATAGTGGAGGACCATGTGACACTTTCAATAACCTATAATATGCCACATGGAATTTCTATTATCTTATCATGTGACATATGGCAAGCTTAATTAATCACTATTAATACAACTTTTCTTTCAATGTACACTGAATACATTCAATAAGCTATTATTTTAAAATTTATAATAAGCAATTATTTTAAAATTTATAAGCTATATATAAAAGATATATTATAATAATTTTAATGAATTTAAAAGGTCAATATCAAAATATATCAATACTTCATATATAATTAAATACATAAATATAAAAAAATAGATGATTAAAGTCGTTGCACCACCTGACAATTTAAATAACCTCTGATGTTTCATTTGCGGTTAATATTTTTATATCATAAACAAATATGTAGTATTTATATAACTAAGTTTACAAATATGAAATATCTATAATTAAATTATAAAATATAATAACTTTTTGTGATCAAAACTGTTGCGTTGTGACATATCAAATAATTTTTTATGTGCCATTTGACATTTATTTTTATATTACAGAAAAAAGGCACATAACATCTATTAAGATGATAACTTTAAGTTGAAAAAAAAAAAAAAAAAAAATATATATATATATATATATATATATATATATATATATATATATGTGTGTGTGTGTGTGTGTGTGTGTAATATGCATATAATTTAATATCACCACCATTTTATAATGCATCTAAAATAATATTTATGTATACCATGTGGTATTTATTTTTGTTATCATAATATGCAAATATAATATTTTTATTTGCATATTTATTAATTTATCTACAATTAAAAATATAAAAAAATTATTTTTATTTTAAATATTCGTATTTATGACTTATATCAGTACATCGCACGGGTGCAAAAACTAGTAAAATTAAGAAAACGTGCAAAAGTAAACGTAACAAAACATCATTCAATTCCGAAACATAGATCCACAAATTACCGCCAATCAAAATATGAAACAATTGTAGGTCTGAAGATCTGAATCTGAAGACAAAAAAGGAAGCCCACCAAGCATACAGCTCAAGATAATCAGTACATTCACAATAGAGGGAATTGTGTTCCTGGCATTCAACTCCTAGTTTTACACCAGATGATTGATTACATACAGCAAGAGCACTTCGCACGTGCGTCACCTAGCGTGCGAAGAGACATTCAAAGGGTGAGCGTTTCTCCTGGAGGAGTTAGGTGAGGCCCTAATTCGGGCAGAACCCTAACTCCAGTAGTACATAGAACCCTCCCAAAAAAAAAAAAAAAAAAAAAAAAAAAAAGCAGGAGGCCTACAATAAAGTTTAATTAGACAGGCAGGAGAGCAAGAGGTATATTTAATGGACTTGGAGAACCTTTAACATTTTTTAAATAAAATATCTTCTCTTGCCTTCCCAGTCTTGATCCTCTTAATGCTGCTCACTGAACCTTTACAATCCAAGCTTTTCAGAGCTGTTTCATCCATAATTTTCGGCGTTTGGAAAGAGAAATCGGAGACACTCATAGTCTTCTTGTATTCAGGATGGGCATCTAGAAACTTCTGGACATCAACAGTGCTCCTTACCCTCTTGCCATTAGGCATGATGTATTGAGCATCCATCTTCGATAAGTCCCTCCTCATGGTGACAACTCTTTCTGTGTTAGGAGGCGGTTTCGGAAGATTCGGCTTGTCGATAGCCCATATGCGACTGTCATCGAATTCCATATCGGCTGGATCATCACAGGAAATGCCTTGCTTTCTGTCACAGAACCAGGGATTCTCAATAAGGCTATGCCTTATGGTTTCGAACTCTTCTTTTGTTGGTATCTCTCTCCATTTATTACATTTTTCACATTGGACGGCATATACACCGATAAAACCTCTAGATAACGAGGGTGATTTCTGTAGGAAAAACAATTCCGTGTTATTACCGTATACAGAATTCCTACCAAGTTATATATCAACTTTGGGATTTGCACTTCACATTGTCGCATTAAAATGTATAAGCATTAAGTTATAACAAACCCACACACCTCATGTATTAAACAACATTCCAGTGGTAAGTTCCGTCCCCGAACGGGGCCTGTGAAGGGTGAGACATATGCAGCCATACCCGTAGGAGGCTATTTCAATAAGACCCTCGGCCTGAAAGACCAAGACGTAAACACACCAGCATACAAATCATAAATGTTCGCAAAGTAAGATTTAAAACCGAACACGCCCAAAACAAGCAAAAAATGATGCAAATAACAAATAAGCTATACACATGGGTAAAACTAAAGAACGAAGAAGACCAAGGAAAAAGAAGCACCACACCGACACTACATGGATAGAATCCAAAGCCCAAGTCATTTAAATAACAATGTCATTAACACTAATTCTTCACTGCCACTGAGTTCGATTAATAGCGAAACCTTCATCAAATTTTAAATCCGAATTGGTTCTCGTAAACTTCCGCCTATTGTCTTAGTCACCTCCCAATTATCCTCTCCAAAGCTTCACAGTACGGCTCATTAGTCTAATACCCCGATAATTAGAGCATTTTACATGTCCTTGTTCTAATAAATCGGTAAAAGAGGGCGCTTTCTCCACTCTTCCAGCATTCTCTTAGTTGATAAGATTTTTTTTTTTTTTTTTAAAACAATCTCATTAGCCAGTTGATACTTCTTTCCCCTACGAATTCCCAAGCTTCAATGGTATACCATCCGATCCAACTGCTGTTTCCCTCCTCGTCTTCATCAAAGCCTCACGCACTTCATATTTGTTGATGCATCTATAGTACATACATCTCCCCGTCTTTCCGACTCCTATAACCCAACCAAAGAGACCTCTGTCACCGATCTCATTAAAGAGCTTCAAAAGTATCTCATTGGCCTTTTTTAATCGGCTTATCCGACACTAGGGCTTGATTATCCTCAAAGTTGATACATTCAACTTGGCTCAGATCTCTGCTTCTCCTATCTCTCGCCTTCGCAACATGTAGAGCTCTTTCTTCCCCTTCTTGGTGTCCAGCTTCCTATAGAATTCATCAAAAGCTCTAGCCTTGGCCTCTTTTACTACTCTAATCGACCCAGCTCTAGCCTGCTTGTATTTCAACCTAGCCACCTCGCATTTATTTCTAACACGTTCCTAATAGCTAGCTCTCTTTGCTTTCACCTCATACATCTCCTAACTCCAACACCAAGACTCTCTCTTGGGTGATTTACCTCCTTAACTTCTCCAAGAACTTTCCCGGCTGCTTCGCATATACCACCTACTATCTTCGTCCACATGTTTTCATCTTCTCCCACAAAGTCCCAATCACATTGGGTAACGAACTTATCTCTGGAAAGTCATGAATTTGTCTACCATGAGATCACAAGGCGAAATCCCACCTACGCATCCCATATGGGTTTCAATGGCCCAGTTTCACCATCCGAGAATTAGATTCAGGACATGAAACCAAGATATGCGTGATCTCAATTACCATATTTAGAACAAGAATTGGGATCAGAAACCTGCCAATTACTAAACAACAAATATCGACAAACCCTAGTGAAAATTCCGGAGTTCGATTAGGGACCATACCTCCATGACTGTAATTAGAGAGGTCTGAGCTCGTGTGGCTTCAACGATTTCAGAGATTTAATTAATGGATGAAAACGAAGCCATGGAAGCCCAGAAGTGAACTTAGGTGATAATGTCTAGAAACCCTGCTTGATTAAATGGCCCCAATATTACTTGATTAAATATAAAACATAACTTCAAATTTAAGACAAGACAATTTTTATTTTATCTTGACCGTCGAGTTTGATTTATATCTTATATTTTGATTAGATACTAAGCAGTAAATAAAAATCTTTCCAACCAAATATTGCTGGGATTCGAATATCCGACCTAACAGTTGACCTTTGGTCTTCTCTTAACACTTAATTTTTTATGAAAAATTCAAAAGGTTTAAAAGTCCATCGGTCTTGAAACGTCCGATCCGGATCGTCTACGCCGAAGAAATGCACTGCCGTTAGATCATATGCATACCACATGGCAAACCCAAAACTAGTCGGTGCATAACGCATGACGGCGACTCACAGGTCAGTTCATTTCTTCGGCGCAAATGATCCGGATCGTTGAAGCTTCTGCGCTATTTATTCGTGAGTCACTTTGGCTATCTTCTCATCTTGAGTGTGTGCTTCCTGCTTATACAAGTTTGTTATGATCCCCTTCACTTTGGATCACTGTCATGAAATTCATATTTTTCAAAAATCATTCAAAAAAAATCTCTACTTTTTTTCTGACAGTTACTAAATTAAACCAAAATATTCATATATAAGTATTTTTTAGAAAAAAAATAAATATAAAAAATATATTTTAATGTGCTCTATAATTTATATTAAAATCTTTTTCTAAAAAAAAATACATATGAATATATATTTTAAGACTCCGAACTCTTTACTTGTTAAAAGAACTTAGGAGCTTCGAAATATATATTACAAATATTTTTTTTTAAAAAAAATTTGAATATAAATATTATCAAGCACACAAAAAAAATATTCAAATATTTTTAATATATATGTGTGTGTGTGTATATGTGTTTTAAGGTGATTTTATGAATTGATAATAAAAACAGTTTTTTGTAACAGTTTTGTAAAGACAAAACCTCATTAGCTTTTGACTGCATTGGTTTTTTAGAATAATTACATATCAGCCCTCTAAAGTGAACAGCTGTACATTTCAGCCTCCGAAAACGCGCGACGTGACGGTGCGTGAGCGTGCTATGTCAGCGCAAAAACGTATTTTTGGAGGTTAAAATATAAAAATTAAATTTTGGAAAGCTGATATGCAATTGTCCCTTGTTTTTTTGTTTGGTCTTCTTCAAGGTAGTCGAGTTCTTTTATTTATACCCAGAAGTAGGTCAAGCAAGTGTGCAGGGAAAATGCTTTTAAGGGTGCTTTTTATTTTTTCGTTCAAGTTTAGATAAAGTTCAGGTTTTCAGGAAAGTAATGCTTTGAAGGTATATATTGTCCATACTTCAAAAATTTTGATTCCATATGCTCGGTCCTAATTGATTTTTTTTTTTTTTTTTTTTGGAAAAATAAATAAAACACTTTCTAGTTTATCTAAAAAAAAGTTAAAAAGTACGTAAAAAGCCTACCTGAAAAACTTCGCCAAAAAATGGTGTATTTTTTTGTACTTTGTAAAAATAGCTTCAAATAGACATGAGAAAGTAGATCCTATAAAAAGATCCGCATACTAATCCGAAGAAATTAATGTTCATAAATCGACCAGAATTTGGTTGTTGAAAAAAATTGGGAGTTTCTTCCGATTGTTATAAATAGGAACTCAGAAAAGATGAGAAAATAAAATTTAAAAATTTAAAAAAATTTCTTAAGGGTGACTTATTGATAAGTTTAGAGTTAGATAACCAATTCTATCAAAAGCTTAAATTGTTAGTAGAACAACACACGTTTAGACAACCCTTAGAATCTATCAACCACCATTGATTCTCAATATAATAATAAAACAAATATTATAATTTCTACATCAATTTACTTCACTTGGCTAGCCTCCTCCGGCGCAGGAGCCGCGGATGCGGGGTACCCGATCCCATGCCGGTTATTAGGAAAAACCATGAACACAAAGCTTGCGAAACCGCCAACCACCGCGGGTGTCACCGTGAGCAGCGTCTTCTGCGCCGCCACCAGTGGCGGATAGAAACACCGGACGGTATTACCGTCCAACAGTGCAATCACGACGAACACTAGGAGTGACAACATGGCATGAACAAAGTCACCAAATCTCAACTTGTACTTGGACAAATCGGTATTCTTCGCATTGCGGTCGGAGAACGACCAAATTCCGGTGGCCGTGACTATCCCGTAGTAAACTCTGCCGTCTGCACCTACATAACTGTCGGTGAACGACGCAAAGCAGCAATTAAAGCTGCATACGACTAGGAGTGCGGCCGTTAAGTACTTATTGACGACGGTGCACTTGCCGTAGTTGGAGAGGAGAGGGCTGAGGAATTGGAACAGGAAAACCGTCCCCGTCGGCAGGAGTTTTATGAGATCGCCGAGGCTTTTGAAGGCCGAAGCTGCCATTTGTAGTGTGGTTATATGAGTTTCAATGTAACTATGTGTTTATTTTTTTGTTGTAGGGGTGTATATATATATAGGTTTGGGCAAAAATTTTTTATTTATTTTTTATTACTTATTATTTATTTATTTATTTGGAGGTAGCGAAAAAGGGTTGCTTGTACGTTTTAATTGGGTGGACATGACATGAGATTTAGTGAGCCTGTTTGCTTTGTTACTAAGCCAAGGGCTTGACCCGCTGGTCTTATGGGGCCTAACTAATGATTTTTGAGAACTGATATTTATAAGGACCATAAGTTTTTTTTATACAATGAAGATAATATATTGTACATCGGAATATATATTACACATTCTGTTACACTGCTATTAATTTGAACTTGTCAATAAAAATGATCTAATTATTAATAAGTAAAAACAAACTTATTTTCTATTTAAGACTAAAAAAGTGGCCAATATAACTCTTTGCTCTTAACACTTGGACTTATTCTTTCTCATAACATATATATATATATATATATATATATATATACAAACCACCATTTTTACTTTTATTTTTGGGAATTATGTCCAAATATTTATAAAATTAACATTTTTTATGAATTTTTTTGATTCTTTTATTTGTTTCAGCAACGCATAAAGTTTATTATATTACTATTTGTATATAGTTGTGGCATCTTGGCTACGCTTATAACAAGAGTACTACCATTTATCAAGACTATCAAGATCCCTAATACAATCAGAATCACATACAATACATAGAACTCATTTTGTTTTTCTTTTTTTCTCGGTGCACATTGATTGGTTGATTTTGGTGTAAGGAAAGATTCTAAGCACCAATAAGACATCGTTTAGTTGGTTAGTAAGTTAAGTTCGGGAACCCAATAAACTATAAATTTGAGCCCATAGGAAAATATATATTGATAGGAGAGATTACCACTGTTGTCCCATTCTCCAAACGAGGTTAATCTTGTTCTCTGTAAGGTGAGGAGACTCGTAATAAAAAATAAAAAATAAAAAATTTAAAAAATTTAAAAAAAAAAAGAAAGAAAAGGAAGGAAGAGGGAGGAGGAAAAGATTGTAAGCATAAGGTAAGGAATATGCGTCAGTGGTTTATGCGGGAAAGCAATGTGAAGGGAGAATTTTTTGTTTTTATCCATTGCAAGCAATTAGGGGAAGAAAGGGACTGCAGCCGATCATATCCGCAACAGAGTTTCTACGAGCTATTGTAAAAAAAAAAATATATATCAGTAATTGTCTATTTTTGTCGTAATTGATAAATTTATAAATGCACTAATCAATATTTTATCAGCTGAAAAGTTTCAGTTTTTCAATCTAAATATATCTAAATATCTGTGTGACCGTACATAAAATACAGAAAAAAAAAAAAAAAATCTCACACATTTGCTTGCAAATTCAAACAAAAAGCCTCCACTATATTGTAAAAGTCTCACCAATTACGCTAAATGTTCTGGACCTAATTGCAACTCAATTGCTAGAGAGCACACATGTGGCAGTTCAATATCTAGCGCATATCATACAAGAGATCTAGCATATATGACGTTGGAGATTGTCGCGGGACCTGGTGCATGTCGGCAAATTTAACGGTATTATTTGTTTTTCTAAAATAATTCTCCTTTTGTATTCCGAGCACCTCCGATACTATGATCCTTGGAGAATTTCCATATCAGCCCCTTTACTGTTTGCTTTGGATAAAAAAAACTCCTCATTTTAAGTCCGTTGATTTTCTACGGTACAAACACCTATTTAAAAACACTATTTAAAAAAATCTGTTAATATAAAAATTATAATTTTTATGTTTCAAGTTTTTTTTTTTTTTTTTTAAATGCTCCTATGATCCTATCTTTGATTTGAGACTCCAAAGTCTTCACAGGCTAGTGGATAACCCGTTAAGGGGCTGTTTACTTTGGAGAAAGTAGGGCAAGTGAGTCAAGTGGATAAGAAAAAAGTGAGAGAGAAGTGGGAGAATGGAAAGTGGTGGAAAAGTAGGTTTGAGTTTCTTTGTTTACTTATAATTAGAAAGTGGGAAGAAACTGTGATGAAATATATTTAAATATAATATAAATAATAATTATATATTATTAATAATTTAAATATATTAATAGTATATATTATATATTAATTTTATTAATATATATAAATTAAAATATTAATATAATATTAAAAATAAATAATTTATTAATAGTATATTTTTATTATTATATATTAATAATAATAATATTATTATTATTATTATTATATGATTAACAATATATTTTATTATTATTATTATCTACTTTATAAATATAATAATATATATTTTATTATTATTAATGTTATTTTAATAATTTTACTTTTTATTTTTTATTTTTAATTATTATAATTACTATATTATATACCTAATTATTAATATATATTTTTATGATATATTATATTTATTATTATTATTATTTAATAATATATTACTATATTATTATTTTAATAATATACTAATATATTTTATTATAAATAATTTATCTTAATAATAAATTAATATATTATTATTATTATTATTATATATAATTGTATGCAATAATGACTTCCCCCACTTCTCTTCAATTTGGAGAGAAGTGGAGAAAGTGAAAAATGTATTGAAATGAATAGTAATTGGAAAGTGGAGAAAGTCACTTTCTCCACTTTGTTTTTCAAGTAAACAGAGAAAGTGAGGCAACTGAGTTTCCCACTTGCCTCACTTTCCTCACTTCTCAAGTAAGTAACAGACCCTAAGAGCTTGAAGCCTCAAAATATCTATATGAAAGTATTTTTTGAAATAACTTTAAACATGAAAATTATAAATCATCATCAAAATTTATAATTTTAGTTTTAGATTTTTTTTCAAAAAATATTTGTATAATAGCCAAACTACATATACATAATTTACGAGAGAGAGTGATTTGTCAAAAGTTTAAGGGGCCGTTTACTTTGGAGAAAGTGAGGCAAGTGAGGCAAGTGGATAAGAGGAAAGTGAAAGAGAAGTGGGAGAGTGGAAAGTGGTGGAAAAGTAGGTTTGAGTTTCTTTGTTTACTTGCAATTAGAAAGTGGGAAGAAACTGTGATGAAATATATTTAAGATATAATATAATTAAGAATTATATATTATTAATAATTAAATATATTAATAATATATAATATTTATTAATTTATTAATATATATAAATTAAAATATTAATACAATATTAATATAATATTAAAAATTAAAAATTTATTAATAGTATATTTGTATTATTATATATTAATAATAATAATAATAATAATATTATTATTATTATTATTATTATTATTATTATTATTATTATTAATATATGATTAACAATATATTTATTATTATTATTATCTATTTTATAAAAAAATAATATATATTGTATTATTATTAATGTTATTTTAATATTATCATATATTTTTTATTTTATTTTTATTATTCTATTATTATATTAGTATACTTGATTATTAATAATATTATTTTAATGATATATTAAAATAATAATTATTATTTATTACTATACGATTATTTTAATAATATACTAATATATTTTTTTATAAATAATTTATTTTAACAATAAATTAATATAGTAGTATTATTATTATTATATATATATTGTATGCAATAATGACTTCCCCCACTTCTCTTCAATTTGGAGAGAAGTGGAGAAAATGAAAAATGCATTGAAATGAATAGTAATTGGAAAGTGGAGAAAGTCACTTTCTCCACTTTCTTTTTTAAGTAAACAGAGAAAGTGAGGCAAGTGAGGCAAGTGAGTTTCCCACTTGCCTCACTTTCCTCACTTCTCAGGAATGTAAACAGGCCCTAAGAGGAAAGGCTGACCTGATATTGGTTTCAAAAATAAGGACTGATCAGGTATTTATCCATGAGCCTTTGAAAAGTATATTTTCTCCATTTTTTTTTCAAATTCCTCTCTCCTCATAAACTTTCTCTTCTTCGCTTCAAAAGCTTTCTTTCCTCGAATTTCAATCAACAAGGGCAAGGAAGTGTTTAGTCATGTAAAAACTGTTCAGGTCGAGCCAGCCCGTACTGCAGCCCTCATTGTGCCGGACCGGGCTAGCCTGTACTGTCACCCAGCTTGGCTCGTAGCCAACCAAGTCGGGGATTCAATACGGGTCGAACTGATTGCATTATCTCGCCTATGGCTGAAACAAGCCGCGCTTGAGCCGAATACTATCTAGCTCAAGCTCGGGTCGGCTGACATTGTTCGAGTTCGACGAGCCTCAGCGGCCGAGCTTGAACTCTGCTCGCTTTAGAAAAAACCATGCTCGAACTTGGCTAGCTTCCTTCAGTTCGAGCTGAGCGAGTACCTTGAGCGTATCGAACTAGAATACCTAGTTCGAAAATAATGTGTACGGTGGCAATATTTGTAATTTTTATAAAAATTAGGACGGAATTATAAACAGTTATATATTTGGTTGGCTCAACCAACTTATAACAGTCAGTATTAGATGCAAAGATCCATTATCAACTGTGCTCGTATATGTTTACGAGCCTAACAAGCAGAGTATTACAGTGCTCAAACTCGTCTCGTTTAATTAACGAGCCTGAATTTGAGCTTGAGCTCGGCTCAAGCTCGATATTAATTGAACTTGAGTCGAGCTAAAACGAGTTCGAACCCTAGCTGCTCGTGAGCAGCTGAGCAGCTCGGCTCGTTTTCAGTCCAAATCTCGCCTACCGAAAATATGGCTTGGTCCGAACTGTCTATAAAGTATGGACCTAATTCAGCCCTACTATTTTTTTAACAGGCTAGGGTTGGCTTGCGCTATTCATACGGACCCCGTGCCGAGTCGCAGGCTACGGACTTTTTTGACATCACTATAAGTGCTACAATACAAGCAGTCATCACAGCTAGAAGCCTAGAACAAAATGGTTGTATGAAGTATAATATCTCGAACTATAACAGCTTCTTGCTTTGGTTTCCTTCTAAACGGTTCCTGTTCTAGAGCCTCAGAAAATTCCTATTTACAATATTATACAAAAGCATACGGGAGATTTGCATTTCAGCCCATCCCACAAAATTTTGTTTGCAAATAAATCTCTTATTTATAATCCGTTATCTTCGACACCTCCAAATTACCTATAAGAAATATTTTTTGAAAAAATTTTGAATACAGAAATTATAAATCACATCGAAATCTATTTTTCTTGTATTCAAAATTTTTCTAAAAAATATTTCTAATAGAAATTTGGAACTCCTAAATTTTAACGGATTAATTTTAAACTCACTTTGAAAGGATTTTTTTTTTTTTTGAAAAAGTATGAATAAAAAAGTTATAGATAATTAAAATCTATTTTTTATCATATCCAAAATTTCTCCTAAACATGCTTCTATAGTAGTTAAAAAATGCTTCTGATAGGAATTCCGAGATAGGAACCAACTCGTAAAGAATTCAAAATGAGAGGCTGATTTGCAAAATATTTCAAAAGCAGGGGCTAATATGTGATTTTTCCAAATATACTTGGAAATATTACAGTCAGTAAAGTGGCAATGCTTCATATTTTGGAGAAGATAATCTGAGCTCCATACTGAGGTTGTAGTGTGAGAAAAAGCATCGGTGCATGAACATACGACGGGGAGATAGAGAACTCGTACCTCTGAAGAATCATAGCCACTGCAACTTTCGCCTCCAACATCGCCAGAGTTTGGCCAATGCAGATGGTCGGCCCTTGACCGAAAGGAAGATAAGAACCGAGATGATACCCCTTACCATCTGCAAACCTCTCGGGGTTGAACTCGTTCGCGTCGGCTCCCCATATGTCGCTGTCGTGGTGAATGGCAACTATAGGAATGTAGATTTGAGTGCGGGCGGGGATGTTGTAGGGTCCCAGGCGGACATCCCTCGAGGCCATCCTGTTAATCGCCACTGCAGGAGGATACAGTCTCAGAGTCTCCTTCAGTACCATATTTACCTGCATATAGAAAATTCGACATAGAAACATGCATAGATTTTTCATTTAAAAAAAAAAAAAAAAGCATAGATAATATATAGCTCGAGCAGAAAATAAATTAGGGGACATTAGGAAATGAAAAGGTTTTGTCATAAAAGTCCCTTATCTGACTTCTCTCTCAAATCAACCCCTCAACTAAGATCACTAAGTTAGTACTTCACAATAATAACTTCATTTTATAATAACAAACCTTTTTTTCACAATATTTGAATAATTTATATCACAACACTAACATAACTCGCCCAGAACAGTAGCATAGCTCGTGCGGAACACTCCAGCCAAACCATACGATAGTGCTAGCAACACTAGCCACCTGGAACATTGAGGAGTTTCCGACCAAGGGATCATTTTGAAAAAGTTTGAAAAACAAAGGCTGATTTTTCAAAAACATAAATAACTTTTTGAAAGATACTTAAATAACTCGGAGTGTTCGGTCAAATGCGAGGGGTCATATGTGGGCGTAACTGCCAGCGCAGCATATTTTATGTGCAACTAGCAGCGTGGGAAGTCAAACACGTAGTAAAGAGGCTTCTTAAGACCCAACTACCACCACGACACTCTGCCACCCCCGAATGAAAACATTGAATTGCAAAACCTAATGAAAAACAAGTTGAACTTACAATTTTGAGATCATTCAGATCATCTGCGCTCGGTAGCTCGTTACCGTAAATGCCGACGACTTCTTCGCGTGCCTTTATTTGCCAATCCGGATTCTGAGCTAGGAGGACTATAACCCATGTCAGAAAATTAGCTGTTGTTTCCTTCCCAGCAAAGTAAAATGTCTTGCATTCATCAATGATCTCCCCGATTCCGACTTTTCCTTCTCCTTCATTTTTGTTAGCAGAAAGCAAGAGGCCGAGCAAATTTTTAGAATTCTCACAATCATCACCGTTCATCTGGATCAACTTCCGAAGAGAACCACGTATTTCTTGATTTAGCTTTCTCCTCAGTTGGTTCCTTTTGGTGGGTACATACCTGTATAAAATGGAATAATTAACATCATATTCTTTCAGTTTTTTTTTAAATAAAAAAACTTTTCTGAACAACTAATATTTACCATAATCGAGCTCCACGACTAAAATACTGCATCATAGCCAACTTTGGTTCTAAAATGTGTACTTTTCAAATCAATTTATGTAATAACTCTTGCATCATCTACTTTTAGAAGTACTTTTCTGCATCTCTTTTTTTCACAAACAAGAGACTTTTAAGCCTACGATACTAATATTTGCAAAATAGTGCAACATTATGGACTAAGGAGGACCCCAATTTCAGCTTAAGACAGTAAAGTCAAACCAATTTAGAACTGCTAATAAATTTAGACAACATATAACTTGATAACTGTTTAGACCAAAATGGATGATGGCACCGTATTTCCATAAAGTTGAAAACAAGGTCGAACAAACAATTTTTCCTCATGCTGTCACAAACTTGTGGAAATATCAAGGTTTTAGGCACCGGTCGGCACGTCCTATGCAGCGCGGCACGTCTCTGTTCTGCAAGTTATCGACATAGCACATGCCTAAAAAAATTTTATCTAAATTTTTAAAATTTTGATTTTTGAAAACTAACAAATACATGTATCTCGTTACAGTTGGCATATCACCATCGCATATGCCAAGATCTAAGTTTACTGAAACTCGGCTCGGCTCGGCGCTGAAAACCTTGGGAAATATGGAAGAGACTGAACATTTTTCTTTTTTAAAAACCTTGGGAAATATGGAAGAGACTGAACATTTTTCAAAGGTTTGCCAGCACCAACGTCTTCATTTACAACCTTTTAATTTTTTGTAAGGTCTAGAGATGTCATAGGAAAAGATTATGTAAAACTGAAAACTTAAGAGAAAGTATAAATGAGTACATGACAACATATGGAATAATTAGGAATGCAAAATTCTTTGAAATGGAGAAATTTTACCTAAATCCTGGTATGTAGACACTCCTAAGAGCAAGCGAAACAAGGGCCATTTGTTCTTCTTGTAGTTGGAAGATTCGCTTCCCTTCCTCGTAGCTACTACCAAATGCGACACGAGAGATGACTTCTGCAGTAAAATTGTGAAATTCCTTGTTGACATCTATTTCGAACTGACGACTTTTCGCATTCTCCAAACTCCATTTTTCTAACATCCTTATGGTGCTTGTAGAAATTGTAGGGACCCAAACCTGAAAAATATGTCATGAGTTTATATGCAAGCTATGGGAAGTGGGGAACACATATGACCAACGTCCTAAACAACAACAACGCAGTCAAGTCCCACCACAGCGGGTTTGGGGAGGGAGATGTACGCAGCCATGCCTCGAATGAAGCTATTTCAATACGGCCCTCGGCCTTAAAAAAAACTAGAGCACGCACAATCACATGACTTCTGCAGTAAAATTGTCAAATTCCTTGTTGACATCTATGTCAAAAGGACAACTTTTCGCATTCTCCAAACTCAACTTTTTTAACATCCTTGTGGTGCTTGTGGAAATTGTAGGGACGTAAACCTGAACTATGTCATAAGTTACGTGCAAGCTAGTGTGAACCTATATGACCAATGTCCTAAACAAGAAAAGTAATAACCTTTCTTTGACTTATAGATTATTAGAAGATATATGGATGGATTGCAAGGTTGTGTATTTGTTAATTTAAGTTTATAAGTTGATGATTATTACTGTATATTTGCCTTATCCCATGCTACTCTTTACATTTAAAACCTTTTCTGCCTGGTTTTTCTCTATATTTGGACATTTCTGTTTCTTGTGATTTAATGCCTTTGAGATAAAGTAGATAGAAAAAAATAAAATGCCAAGTACATTAAAAAAAGCTTTTCTGTAGCTTGTTAAACTAACATATTCTTTAGAAGAGGATTGGATTCTTGGCCATAATTGGTTCAACTCGCAACACAAGATGGTTTAGCTTGGTTTAACCAAGGTTTTCAATACCGAGCTGAGCCTAGTTTTGATAAATCAGATCCCAACATGTGTGCCGAGGTTGCCGTGCCAACTGTGCACGATATACATTTACTTGTTATTTGTCAAAAGTAAAAATAAAATATCAAAATTAATTTGAAAATTTCAAAATAAGACTTTTTGATATGTGCAATACCAGTTCAATACCGGTACATACACATGCTGCCTAGTATAGGCCGCGAAATTGGCACGTAAAACCATGATTTAACCAATTTTACCCATTTTAAACAGTTTAAGCAGCAGCGCAAATGGTTCAACGCCGTAATCCCATAGAAGAGTCCTGTGTGGATACTAATAGAGGCCGAAGGCTTAGCATCATCACCAGTTCAACTTCATTATTATTGGTTTTTCGAAGCATTCTGATTGAACACTCTTATACAGATTTAGAAAAAGAATTGCAACCTACGAATAATATTGCACACATAGGAATATTGGTTTGTTATCATAATTATTACAATTGTTTTCAATAATTATAAGTACGTGAATGATCTATGTATGCTTGGTGTAAGGGATATTTTTGAGGGATGCAAATATCTTAAAATTTACAAAGTGATGCTATTTAACCAATAAAATTCAAAAACTAGACATCTAAATCCATTTGAAAGTAAAAAAAAAATATTTTTCTACTACAAGTACACTTGTCAAACGGAGCTTTAAGGAATCTGCCACCAAACATATGCAGCGCGTAATCCGGAATCTTTTGTTCTCGGATGGTCTGAGAAGGGAGAGGTGGGTTCCTTGGTTTTGTGGTCCCTACGTATTTTGATACAATCACATATATTCCAACTGGTTTTTCCAAACAAAAATTGTCATCTAAATCTCCAATGACCAATTCAACACTTGGAATCCTTCATTTCCTACTTTGGCAAACACCACCTAAGCACTTGGTTAATGTGCTACTGAACACAAACTCATCCACCATATGTACCCGATGAAAGACAAAACTAGTGCACAAGATTGGTAGAACAGGGTTCAGTGCAACCGTGAGTTTATCTGTTACGAATGTGATATAAAAAAATAAGCCCAGAGCAGAACTTTTCCATAATAATTAAGAAAAAGTAGTTTTGTAAACTTGAGCAAATCTATCCCTCAAATGAAAATACTAAATTAGCTAATCCGGAACACTGTTCATAGGAACACTAAGATAGAACGGCCGAAACACTTCAGCTCGGACACTTGGATACAAGTGCAAGCAATATCAAATGAACCGTATACAACATTTTTAAGTTTCGAACCAAAAAAAATTTAAAAGTTGAAAAAGCAGGGCTGAGTTATAGGACTTAATACCCCCTTTTTTAGGAAAATTGCATATCAACCCCCTATTTTCAGGGGCTGGCATAAATCAGCCCCTAAAAACGGAGAAACGCCCGACGTGGCAGCACGCCTCAGGCGTTTCCCCCGTTTCTAGGAATTGCATATCAGCCCTCTATTTTCAGGGACGGATGCAAATCAGCCCCTAAAAACGGAGAAATGCCCGACATGCCAGCACACACTGTGCTGTCATGTCCGGCGTTTTTCTCATTTCCATGGAATGATTTGCAAGTTTCCAGAGAAAACAGGACTGATATGCAATTCCCCTTTTTTTTTACTTATTCCTTAAAAAAGACAAAACTATCGCTTTTCTTACTTGGACTACAAGTCAAAAGTCAAAGAAGTAGGTGACAAGTTTTCCCACCAGTCTCAGTAATGACAAGAGTTTTCACACCCACAACTAATAAAATATATTCAAATAATTATATCCAGATATTAAAAATAAATCAAACAAACCTTGAGTCTCTCCATATTGAATGCAGGTGCAATCACCCTCCGGTGCACCGCCCACTTCTCACCCTTCAACCCCACCAGCCCCTCGCCGAACAGCTGCTTCGTCAAGGGATTGAAATCCACCTTCTGGAAACTTCCAGAACCATCGGCGACTACGGCCTTGACGAGCTGCGGGTCGGCGACGGCGAGCCTCGGGCGCTGGCCGAACCAGTAGACGAAGACGCGGCCGTGCAGCGCCGACCACTCAGCGTAGTGCGGGGCAACGCGGGCGGCGACGCCGTCGTGGATGCGGAGAGAGAGGAGAGGGGAGGACTGAGCGCGGGAGTGCAGGGAGCGGATGTCGGCGGCGTTGCCGGAGAAGAGGCGACGGCGTGGGCCGGTGATGCCTTGGCTTGAGAAGTGGAGATGGATGAGGAGTGGACGCCATAGGAGAGAGTGGAGGAGCTTAAAGAGGAGGTAGAGAGAGGGAAGAAGTAGAATCGTGAGAAGCGGAGACATGGGAGTGTGTAATATCAGATTATGAGAGTGAAGCAACATTTGACTTGGAAAGGAGACCCGCGAGCCATGCCATATATCAGATTTTCAGTTTTAGTAGTAACAGTTGTCATATAATTAATTATTGAATTAATTATAAATACCATAATTAATTAGTAAAATTTAAAAATTATTAGATTATGAATATAGATATGGCAGATTATATATTTGCCTAAATGTGATATAAGATATGAAAAGTAAAATGATATGCATAATAACGACTAGCAGACGCACTCATTATGTTTGTGCTAAAATTAATTAAAAATTATTTTAAATTTTATAATTGGTAAAATTTGTATTTTTAATTTATAAATAAAAATGTTGTTATTTTTCTCAATTATATTATATATTTTCTAACTGTGGTATCTGAGAATTGACATCTACAGATGTAATTGTGGTATCTAGTTCTTGGTCACTCACATTCTCATATTCCAGCCACAACGTATCGCAGGCAACTAAGAAGATCATGAGGTCAGAAAACTTTCCATAATTTGAATGTGATATAACCCCGTTCTGGACCGCCACGTGTCATGATGCTGATGTGCCTTGAATAGGAAGATGGGCTGGACCCGAAGTAAAGACCCATGACATAAACAAGTATCTATCCGAGATATACATCAAGACTTTTTACTGAAACATGTACCGACTCCCGACATACACCTCGGTAGCGACTTCTCCGAGGTCGACACCAGCAGATTATGAGAAATTGGACCGTTACATGCACGCGTGAGGAAGTCTCTACGAGAAACGTAACCGACGCGCTCTTTATGACTCCTAATAAAGACTCATTAAGGTAGGTGGTTAATGAGTCGCGGTTATTAGGCTATTAAATGAGGAAGATCAAATGCCGCCCGGGCCTAGGGAATGTCCTCCATAATGGCTATAAAAGGTAAGGAGCAACTCCGAAAAAGGGGTTGGCTGGCTGGTAAAGATACCGAGATATACTGTAAAAGTGAGAAGAGTGTTTGAGAGTGATCTGTATTCTTCTTGATTCTTAGTGAAATTCTTGACTCGTTGGCATTACGTGACAGCCCGTGATTTTACCTTAATTCCAAGGGTTTCCACGTTAAAATCGTTCGCGTCTTGCGTGATTTAGATCGTCTCTTACGATTACTATCTGCCTGTAATCTTAGTCATTACTGTTTTTGAACACTTTATTGATCGGTCGAAAACCAGCTCGATCAGAATGAAATATACAAACAAAAACCTTCATACACATCCTCCCCACTTACCGCTGTAGATGATAATCTTGCCCTAACATTATCCTGACTAGCTTCGGTTGCAAGCAAAGACATTATCTGATGCCAGTCATTTTTATGGCCTGACCTTCAATGCATCGACTGCAAAAATTAAAAAAACATAAAATTAAGCACGCACGACGTACTTTAAAAAAAAAAAAAAAATTTAAAAATTAAATAAACCTGATACCTGGTGTATCTTGGAGCAGTAACGAGCTATCTTGCAACTACCACAAATTGTCTCCCTTCCATGTTCCACACCAGGAAGAAAGTGGAACTGAGGGGAAAATAAAGCATTAAAAGAAGTATACATGCAGTATAGAGACTCAAGAAATAGCTGAACTTCTTTAGCTAGAGTGCCATGGCCAATATCCTCCAAGCTATTGAACCAGGTGACCAAATCTAATCCAACCCAACATCTTTTCTTTCAGTTTAAAGTTTGGCCTTTACCTCACAGCCCAACCAGCCAATATCTTTTTCCCAAGATCAATATAGGACTAAAAAAAGAGTTTGATGTAGGTGATTGGGTCTATTTACGACTTCAGCCTTATCGCCATATCTCGGTGGCAATCAGGCATTTTCAGAAATTAGCGCTTAGATTTTACGGTCATTTCCAAGGCAAATCTCTCCCAAAAAGATGTTACTTGGAAAAATTTTCATCTCCTAAAGGAACAATTTTCTTCATTTGAACCTTGAGGACAAGGTTCTTCGACGAAGGGCAATGTTAGAGTTATGCAATTCGTCGGAAAATTCGTGTATCGCCAGTGGTATATCGAAGAAATTGTTGTAGGAGATGGGAGATGAAGTTGGAACTTGGGGTTGTTATAACGATTGTTTGAATCTCAACCGTCAGATGGAAGCAATCAGGTTGTTATAACGATTGTTTGAACGTCGAGTCGTGAACAGAACACATTCTCTCTCTTCAAAATTCCTTTAATCTTGTAGTTTAATTCATGTCATTTCAATTTCATTTTACATTCCTGCTTATTGTCGTTCAATTCCAGCTTTCGAACTTTCTTAATAGAAATTATTCTTTAATTTCTCTCCTCAAGTAAGTGTTTGACGAATTGTCTTGTGCTAGTTCATCGCAAGCCAACTCGTCCAGCTTGATCACGGCACATAAGTTTACCTATCTTCACATATCGCCATCTCTTACCAGATCGTGACATGTTGCTACCGATTTGCTTGAGAGAGAGAGAGAGAGAGAGAGAGAGAGGGGAGAAAGCGCCACAGCTGGTTGAGAGGAGAGAAGAGTATCAACAACTTTTGGTAAACACGTGCTGGGCTGTTAAGGCCCAGTCCGCTTTTTATTAAGGTCCATTAATTTCATGTAGAACTAGGTCCGCTCCGAAATTTCGTACCCTAACCCAAACCTAAGGGTACGTTCCGAATAGCTAAAACCAAATTTCGGGTTGGTTCGTGTCAGATTTTCAGCTTATTTTGGGTAATGCTCGGCTCGAAAAAGCAAATCAAAGACAAATGAAAATATATGCATACAAGGTCGCTAATTTGAAAGGTGTGATTGGACTTGTTATCTTCTATACTAGTCTTTAAATTATTAATAAAATTTGGAAGTATTAATCTCCAACCGTAATTTCGGATTTACATTAAAGGTCACAAAAAAAAAAGTTTAGTATAGCCGCAGATCTAGCCTGACATGTGACAGGTCACAGGACGTCAGTGTGCGTCGCCAAAGCCGCCGTCTCGAACCACCGACCTAACCGAGGTCAGTGCGATTGGACAGATAACAAAATAGTTGCGCTAAGCGAAAGAATCGATTAGAAGTAGTCAAGTTGACTGCATATAGCAGAGCAAGAGGTGCGTTGTGACCGAGTGTAATAAATCTTTACGACTCCATTTTATCTACTATTCCTAGTGGCTCAACTAGACCTATAAATTATCTGTCTGGTTGCTAGTGTGAGAGTTTCCTTCCGAAGGTGATAAAAACGCTGAGAGAGATCATGAGAACTTGTTCGAGCTACTCAAAGAGCTCCGACATTAAGAGATATTTGTACTTTTACCACTGATACTTGTGCATATTTGAGAATTTTTATGGAAAAATTCATGCGTCTGTTAAACTACTTGCAAGCTTCTTTTAACTATCTTTATCTTTGAATACAAGATATAAGTTGAGTACAAGCTCTGATCAAAGTTATTAACACACTATGTCTCAAAAATTAATACTAATCCTACAATATCTTGCATTTCTGCGATATCTCTATCTCTATTCTTTAAGCGCGAGAGGGGGGTTGCTACAGTGCCCCCCCAAACAACATATATATATATATATATATATATATATATATATATATATTATTTTATATATATATATATATATATATAATTAAAATAATATATATTAAAATAATAATTAACTGTCTATATATATATATATAATATCTTAATTTTTTAAATATTTTATTTTTAAATAATTAAATATTTTAATATATTTTTAAAATTTTAAAAAAATTTTTTTTTTTTTTTCACACGCATCGTATGTGATGTTTCCGCTAGTATTTCCATTATGGGCATGTTGTCCTAGCAACAGGTCACCAAAACTTTTAAGATTTGTAGCATTTCAATTTTCAAATTTGATGATGGGGACCTTAATTTCAAAGAATTTCTTGGAATGCGTTATTGTTCTTTTTTTTAAATCATCGTGTAAAATTACGTCCATAACTAGTCTCTTTTATTTGATCATCTTAATAAATACACTATAGATGGTACATACCTATACTTAACCAACCGAAGAAGTTCCATCTTTGCGACTGATTATGTCTGAAAATTCGTGGAGATAGTACATAAGTAATGAATTCTCCACAACTTATGCTTAAGGATGTGTTCGTTAGTTAATAAAAGTTTTTTATTTTTTATTTTTTATTTTTTATTTTTTTTTTTGGGGGGGGGGGGGGAGGGGGGGCTGAAATCATCTATATATATTTGTTCTGAATTTTTTTTGAAATTACAAAAAAAATTTGTAGAGTTTTCAAATTTTTATTTTTTATAGTATATATATATATATATATATATATATATATATATATATATTAGAGTTATATAAAGCACCGCTTCTTTTGACAAAAACCCATCACATATATTGTAATTTAACTGCTAAAACGGAATTTGGGAGAGTTATATAAGTCCCTGCGTCGATTTATGTGTTACCAAACATCTCTCGTTTACAATTTAAAATTTTCATTTAGATATATTGTCAAAAATTTTTTGAATATAAATATATAAATTCACATAAAATGTATTTTTCTTATATTCAAAGTTAGTGATTTTAAAATTATTAAAAATTTAAATTTTAAAAATATATATTTTAAATTTTATTTTAAAACAAAATGAATATAAATGAGGTAATTCACATACAATTTTTTTATATTAAAAATTTATTAAAAAAATATTTATATAATACTAACATATTACTAGTATAAACTTCCAGATAATAGTTAATTTTAAAAAAGTTAAAAAATAAAAGGTTTATTTTGAAAACTATAACCCTTATGCAATTTCCACAAAAAATTTAGGAAAAATACCATATCAACCCCTCAATTTCAATGTTTAGGACAAAACAGCCCCCCTCTTAAAACTTTATCCAAATTAACCCTTCTTTGGTTAGTCAGGGTTATTAAATAACCCATTAAAATTTTAGAGCCTCAAAATATTTATTTAGAAATATTTTTAAAATTTTTTTATAATATAAAATATAGACTTTAATATGATATATTTAAAAATATTTTTAAATAAATATTTTAAATATAAAAAATTAACAAATTTTTTGAAGAGGGCTAATTTGTCTAAATTAAATAGTGGAGGGGCCGATATGGCATTGATCCAAAAATTTATCTTCGGCGAGTTGAGCCCCTCTTGCGTGCGCACGCACGCTCACTTGTACTGCACACCATCATACACCTCTGTCGGCGCGTAACCCGGGGCTGCCTGGTCTTACTTTCATCATAACCGTTCGTTCCTAAAGCGCATCCGAGCAACCAATCTAACGATTCGGAATAATCTTCATCCGACCACCATTCCTGCAGCGGTATATCGCCTCATATTCCCCCATGTTCTTTCGTTGCTTTCTAATTTCTTCATATATTTTTACAAAAATTTCACTGGTTTTTTAAAGAAACTTTTTGATATTACAACACTTTACTTAACTATAATATATTTTATTGTAAATATAGAATTTATTATTTCTTATTTTAGTACTGTAATATATCTATAATATTAACTACAAAAAAGAAATTTAATAATATTTTATATTTTAATATAATTATATAATAGTTAATTAAGTTTAAATTATATGTAATAATTATCAAAAATATTAATTAGCTTATATTTTATAAAAATTTTTTAAATTATCAACTATTTCTTTATATATTCTCAAAATATAATTTTAATTTAGACTCTTTTTTATTTATAAATTTGTATTTCTAATTTTTTTTTTTTAATACTATTCTCAGCTGGATTTGAGAATAGTATTAGTAAGCTAACATCTCAACCGTTGATCTTCTTAATCTAACGGCTGAGATTTAATTTTACACTTAACGGAACAACGATTCATACTGTTAAATATTTAACGGCGCCGTTAAGTATAAAATTAAATTTCAATCGTTAGATCAAAAAGATCAACGACTTAAATGTTAGCTTAATAAAGTTATTTTCAGATCGAACTGAAAATAACATTTTTCGTATTATTATATAACATATATTATTTTTTTTTTATTTTTAATTAATTTATATATATATATATATATATATATATATATTACAGGTGCGTAATCCGCGGTTATATCAAAACAATGAAATTATAAATCAGCAGTGATTTTATTCATTCAATTATTCTCTTATAAATTTTAATGAAACCCAATCCACTCCTCCGCGAGATAGAATAAATTACTCTGCTCTATTAGATCGGACGGCTGAGATTGGACGATTGGTTAGTTTGGACGGACGCGTCGGACTATTTCTGATAAATGAGTGGAGAGAGAGAAAGGGAGGGAGAGAGAGAGACAGAGAGGTTGTGGTCTAAGCCATGGCGGAGAAGTCAAACTGGCGGAGCTGACGGAAATCCCATGTCGAAGAGAGTCTTAGATGGTCTGTAATCTGATTGCCGGAGACGGAACCGGTGGTGGACGGAGATAGGGCGGCGGCGGCTGCGACGGCGGAGGACGAGGTGGTGGCGGTGGAGGATGAAGAGGGGGAAGGGAAGGAACGGGCTGCTTCCAAGCTCGTTGCGGATCATATCATCGTGCATCAAGACGGTGTCGGACAACGCCGGTTCCGTGGCCTCGACTGTGCGCTCCGCCGGAGCCTCCGTCGCCGCCTCGGTAGCCGTCCCTCCCGATGATGTACGAGACCAGGTCGGTCAATTGTAGCGGCAGATCTTCGGTGAAAATAAGACGTTTTCACTACTATGACACTGTTTAATTGCTATTTTGATAGACGTCATTTGCTAATACTTCAACGATTGCATGTCCTAGTTTTTAGTAATGCATATTTGTATTTGCAATTTAATTAAGCTTGGTGAGAAACAGTTTAACTGGTTTGACAGGTTTGTTATGTGGAAGACGAGTGGTTATTCTGTTTTGCTTGATCGATGTTTTTGCCTAGTTAGTCTATGTTGGTCAAGCATGATCCGTGGTGTCTTTGATTGTATTGGAAGTGTGAGTATTCTAGGAAAAGTAACACGGTTGAAGTTGATGGAGGAAGGAGCTGTTTAATTGGTTTGAAAGTTTGAAGATAAAGGATTCCAAATGTTGACAAGATTAGTTTCTTGATTGAAGGCTTTGCTGGAAGAACTGGTATTGAGATTTTGTTTTGTTTTTTGTTTTTTCCGGGGGGGGGGGGGGGGGGGAGGTGTTGGGTTTACTCTAGAAAGGATGGACACCTCGTGCAGCGTCCAACACCAACACCGACACTTCGCGGACATGTAGTGGACACACCATAGACATGTCCGGATAATAAAAATCGAAAAAATTTCGGACACGCGTGTCGAACATGCTAGAAAGGAGTGCCCGACGCGCGTCTGTTTATGTTAGTTTTTTTACTTTTAAAGAAAAAATTATCTTTTTTTGAGAAAAGTGAAGTATTATATAATACTATCGGTAAATAGCGATAAGTAATATAATATATTGAAATATCAAATATTACATTTTTCTTTATTTTTATTATATAATTAGACTCATGTTGCTTAATTTTATTGCAATGATGCGAAATATTATATTATGCATAGATTTTGTTATTGAATGTTATTATATTTTCATATGTTCAAATACTTAATATAAGTTATTTTTAATTATTTATATTTTTATTGTTGTGTCCAAATCGTACCTGTGTACTACTTTTTTAAAAATTCCCGTGTTCTATGTTCGTGTCGTGTCGTGTCTCCGTACCCGTGTCCGTGCTTCCTAGGTGTTACTGCTACTCCTGAGACTATTTATGCCTTATGATATAGTATTGTATATAAAGTTCCAATGCCTGACTTATGAGGCTATGACCTTTAAGGATTCATGACTATCGCATGCTTTAAATTTTTCTGTTGTTCTTTATATTTTTTGGAGGCTCATTTAGTTAATGGATCTTTCATATGCACATATCTACATGCATTTATGTTAAAGAAAGGAAAAATCATCGAAGAGGAAGCATCGGAGCATAACAGAACCAAATTAGAGTAGCTGTTTCGGTAACTAACTGAATAACTTAAAGATAAGCAAAATAGAGCATCTGTTTCAGTAACTAGCTCATTAACTTAGGTTATGAGTAATTCTTTTACTCCAATCTCTCTCTCTCTCTCTCTCTCTCTCTCTCTCTCTCTCTCAGTGTTGTGTGTGCACCTGTGTGCTTGACTCTTATTATGATACTGGGCAAGAAATATTCCTTATATATCGAGTTGATCACATAGATTGGGCTTGTTCCAATGTTAAAGGATTATCTTGGATGCAATGCAAGGTTAGTATGAGGTATTACATGGCTCTACTTGCTTTACAAGTAAATCCTACAAATTGTTTCTAGGATTTATCTCTTAAAGGTTTTGGCATACATTATTGTCACGTGTTAGCCTTTTACATTGTGGTTGATGTATGACAAGATCCTTCTGCGTACGCTGCACTCTCTAATAATCTATATACAGGATTCCAAATAAGTACATCTTCATATTTATAATTCAAAGTGAATTTCCATGGTGAAATTATGAGGGTCCATAACTAGTTTGTAACGTCCAAACTCTTTGTCATTTGCTTATTTAATGCTATTTTGTCCAAGTCACTTGGCAAATTAAACACGAGAATTGCGTTATTCTTTTGTATTTTTATTAACTATGCCATATGTACTAAAGCTTACTTTATGGCAACTTTAAATATAGGTCTTATAGTTTCCGCAAGATGTTTATATATCAAATTTTGTCCTAGTCAGATCTAAACCAATAATCAAATAGCAATTGTAGGACATTAGTTGCTCAACAGGCAGCAGACGACATGTATAAAGAATATATTTGAGTAACATTAGAGTATCATTGAAATTGTATTGAGTCGAGAATTATTTGAACCCATTTGGACCACTTGAATCTGTTCGAAGAGCTAGTAATTGCTATTAGATCTTTTATGAAACGATTACGTACATAGGCCTCACAGTTCCATAACTTAATCAAATTCTTTTGTTGAGAAGAGTTATATCAGGTACCTGTTTTAACCAACTAATCGCATAGATATGAGAACTGGTTTGTATTGCAACTCTGTCATAGGATGGTGTTGCTCTGGCATGTATTTGGCTGCTTTGTATGTTAGATCTGTAGTGATTCTGAATAGTAAAAAGGGGAAAAAAAAGAAAATCAGCACATTGGGTGCAAAAAGCACTTTTTATAAACCGTGGTAGCTGCAGTGGTTTTCTAGTTTCAACATGATTAGAGGGCTTAAAATTCTGTGTCTATAGAAATTTCATTATCATTTAGTAGAATCTTTGCTTGACATTGTGGTCATTCTAGTTGTGAATCGCTTTTTGATTATTTCCTTGATCAGGTTTTGTGGGCTGGCTTTGACAAGCTGGAATTGGGTACATCTTCTTTTAAAGATGTTCTCCTTCTTGGATACTCAAATGGATTTCAAGTTCTTGACGTAGATGGAGCTTCCAATTTATGTGAATTGGTTTCAAAGCGCGATGGCCCAGTTACGTTTTTACAGATGCAGCCTACTCCAGCATACTCAGAGGGTAGTGAAGGGTTTAGATCATCACATCCTTTGCTATTAGTTGTTGCTGGTGATGAGACCAATGGCATGGGGATGGTCCAAGGGGGCCGCCTCAGTGCGTTGATCCGGGAGAATTCTAATGAACCTCAATCAGGGAACTGTATATCTACTCCTACAGTTGTTCGATTCTTTTCACTAAAATCTTACAGTTACGTGCATGCTCTTAGATTCCGTTCTGCTGTATATATAGTTCGTTGTAGTCCTCGAGTAGTTGCTGTGGCACTTGCTGCTCAAGTAAGCAATCTATGATTATTTACTCCATAACTCCAATTATGCTTGATAGATAATGTAATAATTGGTTGGGCCAAATTTATACATCTTCCGGTTTTGTTTTTTGCAGATATATTGCTTTGATTCTGTTACTCTTGAGAATAAGTTCAGTGTACTCACATATCCATTGCAAGGAGGTCTTGGAGTTAATGTTGGTTATGGTCCAATGGCTGTTGGTCCGAGGTGGTTAGCTTATGCCTCTAACAACCCCCTTTTATCAAACACAGGGCGTCTTAGCCCGCAAAATCTTACTCCCTCTCCTGGTGTAAGTCCATCAACATCACCAGGAAGTGGGAGCTTGGTTGCTCGTTATGCTATGGAATCAAGTAAACAGTTGGCTACTGGTTTGCTCAACCTGGGCGACATGGGATACAAAACATTGTCAAAATACTGTCATGATCTTCTGCCTGATGGTTCTACTTCTCCACTATCAAATTCTGGAAGGAAAGTTGGAATTCAAACAGCAATACATCCAAGTGAAGCTGATAATGCAGGAATGGTTAGTTCAATCAAATTTCTCCTGTTTTATTTTCGTTGGGATACTTTCTGTTTAAAATGAACCTTAGTAATTATGTTGGCATTTGCAGGTTGCCATCAAGGACTTTGTCTCAAAAGAGGTTATCTCACAATTCAAGGCTCATGCAAGTCCAATCTCAGCTCTTTGTTTTGACCCAAGTGGCACTCTTCTGGTAACTGCTTCTGTACATGGGAACAACATAAATGTATTTCGTATTATGCCAAGTCGTATCCCCAATAGCTCAAACCCTCCCCGATATGATTGTGCTTCATCCCACACACATCTATACAAACTATATCGAGGACTGACAACAGCAGTAAGTATCGAAGAGACTGTATATTTGACAATGTCATTTGGCTTTTAACTGCCCTAAGTAGCATTATACTATTTTATTCATGCGACAGGTCATACAGGACATCTGCTTTAGTAATTTTAGCCAGTGGGTGGCTATTGTTTCATCCCGAGGCACTTGCCATATTTTTGTCTTATCCCCTTTTGGAGGTGATGCTAGTCTTCAAGCCCAAAGTCTTCATACTGGTGGATCAGTGCTAGTACCCAAGCTTACATCACCTTGGTGGTCAAGTTCGACCTATACAACTGATCAGCAGTTTCTTCCACCTCCACCTGCTACAACTCTTACTGTTGTTAGTAGGGTTAAGAACGGTAATGTCGGATGGCTTAATACTGTTAGTACGGTTGCAGCTTCTGCTACAGGGAAGCCTCCTATACCATCAGGTGCTATTGCTGCTGTTTTCCACAACTCTATCCATGATAGCCGTCCAACTTATATGAAAGCCAGTTCATTGGAGCATATTTTGGTGTATTCCCCATCTGGTCATGTTATTCAGCATGAACTAGTTCCATCGTTGGGTAATGTTTCATCTGACAGCAACTCAAGAACTAGTTCCGGCCATCTTTCACAAGTTCAAGATGATGAACTGCATGTAAAAGCTGAACCAGTTCAATGGTGGGATGTTTGCAGAAGATCACATTGGCCTGAAAGGGAGGAAAACATTTCCAAGATAGTTCTTCAAAACCAACAAGCGGACATGCTCATAGATACTTCTGATTGTGAAGATAATGGCACTCTGTATTCAGTCTCATCGACCGATAGTTCAACAGGAAAAGATTTGACAAGGCCTCACAGGTACCTCTCTAATGCGGAAGTACAGATAAGCTCTGGGAGGTTACCACTTTGGCAAAAGTCTAAGGTAATCAATTTAGTAGAGGGTAGACAATTTACTCTCAGAACGTGTTTCTTCGTAGTCAATTAACTTAATATAATTTCTCAACTATGCTATAGATTTGCTTCTATAAGTTGGTCACTTCTGGTCCTGCTGGTGTTTATTCAAATGATTATACTGGTGGAGAGGTAGAAATTGAAAAGATCCCGGTTCAAGTTGTTGAAATAAGGCGAAAGGATTTACTTCCTGTTTTCGAGCATTTTCATAGCATTCAACCTGATTGGAACACCAGGTAATTTATCTTATCTTAAAGATCATTTGATATGCTTGTGTTGTATTTTGTTATATATATTTGTATGAGATTGGAGTAGGGAGGGATAACTAGGCCCTTGTTTTACTGCAAAAAATGGGCTAGTAATTACGTAATTACTTTCTATTTGTGGATTGCTATAAGGAATCTCTAATGTAGTTTTAACTTTTAACTATCAATTTTGGTTAAGTATATATATATATATATATATATACACACACACACACACACACACACACACAAATACGGTGTATGTAGGATATTCTTTGATGGAGTTGCAAATCTTGACTAGTGCAGCCTTATACTTTGAGATAAACAAGAGGCAGCTGAAAGTCTGGAAACTTTGAACAGGTGAAGTGAGTCACGTAATCAATAATGGTTACACATTTTGAACCATGTATGTAGTCAAGATCTCATGGTTTCAAGTTCCAAACTCAATACACAAAAAAGTATTTCCAATCTCCTCAAGGTTATTTAGGAGCTCTCCATCTTAACTGCACACCCACCCCCCCTCCGCAAGAGACCACTTTTTTGAAGTTTCAATGTAAGAAATATGCCAAATCTATGAAAATGGCGAGTCCATTGCAATGACAAATCACGAACTAAGAACTGAAACAAAATCATGGTTTTACCAGCTGATTGGCACGGTCTAGGCCTAATGCATGTGCATATTTCGCCGGTTATTGCACGAACCAGCACAACATGTACCAAAAATCTTATATTTAACTTTTAAATTAATTTTAGTTTAATAAAAATAAATGTATATTGGCATGGTCAGCATGTGACATAAGCTGAATTTACTGAAACTTGACTCCGCTCGGTATTTTTCATAACGGAAGAAATAATGTAGTTTATTGTTTGATTATGTTCGGTGGAAGTACAGTAATTTAGAGCCGCCACCGCGCCGTTGGTATCTATTTCACTGCGTCCGGCCACCGAAGGGAGTCGACCTAGTCGGTTCGAAACACACCACTATGTCATCACTAGAGCAAAGGGGCTTAAATCTGCATTATATAATGGTAGTAAGTAATAACAGCATATGTGACGAATTGACAGTAGAAGACAAGTCTATGAATTTTGGAAGTGAAGATGCAAGAAGATGGTTTAAGTCATTTGCCACGAAGAGTTGTCCAGTGTCATAGTTGGGTTGCTATGACCAATGAAATTGATTATTTTAGACATTACTGTTGTATTAACTTTGGATACAGTGATACACTATGTATTCTACTACAGTTGGAGGTTCTTCCTTAGGTAATAAATTGGTAATTATCAGAACTGAGATTAATATGCTTTCTATCAAGAGTAACAAGAATGCTTTCTTGTCTATCAGTTCCTTCCTGTAAGAACTCGCTTCAGAATTTTAATGTCTTTCATAAACATTGAAGCTATCAACCGCGTAGATGCTCACTATTCGACAAATCACCAATAATTAACATGCAATCTCTGTGCGTCTGAGCAATCCAAATCAATTGATTCTTGAGAGCTCTGGATCGCGACCTGCTGAAGTGTCGCAAGGATGAAGACGACACACAACTACTCGCCATTGTTTTGTTTATAGTTGGTAAAAGAAAGAAAAGCCAGGCTCCCATGCAATTGGGCACATTCAAATTGATCAAATTGTGTATGTTGTTTGGGAATTTAAAATACTTCCAATGTTTCTATATGGAAACACCACGAAAGCAACACATTCACTGATCGGACATTGAATGTCTTTAAATTTAGAATCCTTGTTCTCAACTTCAAGATCCCAAGGGAAGGCACATATGCATCAAATAACTTGAAAGTATGAAATAAGATCTTTGTGGAACTAGGTTAAGGTTATACTGAGCTGGTCGTAGATATGTAGCTCAGGTACACTTGTTACTAATTTTTGAAGTGGTCATAATGACTGTGACAACTAGGGCTTGAAAACAAGACAAACTGCACATGGGCAACTCTAACTCTGGTTGGTGAAAGCTCCCCTCGAGGTCGAGCACATTGAGCTCAAACCTGCTCAACCTTGACTCTGTAAGCTCGACAAGATATATTACTTTTTTATATTATTTATTTACTTCCAGACCTTTTAATTTTTTGTCCCTCTTCAAATTTAAGCAAGAAAATAGATAATGTCATTTGTGGTTTCAATTTTCCTTCATCAAGTGAAATTGATGCTTGTATATTCACTGAAACATTTCTATCTAGTGCTATAGTAGAAAAATCTAAATCTCACACTTAGGAGAAATCTCCTGCCTGGAGAAGAACGAGTGGCGATGCGGGAATAGGATGATAATGGCACTATAATAATCGTTTAAAGCTCGGAAAAGCTGGAGTTATATTGAGCACGGCGAAATAAAGCTTGAAGCCTCAAGATCGAGGGATGTGAGTTTGATCACAATGGTACTCAACTTGTTTACACATCTGGTGATGATAATGCTAGCAGTTGTACTGTGAAGCTCGGAAACTTCTCATAAAGCAGGCGCTGTTTGAGGAACACGTGTCAAGCACGAAATTTCTTAGAACAGTTTGGACACTTATCGGACATGTGGGTCGCGAGTCCACTATTTCCACATCATGATTTCTTTATATTTCCATATTGAACGTTTACATAGACTTGTTAATTTAATACTTTCATGTTATAAAAAATTAAACAAAATGAAGTTTAACATTCATTAATATGTGCTCAAATTGGTTTAACAATGTTTTTAATAAGTTATCACTTATCAATACAGATATTTGGAATTTGAAGCATATAATTGACGATGAGGCTATATGAATTTTCTTTTTTACTAGTTTTAGATATCTAGTACAAACACTAATTAAGCTATTATGCCTTCAAATAATCAATGCTTGCTTAACCGATGATAGCTGATCTTTTAGTCATTGTATATTAACGCTTGCTTATGCATTCAAATATTTAATCTTATATAGCGTGTACATATTCAACTGCATTGTGATACTTATAACAAAAAGGATGAAAATGGATATATGAATCTCCTTGTGTAAGTTTATAGAATATATAGAAATTGAAATTATTAATCTTGATTATCTCTAGTTGCTATTTTCGTAAGTGATAGCCTGATAACAAGGTGGCACTGAATGAGAATAAGCACAAAAAAAATTGTTGATATATCTCGTATGTTCTTATTTGTAAATTAATGAGAGGTCAATATGTTCTGTTACTTGATAAAAGTTTTTGATCGAGTGGCGGCATGCACACCCTACTCGTCTAATCATTTTTAGATGGCGCATGTGGCACATTTCTATGCTATATGAATTATGTATATATATTAACACACTTGAGTTTTAAATTTGGCTGAATTCGTGCTTGTGCTGCCAGAATGGTAAAGTGGATGTAACACCTCCTGCAGTTTTGAAAAAAAATTGAATTTAAAAATTTAGAGTATACTAGGAGCATTTTATGTTTTGAGTATACTAGGAGCTTTTATACTTCAAAACATGTTAAAATCTTCTAGAAAATAAATTGTGATTTATCTTGTTTTAAATATTTAATATTAGATATACTCTATTATATTATGTAATTAGTTTAACATATTTCAGAATAGCTTTCAGAAGTTTTTGACGTGGTCACCGGCCCATGTTGTCCATTTCCTTATAGATATAGTCTATTACCTTATTAGAATATCGTCTATTACATTATTAGATATAGTCTATTACATTATTAGAATAGCTTTCGTAGCCTTATCATTTCCATTTTCTTTTGCAATTACCGTGTTTAATGTGCCCATATCCTTTCATGTCAAGCCACCATATCCTTCTCCATGGTTTGAAGCAGTGAGATAAGTAGAACCTCAGTGTTTAGTTCAATAACAAAAAGATGAAGAGAAGATGATAAAGATTCAAGACACATAGATTATTAAATTCCTTGGTTCATGCGTGTGAATTAAAATCACAATACTATGTATTTGTAGAGTTCGCTAGCCAATTAAGGAATATGCCAAATCTATTAACATCATAAATCTAGTAGACTAACAAACCTACTAATTAAGAACTCACAAAATAAAATATCTACCAAAAACCGAGCGCAGCTAGCTCGACCAGTTGGGAGGCGCCTCAGGAAGCGTTACCATCCGGGTTCGAGACCGCGTGGGATGAAATCCCCTCAGGATTTTTCGAATGAAAATTCTCTATTACCCCGTGAATATCTACCAAAAACCGAGCGCGGCTAGCTCGACCAGTTGGGAGGCGCCTCAGGAAGCGTTACCATCCGGGTTCGAGACCGCGTGGGATGAAATCCCCTCAGGATGTTTCGAATGAAAATTCTCTATTACCCCGTGAATAGCTCCCGTTCACTATTCTATCACTATTCTGGAAGAGTAGTGATAAGAGAGGCTGGATAGACTTTTGACAGAGAAATCAGATAAGAATATGTTCTTTACAGGGTAGGGTTATGTCTTCTTGGATTGAGAGAGAGGATGCCTTGTAATGGTTTAAGTCTGTTTGCTTGATCCTATTAAAGCATTTATGGAGTGATTTTTGGAGCAGGATTTAAGTTTGGATTAGGATGTTAAGGTTGATAGAGCTTGAAATAGGTTAGTTTAAGAGTCAGAATTTAAAAAGAAGTTGTAAAGGAAACCATTGCCGTTTTGGAGATTTATGGGAGCGGATTCTGGAATGTTATCATCAGAACCAAGACAATAAAACACTGGTTAGTTGAGCACATAACTTCTGAGTCTGATTTGAAAAAGTTCTGGGGCCAGAGCTTCGTGTTGGGAGCTGCTGCATCCCAAAATGGTAGCACATTTGTTGATGTTCCATCTACATTGACATTTGTCAATCAAGCAAATGGCTAAGCTTATGCATATCTATGATATTGGGCTTACTGTTGCCAAGTTGCTCTCGCAATTGACCTGGTTGAGAAGTTTGCGTCCATGAAGGAATATTGAACTTAAAGATATGCTTATTTCTTCTAGTTGGATCGCTTATCTAAACCTGTGTTTGCTTCTCAATTTGCATGTTTCTGTTTACTTGAGGGAATGTCTCTTTGCAATGTAAACAATACCATTGCTTCCTTATATATATATATATATATATATATATATATATATATATATATATATATATATTCATTGTATAGTTAATTATATGAATGGTGAAAGGTCATGAGTTCTGTGCATATTTTAGTTGAGGGTTCATTTATTATTGCAGGGTTGTGGCTTGTGATAAATACCAAGCATTATCTTCAGAGACTTGCCAAAGTACGGATAAGTTTGTAAATAACGCAACATCTGGGAATAATATGTCGGCATTATTAACAACTGGGAAGAATGTTGGTAAGTGCAGATTTAACCAACTTAGGCCTTGGTTACTCACTTTTCTGTGCCTTCGACTTTTTTTTCTAACAAAAAAAAAAAGAAAAACATTGGGGTTTTGTCAAATCCTTACTGCTTTGCAAAACTGTTTCAAATAGATTCCTGCTTTTTTGAAAAGCTTACCAAATCATTCCAAAACACATATATAAATAGTTTTTGAAATGTTTTTTTTTTTTAATAAGAACAAAATAAATTTTGGTGTGCTTTGCTAATTTAATTTAAAGATTTTTTTTTTTGGAAAAAAAAGTATTTCTAAATTGATGCTTTGAGTATCCAAAGTATTTGTAACAAGTAAGACTTCGGAGCCTTCAACACCATTTAAATATATTTTTGGAAAAAATTTCAATAGAAAAGTTGTAAAAATACATAAAAATATATTTTTTATTCAAAACTTTTCCAAAAAATAGTTTTGCGTATGTAGTTTTGCTTAATTTAGTAAATATCAGAAAAGAAAGAAATTTATTCGGAAGAACGGTACAAAAGCAGAGACTGATATGTAAATCATTTTAAAAAAAAATTGATTGAATTCTTATGCCGGTCATGTTCATGTCCGTATCTAGGCTTGCAGTCAGTAAGAAAGCCATCCCAAAGTGAATCCATTGACAGTTCTATCTTAATGGCTAATTCAGAGGCCCAAGATGAAAGTATGGGCTGCATTCCTGCAGAAACTAAAATGAATGCTACTAGTATGATGCCTGGACTTTATTTTGTGAAAGAGAAGGGTTCCTCACAAGTTGAACATCAAAAAGCTAATTCCCTCCTGGATAATCCCATCTCAAACTGCGTATCCTCTTCTGGAAGAACCTTATCTCGTGTTGCTGAGCAAAATATCAAGGAGATAGGTTCCTTGAACAATGGTCATAATGGTGAAGCCTCAGATGGATGTATTAGCAACATCCTTTCAGAACATACTGAAACAGACGATTCACGTAACTCAGTAGAGTTCGCTCAATTCTTCCAAGAGGGCTATTGTAAAGCATCAGAGCTCGATGATTGCCGTGAGTTAACTGAAGCTGTTACTGATATGGACAGCATCAGCAGCCACTGCGAGAGAGAAAAGCCTGAGGAAGAGGGCGACAACAATGACATGCTAGGGGGTGTTTTTGCCTTTTGCGAAGAAGGTATAACATTTACAACACCTACCTATAGAGAGTAATTCATTTATGCTTTACTTCTGTTTTCCTGGGGTTGTATCTAACTTTTGAGCTACATTGAACAGGTTAACATGCTCAGGATGCAGTCCACTGTATAGATAGGTGATTAATAATATTCTACGTTCATAGCTAACCTTGAAGCTCCCTGGTGGAGACTGAGAGGTATAAATTTTTCACGTCCCTGTTTGGGCTCGTCTAACGTCATTCTTGTTTCTGAGGCTAAATTAGTAAATTCCATGTTTAGTTCTCTCTGTTGCCACAATTTTTAATTGGTCCCTGTTCCTAAGGTGTCAAATTGTTCCATATTATGTGCTTGTGCTGTAGTTGGTCACTTTTTTTTTTGTTCTCTTAAAATGTTCTTAGCAGGCAGATCTAAATGCCAGAACTTTTCAGATATAGAGGTCTTGTTCATAATAGTTTTCTGCCAGATAGATCTTATCTGTCTGCCAAATCTTTGAGACTGGATGACATCTTAGGAACATGGGGAGACTAGTATGACACCTTAGGAACATGGGGAGACTAGTATGACACCTTAGGAACATGGAATTTTAGCCTTGTTTCCTAATTTGAGCTAAATTTGTCTGTTTTTAGCCCAAATTTGACGAACTCAAAATATAACTGATGTGATAAGTGAACACATTTTCAGATATGAAGATTTTACTTGTTTATTTTCAATTGTAAATATTATCTTGGATTATCAGGTTATTGAAGTTCTGGTAAAAAGCAAGAGTAGAAGGCAAGCGAAGCTCTTTCTAGCAAACCGTCTCCCTGTTACCTTGTTCGCGCCTGTACATAGTGTAGATATGAACTTGTAACTTGAAGTATTCGGACATGTGGAACTCGGAACTTTTGGTGAAGCTGGTTATTTGTTAATAGATATCGCTACATGTCGCTTGTACAGTTGTAGGTTCTGGTTCAAAGCCGTTGTTGCGGCACAACATTGCTTTTGCTGTTCGATGAGTGAATACTAGTTCAAATTGTATTTTCAATTTACAAATGCGGGATGATATGAAGGTTTGCTTCCTGTATTTGGGAACTCTATCAAATATTCTTTGTCCAAGAAAATTCGTGTATTAAGAAATAGTTCTGAAATGCATTCCTATCTAGTAGATTTGGATTTTTATTTTTATTTTTATTTTTTTGGGTGTGCTTTTAAAATTTTATGTATGTTCTCATGTTATTACCAATTTAAGGTAAGAATTATGTTAAAAAAGTAACTAAGTATTTTCAGCCAGCTCTGTAGAGGGTTCCAAATTTGATTCTTTTTTTTTCTTTTTTTCTTTTTTTGAGATAACGAGGCGAAACCTCTTTCTGAGTCTCCGCTAACTCGCGGACCACAGAGTTCCAAATTTGATGCAGGGTGCGTTTGGCTACAGTTTTTTAATAGCTTATGGATTATAGATTATAGAATAATTTGAATTTAATTATATTGTGTTTTTGGTAAAACAGATCGCTAGATAGGTTGTAGATGATAGAAAAAAGAGCTAGCTGATTGCAGTATCAAATTATGTAGTAGATGGTGGATAGTAAGGTTACTATAATATTCTTATCTTAATTGTTAATTACAACTTACACTATAGTTTTTTTTGTTTTTTTTATAACGTCTATTTGATCTTTTGTTGCTTTCTCTCGTGCGGCCTCACGTCGTTGCCATGCCCACGCAGCAACACAACCTCGTCTCACCTCCAATGTCTCCCTGTAGTTGTGCTTGTAAAATATGTTTATCTCTTGATCTTTCTCTAATCTATTTTAAATTTTCTAGTTTTATTCTGATTGTTATTTTTTTACTATAACCATGTCATTTCTGATATATTGTTCCCTTTTTTTTTTGTAATTTTTTATGGCTTATACATTTAGTGTTTTTTTTTATCATTTTTTATTACTAGCTATATGAAAAAGTTTTATTTATCGAACACTGTTAGAAGAATAAGTTAGATTGTAGAATTAGCTTGATATTAAAAAACTCAGCTGGATAAATATACTAGCTATAGGATATAGATTAAAGCATAAGTTAGCAGCTGTTGTCACACATCTAATGGTGTCAAAGTGTCTTGAAAGTCAAAAAAAAAAAAAAAAAATTCCTAACTACATAGTTAAAAGTTGATATCAATTGTTCGGAGCATAAGAAGTACATAGATGTCAAAATTTGCTCCGTGCAGTTTCTGTGTAACGTCCGAGACGGATGCGCCGTAGCTGTCTAATTTCTCTAGCTTAGCTGTGAATCAAACCTGATCCTCTCAAGATCCACAAAGAAAAGGCTGTTCCTGTGTAGAGAGCTGGTTCATGAAGCTACTCAAACAATGTGCTTTTTGGCTCATGCTTATCTAATTTCTCTAGCTTGGTAAAATTATCTGGTCCATTAATGGTGCAAGAGTTATACCTATCACTTTAAAAAAAAATGTTAGTATACAAATTGAAGTGTTTATAGAGTTTTGACAAATTAGATATGTAGAGTGTCCCAAATCCGGGAAAACGAGAAATACCAAACTTTCTAAAGAAAAAAATCGAACAGATCGAGCAATGGTTCTCATGTAAATGATCGTGAGAGTCGATCATTTACAGTTAAACGATATATCTGCTTGTACCGAGAACCAATTGCTAATATTTAAATTTTTATTTGAGAACACTAAGACTCAAACTCAACCGCTTGGAATGGTGCCTATATATAGTACTTTAACTACTTGTACCATCATTATTTGTCCGAAAAGATTCACATTCTGACAAATTTGGGGATATAATTTGAAAAATTCACCTTTGAATATTTACAAGATCCAACAAATTTTATTGCTTAATAAAAAGGTCCGACAAAATTTTGTGCTTATAAATGCCCAAAGTCTCTTACCAACTCTACAAAGTAAGAAACTAAGTATCGTTATCCCCAGCCATATGTCTAGCAGTATGATGTGTGCCTCATAAAGCATACATCTCAAGTTCGAAACCCACATGTGGCTCTAAAATGGAAAATAAACAATTTCAGCGAGTTTTCAGTTGGAATTGTTAATGTGGTGGCTGGATAGAACGCCAGTATTTCACGCCTGTCTCGGGGCGCACACAAGGCCAGAATTTTACTTTGTGACCGCAGTTTCAGTCCAATGTGGACTGATGGATCGTGGTTAGAAAACGGTGTCTTCAGTAACATCGGGAGTTGGTGCTCTATGAAGGTTTCGTATGGTTATCTCAAAAAAAAAGAAGAAAAACTAAGTATTATGGGAGGTTGGTGAACTGGAAAGGTTTCACCTCGTTATCTTTTACTAAAAGAGAGAGAGAGAGAAAAACTAAGTATTGTTATCTATTAACAAAGACATTCAAATGCCACAAAAGACGGTAGATCATATTTGGATGTATCGGCCTGATGTCCCTTTTTTTACGCCCACACCCAAACTTTTGTAACACAGAATGGAGATAACTCTGAGTAATAGTTTGTATCCCTCCATTCTTGCCTCCTCTTTGAGCTTCAGAGGACATCATTCTTCTTCATCTTCTTTTTTCATTGATATATAGAGGTATTAATACAAGCACGGCTCAAAAGTCGTGGAATCTGTGTAACATGATATTAGATTAAGAAAATTACTATCCACCTCCCCTCAAACTATAAAACTTACTAATCAACCCCTCCCCAATCACATCTCCATCACATCAACCATCATTACCAATTTCAACTGCATTCGGACAAAAATATCCCTAGCTATTTGGATTCCGAGATCATCTATTTAGAAGCATTTTTTGAAAAAAAAATTTAAACATGAAAGTTGTAGATATCGCCGAGATCTACAACTTTTATGTTCAAAATTTTTTCAAAAAATGCTTCTAAATGGATGTTTTTGATGTCCGAACTGTTTTCAGCGGATTTCGGACCGAGGTCTACACTTCGGACCCCAAAAATACATATTTAGAAATATTTTTTGGAAAATATTTCAACATGAAAGTTATAGATCTCGTCGAGATCTACAACTTTTATGTTGAAAGTTTTTCCAAAAAATACTTCTAAATAGATGTTTTCGATGTCCGAACTGATAATATATACGATAATATTTTCGTCCGAAATTTTTTGAAACAGTAAATGGGGGGCCTATAAGTAATAGGGGGGGCTGATCAGTGAAAATGAAAGTATAGGGGGGCTGATAAGTAAATCCCCCTATTAGATTTTGGTAGGCCGGCGGACTTCACTTTATTACAAAGCTTAATCTGTGATAAGTACGGAACTGAACTTATAAAATCTAGCAGGCGGCTATATTATAAGTGCCGAAGTTGCGATAAATAATGATTAAGAAGTCCATCCTAAAATAGAAAATATCCTATTACTAGTTCAAGGATACGTTTTTAGTTTTACTCTTCTTCTTATTTACGCAAATTAGAAATATGAAAAATTTTAGTACACGAAGGGATATTTATAAGCATATAAAAATTTTTTAATAAGAATGCCAATGTCTAATACTTTTAGAATAAATATCAGTCGGGACTAAAAAAACAGAGAAAATAAAATTAAATATTAGAAAAAAAATGGCTGCTACTTGTCATGTAACAATAATTATTGCCATATAGCACATAATCATATTTTTTTTTCATGTTATATATGTGTATATATATATACCAGGAAAAAAAATTATAGGAAATTTTAAAGTAACAGAAAATAATTTATGTAGAAATTTTTACAATACACCACTATTTTACTAAAAAATAGTAGAATATTTATCATCAAAAAATTATTATGCCCTGCATAATTTAAAATTGTTAAAATATACTCATAATTCTAATTGACATTTTTATAACCTGTTGGCCTTATGGAATAACAAAATTGTCATTTTTTTCTTTAAATAACGAGAATAGTTAAATTGACGAGACCAATTTCATAATTCCACATGATCATTTTAAATTATGAGATATATATATATATATATATATATATATATATATATATATATATGTCTTTTTAAGTGATCTTGTAAGCTTTCGAAAAAATGAATTTTTTATAATAGTTTTGAAAAGTATAGATGGACAAAATTCCTATAAACAATCTTAATTAGCAGTATTAATAAAGCGTGTTACTTCCTAAATTCCAAGGAAAATTGGAGGTTTTCGGCCCAAATCCTCGGGCTATGTTTACTAATCAGGATAAATAAATAGTTGGTCTGCTGGATTTGGATAAAACCGTGGGCATCATTGAGTTACTGCTGGCTGGACGGAAAGCGGATGCAGTGGCGGCTGACTCGCTAAAACATCGATTATATTGCACGATTTCAGCAGCGCATCAATTGCAGGCAAGGTAGCACGGACACGGACACGGACACGGAGACACGACACGACGACACATTAATTTTAAAAGAAATAGGACACGGATACGGTTCGGACACGACAATAAAAAATTTAAATAATTAAAACATAATTTATACGAAATATTTAAATATTAGTGAATATAATGATATTCGATAATAAGTCTATATATATATATATAATTTCGTGTACTTGAAATAAATCTAAACACTAAAAGTCCAATTATATCAACTAAAAACTAAAAAAATATAATATTTGAGTGCATAACTATATTATATTACTTACCACTATTACAAATAATATTTAATTCTTCTAAAGAAAAAAATAAATAAAAAATAATTCTTTAAAAAAAATGATATAAATACTGACACGCAGAAAGAAGTGTCCAACACGCGTGTCTGAATTTTCTTTTTTAATTTTTTTCCAGACACGCCACGTGGCGTGTCCGATACGTGTCCGGACGTGTCCGATGAGTGTCGTGTCTGATACGCGCACGGACACGGACACGGTGATATTTTTAGAGTGTCCGTGCTACATAGATTGCAGGGTACAGCGAGCTTGATTTGAAAATTTTTTACGATCTCATAGTAAAGGATAATGATATGGCGCGGTATCTCGGCTGTCATGTAAAGGATACTTATATATCAGCCACTGGAAACATAAAAATATGTATGACAATACACGTTGAAAAATAGAGGCTGATATTTAACAACCCCTAATAGAAATGAGCTGTTACAGTAGAATAAACAATTTCTGCTTTTTTGAATAAATATTAAAATGTCAAATATAAAATTTTTAAGACGTACGGTGGATGTTACATATGTAGATTAGGTATAATAATTACTCCAAGATGGGATCTCTGCTGTCATGTGTCAGCTGATGAGACGTCGAACAATTTCACAGATCGGACCGAGACTGCTGACATGAGCCTCGGCCTATCATGAGGCTCCCCACGGAGCCGAGATTGTCAGACGGTTAGATATATAGGAATTAAGGATTGGTCAATTACAACCATCATAAAATCGTGGGACGACATGTGGCGAGTTGAGGACGCGATGACCAGTCAACTTGTGTCTCCACCATATTCGATTTCCTCGTCAGTCGTGAGCAGCTCTATAAATAGTCTTGTAACCGCTTGCGCTCAGAATCATGATCTTCACAATTTTCTGAAGAACTTAAGGGGATGTTTATTTCGCGCGGAACTGGTGGATCTCGTGGAACTCGGAACTCAGAACACAGTTTCGCTGTTTACTTCGCCGCGGGAACTCGCGGAACTCAATTCTGAGTTCCGCGAGTATATGATAAATTGAGTTCGCCCACTTCGCAGCTTTTAGCTGCGAAGTGGGCGAACTCGTTTTGTCTTCCGTGCGTGAGTTCTGTTGTGTTCTCGCGATTTCTTCTCCTTTCTCTGGCGACCACTGTAGTCAATGGTTGAAATACTTGTACAATATATTTTTTTTTGTTTTTTTTTTTTTTTTTTTTATTTTCATGGATACATATATATGTAATAATAAACCTTTTGTAAATTTTTATTCAATACAAAGTCTTTGTATTTAATATTTTTAATGTTCAAATATTAGAACTTATCTCTTATAATTTTTAGTATTTAAGAATATAAAATTTATTTGATATATATTTAATACATATAAAATAAAAAAATATATAATATAACATATCCTGTGTAATATAATTTATATATTATAATATATAAATTTAAGATATTAAATGAGAGATACATACAAAAAATAGGATATAATATATAATTTAATATAAATATTTAAATATAAATTTAAAATAAATATAATATATTTTTTATTTCTCAGTTTAATTCTAATTCCAAGTAAACAAAAAAAATTATCTTTCAGCCCTCACTTCCAACCCCCAAGTAAACAAAGAAACTATTTTTCAGCCTCTACTTTACAATCCCAAGTAAACAAAGAAATTCAAAACACCACTTCTCACCCACTTCTCAGTTCTCACAGTTCACCCACTTCTCACTTCTCACTTCTCAGGCTTCCGCACGAAGTAAACAGCCCCTAAGAGAGAGAATTGAGGTATTGTAAAAGCTCGGATCTCTGGCATTGAGAGCCAGTGAGGGAGTGTTGTACCTCAGCTTTTCTTTATTATTAGCACTTTTTTTTTTCATTGGTCATGTATGAACCGTGATTTTTCTTGGCCCACTCTGAGGCTTTTGTCATGTAAAAAGCCATACTTTTCGTGTGTGCTTGAGTTCACTTCCTAAAATTGATCTCTGCCTTCGAACGCTTAATACATCGGGCGAGTTTAAGCTCCATCACATACGATTGTATATATCAAAATGATCATAACACCTGTTAGTTGCTTTTATCTCTCCAAAGATAAATGTTATTCTTCAGGTATTATTTTGATTTTGAAGAATTTAGAACTGATGCGACATTATTCACATCATACTTAATGAGATACTTGATAACTTTACTATCAAATACTTTAGAAATTACCACTTTTTATTTTTTAAAATTATTATATTAGAAATAGTCTTTTTCAATTATTTGTATAATTAAAATAATAAAATATAGACCGATATAAATAATATTATATTATTTGCAATTTTCAGCGTCAAAATAACCATTAAAATTAGCATATCTCTTCTCTAAAACAACCTCAACCATGTTAATCAAGATGTAGGTTGGATTTTATTATGGTAACAGACCAAGTAACTCTCCTCCGAAATGTTGGTCCATGGTAAAGACCCTGGAAATAAACTAGACCTTAAGAATCCAAAACTAGACCTTAAAAAGGAGAAGACCCTGATAATGGGCTCTTAGACGGGCCTGGCCCAAATACTTATGGCCCAGCAAATTATACAATCATGCAAAGATATTAGTCCATGATCACCGCAAACGATAACACTCCAGGAGCATGATCTTATAAAACAAGCGGTACACCAACCTTCCGAAATTACGCAGCTGCGTGGTGGGCACAGAGCGAACTATTCTTTCGCCTTTTACTAAAGAATACCGTGTGCCCGTCACTTAAAACAGTATACGCTTATTTTTGGAAGGCTGATCTCTTTCTTAGAGATTGGTCTTAACATATCAAATTAAATTTTTAGATGGTTATTATATTAAAATTTAAATATAAATATGATATTAGGAGAATATTTAGCAGGTATGCGTTCTATATATTGTCCGATATTTTATCTAAAATAAATATGCTATGGACACATTGGATACATCATAAAAAATATTATTTTTTTTTCTTTTTGGACGCTCATGTTTAGATACACCAGGCATGAGTGTCCGACACGTGTGTCCAAATTTATATAAAATACAATGTTGATCAAGATGTAAGATTCTATTATGGTAATAGACAAAATAACTTTCCAAGCAGGCGAAGACATACTCCTTAGAGATGTACAATGTTGATCGGAGAAAATACAATGTTGGATTCACAGCGTTTGGCTAACATCTCAGCATTTATTTTCTTGATCTAACGGCTGATATTTAATTTTGTACTTAATGGAATAGCGATTCACGCTTTAAGTATAAAAATTAAATCTCAGCAGTTAGATCAAGAAGATCAACGGCTGAGATGTTAGCTTACCAAGGTTATTTTCAGATAGAGAGAGAGAGAGAGAGATATAGATATATATATATATATATATATATATATTATATATATATTATATATATATATATATATATATATATATATATATATATATATATATGTTATTTTCAGTTCGATCTGAAAATAACCCTCCGTGCGTGGCCGTTGGATCGGACATCTCGATCATGATCAACGGTTCAGATTGCATCTTCTAAGATATGATTGGACCGTTGATCTTGATATAATTTGAACCGTTAATCATGATTGAGATGTTCGATTTAACGGTCCATAACTCACCTTACGGATGGCTTTTCTCATATCAAACTAAAAATAGCCCATATATATATAATGAGACAAAATTGTTTCTGTAATATACAGATGACTATTTTACTATGCATAGTTTTTTAATAGCCGCTGGGATCGTAATTAGAGAGTAAAATCCGAACATACGTTGTCCTCGGCATATTAGTCGTCCCACAAACTTCGCCCAAATTCGAACTCAGATTCAGCCTAAAAAGCACTCGTATACATATTTTTGAAGATATTGGGATAAAACTATCTATTAGATTCCTATAACATACAATACGAATAGGCATGTCATGATTTTAAAATTGCATCCGATTTAGTATGTTTAACTATGAGTATTTTACGAACCAACGTTGGCCTATTTGGTTAACAAAATTGAATGTTAGAATGAGACCAAAGATCTATTTCATATGAAGAATAGATCAGATATTCGATTCCCAACATCTGATTGGGAGGGGTCAGTCTACCATTTACTGTTCAATATATTGAGATATAGGATAGAAACTAAATCCGACGATCAAGATCCAAAAAAAAATTATGGGCATTTCATAAAATAAGTAGCAAAACTTCGGACTGTTATGGTTTTAATCTTATCATTAAGGCAAATGGAAGGCATGTCAAATTTTTATACGTAGGAAAAGAAAATTTTGTATTCTTTAGAAGTACTTAGATTTACATAGAATAGAAATAACATTTTTAGGAAATTTTAATGTTTCTATATGATCAAATTCATAGTAATGTATCAAAATATATGTATTATATAAGGTATTTGCGGATTTGTGCCCTCCTAATTAATTTTTATAGATATGTGCCTCCTAATCAATTTTTATAGATATGTGCCTCCTAATCTAATTTAGCGAATATGTGTCCTTTTACCACGTGAAATAACCAAAATATCTTTGTACTTTTTTTTAATAAACGGGCCGTATTTTTTTCTCTTTTTGACGGCAGTTTTTTACCATCTTTACCTCTCTCATTTCTCTCTCATCGCAGGACTATAAATAAAATCGTAAAAATCTAAAAAAAGAGTTGAAAATTTCAAAAAATTCACATTTCATTCAGCAAAAAAAGAAATTATTTTGAATATTTTTCGCAATTTAGATCCTCTCTAAGTATTTTCTTTTAAAAAAAATATTCAAACATTTAAAGACATTTTTGAGGTACAAGACAACGTCTTTTCACTTTTTCGATGCCATCGGAGTGCCGCCAAATGCTTTGAGTTTGCCATCGGATGCATCTCAAAACGACGTTTCTAAAAAGGTAAAGAATATCACAATCCGGTCATTAAGCGTAAAATTATGACACTTTAAATATACATATATCTCATAATCTTTTTCTTTCTCATACAAAGTCAGATTTATGATCTGTCGGTTTCGTTGAAAAACTTGTTGAGCTCTCTTTCCAACAGCATATTTTATATCTTGATCTGATTCATATACGTAAAACTATCATCTCTGAAAGTCAAAGTGTTCGTTTTATGGAATGTTATGGGATGTTCTAAAAGTATTCTTGAGGTGTTATGGGGTGTTCTTAAGGTGTTCTGAAATATTTTGAAGGAATTCTAGTATATTCTGACGATGTTCTAGGGATTTTCTGAGGTAGAACACTCCTACAACGGTCCAACATACCACACAATATCCCTAGAATATCTCGGAACAACTCTAAGAACACTCATAGAACACTCGAATAACACCCCTACACCGCTTCCACTCCAAGAACACCTTCAAAATATCTCATAACACCATAAAATACCCCAAAGCACCAAATAAATCGCGCACTTCAATTTTCAGATATTATCTTTACATATATAAATCAGATCAAAACATAAAATATGTTGTTGAAAAGAAAGCTCGATAAGCTTTCCAACAAATCTGACGGATCATGAATTTTGATTTTAGAAAGAAAAAAAATATAAAATACATGTATTTTTAAAATACCATAACTTTGCGCTTGGTGGTCGGATTGAAATGCCCTTTATCTTATAGGAAATGTAGTTTTGAGACGCACCTGGTGGCAAACCAAAGTGTTTGGCGGCGCTCCGGTGGCGTCGAAATCGCGAAAACATATCGTCTTGTGCCTCCAAAATGTATTTAAATTTTTTATTTTTTTTTAAATACCTAAAAATGCTCTAAATTTACAAAAAAAAAAAAAATTATTTAAAATATTTATTTTTTGTTGCTGAATGGAATGTGATTTTTTTTTTCAGAATTTTTAGCTTTTTTGGATTTTTAACGATTTTATTTATAGTCCTACGATGAAAAAGAAACGAGAGAGGAAAAGATGGCGATATAAAGAGAAAAATACAGCACATTTATCGAAAAAATATCGGTGTATTTTGGTCATTACACGCTCTAAAGATATACAAATTCGTCAAATTAAATTAGGGGCACATATCTGTAAAAGTTATTTTTTATTTGAAATTATTATGGTGGAACTCGTAATGGAAGCGCGCGGCCCCTAGACTCAAACTCGCGAGAAACCTCCACGTCCAGCCTCGACCGACGCTCTAGAATTCGATTACAGACCTTACATGAACAGAACTCCTGCCACGAAATACATAGAATTTGGCCAAATTACCTATTACGTACCCCGACTTATCGTTATTTTGGATTTTGACACCCTGTTTTACGAAAGAGGCGCTGCGCATACCTCCGTCCATTTTATCACTGACGGCGTTAACAGAGCGCTGACGTGATACAACAAATATCTTGGCTGGGCCAAATTACATGTTACATCCAGTTGAACTAGACGCGTTCGGCTGTAAAACTTAATTAGGGAAGCGCAAATTCACAAAAGACCCTATTATATATATTTAATATATAATAATTCGATTAATTAAGAGCGTTGGTAGATCTGATTAAGACCGCCGATAGACCTGATGAATAAGGGTCCTCGGTTATAAAAATACAAATTAATTTAGTTGAGACCTTACTCTTCCAGCTAATAATAGGCCATAGCAAAAAGCAATTTTTTAACATTAAATTGCCCATCTGTGGTTCAGGTCTCCTCCGTCTTCTCCTGTTGCTCGTAATCGATACCGCCGGTCCTCTCATTCTCCGGCGCCGGCTTCCGATCGTCCTGCCCACTGAGCTGTTCTCAACCGCCGATCGCGTTCCCTTCCGCTTTCGATCAAACCGTGTAGCAAGGTATCTAACCTCTAATCGTCATACCCTAGCATACGATTTCTTGCTTTAATTCAATCATGCCTAGATTTTAGTCCGAGTGTTGCAATGCTTCTTGCCATGTTGCTCTATTGCCTGCTCATGATTCTGAATCAGTTAAGTCATGTCAATTCTACAAGTTCCTGCAGGTGTTGAATCAAGATAATGCTAAATTCTGGGTTCTTAGCTTTGTGTCCAATCAAGATAATGCTAAATTCCCTTCTTCGCAGCATGATTCTTGTTAAGCTCTTCTTGGTGATTGATCAATTTGCAATTTTACCTACTTTGGCATTTTGGGATGTGATATCTCGTCTGTGACGCATATTGCTGCCATCTGATGTCTTTCTAAATTATATTTTAGGTATTAGAAGTATGTATAGGATTCCGCTACGCCTTCATTTTTTATGTTTATTATATTGTACTTTACTAGATCATGTTAATCCATGTCCTACTGTGCTAAAGCCTATAGATATTGGAAACTATATGTTTTAATACAATTTTGGTTGTAACTATAGCACTTTTAGGACGAAACTTTTATGAGGGGAGAATTGTAACACGTTGATCGTGAATACTGAAATGTTTTTCTGTTTATTTTTCTTGTTTCAGATGGTGTGAAGAAGTATTAAACCAGCTTCGGAAAAGTCTATATGCTTTACCAAAACAAAGAGAAATGGCAGAAACAACTGTAGCGGATGCTTCTACGGCCATTGTTGTCTGTCCGGGATGGCTTCCTAGGGTCGATATGCTGTTTGACAGTGAAAATGAGGCATATGAGTTCTACAATACATATGCTGAAAACTTGGGATTCTTTGTCCGGAGATCCACGCTATGGACTACATCTAAAAATGTCGTTACGAGAAGAACGTTTGTGTGCTCGAGGGAAGGTTACCGCGAGAAGAAGAAAGGGCAAGGAGAGGTCAAGTCCCCTAGGCCTGAAACAAGAATTGGCTGCCCCGCCTGCATGACGATTAGGCTCACGCCTAATGGCAGATACCGTGTGACTGAATTTTTACCTGATCATAATCATCCGCTCGCTACTGTTTCAACAATTCACATGCTCAAGGCTAAAAAAATGAGGCGAAAAGCTCGTGCTGCAAGAGCTGATTTGGTTGATGATTCGGTCAAGACGCCAGAGTTTGAAACCGAGGACGAAGCCTATGAGTTCTACAACATGTACGCAGGAAAGGTAGGTTTTACTGTCCGTAGGGCGAGCATGACAGTTAGTGCAGAGAATGTAATAACCAGAAGGATGTTTGTGTGCTCTAGGGAAGGCTTCCGTGAGAAGAAAAAAGGATCTAACAGAGTAAAGAAACCACGTCCCGAGACAAGAACTGGCTGTCCTGCTTGTATGGTTATCAGAATTACACCTAATGGAAAATATTGTGTATCAGAGTTCGTAACATGCCACAATCATCCCCTTGCGATCTCCTCTTCAACCGACGTATTGGTGTCACGAAATGAAGACAAGGGCAGTCAAAATAATGAAGGCCTATTGACAGATAGTGTGCCCTTATCTCCTGATAAACTGGTGGCTGGACAAGCACAGGACAGCCGAGACACGGCCGGTGTCACTCTTGTAGAGAACAATAAAAATTATCTTAGATCGAAACGCACAAGGTCGATGAAACTGGGAGATGCAGGTGCGGCATTGCAATATTTCCAGAAAATGCAAGACGAGAATCCTTCGTTCTTTTATTCTATACAGATTGACAAGGAGGATAATATGGCTAACTTCTTTTGGGCAGATGCGAAGGGCGTGATGGACTTTAGATATTTTGATGATGTAGTTTGTCTTGATACCACGTATAAGGTAAACGGCTACGGCAGGCCACTTGCCTTGTTCATGGGTGTTAATCATCATAAACAAATAATCATCTTTGCTGCTGCATTTCTATATGATGAAACTGTTGACTCGTTTAAGTGGTTGTTAGAGACTTTTCAGACTGCAATGGGCGGGCGACAGCCCAAAAGCATTTTAACTGACAGATGGCAGTCAGTAAATGATGTAGTTGCTTCAGTTTGGCCGAACACAATACAACGCTTTTGCGTGTGGCCTATTTATCTTAATGCCGTTGAACAGCTGAATCAGGCTTTCCATGGCTCAAGAACCTTATCTTATGATTTCAGCAGGTGCCTCTTTGACTGTGATGACGAGGAAGAATTCTTAGCGGCGTGGAGCACAATGCTGGAGAAGTATGAACTAAAAGATAATCAGTGGTTGTCCAAGTTGTTTGAAGAGAAGGAAAAATGGGCATTAGTTTACGGAAGGGAAACTTTCTCGGCGGATATGAACAGTCTTCTTCAAAAGGAAACTTTGAGTAATGAACTAAAGAAATACTTGAGCCCAGAAACAGGCCTTTTGACCTTTTTTGAGCACTACGAGAGATTATTGGAAGATCGACGAATGGCAGAGCTGCATGCTGATTTTCAGGCTAGTCAGAATACAAGAAAACCACCTTCGATACGGATGTTGAAGCAAGCATTTAATGCGTATACGCCAGCCATGTACAAAGTTTTCGAAAGGGAGTTCGAATTGTACATGGATTGTATGGTGTACAGTTGTGGTGAGGAAGGTACTGTGTTTAAATATAAAGTCACCGTCGACGATGACAAACCCAGAGATAATTTCGTCAGATATGATTCGTTAGACGGTTCTGTTACTTGCAGCTGTAAAAAGTTTGAATTTATTGGAATTCAGTGTCGTCACGTGTTGAAGGTATTTGACTCTAGAAATATAAAGGAGCTCCCAACTGAGTATATCCTCAAAAGATGGAGGAAAGACGCCAAGGCTGGGACAGGAACAACAAATTGTGTCTTCCCGGTCGACGGCGAAGTTGAATCTTCTTTAGAGAGACGTTACACCTATTTGTGCCATATTTTCAGTATAGCTGCGGCAAGGGCAGCAAAATCTACCGAGTCGTATGCATTCATCGAGAGCCAATCTCATGCCCTCCTGGAGCAAGTCGAGCAAGTTTTGCAAGCGAGGCATCCCGATGTGCCTGCACTAGCGAATGTCACATGCGGATTACAAAACTCAGTCGATAGTATGATCATTTCTAATCTACACCATGATAAGACTACTCGAGTTAACCTTCTGGCTGAAGGCGCGAATGGATGAACTTAAATTTTATATTGCAATATTTTTCGTCGATGTGTAGTAATCCTTGTAGATTATTTAGTTTCTTTGACATAAGCAGCTTATCACTTACTTTTGTCCAGTAACTTGTTTATTCGACAGTATGATTCATTTTCACGCTTTGTTCTTCTTATTTTATGATTCAATCTATAGTGTATCTTTTGTTGAGCTGCAAATTATACTCTTGTTGTTCTAATTGTTGTTTTTTTTTTTTTTTTTGGATGCAGGCTTGCTAGGTCCACGACATTTAAACCCTAATGTATGTTGGGGCCAGTTTCCAGCAGGACCGCCAGAGCAGTGAACATGATTCGGAGTTTCTTTTAAGCACCATCCTCTGTTCAAACACTTGGTTTTTTCTGCTTTACCGCAATCGGAGTACACATTTTCTATACTGAATTTTCACCCGAAGGCAACGAAGATTTAGTCGGGAAGCTCATTCTTGAAGCAGTCTTAATTGCTTTGGCATATAGACAACCTGGTTGCAGCTCCCGAGTTTTTTAATGTGATCATAGAACTATATACAAACTCATCACCCCCCCTCCCAACACTCCACGAAACCAGCATAGCTCGTCCGTTACGCATTTTAATTTGAGTGGCAAGATTGAAATATGTGTGAACCCATCTGCTTGGATATAATTTTGGTCTTATGCTCATGCTTGTTTGTTTGGGATACTAATGCAGTGTATGTATGTGTAGGTTGGTAGGTATATATGCATGAATAGGGAACTCCCAATGTAATCTTTATGACATTATTAACTTTCAGAAGTTCATTGGTCATTTTTTTGTGTTATAGAAGGGATTTGATTCTTATTTTTTCATTTTTATTTTGAAAGAAGTATCCCTCCGTTTTTTTTAACCGACCGAACACAAGCTGAATTTTTGCACAAAGGCGTGTAAACCAGCAGCGAGAGTAACGTATGCAGCCCGTGAGGTCGGCGGTTTGAACTAGTTAAATATGTAGGCCAGCCGAGACTATAAATAGAAAGTGTCATTGACTCATTGTACATCTCTATAATATAAGTAGTACAATTCTATGCCGTATGATACTTTTAAAAGTCTTAATAATGTACTACATATCAAATATTTAATTCTTTTTTAGTATTTAAGACTATACCTCTTTATATTGTGTGACCATTTATACTAGAAAAATACGATAGTTATTATCTAAAAAATTCAAATCATTTATAAATTTAATTATTTATAACAAATTTTTTTATTTAGTTAACATATATTTAGAATAAATAAAGCTATAGTATTATGCTTGGATTATGTAATTTTTCAGTTGAAATATTATTGGACTAATTTTAGTTTTAAGTGATATATCATCATATTATTTAAATCCTATAGTCCCATAATTAGCAGGGGTTATCAACTAGTTGATTTCATTAAAAATCTCTCATAAATACTCAAGAACCGTAGCAGCATATAGAAGGGAACTAATACAACATTTTTTTTAATAACACATCTATAAAGTTAGGTAACATCCGGGAACTGAATGTGACTGCCGCGAAGATATATTTCAGCAAATACAAGGAGGCTTACAACCAAATACCGCAGCCTCAGAACTCATCATACCTATGAACTATATAAATTTTACTCAGAGAATACAGGGGAAGAATGTACAGAAATCAGGATCTACTAGTCTTGGTCGTCGCTTGATGGGTCGATCTTAATTATGAGTGGTTGGTTTAGGTTAGATGAAGCTGAAGACTCGACAGGTATTTCTGCCGGAACTAGGATGTTCTCGACATCCGGGTTCTCTGCCAGTACCTTATCCAGTGAAGATTTTGCCACTTTCGTAACACAGATCATGAGTATAACTGCACGAAGAACACAGAAAACGGTTATCGGTCATACAAATTCAAGAAATATGCTCAAAGGATAACATACTATCTGATCGGCATTGTGATTTACCATCTTATATACGCTTAAATTGAAGTTTAGGCATAAATATTAACATTTTCAGGCCTTTTAACCAACAAAAAAATGTTGAGAGGTTCAAATCAATCCTCACTTCATGTGGTAGTACATGAGCTTCTTTGGTAGGTATTTCTCACCTCAATATATCTTTTTGAAAGCGGGACAACTCAACATAAAAAATGTATCTTAATCGTAGTATATAAACCAACCTGAGACAACGAAGCCGGTAATGATCAGTACCTGTATGTGCAAAATAAAACGGTTACAACCAGAGGTTTTGATTTATTTCAATCAATTGCACAAAAGGCGGAAACGATACAATTTATTTCATCGTCTTTATATGACAAAACTACAATTTGAACAAAAGTTTTGATTTTGTATGTATGTTTTGTTGAATTAAGACGTAATTCATAGCTTAGAAGAGATATATGTAAGAGGTAATACAAAAAATTTCATGTTTGAATACATAATCTTGTATCTCAGATTCTCAGGAAACAATTTCTGTTAAAGTAAGGGGCCTAATAAGAATTTACCCCGAGATAATGCCAGCAGCAAATATGTGAAATATTTAAATTAGGATCACAAAAATATTTGGACATTTATACTATGGCGAAAAACATTAAGAGATTCTTATGTTTTACTTGACATATTCAAACATCTCAAAGGACTTCTTCCGCATACTAGTTTCTGTGCAACAATTTTAACTTAAGTGCTGCTTACCCATCGCGTAGTTGAGATATCACTCCATCCATGTGTCACATCAGCTAGATCCTTCAGTGTGGTTCCAGCATATACTAATGCAAGAGTAATGGGCTGTAAAAGGAAAGCACAATCACATCCAATTATTGATGACAGAAAAAAAAACAAAAAAGACATTTCAGAATGCGCTGCGAAAGCATTTTAAAAGCTGTTATTTAGAGGAATACACTTCGTGTTTTCTTTATACCACTACGAATGTATGACTTAAAAGTTGTTATTTTGCCCAAAAAAAAAGAAAGGGAAAACAAAATGAACCATCATCCAACTATATAAACATATAACCATTTTTATATACAGTAGATGAAAATTTACCACAAAACTTACCTCTTTCTGAACAAACAACACTATCACCATAAGCCACTTCAAGATAGCTACTACGTTAAATCAACAAACTGTTTATTGACTATTACCATTTGATTATGACATAACAAGATGAATAATTCGATGCCCAAAAAACGTGGATCTCAATTCAGATGAAAAGTAAAAGAAAAATAAAATTATTGAACATTTTAGTAACAGAATTCTGGAGAAACTGATTCTCAATACATAATTTCACACACTTGACAACAAAATTTGATGCCTAACCACCAACAACGTCAAAAACCATTAATCTTCAGAACATTAAAAGTACAATATACTCTTAGAGAATAGAGACCATACCATCATCCCTAGCCAAGAAGCCATCATGTATTCTCCAATGCCAATTGGTGTAACTGACAGGAGATAATTTAGCATGTTGAATGGGAGTAAAGGCACAAGCCTAAGCAGCAGAACAATCTGATGAAGGACACAAAGGCCAAAAAATTAACATAAGTACTAAGGAAAAAGAAATCGAAACATATAATTACAGATACATATTTATATGACACAATGCATCTAAAGATGAATAAAGCTAATTAATTAACTAAACTAAAAGGCTCATAAAACTAACATAAGTGGAGTTCATTCAAGGCCTTTGAAGGATATCCCAAATATACAAATGTGAAAAGTGAATCGGCTGGACCTAACCAAGTGCTTGGACCCAAAAGATGTATTGTTGAATAGTGAATTGCAATGACTGCCACCAATTTCGTGCCGTGGAAGCTTACATAAATGCTTCTCCCAAACTCCAAATAGGTGCATACAATTTACTATGATGAGAACCAAGGTTTTCCGTGCCGTGCCGAGCCGAGTATCGGTAAATCTAAAACTCAGCACGTGCCGACCGTGCCGTACCGATCCGTATAATTTATTATATTTAAATTATTTAAATAATAATAAAATAACTATTGATGAAATTAAAAAAATTAAAATATAATATAAAGACTCCAATTACATGTCTAAAACAGATAGTACGAATTTATTTCGTGCCGGATTTCGGTAAATTTTAAATTCGAGACGTACCGAACTTGCCAATAATAAAATATTAATTTTAGATTTTTATTATATATTATTATATATTTAAATTTTTTTATAGGTATTTATTTTTTTAAAAATCTAAAAAAATAATAATAAAAGGATCACACGCCCCCGAAGGCATGTGACCCGCGCGGCGCACGACCGGTTGTGCGCCAGCGCTTTTTAAAAATTAAAAAAAGAAGGTCGCACGCAGGCAACCTTTGTCTTCCTCCTCGCGTTCGCGAGGAGGAAGAAAAAAAAATAACAATAAATAAAAAATAAATTCGAGAGAGAGAGAGAGAGGGAGGGAGAGAGAGAGAGAGAGGGGTGGGGGCCAGTGCCGGAGCCAACCGGCTCCGGCACGTGCCGGGCGACACGCTCTCTCGAGAGAGGGAGGGAGAAGAGGGAGAGAGAGAGAGAGGAGGCCGCCCGACACGGAAAACCTTGATGAGAACATAAAAACCAACTAGAAGCCACAAGTTAGACATCCCCTATTTATTCTTTAGGAGAGGGAGGTAGGGGGAGGGTGGAACTAAATACACAAGGATGGGTTAAATTTTGAAACATGAATAACTTCAAACTCTTTGATGCCAAAAAGTTCGAAAAAACATCTTCCAATATCTAAACCTTAAAGAAGTTCTTTCCTGCCATTATGCTTGCTGAAATGAGCAATTCAGAAGTTAATCCAGCCAATTCACATATTGAATGGTAATCTTAATTACTTATCAATCTTTTTAAATAGATGTATGAACACATATAATACACATAAATGTATGTATTAACAAGGTTTTCAGTGCCGAGCCGAGTTTCGGTAAACTCAGATCCCGGTACGTGCCGACACGTGGCGTGCCGGTTCGTGCCGTGCCGACAACTGTCGGAACAGGCACGTGCCGCCGGCACGGGCTATGCCGACCGGCACCAAAAACCATTGTATTAATCATGTATATATAACAGATAAACACACAACACACAGCACACACGCCCGGTCATGAGCACGTATAATACACACAAAATGTACCTACAAATAAATGCAGTTCTGTTGGGTTGTCAGTTATAAGTTAATAAAATACAACATGCAAAATCCTTGCCAATAGTTTAAACGTAAATGATCTTTGTCAGATAGAAAATGCACATGACGTTACATTAGAGCACTTTATAATAGTAAATTGTTAACTGCAACATACTATCAATGTGATTATACAGTTAAAGAAAATATCCACAACCTTAAAGCCAGATCGCTGAATCGCAATAGCAACAGCCTGAAACTTCGGATAATCCTTCAGCTTTGAAATTACATAAGGTCTCCCAATCTTTTAAAAAAAAAAAAAAGGAAATGAAATAGAGAAGAGAGAAGAGATATTAGATATAAACAGAATTTAGACACAAGTGAAAATATAAAAATTTCTAATATTTGCAACACTAATGAGCGATGTTCATAAATTCTATTCTATCAGCACCAGGCAAAAATGGAATTTTGTTCTATATTTAAAAGTTTACTTATATGCCCATTAGAAGTTTTATTTGTCTAAATGCCTCTCCAACAATGACATTTCTATATTCAAAAAATACGTTTGGTTTAATAGTCTCCCAAATTATGAATACACACACACACACACAGGTTTTGACAAAAATACTTTTTTACATACCTGTGAAAAATGTTGTATTACGTTGACAACCTCCAAAATAGTTTTGCAGGGTACTAAAGCAGATGAGCAGGGAAGCACAATAAAACATGCAAATATACTTTAATTAAAACCTAATTTTTTGAGAAGCGAATGGTGAATCATGCAACCTTTTTCAAACTAGATGCAGAGATCACATATAAAAAATTGAGAATCACATTCGAGAAAGAAAAATTTTACTTACAGTTCTACCCAGCAAGAATGCAGCAGTAGCTCCAATTGTAGCACCTATGGAGTCGGCAAGAAAACCTAGAGGTAACCCAAATAGATATCCTCCTCCAAGCTGGATATGGCACAAAAGTTAATAAATGCAGTTCTTAGTTTCTTACGAAGAAAAATATGACAATAGGGTAAATTATGTTGCATGAGAGCATCTTTAAGATAAAAATGCAACTGCCATGTCTAAGAACATCATGACATCAATAACAGGCAGATCGAACTATCCCAATAGTCCTTGCGATGAACAAAGATAGTGCAGGCGTGACATATTCAATCGACAATAACACTTCCATACGCTTGCCATTTATATAACTATACATTACCATGCTGACTAAGGATCAAAATGAATAATAAGAAGGAACTTATAAAAATATCAGGTCTAGAAAAGTTCAACTGCAAAAAAACTTTATTGCAATGATCTATAAGTGCAGAAAATGTTTTTCATCATTTACATAACTTTTACAGTGGTATTACAGCCTGCATTAAGTACATCTGACATGACTTTAAAGTATCATGTAGCATTTTCCTCAACAAATAAGTAAACAAGCTAATAATGAACAACAATTCAATCAAGAATGACATACAATCAAGGGAATTTGAAAACTCAAACAGATGACAAAAGTTAAATGGGCAAGTTTGAAGTGATTTGCTATATCTCATGTGACCATCAACACATTTGAACTTCGTATACAAGGCACATTGGCCCCCGTACTAATTTCAGTTCAGAATGCCAATTCAAATATAACTGCTTGGAATCTGTTCTAAGCCATACATAGTCGCAACACTTTCTAAAGAATTATCGAGAAAGATCAAACACTTACATCAGGTCACAATTGTAATGCATTAATATACCACAACAATGCTTCTCTCTCCAAACTCTATATTTTATCACTTTACACATTCTAAATAATCTCTTAAAAAATACCGACTATAGTGGCACTACGTGGTGAGGTAGTGCTATGGCCTTTTCTCATAGGGCAGGAAAAAGTGAAAGAAACACAAACTTACTGTCAGAATGGATGCTGGAACTGCCAGCACTGTCAAAGGAATATAAGCAATAGCCCTGCAATAAAGTATATGAAGAAATAAAAAATTAAAAAAATTAAAAAAAAAAAATGTATATGAAGAAATCAGTTCACATTGTTTCGTCAACATCTACTCAACAGTAGCTAACAAATCAAAAGGGCATTATGGTTTATTTCCTTCTTTTGGTGTTTCATAGAATATCCTTTACCCTTTACAATTAATTTCTTATGTGGGTACATGTATATTGGGATCTTGAGATGTTAAACAATAATTTAAAATTGCAGTTATGAGATTTGCAATGTTTTTTGATCACTTGTGGATTTGCAATGTTCAACGGGCTTCGTCTACGCAATAGCATGGCATGTTGATGTGGTCCTAAAAATATTCCCACATCAATAGTATGAGGTAGTTTTGTGATGCTGGGAAGCACGGACACCTCTTCCGACGACGTATCGCCGCACCGGACACGTGTCCAATATGCAATTTAAAGTATCCGGAATTAAAAAATAATTAATAAATTCAGACACGTTCTCGACACTTCCCGGACATGTTTAGATGCTTGGATAGAGTTTTGGGCTATTTTCTAGCCCAATACTACACAACCTCGCTAATGTAAACTAAAAGTATTCTAACCAAAACTTACCTCTTTCACATCACGTCACTGATCAACCCCCACATCGCCGTCGCGAAGATCGCAGACGTGATGATCGCCATTGTAGACATCGTTGCCGGCCCACTGTGCCTCTCCGATCTCGCTCCAATAGCGGTACAATACCCCTTCCTCTCTGCCTAGCCAATTGTTTTCTTTTCTTTTAAGTAGAAGATCTGCATCTTCTTCCTCGCGAGGCAGAAGATGTAGTCATGCGCGTAACCGGACAACTTGGTCACGCGCGTGACTCTTAAAAGAGAATGGGTGAATGTCCTATTTTGTTTTTTTTTTAGTTTTGCTGTACGAGTACAGCTGTAAAGCACTCAATTACGCGCGTGACTCTTAAAAGAGAATGGGTGATTGTCCTATTTTGTTTTTTTTTTAGTTTTGCTGTACGAGTACAGCTGTAAAGCACTCAACTTTCTAAGCTTTTCTTTTCTAATTTCTGTTGTAGCTAGTGTTGTATAGCTTTTAGTTTTTTTTTTTTTTTTTTTTTTTTTTTGGTTGTACTCATACTATGTGGTTATTTATTTTTGTCCTAAATTTTGATTTAAGGTATTATAGTGATCAATGGCTTCAAGAAGATCCAAATCGCGTTCCTCCACACAAGGACTCGGAAGTTTCTCAAGAAGGAATTTGGTGCATGAAAAGATTATTCCCTAATCCACAAGAACGGTCTAAGGCAAACATTGAATTTGCTAACTTTTCAAGTAAAGCCAAGGAATTTGGTAATGTTGATTCCATTCATGACTGCTATGCTATCGACCCGAAAGATTGGTGGTGTGTTTATGGCCCTAGTGCTTCCTTACTTCAAAGTATAGCCTAATAGCCCTAAAGCTACTTGTGCAACCATCATCATCTTCATGTTGCGAAAGGAACTGGAGTACCTACTCCTTCACACATTCTTTGAGAAGGAATAAGAGCCTTCCAAAATGTGCAGAGGACTTGGTTTACATTCATAGCAATCTTCGTCTTCTTTCAAAGAGCAGTTCAGAATACATGCAAGCTCGCACCAAACTGTGGGATATTTGTGGAGATGAATTTGGCATATTTGACGATATTGGAGAGATAGAAATTGCCAAACTTTTACTGATGAACCAGAGTTGGAAAGTGTTATTTTTTATGAGAATGTTGATTGTGATGAGAAAGAAGGTGGTGATATTGGTGAAAATGAGATTGAAAACAATTAAATAATTTTATGATGGTTATCACTTTTGTATTTTGTGTTATGTTAATGACATCTTTTGGCATATGTGTGGGCAACTTTTGTCTATAAGTTAGACTTGTATCAAATGTTGTTAAGTGGTTTATGTTAAGTTTGAAAAAAAGATAGATTTTTGCTGGTTTTTTTATAAATTCATTGTATAATCACTTATATTAAAGATTAATTTTATTTTTTTAAAGTAACGTATCCATGACGAATCGTATCCGGTTTTTCAAAAAAATAGTGTATCCGCGTATCCGTATCGTATCCGTGTCCGTGCTTCCTAGATGTGATGCTTAAATGGCCTTGGCTCTTCCACCTTACAAGCTAGCTTTGGGTTATGGTTCTCCCAAAATTCATGACAGAATGACAAATAGTTAGTTGCCATTTTCGAACATGCCACAACTATTTTTTCCGGCCGATTACAACTTTGATCAAAAGTTGTGATATAGTTTGACTGCAATCATGCTTCAGTCGTGAAGATGCGCTTCCTATATGAAAAGGTGCTTCAACAAGAAGAGAAACATAAGAGTTTATGTTATGGCACCAAAAACATAGAGAACAAGTACGAATACAACTCTAATGGACCAAAAATATTGATGGAATGAGAACTAGCTAACCGCTTTACAAAGCTACGACAAGATCTTATCATGTTGATGAATGATGCGGGAACCAATAAGCATAATAGACACTTACAACACCAATGGCCCCCATGGTCCAAGGTTCTCTTTGATCCAGACCAAGAAATCCTTCAAAATCTGTTAATGGTAACGATAATATTAGTTATGTACTCTTAAGGTAAGCACATAAGAAAAAATTATTATATTCAAACTAATGACTATGAGCATATTGTCCACACCATACAGTAAATAGTTATGTACTCTTAAGATCATATGTCCAATAGTTATTCAAAAGATCAATACCCAATGGAATCTATCTATTTGTTTGCAAAGTGGTACTAACCACACCAAGCATTCTTTAAATCCTTCTACAAAGCTTTAACACATACCATACTCAATGTGCTACAACAAAATTGAAAAACACTAAATAACATGCATTTCATTCCACTATTTTCATGATCCTACAGAACTAAAATATGTTCGGGATATGAGGTGCATCTAATGAGGAAAGACATTCAAAAGGGAAAAAAATAAAGATCCTTTCTATAAGAAGTTGCAAGGGCAAATAATAAGGCAAAATAGCAAAGCAGATAGAGCATCAATTCTTGCAGGTGCAATCTAAACAGGAAAAGGCTGGATAGAAAAAGAAAATGCTGCAGAATGCATAGTAAAGACAATGTGTGAAGATGGGAATGCAGCAAGATTTTCATTGGGCCAGTATAGCCAAAGAGGACATTGATGACTATAAATTGAGAAAAGGAGCAAAACTGGGAAGAAGATGCTGCTCACCGAATGCATAAGTATACCTGCGTCCATTTTCTACAGTATACAATCACAAAAGGGAAGTACGGAAAAAACATATAATGGAAAATAAGCAAATTAATTGCAGCATATTAGATATACTGTGTTCTTAACCAATTGTGCAGTATTTTCAATTCTAACCTGCAACTGCAGTCCATTATCCAAATGGATGATGGGGATAAAACAAGTAAATGCATGCAAAAAAAGAGAGGGACGTGAAGAGAGGGCGAAGGAAACAAATAGGGAAGTACCCAAAAGGATACAGAAGTCTTCCCACTTAATGCAACCGCAATAAAAAAAAACATAACAGCAGAGGAAGAAAAGAGGATACAAATCTGACAGCAGTTATAGTGTAATCTTAAGAAGCAATTCACTTCACTCGATCAAGACTCGCAACATAAAATTGACAAATGCAAAATTGGTATGTGACTGAATAGTCATTTGCTATAAGGAACCAGCAATTTGGTAATGATATTGCATCTGTGCAACAAGTAACAGCAAACCACACCTTTCCAGAGCAATCAAGAAATCAAAGAAAGGGAATAAAAAGCCAAACAGATATGTAACAAGAAAATATACTCATTGCCAGAAAGCGATTGTCACAAATCAAAATGGAACTGGATTCTTAATCAACATGGCAACCAGGATGCGCAATCTTGGAGAGAGAAGAAAGGGCAGATTTACGATCACCATCACTAAATGATAAGAAATTACAAGCGACAATGATTAATACATCTGCAAAACTGCACGGCAGATACATTATGCGTATATTAGAACCTGATAGCATTTCCAATTAAGAACTGATGCTGCAACCACAATTCACAATCAATTTGGTTCAAAATCAAGGAATAATGGAAATCAGAGTCAGGACGCAATTTGTCTAGAACATAGCAAGCAATTCAGAGCGTGTACGTACAGATAAGATTCCAATAGAATCTTCCAATCAAGAACAAAACTCAAGGAAGCACTACAAAAGATTGAAAACCTGTTCGATGGGGAGAGTGAAGCAGGCGGTGACAATGGCAGCGAAGAGGATGAGGAAAAGCGAAGCTCGGAGGAAGGAAGACAGAGAAAGCGCCATGATTAATCTGCGGCGCCAAGACCTGCAATCTTTTTCCTCGTCACCGGCGTCCTCTGCGGCCGCTGCTCCTCCGCACTTCCGCGCCCTCAATCCTCCGCCAGTGTTTGCCAGATTTGGTAGCAAATCGAAACCCAACCGCAGAAATCTCAGATCATACGAAATTTATCCCATCTCAAAGGAACAAAATGCGGGATCTGTTTGTTATTCGTGTTGGATGTAAAGATTGTTTCTGAAGAGTCGACGATATCTTGTTTTACATTCTTACCTTGGCTTTACAGATTATGGTACATAAATATTTTTGCCATAAATAAAAGTCATCAATTTTTCTAAAAAAACAAATATAAAAGTTATCAATTTTATAATTTTAATTTTTTAGAAAAATAATAAATAAAACATTTTTTTGTTATATATGTAAGTTTTAAGTTTAAACTTTTTTAAAAATATAAATATTGCATCAATGAAACTTTAAAATTATATTATATAATCTACAAAGAAAGAAAATTTTATTAACCTATTGAATTATTATTCATATAATCTAGAAACACCAAAATGTTAATCAAAGGTTATCCAAATTCATTTTGAAAATAGCACAGGTCATTTGGAAGGAAATAAATGATTTTTTACAAAAAAAATAGAAAATAATTCCTTATACGTATTTTGGAAGATTTCAGATAAAATTTTAGGTGATGTTACATTTAGATAAATTAAATAAATAAAGGCATTTTATATTTTTGTGTCCCCTTAATTTGATTAGTGTTTTTGTGCTACTAATTTATTTTGTTTGAAATGTGTTCCTTTATCATGTCAAATAACAAAAATGTTCTTAACTTCTTTTAGTCCAAAAAAGTAAAATCGTTACTATTGTAGCAGTTTCTTCTTCTCACATAAATTTTTTCATATTTCTCACTTATATCTCTCCCGCTAAGCATTGAATCTCATATATATATTTATATATATATATATATATATATATATATATATATATATATATATCGTATGATCGATATAAAAATCAGAAATTTCTTTAAAAAAAAAAAAAAAAGAACTCCAACGAATATGTGCCCACCAAGTGTTTATTATATTGCTTACAAGAGCTCTTAATAATTTTTTTTTCTTTATTACTTAAGCAAACATTATGTAATGTTATCAAAATATTTAAAAACTTTTCTCCTATTTATAAGAACACCTAGTAAATGAGTTTATAAGTGTTCGTATAACGTTATATGATATTTTCTTAACTATTCAAAAAATAAAATCATTGAAAAAATACATGGAAACACTATGTAACGCTATCCAAATACTTGAAACTCCTCTATGACACATAAAAATATCTAAAAATTTTAGAGACGCACATGAACATTTAAAAAATACCAACGAACACCCATAAATACTTACAAATACCAACGAACACCCCATACAAATATCCGCAAACATTCTATAGATGTTAGTGGGTCTTCATATAAATATGTCTTCATAGTTATTCCTTGGTGCTGATAGGTGTTTGTATGGAGCGTTCGTGGATTTTTTTAAAAAAAAATATTATATAGATATTTTTTATGCATAGCAGTGGAGTCTCAAATTGTTTAGACAACGTTAAATAGAATTTCCATGCATTTTTAAAGGATTGTTTTTTGGAATAGTTAAGAAAACACCATACATAACATTGTACAAACATTTACAAATCCATCTATTAAAAGTTCTTAGATGTTTGAATAACATTATATAGTATTTGCTTAATTAATAAATAAGAAAAAAATCTTTACAAACTTTTTATAGGCAATATAATAGAAACTTGGTGGGCACATGTTCGTTGGAATTTTTTGCAGAAAGTTCTGATTTTGATATTGATCATACAGTAACGATGTATGGCATCGCTGGTTGTACTATATATATATATATATATATATATATATATATATATATATATATATATAGAAAAATACTATTCATCCCCAATAAACTACCCAACAAACTACATATAATTAATCTCCACCACACATATGTCTCGTGATTCGCATAACTCTCTTGTGATTCGAACAAAACATCAAAATTACAGATGTACCCATCGTGATGTGTGGTCTTGATTGTGCCACGTCAACATTTGTGGTTTATTGTGTGATTTATTGGGGATGCATAGCAAAGCCCATATATATATATATATATATATATATATATATATATATATATATATATATATATATATATATATATTAGAGATAAAATGTTTAGCGTGAGAGATTTAAGTGAGAAACATAAATAAAATTGTTTGTGTTTAAAAAAAAAAAGAAGAAGAAAAAACTGTTGTAGTAACACCGATTTTATTTTTTTCGGAATGTCAATTAAGAGCTTTTTTGTCATTTGACATTGCAAAGATGCAAACTTCGGCCAAACAAATTAATGGGGTACAAAAATATCAAAAGAGATATAAAAATATAAAATGCTTGTTTACTTTGGATTAAAAAGTGAGAAGAAAGTGTGAAAATAAAATAATTTAAATATATTATAAATAATAATTTTATATTACTAATATATTAATACTATTTTTGACCAAAAAAATATATATTAATACTATATATTATATTAATATTATAAATATATTATTAAAATATAAATATATTATTTAAAAAGTAATAATTTAATAATAGTATATTTTTAATATTATATAATAATAATCTTATATTAATGTAATATATAAATAAAGTATTAATATATTAAATATATAACTAAAATATTAATATAATATTAAAAGGTCCATTAATAATATATATATATTATATATTAATAATTAATTAAGTTTATTGCGATTATTATTGTTATTATTAGTAATATAATATTATTTATAAAGATATATATAAAGATATTGGTAAAATAATAGTATTAATATTAACATAGAATATCATTAAACCTAGGTTGCTAATAATATATTAATAAAATATGTTAATAAATAACATAAATGATATAAGATATTGAATAATAGTATAAACAAGCTTTTTTTTTGGAACCGCGCGTTGCCGCGGTCCGAAAAACTATAAATCATGATGTATTTAAACATATATCATTATGCATCCAATAATATAAAAAATCTTTACAATTTTATAGTAAAAGTTGTAGAGAGTTAATTAAAAATGTATAAGAAAAAAGAGATAATTTTCTTCTTGAAAATTTAATAAGATTTTATTTAAAATAAATTTTTTTAAGGAAAAAATCTTCTGAATAGTATCGTGGTTATCCGATATTAATAAATTTAAAACAAAATAAAATTATATTATGATATACGGAAATCGATCAAAATATATAATTTGATATACGTTTTAGGAATAATTTTATAATAGAAGTCGTTGCTTTTGATAAGTTATTCAATTTTTATTTTTAACATTTTTCTAAAAAATGTTTATAAATAAGCGGTCTGAAGGGTATAAATTAATATTTTCAACATTCAGAATATCAATTAAAAGTATTTTCTCTATTCACAAAAAGTATTTTCAAAAAAATTTTAACATGAAAGTTATAGACTCTGACGATATCTATAATTTTCATGCAGAAAATATTTTTGAATTTTTTTTTAAATGTGTATTTTAGTAATATCTTAACAGATAAAATACATAAAAAAGTAAAATAGAATTTTTAACGGATTTAAAACAAAATCAAGTCGTATTTCGGTGTGCATAAACGTATAAAACACATATTTATAAATATTTTTTATAAAAATATTCAACATGTTAATCGTAGATTCTGACATAATCTATAATTTTCAAGTTATAATTTTGAAAAGAAATATCTAAATTAGTGTTCTATGAGTTTCAGAATGCCTAACGGATTTAAAACAAAATAAAATCGTATTTCGGTATTAAAAACGCATAAAATATATATCTAAATATAATTTTAAAAAACTTTCAATATAAAAAGCGTAGTTTGATGAGATCTACTATTTTCTCATGTTGAAATTTATTGAAAAATATTATTATATGAGTTTTCGTATTTCGGTACCAGAAACGTATAAAATATATATCTAAATACTATTAAAATAGCTTTTAATATGAAAATTGTAGATCTTGATGAGTTCTATAACTTTTATATTGAAAATTTATTGAAAATATACTTCTAAGTGAGTGTTTTCGGAGTTTCAGATTACATAAAATATTCAACATAAAACATAATCGTATTTCGGTATAAAAAATATATAAATATGTGTCAAAAGATAATATTTGAAAATTTTTAACATTAAACTTATAGATTCTGATGAGATCTATAACTTTTATGTTGAAAAGTTTTTAAAAAATATACTTCTAAACGAGTGTTTTGGGTATCCGAAATCTTGACGGATTAACAAATAAAAATAAAAAATAAAAAGTCCGTAAAAAAGTAATCGTATTTGGATATCAGAAACGTATAAAATATATATTTACAGATGATATTTGAAAATTTTAACATTAAACTTGTAGATTCTAATGAGATATGTAATTTTTATGTTGAACATTTTTTGAGAATATACTTCTAAATGAGTGTTTCGGAGTTTCAGAATGTAACGTATTCAAAATAAAATAAAATCGTATTTCGGTATCGAAAATGTATAAAATATGTATCTAAAGATAATATTTGAAAAAACTTTTAACATGAAACTTATAGATTCTGATGAAATCTATAAATTTTATATTGAAATATTTTTGAAAATATGCTTCTAAATGATATTTCGGATATCCGAAATCTTAATGGATTAAAAAATAATAATAATAATAATAAAAGTTAAAATAGCCGTACGAAAACTTTTTATTTGCGTATGTAATCTTCTTTTTTGTAAATTACGTTTAAGCATCCAAATTTCAGACATTTAAAACACCTATTTATAAACGTCATCTAAAAAAACTTTAAATATGAAATTTGTAGCTCTCGTCGGGCTCTACAACTTTCATGTTGAAAGTTTTTCGATAAGATACTTCTAAATAATTGTTTTGACCGGTATAAAATGACAATTCTAAAAAATTGGGGGTGTTTTTTGCAAAATACTTTTTATCGTCGGTCGATAATTCTATTTTTGCATTTCTAACCCTCTTTTTGTTTAAATTACGATTTAAGCTTTTAATATTCGGACCTTTAAAACACCTACTTAGAAGCGTCATCTTAAAAAATTTTAAACATAAAAGTTGTAGTTCTCATCGAGTTCTACAACTTTCATGTTGAAAATTTTTCTAGAAGATGCTTCTAAATATTTGTTTTGGCCGGTTAAAATTTACAATTAAAAAAATAGGGTTTTTTTTGCAAATCAACTATTGGAGGAATAGTAAAACCGGGGATTCTTTTAGTATATAGTATAATAATATTAAAATAGAATAATATATCATTAAAAATATATTATTAATAATAAGTATATTAATATATTATTAAAAATATGTTAGTTATTATTAATAAAATAAATGTTGTATAATAATATATATTATAATGTATATATTAATAAATATATTATATATTAATAGTTACTAAGTATTAATAATATAATTTTAAATACTAATAATTTAAATAATATATTTTTATTATTAATAATATTTATCAGTAATATTTTATAATGTCATATTATATATATATATATGCCCACTTCTCGCCAATTTGGTGAGAAGTGGGAAATGTAACAATTTTATATAAAATAATAGTAAATAGAAAGTGAGAAAAGTTATTTGTCGTATTTTTTTTTTTTTTAAGTCAACAAGAAAAATGAAGAAAATTAGGGAAGTGACTTAACCACTTTTTTCACTTTTCTCCAATGTAAAAGGGCCCTTAGTAGCCACACTAGTCAAAATATTTAAAATATAATGTAAAAAAAATCTAAACTAGAAACTAATTTATGAAAAATTAGAAAATGAGGGACTAGCATGCAGTCGACTGTATAATCTATTATCCAGATTTTCTTTGACGAAATTCTATATTCTATGCAGACGTGCCATTAATTAAAGTCAAGACACGTCCAAACATTTCAACATCGGCTTGCTGTTGGCGTCAGAGATTACGTCATTCAAGCCAATCAACGTTTAGTGGGCAAATGATTAGTTTTTAATATTCATCGAAACAATTCCTAAATTTTTAGTTATTATTTATAAACAAAATTCGTTTAAGATATTTATCGAAGTTATTTTTATTATTATATAATTTTTTTAAAAAACTTTAAATATAAACATAAATTTTGATAAATTAATAATTTTTATATTTAATTTTTTAAAAATATTTTTAAATATATATTATAAAAGTTTAAAATATTAATAAATTTTAAAATTAATCGATTAATTCGCTGAATTTGAGAACCTTAAGATAATTATTGGAAAGTATTTTTTTTAATATGAATTTATAGATTTAATTAATTTATATTTTTATATATATATTTTTTTTAAATAAAATTTTTAAATATTAGATTTATTGAATAAAAATAAAAAAATTTATTTGTCGGCTTTAAATATGAAAAGGACTTATACGAAAATCTTCCACATTTAAATGGACGATGCGAGGGCCGTGGCTCATCTCACTCCCGGCTCTCTCTACCACTCGCCGAAAAACGAAACAAAAATAGGTCAAAATGGCAGGTGCTCAGTGCTGCGAAAACCCGCCGGCGTTGGATTCCGGCAGCGGAATCGGCGCCGTTGTCGATGACTTCGGCGGCCTCAAAGCGTACACTGCTGGCTCGCTCGATTCTAAAATCGCCGTCGTACTTATCTCTGATATCTTTGGTGAGCTTCCCAAACCCCCCTTATTATCTGATTTGTCTTTTTTTTTTTTTTTGCCTAGTTCGTTCCTTCTTTTATTGATTTGTTTTGTGCTCTAATATGTCCTTCGTTATTTCCCTATAATTCTTTTCTTTCTTTTCCTTATAGCTTCATCTGTTGAAATTACATCTATGTTTCAAGAAAATCTTGATAACCCAAAATAGTGGGAAAACACATTCCAAGGCAAGGGTGAGTGAAAATGATATAATGCTTTTGGATCACGCCTTGGTATGCGTTTTGAGCTTTTTTGATCATGAATTTTTAGGCCATCTAGCAGTATTGGAAGTCTAAACATGTTTTGAGAACTTTTCGTATGGTCTAGTTGTAGAGATTAGTCATTAGTGTATAATATGTTTGAGAACTTTTCGTATGTTTTCATTGAATGTGATTGCTGTATCTCTATTTCTTGCAGGATATGAAGCGCCAAATCTCAGGTATGGACGGTCCTTTATTTTGTTTCTTCTGTTCATGTTACGAGTAAGATAGTTACAAATAACATTGACATTACGTGATCATTTCATATAGTGCATAAAAAATCACCTTGTTTTTGCGTAACATGGTTATGGTCTATCAGTATTCACTATTCAGTAATCTTAGTTGAACATCACTTGCATGACCTCGTAATTGCCGGCATACAAATTAGAAATTGCGCAAGCACAATATTTCATTATCTTTATTTTATTTTATATTAAGAAAAAGTATGGGGTGAATATTTGGCAAAGTGACCATTTGATGCTCTAGAATTTGCTAATTGATGTAGTTCAAGCTATTGATTAGTTAAGACTTTTTATCAAATCATACTTCATTTCTACAGTTGAGGACTTGTGGTGTACCAACTGTGGACTTAGTTACCATTTTGAGATTGGTTAGGTACTAAGTGTGGAGTTAGCTTTGTGTATATGCTAATTGTAATTATTTCATGCCGGCAGCGTTTTGCTAAATCACATCCAGTAAGGCGAGAGGAATACCATTAAAGGGTATCGTATTTTGGGTTACTTCTAGATATATGATTTTGATATTAACATTGATGAGTGCTCGTGAGATTAATGTCAATTCATTGGTCAATGGTTCATTACAAGTAAGAAATTAATGTCAACCAGAATTGCCACCTTCCATTATTCCTAGTTTTACGTGCCGGGCAGCACACTCTGTGCAGCCCGGCACGTGCCAGATCAGCAATGGGAATGGCTGGCATGACCATTTTTCGACCATGCTGCCCGTGGCAGACGGCATAGGCATTACCCAGTCGGCTTCCGGCACGTAGCAACGCATCTTTTTTTTTTTCTTTGAAAAAGAGAAAAAAAGGATAGAGAAGAGGTGAAGATGAATAAGTAGTACCAATCATCCACCGCCTCTATTGTTGTCAGTTTATGAAATCTGCCGCCCTCAGACTATCATTTTTTGTGTTCTCTTTTTTTAAAAAGTAATCTCTGGCTAAGAGAGAGTCGAGAGATGTATGTGAGATAGGGAGAGCAGAGAGAGATAGAGCTTAGAGAGATATAGAGAGAGCCGAGAGAAAGAGAGTAGGGAAAAGGAAAGATTAGAATGAGAGTGACACAAAGAAAGAAGAGAGGGAGAGGGTAGAGAGAGACAATACAGGTCAAGTAGGGCGTGCGACTTATTTTTTATTTATGTTTAGCTTTTATTTCTTGAATATAAAATGTTAAGTTTTTTAATGGCATGGTTGGCACTACAAGGTCAGTTGCTCGACGTGCCTCGAATTTGGCATTTAACGAAACTCGATTTGGGAATGGCACTTAAAACTTTGTTATCATCTAGCCGATTCCCGGGTTAGGGTAGTTGCCGCAGCACTTTGCTTAGGATATTTCTCGGACTCCAATTTCATCCGCTAGCGTAGTCTCAGCTCCGAGTGGGTTGATCTCTTCAATTTTCCATCGAGCCATGTTATCATTGAGCCGATTCACGGGTTAGGATAGTTGCCGCAGCACTTTGCTTAGGATATTTCTTCTCGAACTCCAATTTCATCCTCCAGCATGGCAGTCTCAGCTCCGAGTGGGTTGATCTCTTCATTTTTCCATCTTAGCAACTCTAAAATATTAGGAATCTCTCTCCAGTCTTCCAGCTTTGATATGGAAATTAGGCGAACAATTGATAGGAAAGAATAAGGGTGCAGTAAAATTAAGTTGCTGTTGTATGAGAAGGAGAAAGGGTAGTATGGGTGATGATAAAGGCCGCCCGGATGGGTAAAGACCAAAATAGCTCCTCAAATAAGAATATCATATTTGATAATGTAAGTGTATATCTTGATTCTTGCTTATCACAAGAGATACGGCATGTTTATGTACGATTGAAGAACACTTAAATGAATGATCTAACAATCTAAATGCTATGGATCATGGAAGAGAAATTTTCATTTTTGTTGATGTTGAGTTATGAATGGAAAAGCGTAATGTCTTACTGAATTTGTAAGACAGGATCTTTATGCAAACTGAGGCAGGTTGAAATCAAGATTTGCTTGTAAATGTGTATATACTTTATTTTTATTTGAAATGGCAAGCGGTAGGTGGGGACCTAACATGACCGGCATTGCAGATAGAGCACTCAATGTCTGTAGTGAATGTTCGTTATATTCCTTCCAAAAAGAAAGGTGGTTCCATGTGTCTGATCAAATAATTAGGACAAAACATTTGGCTAGATCTAGGTTATAGCATGCATGTTGCTTCTTCTTGTTTTGTGAGATAGAAAAAAAAGCTAGTTGTTAAATGATCAATAATGAATAAGTCGTCAAGTGTGATTCTCACATATTATACATCTTTGCTATTAAAAGTTTTAGTATTTGAAACACTCTGCATCCTGTAATTGATTTAAATTGCAGTAATAATCTTATAAGCCTATGAATACCTTGGGCATCTGAAAGTTGCTATTGCAGTACTTATGGCTAGTAAATCATTTTAGAACTATGTAAGTGCTCTAATAGTAAAAATATCTTATCGGTGGATAGGCATCTAGCATAAGTTGGTTGAAAAAGAGATGAGGCTTTCCGAGATGTTGGACAAAACACTTTTGAGATTTTTCAGTTTTTATGGAATTCGCGAAGTTGTTAGCTGTGGCTGGTTTGCTTTTGTAAGAATCAACCCCAATGAACATTTTGAACTTCCTTACAGGAAGCTAGCAGACAAAGTTTCTGCTGCTGGGTACTATGTTGTTGTTCCTGATTTCTTCTACGGCGATCCATTTGTTCCTAATACCGTCCCTCTTCAAGAATGGTTGCAACCTCATAAACCGGTTAGTTTTTTTTTTTTCTTGTTAAGCTTAAGGAAATCTTGTTTTGTGTTTTTACTAATGCAGTTAATTTTCAAGCAATCAGTTATCACAGCTTAAAATAAGTATTCTGTCTATTAAGTTCTAGTTAATATCATTTCAGACTGATATCGGTAGCTTGTTTTTAAGCGTTACCTATAATATTTCATTTCTTATGTGGAAGACCTTGTTTGAATAATAATATTGAACTAATTTAATAAGGTGAAAGGGTTAATTAGCTGACTTGTACACATTTTCTCTTCATATACATCAACTTAACAGAAATATTATGTTGAGAATTAGGACATAGACTCTTGAAGGTTGATTTATTGTTCTGGTCTCCTACTTCCAGTGATAATCCTTTGTGCTGTAATTGTTACACCACGGGCTAGTGTGATTCTTAGTTCATAGATCTTGAAGGTTATAGATTTTCTTTTTTTTTTCTTTTTCCTTTTTTTCTTTTTTTTTTAAAGAAATCTTGAAAGTTATAGATTGTAACCACCACTTATCCAAATTTGAGTCCGACTACCATGGGCCTATCTGAATTATTAGTTTAGAATGTTACGTACAAGTCAAAATATGAGTCTACTAATTGAGTTAAATAGTTGGCTATAGAGCTATATGTTTTTTGTTCATGTGAGATTCCATGATTTGGCTCATGTACACCACTGGTCCATTTGATTAAATGTGGTATAATTTCCATCGTTTTACCAACATTATTCTTTACTCTAAAACTGCCACTTCCACCGACTTCCTCAATGCTACAAATAACAGCTCCATGGGCACCTCCGCTCAACCATAAATCCATCACTTAGGCACCTATGTTACCTTCCAATGTCATTATCATTACTATACCCACCAAATCAATGCCCTTTCCATGAAACATATCCATCGAAGTTAGGCTTTATAATTGTGGTGTCTTTGTTACTGATTTGGTTGTTGGCAACATGGGCATTCACCATCCTGGTCTAGATAATTATTGTCTTTAGTCCACTCACCGTTGCTGTTACTCGTGGTCATTATCCTCAAAAACTGCTATAAGGTCGCAAAATTGTTGTAACTTGTGAGACTAACTTCTTCCAGAGTTCGCTTTGGCTGAACTGATCATCATCCATTCAGTTTGGTTCAGTCCATACCGAACTAATTTGCTAAGCAAAAGTAAATAACTTAGATGGCCGTAGGGGTGTAAAAGCACAAAAAAAAAAGAGGATGAAAGATGGACATGGATAGTGTGTTATTTAACTACATTTAGGTACCTAGTCGAGTGCTAATTCTGCATATTATAGTATCAATGTTTGTGCTAATTCGGTCTTTTTTTATCTGTAGTTGCTGTAAAGTTATAACCATTTGCTTGTGCTTGATGCAACCTAACATGGTCTGGGTATTTTGACTCGAAAAATTAATGGTTCGATTGGCTGTAACTGTAAACTGATTTGGGCATGTTTGGTTGACCAAACTCTGTTCGATGACCCAATTCTCGACTTTCTCATCTCAAATGAAAATTTTATCGCTTCCATTTTAACAATCGGACTTTAGCAACCTTAAATACAAGGGTATTTTAGTTATTTAAGAACCTCATATTTGTATAGTTTGTCTTTGCGCATTTCTTGTTTAGAGTGGTGCCTTTATAAGCGTGGTTTTTAAGTGTTGTTATTTAACTGAGCTTGAGTAGTTCAAGAGTCATGTATGCCATCTTTTGTATAACAGTGTGTATGTGCAATAATGCTTTGAACTTTTATGAGTAAGTAAATGTCAAAACTTTTTGGGTATTGGTATCCCATAGTGAGCATAATGAGTCCACTAGTGTAGGGAGCACGATATAATTAGGTTTATCTAAAATTGTATTAGTCCTAGTATATCCTTCACAGTATCATTTGAATGCATAGACAGGAAGAGGGAGGGAGGGAGGGAGGGAGAGAAGCATAAGGATCTATGACTGGATTGCAATTGACGTGGTTCGTTTGAATGATGGGTTCATGTATTTTCTAACAGGATTACTTCTGCTTGGTTCTTTTGACCAAAAGATAGATACATAATGAAATGTCAAATGTAGATAAGATAGAGAGTTCGTATAATGTTAATTTCTTGTGATATAAATATGCTGTTCTTTTACGTTTTTGTAAATTTGGATTCTATCAAACTAACCGATAAACTACATATTCTTTATGTCTACATGTTAAGCACTGTTGTTATCAACGACTGTGATAACACTAAGCATATGTTTTGACAACCCAAACCCTAAACACTGTTGTTAACTAGTCATATCATTACTTGTGTGAGTTTGAAACCATATGTTTGGATACAAGTAATTTGTTGGTTGAGTCGAACATGTTATATCAAATGTTTCATCTATGCGTACCCTGAAAGGTGCTTGCTGCTTCTATTATTTAATTTTTGACAACTTAATCTTTCAATTTTCTCTTGGGAATTTGGGTTGTCAAAACATATGCTTTCTTCATATTGGAATTTTCGTGCAATTCCTGTTACTTTGAGTTTATGCAGGAAAAAGGATTTGAAGATGCAAAACCTTTAATTGCCGCTTTAAGAGAAAAAGGTGCATCTGCAATTGGCGCAGCTGGAATGTGCTGGGGTGGTATGTACTATCATAGTGAAAAACTTGAATTTGTTTAATGTGGCTGAAGTTACAATTTTTCACAAAACTTTTTGATTCATGTCCTGATGTTCAAAAAATGCAATTTCGCAGCCAAGGTAGTTGCTGAATTATCAAAGACTGGAGCCATCAACACTGGAGTAATGTTGCATCCTTCTTTTGTAACTGTTGATGACATTAAAGGTACGAAATCATTTTCTTTCCTTTTTTCTAATATATTGTTTTGAGCTTTTGTGTTTATGCGTCTATATTTGTGAACATGTTATTCCTGCTTTCTTCAGAGACCAAAACAAGCATTTGTGTACTTGGAGCTGAGATTGATCAAATGTCACCGCCTGAACTAGTGAACCAATTTAAGGAGGTTTTATCTACCAAATATGAGGTAAAGTCCTAAATTTGCAATGGGTTGCAAATTATGTGCTAGTTTGATCTTTGCATGCGAAGTTATTACTTGAGTTTTGTTTTTTATCAAAAATTGAGTGTAACCCTCTAGCAATAATATTTTGGAAACCGGAGTAAAGGATAGTGCATGATATGTTTTTCTTTCCATCTGTTGTCTCTAATTGTTGTTTAAGTGCCCAATGCAAAGGGTATTGAAAATGATCAATTTTTGTCCCTGCGGGTCCATTCCTTTTCCGTTTTCTATTGCCATGATATAACGGAGTTGTATTTCTTGACCTACGATTTCTGAAGATGTATGACAGGAGTTGATTTCTTGACCTACTATTTCTTATTAGTTTGTCTAGCTTTTCGTATGACATCATAGGGTGTTTGATTCAATTGTGAGCCAAAAAATGGGACAAAGTGCTAGTCTGAAGTGATTGGAGCTTGGGCACTTGTATCATCTATGCAAAAATGAATAAAAATAAATAAATAAATGGTACTACCATAAAAACACGTTTGTTTTAGGCATATTCAAGTAGATATATGCATACCTTGCCTGCACTATATCGATTTTTGTGTCATGTATATAGACAATATATTGGTGTGGCCTTAATCCGTTACGATTTTTGTTGGTACCACATGTGGATTAATTTGTCACGACGGTCGCACAAATAGTAGGCCGGTGATGGATAGAGTTTCTCCAAGATAATCTCAAAAAAAAAGAAGATGTGGTCGTACTTTCCCAGCACGTTAGTGAGGTTTTGCCTCGTTATCTCCAACAAGATAAAGTTTTACTTTGTCCATCAGTTTTTTCGCATGCTATTTGATTATCCGTAGATAACGAAGTTGCACCCATCGATGCTAAGTTTATGCAAGCGCTCATTCTAATATCAACTGGCAATGTTACTATAATCAAATTTGGGGACGTCTGTAGTTCCTTTAGACTCTTTTTCCGTGAACTGCAATTAATTTTTTTTTAAAAAAAATATTTATATTTTGCGAGATTGATGTGAATTGTTTTCGTTATACTAGGTTGATAACTTTGTGAAAATCTTCCCTGGAGTGTCACATGGCTGGACCGTGAGATACGATGTGAACGATGAGGCTGCAGTTAAAAAGGCCGAAGAGGCTCACGAAGACATGATGGGGTGGTTTAAGAAGCATCTCAAGCCATAGGTTACATGTTAGCACAATTATTAAACATATTTTTTTTCTCTTTTGTGTGATAATAAGTAGATTCGATCCAGGTTCGCGTGCATTGGTGGTTGCATATGAATTTTAGATTAATAACAGGATGTTAGAAATGCTAGTTGGGTTTGTTATATATATATATATATATATATATTAGTTGGTACTGTATTGGCTGTTGGTTTCATATCTAAAGAGCTGGTCTCAATCTAAGCATCTTATCGGCGGAAATTATTTCCTGGATACCTGTCCGTCTCTGGGAAACCGATAGTGGAATCAGTCTTTTTATGCATTAGCTTGGATATTTTCTGAAAAGTTAAATTATAATGTTGTATATTTTGTCGTGATTATAACCTTACAGTGTTTTTTTTTTTTGGAAAAACAAAATATTAGATAAGATGTAATGGATCAGTGTTTTTTTTTAACTACAGTTTTGATAGTCCATTATATGTATTTTTTTATATTCATTGGAAATATAATGTTGCATATCATGACAAAATAAATGTTGTAGTTTATTACCTTTTCTATGATTATTTAAAAAAAATTATAAGATTTTTTTAGATACCTCTCTCTGGAAAACTGCTATAAGAACCTTTTTTTATGCATTAATTTGGACATTTAATGTAGAAGTGAAAATAATAATATATATTTTTTATGATCTATAATTTATAATTTTTTTTAAAAAGTCTTTTAGAAAATTTGTAATGTATCGTTCAAATTGTAGTTCAAAGCATATTCGACAATTCTGATACTATCATGACATGTATTTTCTTATATTAATTGGAAAATTTTTTTTAGTATAATGTTGTAGAACATAACAAAATATATGTTATAGTTTACTACTTTTTCTAGAATATTAAAAGAAATTATAAGATGACGTTTTAGAGATTGGTCTCTAAAAAATTATTGTTCCTTTAGCGATCAATTTGATTTTGGATAAATGCCATAGCAATGTGCCTTATTTTGTGAGCTGTACAAATTAGTTTCTAAAAACGAAAAATGCGCAGATGTAGAGCTCAGTTCAGAAAAACAGGGTGGTTGATATGTAACTACCCCTTTGATGTTTTCCAATGAGTCATTCATACAGACAAATGCAGTATAATCTTATTTAACCTATGCCAGATTTACTTTTAACAAAATCTAAAAATATACCTCCATTTAAGGAAAAATATGAATAGTTGAATGGTCATATTTAACTCACTTAAATCCAATAATTTCAGATTAAAAAATTTACACAAATATAATAATTTATTACATAAATATGCAGAAAAAAAATAACTATAGTTACCGAAAAAGTAAAAGTACATTACTTGTATGTGCCTTTTTAATCTAAATTATCAGATTTTAGTGAATTAAATCTGACAATTCAATTGAAATTATTGAAAGAACCTACAACGGGGATGATATATGCCCTTAAAGAAAAGACTAATGTCTTGGAACTTATGTTACATTGGATCACAAACTTCCTGACATGTTCTATGAAATTCGATCCAAAAAGTCGTATGTTACAAAAAAAAGGAAAAAAAAGAAGAAGAAAATATCACACTTTCGAATAACTGATAAGACAAAATGAAGGTGTCAGCTAATAGCCAATCGTTAGGAAGATGTCAGCTAATAGCCAATCGTTAAAAAAATTGCTAGTCGACAAAAGAAGCTGCTTTACTTTCAATCATTTGAGTTATAAGAAAACAAACTCGAAATATTGGAGGAAAAAAAAAATTTAACTGATTACATACCACTCAAAAATGAAGAGGGAAATCTAGCAGCGCACTGGCAAGAATTATCTCCTCCAAGAGCACCGGTGCGGCTTCAATTCCTGACAAAGTCAAGAGAGAAACAATACACCGTAGTCCTCCCGGAGGCTGGATAATAGGAGCGCTTCGCATACTGGGCCCACCTTTAGACCACTCTAACAATGTCAAAAGCTTTTAGCTCACCATGATATCAAGCGATCGGACTCCACAGAATTGCTAGCATTTTTTTGATCCACCAAAAGCCTTGCCTGGATCAAACTTCATATATTCAGAAGCAGAGACTACTGCAACATCGCCAAGAGATGTCGCAGCATCTCTGAATTAAGATTCACCTATCAGATGGAGCTCATTGAACATGCAGGAAGAGGCCCTTGGCTTTATTTTTATGTTTTTTTTTTTAAAAAAAAAAAACACCAAGGAAGTCAACATGGAAAGCACTTTAGATTCTCCAGTGGCATTTTCCTGGCCTTTAGCACGGTCTTAATGGAATAGCAAATATTCGGACTATTTCATCATCAATGAGAGCAATCGAATTTGAATCACTGTCAAACCCAGAAATCCTTAAACTAGCTCCATTCTGAATTTGCGTCACTCCAACCTATGAGTATAGACAATAGCATCAACCAAATAGTTAAGATTCGAAGGGCCCCACATGTTAACCTGGACCAGCAAACCATAAAAAAGGGGTTTGTCGAAAAAGCTCCTGCTTTGCAAAACGTCGACAAAAAACCATGCTTTTCTGAGCTTACCAAATCACTCCAATATATATAGTTTTTTTTTTTTTTTAATGAATACGAAAAAAATAATCCTTAGGTGCTCTTCAACTTTTGTCTTTTTTTTTTTTTTTTCAAACTACACAGTTTAAATACTTTCTTTTTTTTTTTAAAAAAAAAGGTAAGAACACAAGGTTTTGGCTATGTAGAAGATGTACTAACCAGGAAGTCCCGCCTGCTGTTTCTGAGCACACAAGTCAGAAAATGCGATCAATCTACAAGAACAAAAAAAAAAAGGAATAAGAGAGTGATATCAAGCCATATCATCGATGCGATCATAGTTACGACAAAATTCTGAACCATAAAAAGAAAAAAAAGCATAGAATTAGCCTCACCATTCAGGTCATACCTTTGATAACTTGTGCTCGGTGCAGACTCACTGCAACCCCTGAAATAGGAATATTGTCCATTATGTTCTGAACAACACACTAGTTGCAAATACAAAAGGAAATTGACAACAATGAAAAAATCAAATCAATTAAGGATAGAACACCAAACGGGGTCAATCGAAAAAAGTAAAGCTCGCCTTTAGAATGACTACTATGTCATACGTCCGTTTGTAATTTAAGTTATATGCTGCTTCCCAAGAGACTAGCATTCTTAACCAATTTTAAAAATTTCATTAAAGAATTCAATGTAGAAGCAATTTTTTATTTTTAAACTATAAGACAATTCTGACACAGTTAATGTGTTACTACTCATATAAAATACATAATAAGTATGATTTGGTATCTAACGCCGGGGAAGGGGGGGGGGACTGCCACTTGTTTAAATAATAATAGCTACGAATATTTCACTTTTTCAATGAGCATTGCCACTAACAACTTATGAGCGCACAATAAACCTAAATCCCGAATTCAATATAAGTTGAAACAGCATCTCTCCAGTATTAAGTGTTAATCTCTGCCTGTCCAAAAAAAAAGCAAAACAGACGGCTATATGTCCAGTGCCAAAATCTACAACTAAGACAAAGAAGCTTCATAAGGATTTTGAAGATACTGAATTATTGATTGTCATATATATATATATAAAGAATGTTGAATGACAACCTAAGCCATCAGAGCAACACCCATTATAAGAAATCATAATACTTCCTTTGAGCAAGTACGTTCAAAAGAGAAAGAACAGAGGGGATGGCCCAGCCCATTATACTCTAAGGGTATTTCTGTAAAAGTTTCGCACAATCGCACTTGCAAGCTCTGCTATCAACAAAATGGCAGATGCTCTGCTTCTAGGGAAGTTTCAGATCAGCCCTAGACCAAGTTATATATTTAAATACAGCCCCTCAAAAGTTTTGACTTTAAATAACCCCTGTAAGAACTGCGTCGTGAGAAGTAAACTTACTCTGCTTAACGTAGATTAGATCCAAAGTGTGATGCGCCTAGCAGCAACTCATCCTCAAAATCATCTCTATTGCTCTTCGTGAACTTGCACCTCGAGCAGCTGTGGAAAAATGGCAACTTTGAGATTCCCAAGTAAAGTGTGAAAAGCAACCAAGATGAAAAAAGAAATAGAAAAAAAAGAAGGAACACATAAAGCTAGCAGCAAACTCATTAAGGATAGCAATGGAAAATTTAAGCGATCAGAACCATAAGCAACAAAAGTATCGTTATGTAGCTTGATGATAAATATTAGATATAGATGCATTTTACGCACATCCAAGAGAAAATTTGTGAGAGATATTTGACTAATCTGCTGTTCACTCTTGAAATGGCTGGAGTAGAGTAAAAAGGCCACACCTGTCTAAGACACTCCCGCTCTTAGCAGATATACTTCATTTCCAATATGAGGATATTCCTTCAGCAATAATGAACATGTTTCTGGAGAAGGAAGGCAATTCCTTTCCCGCATGATGGCTAACATCTCTACGCATATATTGAAGAGCCCTTTCTTTAGTAGTCCATCAATGAGAATCTTAAATGTAATATGATCATAACTATAACCCATTTGGAGAATGTCTAAGAACAGTAACTTAGCCTCTTCATAACGACCTTCGACACAGAGCCCACTTATCAAATGCATACATGTTATAAGCTGGGGTAGATGGCCACATTGAACCATGGATTTAATAAATGATGATGCGTCTGCATAATTACTTAAATCACAACAACAGCGTATGAGGGAATCAAATGTGCATTCATTAGGAGATAAACCGTGTTCCTTCATATGAAGAAGCAAGAATTTTGCATGTTCCAAGCAGCCTGAATTGCAAAATCCTGTTATAAGGGTATTGTAGGTGCGGATGCAAGGAAGACAACCTTGTCTATCATTCGGTCCAGAAGATCCTCAACTGTACAGATAGATACTATCCTCCAAATATCCACTTTATCCATAGATGGGGTATCAATCTGTGATGTTCTGGAGAGACACTTGAGCAAAACAGAGTAAGTTGAAATTTTCGGTTCACATTCTACATCAAACATCTGCTTTAGCACACAAAAGATGTGATCAACTCTACCAGCATTTCTATACCCATCTATCAAAGTATTATAAGTCACTATATCAGGGGACATTCCCTTATTTCTCATGTCTAACATTAAACTTTCTGCCTCTTCTATCTTTCCCTGACTGCAGTAAGTACGGATAAACATGGTATATGTGCAAACATCGGGCTTGCTTGTTGAAGCATCCATTTCATCGAAAGTCCTTTTAGCAAGTAAAAGATCTCCTTCAGCCAATAATTTGTCAATAAGAATGTTATAAGTGAAAGTTGTCGGTTTTACTCCGTCCTTCGCCATCTCAACCAGTACTGCCATCCCTTCCTGCAACTTGTTTTCTTTGCATAGACCACCTATAAGTGCATTGTACGCACAAGAATCCAATGAGCAGCCATCTGCAATCGTCTTCTCCATTAAAGATCGTGCCGTAGCAATTTCGCCTGACTGACAAAGCGCGTGTACCAATGCATTAAATGTCACTGCATGCGGTCTTATGTTTTTCTCAGCAAAAGAATTGAAAATCGTAAGAGCTTCTTGAACTCGATTATGTTTGCATAGCGCATTTATCAAGGTCGAGTATGTCAAACTGTCAGGCTCAAGACCATTCTGACTCATTAAATAAATTAGCCTGAATGCACTATCAAAGTCTCCAAGCTTGCATTCACCCTTAAGCAATGAATTATATGTGACAATGTTTGGAGATATCCCTTCGTCGACCATTTTCTCCAGGAGCTTCATCGCAAAATGCACCTTTCTGTGGTAGCAATATCCATTTATAAGCTCATTATAAGTTTGCACATCCGGTGTGCAACCTTTAGATCTCATTTCTGCTAAAACGTCCGTAGCCGCATCAAATTTCCCGTTCTTGCAATACCCATCAATCAGTGCATTGTAAGTGACAACTCCAGCCACCAAACCCTTCTGATTCATCTCATCCATTACCATTTTCGCATCATCTACTCTCCCCAACTTACACAACCCATCTATCAAATTCGTGTAGGTCCACACTGTCGGCTTAAATTTCTCAACCAATGTCATTGCATCATCGATCCTCCCAGCTTTACAATACCCCAATACCAAAGAGTTATATATGAATTCATTGGGCCTCAACTTCAACTTCCTCCACATCTCTTCCACCAACTCATCCGCTTCTGTAATCCGCCCTGAATTACACAATCCGCATATAACAACGGCATACGTCCTCAAATTCAAACAACAGCCTTCGCTCTCCATCGCTCCAAAAAGCCTCAAACCCTCATCTATCTTGCCGTTCTTACAGAGACCATTGATGAGAATCGTGTAAGAGTGCGTGTCCCGCTTGCATCCTCTGCTCGGTATTGAATCGAACAGTTTGCGGGCAGCATGCAGGTTTCCATTTTTGCAGTGGCAAAGCATCAGGGAGTTGTACACGGGCCGCATCGGCTTAATCCCAGCTTTCAACATTGCGTCGAGGAATCTATTGGATGTCTCGAAGTCAGCATTCTTGCAGTGGGCGTTGATGAATGTGTTGTATGTGTACACGTTTGAAACTACGGACTTCTTGATCATGTGAGCGAGCAAGCTCTCCATTGTTGACAGAAACGAGAGCTCGTTGAGAGCGATGAGCGCGACATTGTAGAGACGAACGGTGAGACGAGGTGGCGATTCCTCGGCATCCGTGCTCCCGGTCTGATCAGCGGCCATGATGTGGCGAAGGGAACGGAGGAATTCAGCAGAGGAGGAACGGAGAGATGAGCGGAGAGCGGAGATGAGAGCTCGGTCGTCTTTCCTGGAGACATGGCGGAAGGTGAGTGGTTCGACGGAGGATTCGGCTACGGATGATGAAGATAAGAGGCGGACATGCGGCGACTGATTACGTGGCACGATCCTGGACGTCCATTTTGTCATCTTCCGAAATTGATGGCGGCGGAGAAGGGGATGGTTTCTGGGATCCCCGCCGGCGGAATTGAAAGAAGCAGGAAAGCGTCGCATGTTTTTACGTGAAACGGAATGTAGTTTCCATTCAGCATGGGAAACAGATGATTGGGAAACGGTTAGGGCAATAGATGTTGCGGTATGTGACATGGGTAAAAACAATGGCTTCTTGCAAATCAACCCCCTTTTCCGGTATCGTGCAAATCAGCTGCTGAAAATGCCGACGTGACAGCAGGTCGCGCTGCCACGTCGGTGTGCAAGGGCTAATTTGAACAACAATGAAAATAAGGGGGGAGGGGGGAGGGCTGATTTGCTATTTTCCAAAGCTCAAACTCATTTAAGCTCAGCTAGTGCTCGAGTCTTGCCAAGCTCGAATTAAGTTTTAATACGGATTCAAGTGTGAGTAATTAAACGAGCCGAATTTAAATATTATGGTACTCAGTTCATTGGGTTCGCAAATCTAAATGAACTTTTTTATTTAATTTAAATATTTTTAGGATAAAATTACTTAATTGAGTTCGAATTCGAGCTCAACTCGAGTTTGGCTTAATTCATGCAATCGAGCTGATTTTGAGTCGAGCTCGATTCAATTCGACTTTAAGGTCGGCTCAATTGATACAATCGAGCAGAGCTTAAGTTGAATTTGAGCTTAAAATTTTTCTAGTCGAGTCAAGTGCGAGCTCAGCCTCATAAGCTCGTCGAGCCGAACTAAATTAATTAAGTTGAGCTTAAACTTAATGGTATTCGACTCGAACTCGACTCGTTTTTAGTCCTAGTATGATATTGGAGATGGGCCATGTTTTCAAGAGCTAAGGCTCTGCTCAAAACTATATATATATATATATATATATATATATACATTAACTGCAAACACAATTCTTTCGACAAGGAGATTCAATTTAAAGTAGACGTTTGAGGAGCAACATCTGGCTCCTTCGGATTAATTACTCGAACTGTTCCAACTTGTTAAGTTGAATGTTTTGCATACCACTCTATTCATTCGGATTATTCGGAGCCTTGATATAACCATGATTTTAAATGCCGGACGACACGACGAGAAACGAACATTTGAGAAGCCGCATCTGGCTCCTTCAGATTAATTACTCTAACTGTTCCAACTTGTTAAGTTGAATGTTTTGCATACCACTCTATTCATTCGGATTATTCGGAGCCTTGATATAACCAGTATTTTAAATGCCAGGCGGCATGGGGTCATGTGCCGAACCGGCGGCAACGTCGTGTTTTGTTTTTCTTTTTTTTTTGTGTGTTGTGTGAAGATACTGTTCATCAGAAGATGAACACTAATGTAAACGGGTCGCGGATTTGATATGTTTACAGTTATTGAATTTTTAAAAGTTTTTTAGCTTCTTAAATTTCGATATATTAATATTTGGAGCCCCAAAATTATATATTTAGACGTATTTTTGAAAATACTTTTAATATAAAAATTATAGATCTTATTAAGATCTAAATATTTTATATTGAAAATTATTTCAAAAAATATTTTCAAATAAGAATTTTAAGGCGTCAAAATGATTATATATAAAGAGGGCCATTTTTATCGGCACAAAATTATTTTGTGATCATGGATGTATAGATAAACTTGGAGAGGAGTTAATAGCTAAGAGTGAGAGTTCGGGAGGCTGATGTGAGATTTGAAAAAAAAAGGGGGCTGATATAGGGTTTGTCTTTTTTTAATTTAGATCGCGCAGTGTTGGTTTTTTTTTTTAATTCTAAATCTTTTTTTTTTTTTGAATTTTCAAATAAATTTTATTTTATTTTATTATCTTTTAATATATAAATATTTTTTAAAATAAAAAATATACGGATCGACACGGCACGACACTGGTCGGCACGCCTTGAATTTGAGATTTACCGAAATCCGATAGAAAACGGTATTTAAAACCTTTGAAACTAGAATAATTCATTATGCATCGGGATCCATGTGGTATATTTTCAATGTACAACATGTCCGTCAAATTATCAAACTCATCAATAGCTCCTGATAAATGATATTTTTACTTTGTGTGATATGACCTTATTGCGAGGAGCCTCCCGCACTTGGGTGGAATGGCTCGGCGCGTGCCTCAGAAAGCATCCATCACGGGTTCGAATCCCGTGCCGCACGGAAATGGATAATAGGCGATTTTTTTGAGTCTTCAGCGAATTTTGCTAATGTGGTGGCCGGCTTGACCACTGCTCCATGTGGCTCGAGGCGCACACCACATCGAAATTTTACCGCCTGACCTGGGTCACGTCCAATGTGGATTGATAACTCGGGTTAAAAAATTGTGTGCGCTCTTGTAGTGTGACTCTACAAGAGGTGGGTTTCGCCTCGTCATCAAAAATTATGTGAGGAAAAATCAAATAATTAAAACCACAATCTCCATGCTCGCACAAAATATGGCAAAAGTCAAAAGAGCAACGCCTTATGGTAGGCGAACGGATATGGCCAATCTGCCTATAAATCATGCAGGCTCCGATCCTATCAGCAGTGAGTAGGGGTGAAAATAAGCCGAACTGCTCACGAGCAAATAGAGCTCAAATATTGCCGAGTTCGGGCACGGATTCAAATTCGAATAATTAAACGACCCGAGCTTAGGCATCTTATTACTCGACTTGTTAGGCTTGTAAGCCTAAAGAATTTTTATATTTTATTTAAATATATTTTGAAATAAAATTTTTTAAGCGAGTTTGAATTGGAGCTCAACTCAAACTTAATCTAATTTATATAATCAAGTTGAGCTCGGCTCGATTGTATCAACTGAGTCGAGCTTAAGTCAATTTCGAGCTTGAAATTTTTTAAGTCGAACTCGGCTCATTTTCACTCCTAGCAGTGCGTGGGGTAGTTTAGACGATGCTAATTTGCTTAGCCCATGACCCACCGAATCGGTTAGATGGCGCAGAAGGAATAATCCGTATTTTTATATTTTTATGTATTTCTCCAAATAAAAATTGAACTCTTCTGCATGCATACATGCACGAGTTTCTGTACTAGTAGCTAACCGATCATCATACAACCATTAAAACTGTCTTTGCCAATCATATACTCAAAAGTAGAAATTAGATATTTTTATCATTTCTCAAATGTTTTTTTTTAAAGAATCCTCTTACCAAGAAAAAAGAAAGGGGCTTGTTATAGGAGGATGGATTCTCTGCCTCTATTTTCTGCACCCACATCAAAAAACAATAATATCTATAAATATTTTTAAAAAAATTTTAACATAAAATTATAAATTTTAATAACAAATATAACTTTTATGTTAACTTTTTTTCATAAAATACTTCTAAATAGATATTTTGAGGTTATAAAATCTTAACATCTTAATGAATTTTAAAAATTACTTTTAAACCCGCTAAGAATTTAAAACTCAAAATATCTATTTAGAAATATATTTGAAAATAAAATTATGATTCTCATTAAATTTTATAATTGTTATGTTAATTTTTTTAATATATATATATATATATATATATATATATATATGTCATTTTATTTTTATTTTTTATTTTTTTTAAGAATGTGAGATCATAGGACGGGGCGGAATTGGATTGAGGGTTTTTTGTCCTTGTTATATATCCGCTAGCTGCCTTGCTAATCGGTAATGGGTTGGTATTAAGCGGACCAAAACCCGACCCGCACCGTATTCGAAAAAAAATTGAAAACTTCGCTCGGAAACGGAGATCATCGTCTAGGGTTTTGCGGGCAACCTGCAAAAAAGAACAAATTATAGCGATCTCTTCTCCTGCCGGCGATGGACAAGGCGACTTCTTTACTCTTCGCCGGCGTCCGATTCGACCGGAAGCGATTCTCTGGCGATTTTGCTCGATTTAACAAGGTAAATGCAAATTAATTTTTAGATTTTTCAATTTTTTAATATGAAGAAATTTCTTCTTTTTACAGGAACAAGAGTCGAAGACGGAAGAGGAGCAGGAGGAGGAGGAGGAGAAGGCTGAGGCTTCGAAGGTTGTTTCCTCGGGAATAGAGATTGCGAAGAAGCGGAAGCGGAAGCACAAGTCGGAAACCGTCAATGGGTTCAACGTGTTCAAGAGATTTGATTCTATGCCAGAGGAAGCAAAATCTACCGTCGATGATGGTGATGATGATGAAACGGAGCGGAGGAGGAAGGAGATGGAGAAACAGATTGAGGTTTGTAATTGCTTTATTCGCTTGCTTGTTCTTTTATTAGGAATTTTGTATTGAATTGAGACTTTCTAGTTACCGTATCCATATCAGTGAAATGGAGTATCGGAGTTATTCAATTGTGTAATCTGTCTAACTCGGTGAACACTATTCAATCTACATATTTGTTGTTTACCATTTTTCAAAATAATTTCTCAAAATAAATTTTTGGCCGCTCTATGAGAAATGCCTGTGGACCAGTCCACGAGTTTTTATTATTTTTTTTCAATTATATGGGTAAAAGTAAAGAATAACTGACTATTATCTATTTAAATATTAATATTAGTATTGTAAATAATATTTACAAAGTAATACTAAGCAATGGCTAATAATTTCACTTTTCCACAACAATTATTTTGATTAGTTGCTTTCCTTTATTCGCTAATGCCATAACATTGTAGGCTTACCTACTCCCTCTTTCACTCTCCAAGTCACTACCAAACAGTAGATTCCATTTCTCTTTGAATCCTATGGATTCCATTATTATATTGGGAGAGTTGTGAGGGTGTGTTTTCCGCTAGTTCACAATTTTACATCAAACCCTATAAGTTAGGACGAAAAATCTCTTGTGCATTCTGAATATAGTGTTCCTTTATGCTTTCAAATGCATTGCTGCTTATAGGATGCTGTGCTCATGATTTTAACACACTTTCTCATGTCATTAAGCTAGCATGCTTGATATAGTGCTAGTCAAAGAGAACTCCATATTTTACTTGCATTCAAGTGGTCCTACAGTAGCTCACAGTAAACTTCATGTCATAACATGCCAAAGTTGATGGTAATTGTATGGATGAACTAAATGAATACTTCAAAACAACTAATTGATGTTACTAAAGGAGTTAATGTTGCTGATTTGTTGAGTTTAGAACTCTACAGACCGTGTTCATGTTTCCTGGTTTTGGATGCAGGAAGCCTCTATCTTGCGGAAGAAGTATGGGATCCATATTTCGGGTTACAATGTGCCTTTTCCGCTCAAGAGTTTCGAGGAGTTAATGTCGAGGTATAAGTATAACCCGTTTTGATAGTGCATTAAGCTAATACTATTTACTCAATCTGTTTGTTGAAAACAAATGAGAGACCTTGATGGCAGTGATCTATGTATTAAATCTGGATATTTGCTTATTTTTTGGATTTTTTTAATTGCTTTTATCCAAATTAAGTAACTGCACAAGTGAAGTGAAGTAAAAGGTATGACGGTTTACAATTAAGCAACCGTTAATTGAAATTCAGGGAAGTGGAGTTGGTAGCAGACTTACCATAGTCTCACTGTAGGGACTAAAGTTCATTGCTACACCTTTGTAGGAAGAGAGTCTGGCAAGGGCTTATAAGGAAGTATAAGTTGCTGTAGGTGGAATAAGAATAGGAACTGAATAGTTCCAATCTTAGCTGATGGGAGGAGTATTAAGAGAAAAAACCAAACTTGTACTTGCTGCTAAGTGATTGGACTGTTCAGATACTACCCACTGTCAGTGGTCCACTTCAGTTACCAACTGATGTTGGTGTCCTACTTCAGTAGAAGTTTGGATCCCAAAGTGAGTAAGACAGTAGAGAGCCGCTCATCAGTGACTTGACTCACTTAATAATGAGCTAAGCTTGAGCCTTATGTAAGTGTTCGACTCATAAACAAGCTTGAGCTATACTAAAGCTTAGCTTGTTTAGGCTTGCAAGCTTTACAAGATGGATTGTGTCATGTATGTGGGCTAGAAGTTCAAAGCCCCACCTAACGCAACCTAGCCCTAGTTATTTGATTTTGTGGAAGTGTAGGTTTTTGTTATGATGCTTTATGTAAGTTGAATTTTATGTCAACAAGCTTGCGGTGACATGATAAGTATATTAAACTGGCAAGTCTATGTTGAGATTGTCATGCTTGGCAAGCCCAACAATCTACTCGAAAATTTGTAGTCAAGTTTGACTCGTTAAACAATCTGGATGTTAACCTTGAGTCATCTGCAAGAAATTTTGGTGAGTCGAGCCAAGTTTTTGGTTGGCTCAAGCTTCTACATCCCTAATAGCAAGATAGGAAATTAACACAAGGAAATCTTGGAGTACTGCAAATATTCATAAACATGAACTAGGTAGGAAATTCTGTTACATTCTTAGACGCTTTAATGTATTCTACCCCTTTGATTTGTATTGTTTTGGCTTCCATACTCTAACAGGAGTATTTCTCCTCTATTAAAAGGTTGATCAGATCCATATCATGTTCTTTCAGCTGGATAGAACATTATGCCTGCTATCAAGCCATTTTACTCAACATCACATTATCTTACCAAAGAATGCCTCGGATCTACATACTTTTCACATGATGACAGTAATTGCTTTGGCTGAATTTTGTTGAAAGGAGTTTGACAATCTAAATTGGTGCCCAACTAGGAAGATTAATTTCCTAGTATGACGGTAGGATTCTGTTTATATATTTTGCTAGGGGAAAACGGAAGTTATGTTAACTCCGAGAGATGGTTGTTGGTTTTTATTAGGATAACTGTATAATATATATTCATTTTTTTATAGCCTATCGCACACATTCTATTCTGTCTTTTTGCTTTCGACGACTTTACTGTCAAAATGGAACTTTACTGGCTGTTGCAAACCAGTGCTTAATGTTGTTAGTACGCAAGGGCTATTTTCTGGTAACCTTTTTTTTTTCTTGATCATGAACTACTTTTGCTTATTTATGATCTCTTTCCTGCAGGTTTGGCTGTAAATCATACTTGTTACGTAATTTATCTGGGCTTGGATTCAAAGAACCGACACCCATTCAAAGGCAGGCTATTCCAATACTACTCTCAGTATGCCTTCTATGAATCTTCATTTGATTGTGATTTATTTTCGTACAATCCAACTTTTTTATTGTATTCCCCCGTCTCATTTGTTTTAATTGTGTGTTTTGCCGTCTGGAAACTATCTACAGGGAAGAGAGTGCTTTGCATGTGCACCTACAGGTTCTGGAAAGACCCTTGCTTTTGTATGTCCGATTATAATGAAAATTAAGGTAGGTTTCATTGTGCTGTGTATGTTCTTAGTAACGTATTGTCTGAACACCACCACTAATTGGCTTCTTTCGGCATCAGCCAGGTGGAAAGGATGGTATAAAAGCATTGATTCTTTGCCCAACAAGAGAACTGGCAGCACAAACTACTAGAGAGTGCAAGAAGCTAACTAAAGGGCGGAAGTTTTATATTAAATTAATGACCAAGGAGCTCTCAAGATGTGGTGATTTTGAAAAAATGCCCTGTGATATTCTTGTGTCAACTCCTCTTCGCTTAGATTATGCCATGCGTAAAAGAAATTTGGATTTAAGCAGGTATGCCTTGTTGTAATGTTTCTTACGTAGCTTGATTGAGGACAATTGAGTTTTTTCTTTTTCCAAGTGTATCTGTTGTCTTTCAATGTTTCTTTTTGTCTGTTGTGATTATTATTAGAGCCTACTTCCATTGAGGTTTAATCCTATGCATAAGATTTCAGCAACTAAAATGTTGTAAATTTGGATGTTCCTCTTTGCATGTTACAATGCCTTCGCATGTTGCTTCTTCTCTCAGAATTTGTTTACATAGACAGGAAAATGAAAAATTGGAAGGAAGTGAGAAAGTTGGAGAGTGCAGCTGTCATTTTTTTTGTTTTGTTTGAAAACGGAAGTGGAATTGGGAAAAAGTGACTGTTATTAATAGTTATTATGTCTAATATTCTTTGATACTAACTTATTATATTAATTAATTTACATCTCCATAGTTTGGGGAGCGAATTCGATAAATTTACTTTAAAAATTTACTTAAAAATTAAAAGCCATAATACATTTACCAAATTAAATAATAAATTATTGTTATAAATAATAAAGATTATTTATTATAAATAAATAATATACACAAAATTAATTATTCTTTTTTGGATTATGTTTTGTAATTCAAATAAATATTTCAAGTACTTACATCCTATAAAAAAACTCAAATTCACTTTTTTAATATTTTCTAACCTTCTTTACTTTCTTATTTCTGAATTCACATATTCTCTTTTTTTTTTCTTCCTCACTTCTTCTATGTAAACAACCCTTTACTACGAGTGAAATTTTCTTGCACCATTATTCTGTATGATAGTATGAGCATCAAGTGATGCCAAATGATAGGATATATAGCATTAAAACACTACCTTGCATGAACCTTAAAATTTAATACATGTGAGAACTTGTTGACATGGATGTCTGGAAAAGAACCTTGCATTAAATGTTTGAGTTGGATGTTCTTATGTACAACCATGATATTGCTTGACTTTGAGGCAAAGTTGATGTTTTCCCAATAAAGATGGATTGATCTGGTTGACAAATCCAGTTTGACCATCCTGTTTAACTGGAATAAAAAGAGCTGACTTCTGCATAGGAATCTAAGTCTAGCATGCAAATGGATACGAGTTATTTAGGGTGCTAGCATGTGTCGTTCAGTGGTGTATGAGAGCATAAAATGATTATTAAACAAAGCAACTAGTAACATCATTACCATCCACATCCGATTGCATTCGTGGTTTGCCTAATTGGGAGATTACTTCGATATCTATCATGCCGCTCCTAAAGCATTCAATGGTTTCTTTAGAAATTAAATTTCAACATATATCAACTCCAAAGTTTATCTGAGATTGATCTAAAAGTGGATAGCTTGCCTACTTGCATCAATTGTAAGTCATAAAGAAGAGGTTTTGCAATTCAACCAATGAAATTACAGCCAACGAAATTATGGCAATGCTTTATCTCTCCCAAAAAAGATTCCGGCATTGACAATATAACCCTTTTTCCCACATTGTTCTTTTTTGGTGCTGCACATTCAGATGGCACAAGTTTGTATAGGCTAATTGAACTCAACTGTTAGTTGGAATTATACCTACCTATCCCCAAGTGAATATGTATTTCCTGTCTTTGCCAAGTTGTGCAAAAAATCTATTTATTTCAGGCTTTGATGGTTAGTTTACTAGCGGCATCATTGTCAGTCCTAGTCACCGAGAGAGAATTTAAATTTTTTAGGAGGTTTAGCTGTAGGCTTACGGCTGATTGTTATGGTTTTGAACTTTTATTACCCGTTCTTTTGTGAAGAATCCTGCTTTAGTCTCAAATTCAAGCTCTCGGATTATGAAGACTGGAGTATTTAACAAGCATCCTGTCACGTTGTGCAGGGTCGAATATCTAGTCTTGGATGAGTCTGATAAGCTCTTTGAGCTTGGTTTCATGGAACAAATTGACTCAATGGTCAAAGCATGTTCAAATCCATCTATCATACGCTCCTTGTTCAGTGCCACCTTACCTGATTATGTTGAAGAACTCGCTCGCTCAATTATGCATGATGCCGTGAGAGTCATTGTGGGAAGAAAGTGAGTGCTAATAGATTGATTATTCTGCCTGCATTATTTCCAATTTCATTCAAGGAAGGTGTTCTTTTATTCGCTGACAGGAATTCTGCTTCAAATTTAATTAACCAGAAGTTAATTTTTGCTGGAAGTGAACAAGGAAAGCTTCTTGCTCTTCGACAGAGTTTTGCTGAGGTATGACATTCGAGTTAGAATATTTAATGGCAAGCCATAACCTCATGAATTATTAAGTAAATGTCCGACTCTAGTTTGGTTCTTAACTAGATTGTTCTTAAACCTTGCAGTCCCTTAATCCCCCGGTTGTATTGTTTGTCCAAAGCAAGGAAAGGGCGAAGGAGCTCTACAAGGAACTTGCATTTGATGACATAAAAGTTGATGTTATTCATGCAGACCTCTTGCCAGCACAGGTCAGGGAATATGTTTTTTTTTTTCCCCAGGCATTTTGTAATTGTTAAGAACCTATAACAAATGTTTCAGTGAAATTTTAATCTTTATTAGGTGATTCATGAGATTTCGCAGATAAGTTGTTCAAGTTACTCTTTTTTTTTATATGCAGCGGGAAGATGCAGTTGATAATTTTCGAGCAGGAAAGACATGGGTTCTTATAGCAACTGATGTCATTGCTCGTGGGATGGACTTTAAAGGCATCAACTGCGTTATCAACTATGATTTTCCTGAGTCAGCTGCTGCATATATTCACCGAATTGGTATGTTTACTGGGTCTGTCTTTCATATTCAGCAAAGTTATATGATGCTTCAACATTTTATCATGAAAGCCCGTGTGGTGGGTCAGCTGGTTGAGCGCACCCAACTGGGATGTGAGCGATCGCCAATTTAAGGCCCCACCATCATGTATCTGCTTGGGAGCGCAGGGGGATTTTTCCCTGTATCTGTGACCTTGGTCACGGGGGATTTACGCCAGTAATTTGATAATGCAAAAGATACTGGTAGGGGGCGGTTTCTCCTCGATATTGTAATCGATAACTTTTAATCATGAAAACCCTTGATTACAAGCTTGGATGACAAGGTTTTATTTGAGTTCTTAATCTCAATAATGAATAGTTAGGATGTCTAACAAATTATGGACGCAGCATATTTACTAATACTTTTCTGTACTTTGTGGCCATTCTTCCCTTTGTGGGAAAGCATCTTGTTGGCTTCTTGAATATTAGTAATTGTTCATAATTACCTATCTTGCTGCTAATGCCTTTCTAGTGGTTGGACTAACTAGAATAATGGAATAGCATTATATATATATATATATATATATATATATATATGTTCTTTTATTTATTTATCCTCTCTTTCAGGAAACAAATTTCTGCCTATAACTTGTAATTTATGGTTTCTTTCCAATAGGACGTACTGGACGAGCGGGAAGAAGTGGTGAAGCTATCACATTATACACCGAGGAAGATAAGCCTTTCCTACGAAACATAGCGAATGTCATGGCGGCTTCGGGCTGCGAGGTTCCATCTTGGATATTGCACTTGCCGAAGCTCAGGCGTAAGAAGCATCGCCCAACAAGAGATGCTATATCCAAAGTTCCAGCTGATAATTGACAAAATTAGAGCATAAACAAAAATTTTCCTATACTACTGCTTTACGCTTCTTCTGAATGCGATAGCTGATCGACTTCTGCGAAGCAGCTTTGCGCACAATCAAACTGTTCTATGTGCTTCTTGTGGGTCTTGGTATCAAACTGCTCCTTATCAGGTCTTCTTTATCAACTGATACCAGTTTTTGTGGCGATACACTAGAATTTGCTGCTAACAAGGCAATCTGTTTTAACTTGTAGCCTTCTTGATCCCTATTTTATTTTCCTTTTTTTTTATCTTTTTGTTTTTTTTCCCGGTTTTGCTTTTGTTTAGGGCGGCCGCATTGTTACAAATCGAGAAAGACTTCATTTCTCTGTGCTATTTAAACTGTGTATTATTTAAAACTATTTATCAAATGCTCTAGTCTTATAACTGTTGTGCATCTCTTGTCATCCTGATTGTAAACTTCAGTTTTATTATTTTTTTTTTCATCAAGAAAATATGTAAATATATGCAATCCACTGAAGCCACCCATGTACATTTTCAATCGAGGTAGAGGTAAAGAATATAACGAAGGTTAAACAATGCAAATTGCGATGGAACGAGACCTCAATCTGGAAAATAATTTTGGTGATTCTTTTTTTTTTTTTTTTACATTCTTCCAGTGCTGTAAATGTGTTGCATTGCCGAAGCTAATCCGAGGTTGAGCGCGGCAGCGCATAGAAACTGTGTGAAGCTCAAGATGAAGATCAGTGTCTCCATTGCTCTCTGTGGGATCAAATAGTTGCAGTTTTGTTAGTTATAATTCGTATTGCGGTGTTGTTTTTGTAGTTTTATGGATTCCGAGCTAATTTTTCTCCCAAAAAAAAAGAAAAAAGAAAAAAAGATTATGAGCAATTACCAGTGCTTCTGTTCTCCAGCTGAGGGTTATTTCCTTCCAAGCAAGCCTGCTAAAACAGTCATAATTTTCATATTTCAGTACTCAAATACTAATAAATCAAGTTAAATGCTGCTTTTATATACTTTTTTTTTGGAATAAACTTTTAATAAAATAATCTGGTGTTAAATATATTTTGTCAATTGTTTTCATCCTGGACTCCATTAAGTTGTGTTCAAGATTAAGTAGCTATTTAATCGTTTTGTTACTTTTATTTTTATCCATATGGTAGCTATTTAATAGTTGTAGCCTAGAAAAGTATTGCAGAATGGTTACTGCTTATCATTTGAGATGATTGGATGCTGCTAACTAGGGGTAGAGATCTTCTACATCCATTCGGTGGTGAACTGCACCGAGTGCCAATTTATGATTATATATTTTATATCTTAACTTTTAATAGTACTTTTAACCTTCTAATATTTATATAAACTGATTTATATTGATTTTGTAATTATATTACTAGAAAATGTTAGTTTTTCTTTTTTTACATGAGTTAATGTTAGTATCATAGTCTACTATAAGATTTTTAAACATAATTATCACTTTTTTTTATAAGACTCATTATAATTAGTAAATACAAGTTTTAGATTATTCTAAAAGTTATTAATATTAACATTAGTTGATGTATGACCGTAAAGTGACACTTAGCTTGGAGCACCGAGTGGGTGTAAATTCATGTTCGCTCCTAGGGTGCTATAAGCCTATAAGTATATCACTCTTTAGCATTTTTGTCTCTCAGGATTTTATAGTTGAGCAAATGATTTTATTTTGCCAGTATTGTGATAAAAAAAAAAAGAAATAAAAAGAAAAGGAAAAAAAAAAACAAAAGAAAACAAGAACTTTACCCCATAGCAAGAAGAGTGAGAGCCCAAGCAACAATAGAGGAGGCTGCAGCTGAGGGCATATGAGCTGCATTCCAATGAAGGATGCTGTGGAGTCCAGTAAGGCAAGCCGCGATCCCGACAAGTGCAGCTACCAACGAGAATATCACAAAAAACCCGGTCGCAAGGTTCCCGATAGGATAGTAGATTGGAAATATCCGTGCCGGTGTTGTTAGACTCAGCACTGCAAAAATAAAATAAATATAGTATTTTCTGTGAAGGAAACTGCTACATGGCTCACTAAACTGCTACATAGATCCGAAGTTTCTTTTGGGTTGTTTCGAGTAAAAGATTGGGTTATATAGCCTTTTTCTTACTATATATATATATATATACCATAAGAAAAATTTCATGGAAAACTTGCATATCAACCCCTCATTCGAATTCCATATTACAAATAAGCCCATCATTTAAAATCTGTTATTTTTCACGTCCCAAAATATCTAATTATAAATAATTTGAAAAAATAAAAATATAAAAGGTATAAATCACATCAAAATTCTTTTATTTGTATTCAATATTTTTCTAAAAAATACTTGTAAATATGTATTTGGAGGTTCTAAAATTTTATCGGATTAGCGAATTAATTTTTAAATACATTAAGATTTAAAAGTATTTTAGAGTTTCAAAATATTTAGGTAGAAGTTTTTTTTAAAATAATTTTGAATGTAAAAATTGTAGATCATGTCATAATCTTTTTTTTATTTTAATATTCAAATCATTTTCAAAAAATATTTTTTTTAAAAAATTTCTAGTATGAATTGCAAAATAATGACGGATTTGTAAATAGTTTTGAAATAAGGATTGATATGCAATTATCCCAAATATCAATTTATTAACAAGAGGCAAATAAAAATATACCTGATCTTGGAGTCTCATTGATCCCATAATTTAGAGCCCATCCGGAGATTATGGCAAGAATAGCATACATAATGAGATTCAGCAGCAGCAGTATGGAAGCAACAGCTCTTGAACCCCCTGCAGCCATGGCTGATATATCTAAAAAAAACTCTAATTTATCTGGAAACAAGAGAACTGTGTGAATTTGTTGATTTTCGAGTGTTTAAATAGGAAAATCGCTAATGTTCTTGCATTTTGCAAAAAGAGTAGATATTCTTGCTTTTTAGCTGGGAAGTTCCATTTCTTCCCTTATGAACAAGAAATGCATCTCAAAAAGGCCGGCTTAGAAGAAAGGGACTCTTGAAACTTGCGAATTAATTCATGTTTTCTTTTTTTTTTAAGAAAAATGTACACTGTCCTCATTTCAGATTCGGTGCTATCCGGAAGAAAACTTTGGGCCTGATATCTGGACGAAGTCCTTTATTGCACGTGAGGGAGCACGTGCATGTTGCCGACAACGCTTGTCTAATTAGAACTTTAAAGCGATAAGAAGAAAATTCAAAGTCGGATGAAAAGGGTTTATGAGCATTCGCTCTTTGGCTGCATCACCCAGCCACATCAGAGAATGAATTGGTTTTGATGACAGGAAAAGCAAAAGCCCAAATGCTTCAACAAAGGAATAATGTCAAAAAAATTTCCATGCTTTTCAAAACTAGTATGAATCCACCCGTGCGTATTCAACTTTTTTTTTAAAAAAGACTAAAGGACTAGTATAGTGTTACAAACACTTGTATCATAATGTTTGAACAAACACTAAAATAACTCGTCCAGACACTTCAGCCTGAACACCATGATACAAATATTGACAGCATTATACTATCCATCTGAAATACTAAACTAATCATCTAGAACTTTTTTAAGTTTCTGACTAAATTTTTTTATGAAAAGTTAAAAATACAGTGGTTGATTTATACGGGTTTCGAAAAATAAAAGTTTTTTTTTTTTTTTTTTAACATTGCTCCAAAATGAAATACGTGCCAAACTTCTCTTGGTCGGTTGAGGATCCAATCCAAAAATACTTTTCATGTGGACAACGGAGGGACATATACAGTATATATTGCAGCAAAAGAATCTGAAAAAGAAACATAATAATTCATGCAAGGCGAAAAAAAAAGTTAACCAACAAGGACTCTTACTGATCAGCCATGCATACTTTTCCCCGATATACATACGGGAGCAGTTAAAATGCGATAAAAATAAAAAATTTATATATAAAGAAATGGTAAACACAGCAATGCCTTTGATCATGTTATATGTATAACTTCGAAAAACTGAATATATACCAACTGCAGTTCAAGTAAGCATTATAAAAAGACATCAAACACATATACTACATACCAAAAATTCTAATCATACAGTAATCGCGATGTTGTAGATAACTTAACGATGAATTAGAGAACTCGGAAACTTTGTGGGAAGAAATGTTTTGTTACACACACTTTTCGAGCCAGCCCGTTGTAATTTGTACATACATAGGAATCCCGATAGAACGAAACTGCACATTTTCTAATACCAAGACTCGATGATTACATCAACCGAATCTCAAAAGCGCGAGAACCAATAATGCTCCGGATCTAAAGAGAACTTTATTCAGACTAACCTGCACTTTCTCAATGACCTCCTCTTTAGACTTCAGCTTACTCGAGTTTCGTGTAATGTGGATGATGGTGCCTCTGAATCCCTGAACCGCCAACGAAACCCACACAAGCGCGCACCCGAATCCGGTGTTCCATAGCTTCGTGGCGCATATAGGTGACCTCCCACTGTACATTTTCAGAATTACTTTCAAAATAACCGCGAGACCTGCTCCAGCAATCCCAGCTGATAATTGCATGAGGAATTCGCTCACATCGGCACCGGATTTTTTTAGTTCGATGATCTCTAGCTGGCCTCCCTTGAGGTTCATAAGGAAAGTCATAAGAGTTTCCCAACTAAGTAAAGCACTGCTACCTAGACGACCCCTCACTGTAGTTGAGTTTTTCCTTCTATTCTTTGAAGGTTGCCTCGATTTGATAGCTCCAGGACTGAGTAATTGGAAGCACAAAATAGTCTGTCAAGATCTAAGAGTACCTTATGCATTCAAGTTGACTCATAATATGCAAGAAAATTTGCTTCTTTACAAAACGATTACCCACACAAACAACCAGACTCTTGCCCATGGTTTTCGGTGCCGGTCGGCACAGCCCGTGCCTGTTCCGGCAGTTGTCGGCACGGCACGAACCGGCACGTTATGTGTCAAAAAATCTTATATTTGAATTTTTAAATTAATTTTTTATTTTAATTTTAATTTTTTAAAAAATAATAAATAAATATATATAGGCACGGTCGACACTGCACCATCAGCACAGTCGGCACGTGCTAGGATCTGAGTTTATCGAAACTCAACTCGGATCGGCACAAAATACCTTGCTCTTGGCTTCGTAGATCAAAACGAAGGTACTATCTAGATATTTGAAGGCATTTATAAATACTACTAATAGGTACTGAAAATAACTCAGGTTTGACATGTAACTAGTTAGCTTGGGAATTTGATAACTGAAGCTAGTCCACCCTTTCAAATCTCTAAAATAGTTCCATTCTAGCATGGTTCTAATGCGCACTGTAAGTATTAAAACTTGCTTTCCTTAAGCACAAGAAGATGTCAAATTGGTTAGAGTAATCCTAAAAAACATGGACGCTTTAAATTATCTCAATAGAGATACGAAGAAGAAATGAATTAATCAGGAGCCTCCAAAAGTACTGCATTTTTATTTCTCTTCAAACTACTAGGAAATCAACTTTTACTTAATGTGGATCATGATATTTTGACAGATCAGCTGAGTAGAAATAATATTGGAAGTGATAGGATAAATACTAATATTAAGTACAGATCTTACTTTTAACAGTAAAAAAACAAACCTCTTCATGGGAACGAGCGTTTGGGTCTGTGAATTTGAGGTAGGGGCTTCCCTATTAGCTTGCTTGCTTTTCCACCTACACATAAAAAATAAAAAAAACAAAAAAAACAAAAAACCTGAGAATCAGCTGGTTTACAATGCATCAAGGGTTATAAGTAGAAGAAAACATTAAAATAATACAACAAACTATGGAGAAGAGAGATGAAGAACCAATAATTTTCTGCAGTTAACCACAAATACGAGTTTTGTATAAATATACATGTTCCATAACCTTGGAGTAAGAAATGACTTTGATATTACTTAATAATGAAATATATTGGTTAAATTTTATAAGAAGAGCCTCATATTCAGCATGCTTTCATAAAACATGACAATACTAACGCTCCATACATAATTGTGATGACCATGCACATATCCTTCTTGAAGGAGCTAATCCATTGTAGACGATTTAACAAATATGTAGACATTTGATCAATGCTATGATTCAAAGAAATGAATGCATGCTGAAAGTTCTTTCAATCTGGATGGAACGCATAGCACTCATAATGCAACTGTTAGGAAAGAATACGCAAAGCACCTTGAAGATAGCCCAGCCACAATAGATACGTGGCATGATTTGATATATCTTTACAAATAGTCGAAACCAAAAGATAATTATCCACATTGAAGGTTCACAAGTAGCTTGCGTTAGATCACCAAGGTCAAAAGTAGTTCTGATAAATCAGATCAGCCACTTAGGGACTTAATTGGTGCTTAAGCATGTTAAAAGCTTCGATTATTCACTAAGCATAGATCTACTGATGAAATCTGCCTTGAGTTTGGGTTGTAAATATGAAGGGTTTCGAGGATGACGAGGTTGTTGGATATGCTACACCACTGATGACTGCATATTGCAGGCTCTTTTACATAAAACTTGGTCATAAAGGCTGCATATGCATACTCTTTTACTAAAAATTGGTCATGAAAGGGTTGCAAATGCAGACTGATCCGTCTGACAGGTACGTAGCCAGCAAAGAATTCCAAGAATGGAATTTTACATGCATGATTTAAAGGCTATGCAAGGACGATCATTCTGCATACTCCTAGATTGAAACTGAGCAAAAGGATTTCATGCAAGCTAAGTCTATGAACACAATATCCAGATCATAACACAAAAAATCATACCTCCTGAAGTATGGAACAAGCATTGGCTGTTTACTGCTTGAGGACGAAACCTCCAGCCTTTTAAAATCTGAAACAGCTAAAAGTAGATCCTTCATTTCGAGATTAATGCCTCTGAACAAAAACTCCCTCGTTAACTTGGAGGGAGAACCCTCCAATGCATTTAAAAAGCCGTCAGGCAGATAAAGTGGACTTTGCAGATCCATAGGAGGAGATGAACCAGTTGATTCAAATTTGCAAGCGAAATTTTGATCAACTAGGGAATCATAGAGAGGTTGGCACGATACAACTGCTAAGCCTTGTAGGCCCAGAGCATCAGATAGTAAAGATCTATTGTGCCATTCGTCTTCAATTTCCTCTGAGCCGTGTTTTAGGAATCGGTAGTTTTGTTCCAGTATTCTGCATCGTTCTGCTAGGCGTAAGATAAATAGTGCCAGGTCACGTTGTGCATCTGAAAACAAGGCAACAAACTTAGCATCCGATGTCATGGAAGTGCAATAGACATGGCCGAGAAAAGTAAGAACATACTTCTAAGTAAATCTTAGTAACCATTTCACACTACTACTCAGTCTAATATTTAAGCTAGTTTTTGATGTTATATATCATTCAGATGCAGCAAAGTCGGCCACGTAGAACCATTTAATGTCCAAAGTTACTTGAATATAAATTTGACACTTGTATGAATACTAATATATTCCACATCGGTATCAAGCAAATATGCATCAAGACATGGACTTAATTGTGATTGTTAATTGTTTAAAAAAAGCTCCACATGGTTACTAATAAGTCCAGTATGAGTTTTGATTCTTATCGGTATCCCAGGGTTTTTTCGGGAAAATTGCCTCATTCGGGACATGACTTTGTAAATCATACCCTCCCAGACCAATGCACTGCAAAAATAAAATCAAAACAAAACCAAAACTAAAAATAAAAGAACAAAATCTGGTAACGCTGCATGTAAGCCAGTAATCACCAACGCTGGAACCTGAAACTTTGCTATGATCCAGGTAATATCACACGATTCGAACCAAATTAGCTTTTTCAAACTAACCATGCTACTATCCTCTAACCTGAATGTTAATGATAATATGTTATTAGTATTAGCAAAGGTTTTCCTTGCCTTGCTATGCCGAGTTTCAGTAAATTTGAAACGTGAGGCATGCAGAACGTGCCGACTTGTGCCAATTATTTTTTTATCATTTAATTAAAATAAAAAACGGAAAAATAAAAATATCAAGGGCGCCCCCGACGTAGAATGTTCCTAGTATAACAAGGTAAAATGAGGTGACGGTAGCGACACTGGTTGGATGATTCTTCTTATTCTTCTCAAAGTTTATACTATCAAAAAGGGAATGGAGATCGGCCATATTTAATTAGGTAAATACTAAATATTATATAGTATCAGATCGCCATAATAGATTGGACAAACATTTCAAAAAAAAAAAAAAAGAAGAAGAAAACAAAAACAAATTAAAAAATAGGTTGCATGCCCAGGGTCCTAGGAAAATTGCCTCATTCGGGGACATGACTTTGTGCATCCTACCCTCCCCAAACCAATGCACGGCTGGGACCTTACACTAGCATGTTGTTGTTGTTGTTGTTCTTCATTTATTGTCCAACTGTGAACAGAAACGAACCTAACAAAACTACAGGTTCGTCTCTTGAACATATCACCGCATGCATCTGTCTTTCTTCATGAGCAACGTGTTAAGTTATAGTTACAAAAATAAACTGAAGATAGCTACTTTTTCACATGCTTAAACTTGTTCACGAAAGCAGGTGTGCAACACAAACCTGTGTCAGTAACAATTCCTGGTGTTATATGAGCCAAAGCATGATTGGCTTGAGCTTTATACTCTGATATCAGAATAACTCCAGGTGGTGCTTTGTTTGCTATTCTTTCAAAACTGAGTAACTGAGCTGGCACCTCCTGCATCACCAAGCGCATACAAATGAGCATTATCGAACTGAAAAAGGAATATCTACTCTCATATGTGCCAAAATACAAATTGACAGAAAAATTATTTTTTTGCACTGCATCTGGCATCACAAACTTTATAATGCTACCCTGACATAAACCACTAAGTCAGAATAAAAATAAGATTTCCAAATGACTCTAATGCAATAGTTTCACTATGTCTGATACCTAAATTTATAACTGTGTCTGTCCAAAGGTCACCCCATCTTCTACCCTAATTTCCAAGACGGTGACACCCACCGTTAGCACCCTTACTACACCAAAAGATGACCTCTGCGACTTAGAGTGTCTCATATTGGTGATTGCTTACTGAAAGGGCTTCTGAACACACCATTATTAAACCAAACCACCTACTATCTGATTTTTTTTTTATCAAATATAAAGGTGAAACCCCATCAACCTGAAGTTGTCACCACAGACACAAATTGACGCGTCACGGTTTCTAAACCTCGGTACCAGTTCCTCGACCTATGGGACCTTTGGTATCATGTGATGGTAAAATCTCGTCTTGAATCCGGCTCCTTACCCACATCATGGTGGCAGCATACCACCTTCAAGAAAGGGAGATAAAACTCCCAGCTACAAGGCGCGCGACTCAACCAATAACTAAACATCAATTACCTTGAACAAAACATTCTGAAAACCAAAAATTTGAGATATTCAGGATATGAGAACAAACCATTTTAGGTGGCCTGCAGAGACCCTGTTCATGATGAACTGCAGCGGAAGGAGAGAAGGCGGCGGAGGTCATGAGCGACAGCTCCACCATTGATATACAATTACAACAACAACAACTATAAGAAATCAAAATTGAAGATAGAGGTAGCAAATTAGAGACGGGGGACTGAGTATCTCAATCTAGGCGAGGCCAATCAAGCAAACAAATCAAGGGAATTCGAGTGGAGGAGATCAAGATAGTAGAATTTCAGTGGCCGGCGATGGATTGGAAGTATCGGATGTCTCCCATGGATTGGAAGTATATACGTGGTGATGTATACAGTAATATTATCGTTCTCCCAATTTTCTGCTGTACTGGTAATATTTGTGGCTTTCTGATGTTATTGACGTTTATGAATAAAGCAATTTGTACAATCGGGCATCAAATGTGAGTTATTGCTATGCTCAAGCTTCTATATTTCCTTTTAGGAAAATGCTTGTCCTAACTAATTCACCAAAAAAATCCAACGGTTCATATAACTAAAAAATTAAAAAATTAAAAATATTTTTTTAAAAAAATAATATAAAAATTTTATATTTAATATAATTTTTATGTTAATTTTTTTAAAACAAATACTTCTAAATAGATCTTTTATGGCTCTAAAGTTTTACATATATCGAAAATAGTTTTAAAATTTATTTCAAATTTATTAAAATATGGAGTTACAAATACTTATTTAAAGATATTTTATAGAAAAATTTTAATATAAAAATTCTAATCTATTCCAATTATATAATTTTATATTATAAATTTTTTTAAAAAAATATTTTTAACCTACGAATCAGTAGATTTTTCGCGGAGCCGAATAGCACTCTTATTTTTATAGAAATGAACCGAGCCCTTGCCATTGATTGCAAGTATAGATATTGCTGGGATGTTAGAATTGTAAGATACAATATACAATTACAGAATTATAAAATTATAGCAATTTTGATACAGAAAGAAGAACGAAATGGGCCGTCAATTTGAAATGTCTTTAAGTATTTCAACACACATTGAACTTTAAAATTGGGCTATCAATTTCAAAGAAGGGGCTGTCAATTTTTCGAGCATAACTTTTTGTATAGTACTCCAAATGAGCTGAAATCAGTCCCGTTGGAAAGATATTTGAATTATCTTTCAAATGGGACCAATTTCACTGCATTTAGAGCTCTGTAAGAGAAGTTATTTCAAAAATACCGAATCAGCATCAAACTGCTACGGTATTTGACGGCGTTTCGGTATTTTTAGCATAACTTTTAGTAGAGAGCTCCAAATGAGATGAAATCGGTTCCATTTGAAAGAGGACTCAAAGCGCTTTCCATCAAGTATAAAATCAATACTAGGACATTCCGGCGAACGCCTGCGAACACCCGCGAACACCTGCGAACACCCGCGAACACCCGCGAACACCCGCGAACACCCGCGAACGCTTTTCTACATACTAGGACATATCGGCGAACATCTGCGAAAATTAATACTAACACATATCGTATCTCCACATTCTGTGATACTAGTCCCATTTGAAAGATAACTTAAATATCTTTCAAACAAGACTAATTTCATCTCATTTGGAGTTCTCTACACAAAGTTATGTAGAAAAGCGTTCGCAAGTGTTCGCGGGTGTTCGCAGGTGTTCGCGGGTGTTCGCAGGCGTTCGCCGGAATGTCCTAATATTGATTTTATAGTTGTTGGAAAGCTATTTGAGTCCTCTTTCAAATGGGACCAATTTCATCTCATTTGGAGCTCTCTACTAAAAGTTATACCAAAAATACCGAGATGCTGTCAAATACCGTAGCAGCTTAACATAGATTCGGTATTTTTGACATAACTTTCTTGTACGTATCTCCAAATGCTGTGATACTAGTCCCATTCGAAAGATAACTTAAATATCTTTCTAACAAAACTAATTTCATCTCATTTGGAGAACACTACACAAAGTTATGTAGAAAAGCGTTCGCGGGTGTTCGCGGGTGTTCGCGGGTGCTCGCAGGTGTTCGCGGGTGTTCGCAGGCGTTCGCCGGAGTGTCCTAGTATTGATTTTATACTTGTAGAAAGCGCTTTGAGTCCTCTTTCAAATGGGACCGATTTCATCTCATTTGGAGCTCTCTACTAAAAGTTATACCAAAAATACCGAGATACTGTCAAATACCGTAGCAACTTAACATAGATTCGGTATTTTTGACATAACTTCTATTACGTATCTCCAAATGCTGTGATACTAGTCCCATTCGAAAGATAACTTAAATATATTTCAAACAAGACTAATTTCACTTCATTTGGAGTTCTTTACACAAAGTTATGTAGAAAAGCGTTCGCAAGTGTTCGCGGGTGTTCGCGGGTGTTCGCAGGTGTTCGCGGGTGTTCGCAGGCGTTCGCCGGAATGTCCTAGTATTGATTTTATATTTGTTGGAAAGCTCTTTGAGTCCTCTTTCAAATGAGACCAGTTTCATCGCATTTGGAGCTATCTACGAAAAGTTATGCTAAAAATACCGAAACGCCGTCAAATACCGTAGCAGCTTGATGCTGATTCGGTATTTTTGACATAACTTCTCGTACAAAGCTCTAAATTCCATGAAATTGGTCTCATTTGAAAGATAATTCAAATATCTTTCCAACGGGGCTGATTTCAGCTCATTTGGAGTACTATACAAAAAGTTATGCTCGAAAAACTAAAATAAGGGTATTTTGGTCATTTTCCAGCGTAAAGAGGCGCGATTTGGCCAAAATTAATTAGTGGGGCGCTGTTCGCCAATAACCAATTAAGGGGGGGCCCGATTCGCCAAAATTGCCAAAAAAAAAACAAACCGAAATGGGCATTTCTTTACGGCGGGCTAAACGTTGCCGGATTCAGCTCCTATAAAATAACGATTTCCGTTTAGACCCTTTCTCGATTAAGAAGTCATACTATTTTTACTATTGCGTCAGCATTATTTAAAAAATATTAAATATAAAAGTTATATATTTTTATGAGATCAATACTTTTTATATTTAATATTTTTCCAAACAATCTTCTAAACATGTATTTTTAGGCTTCGAAATTTTAATTGATTAATATGTTAGATCCCAAACCCATTACGATTTTTAGAGCTTTAAAATGCCTACATAAAAGTATTTTTGGAAAAAAGTGTTGAACATAAGAGTTGTATATCTCATCAAAATTTATAATCTTATGTTGTAATTTTGTTTTAGAAATTATAATATAGCGGTCAAAATGATATGATATATTTTTTTGAGAGATGGTACAAAATGGAATGGTATAAAGTAGATGAGTTGAAATGGAAAAGGTTTGTAAAGCTGGGGATGAAACAACATTAACCTTGAAATGCATTTTTAATGAATTTAGTAATTTTAGCTGATAAGTATTATTTTCTGATTTTTTTAAACAATTTGAAAAATCCAAATTGACTATCACTAAGGTCGCGGTAGGAATACGCTACAAACCGATCTTTAATTTTTTTTTTTTTCTTATAGAAAATACTTGAATAAAATATAAAAATTCGTTTACGCCCGTGAGCCCGATGAACGGAATAACACAATGCTCAGACTCGGCTCATTTAATTAGTCAAGCTTGATTCCGTGCTCGAATTTGATTTGAGCTCGGTAATACTCGAACTCAGGCCGAGCTTAAATGAGTTCGAACCCTAAATGTAGCAAAGTCAGGTTAACCTATTGTAAGATTATGCTGATTTGGTTTATCATCGACTAAACACCGTAGCAAATTGCTAAGATTGCGATTGTCGGGTTCCAAACAAGAAACAAGATTGCTATTAAGGGCAGGTATCACCAGTGTTAATGGAAAACTTGCATATCGCCCCTTCTCATGAAACTTCGTTTAGAAATAAACCCCTAGTTTATAAGTCGTATTGGCGTCCCAAAATAAGGAATTGATATGTGATTTTCCCTTACTTAATTGACTCCTGTAGCCATATTACCCATAAAATGGTGTGCTGTGGGGGGCATTCCTTAATCGGTTGTGGGGATCGAAGATCTCCTGTAACTCGTGGGGAGTGAAATGGGCCCTAATTTGAAGTCCTTTCGGGGGCGTGCATCATAATCTGCCCTACCTGTAAGGATGTGACCTCTCGATCGGTGGAATAGGAATCGATGCCACCCGTGGGTTTACTGTTACGACGGTCACTCAAAAAAGACCGATTACGGGCAGAATTTTTTCACAATAATTTCAAAAAAAAATGGTGTGCTGTGAACTACATAAGCTTTGGCTCATCAATGACTAGCTCAAACGAATGGCATTGCATGCATGCGAATCGAAATTCAATCGCGATAAGAGCCATGTAACTAATGCAATACAGGCAAGGTTTTCTACACCGAGCCGACCCAAGTTTCGGTAAACTCATATTCTGACACACTCTGATCATATCGATGGTGTCGTGCCGATCGTACCGATATATATATTATATCTTTTTTTTAAAAAAAATTCAAAATTAATTTTAAAATTTAAATAAAGTTTTTTGGGCACATGTCATGCCAGTTCTTTTCATGATCGATAACTGCCGGCACGGACTTTACCGACCGGCACCTAAAACTATGGATTACATGCTATCTTCAGTTGATATTAGATAGTTAAATGAAGGGATCATGATACATACATTTCCTATGATCAAGGTGATAGATTCGAAGTTTGCGGCTAACAAGTTGCTGGGGAAGAAATTTCTCCCTGTACTTTTGAATTCCTGGAAAGTGGTGGATATACAAGGAAAAATTTCTAAACAAACAGATGTTTGGATCATTCAATCTACTTCTTGGAGACATATGCATAGTATTGAGCCATAGGAACTACAAAAGCAATGACTAACAAGCCGCCGACGACAAGGGTAAACTGGCTACGCTTCTCGTCGGTTTCTTCCCGTGTTTTAAAGTTGGATTCACGCTTGTTGTCCTTGACTGCTGGGCCGCCGGGATCTGGGAGGCCATCGATCGCAGCCACTAGCCGTGTAGCAGTGCTATACACAGCTTCGTTGTATTTCTCGTCCGTGGCCAGCACTGCAAGAGATATATTAATATCATAAATCTTCAAGGAGCAAAAGAAAAAAAAATGTTACCCATCAAGATCAAAGAGACTCTGATTTGTATCATGACAAATATAGCAACTACCTACCACTCATGATTCTCTGTATAAGAATGCAATACAAATAATGATGAAACTCACATACTGATGATTTAATGCTTCAATCTTTAAGAAATTCCCAGATCCTGGGAAACTTCGTCTTTAAATTCACTACGTCATTTTTTTGGAGAATGATACATGAGAAGCACTTTTTCTAATTTAGATAGGTATTTCTGAGAACGATACATGAGAATGCTTTCTAATTTAGGTTAGATCATTTTCATTAGAGATAAGAATATAAATAGTTATCAGTTACAAGAAATGATGGCTCCCGGAAATATCGTACTTAGGAGGAGCAATTCTCATGAATGATAAACATATAAGCCGTGGTCTTAGGAAATGTCAAGAATTAAAGGGATACAAAAACTGTGAATTGTGCTAGATAAAGACCGGGCACAAGTTAGGACGAGCCCAACGGAGCAGTGGTAAGAGTTGTCCCTCACTGTGGTACTGGTATGGGTCGAATTCTGCCGAAAGCAGAATGGAAACATCCTCCCCTAGTAACGAACATGGGTACATACGCCATCCCCCCCAGAGCCTGGAAAAAACCCTCGCGAGTTAGCGGGGTCCGGGAGTGACCTTATGCCCTTGGTTCGCCATTTAAAGACTGAGTACAAGTCATGACAACATCTTTGAGTTCTTTAACAGGGCTGTTTAAGCATTTGAAACTTACAATGTCATTATTACATAAATAAAGCGGCGGGGAAGAAAAATAAGCTTGTTATAATTCTTAAGAGGCCTAAAATTATTAAGCACGAACCTTGCATAAATAGAAAAAGTAAAACTAGTTGTTTCGGTAATAGTAAAAAGATAATGACTTACCAGGGAGGTTCTCTGACACGGTGGCATCGAGGATTTTTTCTCCAACAGCTTTAATAAATTCGGGACCTCCTGTTATTGCCCCTTCCTTTTGACTGGTAACTAGAACAACAACTCCCTTGTTATTGCCTGCTTCAACAGTGGGATACCACTTCTCTAAAACCTGATCTGCATACTCAAACGCGTCTGCCTTGCTCTGCGTTCATAATCCTTAAGGAAAAATCCCTCTAACAAATAATATTCAGGTAATGAATGCATCTCAATTTATTCCAGCTCATGCTACGAAATTAATATACTTGATTGGCGAAACACTTCGTGCTATTTTTGTTCCTAACGACATTGATGTAATTGTGAATTGTGGGTTGATGTCATGAAACCCAGTAGTCAATGAGGTGAGGAGTTTCCACATATCGTAGGGTTAGTCTCTATTATGTTTGTATTTTTATTTTTATTTTTATGGGATAAACAGACGAAGCCCACTTTGTGGGCTTCCTGATCAACTAAATTCACCTGTGCTTCTCTCCTTCAACTCCACCATCAGGCACAACACCTACTCCGCGTCATGCATGACGGTTTATGACCTTTCACAAATAACACCTCGTATGTTGTATGTTTTTTAATATTTTTTTTCTTAAAAAATGGTAACCAATCATACTTACTTTTACGAATCATTACTTTTTAATAATTACTTAAATGGTTGGAAAATGGTTGGGTCAGCTCCTTAACTGCTATCCCACTCTTCGCGGGTGATTTCTCAGGAAAAAAAAAAAGTTATGATAGAAATTGTAGAATTTTCCTAGACATAAGTCTAACAAGATGCATAACCTAGTACAGTTGCATTTCTTTAAACATGGTTAGTATCTCCGAAGTAGCTAATGCTAACAAGATCATGATAGCCACCATTTGATAAGAAAAAACTTAAACCAAGAAACTACCATGGATGAACGTGGCAAAAGAAAGTTAGGAACATCTACATTGGCAATTCTTCCAGTTTTAACTAACTACTACAGTAAGAGTTATATAAGCGGATCTTTTTTCCTTCACTCATTTTTTTCTTTTTCTTTTTTTTTTTTTTTTTTTTTTTTTTTGGGAAAGGGGGGTTTGGGGGGTGGAATTGAACACAGGTACTCTCTGTTTTAACTAAAGTCCTTGGATGGTAGTTGGAGTTATTTACTTTCATGTCAATGTTATAACACCTTTTGTAACCAATTACACACAGACAATATAACAAACACCTCAACTTCAATTTTCAAGTTAGTGTGAGTAACACATACAGTAAGCTTTCGGACGGTGACGAAATTGATCGTGAGGTTCTTCCTTGACTCTAAATCACTCATCAACCGCTTAATATCAGACTTGGTAACTCGGCTCAGCACGCCAGCGTCATCCACCACGTAAGACTCCGTGGGCGGCCCATCCCTGAGCACATCGAACTCCGACGCCACCGCCACAGCCGGACAAAAACTTATCGCCGCCGCGAGTGCCGCAGCCGCCAGTCCCTGTTGCAGCTGCGCCGCCCAGCTCTTCACCGACAACTGCGGCCGCCTTGAGATGACCGAAGATGTGATGGTGCCGTTGCGTTTAAAAAGTGAAGAGGAATTCAACTTTTTCCTTTGGGGACTGAGGAGAGTGATTGAAGGAGAAGAGAAGATAGACTCCATTAAAATCATCTTCGTTTTTTCTAACAATTTTTGTTGGAGGAAGAAGAAGCGGAGGGAGAGTGGTCGGTAATCTCGTTGAATGAATGGTGTTGGTGTCAGCTTGTTGTGCCACGTTGCATGGTAGTCCGGATTTGGATTGGATGGCTGGATTTGAATCAGGATAAGGTGATGTGGCACCCGTTCTGGGCAATGAGGGTGTAATGGTCATTAACAGATAACAATATGTGGGTTAATATCCTTTATACCGTTTTTATTTCTCAGATATTACTAAATTTGTGGAATAGATTGTGATTTCAAATATTGATGATAACGTATTATTTTATCTAATAAGAGAATTTATTATCATTATTATATTAATTGACTCTATACTTTTTAATATTTTCTAATAAGTATTATTATATATTAATAAAAAAAACCTTAGGTTACACATTTTAGCATCAAGTAATAGTATATTTCTTGAAATTATAATTTATGTGTTATAGTAGGCCTATTAAATGAAAACTTTGGATCCGCCGCCGACTTACCGGCTCTTTGGATGTTCTCATTGTATAAGGGGTTGACCCCATATAGTACAAACAACCACGTCATGGTTTTATGTTGCGTTCATACTAGTTCCTACAATTTGGATACTTATTTGTTATATGAGGGCTGCTGCTCTGATGCAATAGGAGCCGTCCGCGTCCCTCGGGATGTGTATTCCGATTACATCAGGATCGTCAGGAGCCCCTAATAAATGGCTTTTGTGTTGTTATATATACAATGAGTAAACTTTCAGATGGACTGTTTCATCGAGGCAATCCAAAAACTAATCATACGTTACAAATAACAGAAACACGCTCAAAACATGCATATAATTTGTACATCCACAGCTAAGCCATTGGACTATCCAGTTATGAGCATCCAAATACAAATACAAATCCTCTATACCCATTTGGTATATCAAATTGTATATCAAGTGTCAATTTATGATCATATATTTATTCTTTCAACTTTTAATAATATATATGATCATATCTATCAATTCTAACTAGCATTATCAACAGAAATTGTTATAGTAGAGTACTATATATATATTAACTCATGTAAAAGAAGAAAAACTAATATTTTAATAATATAATTATGGAATCAATATAGATTAGTAAAAATAAGTATTGTATTAATGAAAATATAATTAAAAATTTAAAGTACTTACGTATAATTATAAATTGGCATTCAGTAAATAGTCGGATGCATCGAGTTGGTACATTATTCGGTGCATTGAGTCGGTGTAGCGGAATTGTATCTTACAAACACACCCTTTAGCATTATTTACAGTAGATATATTGCTTCGCATGAAATTTTAATCTCTAAGTTCTTTTTTTTTGGAGTTTAAAAATTGAAATATTTGGTTAACATCTTACAAGAAAACATTCATATTTAATTAATATTTCTTGTCGGATCGAAATCGGAATGGTAGCAGTCGAACAATTTGTCATCTTCCAACACTATAAAATCCGGGAAAATTGCATTTCAGCCCCCAGTTTCCCATTTTTGACTTTTCAGTACCCCGAAACGCGTTTCTCCGCCGACGTGGCGGCGCGCGTGTGCCGCCACGTGGCGTTTCGGGGGGCTGAATCGCGCGATTCCAAAATAGGGGGGTTGAAATGCAATTTTCCTAATCCTCGGGAAAATTGCTTCCTTATCAGTATTTCTGCTGCGTGCACTTTCCCCGTCATTCAGGGCTAGGGATTATCCCAAACCTGTCCTCCAATCAAATCAAATCCCTAACTTCAGTACCACAAATTTCCAAATTTTCCAGCCGCAGAAGCTTGTTCTGAGCTCAATTCGTAAATTTTTTATCGCAGTCATGGCGCTCTACCTTCGCCAGTAGCAAAAGATGATTCCTTGGGGCGGGCTTGGCTGCTGCTTGAGTGCAGCGGCGCTCTATCTGCTTGGAAGAAACAGTGGCAGGTAATTTCAATGAATACAACAGAAATTTAGTTATTATCGATTGATTATGTGGTTTATAATTTGATCATTTGATCTTCTTTTTTTTATATTTTTATTTTTAACTGAACGCAACTCCTTAATTGACATGGATCCTATATTGAATGTGTTAATTTCGTTTTTATCTTTTTGTTTTAGGGATGCGGAGGTTCTTCGATCCGTCACCAAGGTTGGCCAAATGAAGGACCTCGGTATGTGGTTTTCTGCTGAACTATGAAATTTTTTTATCTGTAAATCAATGTTTTGTTGAATCTTTCCCCCTTCTTTTTTAAATTCTGAGAGATGTTTTTTTTGTCTTTCTTCGGCTCATGGTTTCTGTTACTGTGCAGACAGTTTGTTTAATGGTTTATCCATGTCTTTCTTTGGCTCATGGTTTCTGCTTATTTTGTTTTCTGCAATTTCCCTTGCAAAATTTTAAAAAAAAGAGAAAAAGATAGTGGAGTTTTCTTTTTCCTTTTTTTATGTGGAGTTTGTCTTTCTTCGGCTCATGGTTTCTGTTAATGTGCAGACAGTTTGTTTAATGTTTTATCCATGTCTTTCTTTGGCTCATGGTTTCTGCCAATTTCGTTTTCTGCAATTTCCTTGCAAAATTAAAAAAAAAAAGAGAGAAAAAGAATAGTGGAGTTTTCTGTTTCCTTTTTTTGTGGTGCAAATAGCATTAAGCAACCTTCATTGGAATCATATAATATGAAAGATTTTGATTTATCTTTTGGCTGATTAATGTTTGTTCAGTATGCTACTGTGATGGAACTACTAGCACTTTTGCGCTATTTTATTGTTATATGAAATAATTTCTTATTTTGCTTATTGTTGCCTTGTTTTCTTTCTTTTGTTTCTTTTATTGTTTTTCCTTTTGCATGCAGGAAACCTTTTGGACACTGCTCGCAAAGTACTACCACTAATAGTCGCCATTTCTGGAAGAGTGGGCTCTGATACACCTATCAACTGTGAACAGAGTGGTTTGAGGGGTGTTATAGTTGAAGAAACGGTTTGCAGCTTCGTTGTCCTTCCCACAATTATCATAAAAAAGCATTTAGTATGCTAATTCTTCTAATGCAATTTTGTAGGCTGAGCAACACTTTCTAAAACATAATGATGCTGGATCATGGATACAAGACTCGGCATTGATGCTTTCCATGAGTAAAGAGGTGCCGTGGTATGTGGTAAGTACCTAAATTGCATTTCGAAATTCCTGGGATGCTATACCGATTAAGCATGTGGTCTCCTGCTAACTGCTTGTAGACATTAAGCATTTGTATGCAAATACTTACAACCTTTTCCAATAATTAGATCACTGTTTTCTATGAAAACCAACCACCACTTGATATGAGAAGCTACTTACTTCTAATGTGTGGATGTAATTAATCTAACACCATGGTTTCAAATTATTGTTGAAGTGGTTTGAGAGGCCTTGTAACGCTAAGTGAAAAAGTATTACTACTTATGATATACCATATGTGGAGAACATTGAGAAGCTTACAAAGAGCAGATAATATGTTTTCTTGTTCCCTAAGGGCTTCTTTAGTACATTTTGAATGTTCAGTTCAACAATTTAATGTTCACAAACAAACAAAAAAGGGTAAGGGAAAGTGATGCCAAAAGATCCCCTTGTAGATGTGGGACATTAAGTTGCACTAGCAGGATATGCTCAAATCCCTTTGTCGATTTGATGAGAACAGTAAGTCTCAATAATATTAAGTATACTTTTGTGATATTTTCCTTCTGTACATGTAGTATTGACCTCTTCGTCTTGGTGCTTCAGAAATTGTTTAATCATTTTCTTCCACATATTTATATGTTATGAAATGTGAAGCTCATGAATTGATACAGTGTTAACTGCCCATTTTGTCTTGGTTGCTTTACTGTGTGGTCAAATTGGGCTAATCAAGCCAATTTGGGCTGGTTAATTTTAATTGAGTCCAATTAAATCGAACTGAAATCAAAATACATCGATTGGTTGCGATGCATCTGAACCACAACGAAACTTTCTAGATATGTTTCTTTACCCTCTAGAGTCCCCCTTTTTTTGTATTTGTAGTGATTTCTAGATGTTCTTGATGAATTTATTATGTATAAGTCAGTTCTTGATTAAATCATCAATAAATCCCTGCTCTTAGAAAATACTCTGAAAATAAGAGTTGTCCTTTGTATCATGTCTGTGATATATGAAAATATTTGGAGTTCATTTAAGATTGTATATAGTTTAAATGTATCTCACGTGTAAAATTATTGGATATTTAATGCCTATGCTTTCTCGTTGTGATAGTTGTACGATATGAATAGTGATACGTTTGTTAGTTGAAAATCAACTGCAAGTAGACTATGCTTCAAATTCTTGATTTATAACTGTATGGTCATGTGAATGGATGCTAGAATGCAAGTGAGCCATATTTTAAATTCTTGATGTGTGCCTGGATTATGTGAATGCTAGAATGCAAAGTGGATTGTGCTTTGAATGGTTGATCCATGTTTGGTTGATCTTCTCAATTTTAAAAAGAGACTAGGGAGTGAAGTGAGACAGTTATCTATATATCCAAATCTAATTCTATTCAATTGGGGATGTGTGCCTGGATTATGTGAATGCTAGAATGCAAAGTGGATTGTGCTTTGAATGGTTGATCCATGTTTGGTTGATCTTCTCAATTTTAAAAAGAGACTAGGGAGTGAAGTGAGACAGTTATCTATATATCCAAATCTAATTCTATTCAATTGGGGATGTGTGCCTGGATTATGTGAATGCTAGAATGCAAAGTGGATTGTGCTTTGAATGGTTGATCCATGTTTGTTGATCTTCTCAATTTTAAAAATAGACTAGGGAGTGAAGTGAGACAGTTATCTATATATCCAAATCTAATTCTATTCAATTGGGGATGTGTGCCTGGATTACGTGAATGCTAGAATGCAAAGTGGATTGTGCTTTGAATGGTTGATCCATGTTTGGTTGATCTTCTCAATTTTAAAAAGAGACAAGGGAGTGGAGTGAGACAGTTATCTATATCCAAATCAAATTCTATTCAATTGGGGATGCATGGTGAAAAAGTAGTTGGAGAGACAGAAAAATCTCTACTTTCCAGCTATGTTCAAACCCAATGAACAATCACATCTGATTTAATGATCTTGTGCTTATTGCCATTTGCCTAGTATTAATTGTTTGTTGACATTTAGAATGTCTAGGATGGCTCGAATTCATTTCTCTTATCACACAATGTGCGCAGAAACATACATCTACAATCAATTTTTTAACATTCTGCTGGAGTATAGTGATTATAACTGATAAGGAAAACGGATTTGACAAATGCCAAATCCTTAATTCTAATTATTCATATCTGCTGAACCCAGATTTCGTACAGATAGTATAGAGATAGGAGAGGGCTGAGCAGATGCCGCCCCTCTCCTACAACTCTTTTGTTTGTATCTATCCATTTAAAGTGATTGAAAACATGAGCAGGAGTTGATTTTTCTCTTTTACATTAAATGGATAAAGAAAACAGATATTTGTATAAATAAGCCCAAAGTCACTTAAGTCGCCTTCATAATCCTGCGGAGGACTTGGGTTGGAGGATGCGGGGTGTCTTGACTTCCTCGCATGTAATCGATGAATGAACCATTTGATCTCAGTGTTCGTTATCTATAGGTTCCTAGTTCCCTATAGTACCGAGGTGGTGTCTCTAAATCTTCCCCCGTCACAGCTAGGTAGGTCGTCAACAACTACTCACAAAATAAAGTTTTTGTTAAAGACAATGTTTTTGAGTAATATGTTTTAACTGATAGCTATTATATGTGACTGGACGAGTATACGTCCTCAAAAAGCAATTCTTATGTGAGTTATTGGTATTAGGATGATGGCACTGGACGAGTATACATTGTTGGTGGCCGTGGTGCTTCAGGCCTTGTATTAACTATTGCAAGTGAAGTCTTTGAGGATTCTGGGCGATCACTTGTGCGTGGAACGCTAGACTACCTCCAGGGTCTTAAGGTATTATCTATACGTCATTAGCCATTTGATATGCTACTACTATTTCTTAAAGACTAATAGAAGTTACTGTCAGATGCTTGGTGTTAAGCGGGTTGAGAGGGTTCTTCCCACTGGTACTTCGTTAACTGTAGTTGGTGAGGTAACTCTCCTACTTTATCTTCTTAAGCGACTTCTTCTTTTTCTTTTTTTTTTGTCTTAAGCTAAATATCCTCCTTGTATATTTGATGTAGTAAGGAGTGCTAGCAGAAGAATATTTAGAGTTTAGAGTATACTTGATTTTAGTACACTGGATAAATTAGGGCTTATACTACTGACCTCTGTCTCTAACTGTATGAGCAGGCTGTTAAAGATGATGTTGGAAAAGTTCGAATACAACGACCTCACAAAGGTCCTTTTTATGTATCCCCAAAGAGTTTAGATGAGCTGATTGCTAATCTTGGGAAGTGGGCCAGGTAACTGTCTTATTTGCTGCTTACATAACACTTTTCTAGTTTTGGAATTTGCTTTCGACTTACAGACAAATTAAGGATGTTTGGATAGTTAAAACAATTTTGGTGCTTGACAGGCTATACAACTTCGCTTCGGTAGGGTTTACAGTATTTGGTGTGTATCTGCTTGCAAGGCAAGCAATTCAGTACATCTTGGAAAGGAGGCGGCGGTGGGATTTGCAGAAGAGGTAAGGATTTAATGATTTAAAAACCAAGTGATGTCAGAATTTTAGATTGGCTTAACAATAGTAGTAGGTAAGAAATAGGATTCTATTGTCTTTCAATATGTAGTAAGAAATCATGCACATGTGAGGTTTGGAAACTGTTTTCAAATGTTTTAGGGTATAGAAAGTGTTTTCAGATGTTCGAAGGTCTGTACTGCTTCTATTTTGGTTCCGGCTAGAAAAAGATTTTGTTCTCATAATTTTTTCTAATAAATAACCCAATTAGCTCAATTGTATCAACAAGTGGTGTTAAGACAATTTGGATGATGTGTATGTTCAATTCGGATACACCTGCAAGTCTGTGGCCATAATGAATGTTGTTCGCAATAGTGCCTTGTTGACCATGCTGCTGTTTCCTGTTAATTGTTTCTTTACTTTAATTACTGTGATACTTTGTGTAACTTATAATATGACGTTTAGCAGGTCGGTGGAATTCTCCCTGTATACTATTTTGTATTTGTTTTCATTCTAGGAGAAGTTGATCGGTTTATCATTTTCGCAACTGGTGCCAAGTAATATAAAAATACTCAAGAGTCTCTGAGAAGCATAAAATTTGACGCATTTTACTCGTGACAGCATCATCTACCCATAAAATTATGGTCGAAAATTATCACTCCAAAATCTTTTAATGTAAAACACGTTCTTTTTGAATAAGTAACAAAATTTGTTGTAAATTTTTTAAGACAATCTTTTAATTTGTTAGGTTTACCTTTTACCATGTTAGCAGAAACATGTTTTTCCTGTTCGACTCTTTTAATGCTTCTTGCAAATGTAGGGTTCTTGCTGCAGCTGCACAGAGACGAGGGCAGGAAAAGGAAGGTTGGTATTTAAAAATTTACTTTCTTATTTAAGTGTTAGTGAAACTATTATCTGATAATCCTTTTGCAGGATCAAACGAAAAGGCTGAAACTGATTCAGAGAATACCAAGAGGGAACACCTAATGCCTGAAATATGTGTGATCTGTCTTGAGCATGAATACAATGCTGTTTTTGTTCCGTGAGTATCTAATGCTATTTGCAATCCAGTTACAGCTTTCCTATTCATTATTCACTTTTTAAATATCAATAGATGAAAATTTCTTTCTAATCCTTAATTCTCTCTCTCTCTCTCTCTCTCTCTCTCTCTCTCTCTCTCTCTTGTGTTTTATTGTTTATGCTTCTGTTTCTGTGACCAGTATGTATTGTACATTGTCCTTGCTAAGAACTGTGCAAGCTGATGATAGTGTGGGAAGGATTCATTCAATAGACTTTTAAAATTAGCTTGCTTCTGCAAGAATGTATTAGAAAAGATTAATTAGTTGACAAAATCAAAAGAAAGGATGGCAATCTTAATCCAATCCAAAATCAAACTTTTGAATTGAAGCATTACTTTTTTGCGCTTGTATATTTGTCAAGTTTAGCTTGCCTTTCATTATCTCAAAGTAACTTGTATACTTCAATCTATTTTAATTGTTTTGCTTCTATAGTGCATGATTTGTTATCTCTAATACTGTTTGGACTAATGATCTTTCTTAATCAAACAAGCAGGTGCGGGCATATGTGCTGCTGTATGACTTGCTCGTCGCATTTGACTAGCTGTCCGCTTTGTAGGAGACGCTTTGATCAAGTTGTCAGAACATACCGCCATTAGAACCCGAAGGAATGCAACGAGAGAGCCTGTCTTTTAAATTTTATCTTGCAGGTTAAATTTCTCCCAAAACTAAGCAGGCCATGCAAACTTTTGCTGGAGCTAACAAGTAAGCGGTTTTCTCTTTCGTTTCTAACTACTGAGCGTGGTTGAACGGAAACAGAGCTCTCGTACATAACTTGGTAGGCCAAGTCATATCTTCTAAGGCCATGTCGTAAACAAGTCAAGAACTTTTTTACTTTTCTTTTTTTTTTTTTTTTTTTTTTTTTTGGGTTAGCAATAGCTATGTGGGTAAGCATCATGTATACTTAGTTGTATTTTGTCGCGGAGTACTGTGATCTCTACCTAATAGTAACTTCTCAGTGTATTAGTATTATCCATTGGAATCCTTTTGCTGTATCCCACAAATAAGTGAGGAATATTATTATTTTTATGCTTCTTTGTAATTGATCTTCGGTTATGAAAGGTCTACATTTATGGCGAGTGGTGGATATTTTGTACGCGCCATATCTAGATAAAAAGACTGGAATCTTTGTTATGATAAAAGTTATTTGTAGATTTATCTGTTACGATAGAGACTCGTTGTGGGTAGAATATTTTTCACAATAATTTAAAAGTAAAAATTGTTGAAATGAGAGACATACTAGAGAAGCAACTGCGAGTATTTGTATTATTATGTCTTTGATAATTCGAATTGTAAAAATGTATCCCAATTCGAAATAATATTTATATGTTTTTTTATTACATAAAATGATAAAAATATTATTGTCATGGTAACTCCCCTGATGAGGAGGACAATTTTATTATGTGACAAATTAAGGAATATAAAAGCATCATCTTAAGTTATTAAAAAAGGCATAAAAACACAAATATCCCAACGAGCTTCTTCTCTTTATATCTCTGGCTATATTAAGATATGCTCTCTTTCTACTTTCTGACAGTTACGACGTATATTGGATGATGACTATACTGTTACTAGTAAAAAAAAAAAATAAAAGGTGAAAATAGACAAGGTTTTGAGGAACACGGATGCTCTACAACCACTCGGTCCATGCATTTGTAGCAAGTGCTAATTTGTTACTATATATTTTATTACTTTTAATATATAGTAACAAATTATGTAATAAAATATATAGTAACAAATTAAAAGTGACTCTACCACCATAACTCCTCTCATCCTATTATGTAAAACATAATATCAAGAGCAAATTGCATATCAGCTCCAAATTTTTAAACTTTTTATAAATTAATTATTAATGTTAAATTCTTCACAAATTCATATCTATCTCGATATTCGTTGTAAAAATTTTAACTAAACATATATTTAAAAATATATTTTTTATATTTAACTTTCTAAAATATATTTTAATATTTTAAAATTTAAGTTAAAAAATTAATTCGCTAAACTGTCATACTATAAAACCAAAAAAAAACTATTTTCTATCGTCATTTAATATCTGTATTTCTATCATCATAATTCTTGCTGTCCTATTCTGCAAATTACAAAACGCAATGTCCTTTTTTTCTTGCCGAGTAAACGCCGCCTCGCGCATGCGTTGGTAAAAGGTCGTCGTCTCCCACCTTTCAACCATCCAAGACGTCCCTTCTTTTTTTTTCATCCGATAGGAGGAGAGAGAAATCGGAGAATTTCCTCGTTGGAAGATGTACGGAATGGAGAGACTGAAGCTGGGCAAGCATGGGGACGACGAGATGCTGGATCTTGAAGCTGGCGGCGACGTTCTCTACCCTGGTCTCAGTCGCGGTGAGAGCGATCTTCGCTGGGGATTCGTTCGCAAGGTATTAATTAATTATTACCAAAATATGCAAAATTATATTATTTGGTTAGATTTGGGATAAAATTGCTTGCTTTACGCCCACTTTTGATCAGATCTATGGGAATTTGTTCGCAAGGTATTAGCTTTTTTTTTTTGGTTGGCAAATGTGCGATAAAATCATTTCTTAGCAAGGTCTATGGAAACTTGTTAGTTTCTCTATTTTGATAAATTGCTCATCTTACTGCCACATTTGATAAGGTCTACGGAATTCTGTCGGCGCAACTCCTACTTACCACCGCCGTGTCCGCCTTCACGGTACTTTACTCTCCCGCTGCCAATCTCCTTCGTGATAGCCCCGGATTCTCCCTTCTCCTGGCCATCTTACCTTTCATAGGTACGAAGAATTATTGTTTTCTCTTTTTTTTTTTTTTTTTTTTTTGTTTGATTTTTCTTACCATGATAAGATAATGCTGATGATGCTATCTATAGTATGTTTCTTTTCTAAGAGGTTTATTGCAGTTTCATAATACAACAACAACAACAATGAACCCTTTGTTTCACTAGGTGGGGTTGGCTCCATTGATTTTTTATACACCATTATGAGATATTATGACTTATGTCTACCTTCACGACCAGAAAAATAAAATCATTCTTTAGGTTTCCGGCCAGTGGCCAGTTCTTTGTTACAGTTTCATTCATGGATGGCAATTTGGGAGTCGATTTAATACGCATTGGTTCTTTTTTGTTTTAAAAAACAAATCCTGACCGGAAGTTTGGTGCTCTAATCTTGTAACGAGGAGTACAAGATCCACATAGCCGACCCCTCCTAGTGAGACAAAGGCTTTGTTCTGTTGTTATTGTAATATAAAAATTATTCTTGTTTATTATTGCATCTAGTTTATGATTAATTGCTACAATTTTTTTTCATTCACTACGTTCACCCTCCTTTGTTCATGCTTCGGTTGGATTTTGTTATCGTGAATTAGAATGTTGCCCATTTTGTAGGCGTCGGTGTTCCCAGCTGTTTGTCATTGCAATTTCATGGAAATATATTGCCACTATGTGATACTTGGGAACGTACAACTTCTCTAGTACTTTTCAACGTTATCCTGTTTGAAAGTTGTTCTGTGGTCCAAGTCATAGAGGGTGAATTTTTTGTTGACACAGAACAAAACCATCAAACTTGATTTGGATTTGGAAGTGTCCCTTGTGATAACAGTAAAGTAAATAGGCTCTATTTTTTCTTTTGTTTGCGTTAAACCAGAGTGTCTATTGTCACGATAATCAAAAAATAATAATTACGGGAAAAAGCAGGATCTTGACGCAGATTGAGATCAACAATCTGACTAGCAGACTAGTATGATGATTGAATCAACAAACATATCAACAACCAAGTCAGATCATATCATAGCATGCAACTATATAACATGGAAGCTATTTGCAAGGAAAAATCCCAGCCTAAGAACAGAGCAACTCGTTTCTCTCCTAGCTTTTTATTGATCTTAAATCATGAATGAAGCCAGCAATGCAATGACATGATACTTGTTCTTGCCAAGGAATCTTACGCGTCACTAGCTTCTTGATGTTCCTTAGTCCTGAAATCCTCATCCTACTAGATCCGGAAAACAATATCACAAATTAAAATGTAAGAGATCACAAATAGTTAAACTCACCCATTTTCTGATCTCAGACAAATGTAAATAACAATTAAGATTACAAACATGGATAAGATGATTGTTGGATATCTCTTGAGCAATTTGGACGATCTCAGAAGGTTGTGGTCATTACCCTTGTTTCACTCTCTTCTCCTATGGGTCGCCGGATGATCACCAAAATATCACATGCAGAAGATACCCCCCGTGAAAAGGGTTTCAGCTCAATCTGAAAAATATCTCGGAGTTGCGAGGGAATTTGATGTTATTTATCATATCCTAGATTTCCTTATATAGTGGAGAAAATTGGATGGAACTAAATTTATCAACAAGCCTATTTCAGTTGAATTAATTGAAAGGGGTTTGCCAGGTTAGTGCTTTCCATTTGAAGATCTGCAAATAGTTGTCTAGTTTAAGTCGTTATTCCTTCCTACTTACCACTATACTGGCTTAGAGTCTGTCACCTGCTATTAGGCAATCCCATTTGATTATCTTCTTAATCCTATTCATTTTCTACCAACTTTAATTAATTGGTCTTGTTAAGCTAATTTTTTAACATCATGAATAGAGAGTATTTTGCAGCCAAATTACTTATTCTTCTGCCTTATTTTTTAGCTTTTCTATAGTCATAAACTTCCAAGTTTCTTCTTGTGGTAGCATCTAGAATTTTGATGTTTTCTCTTGCAATAAACTTCAGTTACTACTTTGCGTAGCTAAATGTTTAGAGTTTAGGTCCTTTAAAGAGTTAGCGGACTCGCACTTCAACCTTTTGGACTTTGTGCTGCGTAAGCCTGAATTTCACACTCTTGATATAATGTTCAGTGGATGTGTTGGTTTAGACTAGTTAATCTATCCTGCTTGCTTAGATTTAATTTGATATTTATTATTTTATCTGATTTAGACATCCTAAATAGTTAAGAGTCTAGGTCCCTTCAAGATGTAGCTGGAGTTGTACTTCAACTTAAGACAACCTTCTATTTAGCCTGAATTCTGCACTCTTGATGACATAATGTTTAGTGGATATATCAGTGCTGTTTCTGCTACGTATTTCCGACATTCACCACTGATTAATCTTTTCAGCTTGCTTCTATTTTTATCTGATAATGATTATTTGTATTTTATTTAGACATTCCAAACTTTAGTTTGTGGCCAAATGATATTTAACATTCTCTCTCAAAGCTTTTTTTTTTTTTAATTTACATATGAAGCAAGTGAACAAAGGATAAGTGTTTCTATTTGCAGCATCTTCAGTCAAAATTTTGATTTTTACTATGGAGTGAATAGATTGGAATGCTAGTGTGGTTGAACTGCCTTAGAAGTGCATGTGACTGACATGTTTACTTTGTTTAAGCTTTGATCATTTCTTACTCTTGTTAGAGTTTCTTTTAAGCAATATCTTGTGAGCTTCTGTTTGCTATAATTGTGAAACCATGTTACCTTGACAAGTGGCTCTCCTGTTTCTACAATCATAAGGTTTGCATGTTGTTTTGCTGCTAGTTTCTGTATTTGTAATCTCTAATGTAATTTGCTGTAATGCCGCCGAAGATAACCTTGTATATTTAAGAATGAACATATCAAGCTAATATATTATTAATTACTGTCTATAAAATGGTAATGAAATATGGCCCTTGACTTCTTTAAGGTTGGTAAAATTTGCAACCCAACAAAAAAAAAAAAAAAAACAACCCAACTTCGAAAAGGTACATTTTGATATACTGTTATTAATTTGTAACAGCAGCTCTCCGGGTGGCTTGAATATTTATTAATTTATATCTAAAGCTTATCCTTTTGATGCTTCTGATTCTGAAGTTCTAGTCGTTTCATCTTCAATGAAGGATTACCAAGTCACCATGAACTTGGTTGATGTCTCAAATACTCAATGCTCCAATCACTATGTGGTTGATCTCATTCTTATGCTTCGTGACAGCTTCTTAGCTCATCAACTATAGTCTCTAGATCAGAGGCTTATATCTTGTATTAATCTTCTAATCTTTAACCATAAAGTCGGCAATACTAACGTGACATTTGTTTCTGCAGTGTTGTTCCCCTTGTATCATTACCAGCAAAAGCATCCGCTGAACTTCGTCTTTCTCGGACTATTTACTGTTTTCCTAAGCCTGAGTATCGGTGTGGCTTGTGCAAATACCCAAGGTTTGGAAAATTCTTGCTTTGCTAATCTTGCTCTTAGCCTCTTATTTTGTCATGCATTTCTATTCATTCCTGTCTTTGAAGTCTGCTTGTTTTGTATTCAAGAACTCGTAGTCACTGTTGATAATTTTGCAGGAAGGATTGTGCTACAGGCATTGATCTTAACATCTGCTGTCGTGTCATCGCTGACTGGATATACTTTCTGGGCTTCAAAGAAGGGCAAGGACTTCAGCTTCCTTGGACCAATCCTCTTCGCTGGTCTAACTGTTCTTGTTTTCACAAGTTTTATTCAGGTCGGTAATCAACCATGTTAGTCTTGAAACTCTGATTTCTTAAGATCAACTAATTATCTTCTGCTCATTAACTATTCACTGTAAATTTCACCCGGTACTTTTTATTACTTCAATTTTAGGAAATACAATAATATGAAAGTAATGTCCGTCTCTTCTAGCATGTTCGCCTTTTTGTTTCTATTTTGGTCATTTCCCCGTATTGTGGAAGTTGGGGTCGAGCCCAGCGGCGCCAGTAGTAAGGGTTATCCCATACCACAACGTTGGTGCGGATTCAAATCCTGCCGAAGGCAGGATGGAAACATCTTTCGCTGGTAGTGGGCATTGGTGCGTAAGCCGCCCCCCAGAGCCTGGAAAAACCCTCGCGGAAATATAGCAATATAAAAGTAAACCGTCACAGAAATACAACAATATGACAATAAACCCTCACGGAAATACAACAATATGAAAGTAATGTCGCCTCTTCTGGCATTTTCGCCTTTATGTTTCTTTTTCTGTCATTTCCCTATACTGTAGAAGTTGGAGGCGAGCCTAGCGGCACAATAGCAATGTTGTTAAAGGCGCAAGGCGCACCGAGGCGCAAGAATGGTTTCGGAGCCTAGGCGCGAGGCGTGAGGCTAGGGGCAGGCCTTACATGAGGCGCAATTTTTTTGAATAAAATATATATTTAACAAACATAAATTTGAACACACTTATAAATTAGCTAATATAGAGTTAAAAGTTTATACATAGCAACTTGCAAGGATAACTAAATTAGATTAGGTTGAGAAATGATTTTAGGTATTATTATCCTAATATTATAATACTGTTTTTGAACTATATTATGTTATTGGATTTATATCTATATATCCATAACAGGCAGTCATTTCTTATTCTTATTCTTCTTCTCCCTTTTTCTGTACGCCTATTAAGCTAGATTTTTTTTGGGAATGGGATATTTTTTTAAACTATGAAGTGCAACAGGCGTGCCCGGGCGTAGGCGGCGCCTCTTGCATGCGCTCCGGCCTCGGATCTATGCGGGCACAATTGTTTCCAACGCGCTTAGGCTCGCCTTTAACGGCACGCCTTTAACAACACTGTTATTGATAAGTTAATATAAATTCGTAATACACTATTGCCGATAATTTAGGATTCAGGTGAACCTCTTTTCGCTTTTATTTATGCTTTTAGGGGTGCCACTAGCTTAGGGTTTAAAAGGCGCGCTTGGGCGAGCTTAGGCACAAGGCGCTGAGGCGCACGCGCGCCTTTCTAACGTGAGCCTGCCTTGACCCGAGGTGGGCGCAAACTCTGTTGAGGTGGGCTTAGGCGCAAGGCGAGGCGCGCCTTTAACAACTATGCCTTGACCCGAGGTAAGGGTTATTCCTCACCTTTGCATTAGTACGGGTTTGAGTCCTGCCGAAGACAGGATTGAAACATTCTCCGCTGGTAGTGGCATGGGTGCATACGCCATTCCCCCCAGAGCCTGGAAAAACCCACCCTTGCAAGTTAGTGGGGTCGGGAGCGGCCTTGTGCTCTAGTTCTTTTTTTCCCCCGTACTGTAGAAGTTGGTCTTTGTTAAGTATCCCTTAGGCGAACTTTTTTCTTTAAATAGTCAGTCATAAACTAATATTTTTTCGATTGCAGATATTCTTCCCGCTAGGGTCTACATCAGTAGCCGTCTTTGGTGGTTTTGGTGCTTTCCTCTTCTCTGCATACTTGGTCTATGACACGGATAACCTCATCAAGCGCTTCACATATGACGAGTACATCTGGGCATCAGTGGTTCTCTACCTTGACATCCTCAACCTCTTCCTCGCGATCCTGAATATTCTTAGAGGCATGCAATCTGATGGTTAGACAACACATCTCGGATATTATCCCTGTAATATCTATTTCCTCGTCTTTGGGATGTTCGTAGTTGACTCTGTGTGCTGCGCAAGCATATTGCTATAAGGAAGTTCGTTTACGGGTATGTTCGTATATATATATATACACATTCGGTTTCTCCTGTGTGGAACTAAACCTGACATCGGCCTGATGTTTTATAATCTATGAAAGTTTATCCAACCCCGTGTTTATAAATGTACCTCCATTGCTTGCGATAGTCTCTTAAAACAAATGGATGACTTTAATCAGGAGTTTGTTGTATGAGTAATGTTAGATTTATCAGTTCCAAGGCATGGAGAAACATGTTCGGACAGGTTTTCAGATAGTACAGTCAGGCATTGTGGTATTTTCCTTGTATACAGGTTTAGTTACATATGGATCTGCGGTGTTCATTTTGAGCGGTAAACTCCGGATCATTATGGAATTTGATTTTCATTGTCCGTGAATACTGTCTTTTCCCCTTTCTTATTATTATTATTATTATTTTAGTTTTTATTGACTACCAATTGATGCACATATGTTGGATCGGAGGACTAAAGCTAATAGGCTAGAATACCAACAGTATCTTCTTAGGTCCATTTGCTTCTTCCCAAATTGTTTTTTTTCTTTGGTCTGTGATTTACTATTTTTTTAAAACTTTACCTTTTTTTTTTAATTTTTGAAAAAGCCATTCAAAGATTTGAGAGCAATGTTGTTTTGCTACATGTAGGAAGACAATTGTATGCCTAAACTTCCGTTGTCGATGGCACGTCGATGCGCGCATTCTGGATCAATTTAACCTTCTTTCGGGTAAATCAATGTGATTCTGGTCAACCTGAATAAAAGTATGTTTATTCAATACATCTTAAATAAAAAGTTAGGTGGTGTGGTGGTTGGAATTTTTTTTTATAAATATATATTTTGAAATTAATTTTTATGTATTTATGAATATAAAATCGATAGATCCCATATCCAGCTGGCATATTTGAGTCACCAGTCGGAGTAGCAGAGCACAAGGTCGCCTCAAGGATCCCAAAGAAGCTCTCCGCCAGTGCAAACAGCCACAAACAACTCCCCATCACAGTAAACAGACAAGCTTTGATTAAAATTTTAGCTTCCTTCTTTACCCTTGGACGGCATAACACGTAGACATATTGTTATAACGTTTTCACCCCAAAACCGTTAGTTTTTGTTAAAAAAAACAGTTTATATGAGAAATAATATTCCCTATATAAGATAATCCGCATTTGATAGCTCTTGTAAGAACTTGGTAACAATACCAATGCAATAAGTGTCTTCATCCTATATGACAACAAATCCTTGCGCCTTTGAATTAATGTGGATCATATCAAAATCACGTGATTAGTCGTTGGAGTGTTATCATTCTGGGTAATTAATATGTTCAACACAACGGGCTTAGCTGATAATGTGGGACTAAATGCAGGTGCTCCCTCAGCTTTGGTGCCTAGATGACTGACTACACATCAATAGCGACTAATCTTAGGAGGCTATTATGAATGCGAATTCACTACCCCAATCACTGTACTCCAATCTTATCCCCTCAATCGCATCATAATATGTGTTTCAAAATTTTACTTTATAACTTTTTTTGTACTTTAAATACTGAAAGTCTTTCTAAAAATTTTCAGTAAATAATTTTAATTTTTCACATCCAATTTATAGAATATTTATTTTTTTTAAACTTAAAAATTATTTTTTTAGAAAATAAAAATTTAAAATACATGTCATGGTGTGACTAAGAGGACAGGATTAAAAATAGTAAATCTAAGTTCAGAACACTTGTTTTCTATAATTAGTATTACATTGATCAACAATATTGTCCTACAAAACTGTTCATTCGTTGCCATTGAAAGCTCCCGCCTATAAAAGAGATCAAAGCCCAGCAATCGCTCGTACATTAGGAGTTAGGCCCATATAGATTATCGATAAGATCCGTCCCTAGTTTGTAGGTTAGTTGGTCCATTCAAATGGCTTAGTCGCCGAGATTTTCCCTACTTATAAAAAAAGCACCAGATGCTCAGTATGTAATAGACTTCAGGATACTTTTCCTATGTTGATATAAAAATATGAACAACAATTGCGCGCGCACACTCACACACAAAAGAAAAACCAATCCACTTCATCAACCTTCTTACTTCTTATACAACATAAAGAAAAAAAAAGGCAATCATATGAAACAGAAGATACAACATTATAAATTTGAATATAATCACAACCTACCTGGTGGTATTCGAAAAGAGACGGATTCTCTCAATCTCTTTAATGACTAAATCTTTCTCCTCCTCCAATTGTTCATCCTCACCTGAAAGAAAATGTATAACGCCGGGTTAAGCACCCAGTTACACCAGTATCAGCACAATACTTTCTTCTTTTTTGTTGATGATAATGAACTCAACCACAAATTTTGATACTTCGTTAAAACATTTAGCTACACCTAATAATGTCGCTGGCTTGTGCTATACCAGTGTTGTGAAGACTCCCAATTTTTGAGCCACATTTAGCATCTTCATATTATATAAGCTATTCCTTAGTATAAGTTTTAGTAATATACTAATGCAGTTCTAGTATTACTTTCTATCTCTAGATGACACAAACGCTTCCGCATAGTAATATTGCAGTATAAGCTTACGGATTACGTCGAGATGCATGGTTGCCTAATTTTACAGTGCCTTCAGCGGGGAAAAAAAAGAAAAGAAAAAAAAGAGATGGATTGAATAATCTTCTGGAAGGTCACATGTACAAGCTCAAATATTTTTGTTAATGATGATAAAGAATTCATCGATAAGTTTTTACATTTCGTTAAGACATTCACTTACACATAATCAAGTAAACAGAAGAGCTTGTGCTATGCCTTCGTTGTTAAAACTCCATTTAGCATCTTCATATTCTAAGCTATTGTTTAGTAACATACTAACCTAATTTTTTGTTTACTTTTGATTTCTCAATCAGTCTCAGAGACGCTTTTTGATATATCTTCTGGAAGGTCAAATTTACTAGATGAACGTGAATACAAATTGTGTCCTTACGAATGACTCGTGTAGTAAAACAGAGTAATTCACCTTTGCTAGTAGGAAGATTGTGTAGCATCATCAGTAATTCCCCATGATTTTTTGCCAAGATATCAATAATCTCAGGGGGCTTATTTGGATTAGCAATAAAGACCTGACACAAGACAAGAAACCAAAAGTTGCCAGATGAATAATGGAAATGCCATACCTCATAGAAGAAGATAAAAAAGTAGAAATGCATGTACTGTATGGACAGAGATCTAAATTAGCTGAATGAAACATTTTAGGAAACATATCATTACTGAAGAGAAATTCTAATTGCTATTCGTGGAACTTCATGTATCAGAGATTCCATATCGAGAGACATTTCTTTCTTTTCTTTTTGTATGAGAAGACAACTGCCTCTTTTTCAAAATAATGCAACTCAGGTTTAACCTTTAGCACAAAAAGAAAAACAAATATAATATATATAATATTATATATATATATATATATATATACATACTAAGGCATAACCATGGTACACACATTCCTGTTATAGGTAAACAAAATTGGTTAATATTGTGAAAGCGAAGCTTGCATGAGTTGCCCTCTTAAAGCATACATGGTTACTAACATAAAGTTTAAGATAAGAAAATTTGACGACAAACCTTGAGGATATGAAATGCTGAAATCTGAATATTTTTGCTTGAATCCTGCAATTGAAGTAGTTAAATTAGACAACATAATGAAATTCTTGAAGGAAAAAGATCCCGTTTATATAATGAAAGTGAAACTGAAGATTTTATGCAAAAACTGTATACAGGATATATAAACACCATCTACACAATGCAGTGTCATGAGAAAATATAGATTTCTGTTTGATGCATGTCTTTAAATAAAAAACAACAGTACTGTGATGAAGTGACCTCATTCTTAAATTCAGCCCTCATGTCTTTGGTTAAACTACGAACAGTCAATATGATTACTGTGATGAAATTTACATTTTGTAGATTTAAATGACCAGTATGTAAGCAGTATATTTACAATGGCGCTCCTTTAGCACCAGATCACTTTAAACACTCACAATCCGGCACATAAGGGCGAAGAATATCCTGAAATTTGCACCAAAGGGACGAGGACCATATTACCTTCAACAGTGACATCATGGTGTTCAGATACCTTACTTCTGAAATGTAGCGCTTCATTATTTGCGAGTTTGGAGGCTCTAAAAGAAACTCAGAGAGCAGCTGTAAAGTAATCTCATTAACTAACTTTGCAGGCAGGTGAAAGGGTGATATCAAACTAAAAGATAATTTTATGCTAACCTTTAAAGACTGTCTTCTGGTAACGTAATTTGAGGAACAAAGTAGTTTGTCATATTGCTCAAAAAACTGGAGAGAGCATTTACGATTAAGCCAACATGTTAGAGCTATCCAATTTGGAAAATAAAGGAAAAGGCAAGATATTCTAGCAAAAGTATACAAAGGATTACATGGTCGTAGTGAGTGCTCAGGAATTGAGAGACTGCAATCTCATGTTTCGTAAGTAAATCCTGTAAAAGAGAAACTCACAATAATGGACAACTGTTAACTCTTGACCTTGACTGCAAAATGATAGTGGTACACAAAATATTAATGAAGATTTGACCTTGAATGTTGCCAAAGCATCAGACGCAATGTCAAAATTTGGAAGTTCCACGTACTTAAAAAACAATTCAAAGCTTGCTGATTCTAGCACATATCTGATAGTAAACAAAACATTTAATAGCAAGAAAAACTTCCCTTGTTGTGAAGATGTAATATGGCTTCGAGACATAAAAACTATGACATGACATAAATTAAATATTTGTAATGAACAATATACAAGACTACATTAGCTATGGTGTGCCCTTTGAACATTCCAAGAGATTACAGCTAGTACGGGGTCATCGCTTACTATCTCATTCTTTACCAACGTATATTTGATATGAGTATGATAAGGATAAAACATATTTAATCACTACCAATCAAGAACGCCAACAATCGCAACATCTACGAAAGGCTCCTACGCTGATTCCCTAAAAATACCATGCCGGAAGTCTTCCTTTTTTGTTACCCTAGCCACTGCCACGCTCTGCTTGAAGAGCCTATTCCCACCTTTGCAATTCATGGGTGTATATTAACCAAAATAACTTAATGGATCCAATAACCAAAAAAAAAAAACACTCGCGTGGGCCTATAAACAAGTTCCAAAAGCATATAGCATGGCAGACGTTTCCCTTTGTTGAAGTTGCAAATTCAACATCATCGAATATGCAATTCGCAAGCACGCACGGAGATATACAGAAGCAACCTTGCCTAACCTTTAACGTCACATGCCTTAGATCTATCCCCATCAGTACATGTGGCACATATGATTTACATAGAATTACCCTGCACTTGGTCTACCCTAGTCCTAGAGGCAATCTGGGAACCTCATGATAAGGTTTTTCTCCGTCATACATGGTACTTTGGAAAGGACAATCAAATTTGCTCATCCCACTTTCAAATTCAGCCTGGTGTTCTCAAGTATGCTTTTCATTACTTTGAACATTGTCCCAATTTTTTTTCAAGTGGCTCACTAATATACATATAAGCGATCTTTTAATTATACATAGTCATGACTCTTCAAAAGATAACAAGAGGCTTTGTTATGACAAAACAATTCAGAGAGAAGACCAAAGGCGATACTATTGTTTAAATGAAAGTTTGTGTTTTTGAATATAAAAGGTAACGGTGCAGCAGATATATAACACAGATTCCAATTAACGTTATATACAAGGAACAAGTCACAACAAGCTGGGCTCTTCATTTAAAGAATCATATGTATCATACAAAAGTGAATAAGATATAAAGCAGTAGACAAACTTCTAAATAGAACAAACAAGACTTAAAGTGCTACAATCCCATTTAATATATTTTTTACTTATTTCCAGTTGGACATCACCATTTAGATGCAGAGAACAGACATCACTAAACAAGTAAACAGGCTAATTTTTGCTTTGAGTAAACATATTCACATTAAATCCAAACCAGAACAGAATTAGAGAAATGAGAACAGCGCAATGAAAACCTTACTTCGTTAGTGTTTGATATTTGATGCATTCCCTCAACATATTACCGCAATTCAAAGCAACCTCTTTGTTGTTGTAGCTGTTTGAAACACATCATTAGCAGAATAAAAATAACTATGGTACATGCTAATTATAGAAGGGTATACATAGTAAAATAATTATAACACAACTTCTCATTGACAAATTTCTAGAAAGGAATTTTACAAACTGCAAACTTAAGGAAAGAGATAGTATTCCACCAAATCCGAACAAAAGCAATTTAGCAAAATCGTGGTATAATAAATTCAAATACATGCATGCCTCTGATTATTTGCATCACCGAACATACCCCTAAGGTTGCGTTTGGATCATGGCTATGCAAAATTCCCAGGAATGTTGTATTCCTAGTAATCTAGATTCACATTCTCAGTAATACTGCATTCCTCCGTTTTGGTCATTATTTCGTAATATTTAAATTCCTAGAAATGTTGTTTTCCTTCGCTTGGTTTGGTTACAACATTCCCTGATGTGGCAGAACATTACTAAAATACCCCTTTCATAAATTAAATAAGAAATAATAAAATGACATCAAAATATTTCTTGAAAAAATATCTTTGATATGTTTTGAAAAATATCGTTTTGTTTACTAAAATATCTCTAGTTTGATATGTTTTTTATGTATATACGTATATATTAAAAAAACATGTTTGCTATTTAAAAAACATATTGATATTGATGTACGTATATACATCAAAATATTAAGCACGTTCAATTACACCAAATAATATATTTCGTAGAAAACAGGTATATACTAACTCTGTTTGTTATGATAGACGGAGATCTAATTTCTGTGATAATAAATCAAAATGGTAAATTATAATCAACTGAAATACTTACTTGTTCTGATCATTTTTTAATGGCGTCGACGATGAGAACATGTTAGGGAGAATGAAGAAGCAATTGGCAGCTAGGATATATCAAGTAATAGGGAGAAGAAAGAAGCAACTATCGGCTAGGATTTTAAAATATATGAGTTAAGGACAATTACGAAAATAAGAAATTAATGTTATAGGGAATTAAAATACCCACCCCCTTCTATGGAAATCTGGATTATCTCTTTTGGGGGAATTTTGCATCCATAGGAATGCTGCATTCCCATAGTTTTGGCGAAACAAACATAGGAATTAGATTCCCGCGTAGGGGTGGTCATATATCGATCCTGACCGAAAAACCGGACCGGCACTAATTCGGGCCGGTCCTCGGTCCGAAAATTAACCCTTAATCGGGTTCGGTCCGGTCCGGTCCAAAACCGAAAAAACCGGTGGACCAGACCGGGACCGATTAAGCCCAAAATTTTATATTTCTAGCCCAACTCATGCTACGATTAAACCCATGAATTATATGTTTTCAGCCCAACACGATTAACTTGATTCTATTCGTCCAAATCGATCCGGTCCGGTCCGGTCCATCACTTATTTGGTCCGGTCCGGTTTGAAGTCGGTCTATCTTTTTCCTCTTGTTCGGTTTTCAATCCGGACCGGTCCGGTCCGATTCGGTCTGGTCTGGACCGAATAACCACCCCTATTCCCGCGTGTTAAATTTCAGAAATCCTGTCAAGATTCCAAGAACCAAACGCACCCTAAAGAATATTCTTCTACCAAGTATATCCAATACTAATTACTAATAAACACCGAAAATACCGGCTACAAAACCATATTTCTTGCAGCAAGATTTTTCAAAAATTGTCGGCATCAACCTTTTGGTCTTTACCAAATGCCGCAGAAGGTGGGTAGAGTGGTGGGTATGTGGGGCAATCGTTATGATGGACATCACCGGTGTTGTGTGGGGCGAGAGCAATAGGCTGGGGGAGGTGGTGAGTGGCGTCGATGAAGATGCGGCCGACGACGGTGTGGCTGGCAATGTCAGCAACAGTGGTGGAGCGAGATTTGGCACGGGCTAACGGTGATCGTCGCCGACGGAGATGCTACAGAGTGCGGCACAACTGGATTTCGATTAGACCTTATGCATATTTTGATCTTTGTTGTTTAATGATATATTTTTATTATTTATCTATCGTGAAATTGTGTTGCTAACACAGGATTACAAATCTAAAAATTTAACAATGCGACAGCGGAGTTAATATTCTTTATGTTGGTATGATGAATAATATGTGTATAAACAGACATGTGTATGACGTATTAGGATTCTAGAAGATTCATCGTTCTTCATGCGATTATTAGCAATTTTTCTTCATAAAGACATTTAGGAGAAATTGTTAACAATTAGTTAACTACAATTCGACAGAGGCATAGTTATATTTATAACTTGATTAATTTATTCATAGAAACATCTAGGATAATTAATTGAGTCTAGTTATTAATTTACGACTCGACAGAGAAGTGTGTTAGTGATTAGGAATTGCAATGCGATGGCAGAACAATTCATAACCGAATCTCCATAATTTCGCTAAATAAATAATTATTCAGTTATTAATGACATTGAGTTGATAGTTATGCATAATAGTGAATCGAACCCAAGCCTTCGCAAATTTGATCAAACTTAGTTCTCAGATATTTTTCTAATTATTAGATTTGTTTAAAATTTTAATTGCCAGAAAATTCGATCGCTTAAAAAATTATAAGGTTATACCAAATACGGTACCTAGCGTTGCAGTCCTCGAGGGAACGGTATTTTTTACTCACTCTTTATTACTTGTGCAAACCGTATACTTGCGGTACATTTTACACGCTTCAGTGATAAGGAAATAGGGTAGAGGGAGATAAAGGAGGAGAGGTAGAGAGTATATAGAATTAGGCTTTGGAGGAAAGAGACGAGAGAGATAACCACAGAATAGTCTTATTCAATTAAAATCTTAGTACAATCACCCCTATAAATACTAATAGACTTTTCTAAAGAAAATATTACGATATATTGAAAAGCATATCGTCTACTCTATCTTTTGCTATAATATCAAAAAAATATATCTCCTACCAAATATTCTAATCAAAATCTCCAAATTAATTATTCTCACTTCCTAATTTGCAGCGGTCCATATCACAGTGCTCCATGGATCACTGTTTTACTATGACATTCCAACATGTGCATTGATTACACATTGGAGAGCTGAAAAATGTTATGTTAAATGTATGGTCACACAATTAAGGATCGGAAAAAAATGAAGTAAAAGAAAGCCGATGCAACACAAATAGAGAACAAGATGAGAAAAATATTTGAGAAGGTTTGGGCATGTAAACGAAGAACCATCGATGCATCAGTTAGAAGATGCAAGTTGATACAAGTGAGCCCTATCAAAAGGACTAAGAAAAGGCCCAAAATAACTTGGCGGAAACTGTAAGAGAGATCTAATTCTTTTGGACTTAAATGAAGATATGGGTCATAATTGAGCACAAATACTAAAAAAGGCTTTGTTGTTGTATAAGATCTCTCAAAAGAGGGGGAATAAAAGTAAACACAGACAAGTGGTGTCTTGTTGTTTAGCAACGTAATGTGGTATATGAATCATTTTAAGCAAACATATAATTAACCATAATGGAGTACTAAAACAGTAACCATAACTTGCTTGTTGTATTTCCATACTGGATTTCAGTCTATACAACACTCCCAATTTTGTGATTTCTTTTTCATATGATAAAAACCGATAAGGCAATATATCAAGATACTGTTAGAACTTTGAAGAACTATTACTTCGAACCTGAATTTTGGCAAATCATTTCCTAAAAAAACACTAAGAGTGAAAGAACTACGATAAATAAACTCACCAGAGAACAAGGAAGTCCAAAATGTCCAAATGATTCTCAATGTAATCCACACAACAGTAGCCAGGACCAACCTTTTGTCTTAACAAAATGCACCAGCAGTGCACTAGATCTTTTCTAGCCTGTCATGTAGGGCTTCAGTTAGTTGGCAACTAGACGAAAGTTTAGACTAGTAGCAACTTGGTAGACATACTTCCCACCCTAAAGTTGGCAACTTTTGTACAAGAAGCGAAAGAATGTCCTCCTTGCAGATTTCAAGAGCTAATTGTGAAATGTGGTCTTGATTTGGTTCAGTCTCTCCATCACCACAAAGCATGTGTCTCATCAAGAGGATGTTCTTCTCCGCATCTTCAAGAGCCTTAGAAGGTAGAATAATATAAAGCATGTACCAAAACAGAAAACTAAAGCCAACAGCATTTCACATCTTGAAAGGAAAACTTTTAATATAAAAATAAGAACTCAATTATAAAGGAGCACCAAACTTAATTACCTCTTCACGTGATTCCAATTTAGTAACAAAGATGGGGATTCTAACACAGCAAGTATCTAGGGTTTCTCCAAATCACTTAGACGGACTGTTAATATATGAAAATATTATCCAGGAGCATTTATTTAAGTAAACTTAGGTAAAGAGTTGTATAAAGCACCATAAGAAAGAAACATGACTTTCTTTTTCTGGTATATACTCAAATAAGAATAAAACATGTTTCCTAATGCAGATGATCCTCCCAAACACATAATTAAAAATTCATAGCCACTAGTAGAGGTATTGTATGATACAAAATACAACATGTATATATGAAAGCCCTAGTGAAACTACTTAACTCTGATTAGTAGGGATCATGGCCTTGCACACCACTTACTAGGCTTGAAAATAAGTATGACAGACTAATAGGGATGAGCAACCCTTTTTCGTACGAAAATTTAATCTCTGAATCTCAGCGGCTCTCTCTATCCACTTTCCCCTATGTGTGATCCACTCACTCCCATGCTCAAATTTGTAGCTCTAGTGTTGTCGCACAAGACAAGCATTTTAAATGATAACTAAGTAGGATAGGATTCAGAGTTAAATAACATATTTCTAAGTAAAACTTACTTCATGAATGCAAATTCCTCTCTGATACTTCCCTGTTCTAACGTTATTCAAAGTAAATGCATGTTTAGATTTGTTTCACATCCAGAAAATTAATTACAATGATTGCAATTTCCCTTTGAGATTAACGAGGGAAATCCTCCCTCTACCCACCCACCTCCACTATCCGAGTATGGGCCTAGCGCTAAGGCATGAAAGAACGTGACAGCCACGCTCCAAATTGGGTCATGCCACAAACATACATTAGTTGATTAGGAAAAAATAACCAGAAATCACGAGGAATTCGGGTTGGGAAGTTACCTTTGCGCCGGTTCGAGTGTCGAGGGCGAGGAGGCTGCCCTTCAACGCCCGGACGAGGTCCTCGACAGGGTTCGACGGGCGGGCCGCTGCCTTAGAACCTTTGAAGAACGAGAAGGACATCGTCGCCGGCGATCGTCGGAGACTCTAATCACCGGCCAACTACCACCACTGGCGCTCCCCGGGGCTCCCGTTTGAGTTTATTAAAATAATTGTATAATTATTATATTATATAATTATATAATTACACTTTTAAGGCCCAGACCCAGCGACGTTGGGCTGGCGCTATCATGACGACTTTTACTTTTATTTATTTTATTTCCTTTTTCTTTTCTTTTTTTGTCTTTTATAGAACATTTTTCAAATTTTTCCAAAGAAAATAAACTATTTTCCCATTTTTATGTTCTCCTTCCCAAAAATATAAAGTAATAATATGGCTAACAAAGAATATATATACTAACTATTTTGTATGTGTTTTGTGATATTAAGATTTGTAAATAAAAATTAATTTTCTAGCAACCAGTTCTTCAAAAAAGTTTTTAAAGTTATAAAGTAAAAAACAAATATTGTGGCCTACAATTTTCTAGTTTAAAATTTATCAAAATATCAAAAATGTGCCTAATGGACCCGAATTTATATTTCACAAAAAACATTTTTTTTCTAATTTTACAAAAAACTTTAAACTATATAGTTATATATCACAATAAAAAATATTATATTTTACTTCTTTTTAAAAATATCAAAATGATACATAAAGGCAGTCTCTAAATATATGTCCTATAAATTAGTTTTTCCTTCGTAATTGGCTGTTATGACTAATTGACCATTTATACATTTTTTTTAGAGAAGATATACATAAAAAAGGTTCAATGGTCATATTCCGAAAACAGAGATAGTTGGTGAGGTCAAACTTGTAAGTAATTGTCTTGCTGTTTATACTATAATAATGTTTCTGCGTGGACTTTTCTGATTGGAATGTTTACATATATATTAAAAAAAAAATATAAATATAATTAATATAAAAAATATAAATATATATAAACTTGTAAGTGAGAAAAATCCACATTTCCTATTATTTAAAACAAAAACAAAAACTATAAATATATTTAATATAACATTAATATTAAATTATTAATATATATAATATAATTTAGGGAGAATTGCGTTTCAGCCCCCCCGTTTTCCAAAATTGACGTTTCAGCCCCCCGAAACGCGTTTCCCCGCCGACGTGGCGGCGCGCGCGTGCCGCCACGTGGCGTTTCGGGGGGCTGAAACGCACGACCCCAAAATTAGGGGGGCTGAAACGCAATTCTCCTTATAATTTATATATCATATAAATAAGGTCAGAGTCAGAGTGGGAATAGGACGGATAAGGGATAAATTTCCCCTATAGTTGGAAATAAATTTATCTTTGAAAAAGAAATTATTGATGATATAATTACCATAAATGTGTCGAAATAACTTATTTTTATTATGTAAGAGTAGTTGAATTACTCACTGGTAGTTACAATAGTTTACTTGCTTTAATATATCACTCGTTCATCAGGCAGTTATTACAGCTTATTTTAATTATTGACAACTAATATTAGGACGCAAAACACCAAAAATTTATCTATTGCCCTCTAATAAAATAAAATTAAGGGATGACACATATAGCATCCATATATCGCAAAACACTTATTTATTATTTGAGAACGACTATAATGGTTAGTTACTATAACTTATTTTAATGAACCACTTCTATCAATCAGTTGTTATAATTTATTTTAATTACTAAAAATTAGTATATAAAACCATCAATTATCTTGCACCCTTTAATAATATTAAAAAAATGGGGCTCCTCCATTCCATGTGCCAAAAATAACTTAATTTATTATCTGAAAGCTATAGAGTAGATACTCTTCCAATTCAACCCCCCCAAAACGTAGAAGTTCCAAATCAAAGTGCAACAGTTAACAAAAATAAAAAATAAGGAGTAATTTTGATGAATCTATCGCCAGAGGGGCTAAAATGTAATAATCCCAAAAATGATCTCAATCAAAATTTTGGGATACATGGCATTCTATATTACCCATGTCCGATGGATGCGAGTAATGAATGTTTTACTCGGCGAAAGGAAGCTAACTAGACGATAAAGATATGCTTGCTTTCTAACATAATCAAAATTCTTCTTTTCCTTTCCCACAAATCGAACACTGAAATCATGTTTTCCAATTAAAATCGACACAATATAGCAGAAGAAACACCAAATATAAGGTTACATACGAGGGAAGGAATTGATGAACAATCCACACTACAGACCAATATGCTAGTTCAAATCCTGAATAATCAAGCCATTTACACCATAATCAGCATATAACTAATGGAAACTTACAACAGACCAAAATAAGTCATCTTTCTAGTACCCAAAAAAAAAAAAAATAATAATAATAAATAAAATCAAGTATCAATATAAAAACCCAAGCAAAAGCCTGCGGCATAAAATAATTAAAGTTTACAAAGGTTATAGGTTCGAGATGTATTTTAACAAGAATTGGTATGCGTATATTTACCATATAGCGATATGTTTCAAGAGCGTAGAATGTAACATTTATTACTATGTTGTAACTTCCTTTTGGTATAAAATTAAATAGATAAAAAATATTTCACCTCTTCCTCAGGCTTGCTAATTCAATCTCGTATACATATTGCTCAAGGACTTGCATAGAGTGCCGTACAACTTGGTTGCGTGCACCTTGGTCCTATTATTTCGGCATGTGTTCATGTTGACGATCCAATCTCAAATTTTTATCTTCAAGTATAATAATCCAGCGCTGAGATGGCGACTATGTAATGAGAATAGCCGTACTAGCAAATAAAAAGGCAAGCAAGTTAGTCTAGCAGAAGATAAGAGAGAGTTTGGATCGAGCTAAAATTAACATAATTCCTGAAAATTCACACAAGGGTGATTCGCATGTTTGGCATGTCGAAAGGCAATGCAATATTTAACTTAGCTGCCAAAAAAAGACAAATGCACTAAACATGTGAATCCAAATGCCATTCTGCTCAAAAAGTTCTTTGGACATTGCCGTTCCCGGGGAATTTAGTTATATTTCTAGGAACAAGAATCCCCTAAGGCGAATGTATCAATCAAGGGGTATCTGCGTTTCTATGTCCTTCGATAATTCGAAAATGCAAAAATGTGTTCCCCTAATTCAAAATGACGCTTTTATGCGCCCCCCCCCCCCCCCAATTTTCCCCTTAACTGTGAAATGACGAAACAGTCCTTGTCAAGTTAAATGCCCTCATCGTTCAAGAAAGATAAGGCAATTTCGTCATTTGATAGATCCGGGAATGCAAATGCCCCATGAATCAAACTAATGCTGGAGTGTTCATACCTGTTAAGAATCAGCCTAGCTCCACTTCATCTGTTCATGTCCAAAGTTACTCTTCTTAACTTTCTAGGCGGGGATAAAACAATTGGACCAGCCCGGGGATCATAATCTAGTGGCTCTGGATCGAGTGATTCTCCCTTCGGAGGTGGTCTAGGAAGTGATACTGGCTTGGTTGGTGCTGGTACAGATAAGAAGTACCTGAAGGACCAACCATGTTATGTTTTATTCTGATACCAAATTTAACTTGAAAGTAACTAATAAAGCATAAATGCTTTGTTTCTCTAAGTAGACATCTAAAGAAAACTCTCAAAAGGAGGTGGAGACTTCCCATCCCCACATCTTTAAGTGATGCGGGGCTCATCACTCAAACACATGTCGTCGGCATATTTCCACACCATTATCTAGTTTTCTTTAGATGTAACTTTAGATGCCCTTATAGCATTGCTCACTAAAAAATAACCGAACATATCAGAACTTCTCACCTATGTTCCAGTGCCTGTTGCACAGATATTCTTGCCTTTGGATCGTAAGTGAACATTTTGGACAAGAGATCTAAAGCATCTTCACTGGCCATGGGAAACAATGACCGCAGCGGAGGTGCAGGAACAGACTGAAAGGCAATGTAACCCGGCAGATAAATCATGTCAGGCCACTGAGATGTCTTTGGTGTTCCAAAAGCTGCAAATATCTTTCCAAGCTGGTCAATTTCATCTGAACCCTGTCAAAAATGTTTGAACCTCTATGAGACGAATCTTCAAAGAGAGAACTAAGATAAAGCTCGAGAATAGGAAATCAAGACATGTCAACTTTTCTCAGTTGTCAATGCTTCATTGATGGGAGCAGAACTGTATGAATACCGATGATACAATTATGAGAGATACAGCATAAAGCAACTATAAAGCTTGGATAATAAGATAGAAAATCAAGCGAAGCTTAAGTTAATTTATGTATTTATATTGTCTTTATCACCAAATGTTGTTATGGAGGAGAAACATGGTCTACATAGCTCAAATGTCACCTAATTGGCCTCAAAATTGGAATTGTTTTCTCCAATAAAAAAAATATATCTAGAGTCTCTACTTTAACAATAAATAAAATAAAATTCCAAATATCTATAGTATTTTTCGTGAAAATGAATATAAGTTCATGACTGTTTAAAATACTTGTATGGATTACACTTGGATCATGTGTGATCCATTGCGGCCCACAGGGGTCACCTATGTACACACAACTGGCTCAGTCGGTCATTTGTGGACACGTGATTAACTGCACAAGGTCGAGCTGCTAAACTCATGTCCACCACCTGCCAACTAAACCTGATCAAACTGCTAACGCAATGCAGTATTTTCACACATTACTGTAATCAATTGCTGTAGGCATTTTCTGCAGTTTAAGACTCCCTTGGTCAAACCTTGCTGATCTCAATGAGAAAATAATATGATATCAAAAATATTTTATACAAACACCATCAATACATTAACCGCAGTGCAAGGGATACAAGAAAAAATATTTGCTAATGTAACATCCTAAACACCTCGGCAGTGCTAGCGCATGGAAATATTGGACAGAAAAAGATGACTTCAGCAATCAATCATGGTGGACGTGCGTTAAAATATTGTGCTTGGTGCACGGATTAGCGCATGCGGAGTGTGGATCTGAACCACTAAGCAATGCCAAGCACATACAAAGCATGTGGCTGCTAAACATCGGTCATGCCTGTCCGTCACATTTTCGCTAAGATAAAGAGAATAACCAATCTAGGATTCCTCCAAGCTATTAATCATAACATAGTTTTCAAAATCGTTTAAAATCAGATGGAGCAAAAATCCTACTCAACTGGATCTAAAACCACAGGCAGGGATTACACAGAGATTTTAGATGGATGATCACTATAACATGCTGCTTGGAAACTCACATATGGATAATTGAGAATAATTAATATATAGGCTTGAAAAGACTAATAGTTTGATAACGTACTACTTAACGCATCTACTTGCTAAGAGACTAAATAAATCAAAGGGGATATGCCGTTAACTGCCCCAACCCCATATTAGCACGATTGGCCTTGCCTACTTCATTCCTGCTGTAAAGGGACCGAGACAAAGGTTATAAAAACATGGAGAAAGAAAAACTTGGGGAAGGCAAGAGGAATCCTTTACTACTCTATGTCTATTAGGGAATAGCTATGCTTCACAGGCGGTACAGAAAAGAAAAGAAAGGAGAGAAAAGTGAACAATTTATTTTTATGGGAGAAGGGACTCCTACTAGGTAAGATTTCGAAGAAAAGAAAAAGGCTATGGAAGGACTAAATTAGGAAGCAAAAGCAAAGCTCACCTGGCCTGAAGATGGGAAGTGGAAATATGCCGAATTTTTCATAGTTAAGGTAATAAAGCCGCTAATAGGCAACAGGACATACGCTACTGGATAAAGTACGCTAGCCACTAGTCCTGGAAGAAAGGAAATAGGATAGTCAAAGATGAAAGAAAATTCATCTATTTTCGTTACCCTATAGAAAGAGATTTCCCGAGGGGCCTTTTCCTTGACAGTCTCCCTTCCTTGAGGTACAAGCTTAACGAGAATGAGTTGTTACCAATGATGTCTTTTTATGCCCATGCTGCAACAAGACCTGCATTCTCATGAGGTATGCTCACTGATTGAGGAGCTCGCGCTTTCATGCTTTCTTCCCGCCAAAGACGTCTTTCTCTGTTCCTTGAATGTTGATTTGAATTTTGGTATTCACGTTGAGACCCCCAAACTTTGATGATAATCTTGTCGGGCCTAAACCTATGATATATCCATTTCTGACCCAGACATCCTTTTCTAGCCGGGAAGGAGGGCAATATGGACCTTCAATCCAGATTTTCCTTGCAAGCTGATTCCCCAGCTTTTGAATAGGTGCTGCAAATCTTAATGTATGGAAGACTACCTGCAACTATATTGAGGAGTAAGGAAAGGGATTCCATGACAATGAGGTCATTCAAGCATTTGGACTTGTTTTGATGATGGGTAGGTTTGTTGTGCTTTGATCATTCTGTGGGCTTTCGTCGATGTTTACTGATTACTATTCGGTTGGGGCTCTTCGTACTAGTCACTTTGGTACTTTAGTGACATTTATATTGACAGGTCAGATCAAGCACAAGTTCTTTATCTTCCATTACCCTTTTGCGTTACTGAATGAACTATATTTATCCACAAGGAATTTAGAGATAAAAAAATGCAGCATACAAATATAACAATTGACAAAGGGGGTACCAACCCCTAGACATGCTTGATTATAGTAAAACAACGAAACTGAAACATAATTAATATAACCTGCAAAAAGGGTCGCCTAAGAAGAAGTTCAGCAAATATGCAGCCTGCAGCCCACACATCAACCCCAGATCCATAGTTCTTGGAGCCAAATAGCAGCTCCGGTGCTCTATACCAACAAGCAAAAACCTATATAAAGGGGAAAATTGGTGCAAATGTATTCAGTATAACAAAAATGTCTGCCTCGTTTTAAGCAATAAGAAGACTCAGAATTCTGTTAAATCAAACATTAATAGAGAATGTTTTCAAATGTTTACTAGAGAATGTTTACTCATGTATAAGAAAAGCATACATTTAGAAATTATGCTAAATATAGATAATTAGATGCTTAAATCAAGGTTTTCATTGCCGAGCCGAGCCTCGTCTTGGTAAACATAGATCCCAGCACGTGCCAACCGTGCCGATGTGTCGGTGCCGCTTGTTGATGCACAATTGTTGTTACTTTTCAAAAGTAAAACAAAAAATTCAATAAAATTTTAAACTAAAAAGAAAAGGTTTTTGCCACATGCCGCCTGATCAGCACATAAAAAATGGTTTAAATGACATTACTTTTGTGATAAATATCAAATTGAATGGAATGAAAAGTTTACAGTACCTTGTCAGTGTATCTGCGGTCTGGACTCCCAAACATACGAGCTAAGCCGAAGTCTGCAAGTTTCAGTTGTCCATCTGATGCAATTAGTAAGTTGTTTGGTTTCATATCCCTGATTACATGAGCTAGGTCAGAGTAGATTGAACATTTGAAATTCTGTAAAAAAAATTACAAGATTTACAATATATACACATTACAAAAACTTCCCAAACATCATGTATAGAAAAAGGCGAAAAGGACAAGAATGTACCTATGCAGAACCCATTTTTTATGGCAAAAAGCAAGACCTTTCAGTGTCATCTGGATGTAGGACTTTACATCAGCAGGAGAAAGAACAATATTTCTATCGCGAATAACAGCTTCCAAGTCACTCTCCATAAATTCAAAAACAAGATGCAGATTAGCCTTGTAAGGGAAAGCATCAATCAACTCAATTATGTTAGGATCCTTTAACTCTTTGAGCAGTTTAATTTCCCTGAGTGCAGTAAAATTTACACCCTCTTTATACTTCCCAAGGCGAATTTTCTTAATTGCAACAGTCTTTCCTGTCTGGGAAAAAGAAGAAAGCCTAAGTATTACAAAAAGTATTGTTTTAAGAAAAAAAAAGAACAAAGAACAAGTAAAACACTCAAGTAAAGTTCTTTCCTATAACTGAATCATCACAAAGTCCTTTCCTATAAATGAATCCTCTTTCAAGATTACAGTAGCAAACTATTTCGACATGGTAAATTGGCAAACGATATAAAGAAATATATATACACTTCAGTGGTATTTCCAGAGAAGCAAATTAAGGCACCATAACCAATCATCTACTTTAATAGTTAAGAATAGAAACAAATCCAAGCTGACATGACCATTAGTAGTTAGTACCATTACACATAAAAGCAAGATACGTTGCTCATTACACTTTTACTCATAATAGTGCAGGTTGGAATCTACATCACAAAACTGTATGCATGTGCCATAAAGATTAAGGTTTCACCCATGGCTTAAGATGATTTATACAAAGATGACTATGCAAGCATATTATGGCACCCCAGGGAATTTCTCACTTGACAACATGTCATTTTATAATAGTTTATTGCCTTCTTAAAAACAACAGTGGCTAGGCAGCAATTTCTCAGTTGGCAACATAGCATTATATGATATTGCTGAGAGTCCACATGGAAACTGCTGGTTCAGAAGTGGATTTCAGAAGACTAGTAGGATTATCCTGAACGTACTTTCCTTACAGTATTAAAGGTTGGATAGAAGGTTTCAAGAACATAACTTATAACACCAAGTGATCAAGCTAATGCCATGTAGTAGGTGACCTTACCATTGTGAATCATATATTCAACCATAAAAACTGATTGAACGTATATCTCTTTATAACCTCCTTGCCTCTTGGTGTATAGTTGGGATGGGATCTAATGAAGCCCCTTTTCAAGCATAAATGAAGCTTAGAAGGCCATGTACATCTTCTACTTTAATCTCCGTGCTACGGATACAAAATTGTAAGTAGTTTAATACAATATGTTCAGAAAATAAACTTTACATGTCAAAGTGGACAATGGCACGAGGAGGCATAAGGTTTTGGGATTTGGGTACATCAATTTCCTCGAAATCGGACCTAAGAGACAAATAAAAATGACATTAACAATATATTCTATTAGAACTCATTTTGGAAAGCCAGTACCAGCCACCGCTTAAGATTTATTGTTTAACAACAACTTCAAGAAGTCCAAGTATTCTTCTGTTAAGAAACAAGGATGGAGCATGAAACACCAAGAAGCGCAGATGTAATTAGTTCCAAGAAATTAGTTTATGCGCTTACTTTCTGTTCTATTTTACATATTATCTCACAATTTACATAATAGGCTCGCAGCAGCATACTGATTGATGAAGATAACTGTATCCTCACAACTAGTCATTTAACAACTTTTAAGGTGAAGATGAGTGTATACTTTGCGTAATATGCTAGGCAAAAGGTTATGATCAGGATAAAGAGATAAAAAAGCAAATGGATAAAGGTGAAAGGGTAAACTAACTCCAGTATCTATGAAAATCTTTAGTGGCCTAGCAGATTGTCCTAGCTGCACTAAATGGTTACAATCACGAGTAGGTATTAAAAGAGGAAAAAAAAATTACACATGGCCAGAAACATAAATTTAGCATTTGCAAGATGTAGCCTGAAAGGTCATGCTTAAAGAAGATACAGCAACTCAAAAACACCTTATACTGCATAAACTACTCCTTATTCTTTCAATCACCAAATCTAACTATATAGTGGGTGAGGGAAAGAGGAGCTCATACATCAGTTGGCACTAAAAGCTACATCAGTTAGCTAGGTTGTGCTGAATAGGCATGGTTTAGAAGGCTAATGGCCTATACAATGTCACAGCATCAGTATGATGTTGTTAACTAGTAGCCATGTAACGTGTGTTATCTTTTGACAATCTGAATGTGGAACAACGTCTCTAAGTTGATGAAGGTTGTTTGAAGCGCCAAAAACTACTATGAAGTAAACTTCCCTTCTCCAAAGAACATAATTGCCAACGTCTCTAATCCCAAAGCTGCTATTAGAGAAGAATCAAGTACAAATCACTAAGCCTAGTGCATTAAATTCAGCTATGAAGTCTCTACATTATTGGGTTTCTTTTTTCTTCACCTTTTTTGCCTTAAGTTATCTCAAGTTCTAAAGCTTGCTTCTTCTAATTAAATTCATCAGAAAATCAAGATTTAAATATCAATTAAAATAGGCAACAAATAGAAAAAAAAATTAATGATACGGAAATTCTATTTTGGTCCGGACCATCTTATTTTCCACAATTTGATGAGAAAGGGGGGGTCCAATTACCTCCCGCCCATTATCTTTTGGTCATTATTCAAATAAATACCCAACAAAATTGAGACCTAATATCCATTAATTATGTGAAAGATAGGAGGTGAGGCAAGAAAATTCAACTTGAGGCTTGACATTTTATTTACACAACTGCTAAGACGGTGCCATCCATGGTTTTATGACCTATACAGGTTCACCAAGTTAACTCGATACGGCATTGAGTCTCACCACAATAATCTCAAAAAAAAAAAAAAAAAATTAAGGAGACAAAGGCTTGAAGTTGAGGGAAAAAACATTGAAATGGGCACACATTTTAGACTTGATACAAGATAAAATTTAGGATGCAAACATTTAAGAATAGAGGTTTATAGACTCGCCCTATCTCTCATTCAACCTCACCCTTTTCTATTCTAACACCTGTCTCAAGTGTTAATCTCACCCATCCTCATCGTACAAGCTCTTACATGTGATGAACACGGTGACGAACATACTGCTCTCTAGCATTGTTCTAAAAATAATCTCTTGCGCAGTCTATTTTTGTGATAATTTGAAAAAAAAAAGAAAACAGAAAATAAGATATAACGCCCACTGATTCCTGAACAAACAAAAAAAAAAACGAAACAAAGCAGAAACTAAGTAGGATTCGAGAGGCCTTGATAAATTGCCTGGGAAAAAGCTCAATCTGGGGCCTGCATAGGGGACTAGATATGAAACAAAATTCAGGAAGTAAGCCACACCGTACCCCACTGGTGGTACCAGCGGTTGGAACGCTAGCTTGCTAGCGAGAGGTTCCCCTTGGAAACAGTCAATACCCCTTAGGAGCTCGCGGCTCTTGGTACTGTTTATGGAATACGTGGGTTGGTAACTAAGATCTAATGTCAAGCGATTCTAAACAAAGAACAAAAGATAACTAGAACCATAGAGGAATCTGAGACCTTGGTGTCAATTGCCTTGAAAACTTCACCGTACGTGCCCTCGCCGAGCTTCTCCCGGCGGAGATAACGGTCTGCTACTATCTTCGACTTTGAAAAATCATCTTCTCCGCCGGAAAAATTGATCGGTTCCAACGACCGCGCCATTTTTGCTGCTATTACAACGGATCTCGTCCCGGCAGTAAGATCAGTGAGAGATTCCGCTATAAATTGCTAGGAGATACATTCTCATCGGAGAAGGCCCGCCATGGCTTTTCATCGGCGGGCGGCGGGGGGTGGGAGATGAGATGTCGAGAAAGCGAAGTAGTTCAGTATCGAAGCTGGTACGTTGGGAACTGGAATTCGTGATTTTTTAAGGAAAGGGAATTTTTTTTAATTTAAAATTACTTTTAATTAATTTTATATTTCTAAAAAAAATTAAAACTATTTAAGAATCTAAAACCTTTATTGCTATTCTAAATTACGATACTTGCCAACATGACACATGTTTGCGGCATTTTAAACTTACTTTTTATTTATAAATGACTTAATAATTAATTAAAAAAATTGTGGGCAAAAAAAAGTTGTTGTTTGTTAGAAAGAGAGTTAAAAAAAAAATAACGGGAAATGACAAATCAGCCCTCTATTTTCACTGTCGTGCAAATCAGCCCATCGCGCGCCGACGCGATAGCGCGCTGCCATGTCAGCGTTTTCAGTGGCTGATTTGTACGTTTTCTTAAAATGGTGTGTGATTTGCAAAAAGCCCAAAATATAATGCCTCTGAATTAAATTTTCAAAATTGAAAATTATGGCTTATTTTGTATTTATTAAGAATTATATTTGTAACAAATTACTAGTAGTTTGGATTTGTGTTAAGATTTTGAATTTTGAAATATATGTTGATGGGGAAAGGAAGGGAAAGAAACACAATTTGCATATGGAAGGGGAGAAATTTTACACAAATATTGAAAATTAAAATTTTGAATTTTGAAAATTTAAGTTCTTTAGAGACTTTTTTTTTAACTGAGAAGACTGGCATACTGACAAACTTTTCTAAATCTGCATATAGTATTACTGTTTAGAATGTTAACTTTAGATGTTATCATTCTAAATGGCAATTTTCAGCCGACGTAGCAATGTAGAACTGAGCACATATCCACGCACTATAATACTGGCACAAGTCAACGTCAATAGACTTTTTCTATTTTAAAAATATAAATATAAATTAAAAGATCATGGAAATTTGGTTTCTATGCTCTCTAGCTTTAAAAATAAAGTTAGAGAACATACTAAATATATCTGTACAATTATTTAGCATTACATTTTAGTATTTTAAAAAAACATTAGCTATAAAATTACAGAACATACTAAATGATGCTTTTAGTTGAATGTTTTACAAAAAGATCAAGTAATGTGACAAATGATGCTTTCACTTTAAACTTTTTCTAAAATATGTAAAATTTTAAGAAAAATGATATTTCAGCCCCCCAAAAGTTTGGGATCCCAATCAATCCTCTAATGTTTCGTCCGCTCATATCAGCTTCCCTAAAAAATTTGTGCTAATTTCAGTCCCTTCATTTCGAATTCAATGGACGAAAATATCCCTGTCGTTCTAAAATATTTATTTAAAAAATTTGAAAGTTTTTTCAATACTTCTAAATAATTATTTCGGAGTGTCAAAGATAACGAAAAATTTGTAAAAAATAAGCAATTTCATATTTGACTTTTCAAGCCCAAAATCTTTATTAAAAGTATTTTTTGAAAAAATATTCAACACGAAAATTATAAATCTCGTCTTTCATATTAAAAAATTTTTAAAAATTATTTCTAAAATTTTCAGAGTGTAAATCGTTAAAGGCAAAAAATAGCAATTTTGTTCGAAAAAATCAAATTTTGAGATGAGGGGCTGATTTGATGATATTGACTGATGAAGGGGACGCAGTGAGCAATAGTTTGGTGATGGGATTGATTAGTTGTTACCCCAAAATTTTATGGTTGTGAAATATAGCTCTGTGCATCCAATTGGTTCCAATTTTGAATTTTCAAGACAGGTCCAATTGTAAAATTTTAGAACATTTTTTTATATTTGTTATAATAATTTATTTTAAAAAATCTAAAAAAATCAAAGTATGTAGGATAACAGAAATTTTAAGTTTCATGTTCAAATTAAATTAAATAAAGCACTATATCCCTTGTTTATTTTTATTCCATTTCAATTTTAAAGATTAGATTTTTTATTTTTAAATGATTTTAATAAAAAACATATTTTTAAAATAATTTTTTTGCCTATTTACAAAAGTAAAACTGCAACTTTGTTTGACTATCTACAAATTATAAAAAAATTATAAAAAAGTATTTACAAAACTTAGTTTTTTTTCTCCGGACGAGAAAAAATTATAAAAATTACAGGAACCGTTAAAAACAAAAACTGTAATTTTTTCCCACCATGGCACCAACTGTCAAGAAAGTAAACGCCGTCGTATACGCTTACAAAAAGGTCGAAGATGAGCTAAAATATTACTTCGATGTGCTAAGTTGAATTAATAGAAATCAGATATGTGCTAAACTAAAAGATCAGAGGCCATTTATGTAAATCACATTCTTCTACCTCCTCTTTAAATTTGCTCCCTGTCTCAGGCTCTCAGCAACCTTTTAATTTTGATTTTGAATTAATTCCTCAGAAATCCGTAAAAACTCGCATGAAACGCTCACTCTATCCCACCATCTCGTCGCGCTTTCGGTCCACCGCCGTCTAGATCGCCACAGACGCCGCTGCTCGCCGTCGACTCCACTATGCCGAGTTCCCATTGCCCGTGATCTTCGGTCACTGATTCCCTGGAATTTGTCTTCGTCTCTTTCTTTTTTTTTTTGACATCCAGGTGATCCTTTCTGCTAACTTGTGAAGATTAAGATTCTCTTTGGGAGACATCTCTACACGTTTGGTTCATGATTTCTTGTCTTCGTCATCGTATCACATGTTGTCTCCTACAGATTCTCATATCCTTAATTGTTTACTGGAAAATTGTGCTTTTCTTTTTGTTGCTGAATTCAGGGCATTTCGTTGCACAACAAAGTTCTTGGCATGTTCCTCAGATTTCTTGTTAAGACCATTAATTTCCATATAATGAATGAATCCTCGTATAAAAAATCCATATGCTTATAAATGGCATATGCTTATTGAAGAGTCTATTGCTGTATCCGCAAGATCATCAAGATTTCGAGTTAGATGTGGTATCCAGTACGTATTAAGAGGCATTGAGAGGTTTTTTGAACGTTGAATTTTTCATGCCCCAAACTTACAAATTCCTAAGTAGGGTTCTGTGGAATGTCGGCCTTGCACTGGAGACAAGCATCTCTTTGGCTTGTTGCAAATGATTTGATTGTTTCTTGTGAAAGCGAAGTTCCTTAGCCTCATAGAGTTCATGCCCTCAAGATCTAACATTGTAATGGCTTGCAACATACTATGGGCACTTTTATTGTGATATTGCAGTGCCTATTTTCTGACACGTGTTCTCGTTTTCCTTCTCTTCCTGTTAAATCATTTTCATTTTTCCCAGCGCTTCAATTTTGTTCTGTGTTTTTGTTGCTGCCAGGTGTTTTTGGCTGGAATGATTCTCCTTCTATTATGGTGTCAATATAAATAATATATTTTTTTTTATATTGTTTTCTGTGTTGTATGACTTGTGCAGGAAGGAACAGTTTTGCATGGCTTCTACAAGAAAGTCTAATAATGTGAACAAGCGGTCTCAGTCTGCGAAGGTTGCTGATGAATGGAACAATACGTATACAAAAAATACAAAAGCAAAGAACCCTGGTAAATCTAAAGCACGAGTAAGTTTCTTTTTTTCTTAAATTGAACTGTTATAATTGTAATTAAATTGATTAGTTGTTTTTAATAGTGGTCATAGTGTTATGAAATTGCTATCCATAGATTACTTTTTGTTATATTAAGGCGTTTTACTTCATTTTAATTGTTTCTTTTAGGGAGACACATCCTTATATTCAACTTTAGGTTTCGAACAGTTATCTTTGTTAGTTGTTGCGGGAAGACATTTCTTTTACGTAGCAATATTATTCCCTTTTTAACTACATGATCCAGGTTAATTGCGAATGTTAATGTGTCCGGTAGAAGTAGACACGTTGGTTTGTTGTAGTGAGTACAAATATGTTCCAGTTTGTACTTTACTTAACTAAAGATACATGGAGAAGTGAGTGACAAAGTTTATTCCATAGGGAGTAACCATGAGTCCATGTTTTTACTGATAAGGCTTTGCCGTTTCCTTGCCAACATTGTCCTAAGATTAAACTGACACATATTAATTTATTTTAATACGCTTTTAAAGGTTGTGTCCCGAAACTAGTAATATTTGTTTAGGCTGCATTTCCACTGCTCATGCATATGTTATTGATTCCCGCATCATACATCTCTGATTTCACCAATGAGATCAGAGTTGTATGTATGCAAATTTGGAAAGAAGATTTTTATTTAACAATTTTTGGGGTTTTTCTTTTAGAAGAGGAAGCTATCGGATATGTTGGGTCCTCAGTGGAGCAAAGATGAACTTGGGAAATTCTATGAAGCCTACAGGAGATATGGGCGAGACTGGAAAAAGGTTTCTGCCTTTAGGTTCTCCTCATGTAGTCTAAGTAATGATCTTATTTTTGTTTCTTTGTATTTTGCGTGCAATAGAGGCCTTTATAGGCAAACCCTATCATATTATACATTTTTACGTAAATATTTTCAGGATTTATTTTTTATTAATTTGGATTTTCAGGTGGCTGGTGCTGTACGTAATAGATCGTATGAGATGGTAGAATCTCTCTACAATATGAATAAGGTGAGAACCCTTGATTCATGTTTTGCCGCTTTTTGACTTATTGGAGAATGGTACTTTATCCAATATGAATAAGGTGAGAACTCTTGATTCATGTTTTGCTGCTTTTCGACTTATTGGAGAATGGTACTTTATCCTTAATTTTGGACAATTATTGGAAAAGTCTAATTGCTAAATCCCAACAGGTCAGGGATTAGCTACTTAAATCTTCCTCTTTATTTTTGTTATTGTGTACAAAACAGGTAATAGGCTAGCAGATGGAGCCGTTGATATGTATATGTTCAACTTCTTAATAAAATTTGAATTAGTTACCATCGTAAACTAATGTGAATAGTTCAGGCTATAGTTTTGCTCTTTTACTGTATAGTCATTTGTAACAAGCGATATGTTTTGAAAACCTCGCTCACTTTCTTTTTTTTTTCTTTTTTCCCTTCGTTTTCTATCTGGCTCCTATCGCAATATCTGTGATATAAGTTGTTAATGGAAACAAGAGCATTTCCAGCAGTTTCAGGACTTGGAATCTTTTTGTTGATGAGAAAATATTGAAGGATAAATGGACGAAAAGTTTGTAGTATCCTTACTGCGCAATAGTGGTTTCATTACATGTAGTCATCTGGGTCGGTGCCACCCATGGGTTTATCTGTTACGACAGTCGCACAAAAGTGGGCCAGTTATGGGCAGAGTTTTCCCACGATAATTTCAAAAAAAAACATGTAGTCATCTGGTGTACTTGAATGTTTTATAGTAAATCCAGATCTGTTGGTTGCGTTTGAATCTTTTATTAGTAAAATCCTGACCAGCTGGATGTGTATCTATAAATGGTCAACAACGGTAGGTGATTTTCTATTGTTGTCTCAAATTTTTTAAAAATGCACATGCTTGTCATGATTTACTATTATTGTTATTATAGTTATGTGGTTGTTGCTCATGTTTGGGCACAAGATTTGGCAACTTTTGGTTGTTTCATATATTCAGTCATTGGGTTTGTTTGTTCAATAATCAGTTGGTCCAATTTCAGGCATACTTATCCCTGCCAGAAGGAACAACAACTGTGGCAGGATTGATTGCTATGATGACGGATCACTATAACATTTTGGTGAGGCTAGCAATAGTTCTCCTCCTATAAGATTTCTTTTTAGTTTTGTATTGTATTACATGGGGTCTCACTGTATTTATGGCCCGTCCATAGATTCTCCAATTATTTACTCTGAAGGTATTATTTTTCCTTGGCAGTAAAGAGAAAATCATGCAGCAAAACGACAAATTGCCAGCTTTTGAAAAATATACAACATAGGACTAAAAGATGCCTCGTGCTAGACTATTACATACTGGTGAACCTCTTGTAGGCTGTAGCCTCGAACTTGCTGGTTATTCTGTACTAGATGCAACTGTATCATAGCTGTGTATTTATAGTATACATTAAAAATGCATGTTGCTAGTATTATTAACCTTTTGATGTGGTGAGTTAGTAATGAGTACTGTATGCATTTGATATCTCATATCTGTATAATGCTGATGTAAGTAGTGAGGTAACGGATGAGGGGAGGGCTTTAAGGGGAGGACGGATCATTATCATAGCTTTCGTCACAAAGATGTAGCATGCACACGTGATAGCTGCATATAGACGTAGACTGCTTAGTTCAGTTTGGTTTGAGAAAACTTAAATTTTGTTTGTGTTTTCTTAAGAGCTTGACAAGTCTGATGTTGCTGTATTTGAATTTTTCTAATTTTCTTTTCTGAGTAAAGGAGGAGAAAAACGTGGACACTGATGCATCGTTATCAACTACAGGAAGGGACTGAGAGTGATCGAGATAGCCACGATGTAAAACGAACTTCTCGAAAAGGTCCAAAGCGTGGCCGGAAAAAATTTCGACTCATGTTGGAAGGTTATGATGAGGCTCCTGAAATAAGGCAACATAAATCAGCTGCATCAAGTTATGGGTGTTTATCTTTATTGAAGAAGAAGCAGTCTGGAGGTATTTTTATTTGAAGGGTTTTATTTTTATTTTTTTTTATTTTTTTTTTTTTTTTGGGTGCATGTGTAGTGAAACTCTAGCAGGTTTTAGGTGGCAATGCTGGTTGTTATTGGCATGGGTGTTACAAGGGTCCTAGTCTAGTGGCATGATCATTTTTATTTTGATATTACTATACTTTAATTAATTACAAATGTTCATCGTCATTGCCAGCATATGCTAGATACCAAATTTACTTAATTTCGACTTGGCTAGGTATCCAAAACCTTGCTCTTAGATTGGGTTCATTCAGGTAGAATGGATCATTCTCTAGATCTAGTTTTCTTGTCCATATTAGGTCAATTGATTCCCTTTTCAACGTCTGGTAGACGTTGAATAGAAGTTGTTTAGAGTTTACGCATATTAATATGTTATGTAGCAAGACAAAGGGGTTCAAGCTATAGGGAGACATGGAGCAGTGGTCGAGCCTTGAGTTAAGTCAGAGTTTAGGGTTGTGCCAAATTAATAAGAGTTGTATTAGAAGAGTATTATGTGGAAATATTTGGTAGAATATATTTGTATTAGGAGAGGATATTATTTGAGAATATTTAGGAGGGATATTTGATAGGAGTTTTGATTAAGTAGGAGTCTAGAGGAGTAGCCTCTATAAGTATGTGTGTACCTTTTATTTTCATCATGAAAGAAAATAGTTCAATTTAGATATTTTATATTCGAAGTAGAGTAATTGTAGAGCCGTCACCGGACGATTGGTGTTACTCTGCTGTATCTGGGCTGCCGACGAGAGCCGCGTAACCGGTTCATAACATAATATTGGTCATATTACCTTTTTCCTTTTAATTGTAAAGTTCTCAAAACGATAAGTAACCTTTATGGTTTTGTACGGATATGGGCATGCCTTCATATAGATAAGAGAAGGCACAATGCTATCTTTTAGTTCTTTTAGAGCAGCTTATGATTATTATTAGTTGTTGATCAGTACTTTTTCTTGAGCAGCTAATGATTATCAGGTGTTGCTCACTATTGCTCTTTCTGGACCTTGGAATAATTTCTTACTTGTTACATTCCCTGGCCACATTTGTACTGTTTACACCTCTCACTGTTAGTTTCTGTTGGTTGACACGGTCATGTTTGCCATTTTTCTACTTATATGTATGTAGAATAAAAATCTTTGCTTTAGAAATTCACTGTTTTTTTCGTTCTTGTTAAGGACTATATTGTGTAATTGAGGCTCGTTTTCAATGTGTATGTAAGCATTGTGATTATCTTGTTGCTCTTCTTCTCTGGTTTGATCATCCTTTTGATGTGATTTCCAAGATCATTGCTTGTTGTCTTTTTGTTCATGGTTGTCGTCTGATAATAACTTTCATTTGATATAGCTTTCCATCTCAAATGTGAACTTCCTCCATGAATTAGTGTATATGAAATTCCTGACATGCATAGGTTAATGACATAAAGTTATGAACTTTTTATTGATGCTAAATCCTTACCTTCTTAGTTGTCCCATCCTTTTTTTTTTGTCTATTTTGCATGTGTCCTATGACTCCCAGCATCTTATGTTCAAAGTCAAGGTTATCAAGCAAGTATATTATAATATTTGGTTTTTACCCTGAATTTTGTTAAAACTTATTCATATGTTTTTTGTTATGGAACTAAGTCATGAAGTTTTTCTAGATATACTTGCAAGTAGTCGACCTCGTGCTGTTGGTAAAAGAACTCCTAGAATACCCGTGTCAAATGCATCTGCCAGGGAAGATAGGAAGCAAATGGTTTCCCCTAGCAAAAGAGTTCTTCAACTACATGCCCACTCTGCAGATGATGATGTACACCGTGTGGCAGCATTAGCTTTAGCAGAAGCTGATCATAGAGGGGGTTCTCCTCATGTTTCAAAAACACCATACAGCATGGTATATCCTAGCAGAGCTTCATCCATTCGAAGTAGTGAAACAAACCTAGATAAAATTAGAACTCTCCAGTATTGAAGGTTCTATTTTGCTATTTTTGATATGTTAATTTGTTTCTTCATTTCTTCTATATAGAACACAGAATTTGGCATTGTTCATTCCAAGTTCGTTGTCCCTGCTGTTGATGTGGACATTCTTGAAGGTAGTATTGGAAGCAGGGAAGCTGATAATGTGGAGTTGGCTAGAGATGTTAGCCATACAATGGATGCTGAAAGTGTCGATGCAGTTGAAGGTCATCGAAAATCGAAGAAGAGTCGAACAAAAGGAGCAAAGTCCAAGAAACCTCAGCATGATGAATTTGATAATGAACGGGAAGCTTGCAGTGGTATTGAAGAAGGCCCTTCAATTAAGAAGACTAGAGAAAAAGTTGGGGCAAAGATTGTTGATCAGAAGGTTTCACATTCATCAAAGGTTTTAAAGAAGACAGGCCACCAACTATTTTTTGGAGGTACCATCTGGCTTTTTGTGTTTGTAGGAGTGAAAACGGGCTTTGTTCGAGCTGAGAACTATCTAGCTTAAGCTCGGCTTGATTGCTTTAGCTCGAGCTTGATTTCCCCGTCAGTCAGAGAAAAATTTTCTATCGCACAAGATTTTTGACGCCATTTTCCATTTCGTCTATTTTTTCATCTCCACATAGAATGGAATTCAGATACTTAAAACTCTTCTTCTGCTGGATTTTTTTTTTCCCAACTTCAACCCAACCCTATGATGTGGGGTAATAGGATTAAATTTGCAGTCTATATACTCATCTTGACCATACTTAACTTAAAACACTTAGATCCAATGCCTCCCTCCAACATGAAACCTTTGAGTAGATCCCTTATGTCGTTCCATCAACAAGCACATGTTATTAGCGACCAACATGCACCAAGGGACATCCTCCTAGATCTAACTACTCAACTCATATGTTATCAAGACAGATGAAATTGGCTTGTCGCTTATCCTTGGTTTAGACCAGTAGTAATTAGAAAGCATCTGACTCGCTATAGTCGACCTAATGCACGTACACACATTTTTGGTACATATATTGAATGGCTATAGTATAGGATCGATGGTTTTACGTGCCGGATTCGTGAGGATCTAGGACGGTCTCGGTGCCGACTGTGCTGAGCCACCCGTGCCAGTCGGCACCCTTTCTTTCCTTTCTTTCTTTCGTCATTTTTTTTCTTTTCTTTTTTTTTTTTTTTTTTTTTTTTTTTGCTTTGGGTTTTATAGATCCCTTCTATAAGCCACAACAACATTGAATTTGTAATATATACATTTGCTATGTAATTATGACTTTCGTATTTAGTTTTTCATTAATTTTTTTTTTAATTATTGCTTAAATAATTAATATTTTAAAAATAAAAATTGTACCGATCGGCACAATTGGCACGTCTCAAGTTTCGGAGTTACTGAAACTCGGGCTCAGCACGGCTCGGAAAACCTCGATAGGATCTAGATATCCCTTTCTAACTAGAATGCTCCGCAAGACATCTCTTGGGACCCTATCATACGCTTTCTCCAGATCGGTAAAAACTAGATATAGCATCTGTCTCTCCCTGTAGTACTTGGTTACACTTCTGAGAAGATGAATCGCTTCTGTGATTGATCTCTCCGACATGAAACCAAACTAGTTCTAAGAAACTGTCGTTTGCTGGCGCAGCCTTTTCGCCCTATCATCCTCTCCAGTTGCTTCATAATACTTATTCCTTATTAGCTGAATGCCTCGATAATTAGAGCAATTATGTGTGTTCCCTTTGTTCTTGTACAAACGGACAACATTGCTCTTCCTTCAGTATTCAACGATACTCTTGGATTAAACTTTTGTTGAACAATCTCGTCAGCCAGCAAATACCTCTTTTTTTAAGGCATTTCCAAACTTAGGGGATACAAGTCTGCAAATTTTTCTCTTAACGTGTTGTTTGAAGCTACTGGTGCTCATCATTTTCTCACTTAGCTTTTGATTCCAATTTCTTAGTCAGATTCTTTCGACCAAGTTCTGCATTTGAGAGAATCATTTTGGATAGAATGTTGGGACGAATATGTGACATATGTCTATTGTCACTCACATTTGAACTTTTTTCTTTTTTCTTTTTCCACTCACATTTGAACTTTTTTCCTGCCGCTTGTATAATACTCCAACTTTCATACCTTCTTTTATATTCTTAAGTGGTATTGTCATCATATGGTTATGGTATGATGGTATGTATGCTTGTAAATCCAATTTTCAGCACATAGTTTGTTTTTAGCTAATTTTACTAACAATTTTGTGGACTGTTTGTAGATGAAGGTTCTGGTTTGGATGCTTTACTGACGTTAGCAGACTTGTCTTTAAATATGCCACTGCCAGTATGCACCGCCGAATCTGGTACATTTTTGACATTTTCTATATAATTTGCTTTATGATCTAACTAGAAATATGATTTAGAGTTAAATAGGTCGCATTTTCTCTCTATAGTTTTGCAGTAAAGAATCAGTTACTTTAATTTGCCATTTTCTATTAAATTATGGAAACATAAAATGCGTAGACAAAGTTAGATATGGTGCTCATTTTGGTTGTCGTTTGACATGACTCTACCTATTTCTATTTGACCTAGACCCAATCGCCTAAAAAAAGGCTTACGCTAGACTGGTAATGCCAAAGCTTCAAAACTTATCATGACATGACACAGTCAACTGACACGATAATACATCCAGTCATGAAATCATTGTGACCATATTCAGTCTGATGTTTGACATGGCTCTTAATAGAGTATTGTGGTGTACAAGGCTCCATGCGGCCGGCTGTACCTATCAGGAAAAGGCTTTGTTGTAGCTGTTCTTATATTATATGTTAGGTTATGATGCTGCCTTTTCGTACAGGCCCAACCCTCAATGCTATGGCTTGTCTGATGCATGCACCTTAGAGTGAGACTAACATATGTGCATGTGTCTAAAACATTGTTTTGATTTTTGTCTAGCCCCTAGGATGGTAGTTAGACAGAGGTAGCTTTTACTCGCTTTTGTTTTTATGCATATAACTTGCATATTGCACTTGCAGAAGCTTCTGCCCAAGTTAAAGAAGGAAAAAGAGATGGCGATGAAAGGCCTAGCACAGCTGAATCTTTATCAGAAAATCTTCAGAAGGATAGAGGTAAAATGTTTGGGACAAAGGGTAAAGTAAACTGTACTGTTGGAGTGGATAGTACGAGGGGAAGTGCTAAACCTTCAAAGGGACTACTGCATCATGACAGTATGTCAGGTTCTGGAACAAAGCTTGAAATTAGTCCGTTGACTACCAAACTTGGGAAGCGTAAGCGGAAACCTTCGTCGCGAAAGGTAGGAAGGAGGCCAACTTAAACAATATTCAATGTTTGTGATGGTATTTGATTAATAAGTTTGTCTAGTTTCATCTTTACTGACGCCAAGTGCATATCTCGACATACGAGTCCAGCAGAGTATCAAATATTCAGAAAAAAGAGGCAGTAATTTTGCAAACCTTTTTAAAATTTTCCAGTTCACACTTTCTAGACTGTATTCTTTTCTACCCTTCATTTCTTATGCAAAACTTGATTTGGTGTTAAATGGCGGAAGCCGTATCTTATTTGGAAGTTTTTTCTGATTCATCATACTATAAACCTTCACCATGGACTTCCATATAACAGCCAATTCAAGAAGGTGTGTCGTCCACAGTTTTTTTTTTTTGTGGCATGCGTAAAGACTAAAATACCCTCACTTTCATCTTCAAATTGTCATACCGCTGAGGGAAACTTTGTTTTTTTTTCTTTAGAGGTTAAGATTTTTATGGGAAATGTATGGAAGAGAGGCGCGTTAAAGGGGGGGGGGGTAGTGCTTGGTGACGTCTAGTGGCTTTAAGCCATGCTTTCTATAAGCTTGATTTGATCCATTAAGCAGATGCTAATTTCTAATATGTTGCACATGCATAGAGTCATAGACATGAAGTTGGTTCTTTGATACTCTTTCTAAATTAGTATTTAAATGGTGATGTAGAAGTACAGCTGCTGTTTATTGTAAAAATTTGGTCTTTCAACTTGTTATTAGATTTTCTTGTCATTTTCATGTCTGTTAGGCCACTCATTTCGTCACTCGATATTCTCCTTGACTTACTTATATATGCCTACCAGCTTTGTTCCTTTCATGCTTTTACCAAGGCATCCAAACTTGTTTCCTTAAACTTTCAAAAAGGTTTCCTGTTTATTGTTATGGAGAAAGAATTACGGAAAGAGATCTTCTATGAAGAAAAATTGAGATTTTGGTTAAGTACAAAGATGTCTGTCATGGTTGTGATATTTTTATGTACGTGGTACAAAACATGTCTATATACAAGTAAAGCCTTTGCATAGTGGGTTGTTTTTTATTCAAGGAGGCTTAGTTATAATGTAGTCGGTTTATGTTGCTTTGGTTATAAAATGTGCTAGCTGCGATCCTGTTCCATTTTCCCGTAACATGCCTGGCTAGGTACTCTTTTGTTGAACTTTATTGATTTTGCTTTAGCTAGTAACATTCTGATACTGCTATATTTTGGTAGATATGTCTCAGATTGCTCTTCAAGATAAGTATAATTTTAGTGACTTTTTAGTATACAACTTCTAGGTCTTGCCGGAAGAAGGGATGAAGCCAAGCAGCAAAAGTAAACGTGTTCAAGTTACGCCTTTTAAAGAAGGAAAATTAATGAAACCTCAAGAGCGCTCCTCTTCGAGTGCTATTCTTGATAGGCCAGTTGCAGAATTTGTTGACAAAAGTACTACTGTTACCTCAATCAAGGATGTTAATTTACCAGCCAAAAGCGCAAATAGACGGAAAATGAATTTACAGAAAGCTTTAGCACGAAAGGAGTTGAAGTCCAAAGAGATTACTTCTGATAATGTTCCAGATAAAGGCTCGCATGTGGCAGAGAGCAAGGTGGTTAGGCTTAAGTTTAATGGCTATGAATTTTCTTACGATCATATTGTTTGCATGTCTGACGAACCTTTTACAAGATTTACGTGTACCTTTTTTTACAGGATATACTCTCTCATTGTCTGTCATCTTGGTTAGTACGGAGATGGTGCATGTTCGAGTGGTTTTATAGTGCAATTGATTACCCATGGTTTTCACAAAGTGAATTCATAGAATACTTAAATCATGTTAGATTGGGCCATATTCCGAGGCTAACTCGAGTAGAGTGGGGTGTTATTAGAAGGTATTTCTTCTGATATTGAAATATTACTCGGGAGATCCTGTCTACTGCGCTTATATTTTGTCCTTTCATGTTTAGTTCTCTTGGCAAGCCACGTAGGTTGTCCGCTCAATTCTTGAAGGAAGAGAGGAATAAACTTGAAAAGTACCGTGAATCAGTTCGTTCTCATTATGCTGAACTGCAAGCTGGCCTTTGTGGACTCCCAGTGGATCTTGCTTGGCCCTTATCTGTAGGACAGAGAGTCATTTTCTGTCATCCAAAAGCAAGAGAAATTCATGATGGAAGTATCTTAACTGTTGACCGTAAATGTTGCAGGGTACAATTTGATCGACCTGAATTAGGCGTTGAGTTTGTTATGGTAATTGACTTGCAATCTATTTTTCTACTTTTTTACAGGTCATATGAACTAGATGAGGGGTATGTTTGCTGGTTAATGTTTCTTTACTGTTTGAGATTTTGTGGTTATTATTTGAACTTCTAAAGGGATGTTCTGTGCTTCTCTTTGTCCTGTAATGTTGATTTTCTTCTACCCTTAATTGCGAAGTAGTACTCTATCAAAATTTATCACCAAGTTTCATAAGAGATGTTGCTATCTTATATTTCATGTGCATGGTTTAATCTATAGCATCATGGACAATGTTTTAGCTTAAGGATTAGTTCCTTGAATTTTTTCAGAAACTGGGAAAAGAAGTGCAGGTAGGAAATTTCAAAAGAAAGTTCTTCACATGACCAGCTAGTTGATATAAATGTAAGCCTCTTTCTAAGTTCTATTTACACAATGAAACTTGCTTGGCTTACTAATGAGGCTGAAGTGCATCTTGAAGCTTATTTCATTAGCCAAGCAGATGAATGATAGATGAACACTCAGCTTTCGTTCTTGTTCCCAAGATATGGCTTGGTTGCAGCTAGGACTTTTTTTTTTTTTGCCTTAAGATAACATACTAGTATCTAGAAGGCTTTTAAAATACTTAAATGATGTTGAATTTGCATAGCATCTTTAAGATAGGCTGTTAGGAACTTTTTTGCAGTAACCTTTCCAGTAAGGGCTGTTCAACTTGTTTTCTAAATATCTGTATATATTAGATGGTTTAATGGACTAAATTTCAATTTCAGGATGTCGACTGCATGCCCTTGAACCCATTTGAAAATATACGTGAATCACATAGAAGAAGTAATATTACCCGATAGGTTCTCCTCCAATTTTACTGAAGTGCAGCTAGAGGGTCAGATAGACTGGCAATTTGGTAGCTCCACCAGACTTCCGTCAGGTGCTACCTCTTGGGAAGACAGCTCCAATAACAGAATGAGTACCTTATTGAAGCAGGCAAAGGTTTCTATCCTTTTTCCTATTAGTCATTGTACTTGTTTAAAGATATTTTGAAATATTTATTAAACAAAACCCATCTTTTGGTAGGGGGACACGATTGATGTTGCTGTTGCTGTTGCTACACAGCTATCAATGTATAACCAGCCATGTACATTGGATCAGCTACAGGCTAGGGAGGCTGATATAAGACCACTTGCTGAGTTGCCACGCTCTCTTGATAAAAAGTGTGTCTGCTACAATATCTTGATTTTGAAGTTTACAAAAATAAAATGTGCAGAGATGAGATAGATTAAAGAATGCATCATTCTTTGACGTGTTAGATTTCGTATCAAGCTTACCCAATATGCTTTTCTATGAAGTTTTTCCGGGTTTTTAGCAAAAAGAGTTATTCCTGGTTTTTTGGTATTATGTGAGTTTCGATCCTTTTGGATTCTGACCTTCGTTAATCACCTGTTGAGTATTTCAAAGTAACACTAATGTCCCTTTTCTGACTTTGCCTTTCCCATGTAAGTTCATCTTTATGTACCTCATCGTTTGAGTAGAAAATGATCTCTTGCCCATGGTGATACAGTTATCTAGCTTGTAAGATTAATTTTTTAGATCTGTGAGGATCACACTCTAAAACAATTTAATGACTATCCTTGTGAAGGATAGATAACTTTAGACAGCAGAGGTCTGCGCAAAATTATTTGGAATTATGGTTGGCTGAAGGCAGCATGATGTCAACAGCGAGGAACGATGAATCGGTGAAATAAAGAAGCAGCAGCATAATCCCATGCCGGCAGAGGGTAAGGCAAGCTGATGTAGTTAGGGCGTGGAAGAATATTATAGATTTTGACATTAAAGGCACTGCTTTGTTAATAAAGTAAGGTTGGTATATGCTGTTCTAAAGCTGTCTGATGTGAGACCATTTTGTCTACTTGTTCAAGCATTAAATACTATACATGTTGCTGGAGTTCATTCAGGTAATAAATATGTATGGTGTTGTTCTGTAACAGTGACCCCTTCTTTACTTGTATAATGCTGATACGTCTTACATTATCTTCTGCATGTATTTGCAGGAAGCATTGCTGGTTGAATTGAGGCACATGAATGAGGAAATCTCTGGGAAGCAAAGGGATGGGGACTCTAAGGATATGGAACATTTCAGAAAGCAATATGCAATGGTGCTGTTACAGTTGAGAGTTGCTCCTTGGTAAATGTTTGGATCAATTTGCACTACTACAATCTCCTTGGTGCTCAAGAAGCTGAAAATGATGTGGTTTTTTGACCCCCAGGTTGCTTCCGCTTTACTCTACTTAAGGCAGCGTAACACTTAACAAGGAGCAAGACCTCCTTGGCTTAATCCCATGGAGTATTCAACCAGTTCTGGTGTTCCTGGTTCTTGGAATTCTTTTCCCTTGTCACCTCATGATGCAAAAAGGATCTCATCTGATTGAGATATTGAAAGTTCTAGACTAAAAGCGAGAACAATGGTTGCAACGTCTTTGCAAGTAATTCTCCTAATATACTGCACATTTTCTGATAGTTTCTTCAATTTTGTTTCTCACATGCTTTTTCACAGCTGAATCTTAGATATCATGTTTTTTTTGTTTGTTTTTGTTTTGTTTTTGTTTTTTTTTTTAGAATTTATGCACTTATTATAGTCTTAAGTTCATTAAAAATTTATCATAACTCTAAACTTGAGTATGGATTATCTTGTACTTTTGAAGTATCCTGAACCAATGTTCATGCTAGCAAGTTGTCAACTAAAACTGTCTTGCTCATTTATTTGATTTTGCATCACATACATGATAAATTGATTTTGTGTGAGATATAGGAAAATGATGATTTATTGTGCCCCTGAAACATGCTGGTAGTTTTCCATGAGTGCAATCAACAATTTCTTTTAGTTAGAGAACAGCTTTCAAATCAGTGTTACGTTATTTCAAGAGTGCTTTTTTCTGTGTTATAAGGATATTAGTGTTTCTCTGATCTTCGCATGCATCTTTGGAACTATTATTATTCCTCCGACTCGCAGTTGGGTTTTATATGGCTCACCTTGAAGTTGGAAATGACTCGCTGTGACACAAGTTACACATTTCAGCGAACTTATTGATATTTTTTATCTATTTTGGTACTTGACTTTAGTGGATTTACTTAGTGTTTTGCGGTAAATGAAGGGGTTTTGACTCCGTAGTACTTGTATCCGTACTCTTTGATGGAGTAAAGCAACGACGGCTTTGTTAAACAGATGTTAGATGCCAACCTAGATGTGGCTCATATAATAGATATGAAGTCCCTCATTGGTCAAATCTGATTCTGAAGCTTGTTTTCAATCACATTATGTATATTTTGAACATTGCCTGATCTCTAAACACTCTTCCTTCTGCAAGCCTTTTACATGTTCGAAATTTGTTCTAATGCAAGTTGTTATCTTTTTTTAATGTTGGAGTACAAGTTTATATTGGATGGTGCAGGTATGGTTGTCTTCTAAATATCTGGTTGTTATTCTAACCGGTTTACATATATGTTACAGGCTATTGGCTCTTTAAAGGAAGGAGAAGATGCTTTTACCAAAATCGGGGACGTGTTAACTTTTACAAATAAGCAAACTTCGGGTTCTGGTTCTGGTCTAATGGCGCCACGACCTAACTCTTATGCAGGCAATGGTGATTTTTCTTGCCAGGAGCATAGGTCTTCATGTACACTTAAGGCAACACTCAATTCGAAAACCAACATACCTTCTGATACGAATGAACCCCAGATTCCAACGGAGCTTCTTATCAGAAACAATAGGTGGGTTCTTCTTCTTTTCTTTCTCTTTTCCTCCTGCAAAGATGAATGTCTGTAATTATTGACTTCATAAAAAGTTGGGTCATGGCTTAGATTTGTATTCGATAAAGAAAGAAATCATTTGGCAATTGTACTGCTAGATTGAAGTTGTATATGTTTTGTCATATATTGATGTAACTTGAATTGTAAATGACATAATGTAATAGAGGACTAGAAAAGTTTATGTTCCCAATACTGAAGTATTTCTTATAAAAATATTACAAGCGATTAGAAAATGTAATGTCCAATTTTGGCAGGTGAACAAGACATGTTTAACCTGAAAACTTGGTTGGTGCCATAAATTCTTATGTAAAAGGTTATTGTTGCTGGAATGGTCTGTTTGCTGGATTCATCCACTAGCATTTTCATGTTTAGTTTGAATCCTTATTATTTGACTATTCAATTAAACAAGTAACTAGTTGATCCAGCCAGTAACCAAGTTGGCTGCCAACAGAACCTTCATATTTATCAAGAAATAGAAATATGTATGGGCGTCATCAAGAATCAAACCTTGGCTCTAATACCTATAATTGTGCCCCCTTATCCCGAGACGATGGTGTAAATGTAATTAGAGTTTATAGAAATTTTTTTGATATTTCTTTTTATTCTTTCTCAGGTAACTTATCATGTAATTCTTCATTGCACAACAAAAAACTTCGCTAGGACCTTCGGATACGTCGTTTAGCAGTTCCGGAAAAGCATAGGTATTGTGCCTTGCTGAAGTACAGCACCTTTGTTTTTCTTTTATTAAATAATAAGAGACTTAAGTTAGTTACATAAGCTTTTTTGGTAAGCAGCTGGATGGGTAATATTTTTCATCTATGTTTGCTGGTAGGAAATTCTCCAGATTGTACTATTTGTCAACACCTTTATGAATTCTGGGATCCTTTCGTTCCTTGGTAGCATGTTTGTGCTATGGGCAATGACATATTAGCCCTTTAGAAGAAACGTGAGGCCATAAACTCTTTTATTTATTTATTTATTGAGATTTGTAAGCGGAAATTATGCTGGTAGCCGCCTCCCATTTGTGCGATCGTTGTAGTATCTAACTTTTTGAATATCGTTGTAGCACGAGCGCACGCACCTGTCACCTTACCTGGACAACTCGCATTTTCATCCTCCTAAATAAAGTCTATGTTTTAAATAGTGTTCTGGGCGGCGAAGAATAGTGTTTACATAGTGTTGGATAATGTCACAAATTGTGGATAATAATGTTGTAGCAGCATCTGAGGATAGGGTTAGATGGTCATAACTAGGGTGTGAAAGCGAGCCTAATGGAGTAGTGTTTTGTTTAGTTTGGTTCATTTGAAAAAATTCGAGTTTGACTTCTAGTCGAGTTTGGTAGAGTAAAGATGAACTTGGGAAATTCTATGAAGCCTACAGGAGATATGGGCGAGCTGGAAAAAGGTTTCTGCCTTTAGGTTCTCCTCATGTGTCCAAATATTGATCTTATTTTTGTTTCTTTGTATTTTGCGTGCAATAGCGGCCTTTATAGGCAAACCCTATCATATTATACATTTTTATGTAAATATTTTCAGGATTTATTTTTTATTAATTGGGATTTTCAGGTGGCTAGTGCTGTATGTAATAGATCATATGAGATGGCATAATCTCTCTACAATATGAATAAGGTGAGAACCCTTGATTCATGTTTTGCTGCTTTTCGACTTATTGGAAAATGGTACTTTATCCTTAATTTTGGACAAGTAATTCACTAATATTGGAAAAGTCCAATTGCTAAATCCCAACAGGTCAGGGATTAGCTACTTGAATATTCCTCTTTATTTTTGTTATTGTGTACAAAACAGGTAATAGGCTAGCAGATGGAGCCGTTGATATGTATATATTATAACTTCTTAATAAAATTTGAAGTAGTTACCATCGTAAACTAATGTAACTAGTTCAGGCTATAGTTTTGTTCCTTTATTTTATAGTCAGGTGCTACAAGCGATATAATTTGAAAAGCACGCTCGCTTTCTTTTTTTTTTTCCCTTTTTCCATCGAGCTCCCGTCTAGAATGGCTTTTAAAATACTTATATGATGTTGGGTTTGCATAGCATCTTTAAGATAGTCTGTTAGGAACTTTTTTGGAATAACCTTTCCAGTAAGGGCTGTTGAACTTGTTTTTTAAATATCTGTATCTATTAGATGGTTTAATGGGCTAAATTTCAATTTCAGAATGTCGACTGCATGCCTTTGAACCCATTTGAATATATACCTGAATCACATAGAAGAAATAATATTGCCAATAGGTTCTCCTCCAATTTTACTGAAGTGAAGCTAGAGGGTCAAATAGACTGGCAATTTGGTAGCTCCACAAGACTTCCTTCAGGTGCTACCTCTTGGGAAGACAGCTCCAATAACAGAATGAGTACCTTATTGAAGCAGGCAAAGGTTTCTATCTTTGTTTCCTATTAGTCTTTGTACTTGTTTATAGATATTTTTAAATATTTATGAAACAAAACCCTTCTTTTGGCAGGGGGACACGATTGATGCCATTACACAAGCTAAAGCAACAGCAAATGAAGTTGCTGTTGCTACACAGCAATAATGTACATTGGACAGCTACAGGCTAGGGAGGCTGATATAAGACCACTTGCTGAGTTGACACGCTCTCTTAATAAAAAGGTGAGTCTGCTACAATATCTTGATTTTGAAGTTTACAAAAATAAAATGTGCAGAGATGAGAAAGATTAAAGAATGCATCATTCTTTTACGTGTTAGATACATATCAAGCTTACCCAATATGCTTTTCTATGTACTTTTTTCTGGTTATAGCAAAAAGAGTTATTCCTGATTTTTTGGTATTAATCACCTGTTGAGTATTTCAAAGTAACACTAATGTCCCTTTTTTGACTTTGCCTTTCCCATGTAAGTTCATCTTTATGTACCTCATCGTTTGAGTAGAAAATTATCTCTGGCCCATGGTGATACAGTTATCTAGCTTGTAAGATTAATTTTTAAGATCTGTCAGGATCACACTCTAAAACAATTTAATGACTATCCTTGTGAGGGTTAGATAACTTTTAGACAGCAGTGGTCTGCGCAAATATATTTGGAATTATGGTTGGCTAAAGGCAGCAAGCTGTCAACAGCGAGGAACGATGACTAGGTGAAATAAAGAAGCAGCAGCATAATCCAATGCCGGCAGAGGGTAAGGCAAGCAGATGTAGTTAGGGCGTGGAAGAATATTATAGATTTTGACATTAAAGGCACTGATTTGTTAATAAAGTAAGGTTGGTATATGCTGTTCTAAAGCTGTCTAATGTGAGACCATTTTGTCTACTTTTTCAAGCATTACATACTATATATGTTGCTGGAGTTCATTCAGGTAATAAATATATATGGTTTTGTTCTGTAACAGTGACCACGTCTTTTCTTGGTAATGACTTAAGCGTATCGACTAAACTGGCTCTGCTGATACATCTTACATATCTTCTGCATGTATTTGCAGGAAGCATTGCTGGTTGAATTGAGGCACATGAATGAGGAAGTCTCTGGGAAGCAAAGGGATGGGGACTAAGGATACGGAACATTTCAGAAAGCAATATGCAATGGTGCTGTTACAATTGAGAGTTGCCAATGATCAGGTCAATATCTTCACCAATGTTTGGATCAATTTGCACTACTACAGTCTCCTTGGCGCTCAAGAAGCTGAAAATGATGTGGTTTTTTGACCCCCAGCTAGCTTCCGCTTTACTCTACTTAAGGCAGCGTAACACTTGCCAAGGAGCAAGACATCCTTTGCTTAATCCCATGGAGTATTCAACCAGTTCTGGTGTTCCTGGTTCTTGGAATTCTTTCCCCTTGTCACCTCATGATGCAGGATCTCATCTTAGTGAGATCATTGAAAGTTCTAGACTAAAAGCGAGAACAATGGTTGCAATGTCTTTGCAAGTAATTCTCCTGATATACTGTACATTTTCTGATATTCTTCAATTTTGTTTCTCACATGCTCCTTCACAGCTGAATATTAGGTATAATGTTTGTTTTTTTTTAATAGAATTAATGCACTTATTATAGTCTTAAGTTCATCAAAATTGATCATAACTCTAAACTTGAGTATGGATTATCATGTACTTTTGAAGTATCCTGAACCAATGTTCATGCTAGCAAGTTGTCAACTAAACCTGTCTTGCTCATTTATCTGATTTTGCATCACATACATGATAAAATGACTTTGTGTGAGATATAGGAAAATGATGATTTATTGTGCCTCTGAAACATGCTGGTAGTTTTCCGTGAGCCGATCAACAATTTCTTTTAGTTAGAGAACAGCTTTCAAATCAGTGCCTATGGGCACTTTTATTGTGATATTCCACTGCTCATGCATATGTTATTGGTTCCCGCATCATAATCTCTGATTTCACCAATGAGATCGGAGTTGTATGTATGTAAAATTTGAAAAAGAAGATTTATATTTAACAATTTTGGGGTTTTCTTTAGAAGAGGAAGCTATCGGATATGTTGGGTCCTCACTGGAGCAAAAATGAACTTGGGAAATTCTATGAAGCCTACAAGAGATATGGGCGAGACTGGAAAAAGGTTTCTGCCTTTAGGTTCTCCTCATGTAGTCCAAATATTGATCTTATTTTTTTCTTTGTATTTTGCGTGCAATAGAGGCCTTTATAGGCAAACGCTATCATATTATACATTTTTACGTAAATATTTTCCGGATTTATTTTTTATTAATTTGGATTTTCAGTTGGCTAGTGCTGTATTTAATAGATCATATGAGATGGCATAATCTCTCTACAATATGAATAAGGTGAGAACCCTTGATTCATGTTTTGCTGCTTTTCGACTTATTGGAGAATGGTACTTTATCCTTAATTCTGGACAAGTAATTCACTAATATTGGAAAAGTCCAATTGCTAAATCCCAACAGGTCAGGGATTAGCTACTAGAATCTTCCTCTTTATTTTTGTTATTGTGTACAAAACAGGTAATAGGCTAGCAGATGGAGCCGTTGATATGTATATGTTATAACTTTTTAATAAAATTTGAAGTAGTTACCATCGTAAACTAATGTAACTAGTTCAGGCTATAGTTTTGTTCCTTTATTTTATAGTCTGGTGTTACAAGCGATATAATTTAAAAAGCTCGCTCGCTTTCTTCTTTTTTTTTTTTCCCTTTTTCCAATCTGGCTCCCATCTAGAATGGCTTTTAAAATACTTATATGATGTTGGGTTTGCATAGCATCTTTAAGATAGTCTGTTAGGAACTTTTTTGGAATAACCTTTCCAGTAAGGGCTGTTGAACTTGTTTTTTAAATATCTGTATCTATTAGATGGTTTAATGGGCTAAATTTCAATTTCAGGATGTCGACTGCATGCCTTTGAACCCATTTGAATATATACCTGAATCACATAGAAGAAATAATATTGCCAATAGGTTCTCCTCCAATTTTACTGAAGTGAAGCTAGAGGGTCAAATAGACTTGGCAATTTGGTAGCTCCACAAGACTTCCTTCAGGTGCTACCTCTTGGGAAGACAGCTCCAATAACAGAATGAGTACCTTATTGAAGCAGGCAAAGGTTTCTATCTTTTTTCCTATTAGTCATTGTACTTGTTTATAGATATTTTTAAATATTTATGAAACAAAACCTTTCTTTTGGCAGGGGGACACGATTGATGCCATTACACAAGCTAAAGCAACAGCAAATGAAGTTGCTGTTGCTACACAGCAGTAATGTACATTGGATCAGCTACAGGCTAGGGAGCTGATATATGACCACTTGCTGAGTTGACACGCTCTCTTAATAAAAAGGTGAGTCTGCTACAATATCTTGATTTTGAAGTTTACAAAAATAAAATGCAGAGATGAGAAAGATTAAAGAATGCATCATTCTTTTACGTGTTAGATACATATCAAGCTTACCCAATATGCTTTTCTATGTACTTTTTCCGGGTTATAGCAAAAAGAGTTATTCCTGATTTTTTGGTATTAATCACCTGTTGAGTATTTCAAAGTAACACTAATGTCCCTTTTTTGACTTTGCCTTTCCCATGTAAGTTCATCTTTATGTACCTCATCGTTTGAGTAGAAAATTATCTCTGGCCCATGGTGATACAGTTATCTAGCTTGTAAGATTAATTTTTAAGATCTGTCAGGATCACACTCTAAAACAATTTAATGACTATCCTTGTGAGGGTTAGATAACTTTTAGACAGCAGTGGTCTGCGCAAATATATTTGGAATTATGGTTGGCTAAAGGCAGCAAGCTGTCAACAGCGAGGAACGATGACTAGGTGAAATAAAGAAGCAGCAGCATAATCCAATGCCGGCAGAGGGTAAGGCAAGCAGATGTAGTTAGGGCGTGGAAGAATATTATAGATTTTGACATTAAAGGCACTGATTTGTTAATAAAGTAAGGTTGGTATATGCTGTTCTAAAGCTGTCTAATGTGAGACCATTTTGTCTACTTTTTCAAGCATTACATACTATATATGTTGCTGGAGTTCATTCAGGTAATAAATATATATGGTTTTGTTCTGTAACAGTGACCACGTCTTTTCTTGGTAATGACTTAAGCGTATCGACTAAACTGGCTCTGCTGATACATCTTACATATCTTCTGCATGTATTTGCAGGAAGCATTGCTGGTTGAATTGAGGCACATGAATGAGGAAGTCTCTGGGAAGCAAAGGGATGGGGACTAAGGATACGGAACATTTCAGAAAGCAATATGCAATGGTGCTGTTACAATTGAAAGTTGCCAATGATCAGGTCAATATCTTCACCAATGTTTGGATCAATTTGCACTACTACAGTCTCCTTGGCGCTCAAGAAGCTGAAAATGATGTGGTTTTTTGACCCCCAGCTAGCTTCCGCTTTACTCTACTTAAGGCAGCGTAACACTTGCCAAGGAGCAAGACATCCTTTGCTTAATCCCATGGAGTATTCAACCAGTTCTGGTGTTCCTGGTTCTTGGAATTCTTTCCCCTTGTCACCTCATGATGCAGGATCTCATCTTAGTGAGATCATTGAAAGTTCTAGACTAAAAGCGAGAACAATGGTTGCAATGTCTTTGCAAGTAATTCTCCTGATATACTGTACATTATCTGATATTCTTCAATTTTGTTTCTCACATGCTCCTTCACAGCTGAATATTAGGTATAATGTTTGTTTTTTTTTAATAGAATTAATGCACTTATTATAGTCTTAAGTTCATCAAAATTGATCATAACTCTAAACTTGAGTATGGATTATCATGTACTTTTGAAGTATCCTGAACCAATGTTCATGCTAGCAAGTTGTCAACTAAACCTGTCTTGCTCATTTATCTGATTTTGCATCACATACATGATAAAATGACTTTGTGTGAGATATAGGAAAATGATGATTTATTGTGCCTCTGAAACATGCTGGTAGTTTTCCGTGAGCCGATCAACAATTTCTTTTAGTTAGAGAACAGCTTTCAAATCAGTGCCTATGGGCACTTTTATTGTGATATTCCACTGCTCATGCTCAGTTATGGAGATTGCGTTTCAGCCCCCCCGTTTTCCAAAATTGACGTTCAGCCCCCCGAACGCGTTTCCCTGCCGACGTGGCGGCGCGCGCGGACGCAACGTGGCGTTCGGGGGTGCTGAAACGCACGACCCCAAAATTAGGGGGGCTGAAACGCAATTCTCCTTATAATTTATATATCATATAAAAAGGTCAGAGTCATGGGAATAGGACGGATAAGGGGATAAATTTCCCCTAACTAGTTGGAAATAAATTTAATCTTGAAAAATGAAATTATTGATGATATAATTATCCATAATGTGTCGGAAATAAAATTATTTTTATTATGTAAGAGTAGTTGAATTACTACACTGGTAGTTACTAAGAGTTTACTTGATTTAATAATATCATCGTTCATCAGGCAGTTATTACAGCTTATTTTAATTTATTGAACAACAATATTAGGACGCAAAACACAAAAAATTTTATCTATTGCCTCTCTAATAAAAATATAAATTAAAGGGGATGAAACATTAATAGCATGCCATCATAACGCAAAACCACTTATTTATTATTTGAGAACGGCCTATATATGGTTAGTTACATAACTTATTTTAATTGAACCACTTCCTATCAATCAGTTGTTATAATTTATTTTCATTACTAAAAAATAGTTATAATAAAAACCATCAATTATCTTGCACCCTTTTAATAATGATTAAAAAAATGTGGGCTCTCCATTCCATGTGCCAAAAATAACTTAAATTTATTATCTGAAAAGCTATAGAGTAAGATACTCTTCCAATTCAACCCCCCAAAACGTAGAAGTTTCCAAATCAAAAGTGAAACATTAAAAAAAATAAAAAATAAAGGAGTAATTTTGATGAAATCTATCCGCCAAGGGGCTAAAAAATGTAATAACTCCCAAAAATGATCTCAATCAAAATTTTGGGATACAATGGGCATTCTATATTACCCAGATGTCCGATGGATGCCAGTAATGAATGTTTTACTCGGCGAAAGGAAGCTAACTAGACGAAAAAATTATGCTTGCTTTCTAACATAATCAAAATTCTTCTTTTCCTTTCCCACAAATCGAAACTGAAATCATGTTTTTTCAATGGAATCGACACAATGTAGCAGAAGAAACACCAAATATAAGGTTACATACCAGGGAAGGAATTGATGAACACTCCACACTACAGACCAATATGCTAGTTCAAATCCTGAATAATCAAGCCTTTTACACCATAATCAGCATATAACTAATGAAAACTTACAACAGACCAAAATAAGTCATCTTTCTAGTACCCAAAAAAAAAAAAAAAAAAAAAAAAAAAAAAAATAAGTATCAATATAAAAACCCAAGCAAAAGCCTGCGGCATAAAATAATTAAAGTTTATAAAGGTTATAGGTTCGAGATGTATTTTAACAAGAATTGGTATGCGTATATTTACCATATATCGATATGTTTCAAGAGCGTAGAATGTAATATTTGTTACTATGTTGTAACTTCCTTTTGGTATAAAATTAAATAGATAAACAATATTTCACCTCTTCATCAGGCTTGTAATTCAATCTCGTATACATATTGCTCAAGGACTTGCATAGAGTGCCGTACAACTTGGTTGCCTGCACCTTGGTCCTATTATTTCGGCATGAGTTCATATTGAGGATCCAATCTCAAATTTTTTATCTTCAAGTATAATCAGCCAGCGCTGAGACGGCGACTATGTAATGAGTATAGCCGTACTAGCAAATAAAAAGGCAAGCAAGTTAGTCTGGCAGAAAATAAGCGAGAGTTTGGATCGAGCTAAAATTAACATAATTCCTGAAAATTCACACAAGGGTGATTCGCATGTTTGGCGCGTCGAAAGGCAATGCAATATTTAACTTAGCTGCCAAAAAAAGGCAAATGCACTAAACATGTGAATCCAAATGCCATTCTGCTCAAAAAGTTCTTTGGACATTGCCATTCCCGGGAATTCAGTTATATTTCTAGGAACAAGAATCCCCTAGGGTGAATGAATCAATCAAGGAGTATCTGCATTTTTATGTCCTTCGATAATTCGAAATTGCAAAAACGTGCTCCCCTAATTCAAATGACGTTTTTATGCACCCCCCCAAATTAACCGTGTGAAATGACGAAACAGTCTTTGTCAAGTTAAATGCCCTCATTGTTCAAGAAAAGGATAAGGCAATTTCATCATTTGACAGATCCGGGAACGCAAATGCCCCATGAATCAAACTAATGCTGAAGTGTTCTTACCTGTTAAGAATCAGCCTAGCTCCACTTCATCTGTTCATGTCCAAAGTTACTCTTCTTAACTTTCTAGGCGGGGATAAAACAATTGGACCAGCCCGGGGATCATAATCTAGTGGCTCTGGATCGAGTGATTCTCCCTTCGGAGGTGGTCTAGGAAGTGATACTGGCTTGGTTGGTGCTGGTACAGATAAGAAGTACCTGAAGGACCAACCATGTTATGTTTTATTCTGATACCTAAATTAAAAACTTGAAAGTAACTAATATAAGCCAATAAATGCTTTGTTTCTCTAAGTAGACATCTAAAGAAAACTCTCAAAAAGAGGTGGAGACTTCTCATCCCCACATCTTTAAGTGATGCGGGGCTCATCACTCAAAAACATGTCGTCCGCATAATTCCACACCATTATCTAGTTTTCTTTAGATGTAACTTTGGATGCCCTTAGCATTGCTCGCTAAAAACTAACCAAACATATCAGAACTTCTCACCTATGTTCCAGTGCCTGTTGCACAGATATTCTTGCCTTTGGATCGTAAGTGAACATTTTGGACAAGAGATCTAAAGCATCTTCACTGGCCATGGGAAACAATGATCGCAACGGAGGTGCAGGAACAGACTGAAAGGCAATGTAACCTGGCAGATAAATCATGTCAGGCCACTGAGATGTCTTTGGTGTTCCAAAAGCTGCAAATATCTTTCCAAGCTGGTCGATTTCATCTGAACCCTGTCAAATATGTTTGAACCTCTATGAGAAGAATCTTCAAAGAGAGAACTAAGATAAAGCTCGAGAATAGGAAATCAAGACATGTCAACTTTTCTCAGTTGTCAATGCTTCATTGATGGGAGCAGAACTGTATGAATACCAATGATACAATTATGAGAAGATACATCATAAAGCAACTATAAGCTTGGATAATAAGATAGAAAATCAAGCGAATCTTAAGTTAATTTATGTATTTATATTGTCTTTATCACCAAATGTTGTTATGGAGGAGAAACATGGTCTACATAGCTCAAAAGTCACCTAATTGGCCTCAAAATTGGAATTGTTTTCTCCAATAAAAAAAAAAATTTAGAGGCTCTACTTTAACAATAAATAAAAATAATATTCCAAATATCTACAGTATTTTTCGTGAAAATGAATATAAGTTCATGACTGTTTAAAATACTTGTATGGATTACACTTGGATCATGTGTGATCCACTGCGGCCCACAGGGGTCGCCTATGTTCACACAACTGGCTCAGTTGGTCATTTGTGGACACGTGATTAACTGCACAAGGTCGAGCTGCTAAACTCATGTCCAACACCTGCCAACTAAACCTGATCGAACTTGCTAACGCAATGCAGTATTTTCACACATTACTGTAATCAATTGCTGTAGGCATTTTCTGCAGTTTAAGACTCCCTTGGTAAAACCTTGTTGATCTCAATGAGAAAATAATATGATATCAAAAATATTTTATACAAACACCATCAACACATTAACCGCAGTGGAAGGGAAACAAGAAATATAATTGCTAATGTAACATCCTAAACACCTCGACAGTGCTAGCGCAAGGAATATTGGACAGAAAAAAATGACTTCAGCAATCAATCATGGTGGACATGCGTTAAAATATTGTGCTTGGTGCACGGATTGGCGCATGCGGAGAGTGGATCTGACCCACTAAGCAATGCCAATAATGCACATACAAAGCATGTGGCTGCTAAACGTCGGTCATGCCTGTCCGTCACATTTTTGCTAAGATAAAGAGAAGAACAAATCTAGGATTCCTTCAAGCTATTAGTCATAACATAGTTTTCAAAATCGTTTAAAATCAGATGGAGCAAAAATCCTACTCAACTGGATCTAAAACCGCAGGCAGGGATTACACAGAGACTTTAGATGGATGATCACTGATTCACTATAACTTGCTGCTGGGAAACTCACATATGGATGGTTGAGAATACTTAATATATAGGCTTGAAAAGACTAATAGTTTGATAACGTACTACTTAACGGATCTACTTGCCTAAGAGACTAAATAAATCAAAGGGATATGCCGTTAACTGCCCCAACCCCATATTAGCACGATTGGCCTTGCCTACTTCATTCCTGCTGTAAAGGGAACGAGACAAAGGTTATAAAAACATGGAGAAAGAAAATTTTGGGTAAGGCAAGAGGAATCCTTTACTACTCTATGTCTATTAGGGAATAGCTAGCCTTCATAGGCGGTACAGAAAAAAAAAAAAGAAAGGAGAGAAAAGTGAACCATTTATTTTTATAGGAGAAGGGACTCCTACTAGGTAAGATTTCGACCAAAAAAAAAAGGCTATAGAAGGACTAAATTAGGAAGCGAAAGCAAACCTCACCTGACCTGAAGATGGGAAGTGGAAATATGCCAAATTTTTCATAGTTAAGGTAATAAAGCCGCTAATAGGCAACAGGACATACGCTACTGGATGACGTATGCTAGCCACTAGTCCTGGAAGAAAGGAAATAGGATAGTCAAAGATGAAAGAAAATAAATTCATCTATTTTCGTTACCCTAAAGATAGAGATTTCCCGGGGGGCCTTGTCCTTGACAGTCTCCCTTCCTTGAAGTACGAGCTTAACGAGAATGAGTTGTTACCAATGATGTCTTTTTACGCCCATGATGCAACAAGACCTGCATTCTCATGAGGTATGCTCACTGAGTGAAGAGCTCGCTCTTTCATGCTTTCTTCCCGACAAAGACGTCTTTCTCTGATCCTTGAATGTTGGTTTGCATTTTGGTATTCACGTTGAGACTCCCAAACTTTGATGATAATCTTGTCGGGCCTAAACCTATGAGATATCCATTTCTGAACCAGACATCCATTTCTGAACCAGACATCCTTTTGTAGCCGGGAAAGGAGGGGAATATGGACCTTCAATCCAGATTTTCCTTGCAAGCTGATTCCCCAGCTCTTGAATAGGTGCTGCAAATCTTAATGTATGGAAGACTACCTGCAACTAGATTGAGGAGTAAGGAAAGGGATTCCATGACAATGAGGTCATTCAAGCATTTGGGCTTGTTTTAATGATGGGTAGGTTTGTTGTGCTTTGACCCTTCTGTGGGCTTTCATCGATGTTTACTGATTACTATTCGGTTGGGGCTCTTCGTACTAGTCACTTTGGTACTTTAGTGAAATTTATATTGACAGGTCAGATCAAGCACAAGTTCTTTATCTTCCATTACCGTTTTGCGTTATTGAATGAACTACATTTATCCACAAGGAATTAGAGATAAAAAATGCAGCATATAAATATAACAATTGACAAAGGGTGTACCAACCCCTAGACATGCTTGATTATAGTAAAACAACGAAACTGAAACATAATTAATATAACCTGCAAAAAGGGTCGCCTAAGAAGAAGTTCAGCAAATATGCAGCCTGCAGCCCACACGTCAACCCCAGATCCATAGTTCTTGGAGCCAAATAGCAGCTCCGGTGCTCTATACCAACAAGCAAAAACCTATATAAAGGGGAAATTTGGTGCAAATGTATTCAGTATAACAAAAATGTCTGCCTCTTTTTAAGCAATAAGAAGACTCAGAATTCTGTTAAATCAAACATTAATAGAGAATGTTTTCAAATGTTTATTAGAGAATGTTTACTCATGTATAAGAAAAGCATACATTTAGAAATTATGCTAAATATAGATAATTAGATGCTTGGATCAAAGTTTTCATTGCCGAGCCGAGCCTCGTCTTGGTAAACATAGATCCCAGCACGTGCCAACCGTGCCGATGTGTCGGTGCCGCTTGTGTTGATGCACAATTGTTGTTACTTTTCAAAAGTAAAACAAAAAATTCAATAAAATTTTAAACTAAAAGGAAAAGGTTTTCGTCACATGCCGCCTGATCAGCACATAAAAAATGGTTTAAATGACATTACTTTTGTGATAAATATCAAATTGAATGGAAGGAAAAATTTACAGTACCTTGTCAGTGTATCTGCGGTCTGGACTCCCAAACATACGAGCTAAGCCAAAATCTGCAAGTTTCAGTTGTCCATCTGATGCAATTAGTAAGTTGTTTGGTTTCATATCCCTGATTACATGAGCTAGGTCAGAGTAGATTGAACATTTGAAATTCTGTAAAAAAAGTTACAAGATTTACAATCTATACACATTATAAAGACTTCCCAAACATCATGTATAGAAAAAGGAGAAAAGGACATTGAATGTACCTATGCAGAACCCATTTTTTATGGCAAAAAGCAAGACCTTTCAATGTCATCTGGATGTAGGACTTTACATCAGCAGGAGAAAGAACAATATTTCTATCACGAATAACAGCTTCCAAGTCACTCTCCATAAATTCAAAAACAAGATGCAGATTAGCCTTGTAAGGGAAAGCATCAATCAACTCAATTATGTTAGGATCCTTTAACTCTTTGAGCAGTTTGATTTCCCTGAGTGCAGTAAAATTTACACCCTCTTTATACTTCCCAAGGCGAATTTTCTTAATTGCAACAGTCTTTCCTGTCTGGAAAAGAGGAAAGCCTAAGTATTACAAAAAGTATTGCTTTAAGAAAAAAAAAAAGAACAAAGGACAATTAAAACACTCAAGTAAAGATCTTTCCTATAACTGAATCATCACAAAGTCCTTTCCTATAAATGAATCCTCTTTCAAGATTACAGTAGCAAACTATTTCGACATGGTAAATTGGCAGACGATATAAAGAAAAATATATACACTTCAGTGGTATTTCCAGAGAAGCAAATTAGTACCAAATCATCTACTTTAATAGTTAAGAATAGAAACAAATCCAATCTGACATGACCATTAGTAGTTAATACCATTACACATAAAAGCAAGATACGTTGCTCATTACACTTTTACTCATAATAGTGCACGTTGGAATCTACATCGCAAACTTGCATGCATGTGCCATAAAGATTAAGGTTTCACCCATGGCTTAAGATGATTTATACAACGATGACTATGCAAGCATATTATGGCACCCCAGGGAATTTCTCACTTGACAACATGTCATTTTATAATAGTTTATTGCCTTCTCAAAAGCAACAGTGGCTATGCAGCAATTTCTCAGTTCGCAACATAGCATTATATGATATTGCTGAGAGTCCACATGGAAACTGCTGGTTCAGAAGTGGATTTCAGAAGACTAGTAGGATTACCCTAAACGTACTTTCCTTACAGTATTAAAGGTTGGATAGAAGGTTTCAAGAACCTAACTTGTAACACTAAGTGATCGAACTAATGCCATGTAGTAGGTGACCTTACCATTGTGAATCATATATTCAACCATAAAAACTGATTGAACGTATATCTCTTTATAACCTCCTTGCCTCTTGGTGTATACTTGGGATGGGATCTAATGAAGACCCTTTTCAAGCATAAATGAAGCTTAGAAGGCCATGTGCATCTTCTACTTTAATCTCCGTGCTACGGATACAAGATTGTAAGTAGTTTAATATAATATGTTCAGAAAATAAACTTTACATGTCAAAGAGGACAATGGCACGAGGAGGCATAAGGTTTTAGGATTTGGTTCCATCAATTTCCTTGAAATCGGACCTAAGAGACAAATAAAAATGACATTAACAATATTCTATTTAGGACCATTTTGGAAAGCCAGTACCAGCCACCGCTTAAGATTTATTGTTTAACAACAACTTCAAGAGGTCCAAGTATTCTTCTGATAAGAATCAAGGTTGAAGCATGAAACACCAAGAAGCGCAGATTTAATTAGTTCCAAGAAATTAGTTTACGCGCTTACTTTCTGTTCTATTTTACATTATTATCTCACAATTTACATAATAGGCTCGCAGCAGCATACTGATTGATGAAGATAATTGTATCCTCACAACTAGTCATTTAACAACTTTTGAGGTGAAGATGAGTCTATACTTTGCGTAATATGCTAGGCAAAAGGTTATGATCAGGATAAAGAGATAATAAAGCAAATGGGTAAAGGTAAAAGGGTAAGCTAACTCCAGTATCTATGAAAATCTTTAGTGGCCTAGCAGATTGTCCTAGTTGCACTAAATGGTTACAATAAAGAGTAGGTATTAAAAGAGGAAAAAAAATTACACATGACCAGAAAAATAAATTTAGCATTTGCAAGATGTAGCCTGAAAGGTCATGCTTAAAGAAGATACAGCAACTCAAATAAAACCTTATACTGCATAAACTACTCCTTATTCTTTCAATCACCAAATCTAACTATATAGTGGGTGAGGGAAAGAGGAGCTCATACATCAGTTGGCACTAAAAGCTACATCAGTTAGCTAGGTTGTGCTGAATAGGCACGGTTTAGAAGGCAATTGACCTATACAATGTCGCAGCATCAGTATGATATGTTAACTAGTAGCCATGTAACGTGTGTTGTCTTTTGACAATCTGAACGTGGAACAACGTCTCTAAGTTGATGAAGGTTGTTTGAAGCGCCAAAAACTACTATGAAGTAAACTTCCCTTCTCCAAAGAACATAATTGCCAACGTCTCTAATCCCAAAGCTGCTATTAGAGAAGAATCAAGTACAAATCACTGAGCCTAGTGCAATAAATTCAGCTATGAAGTCTCTACATTATTGGGTTTCTTTTTTTTTCACCTTTTTTGCCTTAAGTTATCTCAAGTTCTAAAGCTTGCTTCTTCTAATTAAATTCATCAGAAAATCAAGATTTAAATATCAATTAAAATAGGCAACAAATAGAAAAAAAATTAATGATACGGAAATTCTATTTTGGTCCGGACCATCTTATTTTCCACAATTTGATGAGAAAGGGGGGGGTCCAATTACCTCCCGCCCATTATCTTTTGGTCATTATTCAAATAAATACCCAACAAAATTGAGACCTAATATCCATTAATTATGTGAAAGATAGGAGGTGAGGCAAGAAAATTCAACTTGAGGCTTGACATTTTATTTACACAACTGCTAAGACGGTGCCATCCATGGTTTTATGACCTATACAGGTTCACCAAGTTAACTCGATACGGCATTGAGTCTCACCACAATAATCTCAAAAAAAAAAAAAAAATTAAGGAGACAAAGGCTTGAAGTTGAGGGAAAAAACATTGAAATGGGCACACATTTTAGACTTGATACAAGATAAAATTTAGGATGCAAACATTTAAGAATAGAGGTTTATAAACTCCCCCTATCTCTCACTCAACCTCACCCTTTTCTATTCTAATGCCTGTCTCAAGTGTTAATCTCACCCATCCTCATCGTACAAGCTCTTACATGTGATGAACACGGTGACGAACATACTGCTCTCTAGCATTGTTCTAAAAATAATCTCTTGCGCAGTCTATTTTTGTGATAATTTTAAAAAAAAGAAAAAAGAAAAAAGAAAATAAGATATAACGCCCACTGATTCTTGAACAAAAAAAAAAAAACGAAACAAAGCAGAAACTAAGTAGGATTCGAGAGGCCTTGATAAATTGCCTGGGAAAAAGCTCAACCTGGGGCCTGCATAGGGGACTAGATATAAAACAAAATTGAGGAAGTAAGCCACACCGTACCCCACTGGTGATACCAGCGGTTGGAACGCTAGCTTGCTAGCGAGAGGTTCCCCTTGGGAACACTCAATACCCCTTAGGAGTTCGCGGCTCTTGGTACTGTTTATGGAATACGTGGGGTGGTAATTAAGATCTAATGTCAAGTGATTCTAAACAAAGAACAAAAGATAACTAGAACCATAGAGGAATCTGAGACCTTGGTGTCAATTGCCTTGAAAACTTCACCGTACGTGCCCTCGCCGAGCTTCTCCCGGCGGAGATAACGGTCTGCAACTATCTTCGACTTTGATAAATCATCTTCTCCGCCGGAAAAATTGATCGGTTCCGACGACCGCGCCATTTTTGCTGCTCTTACAACGGATCTTGTCCCGGCAGTAAGATCAGTGAGAGATTCCGCTATAAATTGCTAGGATATAGATTCTCATCGGAGAAGGCCCGCCATGGCTTTTCATCGGCGGGCGGCGGGGGGTGGGAGATGAGATGTCGAGAAAGCGAAGTAGTTCAGTATCGAAGCCGGAACGTTAGGAACTGGATTCGGGATTATTTTTAGGAAAGGGAATTTTTTTAAAATTAAAATTACTTTTTAATTAATTTTTATATTTCTAAAAATAAAAACTATTTAAGGATCTAAAACCTTATTGCTATTCTAAATTACGATGCTTGCCAATATGACACATGTATGCACTGGCCAACGTGAAAGTTGTCAGACATGAAATAAAATCTGTCATTTAAAATGACGAATTCTAATGCCACAATTTAGAATGACAACTTTCAATATCGGCATTTTAAACTTACTTTTTATTTATAAATGACTTAATAATTAATTAAAAAAATTGTGGGCGAAAAAAAGTTTGTTGTTTGTTAGAAAGAGAGTTAAAAAAAATAACGGGAAATGACAAATCAGTACCCCTATTTTCACTGTCGTGCAAATCAGCCCATCGCGCGCCGACGCGATAACGTGCTGCCATGTCGGCGTTTTCGGTGGCTGATTTATACGTTTTCTTTAAATAGTGTCTGATTTGCAAAAAGTCCAAAATATAATGCCTCTGAATTAAAATTTCAAAATTGAAAATTATGGCTTATTTTGTATTTATTAAGAATTATATTTTAAACAAATTACTAGTAGTTTGGATTTGTGTTAAGATTTTGAATTTTGAAACATATGTGGATGGGGAAAGGAAGGGAAAGAAACACAATTTGCATATGGAAGGGGAGAAATTTTACACAAATATTGAGATTTAAAATTTTGAATTTTGAAAATTTAAGTTCTTTAGAGACTTTTTTTTTAAATAAACAATAACTTTTGGACGGGGAGACTGCATACTGACAAACTTTTCTAAATCTGCATATAGTGCTACTGTTTAGAATGTTAACTTTAGATGTCATCATTCTAAATGGCAATTTTCAACCGACGTAGTAATGTAGAACTGAGCACATATCCACGCGCTATAATACAGGCAGAAGTTAAGGTCAATAGATTTTTTTCTATTTTAGAAATATAAATATAAATTAAAAGATCATGGAAATTTAGTTTCTATGCTCTCTAGCTTAAAAAATAAAGTTAGAGAACATACTAAATATATGGACTATTTGTACAATTATTTAGCATTACATTTTAGTATTTTAGAAAACTTTTAGCTATAAAATTATAGAACATACTAAATGATGCTTTTAGTTGAATGTTTTACAAAAAGATCAAGTAATGTGACAAATGATGTTTTTAGTTTAAATTTTTTCTAAAATATATAAAATTTTAAGAAAATTGACAATTTAGCCCCCCAAAAGTTTGGGATCCCAATCAATCCTCTAATGTTTCGTCCGCTCATATCAGCCCCCTCAAAAATTTGTGCTAATTTCAGTCCCTTCATTTCGAATTCAATGGACGAAAATATCCCTGTCGTTCTAAAATATTTATTTAAAAAATTTGAAAGTTTTTTCAATACTTCTAAATAGTTATTTCGGAGTGTCAAAGATACCGAAAAACTCGTAAAAAATAAGCAATTTCATATTTGACTTTTCAAGCCCAAAATCTTTATTAAAAGTATTTTTTGAAAAAATATTCAATACGAAAGTTATAGATCTCGTCTTTCATATTGAAAATTTTTTAAAAATTATTTTTAGATAGATGTTTCGGAGTGTAAAATGTTAAAAGCAAAAAATAGCAATTTTGTTTGGAAAAAATCGAATTTTGAGATGAGAGGCTAATTTGATGATATTGACTGATGAATGGGAGCAGTGAGCTGTGAGCAATAGTTTGGTGATGGGACTGATTAGTAGTTACCCCAAAATTTTATGGTTGTGAAATATATCTCTGTGCATCCAATTGGATCCAATTGTGAATTTTCAAGACAGGTCCAATTGTAAAATTTTAGAACATTTTTTTTAATATTTTTATAATAATTTATTTTAAAAAATCTAAAAAAATCAAAGTATGTAGGATAACAGAAATTTTAAGTTTCATGTTCAAATTAAATTAAATAAAGCACTATATCCCTTGTTTATTTTTATTCCATTTCAATTTTAAAGATTATATTTTTTATTTTTAAATGATTTTAATAAAAAAAGCATATTTTTTAAAATAAATCTTTTGCCTATTTACAAAAGTAAAACTGCAACTTTGTTTTGACTATCTACAAATTATAAAAAAATTATAAAAAAGTATTTACAAAACTTAGTTTTTTTTCTCCGGACGAGAAAAAATTATAAAAATTACAGGAACCGTTAAAAACAAAAACTGTAATTTTTTCCCACCATGGCACCAACTGTCAAGAAAGTAAACGCCGTCATATACGCTTACAGAAAGGTCGAAGATGAGCTAAAATAGTACTTCGATGTGCTAAGTTGAATTATTAGAAATCAGATATGTGCTAAACTAAAAGATCAAAGGCCATTTATGTAAATCACATTCTTCTACCTCCTCTTTAAATTTGCTCCCTGTCTCAGGCTCTCAGCAACCTTTTAATTTTGATTTGAATTAATTCCTCAGAAATCCGTAAAAACTCGCATAAAACGCTCACTCTATCCCACCATCTCGTCGTGCTTTCGTTCCACCGCCGCCTAGATCGCCACAGGCGCCGTTGCCCGCCGTCGACTCCACTATGTCGAGTTCCCATTGCCCGTGATCTTCGGTCACTTTTGTCTTCGTCTTTCTTTTTTTTAACATCCATGTAATCCTTTCTGCTAACTTGTGAAGATTAAGATTCTGTTTGGGAGACATCTCTACACGTTTGGTTCATGATTTCTTGTCTTCGTCATCGTATCACATGTTGTCTCCTACAGATTTTCTTATCCTTAATTGTTTACTGGAAAATTGTGCTTTTCTTTTTGTTTCTGAATTCAGGGCATTTCGTTGCACAACAAATTTCTTGGCATGTTCCTCAGATTTCTTGTTAAGACCATTAATTCCATATAATGAATGAATCCTCGTATAAAAAATCCATATGCTTATAAATCGCATGCTTACTGAAGAGTCTATTGTTGTATCGGCAAGATCATCAAGATTTCGAGTTAGATGTGGTATTTAGTACGTATTAAGAGGCATTGAGCGGTTTTTTGAACGTTGAATTTTTCATAATGCCCCAAACTTACAAATTCCACAAGGGCTCTGTGGGATGTCGGCCTTGCACTGGAGACAAGCATCTCTTCAGCTTGTTGCAAATGATTTGATTGTTTCTTGTGAAAGCGAAGTTCCTTAGCCTTGATAGAGTCAATGCCCTCAAGATCTAACAATGTAATGTCTTGCAACATACTATGGGCACTTTTATTCTGATATTGCAGTGCCTATTCTCTGACACATGTTCTTGTTTTCCTTCTCTTCCTGTTAAATCATTTTCATTTTTCTCCAGCGCTTCATTTTCGTTCTGTGTTTTTGTTGCTGCCAGGTGTTTTTCGCTGGAATGATCCTCTTTCTATTATGGTGTCACTATAATATTGTTTTCTGTGTTTTATGACTTATGCAGGAAGGAACAGTTTTGCATGCCTTCTACAAGAAAGTCTAGAAATGTGAACAAGCAGTCTCATTCTGCGAAGGTTGCTGATGAATGGAACAATACGGATACAAAAAATACAGAAGCAAAGAACCCTGGTAAATCTAAAGCACGAGTAAGTTTCTTTTTGTCTTAAATTGAACTGTTATAATTGTATTTAAATTGATTAGTTGTTTTTAATAGTGGTCATAGTGTTATGAAATTGCTATCCATAGATTACATTTTGTTATATTAAGGATTTACTTCATTTTAATTGTTTCTTTTAGGGAGACACATCCTTATATTCAACTTTAGAGGTTTCGAACAGTTATCTTTGTTATTTATTGCGGGAAGACATTTCTTTTACGTAGCAGTATTATTCCCTTTTTAACTACATGATCCAGGTTGATTGCGAATGTTAATGTGTCCGGTAGAAGTAGACACTTTGGTTTTGTTGTAGTGAGTACAAATATGTTCCAGTTTGTACTTTACTTAACTAAAGAGACATGGAGAAGTGAGTGACAAAGTTTATTCCATAGAGAGTAACCATGCGTCCGTGTTTTTACTGACCTGAATTGAAGGCTTTGTTGTTTCCTTGCCAACATTGTCCTAAGATTAAACTGACACATATTAATTTATTTTAATATGCTTTCGAAGGTTGTGTCCCGAAACTAGTAATATTTCTTTAGGCTGCAGCCGCTGCACTTCCACTGCTCATGCATATGTTATTGGTTCCCGCATCATACATCTCTGATTTCACCAATGAGATCAGAGTTGTATGTATGTCAAATTTGAGAAAGAAGATTTATTTTTAACAATTTTTGGGGTTTTTCTTTTAGAAGAGGAAGCTATCGGATATGTTGGGTCCTCAGTGGCAGCAAAGATGGAACTGGGAAATTCTATGAAAGCCTACAGGAGATTTTATGGGCGAGACTGGAAAACAATGGTTTCCTTGCGCTTTAGTGTTCTCCTATGTAGTCTAAAGTAATGATTCTATATTTTTGTTTCTTTGTACTTTATGCGTGCAATTAGAGGCCTTTATAAAAGGCAAACCCTACTCATATTTATACATTTTCTACGTAAATATTTTCAGGATTTAATTTTTTATTTAATCCTGGATTTTTCCAGAGTGGCTGGTGCTGTTACGTAATCCCCTCTCCTCGTAGGAATCTCCTCATACAATATCGAATAAGGGTGAAGACCCTCTGATCATGTTGTGCGCTTTTGACTTATTAGGAGAATGTACTTTATCCAATAATTGAATTAAGGTGAGAGACTCTTGATTCATGTTTTTTGCTTGCTTTTTTCGACTTATTAGGAGAATGGTACCTTTATCCTTAATTTTGGACAATATTGGAAAAAGTCTAATTGCGGTAAATCCCAACAGGTCAGGGATTAGCTACTTAAATCTTTCCTCTTATTTTGTTCATTGTGTTACAAAACACTGGTTTAATAGCCTAGCAGATGGAGCCGTTGATATGTATATGTTTTAACTTCTTAATAAAATTTGAATTAGTTACCATCGTAAACTAATGTAACTAGTTCAGGCTATAGTTTTGTTCCTTTGTTGTATACTCAGGTGTTACAAGCGATATAATTTTAAAAGCTCGCTCGCTTCTTTTTTTTGCCTTCTTTTTTGCCTTCTTTTTCCATCTGGCTCCTATCACAATATCTGTGATATAAGTTGTTAATGGAAACAAGAGCATTTCCAGCAGTTTCATGACTTGGAATCTTTTTGTTGATGAGAAAATATTGAAGGATAAATGGACGAAAAGTTTGTATTCTCCTTACTGCGCAATAGTGGTTTCATTACATGTAGTCATCTAGGTCGGTGCCACCCGTGGGTTTATCTATTACGATAATTTCAAAAACATGTAGTCATCTGGTGTACTTGAATGTTTTATAGTAAATCCAGATCTGTTGGTTGCGTTTGAATCTTTTATTAGTAAAATCCTGACCAGCTGGATGTGTATCTAGAGTAAATGGTCCCCAACAACGGTAGGTGATTTTCTATTGTTGTCTCAAAATTTTTTAAAAATGCACATGCTTGTCGTGATTTACTATTATTGTTATTACAGTTATGTGGTTGTTCCTCATGTTTGGGCACAAGATTTGGCAACTTTTGGTTGTTTCATAGATTCAGTCATTGGGTTTCTTTGTTCAATAATCAGTTGGTTCAATTTCAGGCATACTTATCCCTGCCAGAAGGAACAACAACACATTGTTCCGGCTAGGGATTGATTGCTGTAGTATTGAGACGCTGGATCACCTAATAACTGCATTTTGGTGAGGCTAGCAATAGTTCTCCTCCTATAAGATTTCTTTTTAGTTTTGTATTGTATTACATGGGGTCTCACTGTATTTATGGCCCGTCCATAGATTCTCCAATTATTTACTCTGAAGGTATTATTTTTCCTTGGCAGTAAAGAGAAAATCATGCAGCAAAACGACAAATTGCCAGCTTTTGAAAAATATACAACATAGGACTAAAAGATGCCTCGTGCTAGACTATTACATACTGGTGAACCTCTTGTAGGCTGTAGCCTCGAACTTGCTGGTTATTCTGTACTAGATGCAACTGTATCATAGCTGTGTATTTATAGTATACATTAAAAATGCATGTTGCTAGTATTATTAACCTTTTGATGTGGTGAGTTAGTAATGAGTACTGTATGCATTTGATATCTCATATCTGTATAATGCTGATGTAAGTAGTGAGGTAACGGATGAGGGGAGGGCTTTAAGGGGAGGACGGATCATTATCATAGCTTTCGTCACAAAGATGTAGCATGCACACGTGATAGCTGCATATAGACGTAGACTGCTTAGTTCAGTTTGGTTTGAGAAAACTTAAATTTTGTTTGTGTTTTCTTAAGAGCTTGACAAGTCTGATGTTGCTGTATTTGAATTTTTCTAATTTTCTTTTCTGAGTAAAGGAGGAGAAAAACGTGGACACTGATGCATCGTTATCAACTACAGGAAGGGACTGAGAGTGATCGAGATAGCCACGATGTAAAACGAACTTCTCGAAAAGGTCCAAAGCGTGGCCGGAAAAAATTTCGACTCATGTTGGAAGGTTATGATGAGGCTCCTGAAATAAGGCAACATAAATCAGCTGCATCAAGTTATGGGTGTTTATCTTTATTGAAGAAGAAGCAGTCTGGAGGTATTTTTATTTGAAGGGTTTTATTTTTATTTTTATTTTTTATTTTTTTTATTTTTTATTTTTTGGGTGCATGTGTAGTGAAACTCTAGCAGGTTTTAGGTGGCAATGCTGGTTGTTATTGGCATGGGTGTTACAAGGGTCCTAGTCTAGTGGCATGATCATTTTTATTTTGATATTACTATACTTTAATTAATTACAAATGTTCATCGTCATTGCCAGCATATGCTAGATACCAAATTTACTTAATTTCGACTTGGCTAGGTATCCAAAACCTTGCTCTTAGATTGGGTTCATTCAGGTAGAATGGATCATTCTCTAGATCTAGTTTTCTTGTCCATATTAGGTCAATTGATTCCCTTTTCAACGTCTGGTAGACGTTGAATAGAAGTTGTTTAGAGTTTACGCATATTAATATGTTATGTAGCAAGACAAAGGGGTTCAAGCTATAGGGAGACATGGAGCAGTGGTCGAGCCTTGAGTTAAGTCAGAGTTTAGGGTTGTGCCAAATTAATAAGAGTTGTATTAGAAGAGTATTATGTGGAAATATTTGGTAGAATATATTTGTATTAGGAGAGGATATTATTTGAGAATATTTAGGAGGGATATTTGATAGGAGTTTTGATTAAGTAGGAGTCTAGAGGAGTAGCCTCTATAAGTATGTGTGTACCTTTTATTTTCATCATGAAAGAAAATAGTTCAATTTAGATATTTTATATTCGAAGTAGAGTAATTGTAGAGCCGTCACCGGACGATTGGTGTTACTCTGCTGTATCTGGGCTGCCGACGAGAGCCGCGTAACCGGTTCATAACATAATATTGGTCATATTACCTTTTTCCTTTTAATTGTAAAGTTCTCAAAACGATAAGTAACCTTTATGGTTTTGTACGGATATGGGCATGCCTTCATATAGATAAGAGAAGGCACAATGCTATCTTTTAGTTCTTTTAGAGCAGCTTATGATTATTATTAGTTGTTGATCAGTACTTTTTCTTGAGCAGCTAATGATTATCAGGTGTTGCTCACTATTGCTCTTTCTGGACCTTGGAATAATTTCTTACTTGTTACATTCCCTGGCCACATTTGTACTGTTTACACCTCTCACTGTTAGTTTCTGTTGGTTGACACGGTCATGTTTGCCATTTTTCTACTTATATGTATGTAGAATAAATAATCTTTGCTTTAGAAATTCACTGTTTTTTTCGTTCTTGTTAAGGACTATATTGTGTAATTGAGGCTCGTTTTCAATGTGTATGTAAGCATTGTGATTATCTTGTTGCTCTTCTTCTCTGGTTTGATCATCCTTTTGATGTGATTTCCAAGATCATTGCTTGTTGTCTTTTTGTTCATGGTTGTCGTCTGATAATAACTTTCATTTGATATAGCTTTCCATCTCAAATGTGAACTTCCTCCATGAATTAGTGTATATGAAATTCCTGACATGCATAGGTTAATGACATAAAGTTATGAACTTTTTATTGATGCTAAATCCTTACCTTCTTAGTTGTCCCATCCTTTTTTTTCTTGTCTATTTTGCATGTGTCCTATGACTCCCAGCATCTTATGTTCAAAGTCAAGGTTATCAAGCAAGTATATTATAATATTTGGTTTTTACCCTGAATTTTGTTAAAACTTATTCATATGTTTTTTGTTATGGAACTAAGTGATGAAGTTTTTCTAGATATACTTGCAAGTAGTCGACCTCGTGCTGTTGGTAAAAGAACTCCTAGAATACCCGTGTCAAATGCATCTGCCAGGGAAGATAGGAAGCAAATGGTTTCCCCTAGCAAAAGAGTTCTTCAACTACATGCCCACTCTGCAGATGATGATGTACACCGTGTGGCAGCATTAGCTTTAGCAGAAGCTGATCATAGAGGGGGTTCTCCTCATGTTTCAAAAACACCATACAGCATGGTATATCCTAGCAGAGCTTCATCCATTCGAAGTAGTGAAACAAACCTAGATAAAATTAGAACTCTCCAGTATTGAAGGTTCTATTTTGCTATTTTTGATATGTTAATTTGTTTCTTCATTTCTTCTATATAGAACACAGAATTTGGCATTGTTCATTCCAAGTTCGTTGTCCCTGCTGTTGATGTGGACATTCTTGAAGGTAGTATTGGAAGCAGGGAAGCTGATAATGTGGAGTTGGCTAGAGATGTTAGCCATACAATGGATGCTGAAAGTGTCGATGCAGTTGAAGGTCATCGAAAATCGAAGAAGAGTCGAACAAAAGGAGCAAAGTCCAAGAAACCTCAGCATGATGAATTTGATAATGAACGGGAAGCTTGCAGTGGTATTGAAGAAGGCCCTTCAATTAAGAAGACTAGAGAAAAAGTTGGGGCAAAGATTGTTGATCAGAAGGTTTCACATTCATCAAAGGTTTTAAAGAAGACAGGCCACCAACTATTTTTTGGAGGTACCATCTGGCTTTTTGTGTTTGTAGGAGTGAAAACGGGCTTTGTTCGAGCTGAGAACTATCTAGCTTAAGCTCGGCTTGATTGCTTTAGCTCGAGCTTGATTTCCCGTCAGTCAGAGAAAAATTTTCTATCGCACAAGATTTTTGACGCCATTTTCCATTTCGTCTATTTTTTCATCTCCACATAGAATGGAATTCAGATACTTAAAACTCTTCTTCTGCTGGATTTTTTTTTTCCCAACTTCAACCCAACCCTATGATGTGGGGTAATAGGATTAAATTTGCAGTCTATATACTCATCTTGACCATACTTAACTTAAAACACTTAGATCCAATGCCTCCCTCCAACATGAAACCTTTGAGTAGATCCCTTATGTCGTTCCATCAACAAGCACATGTTATTAGCGACCAACATGCACCAAGGGACATCCTCCTAGATCTAACTACTCAACTCATATGTTATCAAGACAGATGAAATTGGCTTGTCGCTTATCCTTGGTTTAGACCAGTAGTAATTAGAAAGCATCTGACTCGCTATAGTCGACCTAATGCACGTACACACATTTTTGGTACATATATTGAATGGCTATAGTATAGGATCGATGGTTTTACGTGCCGGATTCGTGAGGATCTAGGACGGTCTCGGTGCCGACTGTGCTGAGCCACCCGTGCCAGTCGGCACCCTTTCTTTCCTTTCTTTCTTTCGTCATTTTTTTTTCTTTTTTTTTTTTTTTTTTTTTTTTTTTTTTT